>OX941094.1:40000-2440000 GCA_954870635.1 Arctium minus | reverse complement strand
GAGATCGGCATAACACCCCTAACTTAAAGGAGCTCATTTAGCAGAGATAGAGCTAGGGGTCTAATCCATAACGAAAATGAAAACACAAGGATGTTACCCATGACTTTTTTAGGGTTAGAGACCTTCTTCGTAATTCCGTGAAACCACAGGGGCGAAATATGTAGTTTATTCTAAATCTTACTCGGTTTATATCGTCACGAGACTAGAAATACAATAAAATGTGTCTTCTACGTAGACCATTAGTGCATTTGGTATGTATTACAGGACGAGATATGACAATATAAAATCTTGTCATCTTACGTTTTGATACGACATTAGACTATGAAATGACAAGACCCAAGTGTAACAAAAATGCATTCTTTTCCTCACCAAAATATATGGAAATAAAATCAAGAAAATGAGACAAGATTGTTCAATTACTAAACTACCAATAAAAAAATTAAAACACCTAAACCTTCCACATTTTGTTCACCCTCCTATCTCACTCCCTCATGCCTGTCCAGTCCAATCTTATCTTGCGTACCGAATACACCCAATGTTCATGAACCGATTGACACCCGAAAGAGAGAGAATTCAAGTGTCATTACAAAACGAAGAGGTTCTTGAATGGAAAAACTTACATTTTAAAAGATTGATGTCAAAACAGAAGCAATCAAAGTCTAAATCATGGTTGTCAAGATCTAATGAAAGAAGTGTAAACTTAGAACTTTGAATGATATGGTATATATATACATGTATATGGTAAGTAAACTTGCGTCATGTTGAGATCACGATCTCATCATCTAGGAATTCAAGCATCCCTTCTCCACCTCTAAAGATCAAACTTAATAATATATATATATAGGGGGCATTCAAGGAGAACTCGGTTATCTGTGGTAACCGTGAGATCCAATTTTAACCACAAATCAGAAGATAAATTAGGAAATCAATAGTTTTGGTAATTTTAATTAAAAATTTTGATCAAAGGTATTTTAGGTATTTTTGAGATCTCCTCTCTCTTCTCTTCTCTCTCCTCTCTCCAGCAAATATTATTTCGACGAATACATGAACATGATGCCCACTGTGATACACTTTATAAACATCAAAAATACGCGATGCACACTGTGTAAAGATTGAAAATACATCAAAAATACATGATAGCACACTATGATACCCTTTTGTAAACATCAAAAATACGTGATAGCACACCATGATACACTTTGTAAAGATCGAAAAAAACTTCGAAAATAAGTGATGCACACTGTGATACACGTTGTAAAGATCGAAAATACATGATAGTACACTATGATACCCTTTTGTAAACATAAAAAATATGTGATAGCACAATGTGATACCCTTTTGTAAAAGGAAATAAGAAAATTTAGGAATTAGGTTATATTTTAGGAATTAAACAAATTTACTAAAATATCATTTTCTATTTATTTAAAATTAATATTAATTATTCTAAATGTGTGACTCATATTGGATCTCACGGTTACCACAAATTACCCAGTTCTCATTTGATTAGGCCCCTATATATATATATATATAGTGGAAGGATATTTTGCAACCCTGAAAAAGGTTGCAACCCCCATCTTAACCGTTGGATTCATGATCGACGGTTATTTTATTTTTATTTTTCTACTTTTTTTAATTAAAAATATTGGGCCCCATATTTATTGTAACCGCCGATCATGAATCCGACGGTTAAGATGTGGGTTGCAAGGTTTGCAACTTTTTTAAGGGTTGCAAATTAAACAACCCCTATATATATATATATATATATATATATATATATATATATATATAGACGGAGGTTCAAAGGAAAACCTCAAAAAAACGGAAAACTGAATAACACTCTGGTAGCCCTTCATTTAGACGGTATGCACTTGTGCATACAGATAAATTATGTTGTTTTTTGGTTTTTATGCACAATTGCATGTTACAAATTACCTGTATACACAAGTGCATACCGTCTAGATGAATGACTACCAAGGTGTTCCTCAGTTTTTCGTTTTTTTAGGTTTTCCCCTGAACCTGATATATATATATATATGAGTGATCATTTGAAAACAACTATTATATTGCAAACTTTGCACATCAATTCTGACCAATCAATGAATTTCTTCCTTTTTTAATTAATTTTAATTATAAGGGTAAAGTTGTCTTTTTTTTCTATTTTATCCATTTATTTATCATATATATATATACATATATATATAGGGGTGAGTTCTAATGAAAACTCGTCTTTCATTGTGTACATGAGGACAAATCTTAACCATTGATCAAAACTTAGAAACCTAATCAATGGTTAATACATAATAAGATTAATTGTGCACATGAGGACAAATTTTAACCATTGATCTACCATTATTTTTGGATATGTTTAAATTGGTAACCAACTAATTATGGTGTTTATTTGTTTTAATTAAAAATCAATCTATCAAACAAAAGTGGATGAATGAAATAGTGCTCCGTATTCACGAGTGTTTGCAGCTTCATATCAACCTCTTGAAGTTGTGTCTTTCATGGATGTTTCAGATGGATACATACGTATATATGTTGTTCAACTTGATTGATGTCGTCACGATCAACTCTTGACTCATCTACGGTTAATCTTTGTTCATCGCCGTTCATATTCGTTCATCGTCGTTTCATCTCCGTTCATCGTTGTTCATCTCCGTGTCATCTTGGTTTCATATCCGTTTTCATCTCCATTCATCGTCGTTCATCTTCGTGTGATCTCGGTTTCATATCCGTTTTCATCTTCGTTCATAGCCGTTCATCTTGGTTTTATATCCATTTTCATCACAACTTCACTTAGTTTTCATTAAGGTCTTCATCACAGTTTCATCATGGGTTTATCATAATTCTCTTCTGCATATTTACATCACAAAGTTCATTACGGTTGAAACGAGACTTATTACATCATGGCTTCATAATTAAATATATTAAGTTTTTAATTTTAGTTATGTTCCCAAAAATATCATGATTAAATTACGTTTTCATTAAGTAATTAGATATTGTAATTTTTAATTTTGGTAACAAACTACTATCTTGACCATGTTCCCAAAAATATTACAATTCCATCCGTTTATTTAATTGAACCCGACCCTATATATATATATATATATATATAGAGAGAGAGAGAGAGAGAGAGATGGAGGATCATGCGAGAAGTTAAACATTTTGCGAGAAGTATTTAATCATATATGATTACACGGCTTGTAAGTGTGTTTAATCATGTATGATTAAACGTCTATGTATTGTCAATATAACATGTGTTTAATCATATATGATTAAGCTTGTGTATCATATATGATTAAACACTTCTCGCCTTCTCGCAAAATGTTTAGCTTCTCGTTTGAACCTGCCCCTATATATATATATATATATATATATATATATATATATATATATATATATATATAGGGGGCCTTTCATGGGAGACCCTACTATTTTGTGGTAACCATGAGATCCAATCTCATCAATCCATTTAATTAATCAAGGGTCTAAAATAACTAATATAAATAATACTTAAAAAAGAATTTATGCCACTAAATTAGGAAAAAGGGGTAAATTTGTCAAAAAAATATTATAATTAAGTGTGATCTAATTTTGGGCGTTCCGATAATTATGGCATGGAATCAATTGCGATAATCTCAAAATATTGAAATTGTATACATATTTTCTTGATGATATAATAAGCCGTGTTACACTATGGTCTTACAATTTTAAAAGGAAATGAGTTTTGTTACAGCAAATGGGATGTGATACACTATGATCATCTTGCAAAAATCTGATCTCCTTGATGATACAATTTTAAAAGAACATTGTGTTACACTGTGATTAACATTGTGTTACACTGTTAGAATGTGTTTACGAAAAAAGAGTTTACATAAACCCATGTACCACGTCTTAACACGTAAAAATAAAAATAAACCTCCATCTAATTTTGCATACAAATATGTAACAAAAATAGGTCGATTTATGTAACGATAACATAAATTGCTATATGAATACAAATTCAAAAAACATAGAAATCCTCCAATGGAATTGTTTTAGTTGAAACATAACACCATGTAAAACCCGATGTAGCACAGAATATCACAAATCATATTTGCAACACAACTCATATCCCATAAGTTTCACAATGTATCACAATGTGTGACTCTATGTGACATCTATTTGCAACACGTATCATATTCGATCAATTTCAATCGATATGCAGAAATTGAAGAACTTGCCTGTAGTTTCATCATTCACATTGTTGGAATAAGGTAGATAACATTCATCGTTGTCGACGTCAAATGATACACTATCGTCTAACAACTGAAATCCATCCCTCTGTTCCTGATTGAAAAAAACATCACTCTGTAATTGATTGACTAATACTTCATGTGGTTTGTAAGGTGAAAATCCAGAATCAAAATCGTCTGTGTTTTGAAATAAAGTTACATCCGTGTGATTGTATTCCACTTCATTGGGACTAACGGACGAAGATCGATCGGTATCTATAGAATTTTCGTTATCCATTGAATGACATAGAACGAGATGAATAAAGAAGGAATAGAAT
Source organism: Arctium minus (assembly GCA_954870635.1). Classification (NCBI taxonomy): domain Eukaryota; kingdom Viridiplantae; phylum Streptophyta; class Magnoliopsida; order Asterales; family Asteraceae; genus Arctium; species Arctium minus. Next base: position 2,435,445 of record OX941094.1, on the reverse strand, counting down.
TGCAGGCTAAAAACACAATGTCAACGATGGAAGGGATGAATGCAGACGATACAATGTTTAAAATTCAATTAGACCAAATCAAATTATCAAAATTAGAATATCTCATAATTTGTTGGTTGAGATAATGAAGGAAACAAAATATTTAATTTATCATTGATTGATTTTTTCTGTTACAGTTTTCTTTTTAATATTAAGTAATTTATTAAATGACTAAAATAACTTTCATTATTAATTAAAAAAACAAAAAAATATTAGATGGATGGCTGAGATTGGATCTCACAGTTACCACAATCTAATAGGGTCTCATTTGATTAGACACTATATATATATATATATATATATATATATATATATATATATATATATATGGAGAGGTTCATTTGAGAAATGGTAATATATGAGAAATAGAGAAGTAATCTTAGTCATTCATCTGGTCAACATTTGCGGCTTTGACCGCGAAGCACTGGATAATTCCTTGTGTGGTCTATAGAAGGTAGAGGGGTAATTTCGTAAAATACACGGGATGAGTTCATATATGAATCTGTATGAATCACAAAGATTCATATATGAATCTGTTAATTAGTTCAACTGATTCATATATGAATCTTTGTGATTCATACAGATTCATATATGAATCACAAAGGTTCATATATGAATCTGTTAGTTAGTTCAACTGATTCATATATGAATCACAAATGTTCATATATGAATCAGTTAAAACAGTTCAGTTGTGAATTGCACTGGTTCATATATGAACATATAGTTCATATGTGAATTATACATGTTCATATATGAACACAACCCGTGTGTTTTGTAAAATTTACGAAATTGTTCTTCTATTTTTGGGATAGCCGCAACTTTTGACCAGTCAAAGCCGCAACTTTTGACCAGTCAAAGCCTGCAATATTTGACTAGTCAAATCCGATCTTGACCATATGAATGGCTAGGATTACTTCTCTATTTCTCATATATTTACCATTTCTCAAATGAGCCAAACACTATATATATATATATATATATATATATATAGGGGTGAGTTCAAATGAAAACTCATATTTCATTGTGCACATGAGGACAAATCTTTAATCATTGATCAAAACTTAGAAAACTAATCAATGGTTAATACATAATAAGATTAATTGGGAAGTGATTAAGGACAAAATTGTAATTTTGAATCAACGTCTACCTTCTTTGACTTTTTATTTTTATTTTTAATTAAAAAAATTTACCCCCTTAAACTTGAAAATAATTTATCTTAAAAATTACTAATATTTTAATCAAACAAATTATATCAAAAAAACGATAATTTCGTCCTTTTCGATATGACATCCATCTCGATATAGTTTTTTTTTTTCGTTTTAACCGTTTTTTACGTGAAATTCTATATACGTGTTATATTCATTATGAATATGCATGCACGTCTTCAGGTGTCCACATTCAGTATGAATAACAAATGTGAACGTTCATTCACTATTCATGATGAATAATACCATATGCAGGATGAATAATACAATATTCAGGATTTTTTCGTTTTAACCATTTTTACGTGAAATTCTATATATGTGTTATATTCATTATGAATATGCATGCACGTCATCGGGTGTCCACATTCAGTATGAATAACAAAGATGAACGTTCATTCATTATTCATGATGAATAATACAATATTCAGGATGAATAATACAATATTCAGGATGAATAATACACAAATCCATGATTCATGTATTATTTATCATGAATCGTGTATTATTCACCCTGAATGTTCTATTATTCATCTTGAATGATACATTATTCATGATGAATAATATATGAATGATCCGTGAAGGTGTAGACACATGGCGCACTCTCTTTTGTTTCCCAATTCACAACTGAAATTTGGTTTAATTCATTATGAATATGTATGCGCATCCCCGGATGTCCCACATTCAGTATGAATAACAAATGTGAACGTTCATTCATTATTCATGATGAATAATATAGTATTCAGGATGAATTACACAGCATTCATGACGAATAATACACGCATTCATTAATCGTGAATTATTCACCTTGAATGTTGTATTATTCATCATGAATGATACATTATTCATGATGAATAACACATGAATGACCTGTGAAAAAGTGGAGACGTGACGCACTCTCTTTTGTTCCCCGATTCACAACAGAATTACTCGATAGATTCTCGATTCGTCTTGATGGGTGTTGGGTTACGGTGCTGAAAAAACGTGATGTCTTACGACGTTGAAGAAAGTGTTGAAGAAGGTGATGTCGAGTTATATACTTACGGTGTCGAGGCATTGTATAAACTTGAACGTATATAAATATTCATAATGAATATAATACATATATAACATTTCACGTAAAAAACGGTTAAAACGACAAAAAAAACTATATCGAGATGGATGTCATATCGAATAACACGAAATTCTCGTTTTTTTGAAGTAATTTGTTTGATTAAAATATTAGTAATTTTTAAGATAATTTATTTTAAATTTTAATTGGGTAAAAAGTTTTTAATTAAAAAAGAAAATAAAAAGTCAAATATGGTAGGCGTGTGTTTAAATTTTACCCCTAAACATTTTTTAAAATTAAAAACTCTATTTAAATTGAGTTGTTGGATCAAAAGAGATCTAATGGCTGAGATTTGTCCTCACGTGCACAATGAAAAATGAGTTTTCATTTAAACTTTCCTCTCTCTCTCTCTCTCTCTATATATATATATATATGTGGTTTCAATTGGAAACCATATTAGGTTGGAAACTTTGGAAACCGTCAATTTCATTGGTTAAGTTAATGAAATTGGTTCATAAAGTTGTTTAATATGATCAAGTTGTTTCATATAATTCTTTTGTTAATGAAATTGCTTCATATATTTATGTTTTTTATGTAGTTTCGTCTATTTTTGTCATTCTGATGAAATTGTTTCATGTATTTTCGCAGTCTGATGAAACTTTTTTCATTTTTACATAAAAAAACACAAATATATACAACGATTTCATCAATAAAAGAATTATATAAAATAATTTCATCAAATTAAACAATTTCATGAACTTGACTGTAACAACCCGAACTTTAATTACATCAAAATGTAATTATCCATACAAAAAAAAACGATGGCCCCAAGCCTACAATTCAAACAAGGTTTGCAAAAACAACCTATTACACAACTGAGTCTATAAGGAAACTACTACAAGGAGTCTTCTAGCTCCTGGAAATAGCTCACATCTTCTCCTTACCCTTACTGATACCTGCTACCTTGCGATAACCTGAAAAATGGTTATAGTTTTGAAAGATCGAGGGTTAGACCGATGGCATAAACGAGTCACACTCCCCGGTACGATCAGGCGGGCCACACTCCCCGACTTAGGTCAAAACTTTCGAATTAAATGTATGCACACATTTAATTCCCAATAATATATAAAGCGCGTTTATATAAACATAGCATGAACATGCCAACATAATAAATCAACGTTTAATTAAACCTTCAAAGACTTTTGATAATAAAGCATGCAGTTCTGAAAACTCGCAAATATTAAATAGCTTTCGAAATCATAAACAGATTTAGTTTGAAAGACTCACCTCAGATCCTTCTTGCTTAAAGCCCGCTTTCTAACGATTCACTACCTACGACAACATCGATAAATTGGTAAGCCAAAACGCAGATAACACACTCTCTCTCTGACTAAAAACATATAAAAACGACACACTGCCACCCTGGTCGACACCCCGGACACCGGTCTCCCCGGGTCCGGTCGACGCCACACCGGTCGACACCCCGGTCTCCCCGGGTCCGGTCGACACTCAACACCCAACAAACCTGCGATTTCCCCGAACTCGATCAACCCAGAACTCCAAATCAGACGGTTTAAAAACTTCAACAACGAGATTAAACCAACTACAACACTTAGAAGGGAGAAATAGACCAAGATCATACCTTGATTTGAAGAAAACTATCGATCCTTCAAGCCCTAGCCCTATTTCTCTCCTGCTCCTTCGCCCTTAGCTGCCCTCAACCAAACCTCATGAATGAAAATGAAATTAATATCTTAGGGTTGTGTCCTTTAAATACAACCCAAATTTCATTTGACCCCCTTGAACTTTGGGTCTTGATCAACTTTTCACCCAACTCTCAAAAATAATAAACTTTTCGAACCCGGTTATTACATTGACCAATGAAATCGAGGATTTCCATGGTTTTAAAAATTAGAGTGGTTTTCATTTTATCGCTCCCTATATATATAGGGAAAAGATCTAAAGGTAACCCTAAAAAAACCAAAAAAGTATTCGATCGTAGCGTAAAAAAATTACGACGCCTAAAATGTGCAACCACTGTGATATGTTTTGTGCTAATTCGTCGTTGGAAATTCGAAAGTTTACGATAACATTTATAAACTTAAATTTTAATTTTAATGATTAATAACGGTGGCACAAAAAACCCTAAGCGTAAATTATTCAAATTACATTGATCTTTTTAGTGTTTTCTATTGCAATTAGTAACCATAATAAAATTTATTTTGTACTTATTTTTTATTTTATTTTATATTATAGTAATCATTTTGTGCCACCACTAAACCTTTGCTTTCACCTTTTGTCACTTTCACGAAGTTTCTTATACCTTCAATCACCTTCACATTTATGAATTCGTTAAAGTTTTAGTCATGGTAATACAAATAGATAATGAAAGTAGAGTGACAGATGAAAATGTGTAAAACATATGGATGAATATAAAAAGGGGAATGCCTAAATGACCAGTATACGTATAAGTAATTAACAAAATGACCATCTTTTCACGTGCTGGCTAAAATAACCACGTATTTTGCTGAAGCATTTCACAAGATTGGCAAATTCCTTACACCGGGTCTAGTTCAACTTGTCATAAAAAGTCAAGATTCTTCCATGCATTTAGCAAAAAAAAAATGGCTTTTTGACTGAAATCTTGACTTTTTATGACAAGTGGGCTCGGTGTTAGGAATTCACCAATCTGGTTAAATGTTTTAGCAAACTATGTGGTCATTTAGGCAAATACATATAAAAAAAAGTCATTTTATTAATTACTTACACATATAGGGTTGGGTTCACGTGAGACCAGCAAAACACTGTGAAAATGAAAAAAATTTGAACCTTCACAGCAAAAAACACTGTGAAGGTTACTTTCACAGTGTTTTGCAGTGAAGTTTCAAATGTGGTCTCACGTGATTCCAAATTTATACATATATTGGTCATTTCGTTCGTAGTCTCTCCATAAATATTGTACAAATCTTTTTGCATTTTTTATTTAAATATGGTTTAGTAGTTGTCAATCATCATCAAGTTGTTGAGCTATATCGATATATTCTTTTTATAACCAATTCGACGTTTTCGTATTAATATTATTTATGTATTTTATAAGTTTTTTTTTATGTTTTAAATATTTATTTTAATAATTAAATATCACGGTTGACGAAGACTTTTCATATATAACTAGTCATGTACCCGCGCACGATGCGACACTAAAAATCTCGAAATCGAAATTGAAAACTCAAAACGGCAATCATGTTCCATTTGTTGTTCTATTTCCTTCATTCTCGATGTTAATTTTATGAATCTGTGTGGTTTTATATCGCAAATTGGATAATACATAAATTGAAGGTTAATATGGTCGATTGGTCAAAGATTTTGAAATGGAATTGATGGATAATGGGGTTTTCAAACTCAAAACATTGGTTGTTCTTAGCTTTTAATGACCGACTTATTCATTAATAGTTTGTACTTTTTGCAACTTGTAATTAAAAAAAGAAAATTTTCAAATTTCTGAGCATAGACTGAGACACAAGATCATTCATGGTATTGTTTTGTAGTAAAAGATCATTCATGATATTGTTTTGAGTACCTGCAGAAGAATGGAGCAGGATGCATTTAGACTTTGAACCGACAACTTCATCCCTCAATTTATATCGTAACATTCAAGAGCATCGACTGAGACACAAGTTCTTTTTTATTTTTATTTGGAAAAGGCCAAAAAGGGACGGAATTGCGGAAAAACTTTATTCGTAAAAGAAAATATTACAAAATTACAAGGGGCATATACCCCAAGGTTTTACGTACGAGAAAATGACTTGGTAAAAAACATGAAAATGACCTAATTCTAAAACCACTCGAAGAGTTAAAAACCCAATACAAAAGAAGCCCAAAAAAACAATTAAAAAACATGGATAAACCCAAAACGTGATCCAAATCAATGACCATGGCTCTAGAAGAAATGACCCAAAATCAAAGGTCCATGTGAATGCAAACCATAAGAGCCCAATCACCATTTTAAATAAAAGTCATCAAGCGAGCCCAAATTCAACTCCAATGAGGCAAGGACCAAGTAAGAGGGCAAATCCAAAAATAACAGCCCAAATTAGTTCTCCAAAGCCTTTTTTAGGCCCAAGGAAATAATCTCAAAATAATGCAACAGCAAAACCAACAATCATCAATCGAATTTCCATCCCAACTCCAAAAAAAGCAACAAAGAAAGGAAGAATCAAACCTGCCTGCAAGAAAAAGGAAAAACATTACATTCAACAACATCAATCGAATGCTTAGATCCCAAACCATAATAAAAATGCTTTGATCATAATTGCCATAGAGATCACTTCCAAAACTTCCTCGAATGCGATTAGGGTTCCAATTGATACCATTCAAAATCGATAGCCACAGAAAAAAAGACATAAGAATCCATATTCTTTATTCGACCTTTCAACCCAAGAAAAATCCCCTGATTGTATATGCCACTCACTCTTCTCTTCCCAGTTCTCCTTCGAATTCTGCTAGAGTTCCAAGTTCCAACTAAACCAATCTGTAGTGGTCTATTCATTAAAAGACTTCACCTTATAACTCCATTTAATTTGTAGGTTATCACAAACAGACCCAATCTTTTGAAATTTGTGATCAAGAGCAGAATTATAATCTTCCATGTAAAAGAGTGAGTCCGAGGCAAACTTTGAAAATATGAGCATAGCAAAACCAAAACCAAAACCAGATTGCAATTTGGCCTATGGCCATTACAAAAGTAAACCAATTTTGCAAAAAAACAAGCCAGAGAACCTTAACAGAGGATGCCATAGCTGCTGCCAAGTGGAAGTGAGTCTAAAATAGGAATTGGGCGGATGCATCTAATGAAACCAGTCCCAACAGAACCAAAAATTAATCAGAGCAGAGACACCAAAGATGATAATTTTGAAAGCCAAATGACATTCCGGTGCAATTTGGCCTATGGCCATTGCAAACCAATTCTGAAACCAATTTATACTTAGAGACCGAAAATTAGCACCAATCTAGACCAAATTCTAGGATAGCAGATTAAAATGTGGGCCATAGTCTGTTATTGAATTCCACCAAGACTTAGATAAAAACCATCAATTCTAATATGGACAAAACATTGGGAAGGTTGTTGTTGATAGATCAGAACAAAACAACAAGGATGCAGTTCAAACCAGTAACTGATTTTGGATAGAAAATGGCACAAATATAGACAGAGATTTGCAAAATGGCCATTAGAAATCCAGATAAGAATTTTTCCACAACCAGTAGCAACCACATCCATTTCCAACACCAAAAATGCAGAGGACTGATTGAGGAAAGTTGAGGCATAAGAATTCCAGAGGCAATTTGAACAATCAGAACCAAAAAACCATGGAAGAACCATCTGATCAAAATCAAAAAAATCCATTGGCAGAAGAATACCAATATGTAGCAGCCTCCAAAACTTGAAACTGTCACTAGAAATCAGTAACCAATTACATAATGTACTCATGAACGGAACAAACCTGAAACTGATCAGTGCAGAAACAGTAAACCAAAGCAGAATTTGATGAACCAGAAGCTCAAGTAGATCAGAATTGGCATATAAACACCAAACAAAAAACAGTTTCTGGAGTCCCAATGCATTCATCTTACTTGAATAAACAATTTTACTTCTGCAAAAACGATTTTGTTGAATTTTCAATTACAGAAGATTTATGAAGGATCATGCCATCAAGCAATAGGATGATCAAACATAGTTGGCAGAAGTAATATTAAAACGAAAGGATTCATATAACTTACTTGATATTGCTTGTGGAATGTCTTTTCTGTAATCCACAAACATAGTTGGCAGGAAGTAATATTTGTCTCATATTTTTGAATAGAAATAAAACCTCAAGAACACAATTATCATAAAATGAAATAAATAGAACTTACCACAAATGCCATCAACAAGATCATCAAAATGAATTCCATCAGATTTTCCATAGCCTTGATTATCTATTTCATAAGCTCAAGTTCTGCCTTCACAAATCTCATTGAAGCTCCAAGTTATTTCACGAGAAATTTGTTGGGTTCATTGGTGATTTCTTGAAGAATAAAAAAACAGAGCAATATGATGGAAAATTGGAAATTACATGATAAGAAACTAAAAGGAAATAAAAATTATAGTAACAAAATTGGATGCTCTATAACGATCTTAATTCATATGTTGCCAAGATGTGCAGTACCTTTGATGTGGGCAGGAAACAGAAGAAAATCCATCGGCCTTTGTCATTGGAAGCCGACTTGTGACCACTTTTCTGCCTATAAAATTTCATAGGCTAAAATTTTGGATTCTGTAAGAACTAAAATTAGGGAATAACAAACCCAAACCAAAATCATAAACATAAATCCACTTACATATCCATTGTCAATATAAAGCAAAAAGAACCTAAAATATGACTAAGACCCTATCCCATAAAGTAAAACAAAATCCGATTGCAATAAACCCAAAATTAGTAATAAAAATTCAAAACAAGGAATAAAAATAGAGTGATTAGGTTTTTTTTGGTAATCTTCGTACCTCTTGGAAGCCGCTAGGCACGTAAGGCGATGTTGCAGTTAGTGTAGAATTAAGAGCAATCTCAGAGATAGAAGATGATATATTTTGAATTCGGTCTCAAAAAGTAAGAAAAGAGAGGGAATCACCGCTCGTTATTAGCATTGAGATTGTCTTCAGAATTGCATCCCATCTGTTGAAATAGAAACATATAATTACAAAACCAATATTATCTGAAAATATCTGAGTTCCATTTGTTAGATGAAAACACAACACATAGAAGCACAAGAAAAATTTAGGAAAAAAATCTTATGAAGGTTCGATAAAAACACAACGAACAGAAACCATTCATAAAAGACAACAAACATAAACCAACTCTTATGAAGATTATGAAAATCCAAGCCCTTAAAAATCCAGTCGAAATCTTAAGATCAAGAAGATCAAACACGAAATTAGAAACAAACAAAGACAGATAGAAACAATTGAAGTGGAAATTTAAGAAGGAAAAGAGATGTAACCTAGAGAAGGGCAACACCCCCTTGGGAGCAGGAATCATCGTACATTAGGGCGGTTCTGTGAGCATCGTGGAGGAGGAGATATAACTGCGAGAGATTGAGGAATCGTGGGGAGGAAATGTGGCGAAGAAAATGGCTTTCAAAGGTTTACAAGAAACCGCTAAACTACTTTAGAATTTTTATAAAGTAATAGTAGATATATCTATTATCTATACTATATTATTAAAGTTCTTAAACATTTCTTGAAAAGTTGGTTTTTGAAAAGCCATATTCTTCTCCCCCACCTTCCACTCCCCTCTAATTCCATTACTTTAAAATAAAATTTAATGTTACATTTATCACCCTTACAATTAATTACTTAATTTACTTTATATCCCTTGTTTTTTCAATTTTCATTTTACATCTTTATCATGTTAACACAAATAATCGTACATGAACAAAAATGCAATGAAAAAATAAGTTTCCTTTTTTACAAATTATACCATTATAATCGTCTCGTCATTACCTTCAAAACGAGCCCAATATTAAATACTTTTTAATTTAAACGTACTATTAAATATCATGAATATCTATTAACTAATTTGTTTTCTATCCATATGTTTTTTCCACCATTAGCATATTAAAAATATATAATCGTAGATCAACTAAAATATATTAAAAAATACGTTTCATTCTTATTATAAATTATATCATTATAATTCTTTTGTCAATAATTTTAATATACACTAATTATTGAATATTTTTATGGGTTTTATAATATTTTAAAATAGCATAAATGTGTAGCATAACTATTTTCAAGATTCAAGGTTATATTTACCATCTTTACAATTAGTTATTTAATTTATTTTATATCCCTTATTTTTTCGTTTTTCGTTTTTCTTTTTACACACTTATCATGTTAACATAAATAATCGTATATGAACAAAATGCAATGAAAAAACACGTTTCTTTTTTTACAAATTATACCATTATAATCGTCTCGTCAATACCTTCAAAACGAGCCCAATATTGAATATTTTTTAATTTAACCGTACTATAAAATATAATTAATATCTACGAATTAACTTGTTTTTTATTCATACGTTTTATTTTTTTCACCGTTAGCATATTAAAAATAAATAATCGTAGATCAACTAAAATATATTAAAAATACGTTTCATTATTATTATAAACACTACAAAACTTTCGACTTTTTCTGACAGTCAAATCCGCCGAAAATAGTCATTTTCGGCGGATTTTCGCCGGATTTGGTCCGCCGTAAACAGGGGCGCCCCAAATAGTCATTTTCAGCGGTATTTTCGGCGGATTACTATTTTCGGAGGATTTTTCGGCGGAAAAATCCGCCGAAAACCGACTCGAATTTTTTTAAAATTTAAATGATTTGATTAATTAAGAAAATTAATTTTAACTATTTGCGGCGGATTTTCGGCGGAATATTCCGCCGAAAATAATTTCTAATTACTTAATCTATTTATTTAAATAATTATTTATTTATTTATTTAAATAGTTATTTATTAAAATAATTATTTATTTATTTATTTTCCGACGGAAATCCGTCGGAAATTTCAGTAAATTTTTAAAAAAAATAATTAAAATTAAATCCTGTCAGCTTTTTAAAAATTAGTTTTCATACAAATAATCAAAAAATATACAACCAACTTTTTTTTATATACATAATTAAATTTTATATTGAAATACACATCTCCACAAATAATAAGTATTAAATAAATATTATCATTTTTACAATTTATATTCAATCAAAAATAATGTACATCACTATAAAATTTGAATATCAATCCTCATCAAATACTAGTACACTCATGTCAAGTTGTCACAAATTTCTTGATAGATGTAACCTGCAACAAAATCAAATGAAAATCATTAGTCAAATGTAACATCTCTAACCTCGGGGGCCGAACCTAATCTCTTGATACAAATGGATCACATAACAAATCCAAATTTTTTTTAATTTTATGTAATATTTGAGCGGAAGCTATCGTTTTTTTTAATTGCTAAGTTCCATTTTAATTACTAAGGGGGTGTTTGGTTCGCAGAATGATTTCTGATGGAATGAAATCTGTCAATAGAATTGGAATCTGGAAGGAATTGGAATGGAATGTTTTCAGGTTTGACCAACTGTTTGGTTGGCAGGAATGGAATGTAATCAGTCAAATGAATTGGAATATGTCTGTTTGGTTTACAAAGGAATTGGAATGGAATTCTGAAAAATGACAAAAATACCCTTTCTTTTATTTTTATTTATTTTTTTTAAATGCCGAGAGAGAGAGAGAGAGGAGAGAGAGAGGAGAGGAGAGAGAGAGAGGAAAGAGAGAGAGGAAAGAGAGAGAGAAGAGAGAGGAGAGAGGAAAGAGAGAGAGGAGAGGAGAGGAGAGGAGAGGAGAGGGGAGAGGAGAGAGAGAGAGGAGAGAGGAGAGAGAGAAGAGAGAGGAGAGAGAGAAGAGAGAGAGGAGAGGAGAGGAGAGGAGAGAGGAGATGAGACAGGAAAGAGAGAGAGGAAAGAGAGAGAGGAGAGAGAGAGGAGAGGAAAGAGAGAAAGGAGAGGAGAGAGAGGAAACCAAATCCACATCTGATGGGTTTTAATTTTGTTAGAAAATGTTTGGAGGGTATTTTTGTCTTTTTGAAAAACCATGATGAAATGGAATTCAATTCCATCCATTTTCAAATGGAATGACCAATTCCTTAATCTAAGGATTTCATGGAATTCAATTCCATTCCCTTGGCAACCAAACAACACGACGGAATTCGGTCAATGGAATTGACCATTCCAATTCCACCAGATTCCGTCGGAATCCAGCGAACCAAACGCCCCCTAAGACTTTACCGTATTTAAAAAAAACTATTAAACAGTCATGAGAAAACAATGAATACAAAAGGCAGCTATATCATCATCACAATCAGTTTTAACTTAATCTTCTACCTTGTTTATGTGTCAAATAAATCCAGAAAGTAATTAACAGAAAAAGAATTGATAAAAGAAAGCAAATAGAATATTGACAGGTTAGAAAGAAAGCAAATAAAATATGGAATAAAGTAATTATCAGGTTAGAAAGAAAGCAAATAGAATATGGGTGCAGTAGTCCAATTTACCTGAGGTTAGTTCGATCGAGAGAGAGAGAGAGTTCGATCGAGAGAGAAAGATAGTTCGATCGATGGCTGCTCGTGGTGGGTGGTTGCTCGTGGTGGCGATGGTGGTTGCTCGTGGTGGCGATGTAGGTGGCTCGTGGGGGCGATGTAGGTGGCTGCCAGTGGTAGGTGGTTGCTCGTGGTGGCGATGGTGGTTCCTCGTGGTGGCAATGTAGGTGGCTCGTGGTGGCCGGTGTGGTGGCCGGTGTTGGTGGTCGTGGTGGCTTGTGATGGTGGTTGCTCGTTCTTGTTAGGTCCACGGCGTGGAGGAGGATGAGAGATTTAATCAGAGAATGGGAGGCATATGATATGTACTAGGGTTTCTTAGTTTTAGGGGGAAGGGTTTAGATTTAGGAAAATAAAAGGGGGAAAACAGAGGAGGGAAAATTTTTGGAAAAAATTTAGATTTTATGAAAAAAAATTAAAGATCATATAAATACTAGTGTTGGGCCGTGCATTGCACGGGAGGATAAATTTTTTGTTGGAATATTGAACCGAGTTAAAATGAAACGTAATTTCTCTGTTAACAGTTAATGAAATACAATGTGAAAAACGAATGTATTTTCATAAGTGGTTAACTTGCATATATTCTTAATCGTTTGTTGTTATGAGTTTGTGCAATAATATTGGTAATAGTTTTGTATTATATTATTTAAAACTCAAACGACATGTCTCACAACATATCACTATTATTGAAATAATTATAAATATGAACATATGTTTTTACAGATTTTGCAAATTTTCTGAAACCTCCTCGACAACACTTGACAATCACTTTGAACGTATAAATCTGTAGATTCAGTGGCGGAACACAGTGAGGACCAAAGGGGGCCATGGCCCTACTGCTTTTAGGAACAAATACAATGTATTAACAATTAGGTTTGTATGTGATGTTTGGTTGAGATGGTTATCACCCCTTAGCCCTATAAGAAGGATCTTGGGTTCAAGTCTCATGGTGCTCTTTTTTTTTCATTTATTGCAAAATATTATTATTTTTCTTTCATGACTAAAAAACTTTTCTTCCAATATGTTCAACACATATTTATTACATATAATTTTTATAAACTATATACAAATGTATAAATTGGTTTGAGTTTTATATAAATAATGTGAAATATCTAGATTTTAGTCTTACATTAGATAATTTTTGTTTCTATCTTTAAGTTTTATAAAACTTATTAATACATTATAGTCAAAAAAATATATAAACCACTAATGTACATTTTGTTGATGGTATTATGGTTCTAGGCTTTAGTATTATATTAACAAATCTTTTTTTATTTCTAATAAAATTTATTAGTATATCATAGTCAGAAAAAATAAAGACAAAATGATTTTATATTGTAATTTTTCTGTTATTAGAGTATTAGATGAGCTAAAATTTTTCTTTTTTTATATAATTTATTAGTAGATCATAGTAAAAAAAACATATTAAAAAACCCAATAACTTTATGTTGCTATATCTTGGGTTTCCGAATTTTTGTAATATCATTTTTCGGCCCCCGAGACTATGATGTTTGTGTTCCGCCACTGTGTAGATTAATTAACAACATTCAACCCACATCAAACATGACAAAGAAAATAAATGATTTCTATCTTTTGTAACCGGCAACTCAACTGGTATAGTTCAAATTCACTCAGCACCATTTGAAAATTTATCTGACTATTGATTTCAAGACCTCATAGTATTAGTCGATAAAAATAAAGATATGTATATATATCTTATTCCCCTATTTCGAAAAATATGATTGTGGGTTTTGAAAAATATAAACAAATCCTCAGTAAATAAAATAAAATATAAAAAAGTAGTTTTTCAAAGAAACAAAAATATAGTGGAATACCTTTTGTTCAGTTGCAGGTTCCGTCATTGACACCCGACCGTTCGTCTTCTTCTTGTACTCGGATGATACATAGAGAAACTATATATATTTATAGTGAATGTAGAGAATATTTTAAAATCTTTTATTTTCATTTTCGATTTTACATTTAAATGTAAATATATTAAAAATATGGAAGAATATTTTTATATCTACATCGTTTCTTTACACTTGGTTAATTTGGAAAGTATTGCGGAATATTTTTATTTTAAAGAATACGATAATTTATTAGTGTATCTCGTTATTTTTTATTTTTAATTCATATCAACCTTTTTTTTTTCTTTTAATGCTCGTGAAAAAAAATACGTGTAGATTTTATATTATGCTAATATAAAATACGTGTACATTTTATAAAATAAAATAGATTTTATATTAGCAAAAAAAATACGGAAGAAAAAATAGTTTATATTACATCTCTTTATGTAAAAAGATTTTATAAAATAAAATATGGAAAAAGATTTTATAAAATAAAATATGGAAAAGTCATTATGAGATGTAATATAAAAAAATACGGAAGAAAAAAGATTTTATATTACATCTCATTAATATAGACTTAAATGTAAAATCTACATTTAAAATAGATTATGCTAATATAAAATCTATTTTATAAAACCCTCCACCAAAAAAACAAATATTTATATTAATAAATGAATATCCATTCCACAAATAGATGATTATGTGAGATATTGTGCTTGGAAAAGTTGTACCAAAGCATTAAGAAATTGTAAATTAAGTAATTGACTTTAATTAGTTGTACCTTGTGCTTAAAATGTTGTAATTAAGAATTTTTTATGTCATTTTTATAATATAGTATAGATATGTATCTTTCTATCTATCTTGTATATAGAGAGAGGTCATTTGAGAAATGCTAGGATCATTTATTTATTTCTCAAATGAACCTAATCCTATAAGTTATATATAATAGTTTGAATAATAGAGATATTATTCTAAATAATACTCTCTCCGTCCTAAAATAAGTGTTCACATTTTTCTTTATGTTTGTTTTAGAATAAGGTACTGTTTGGTTGATTTTCCATTAAGTTATGTATAAATAAAGTTGTCTGTGTGGATTAATTTTATCTGTATAGATTTAGAATATTTTTATTTGAGAGAGTTTTTTCATAAATGGAAAGAACGTGTTTTTAATGGGAGGGACTGATTTGGAAAAAACTTGGTTTTCTCCATAAAGTTTCCCCTTGAAATCTTACTATAACATCCCAACTAAAAATATAAACAAGCGGATCGATTCTTAAAATAAAATTCGCAATGATCGAATAATAATCCATGTCATAACGGTCACAAACTTACAATAGTTAAATCAAGGTTTGTTGTAAACAACCTATACACAACTGAGATAATTAAGAATAACTAAGTATTGGTCTTCTATCCATCCCGCTAAGCCTTCTCCTTTCCCTTAGCTGCCCTATCTAATTCACGACGGTCTGAAAATATTTTTTTTGTTTTGA
Source organism: Arctium minus (assembly GCA_954870635.1). Taxonomy (NCBI): domain Eukaryota; kingdom Viridiplantae; phylum Streptophyta; class Magnoliopsida; order Asterales; family Asteraceae; genus Arctium; species Arctium minus. The sequence goes on along the minus strand of OX941094.1, from coordinate 2,419,637 downwards.
AAGAGCGAGGGTTAGACCATAGGTCTAGTGAGATCCCTCTAAACAGATAAGCAACAAAATACTTTCCAGAATTTAAAACCACATTTAATAATTCCACATAAGTATAACACGTTACGGACCACACGACCGTCAAAGACGATGTGTCTAACTCGCGCTGCCTTAATGTTGGGACACACCCTCAACGACATAAATGGGCCACACTCCCCGGCACGAGTAGGCGGGCCACACTCCCCGACTTACTTAGGTCACATAATCCACAAATAATGTATGCATACATTTAAACATCGACAATATATATAACACACTTAAAACATATCAATTAAACTTGACATATTGAATAAATCAACATTTAAGAAGAATAATCATCGCATGCTTTCGTTCATAAGAATTTAGTTCAGAAAACTCACCTGCCGTTCCTTTTCTCAAAGCTCTTCGTCTACTTTTAGAAGTCGAACTGAAACCTATCAAGGAAATACTGGTTGGTGAACTCTTTCGACTTTCTAATTTAATAAGGTTGACTTTGACATCGACACCCCATCCACACTTAATCTCTAAATAATTTAACTCACCAATACACGACCGAGACTTACCACTTAAATTGATCGAATCCCAAAAATATATTGGGCCGCTTATAAAACAAAAGCCCATAAACAACCTGCTAATATCCTAAGTTATTACCACGTGGGCCTGGGCTTCGGCCCACAAACTTCTCCCATGGATCGGGGCCAAATAGGCCGACCGGTATGCCTTCCATGTTGACCGGTATCCTGAAGACCAGAGTCTTCCCAACCCATCGACCGGTATGCGACCAAGTCGACCGGTAAGCGACCAAGTCGACCGGTATCATGAAGACCGGGGTCTTCCACCACATCGACCGGTATCAACACTCCCCCTTTCGACCGGGGATTACCATTGACCGGAACTAAAGCGACCGGTACCCCAAACTCGACCGGTATCGACTAATACCGAAACGACCGGTGTTAGCTTAACTTCGACCGATACCCACGATTCATTAGACGACCGGACTACCTATCTTGCGACCGGGATGGCTGCCGACCGGAGTCCAATAAATCGAACGAATAAACCCAGAGATTTAATGTTCAAGACTGCAGTTCTCGCCCGAACTTGAAATCAATTGCAAGTTAATCCAGGTTCCATAATGAATAATAACTTAATTTTACCAAAATTCCCTTAACCACCGAGATAACTTGCATCGGTTTCTTGCTCAATCCCAAACCCAGAAAACCAAGAATCAGATCCAATCCACACCCAAATTCGACTATTAAAATAAATCCAATAATAACTTGGAGAGTTTGAATAACAAGGGAGCTTACCTTCAATGCACTGAATCAAAAACTGGAATTTCCTTGCAATCCTTCTCTTCTTCGGTCTCTTTCTCCAACGCTCCAAGAGTCTCTCTCTCTTTCTCAAAATCAGCCGCCCACAAAAGGTTGCACAAAACCCTAAGACATCCCATTATACTAAATATTTTTACTTCTCCCCCTCCTAACAAAAGTTTTGACCACACTCCACCCCAAACTTTGAGATTTAAACTTTTAACCCGGTTATTACAATATCCCCCCCTCAAAAGAATTCCGTCCCCGGAATTCCTTTATTAAAATAAACTGGGATATTGACTCTTCATAACCGACTCTAACTCCCAAGTCGCTTCTTGTCCTTTGTGGAATTGCCACTTAACCTTTACCAAGGAGATTTCCTTATTCCTTAACTTTTTCACTTTACGATCCAAAATCGCTACTGGTTCCTCTACAAAGCTTATCCTTTCATCTATTTGGACATCTTCTAACGGTATCACAACGTCACTTTCTGCTAAACACCTTTTCAGGTTGGATACATGGAAAACAGGGTGAACTCCCCGTAAATCCGCCGATAGATCCAATTTATAAGCTACCTCTCCAACTCGCTTCGTTATAGGAAACGGTCCTACATATCTTGGTCTCAACTTTCCTTTCTTGCCGAAACGAACGACTCCCTTCCATGGTGAAACTTTTGGCATCACCATGTCTCCTATTTGAAATTATATCGGCTTCCTTCGCTTGTTTGCATACATTTTCTGATGATCTTGAGCCATCTTCAACCGTTCTCGGATCTGATTAACCTTGTCGGTCATCACTTGCACGATTTCTGGTCCTGCTAACTGCTTTTCACCCACTTCATTCCAACATAGTGGTGTTCTACACTTTCGCCCATACAACGCTTCAAACGGAGCGACTCGAATGTTGGCGTGATAACTATTGTTATAAGAGAATTCTATCAGAGGTAGATGAGTCTCCCACGAGCCTTTGAAATCGATAACACATGCTCGGAGCATGTCTTCTAACGTCTGAATAGTTCTTTCACTTTGGTCGTCCGTCTGAGGGTGGTATGTCGTACTCAACTTAAGCTGCGAACCCAACTCCCTTTGAAGACTTCTCCAAAACATCGATGTGAAGCGAGCATCGCGATCTGACACGATAGAAGACGGTACTCCATGCCTGGATACTATCTCATCAATATACAATTTAGCCAACTTCTCTAGCGGGTACGTCTCCTTAATCGGTAGAAAGTGAGCAGATTTAGTGAGTCGATCCACTATCACCCAAATAGCATCGTGCCCCTTAGGTGATCGCGGCAATCCCGTCACTAAGTCCATTGTTATATCATCCCACTTCCATACCGGTATTTCCAACTGCTGCAGTTCCCCGTACGGCCTTTGATGCTCCGCTTTCACCTTCAAACACGTTAGACATCTCTCAACGAAATAAGCTATGTCTTTCTTCAAACCTGGCCACCAGTAACTCTACTTCAGATCTCGGTACATCTTATTGGTTCCCGGATGTATTGAGTAGCGCGACTTGTGAGCTTCTTCCAATACTCTCTTCCGAAGGTCTCCCCGCTTTGGAATCCACACTCTTTTCTCATAACATCTAACACCACGATTGTCCATGGTTAACAAGTCTACGATTCCCACGATCCTTTCGCTTTTTAAAATTTCACTTGACACGGCTTCCTCTTGTTATTGCTTGACTTCTTCTAGAAAGCTCGAAATCGCCTCCACACGAAACGCCACTACTTTGGCTACCGAGCTATGTTCTTTCCGACTCAAGGCGTTCACCACCACATTAGCTTTTCCCGGATGGTATAGGATCTCACAATCATAGTCGCTCAACAATTCCATCCACCTACGCTGCCTCATATTTAACTCCTTCTGATTAAATAGATGCTGGAGGCTCTTATGGTCGGTATAAATTTGACACTTAACCCCATACAAGTAATGCCTCCAGATCTTCAACGCGAACACCACAACTGCCAGCTCCAGATCGTGCGTCGGATAATTCCTTTCGTGCTCTTTCAATTGTCGAGACGCGTACGCTATTACCTTTCCATCTTGCATTAACACGCACCCTAAACCAAACTTTGAAGCATCACTGTAAATTACGAATCCTTCTGTACCTTTGGGTAACGACAGAATCTGTAACACCCCAAATTTTGGATTATTGGTTAAATTGTAATGTGTTATGTTTGGTTTCGTTCAACTTTTACCGTCGAAGTTAAGTGGTGTTTGCATTGTGGAAAAAAACGTCAAATTTCGTCTGGGAAGAACAGGTTAGCGAGAGTGCCAGGGTCACTCTCGCGGAAGGCACAATTACGGGGACTCGATGGGCCGCGGTACATATTCGGCGAGAGTGCCCGGCGATAGTGCCAGGGTCACTCTCGCGTGTCACAATCGCGGGAGAAGTGGGAGTCGCAGTACATCCTCGGCGATAGTGACTGGCGATAGTGCCCTGTCACTATCGCGATGTCACAATCGCCGACGGGGGTTTTAGCTTTAAATGTCTGATTTCAAGTGAGGAGCTCATTTATTTCATTTGGGGTTCTTATGCAGCTTTACATCACACTTTTGGGATAGTTTACAGAAGGAGCTGGGCACAAGAGTTAAGTTGAGTACCGCCTATCACCCGCAGACAGACGGACAGAGCGAGAGGACCATCCAGACCCTCGAAGACATGTTGAGGTCGTTTGTTATCGATTTCGGGGGAAATTGGGATGCACACCTTCTACTAGTGGAATTCGCCTACAACAACAGTTACCACTCAAGTATTAGTATGGTGCCATTCGAGGCATTGTATAGAAGGAAGTGTAGGACACCCGTGTGTTGGTTGGAAGCGGGTGAGAAACAGTTTTCCGGACCGGAGATCGTTCAAGAGACGGCCGACAAAGTGAAGGCCATCAGGGAGCGTTTGAAAGCGGCACAAGATAGGCAGAAGAGCTACGCGGACAAGAAGAGAAGACCGGTCGAATTCCAAGTGGGGGAACGTGTGATGCTGAAAGTGTCACCATGGAAAGGATTGATAAGGTTCGGAAAACGGGGGAAGCTCAGTCCCCGTTTCCTTGGGCCTTTCACTATCCTTGAACGTATTGGTCTACAAGCTTACAAGTTGGATCTTCCGCCAGAGATGGACGGAATCCACCCCACCTTTCATGTGTGCTACTTGCGGAAATGCCTAGCCGAGGAAGAGAGTGTCATTCCACTATCGGAAATCAGAGTGGACAACAACCGTTGCATAGAGGAGCCCGAATCTATCCTGGAAAGGAAGACGAAGAAGCTACGGCACAAAGAGGTGATTATGGTGAAGGTTCAATGGAAGCATCATCGCGGGACCAATGTGACTTGGGAAGCGGAGGAAGACATGAAGAGGCGATACCCTCATTTGTTTGGATAGTTAGGATTTCGAGGACGAAATCCATTCTAAGGGGTGGAGGATTGTAACACCCCAAATTTTGGATTATTGGTTAAATTGTAATGTGTTATGTTTGGTTTCGTTCAGCTTTTACCGTCGAAGTTAAGTGGTGTTTGCATTGTGGAAAAAACGTCAAATTTTGTCTGGGAAGAAAAGGTTGGCGAGAGTGCCCGACGAGAGTGCCAGGGTCACTCTCACGGAAGGCACAATCACGGGGACTCGATGGGCCGCGGTACATATTCGGCGAGAGTGTCTGGCGATAGTGCCAGGGTCACTCTCGCGTGTCACAATCGCGGGAGAAGTGGGAGCCGCGGTAAATCCTCGGCGATAGTAACTGGCGATAGTGCCCTGTCACTATCGCGATGTCACAATCGCCGACGGGGGTTTTAGCTTTAAATGTCTGATTTCAAGCGAGGAGCTCATTTATTTCATTTGGGGTTTTTGAAGGCAGCCGATTTTTCTCTCCTAGGTAAGATTTCTTCACCTCAAAACTCAATCTCTTCAACATTTAATCCTCTCTAGAATCTTGTTGGGGGTATTAAATGCTAACCTAGGGTTTCTCTCCTTTGGTAGTCAAGTTCTAGCAATTTGGTGAACAAGGTTTATCCTCACCTACTTCTCATCTCCTTGAACCATCTAGGGTTTGGGGTATTGGAGCAATCTAAGTAAGTTTTCTTAACTTATGAACATACATACTTGCACCATTACTTGCTTATATGAAATATATGAAATGCATGATGTTGACCTAAAAACTAGGGTTTTGCTTATCTTCAATAAATAAGGTTTTGGGGGTTGGTGGAAGTGTTTAAAACATGTGGAAGAGTGTTATTTACAAGTCTTATAGAAAAGGGGAAAATCATGGTGTAGGTCTACATCTCTACATAATGAAATGTCAAATGACTAAATTCTTATCAGCAGTTAGGGTCACTATACTAGTTGGGGATTTGTATGTGGCTAAATGAGTTTTAGTTTCTTATGGTAAATATGTATCAAGCATGATCACACTATTTGGGCCAATAATATGTTTGCATGAAGATTGTCATCTATAATTGTTCATAACTCTTGTTGGGAGTCTTATATCTATTTCCTTGTGCACGAGGATTTAGTTGGTATGCATGATTATTGCATGGTCATTGCCGTTGGGCATTTTGAGTGGACAATAGGGGGCGCAAGTCCCTTAGTTGTACACTCGGCTAGATTGGATAGGCACCCTTGCCTGTAAGACCTTGAGGTGTAACCCGACGGGGTAAGCACTAGAGGCAGAGAGGGTTTGAGGATTGTGATGTCCGGCGTGGCATGGGAACTAGAACCGGGTTGGACGGTGAAATCCAATCTAGATCGCGGGTTACCCGCTTTATATGGAAGATATTTGTGTATTATTTGTACAGGAATTTACAACGTTCCTATTGGGAGGTTTGGCTTTGACCTCCATGCATTGGGAGCCGGTAACATTTAATTATTGTACTTGTTTGCATTATAATTGGTATCGGTATAACAACCAATAGACTTCGTTCTAACACTTGTGTTCATGTTTAAATGGTTCACAGGTTTCGTTAGCGGTGCGAGTAGGATGTCTTGATCAGTCGGGATCGCACCTAGGATTCCTCTTTGGACCGGGCATTTTTGGGATTTGAGAAAGAGCGCTTTTGAAGTCACAGTGACACCCATTTTAATCTAGTTGTTAATTTTTCTAGATTGAATAGGTTGTCATGTATATGTCTTATTTATTCCGCTACTTCATTATAGAACTACCCCGTCTCTTTTGGGTTTTAGTCGACACGTTTACAGGTTTTGGATTCGCCTTATTTTAGGCGTTATATTGCAGAAATTTTAAGTTTTATTTTACCTTGAAATTTTTAGGGTGTTACAAGTTGGTATCAGAGCTCTAGTTTAAGTGAACTAGGTATATAAATACGATGCCTAGACTTAAGCTGACACTATTAAGCTATGAACTGTGAGCTTTGGATAGAATTTCTAAGATGGGACGACCCTAGAGTCGACAGAAACTACGTCATTGAGAATTGTAAAAGTGGTAGCGAGAATTTTTATGTAGTGCATGTTCATAATTTCAATTAGCTATTGTTGTTATGAATATATGATTACGTGAACGTACTTGAATTACTATGATTATGATGATCAATGGGCCGTACGAGTATGTTTCTTGTGTACTTTAGTGTTGCTTATTTCCATTTCCTTACTTTTTGTGTGGCAGATCCGAAATGGTAAATACTCGGAGTCGCCCACTGAACGAGGGAGAGGTGCCCGAGGATATTTCATCTAACCCGAACCCCGTGATTCGAGTGGCAAATGTGGTTCCTCCCGGCATGCCGCCAATATTTACCGGACCAGAGGAAATCATACCTAGAGTGGAACTAGCATCCACAAGTCCGGTCATTCAGGATGCAAACCCACAAGCTGACATGGTGGCCAGTGTTATGCAAATGGTAACATCGGCCATGGAAAAACAACAAGAAGCATTCCTGAAAATGTTAGAAGACAGAGATGCCAGTCTTCGGAGGCCAGAGATGGTGGCAGAGAACGCGGTAGCTGGCTCGGGTGGTACCGGGGGCGAGAATCGTACTGAGGGAGTGGTGGTCTTAGCGACAGGGCAAATAGGAAAGGGTTGTTCGTATAAGTCCTTCATGGAGTGTAAACCGCCAGAGTTGCCGGGGCCGACGATCCCGTAGCTTGCATGAAATGGTTGAGGGAGACGGAGCAGGCCTTCCGGGCTTGCGGATGTGATGAAAATCAGAAGGTGAATTTTGGTTCCCAAATGCTTCGGGGTGCGGCTTTAATATGGTGGGACGTCCACACCGCAACCATAGGGGAAGCCGTGTTAGCAAAGATGTCATGGGCCACCTTCAAGAAGAAGGTTATGGAAGAATACTGTAATGAAAACGAAATGGATCTGATCGAGGAAGAGTTCCGAGCGCTAAAGAAAGGGGATCTGACGGTGAGGGAATATACCCGTCTTTTCATGGAGAAGCTAAATCTTTTGGGGCATGTGGCCCCGACCGAGAAGGAACAGATAAAGGCCTATCTGAAGGGCCTACCGGCGGATATGGGAAACCGAGTCCAAAACTCGAAAGCTACAAATCTACGAGAGATCATTGAGGAAGCCAAAGTAATGGAAAAATTCTACGCTAGAGACAAGGAAGAGAAGTCGAAGGCCGCAGAAAAGAGGAAGAGCGAAGTGCCGTCGATTTCATTCAAGCGACCGAAGTTCCAACCGAACGTTAGAAACTTTGATGATCACCGAAAGGCGAATTTGTGTCCCAAGTGCAAAAGCAAGCATTTTGGTCCTTGCAACTCCAACCCCCGGCAAGTCGTGTGCTTCAAGTGTAATAAGTCGGGTCACACAAGTCCGCGATGTCCCATGCCGGGGACACTCTGTTTCGAATGCCAGGAGCCGGGGCACAAGAGGAGGGATTGCCCCAAGTTAAGGGGAGGAGTTAGAGGAGGAAATCCACCGGTTCAACCAAAGAAGGAAGTCGTCCCTAAAGCTCAAGGGAGAGCCTTCCAAATGACCAGAGACGAAGCGAAGGAAACCACCGACGTGGTGTCGGGTACGTTTTTACTCAACTCACTTGCTGCTAAGGTGCTATTTGATTCTGGTGCGAATTTCTCTTTCGTGTCTCTTGACTTTTGCAAAGAATTGAACGTGCCATCTAGTACTCTTAGCAACGCCTTAGTAGTAGAGATAGCAAATGGGGAACAAGTGTTATTGCGGGAAATGTTGGAAAAATGTCAGCTAGATATTGGTGGGGAGTTGTTCGTTGTGGACCTACTCCCTATGGTAATCGGGAGTTTCGATGTGGTGATCGGAATGGACTGGTTGTCTCATCACAAGGCGGAGATCTTTTGTTCAAAGAAGATGATCAGATTGCCGACTTCCAGCGGAAGGTTTGTCTATGTCTACGGGGAGAAGCGTAAGGGGGAAGTGGCTCTTATTTCTTCCATCAAGGCAAGTAAGTGTCTTCCGAAGAATTGCCCTTCATTCCTTGCCTACGTGATGGATGCCAAAGCAGAGAAGAAAAAGATTGAAGATGTTCGAGTCGTTAGTGAGTACCCAGACGTCTTTCCTGACGATCTTCCGAGTTTGCCACCCGACCGCCAAGTGGAGTTTCGAATCGATTTAATCCCGGGGGCAGCGCCGATTGCCCGTGCACCGTACCTTCTTGCTCCGACCAAAATGCAAGAAATGATGTCACAACTTCAGGAGTTGTTGGAGAAGGGATTCGTGAGGCCGAGTTCCTCGCCTTGGGGAGCTCCGGTACTCTTCGTCAAGAAGAAGGATGGATCGATGCGGATGTGTATCGACTATCAGGAGTTGAACAAGGTAACCGTAAAGAACAAGTATCCATTACCCCGAATCGACGATCTCTTCGATCAGCTGCAAGGAGTCGGATGTTTCTCAAAGATCGACCTTCGATCGGGTTATCATCAAGTTAGAGTTCGAGAAGAAGACGTTTCCAAGACCGCCTTTAGAACCCGTTATGGTCACTACGAGTTCTTGGTTATGCCCTTCGGGCTAACCAACGCGCCAGCGGTATTCATGGATTTGATGAACTGTGTTTGTCGGCCTTTCCTAGACAAGTCGGTCATAGTGTTCATCGATGATATCTTGGTGTACTCGAAGAATGATGAAGAGCATGAGCTACATCTCCGAGAAGTGTTAGAGGTGTTAAGGGACGAGAAACTCTATGCCAAATTCTCCAAGTGTGAATTTTGGCTAAGAGAGGTCCAGTTTTTGGGTCATGTGGTGTCAAGTGAAGGAGTAAAGGTGGACCCATCATAGATTGAGGCTATGATGAATTGGGAACCGCCAAAAAGTCCCACGGAAATCCGGAGTTTCTTGGGTCTAGCCGGTTACTATAGAAGATTTATCCAAGATTTTTCCAAGATTTTTCCAAGATCGCCTCACCGTTGACATCTCTGACAAGGAAGAACGAGAAGTTCCTTTGGACCGAGAAGCAAGAGCAAGCCTTTCGGGCCCTCCAAAGAAAATTGTGTGAAACGCCAATCTTATCTCTACCCGAGGGGACAGAAGACTTTGTAGTCTACAGCGATGCGTCTAAGATGGGTTTGGGATGTGTCTTGATGCAAAGGGGCAAGGTAATAGCTTATGCATCCAGGCAATTGAAGGAGCATGAAAAGAACTACCCAACTCACGATCTCGAGCTAGCGGCAGTGGTGTTCGCCTTGAAGTTATGGCGACACTACCTTTATGGGACGAGGTGTACCCTTTTTACCGACCACAAAAGCCTGAAGTACGTCTTCGATCAGAAAGAGTTGAATATGCGACAAAGGAGATGGCTCGAACTACTCAAGGATTATGACTGTGAACTTCAATACCATCCCGGAAAAGCAAATGTGGTCGCGGATGCCTTGAGCCGGAAGGAGTACAGTCGTGGAGTTCAAGCCACCTTTGCAAGGGTAGAGGTAGTCTCAAGCCTAATCGATAAAATAAAAGCATCACAGTCGGAAGCCCTTCTTGAAGTCAACCTCAAAAGTGAAATTATGGTGAAGCAACATCTCCAATTGACCGAGGATGGAAGAGGTTTGAAGTTATATCAAGGTCGAATTTGGGTGCCAAAGATTGGAGGATGTCGGGAACTACTATTGGAGGACGCGCACAAGTCCAAGTACTCGATACATCCGGGAAGCACTAAGATGTATCGTGATTTAAAGCTCAATTATTGGTGGCCAGTGATGAAACTAGACATGGCTAGTTATGTGGAGCAATGCATAACTTGTCTGCAAGTGAAGGCGGAGCACCAACGACCATACGGTAGTCTCCAATCTTTGGAAATACCGGAGTGGAAATGGGAGCACATCACCATGGACTTTGTAACCAAGCTACCGAGGACTTTAAAGAACCACGATACCATTTGGGTAATAGTGGATCGTTTGACCAAGAGCGCGCATTTCTTGTCCATGCGAGAGACCCTACCGATGGACAAGCTGGCCAAACTATACATTGATGAGGTAGTCTCGAGGCATGGAGTGCCACTTTCTATTGTGTTCGACCGCGATAGCCGCTTTACATCACACTTTTGGGATAGTTTACAGAAGAAGTTGGGCACAAGAGTTAAGTTGAGTACCGCCTATCACCCGCAGACAGACGGACAGAGCGAGAGGACCATCCAGACCCTCGAAGACATGTTGAGGTCGTGTGTTATCGATTTCGGGGGAAATTAGGATGCACACCTTCCACTAGTGGAATTCGCCTACAACAACAGTTACCACTCAAGTATTGGTATGGCGCCATTCGAGGCATTGTATGGAAGGAAATGTAGGACACCCGTGTGTTGGTTGGAAGCGGGTGAGAAACAGTTTGCCGGACCGGAGATCGTTCAAGAGTCGGCCGACAAAGTGAAGGCCATCAGGGAGCGTTTGAAAGCGGCACAAGATAGGCAGAAGAGCTACGCGGACAAGAAGAGAAGACCGGTCGAATTCCAAGTGGGGGAACGTGTGATGCTGAAAGTGTCACCGTGGAAAGGATTGATAAGGTTCGGAAAGCGGGGGAAGCTCAGTCCCCGTTTCCTTGGGCCTTTCACTATCCTTGAACGTATTGGTCTACAAGCTTACAAGTTGGATCTTCCGCCGGAGATGGACGGAATCCACCCCACCTTTCATGTGTGCTACTTGCGGAAATGCCTAGCCGATGAAGAGAGTGTCATTCCACTATCGGAAATCAGAGTGGACAACAACCGTTGCATAGAGGAGCCAAAATCTATCCTGGAAAGGAAGACGAAGAAGCTACGACACAAAGAGGTGGTTATGGTGAAGGTTCAATGGAAGCATCATCGCGGTACCAACGTGACTTGGGAAGCGGGGGAAGACATGAAGAGGCGATACCCTCATTTGTTTGGATAGTTAGGATTTCAAGGACGAAATCCATTCTAAGGGGTGGAGGATTGTAACACCCCAAATTTTGGATTATTGGTTAAATTGTAATGTGTTATGTTTGGTTTCGTTCAGCTTTTACCGTCGAAGTTGAGTGGTGTTTGCATTATGGAAAAAAACGTCAAATTTCGTCTGGGAAGAACAGGTTGGCGAGAGTGCCCGGCGAGAGTGCCAGGGTCACTCTCACGGAAGGCACAATCGCGGGGACTCGATGGGCCGCGGTACATATTCGGCGAGAGTGCCCGGCGAGAGTGCCAGGGTCACTCTCGCGTGTCACAATCGCGGGAGAAGTGGGAGCCGCGGTACATCCTCGGCGATAGTGACTGGCGATAGTGCCCTGTCACTATCGTGATGTCACAATCGCCGACGGGGGTTTTAGCTTTAAATGTCTGATCTCAAGTGAGGAGCTCATTTATTTCATTTGGGGTTTTTGAAGGCAGCCGATTTTTCTCTCCTAGGTAAGATTTCTTCACCTCAAAACTCAATCTCTTCAACATTTAATCCTCTCTAGAATCTTGTTGGGGGTATTAAATGTTAACCTAGGGTTTCTCTCCTTTGGTAGTCAAGTTCTAGCCATTTGGTGAACAAGGTTTCTCCTCACCTACTTCTCATCTCCTTGAACCATCTAGGGTTTGGGGTATTGGAGCAATCTAAGTAAGTTTTCTTAACTTATGAACATACATACTTGCACCATTACTTACTTATATGAAATATATGAAATGCATGATGTTGACCTAAAAACTAAGGTTTTGCTTATCTTCAATAAATAAGGTTTTGGGGGTTGGTGGAAGTGTTTAAAACATGTGGAAGAGTGTTATTTACAAGTCTTATAGAAAAGGGGCAAATCATGGTGTAGGTCTACATCTCTACATAATGAAATGTCAAATGACTAAATTCTTATCAGCAGTTAGGGTCACTATACTAGTTGGGGATTTGTATGTGGTTAAATGAGTTTTAGTTTCTTATGGTAAATATGTATCAAGCATGATCACACTATTTGGGCCAATAGTATGTTTGCATGAAGATTGTCATCTATAATTGTTCATAACTCTTGTTGGGAGTCTTATATCTATTTCCTTGTGCACGAGAATTTAGTTGGTATGCATGATTATTGCATGGTCATTGTCGTTGGGCATTTTGAGTGGAGAATAGGGGGCGCAAGTCCCTTAGTTGTACACTCGGCTAGATTGGATAGGCACCCTTGCCTGTAAGACCTTGAGGTGTAACCCGACGGGGTAAGCACTAGAGGCAGAGAGGGTTTGAGGATTGTGATGTCCGGCGTGGCATGGGAACTAGAACCGGGTTGGACGGTGAAATCCAATCTAGATCGCGGGTTACCCGCTTTATATGGAAGATATTTGTGTATTATTTGTACAGGAATTTACAACGTTCCTATTGGGAGGTTTGGCTTTGACCTCCATGCATTGGGAGCCGGTAACATTTAATTATTGTACTTGTTTGCATTATAATTGGTATCGGTATAACAACCAATAGACTTCGTTCTAACACTTGTGTTCATGTTTAAATGGTTCACATGTTTCGTTAGCGGTGCGAGTAGGATGTCTTGATCAGTCGGGATCGCACCTAGGATTCCTCCTTGGACCGGGCATTTTTGGGATTTGAGAAAGAGCGCTTTTGAAGTCACAGTGACACCCATTTTAATCTAGTTGTTAATTGTTCTAGATTGAATAGGTTGTCATGTATATGTCTTATTTATTCCGCTACTTCATTATAGAACTACCCCGTCTCTTTTGGGTTTTAGTCGACACGTTTACAGGTTTTGGATTCGCCTTATTTTAGGCGTTATATTGCAGAAATTTTAAGTTTTATTTTACCTTGAAATTTTTAGGGTGTTACAGAATCGGTGCACTACTCAATCTCTTTTTCAATTCGTTGAACGCATCCTCCTGAGTTTCCTTCCATGCAAACTTAACATTTTTCCTTGTTAAGGAAGTTAATGGCGTGGCTATCCTCGAGAAGTCCTAGATGAACCTTCGATAGTAGCCCGCCAAACCGAGGAAACTTCTTACTTCAGACGGCGTCTTTGGCACCTCCCACTCTTCGATTGCCTTAACCTTCGCTGGATCCACCTTGATCCCGTCTTCCGACACCACGTGTCCTAAGAACTGCACTTCTTTTAGCCAAAATTCGCATTTCGAAAATTTGGCATACAACTTCTCCCGCTTGAGTAACTCTAACACAGCTCTCAGATGTACTTCATGGTCACTCATGGACTGTGAATAAATCAGTATGTCATCGATGAAGACAATGACACACTTGTCCAAAAAGGGACTGCATACTCTATTCATCAGGTCCATGAATGTTTTTTTTTTTTTGGAGAGGGTATCCCAGACCACATTGGGCCCAGACTAATCCCTGGCAATTTGGGCCGAAGCCCGACTGCTAAAGCATGCAGCCCGGGGTCGAAGCCCCCGTACCTCCAGGATGCGTCCCCCAGGGTTCGAACAAGAGACCGCTACTAGCAAGTCCACATGCCTTACCACTAGGCTAACACCCCTTTGGTAGGTCCATGAATGTTGTCGGTGCGTTCGTCAGCCCAAATGGCATGACTAGGAACTCGAAGTGTCCATACCTCGTGCGAAAGGCAGTCTTGGGTACATCCTCCTCCCTAACCTTCAGGTGATGATAACCCGAACGCAGATCTATCTTCGAGAAGTAACTCGCTTCTTGCAACTGATCAAAGAGATCGTCAATCCTGGGAAGCGGGTACTTATTCTTAACTGTTACCTTGTTGAGCTCTCAATAGTCTATACACATTCTCATCGACCCATCCTTCTTCTTGACGAATAGTACCGGTGCTCCCCACGGCGACGTACTGGGTCAGATAAAACCCTTATCCAACAACTCCTTCAGTTGAGTCATCATCTCCTTCATTTCGGCCGGAGCCAAGCGATAAGGAGACCTCGCTATTGGTGTCGCTCCCGGCATCAAATCTATCCTGAACTCCACTTGCCTATCCGGTGGCAGAGTGGTTAAGTCTTCCGGAAACACTTCCGGGTACTCACACACTATCGGAACAAATTCTAATCCCTTCTTCTCTTTCTTAGCGTCTACCACGTACGCTAAGAACCCCACACACCCTTTCACTAAACAACGCCTAGCCTTGATCATCAAGATCAAGCACGACTTTCTATCCCGACGATCCCCATATACTATGACTTCCTTCTGATCCGACAAAGCTATCCGGATTAGCTTCTTATTACAAACGATACTGGCATTGTTAGACGCTAACCAATCCATCCCCACTATGACATCAAATTCCCCCATACCCATCGGATACAACCGCAATGGAAAGGTATGACCATCAATGTCTATACTACACCCGTCATATACTTCTCCCTCTAAGACTCGACTGTCATCGGCTATTTCTACTTCAAACCCTTGACT
The DNA here is from genome assembly GCA_954870635.1 of Arctium minus. Lineage (NCBI taxonomy): Eukaryota > Viridiplantae > Streptophyta > Magnoliopsida > Asterales > Asteraceae > Arctium > Arctium minus. The sequence continues at coordinate 2,404,578 of OX941094.1, read as the reverse complement.
AAGCTTCTTGGGTTTCACAAGCAACTTGCGCACGAAATTTGGTGACACAAATGAACGATTTGCGCCCGAGTCAAACAATACTTTAGCATAAATCGAGTCTATGGGAAAAGTACCTGTTACCACATCTGGCGTCTCCACTGCCTCTTCTGCCGTATTATTAAAAGCCCTTGCTCTCGCCCGAGCTGGCTCCACCTTCTTTTCGTTCCCTTTATCTCCAAACATCCCAATAGTTCTTTTCTTTAGCTGAGGGAAATCAGTCCTGATATGATCAGGAGACCCGCACTGGTAGCACGACCTCGACCCACGGCAGTCACGAGCCATATGCCCCGTCTTCCCACATTTGTAGCACCCTTCTCGCTCCAACAGACACTCCCCCTTGTGAACCCGATTACACTTGTTGCATGGTTTATTCTCAAACTTCGAATTAGCCCGATGATCAGGTCTTGCCGATTTAAACGACTTGGAATCACGGTTAGGTCCTTCCCATTTCCGTTTGTCTCCGCTTCTCTCAGTGGTCTGACGATTCCTTTCCTTCTCCCGTAGCTTGGCGGCATTTACCGCTACCTGAAATGTGGTTGGATCCTTGTTTGAGACGAACTCCCGGATATTACCTCTTAACCCATAGATGTATCGTTCCACCCGTCTTTCCTCGTTAGGCACATAAATCTCAACAAATTTGGATTTCTCAATGAACTTGGTTGTATAATCTCGAACAGTCATATCTCTCTGCTCCAAGCTTAAAAATTCCTCCTCTAATTTTTTAATTGCCGCCAGAGGGCAAAACTGCGCCTTGAATCTCTTTACAAACTCAACCCAAGACATTTCTCTAGCAGCTGCCGAACCCTGTCCACTAGACTCCACGTCCCACCACATAACCGCCTCATCCTTCAACATAGCCAAGGCGTAAACAACTCTATCCCCTTCCAAGCACTTGTTGTTGTCGAATGCTAACTCCATTCCTTTTACCCATTTCATTGCCAGAACAGGATCGCACTCGCCCTTGTAGGTAGGAGGTTTGCAAGCAGCAAACTCCTTGAAGCTACATCCTTTTTCACCCATCGATTTGGTCATCACTGCAGAAGTTGTCTCCGAGTGACTCCCTACCATAGTCACCGGTGAATCCGCCACATCAGTTGCCTCTTTGTCCCCACTCTTTTCTTTACTTGCCGACACCTCATTAGATCGCTGAGTCAACAACGCATTCAACGTTTCTTGCAGTTTCCCCATCTCAGCCGCAAAGGTTTCTTGCGTAACAAACCCCTGCGTCCGCCCCCCACCACGATTCCTTGTCTGTCTTCGACCCCTTACCGAAGCTGAACTTTCCTGATGAGAGGTTTCTAGTTCAGTTCTCACATCAACACTTATCGCTCGACGTGCAACCCCAGACGTCTTCCCACCTCTAGCTCTCGTAGCTGGCTCATTAACTTGTGTGGTCGCTTTCTTCGTTGTCTTCCCTTTAGGTCTCCCACGACCCTTCCCTCGAGTAGCAGTTGCTTGAGGAGGAGCAACTGGTCCATCCTCAACCGCTTCATTAACAGGTGCCACCTCTACTGTTGGCACTGATCTGCTCCTAGTTACTCTTTCCGACATAGCTACAATTAAAATACCAATAAAACTCCATTAAGGTAACCCCCAAAGCAATAAAGCAAGTTAAGCACGTACATGTACCTGTAAATTTACAATTACACTGGCCAGATGTAATTCTAAATTTACCTTATATGTTAGTCCTCACTACTCTATCACTCGACTTCCTACGGTCATCCTATAATCTCAGTTGTGATTCACTAACTAAGTTTAAGTCTAGGCCCGACTGGTCACCTAGATCCCTTAAACTATGGCTCTGATACCAACTATAACATCCCAACCAAAAATATAAACAAGCGGATCGATTCTTAAAATAAAATTCGCAATGATCGAATAATAATCCATGCCATAACGGTCCCAAACTTACAATAGTTAAATCAAGGTTTGTTGTAAACAACCTATACACAACTGAGATAATTAAGAATAACTAAGTATTGGTCTTCTATCCATCCCGCTAAGCCTTCTCCTTTCCCTTAGCTGCCCTGTCTAATTCACGACGACCTGAAAAGAATTTTTAGTTTTGAAAGAGCGAGGGTTAGACCATAGGTCTAGTGAGATCCCTCTAAACAGATAAGCAACAAAATACTTTCCAGAATTTAAAACCACATTTAATAATTCCACATAAGTAAAACACGCTACAGACCACACGACCGTCAAAAACGATGTGTCTAACTCGCGTTGCCTTAATGTTGGGACACACCCTCAACGACATAAACGAGCCACAGTCCCGGGCACGAGTAGGCGGGCCATACTCCCCGACTTAGGTCACATAATCCACAAATAATGTATGCATATATTTAAACATCGACAATATATATATATATATATATATATATATATATATATATATATATATAACACTTAAAACATATCAATTTAAACTTGACATATTGAATAAATCAACACTTAAGAAGAATAATCATCGCATGCTTTCATTCATAAGGATTTGTTTTTTCATTTTTCATTTTATACCTTTGTCACATTAACACAAATAATCGTATATGAACAAAATGCAATGAAAAAATACGTTTCTTTTTTTACAAATTATACTATTATAATCGTATCGTTAATACCTTAAAAATGAGTCAAATATTGAATATTTTTTAACTTAACCGTACTATTAAATATCACAAATATCTATGAATTAATTTCTTTTCTATCCATATGTTTATTTTAACCGTTAGTAAAAGGTTTCCAATTGCCAACTTTGAAGGTAATTTGGCTAAAATCTCTTGATCATCCTTAGTTTGACCTTAAGGCATGGTCGGACGTATTGTGTCACTTGGGTATGAACATTCATACTCTGGAAAAATATGATTATGCTGAAATAGGTTTAATGATAGTTTGCAAAAGGTTACGCTTTTTTTAAGATAGCTTTACAGGAATTACTGTGATAACGTGTGGTGGTGTTTTTTTGACGTGTGTGTTTTATCGTTGTTTACAGGATGTGAAACCGTCACAAGGGATCAGTTGTACACGTGCACCTGGATGGATCAACAACAAGTGATGGCAAAAATTGATTTCTTTAAGGTTGTGGCCCGTCTTTGAGGTATCTTAGATACAATATGTTGTATCGAAAATAAAGATAGCAAGTCAAATCTTTATACCAGTTTTGATCATTCATACATTATCCCTGATGGACTTGTTGTTATTCAATATGGTACTTATATACATGAATGACATTTTTCAGGAAAACTTGTTTATATACCTCTGCATCGTGCGGGTATTTTACTAGTAATTAGGGAATGGTTTAAACGAGAACACTTTCATTTTAGGAAAATACGAAAACATCATTTTAGAGGGTGTTTGGGATTGTTTATTTAAACTTCTTATTGACTTATATGTTTTCCTCACCGCTAATAAGCTATTTTCAGTGTTTGGGTTGGGGGGAAAAAGTGTTTATAGCTTTTCCACACCACTAATAAGGAGTTTTTGATAAGTTAAATCATTCTGACTTATCAAACTATTTAAAACAGCTTATGACTTTTTTGTTATTTTACATGTATAAGCAATCTCAAACACCCCAAAATAAAAAACTTATTAGCTTATTACGTTTTGCTACAATAATAGTTAATTCAAACATTTTTTATAAAACTTTTTTTATCACCACATAAGTTGATAAACACTTTTAGAAAAGGAAAAAAAAACATAAGTTGTTTTAAATAAGCAATATTCCCAAACACCCCTTATTTGATATTATACTACAAAAAATTTGGGTTTATAGAATGCTTAAAATGTTTAAAAATTCTAATAGCATACTTTATAAGACTAAACTATAAAACATCATATCTAAAAGTGTTACAATTGGTTTATATGACGCTTTTAGACTTTTTAACAAGTTTTGTAGAATGTTTTAAATTAACGTGTGTATTAGTTATTTTATATGACATTTTTTTAAAAAAAGTTTCCTATAAAAATGAGTATCCTAAAAAAAGATGGGATTATAGGACAATTCTCAAAAGTGTCCTATAAAATTGATAATACGACATTTTATTTTAAAAACGTCTTATAAAACTTGTTAAAACTCATCATGTGGCCACTGGGTTTAATCTCAGGGCTGCATGCTTTCGCAGTCGGTTGCTTTGCCAAGGGATTAGTCTGGGCTATAAGCCCAGGACACCCTTTACAAAAAAAAAAAAAAAAAAAAACTTGTTAAAACTTCTAAATGCATATTATAACACTTTTCAATAGAACGTTTTATAGTTTGGTCATATAAACTTAAATCCTATAAAGTATGTCATTAGAACACCTAAAACTTAGGTGTTGTTCGGTTCATTTTATGTTAAGACCTGAATGGATATAAATGTCTGTATTGATAAAGTTGTCTGTATGTTAACAGATAAATTGTAGTTTGGTTGTTGTGCTGAATAAACAGTCTGAATGTCAGAAATGACCATTTTACTCCTAATCTTTATTTTTATCCGAATAAAATAATTGTTTGATAAAAATATTAAATAAATGAGTCATAATTACAACAAAATATTAATTCAATTTTTTTTTAAATAAAAACAACTTACCGTGATAAAAACTAATTAGAAAAAGGAGATACATAATTACAAATTTAGCAAATAATTTAAAAGCCAATAAATTTTAGGGTTACTTTCTTCTTTTTATTTACACTAATATATTATTTTATAACCCATCTTCCCCAATCCCTTCCCCTCCCTGCCGCCATCCCTTCTCTCTCTCTCTCTCTCTCTCTCTCTCACACACACACAAATATGAATACACAGAGATGTGTGATGGAACCAAATAATAGAAGGAACTCATCAAAAGGACAAGGATCTGTAAGTTTTTTTTGTTTGTACAAGTCAGTAGCTTCTATGGATGGAGAGGTTCGATGGGGAGGAGCATCATTCCAGCAGTTACAGGCGGCGGCGTCGGTGGTGGTGGCTCCGGCAGCGACGTCGATGGTGGTGGCTCCGGCGGCGAGTGGGACGATGATGGCGAGGTAGAGAGTGAGAAATGGATCTCTGTGGGTATTGAGGGTCTTCTCGAGAGGGTGGGAAATGGGTTGAAGGAATGAGGGGTATGATATGTCTTTTTGATGGCTGAATGTAGAGGACAAATAAATCCTAGCTGACCGATTCAGCCATGGGCTGACCGAATAAGCCAATACCGAACACCTACAGCCCCTTAAACAGTTTGATGTGAGAGTATTTTAGTAATGGTTTTTAGTGCCTTTCACGATAAGGGTATTTTAGTAATTTTATAAATTAAAAAAAAGAGTGATAGACTTAAATAGCCATTTTACACTAACAAGTTGGTCTTCTAGTCATTTCTCTCCCATTTTTACCAAAATGTCACCACATCCGCAAAAATTAGTTCCGCAATTGCAGACCTAGCTAAAAAGACGCCAAAAAACAAACCTGATCAATTTTCCTTTAATTTTTTTTTTGCGGACCTAGGTTCACAAAAATTGATGATGAAATGACATTTTGGTAAAAGTGGAGAGAAATGGCTAAGAGACCAATTTAAGTGTGTAAAATGGCTATTTGAGTCAATTTACTTAAAAAAAACCTCCATGACCCTCTCTTAACCCCCCCCCCCCCAAAAAAAAACCCCACCCCTCTTCCGTTCTTCGATGTAACGGCATCGAGCATGCCGATTTGCATCCCCTAGTCGGCCGACTGCACCACGACCACCGTATCCAACGAACGATTCAGAGTATGAACGGAAAAAACAAGCTACATCGCGCTCGACCTCTCTACCACCGCCTTGCATCTCTATCTAAGCCACATCGTAGAAATTACTCGCTATCAACGTTTCAGAGAACGAACCCTAAAATCATTACAACCGTTGGCGGAACATCATTAAATTAACCATCAAACTCGTTATATTTATTTGAATATCATTTTTCGTTTGATCGAAACAAACATAAAATATTTCATTAGAACCGCTTCAGTATACAACACGAACTATTCTAACAAGCCATGAAACAACATAAAGGTTCGGTCTTTAATCTATATCGATAGCAAATCAACCACCACACACATATATGGTCGTCACATAATTGACAAATCCAAAACGAGCCGCTTTTCTCAGATGTCCGGTCGAAGTTTGTTGAACTTCCGTCATCAAATCGTCGGTTTTGGAGGTTTCATGCCAAATCCGTACTTTTTGCTCTCGACTCTGTAAACACATAATAATAAAGTGTCCATTTTCAAAAGTAAGTGTCTACTTTCTGATTTTACCCTTATACAGAAAGTCATTATTTCCTATTATTATTAAGGTTAAAATTGTCATTTTGTTAATTAAAAAGTGTAATAATTAAGCAGTATGCCTTTCTAATTGTGGACATTTATTATGGAATCACGCTAATCGTTAAAAAACCCGATAACTACATTAATATTCGCGATTTGTACTATGAATTGAAATACGATAATTAGGGTTTACGGTTTACGGTTTAGGGTAAAATGGGAATTTCACGTATGAAAAAGGGATCAGGGTTACTTACGTAGGGGCGAGTTTTCCGAGGCACTGAAGCTCGTTTCCCGAGCCCTCATCGAGGACTCTCCCCGAGATCTCGATGATGTATGATCTATTTCGATCCATCGGGAGCCCTCGACTTGCAAGCAAATTCAAGTCTTTTTCGTGCAGTTCTCGTCCGTTAACAAAAACGCCCGTGTGGCCATCGGCACAGTTTTTCGGCATCGGGTAGTTTAATTCATCGATGAATGGCTGCCAATACGAACATAATGAGCCAATATCAAAACAAATCAATGATCAAGAAATCGAGCTATTTGACTTTTCAAACCATCGTTCCTCACGAAAACGCGTAAAGAAACACTACAACTTGCAAGAATGAGCGATTCTGTATCTTTTTTTTAGTCCAGAATCGATCGTTCTTGCAAATTGTACTGTTTCGCTGCTATTTTTGTAAGAATGATGGTTTGTTTGCAACGAGAAGTCAAAGTTTTGATGGTCTAAAAAGTCAACCGCTCGAAAAATTACCGGAATTATGCCACGACAAGGGCCGCCCATCATGCCCCAGAATCCCGCTCTCGAATCGTACCTGATGTTAAGGAAAAACAAACGGGAATTCGGTCAAAACATGACGTCCACATTTCTATTTTAGTTTATCACTTTCCAATTCTACCCTTAATTATGAGATGGGGAAGTCCGTTACTCCCTCTATTATTAAGGGTAAAATTGTCATTTACTTAATAAAAAAAATGTAAGAGTAAATTATGTACGCTTTTCATGATCGAGGACTTACCAGTAATCCCCGGGCTGTATCGGTCCAGAAAGCTTTTCGGCTTTCTTGATCAACCGTTCGGATAACGAATGGCCGTTGACCGTAATGGCAACGGTACCGTTGACTTTCCCGTTGTCAACGTTTTGATTCGATTTCGAAAGTTTGAAGCTTTTCTTGATCATACCCACGAAAAAAGATTCACGCCCTCCCGTATCGTTTCGTTGATCATTCGATTCTTGAGACGTGCCCGTGTTAACGCAATACTCGTTTGGCGAGATCTCGATCTCGGTGGCGACCGCAGCGTCTTTCATCGAGTTTTGGAGGGAATTTGTGGAGTAATCGAAGTGATCTTGAAGCGGTGATCCCGAAGGCGGTGAAGACGGTTTTTTGGATTCAGGTTTCGGATCTTTGATCGGAGCGAGATCGGCCTCGGCCTCAGAGGTATACGAAGATGATGAACGAATGCTTCTTGTTGACTTGAAGGAAGTCAAGCTTCGAGTTCCTAACGGTAATCGATCTAACGATCGGAAATCGAAATCTCCCGAAACATCGAAATCGTCGGAGGAAGACTCGATGCTACTCCATTTCATGTTTCTACGCTTATGTTTGTTATTACCGTTACCGGGTCCGTTCTCGGAGTTCGTAACGAGCTTCTTGTCGACAACTGAAAGCAAGATCACTTCCGAGCATGCCGCACATCTCATTTTCTTTCGGGTGTTCCTTTTATCGGGCATTTGAAGCAATTCAAAGCAGTTGCAACACGCCACGAACGGAGAGCCGCCAGCTACAAGGCGGCACCGCCTCCCTCCGGCGGCTAAAATCCCCCTCCGTTGACGATGAATGTCACCCGACCACCGGGAGAACCTCGGGTTGCGATCACGGCGGTAGTAAACGGGCGGCGGCGGCGGTGGTGGCGGTGGCGGTGGAGGAAGGCGGGCTTGCCGGCAATTACTATAGCAAATCAAACACGAACAAGCCGGGTGGTGAATTTTCCGAAAATCACCCGAATCGTTACTAAAATGTTGCCCGGGAAAGTAACGATGATACGGGTTTTGATCGAACGGAGCTCGTCTAACGATCTGCGACCTAATCGGATCGTTAAAAAACGAAGCTTTTTCTTTCGATTGATCACCCAAAGGGCGAGATCGAACAATTTGATCCTTAAGTTCGTCTAATTTCCTTAAAAGTTCCACTCGATCATCGTCCACTTCTGGCTCTACGTACACGTTACCAGACCTAAAATGGTAATTTGACGGACCCTCGTCCACCTCTCGATCACGAAACCGGTTGTTCCGATGTCTCCGATCCGAGGACCAGACGGATCTTCGTGATCCGTTGATTCGGGTTTCCGAATCCTCCGATTCTTGATTCATTTTCGAACTCCCCATTTGTTCAACGGTTTTGTTATCTAACTTCAAACTCCCATTAGTTTTAACATCATCTTGATCAAACCCAAAACTCGAACCCTTTGGTTTCCGATTCAAGAAATCGGTATTTTGTAATCCTTCGGAGTTTTTGTTCAAAACCGCTGACGTTTCTTCGTTAGGAACCGGCGTGGATTCGGTCGGTTTACTCCTTGCTGTAAATCATCACACAAGTTTTAAAATCGGGTTTATGGGACGGGAAAAAATGTTCAAATGAACCACAAGGGTTGTGGCGTACTGGTTAAGGCCCTCGTGGATGTGGTGGAATATCCCATCTGTCTAGGGCTCGAATACAGGCGTACACAACAATTGTGGCCACTGAGGTTTAATCCGGGCTGATGTCTTACGGTCATAATTTACCAAGGGATTAATCTAGTCATAGCCTACGACACCCTTCAAAAAAAAAAAAGAAGTTCAAAGTGTCTTGTTTTACATGACTTGTGATTATAGGACCAAACAATTATGGGTACTTTAAGAATTATGGGTAAAAGTGTTACAATAAGTTTATAGGATGCGTTTTTGGGTGTTTTAACAAGTTTTTTAAAATAAAATGTCATATTAGTTTTTTAATATGACATTTTTGAAAAGTGTCGTATGAACATGTCTCTTAACAAAACACTTGTTTTTTATTAACAAGTTTTTTAGAACATTTTTAAAATAAAGTGTCTTGTTAGTTATCTTATACGACACTTTTTAGAAATTTCCTATAAACACATTTTTTTACAAGTCGCTTGCTTTAATAAAACATTATTTTAGATAATGTCATATAAAACATTACCTCAATTGATAATACCAAATCTTATACTAGATTCATAATGAATATTAGTTTTAGGGACGAAAATGGAAAGGAATTGCAAACCACAATGACCAAAAAAGCAACTTTTAAAGTTACGGACGAAAATGGTTATAAACAACAAACCACAAGGACGAAAACCGTAGTTTACTCTATTCGTTTTTATTAATGTCAAAATCAGGTCAATTCATGCATTGAGAATGTAAAAAACAGGTTTTGATGTTGATGCGTGTGAGGGGAGAAAATCATTTATAAGGATGTCATTAGCAAAGTACAGGGTGTCATTAGTCTCTCCATAAACATAGTTACACCAAATGTGGTTATGTTTACACTAAATGTGGTGTGTTATTGTTCATCACACCAAATCTTATGCAGATTTGGTGTCCTTATTGGAAAGAGATTTGAAGTCAAATTTAGTATTTTTATTTTATTTTTGTAAGATTTGTTGTCTCATTAAATTTCTCAAGAAAAACTGTTTTATGAATTTAATATTTATAATATAGCACTTTAATATTTTTCAAAAAAAAAATATAGCACTTTAATAATTTGCTAAAGTGCTGCTTTTAAAATGATGATGTCATGTGTAGCATTTTGGCAAACTCTTGCACACTTCCATGTCAACATTTTAGAAATAATATTCTAGCAATTTGTAAAACTATTACTTTATGAATGTTATATACATAAAAAAAAATGGATTTAGCAAGATGTTTAAGGCATTGTTTGGTAGTTTTTTTTTTACATATTTGGATGAACATAGACTAACTTATAAGCTAGATTATTAAAAAACTACTCAAAGTAGCGTTTTGAAAAGCTAGCTTATCAACTAGTTTGTCAAACATAACCATTTACGGCAAGAAAAACAGCTACAAAGTAACTATTTTGGACAATTTCAAAATAAAAATTCACATAATATCATAAAAACCCATCTTCAAAAACCCAATTTCTTCACAAAAAAACAAAACTTCATATTTTGATGAAAACCCATCTTTAAAAACCCAATTTTTTTCACAGAAAACATACAATTTTCCCCCAAAATCAATGAAAAACAAACACCAATCACTTCCACAACCAGAAATCGACATTTTCATGAAACCCATCTGAATTTCTTGAACAAAAAATCAAACCAAATTAGGGGCAAAAAGAAAAAGATGAAGAAATCATACCACGAAGAACAGCACCACACCCACCACATTGATAAACAGAAAAATCAGTGATTTCTGGAAGCAGATTTTCGCATTTAGGGCAACGAACTAAGCAGACTTCAGATGCGATGATTTCAGACATTTTTCTTTTTTCGTTTGATCAAATCGTTCGCATTTTCGTGGGTTTTTTTTTTGTTGGAATTCACATGTGAATAATGAAGATTCTGCTGTGAGAATTCACAGGTGAATTGAGTTGAGAAAGAGACCCCATGAAAGACACAAAAGTTTGTAGTTCCAAGAAGAGGGAGAAAAAGCGAAAACGATAAAATTGGAAGAGGAAGGTACGGTTTTAGTCCCTGTGGTTTGTTTAGAGTTTCGGTTTTAGTCCTTATAGTTTTGAGGTTACCTTTTTCGTCCCTTTAGTTTGATGATTCATTGTTGTTTAATGTTTTTGTTCTTAATTCAGTATGACAGAACGAAAATAATAATGAATTAGAAGGTTATAAATGGCGTGAGGCGTAGTGTCGAGGTCAAACTTCAAGGTTTAGGAGTTATGGCGAGACGTGACGATTTTTAAAACGTGATTTATGGCATCAAATTTGTATATCATTATATATATATAGGCGAATGATCGTGTGAAAAGTTGAATTAACGGTGAGAAACGTGAGAAGTGAATCTGAACCGTCGATCTCTTTTAATCTCAAGTCCTCCCATGAATTGCGACTTAGAAAAGAATGATTTGGTGCATATTTGTACATCTTATCTCGGTGCATCTCATCCTAATGTGCTTTCATTTCTCATCCAACAATCGATAATCACTTCTCACACTTCTCACAATTAACTCAACTTCTCACCGGAACCCAACCCTATATATATATATATATAGGCGAAGAATTGTGTGAGAAGTTGAGTTACCGTGAGAAGTGGATCTGATCCCTTAATCACTTTTAATCCCAAACCCCCATAAATCGTGTTTCATACGGGGATTAATTCAGTGCATTTCATTCTAATGTGCATCCAACGGTTGATAACCACTTCTCACGGTTTTCATGTTAACTCAACTTCTCACCGGAATCCAACATTATCTATGTGTGTGTATATATACACACATGAGAAATGTTCAAATGAGAACGCTAACTATTTAAGAAAACAACACAAAACAGCAGATCATATACAAAATCATATGTGATTTTACTGAGTTTTTTCTTCTTTTTTGTTGTTGTTACAAAAAAAATAACGAAAATGATTTGAACTTGTGACTTATAATACCACATGCATGCAATCATACTAGCAAAGTAGCAATAGACAACAACTATTTTCTATTAGTTTAAGGTGGCACAAATCAATTTAAAGCGGGTATACCTTTAAGCCCATAAACGAACTTTTTATTGCAACGATTTGATTAAGCATTAACTCGTGAACCCAAGGCGTTATATGTACTTTCACCTATGTATATACATATGTACTCAAGGTTTTAAATGGCGTGAGTTCTAACATAGTAGCAAGGTCATGACTCAATAGTATGTCTTAGAAAACCGTGTAATTTAATTTTGAATAATTTTGCATTGATTTTGTTTTTTAAGTAAACTTTTTTTAAGCTCGTTATCCCATAGGCAAATATGGTATGTTTACAGCATGGATAAGAGCAAGTTATCAAGCACACAAAAGATAGCTTGTTTTTATGTATGTTTGACAAAAAAAATATATAGATTGGTTGTTCACCCGGTGTTCGATCCAAAGCCATCAGATGATCATGACTTAATCCGAATATGCCACACATATCTCTACGTATGTTGGTGTATGTCAATATATATATATATATATATATACATATATCCTATGTTTAATTAATGCCTACAGTTAAGGTATATCACCTTTCATATAAATAACTTTCAGAAATCTAGAAAAAAACACATATTCATATGATATTATTATCTTGTCTAAGGACCAATCCCTCCTCGTTCATTTTATTACAAATACTAACTTGAGCATCGAAATATTTCTCCTGAAAGATAACTCTAACATTCCCTCTTGTTATATGAATGATATCAGGTTTTGAAAACATGTCAAACTTGAGGTCATACCCTTTTAGTTAGTCACTGTTCGAAGGATTTTGTTATCATCAACTAACATTATTACTGTCATTACATTATCATCGCTACCATTGTCATTGCCAGCATTTCTGTTACCTTTTTCACGATTATTACTATTATTATTATGTAACAAATAATGAAATTTCTTATAAATGGTTTTAGCTCGAAACGAATAATGAATATAGCACAAAATGGCATGATGTGATGAGAAACTGATACAAAACAATAACGAACGGTAATAAAAGTTACGCAGTACAAAACAGTATAAATCATTAAAAATGGTTTGAAAGAACAGGAAATAGTACAAAATCGTACGAAGCGATACGCAAAAACGATATGAAACATTACATAACAATATACATGATAAGAGTACAAAATGGTAGGACAAATTAATTTGAAATAAAATGTAAAGTAAAACTTTAAATTAACATTTTTAATAAAAGAAAATATAATCATAAATTTATAAGTAAAAAAGTTAAAATAGTATGTTATATTAAACATAATTATATTTTGATATATTTATCATTTATAATTAATTTTATTTGATTTTACATTTTGTGCCATCTTGAAAAATAGAAAAAATAAACTAAGCATTTTAGTCATCCATTTATTCATTTTACAAAAGAAAATAATTGTTTTGACCCATTTAAAATTAAAAATCTATTTAACGTGATGATTTTAGTGGAATATTTATTTTAAGACAATATTCTATTATCTTTAATTGATATTTAAATCTCAATTTGGATTATTGAGTTCCAGATTGGTTTGGGTTGGGTTTTTTTTCCTAACTCTAAATAATCGTTACAACAAAATCAGATTCGTAGGAGTAAAAAATAACTAAGTGTTCTAATAATCTGTTTTATAGGACTTTTATTTATATGATCAAACAATAAAGCGTTCAATATAAAGATCCAATAAACTTATCGGATGATTTCGGTGTCTCAACGAATCTTCACTTTTAAAATAAAGTGTCGTATTAGCTACTTTATAAGGCATTTTTGGGAATTGTCTTATGAACACGTATTTTAACAAAACACTTTTTTTTTAAACATTTTTTCAAAATTGTCATACAAAATAAGCTAAAACAACATTTTATTTTAAAAATATTCTAAAAAATTTGCTAAGACGTCGCCTACTAATTTCCTCTTCACTTACATCAACACCAAAACTTATTTTTTACATTTTCAATTTACAATTTGACTCAATTATGATATAAATAGATGTGCATATAACAACGTTCTTTTCATATACTCAATATGCCGATTTTATCTAATTTCATATGGGTGTTACTATATGCACCCTTATTTATATCAAAATCAGGTTAAATCATACATTAAAAATGTTAAAAAAAACAAGTCTTGATATTGATGTTTGTGATGAGAAAATTCGGATGTTGAAATATGCATGCACCACTGCTTATGTCGGAAGTAGATCAAATTATGCATTGAAAATGTAAAAAATCTATACTATATTATAAAACACGGATAAAAAACTCTTAAATACAAATTATTAGGCATAAGGTATCATCATTTTATGCAAGATTTTAAAAATCTCTTAATTTACAAGTATCAAAACACAAGATACATATTATTACTGCATGCTTCTAACACCCACCAATTTAGTATGTGTGGGGCATTCCTTTTATGCAGACATTTCCATGTATCACTATTAATTAATATATTATATTACTATAAAATTGTTTTTAATTATATTATTAAATATGTAATTGGTTATTTTTTTAAGATGTCATTAAAATATATAAGATAATCATTGAATCTAACAAATTTATAAAAAAACATTATCATTTTCTCAAAACCATCCAAAATCGTACTGTAAATCGACAAAAATATAAAATGAAACATTAAAATCGTGATGTATTTTGCTGCATTGCGCGAGTACGCTTCTAATAATTATTGATGTTGATATCTATAAAGAGAAAATCAGTAGATAAGAGTACATTTAGGGGTTGTTTGTTTTTTTAAAAAAAAACCTCTTAGTGGCTCTTAAGTCTGAATCGTTCAGACCTTTTTACACACCACCTCTTATTAATCATAACTAAAATAAGACTTTAGACTTTAGACCTCTTAAAAAACAAACGACACCTTAGCCTGTTACAATTTGAAAAAAAAAAAAGAAAAAAAATGGTAGCATATGAAGTACCTAAATACCCCTAAAATTATCTTTTTGTGAAATCATTGGACATATGATAGAAAAAGAAAGGACTAAATTGGCAAGTTATGTAAAAAGAAGTGACATAAAGTGAAAAAGTAAAAGTGAAAATTGAAATTTGTCAGAAACCTGACACAAGTTTTCCTTTATTACACTTTGACCCTTGCACTTTTTTCCTTATAAGTTTGGTTTCATTGAAAATATTAATCTCTCTAAAATAAGTAAATAAATAATTATTGTTTCTCAAATTGAGGATGTGAAAGATGCACATTATGAACTACTTTGATGGGTGTCCTGGAATATTGAAAAATATAAGGAGTATTTACTAAAAAACCAAAAAAATCTATTGAAATTAATCAAAAATCCGAAAAATGTCTCTCAAGATCAGGAAAAAAAAACTTATAACAAATCTCTTGAAGTCAACGAAAAAACTTAAAAAACCTCTCGAAAAGGTGGAATTCAACTATAAACATATTGGACGGATTTGCAAGTCGTTGATACACCTTAAATGTGCATCCGCTCGGAAAAATTATGTGGTATGCCGCTGCATTAAGTCAATTAAATGTATATATATATATGTGTGTGTGTGTGTGTATGTTTGTGTGTGTGTGTGGAGGTTCAAACAAAAACACCTCTATTTTGTGAAAACGCGAGAACACTCTTATCACATGTGATAATACACGTGTGAGCGCCCGTTGGTTGTGCACGACTTTGCCCATGACCTAAATTCGCACCAAAGGCAATCTACGTCACTGATTAGTGTCACATATGCATCATATGTGATGAATTACAATGTTACATTGATAATACCCTTATCACATGTGATAATACACGTGAGAGGGGTCTAGTGGTGTACGGGTGACTTGACCCGCAACCTAGGTCGCAACGAACGTCGTTCGTGTCTCCGATTTAGTACCACGTGTTTATCATATGTGATAAACTACAGTATCACATGTGATTGTTATAGTAAAAGGTGTTCTCGCGTTCTCATAAAATGAAAGTGTTCTCGTTTGAATCATTCCATGTATATATGTATATCGATGAAATCTCGGGATTTCAAATCCCAAAAAATCCTTCAAACTAAGCATGGATTTGTAATGGATTTCAATTCCAAATCAAATATAATTAATCCCGTAGACCAAACATGACCTTAGTTTATTATAAATTGTGTGTAAACATACTACTTGATATAAATAAAAGTTTATCTTTTATTTTATGATTAAAATAAATATATTATTTAAATATAAATTAACTTGGTATAAAAACGATGTGATGTTAAATTTTCTTGCATACGTTTAGTTGAACTAAATTCTGTGTACGAATATTCCCTTTCTATTCAAAGAAGATCTAACAAAAAGATATTATAATTTCATTTTTTTTTATTTTATGTTTTAGCAAATTTATCAATTATATATTTATATTTTTATAATATAATATATAAACTATATTTTTCTAAACCCATTACACTCTTTCTCAAAATAAGTGTCCACATTTCTATTTTTAGTTTGTCTTAAAATAAATGTTCAATTTTAAAATTAATTGTCTAATTTCCATTCTACCCTTAATTATGATATGAAGAAAACTTCTCTCTCTATTAATTAAGGGTAAAATTGTCATTTAATTAAAACAATATGCATTCTTCATTGTGGATACTTATATTGGGACGGAGGAAATATTAGCTTAACACAAACCATTTATTTGAAATTAAAAAAAAAACTATGTGGAATAATTTGGCTAAGGTTAAAGGTAGGGGTGTAAACGAGATGAGTCGAGTCTAGTAGTAAGTTAATCAAGTCTGGCTTAAAAAATTAATATTGTGATCGAGCTCGAATGCTCGATTAACTTTTTCAATGTAAGGCTCAAGTTAGAGCTCAAATATTTTTTGAGTTATAGAGTTCGAGTTCGATGCTCGTTTATGGGTTTGAACTTGCAATCGATTAATTCGTTTATCGGTTTGAGCTCGATAATTTATGTATCTTTATTATATGATTAATAAATATATGAGCATGTTTGGCTCGAAAAAGTGTATGCTCGAATGGCTTGACTTTAACACCCTTAAATCTGGAGATAGCAACTTATAATTTTTTTTTTCTAAATACATCAATAAATACTTCGAACTACAACATAAAATTGAGAATTAACTTCAACGCTCACGTTCATCCTATACATACACTCTATGAAAAAGGACGGGTGCCTAAACCCAATAACAGTTACTAACTCCAACCTGCGGAAGACTTCACCGACTACTCACTCTTGTAAGGCTAAGGCTCAACTCTTCAAAGCACTGCTAGAATCGAACCCCCGAAAGGAACCTGATGCACATGCCGACAAATAAAAAGGGTTAGGCTTAACGCCTAGTGAGCTCAAGAGTTTTAACATGAATGAATATATCTTTAAAAGAAAGGAATTCAGTTTAAAACAAGATGCTTCGAAATATTATACTTCAAAACGGAAACGACACATTTTCCCATAATATACACTTTTAAAGACAATGCTCCCAAACACACATTTCTTATAAAACGAGGTAACCCGTAACTCACCCATAACGGGGTCATAGTTCGGTACTCAAATGTGCTAAAATGTAAATAATACTTCATGGCCCCAAAACACCCAAACTCGGGTGGGACATAATACTCGACCCTTAAATAACAGAAAACAATCCATATAAATATGATACGCCATTAAAACATGAAACTAAAGCTTAATACTCACGCGACCATAAAACGGAATGAAATCCAAGTGTCAAAACATGGACAATTAAATATCCAAAATACATCGGGTCGACAACGGGGGATACCCGTATCCGTGGAGAGCGGAGGAACACAAAAGTATGTCACTCAACCAACGTTCATCGCATGACACCTAACGACATGAAAGCCAAAGTGTCCCTACGAATCCTTGACAAGTTTCACCCAAAGAGACGAGGCACCTTGATGCCAAAAAGACACACGAAAGGCCCGACACACCCGAGGACTACAACCATGGCATTACCCCGACGGCGGAGATCTAGGCACACACCTACACAGTGGCGCCCAAGACTATCTCCTTCTAGTGCCTACTTGTCAAGTAGTGGTCATAAAACATGAGTCCCGGAGTCCAACCCCGTACCACCCAATTGACCATAAAATAAGACTGACTTATGTGCCTATGAATCCAATACAACACAGTCTAAAAATACACGACTACGCATGAATGACAACAGCACTCGAGCCTGTAAATATTATAAATATGCAATAAATTGCATTTAGATGTAAATCGTGAATTGGACTCTACATCGAGCATTAAAACCGGACAAATGTCCTCAAGACTCTTTTAAGCCAACACCGAGCTAAAATGCTCAAAATCCATTTGGCCAATAATTATTGGTCCCCCAAATAATTAAATGTCTTTAAACAACGTTTATGAAGACACATGTCTCAAAGACGAGATTAACCCAAAACTCCACACGAGATGGGACTAAAGATTTTCCAAAGGGTTTATGAATGCAAATACACCAAAATGCATATAACATGAAATAGACTTCATTTGTACAAAATCATCAAAGATGCATGAATCATGAAATAAATCTTACTTGTACAAAGTCACCAAGAATACGTAAATCATGCTATTTAGTTGCTAAAATGTTCAAACCCAATATAAGCATTTTAAGAGGTTAACACAACCCAAGTTTACCAAGTATGAAAACTTATCAAAATACTCACACTTTGACGAATAACCAAGTAAAACATATTTTACTTCAAAATACCCAAACTTATCAGCAGTTAACCATTTCATGTAAAACACTTTAAAATAAATATTTTGGCATGTACACCGTTTTCACAAATCAACTTGAACTCACCTTGCTAGATTTAGGCTAAATCTAGATTTCACCCAACGAGCTCTTTTGAAGGCCGCTTGACTCCTCAAGCCGAGAACTTCCAAAACCTAGATCCATACATACCGAACCATAAATATTCATGACCAACCACATAGAAACATTCCCCAACATAATATACTAAAATCCCTCAACGAGATCAAAACCCTAGTTTCTCCAAAACTAACAAATTCGAGATTTGATAAACCAAACACTAGGGAAACACCCAAAGAACATATATAACCTTAAAATCAAAGAAGCTTACCATTAAAGATGACGAGACTTTCCGAGAACACCCAATCCAACACTTCAACCCGAGCTCCCAACCGTTGAACTTGATGAGGAAGATGAAGATGGAGGTTTTGTGACTCAAGCTCCCAACTAGCTAGATGGTGAGTACTCATGTGGTTTGGGGAGGAAAAACCCCCAAAATAGGTTAGGGTTCGGTTTTGGGGTTTGGGAGAGAAAAGGGGAGGAGATAGAAATGAGAAATGAGGGAAATGGGTGAAAATCGCACATTTAACCCACTGGAACACGCAGGCTATAGTGCCAGACGATTATGCCAGTGGCACAATCGCTGGCACAATCGCCAAGCATGTACCGTGAGCTCCTCAGCTTCGGCGATAGTGCCAGGCTATTGTGCCCTCTGGCACAATCGCTGACATGGTCGTCCGGGTGCCCCCGAACTCCAAAAATCCGACTTTTTCAACGTCCGAACTCCCGATACTCCGAGGGACTTTAAACAATACATTTTCCATCAAAACCCCATTTTTACAAGTCACCGAAACGTACGGGTGACATATATTTACTGAAAATTACGGGTGTTACACGACTCGACTAAAAAAATTGAATCGAGTTTTCGAACAAGCCGAATCGAAACATTAGTATTATAAAGCTCGACTCATTAAATTAAATGAGTTATATTTTGTGTTCGAGATCGACTCGAGCTCGAAAATAGTTAAGTCTAAGCTCAAGTAGCTCGCTAAAAGCTCGACTCGTTTACACCCTAGTTAAAGCCTTAAAATAATTGAGGTCTTTTTTTCTTTTTACAACTCACCATTATAACACTAAAAAAAAATAAAAGGTTATCAAATTTGATCTCTATATTTTGACGTCAAAATGTTAGCCTTTAGTTTTCAAATATTATTATTTATTAATGGTTTATAATCATTGTATGTATATCAATTAGTATTTAATATATTAACTAATATGTTGTATTAAGTTTAGTAATTTATTCATTTTGTGTTTTCAAAATTATAAATTATATTTAAATAATTTAACTTTTGGAAATTTAATTAAAATACCCGTATTTTAATCGCATCTTACCAAAATGCCCAAAATCTCTTTATTTTTGCCGAAATACCCATTAAGGCCGGGATTTAAGATATCCCGGAGTTGTCAAATTTTTTGAGAAATAACGGGGTTACCCTGGGATTTAGGGTGATATCCCGGGATTGGGGTAAAAAATTTAATTGAATTTACAATTTACGAGATAGAGGCCAAGTGGGTAACAAATTAATAGGATTTTATATGATTTTGATATATATATATATTTACATTTTATACCCCTAAAATTATTTAGTTAGTTTACTTTATACCTTTTACTTTTCTATTTTTCATTTTACACTTTCATCATATTAATACATATAATCGTATATTAACTAAAATAGGTTAAAAAATACTTTTTAATTTTAATAAGTTATACCATTATAACCGTCTCTTCGATACCTTCGAAATGAGCCCAATATTGAATATTTTTAGATTTAATTATTTTATTATATATCATATATACTACATAAGTAATATTTTTGAATATCATTAAACCACTACCAAAAATCATGTAAAACTAACAAATAAGGTGAGACTCCCATTAAGCATATTAAGATGCTAACAAACATGTCATAAATTTAGTCAATCATTTCACCTTATGTTTTTACCTGATTTTTTTTACCTTGACCCATTAAACATAAAAATAAAATTCAAATATCTTCATTTTAAAAATAAATGTATTGAAATTGTCGTCTCTGTATAATTGATAATTCTTAAAAGTTTTTACAATAATAATGATATTAAAACTAAACCACATATAATATATAATAAAATTCAAATTCAAATATCTTCATTTTAAAAATAAATGTATTAAAATTGTCGTCTCTTTATAATCGATAATTCTTAAAAGTTTTTACAATAATAATGATATTAAAAACTAAACCAGATATAATATATAATAAATAATTAAATCAAAAAATATTCAATATTAGACTCATTTCGAATGTATCGCAGAGACGGTTATAATGGTGTAACTTGTTAAAATTAGAACGCATTTTTAACGTATTTTAGTTAATATACGATTATATGTGTTAATATAATGAAAGTGTAAAATGAAAAATAGAAAAATAAAATGTATAAAGTAAACTAACTAAATAATTATAGGGGTATAAAATATAAATATATATATTAAAATCATATATAATCGATCTTTTACCCCAACCCCGGGATATGCCTAAATTCAATTAAAAATTTCACCCCTAACCTCGGGATATCGCCCTAAATCTCGGGGTAACCCCTCTATTTCTCAAAAAATTTGACAATCCCAAGATGGGTCGAATCCCGGCCTAAGTAGGTATTTCAGCAAAACGGTAGAGATTTTGGGCAATACGGTAATAGATGTTTAAAATACGGGCATTTTTATTAAATTCCCTTAACTTTTTATGAAAAATGAAAGACAACATAAAAATACTAACAATTTTGGTACCATTTTTGTCAATAAAATATAATCATACATATATAATAAAAACTCGTTTTCTTTATATGTTTGATATTTTACTAAAATGTATACTTGGAGTTGATTTTTTAATGTTTTAGTTAATTTTTTATGGTTGAATTTGAGCTAGTATAAAAGAAGGTTAATAATCTCAAATTTTACCGATAACTTGTGTTAGTTAATCTTAATTAAACTTGGACAAAAATATCATAATTGGATTGGGTTTCTAAAAGGATTAATAAACGGTTATATACTCTATGTCTTTAAATAGATTCGAACTCGGAACATAAAAAATGTAACATGCTTTTGCTATTACTAAATGATCAAATGCCTCTAGTTAAAATCAATATTTGCGTATTGCCTTGACATAGACATGCCAACTTGTCGTGTTGGATACATTTGTAAATATAACAGTTTAATTACAAAAATACTTGTAATTTTTGAAACTTAATTTGATGATCTAGTATTTGTATCCATACAACATAGGTATAACTTAAGATGAACAATGATTGGTTTTTGAGCAAAATCCTTGGAAGCCCGGTTCACATAATGTAGATAAAAACCTATATTTTTAGGATGGATCAGATACTTAATTGGTCCTAGCTTGAAATAGGATCCAAATTGGTCAGTTAGGCCTTGACAGGTCCTATCCTTTGTATTTTTTGGGTTCAACCAGGTCCTAACTCCTACGACGAGTTATTTTCAAACTGATTTCTATCATTTTAACCAGTTTGTACATCTCTATGAATAACCATGAAAAATATTTGAAACAAAAATTGTAGATAATTCTCAAACTTATGTTACAGATCCATATTGAAAGTTACATAAGAATAAGCAAACCATACGTTGGCATAAATGTTACAATTTAAAACAAAAATTGTTCAAGATAAAACTTAAATATTTTGTGTAATACATAAGTAAAATATGGTTACATATTGAGTTAAGAGTCGAGATAAACAAATAAAATAATAAATATTAGTACTATATGTGTGTGTTGTTGAATCTTGCTAGCTTAACATTTTTGAACGTGTCTCTGTAAAATCTCCTAGTTGTATAAGGGTGCAATGAGTTTTAGTGACCCACCAATTTGTATGCGACGTTAAGATTATACTATGCCCAACGTACTTCCAAACCATGTAGCTTTCCTGTATTTATCAAACAAATTGTTTGTCATCAGATAAAAAAAATCCAACAAATAATATAATCCACTCAAGATTTTGATATAAACACTTGTAGAGTTTCCCAAAATCTATACAACAAATATACAAGAACGAAGAAACTATGCAATGGCAAAAGAACCAAAGTTCTTATAGATATGAACGTTTATTTCCTCCAAGAAACAATCCCACAACAAGTTTTCAGAATCCCGAATTTGACTTTGGTGCCCTTGTTGATCTTCATCTTCCATAGCTTTAAAGAGGGCATGAATGAACACTCTTTCATCCTTCTTGATGGATGGGACATCGTTGACGACGGTGACAGTGGCAACGATGAAGAATAAGATGATGGACGAGTAGCTGATCTTATTGATCGGCTGATTATATATGGAAACGTCATCAGATGCCTATCTATAACATCAACAATCGACACAAGCTCATATGAATCATATAAAGGACTACCACAATCCCATATCTTTGAAACTGATCCATGTTGTTGTTTCTGTTCTTCTTCCTTTTCCCCTCCATCAAGATCTTGTCTCTTTGCCATTCAACTTTTGAAGTTCTTTTGTCCACAAAGAAGCCTCTTTTAAACTTATTAGATTGTTAGGCTTTGTAGTAATTCCCAAAACTACCCTTTTCTAGAAAGTTTTTGTATTTATATAGTAGGAAGATAATTGTCATTTGGCAACTTAAAAGCCATGTGTTTGTCAACAATGGACACAAAGATTCCTTGATGTTGGCTATATCATTGAGCTATGTAGTTGGATTTCCCTAATTGCCCTCTTTAGGAAGATTGGATCGTGGGGAAATTGACTGAAAATAGTTAATTTACCTAACTCAATTCACTTTATAATCATATTTAGAAGTAAATTCTTAAAATAGTTGGATTTACGCAAATGGTTTATATACTTGGGTAAACAATCTTTTTCTAATTAAAAAGAAAAAAGAAAAAAAGTTGTTTACGCAAATTGTCTAAAATAGTTATTTAATTACAATTTATACTCTTATAATTAGTTATTTATTTTACTTTATATCTCTTACTTTTTTTTCTCATTTTACACCCTTATCATATTAGCATACATATTTGTATATTAACTAAAATACATTAAAAACTATGTTTTTTTACAAATTATATCATTATAATCGTCTCGGCAATACCTCCAAAATGAGTTGAATATTGAATATTTTTAGATTTGATCATATTATTAAATATCATAAATATAAACACGTATGAATTATTTTTAATATTTAAAATTGTATACCCTTATATTTATTTATTTATTTAATTTGTAACTAGAATGATATAAAGTGTAAGTATTAAAATAATTTGTACGTATTTATGATATTTTTATAATATGATTAAATTAAAAAATATTTAATATTGAACTCATTTTGAAGGTATTCACGATACGATTATAATGATATAATTTGTAAAAAAAAAATGCATTTTTAATGTATTTTAGTTTATAAACAATTTATGTATATTAATATGATAAAAGTGTAAAATAAAAAAGTAAGAAAATATAAAATAAATTAAATAACTAATTATAAAAATGTAAAGTATAATTAAATACTATTTTTAGGCATTTGAGTAAATTCCAAAACAAAATTTAATTAGAAAAAGTGGTTCACATAAATGTGTAAACCATTTGCTAAATTCTAACTATTTTTAGAGTTTGCTTAAAATCTGGGTATAAATTAAATTCATTTGTTAGATTGATTACTTCAATCAATTTTAGCTAGTAGGGAGAAAATTGTCATTTAGAAAATAAAGAAGCCATGTGTTTTGTAAAATAGACAGAAAGATTCCTTTCTGTTGGGTAGATCATTGGCCTATATAGTTGGATTTCCCTAATTGCCCTTTATGAGAAGCTTAGATCTTTTGGCTAGTAGGGAGAAAATTGTCATTTGGAAACTTAAGAAGCCATGTGTTTGTTAACAATATACAAAAAGATTCCTTGATGTTGGCTAGATAATTTGGCTATGTAGTTGGATTTCCCTAATTTGCCCTCTTTTGGGAAGTTTAGATCTTTTGCTAGTAAGGAGAAAATTGTCATTTTGTAACATAGAAAGGCATATGTTTATCAACAATGAAAAAACCCCAATATTATGGGCCTTGGGCCCTTCTTCTAGGAGGGTTTGGATATTTATGTGAAGTTCCCTAATTGCCCTTCTTTAGGGGGAAGTATGGATCTTTATCTAAGAGGGAGAAACTTGTCATTTCAACAAGAGAGGGGGGGGGGGGGGGGGGGGGGGGGGGGGGGGGAGGTTACCTAGACTCTTAAAAGGCATTGAGTTTTCTCACAATGTTGGCTATGAGTTTATTGAGAAGAAAAAGACAAATCCACCCTTGAAGTAAAAGGACAAATGTACCCTTTAATTAAATAAAAGATGTAGATTTGGATGATTGAGAAGCTCATGTGCTCACCAATTATATGACAATTAATCATTTCTTTTGGTTATTTTGGGATTTAGAATCCCATGCTCTTGATGCAATTTCAATTTCAATATAGAAACCAAATATTTTATCAAAGAAAATGTGACATTTTTTTAAATATTTTAAAAAATGTAAAGGTTTTAAAAAAATACCATTTTTTAATATATTTATGTGTTTATTAACTCAATTGACAATAACGCTTGAGCCTTTAGGAATTCTCTTCAAAGTCATCAGTTCTAGTTTTGCAAGGCCACTGAAGATTTTTTTGATTGTTCTCCAGGATCCCTGAAATTAGTCGAAGTATGCACAAGCGGGTCTCGACACCTACGGTTAACATTAAAAAAAAGAAGCTTTGGTTCGATTCAAGTCATGTCAAAGAATAAAAGGGTGGTAGAGATATGTACAACTATTGACGCAATTATAGATAAGTTAGTTACAAATGAACATCGTTTTGATGAGATATCAAAAGACATACGACTAGAGATGTAAATGAGACCCGTGGGAATAGGAACCCACCTCATTATCGGGGATGATACTATCCATTTGTAATCCGATCTTGATCTAAATGCAATGGCTAAATGAATGGTTTAGATGAGGGTTGCACGGGGTTGTAGCTTTTTATTGGATTGCAAAATAAACCATATATATATATATATATATATATATATATATATAGGCCAAGGATAATTTACAACCCATGTAAATCTTACAATCCATGCAACCCACATCTTAACCGTTAGATTCATGATAAACGGTTATTTTGTTTTTATTTTTTTGATTTTTTTAATTGAAAATATTGGACCCACATGTATTGTAACCGTCGATCATTAATTCAACGGTTAAGATGTGGATTGCATGGGTTGTAAGATTTTCATGGGTTGTAAATTAAACTACCCCTATATATATATATATATATATATATATATATATATATATAGTTGGGTTCAAACGAGAACATTATCTATTTAAAAGAACACGAGAACTAACAAAATCATTAGTGATTTTACATTAACACACGAAAAAAGGACTTTGACCGCGGCTTCAGGTTTGCGTGGCTTTTTTGCACGTTAATGTAAAATCACTAATAATTTTGTTAGTTCTCTTGTTCTTTTAAATAGTTATTGTTCTCGTTTGATTCTTCTATCTCTCTCTCTCTCTATATATATATATATAGAGAGAGAGAGAGAGAGAGAGTTCAGGGGAAAACCTAAATAAATGAAAAACTAGAAAACATTTTATCAAATGTTATATTAATTGATCTAATGGATGTGATTAAATGAGCGGTAACAAGAATATTTTTTAAACTAAAAGCTCAACTCCCTATTTTTTTATTTGGAAAAAATACAAAAAATAAACAAAATTCGAACAAAATAAATTATACAAAAAATCAATATTAATATACCTTTTCATTCACTTTTTTCATGATTTTTCATTTTTTTTTATTTATTTAACATTTTCCCCAAACCTAACTCTATATATCTCAATATTGGTTTAGTTTAACAAAATCATATTGGGCTTACAAGTCCAGGCCCTTATTATCTCTGGGCCATAACAAACATAATTTATTAGAAGACTTATATCTTATTAATGCTTCAACCTTTTGTATTGAAAGTTGTATCTTGAGTTGCTATAATGACTTGTACCTTGTATTTTGAAATTATAAATTGTAATGCAATAAAGCTTTGTACACTACAAATTGGAAGTTGTATCTTGCAACTTTTTATACTTCATTTAGCTTGATATTAAATAAGTATGGATGAACATAATACAATATCATGTTTTTCTTTTCTTTTCTATAATCAATTATATTTGACACACAAAATTTTATACTATGTACCAACCAATTATACTTGGTATCAACTTTTTTCCGTTAATGAATGTTGGTACGTATTGTACCAACATCACAAAAGTTGAAGTTATAAATTTATTTAAATTGGCATCTTTACCAATTAGATCTAAATACACTAAAACTATCGAGCATTTACATACGTTGATAATATTAATTTAGAAATGATTATTGATTAATCTTGCGCTACAAATACCGAGAAAATCGGTTTTATATGAATTATTAGTATTTTTTGAATTCAATGTTATTTTTGATTATATAAACAATATATTGAAAATATTTCCGCAGTTATCGAGGACCCATTTTTACATCTTGTCCAGGGCCTAAAAAATGTCAGGATCGGGCATGTACATAACTTGTTGATATGTATTGTACTACTTATCCCTACCTATACAAGCATTCAAATAATCTCCATATGATACAAATTTTACTAATAGTCTAATACAAACTGCCATTAAGGAGCGTTGATGGACAGTGGAGGTGTGAACGAGTTACTAAGTTTGTTAGGATTAGGAGAAAGAATCCGATTATGAATTCAATCAAATTCTATCCATCCATTCGTATTATAATTTAGCAAAATTTAAAACAAGATAATTTAAAATCAAAATATGTTGTACTGTTAATTAAACTTTAATTATTAAAAAAATAAGTCGGCATGGTACGGTATTACCGTGGTACACGACTTCTGATACCACGTACCGACCAAGTTTAGATAATTGGTATGGTAATACCAACCAATTAGATTGGTACCAATTAAACCGGTAACGTTGGTACGAGAATTGGTTGGTTTGTCTTAATACAAAATTGACACCCCTAAAAATAAGTATATATTTTCAAAAGCAACCATCTAGTTTATGGTTCTACCATTAATTATGAGATAGAGAATTTCGTTACTTTTTCTATTATTAAGAGTAAAACTGTCATTTAATTATTTAAAAATGTAAGAATTATATATTTCTAAACTTGTATGACTTTTTTTGTTATGAACATTTATTTTGAGACCAGAGTAGTGACTTGTATTTCTTGCATTGGAAGTGGTACCTTGGATTTAGATAATAGGTATTTTGTGCATCTCTAGTTGTATGTATGTGTATATTACACATACACATATACATATTTGCATACATACACACACACACGTACATATATAAGACGATAATCCAATGAGAACCTTTAACCCCGTGAGAATCGATATAAAAATTATTTTTTAGATGATTTTTTTCATCAAAAACTATGATTTAAGGTTTTTTTTCCTCATATGTTTGTGTTTACCTTTTGAAAAACTTACATGTGAAGCTTTTATTTGTCGCTTTAGTGAAACGGAAAATACACGCTAAAAGGCTTCACATAGTGAAACAAATACATGTAAAACTATCTCATTATGAAACCAATATAAGTGAAGCAATATCTTAAGTTCTAACATTTTATGAAAAAAAAATCATGTAAAAATATTTTTAAATTTGTTCTCACGGATTTATAACATTTTTATGATTCTCATTTGATTTGCATATATATATATATATATATATATATATATATATAAGTGTGTGTAGGGGTGTACAAAAAATTCTCAACCCGTGAAACCCGCCCAACCCAACCCGCTCCCAACCCAATTAAACCCAACCCGCCAAACCGCAAACCGCCAAACCGCTAATTAGAAGGGTTGAAATTGGGTTAGTAAACTCAACCCAACCCAACCCAAACCGCCAACCCGCCGCTATTTTTTTATAAAATTATATATATATATATATATATATATATATATATATATATATATATATATATATAATATACAATTTATTCACAACCCACATTTAAAATTCATAACCAAATCTAATTCTAAGCCCATATATATATAATATCAAGGTTCTAAAAAGCACGCCATGGCGTCGAGGCGTGGCCTTGCCGCCACGTTTTACCCCTTGGCGTCGAGCTCGTTATGGCCCGCCATGGCGCGTTATGGCGTTACAACTTCGAATTTGTACTTCGAAATTCGATTGAAATTTACCCATTAGTATCGATTATAGCTTAGAAAATTTTTTGTTTATCGTTTTATATGAATTTTAATTGTTAATAACTCGTTCATTATTGTTCAAGACAACGATAAAAACACACTCATACACATATGTACATATAAATTATATACAGATTTGCCGCCTTAAGTCACGCCTTGGAAAACGCCATGGCCTCGCCATAACTCGTAAGGCTTGAGGCTTGACCTCGCCGCCACGCCACGCCTCACGCCATTTAGAACCTTGTATAATATGGTGGAGGCCCTTGTGTGCACACAAAGTTGGTTGAAAGGGAATAA
The DNA here is from genome assembly GCA_954870635.1 of Arctium minus. Classification (NCBI taxonomy): domain Eukaryota; kingdom Viridiplantae; phylum Streptophyta; class Magnoliopsida; order Asterales; family Asteraceae; genus Arctium; species Arctium minus. The sequence goes on along the minus strand of OX941094.1, from coordinate 2,375,304 downwards.
TAAAAGCATTCAAATAAGTGAATATTTGGATGAAATTGCATCTTATGACTTTCTTGAAGAAGGCAACTTTAATAATGTTTCTTTTTTTTCATGCTTATATTGGGGTATTTTATAAATTGTTTAATTTTTAGACTCGTTTATAAATTGTCTAATTTTTGTTTTCGAATTGTAGACAAACTCAAGGAGAATGCAACATTGGGGTCGGAAAGGTCCAAGACGGTCGTGCTTGATTGAGGATTTGAATCGTTTGTTATCATTTAGACTTTTGAAGTTTAACTTTAAAACTTGTGAATTTTAATATATATTTGAATGATTGTAATAACTAATAACTTTGTTGAGAATAATTTTAGAATTATTTATCGTATTTCAATTGGCAAATTTGTGTATTTTACCAACCCGCCAACCCAACCCAACCCAACCCGCCATAACCCGCAAGGGTTGGGTTGGGTTATAATTTTGAATGGGTTGGGTTGGGTTGAAATTTTCCAAACCTCCATAATTGAGTTGAGTTGTAAAAATGTCCTAACCCGCCCAACCCAACCCGCATACACCCCTAAGTGTGTGTCTATACATACATATATAGCCCGGTTCAAACTTTGATAGAAATTATTATTTTATGAAAAAAATATTAGAAATTACTATTTTATATAAAGTTTGTTGAAACTTATCTTTCCATAAAAGTTGTTGACAATTACCTTTGTATATAAATTTGTTAAAAATTATTATTCTAGAAAAAAGTTCTTTACTTACCATTTTATATAAAGTTTGTTTAATTGTTTGCAACTTTGTTAAATGTTAATCGGGCTTTTAAATGCATTAAATAATTTTAAAATGGGAAAAGTTCAAAAAAACCCAATAAACTATCACATTTTGAATGGTTAAGTCCCTGAACTAATTTTTTGAATGAAAAAACCATTAAACTTTCTCATTTTTAATGATTAAGGGTCTGTTTACCAAATCTTCCATTAAGTCTTGTATGGATAAATGTGTCTGTCTGTATAAATGTGTCTGTCTGGATAAATTGATGTTGTTGTTTACTTTTTTATCTGAATGAACAGTCTGAATAACAGAAATGACCAATTTACCCCTGAATATGAATTTTAAGCTGTTCTATAAATTGCTGTTTATTTTTTAAGTCATTTAATCATAAATTCATTGATATAAACCAAAAATCAAAACATAAATTCATAATGTACTTAAAATTCAAAGTTCAAACACAAACTAGAAAAGTTCAAACACAAAGTACCCAAAGTTCAAACACAAAGTAGCAAAGTTCTAACACAAATGCTTAAAATTTAAACATTATTAACCAAACTATTTGCAATTCCATCACGCAAAGAAGCCATATATTGAGTGCTATTGGCACCCCATTGGGATACATCGAATTCTTCTTCTCCACTTCCTTCGACTTCTTCTTCGTTCAACAATGCGGTGTCCTCGTTGCACTCCGTGAACACAAATACATAAATAATAATTAACCAATAAACAAAGATAAAATTATGAAACACATACCAAACTGATTTGAAACCAATAAAAGAAAGAAAATTAAGATTGAATCTATAATCAATCTAACCACATAAACAAACTATAAGATTATAAACATACCTAATAAATAACAAATAATCTGCAAATAATCAACAAATAATTTGCTTTTAGATTATAAACAAATAATTTGCTTTTAGATAAATAACAAATAATCTGCAAACTATAAGATTATAAACATACTTTCCATTTCGATCTGAAGATGAAGTAGGGAAAAATACCTGAAAGTTGCAGGTTCGATGGTGGACGGAGGCGTTGTTGCTGCAGGCGCTGTTCGATGGTTGCTGCAGCGATGGAAAGTGGAGGCGATGGAATAGTGGTCGCCGGCGATGGAAGAGTGGTCGCCGACGATGGTTGTTGTTCGATGGTTGCTGCAAGGTCGATGGAAAGGAGGCGTGAAAGGGAGGGTGAAAGGATTAGGTTAGGGAGAGAGGCAGAGAGCGTGAAAATGAAAAGTAGGCCTTTTGTTTTTGTTTTTTATGAGGGGTAAAAATGTCATGTTTTGGGCTTAATGGAGACAAGTATCATTTTCAATACTGTGCGATTAAGACAAGTTTGGCTGTGCGATTAAGCCATTAAGCCCCAAGTAAACACTCTTTTTGTCTGCGTGAATAAGCCACTCGTCCCATTAAGCCCCAAGTAAACACACCCTAATTCCCTCATCTATTTTTTTGAACAAAAAACCCATTAAACTTTCTAATTTTGAATGATTTAGTCCCTCAACATTTTTTTGAATAAATAAACCATCGAACTTCTAAAAATTAATTACCTTTTTTTAAAGATACTTGGAACTGACGATGAAGGTTTTAAAGTAAAAAAAATCAAAATCAGTTTTACCGTTCTCAAATTATACGCCATTAAAATCCCTCATAGACAATCGTATCGCTCCGCCTCGCCTCTCCCCATTGCCCTTACATTGTCCGTTCTCCATATCACCTAACACGTTGTTGCTTCTGACATCGATCTCCCTCTTTTTGATCTTTTTTTTATTTATCAAAAGAGGAAGAATCAAAAGATAATCGGTTCCATGTAGTTTATTTTTGATTAAAATGATGTAAGTAACCAACTTTTAAAAGTTCGATGATTTAATTTATTGAAAAAAAATATGCAGGGACTTAATCATTCAAAATTGGAAAACTTAATGGTTTTTTCATTCAAAATGAGAAAGTTTAATGGTTTTTTCATTCAAAAAATTAGTTTAGGGACTTAACCATTCAAAATGGAATAGTTTGTTGGGTTTTTATGAACTTTTCCCTTTTAAAATAGATAATTAATATAAGAATCTTCAAATTAGGGAAGTTATTTAAATATAATAGAAATTTTGACTTTTTATTCTCTATTTAATTTAAGAGCTTTGTGTATGTTCAGAGTGAGCTTAATCTCCAACAAAATTATAACTCCCACATTGTGGTGGTCAAACTCGAATGATCACTTATTTATATAGTTATATCATCGAAACCAAGGGGCATAATCAAATGAGAACTAGGTAGTTTGTGGTAACCGTGAGATCCAATATGAACCAATCAATTATTAATTTTAATTTTGTTTATTAAATACATAAAAGGGTAATTTCGTAATTTGGTAATTTAGATTTACATTTAATTAAATTATTAATTGATTGATTGTAATATACGGTTACCTAATATGATGAAGATTGATTTTAATTCCTTATTTGAAACCTACAACCTCTCTTCCACATTCTTCAAAATCTCCATCACCAGCACCGCCACCGTCCTCCTCGGTTTCTCCGGCAAGAAGCTTGATTCTCATATCAGGGTGGTACTAAATGCTATAAAGAGGATATTGATGGATTTGCTCACTTCGTTTCTTCCTCTTCCACCGTCGTTGCACATAAGCAGCAAGATAATCACATAATATCCATGGCTATATTCTTAGATGTTCAGGTCATTTGTTTCATTATCTGGAGATGTACAAGAGGTTTTTCATATTCTTCAATTTTTTATTTATCGTTATGTGCATCATGTTTGTTGAAAACTCTATCGAAACGAGGTATATAAGATCCAAATCTCTAACCTCACCATTAAACCCAGATCTGAAGAATCAAAGTTTCTGCATCAAAGAAAAGTTCTGATATTGAAGGTCAACATGATTTCTTTCTGGGTATAAAAGTGGCATCACATTTGTTATCACAGTGGATCACATTTGGTATCACAGTGGTATCACGTTTAGACTTGTTTGTATTTTTGGTATCACACTGAGGATAGAGGTATGTATCTTGTATGTATTTGGGTATCACATTTGGTCTTGTATGTATTATGGGTGGTCTTGTATGTATTTTGGATATCAAAGTCTGCATCGTTTCTTTAATTTTGGGTATCACAGTGCATCACATTTGGTATCACAGTGGTATTACACTAAGGATAGATGTATGTATCTTGTATGTATTTTGGACATCACATTCGGTATTGTATGTATTATGGGTGGTCTTGTATTTTTTTTTGATATTGAAGTCTGCATTGTTTCTTTCTTGGTATCACAGTGCATCACATTTGGTATCACAGTGGTATCACATTTGGTCTTGTATGTGTTACTTGATGTTCGCCGGAATAAGGTTTACCAGAGAGAGGAGAGAGAACATTTTTAGAATACCTAAAACGCCCTTTGATTAAAATTTGAAGTCAAATTACCAAAATTATTAATTTCCTAATTTATCCATTGATTTGTGGTTGAGATTGGATCTCACGGTTATCACAAATAATCGAGTTCTCCCTTGAATGACCCCTTATATCATCGAAACCAATACATATATATATATATATACATATATATATATATATATATATAGCCTTAGGTTCATTTGAGAAATGGTAAATATATGAGAAATAGAGAAGTAATCATAGTCATTCATACGGTCAAAATCAGATTTGACTGGTCAAATATTTCGGCTTTGACTGGTCAAAAGTTGCGGCTATTCCAAAAATAGAAGGACACTTTCGTAATTTTTACAAAATACACGGGCTGTGTTCATATATGAACCTGTATAATTCACATATGAACTATATATTAATATGTGAATCAGTGTAATTCACATTTGAACTCTTTTAACTGATTCATATATGAACCTTTGTGATTCATATATGAACCTTTGTGATTCATATATGAACTCATTAACTGTAAGTTCATATATGAATTAGTTGAACTAATTAACAAATTCATATATGAACTTTTGTGATTCATATATGAACTAATTAACTGATTCACATATGAACATATAGTTCATATGTGAATCATATAGGTTCATATATGAACTCATCCCGCGTATTTTACGGAACTACCCCTCTACCTTCTATAGACCATGCAAAGAATTATCCGGTGCTTTGCGGTCAAAGCCGCAAATGTTGACTAGATGAATGGCTAAGATTACTTGTTTATTTCTCATACATTTACCATTTCTCAAATGAACCTCTCCCTATATATATATATACACACACACACACACATATATGTTTTCAGGGGCAAATAAAATGAGAACCATAAAAATATTATAAACCCATGAGAATCGATTTAAAAATAATCTCTTACATGTTTTTTTTCATTAAATGCTAGGATTTAAGATATTATTCACATATATTTGTTTCATAATGTGATAGTTTCTGTAACACCCTAAAATTTAGAGTGAATTTAAAACTTAAAAATTTGGCTATATAACGTCTATAAATGGTAGAAACCAATCTACCCAAAAAGGGAGATCCAATAACCTGTAAGATAAAGGTATAACAATCTAAACCAATGTACGTCAACCCAGCACGGGGAACCAAGTATGGCTATTACAACCAAAGAACAAATAAATAATACAATTCAACAACCTAGTAATCTAACTTGTGCAAGCAAGATTAATGTCGGGTGTCGCTATTCTTCCAAAAGGTATAATCTCTATACTTCAAATATTGGTCACTAAGTCATCAAAAAGACCGCTCTCGACCCCAAGGCCGTCCTCTCAATCCCGACGAGTCCCACCGCTAGAGTGACCTGCCATACATGATAATCAAACAAGTGTTAGGCTAGAGCCTAGTGAGAACAATTAAGCGGAAAATAATTTGAACAATAAACCCGATTATGTAGCCGATCTAGCCGTGAGCTAAATCAATACAATTTCAATAAACCATTAGCATCCAATAAATACTGACAACAGTTCAAAACCACATAGCGAGCTCAACTACTCCAAGTCTATTGCTCGAAAACGTCAAGTCGACCACTCCAGGTCTATTCTTGAGAGTTCCCAAAACAGGGGAACTCAAGCACAATGGGATTACACTTTACTGTCCATGGGACGCTGCCCGACCGTATAGGCCCACACCCTACTTACCATGGAGCCCGATGCCTATCCCGTGCCAAGGGTAACCAAATGTCCGGACGAGACATTGGAATACCGTGCCTATGGATCCATTGCACTAACACCAAAAACCAAGACATGCTAAAACAATCATTATTAATCATGCATGTAATTCTTGAAACCAACTCCCAATATATAGGTTACAACCATGGGTTTTCCTCACATAGATTAGGGAAACTTTACAACACAACCTCATAAAAGATAATACAATAAATCCCGTTTATAGGGTCAACATATCCATTAATTAATCCATTACATAAAACTTCACCAAAACCCTAGTTTTCACTTTGGGTCTCAACAAAACTCCAAGGACAATTATTAGTGGTCAAAAGAGTTAGTAAGCATCGAAATCATTAATCTTCTTTAAAACACAAACCCTGGAAATCTTTGTTTAAACCAATAACATTAATATCTCCAAAATACATAGTTAAGTTAAAACACAATAAAACCCAAATGTGATTAGAAGACAAAGATGTATTCATAAATACATAAACCCTAGTATTTATATAAGAGAAGTGGTTAAGAAGACTCACCTTAGATGATTTCAAGGAAACCCTAGATTACCACTCTTGAGGGTAGAAATGGAAGGAGACTTGGTATTTCAACCACAATATCCTTAACCACCTTTCACCAACCTAAACAACCCAAAATAAATAAAATGATCTCTTCTTAGAACAATAAATGAAAGGGAGTGAAACCCTACCTTTTCTCTCTTCCAAAATCGCACCTTCAAAGCTCTCCAAATGGTCAAATGAGTTAAAAGTTCGGACAAAATCATTTAAGGCGTTGAGGCCCGATCGCGACAGTGCCACGCGATAGTGACATTGTCACAATCGCGTGTCACAATCGCGCGAGTTCAAGACCCCGTGGTACCAACCCTGTGATAGTGCCACGCGATAGTGACACTTGTCACAATCGCGATCACTATCGCGCCATCACTCTAGCCCGCGGTACAAACCTCGCGAGAGTGACCCGCGAGACGGCGAGAGTGACCCTTGTCACAATCGTGGGCACTATCGCCCCGAGTGTACCGAGACTGAATTTGTCCGACTTTGACCCGAATGCGCATGCGATACAACTCAAGGTTCGATAAATGAATTTAATAATCAAATTTAAAGCATACCGAAATCGTGGGTGTTACAGTTTCACATGTATTTGTTTCACCATGTGAAACATTTTTACGTGTGTTTTTCATTTCACTACGTGAACAAAAAAAATCATATGTAATTTTTTCACAAGATGAACACAAATACATATGAAACAAACCTTAAATCATAGCTTTTGATGAAAAAAAAACAATGTAAAAATTATTTTTAATATCGATTATCATGGGTTTGTTACTGTTTTATAGTTTATAGTTTTCATTTGATTATTGATATATATATATATATATATATATATATATATATATATATATATATATATATATATATATATATAGAGGAAGGATCATGCGAGAAGTTAAACATTTTGCGAGAAGGCGAGAAGTCGAGAAGTGTGATATCATATATGATTACACGACTTGTGGGTGTGCTTAATCATATATGATTAAACGTCTATGTATTGCCAATATAAAATGTGTTTAATCATATATGATTAAGCTTGTGTATCATATATGATTAAACACTTCTCGCCTTCTCGCAAAATGTTTAGCTTCTCGTTTGAACCTGCCCCTATATATATATATATATATATATATATATATATATATATATAGGTGGTTTCAATTGGAAACCATATTAGATTGGAAACTTTAGAAACCGTCAATTTCATTGGTTCATAAAGTTGTTTAATATGATCAAATTGTTTCATATAATTCTTTTGTTAATGAAATTGTTTCATATATTTATGTTTTTTATGTAGTTTCATCTATTTTTCTCATTCTGATGAAATTGTTTTTTGTATTTTCGCAGTCTGATGAAACTTTTTCATTTTTACATAAAAAAACACAAATATATGTAACGATTTCATCAATAAAAGAATTATATGAAACAATTTCATCAAATTAAACAATTTCATGAAACAATTTCATTAACTTGACCAATGAAATCGAGAGTTTCCACGGTTTTTAAAATTAGAGTGGTTTCCAACAAATATGGTTTTATTATTTTATTATTCTTCAAGGTACATTTAAAATCTATTGAGCAAGTCTTATTTTTAACATTGGTTTTTATTAAGAGTTTATGAAAAAGTTTACAAAATGCCAATATATTAGTGTTAAAATTTACAATAAGTTGATTAAAAATTCGTTAAATTTGGTAAAAAATATTATTTAATGTATATTTATTTGTATCGAAATTAAACGAACTACTTTATATGTTTTGAACAATACATGTGATGTCATAAATAAATTATATACGATTCTCGTGCCACATGAATCAAACATCGGAAATTTAGTTATATAAATTACTGATGAGGTATAGAAAGAAAAGAACCGACTACAAGAACAAAAGAACTGATCTAAAAAACTATAAATCTCCTAACTTTATACTTATCTGATTTCAAAAAAAATTCACCATATAACAAAACCATGATCATTTATAACTTAAATGAACCAAAATAATGAAATGACTTCAAATTTTTTATGACACTTTTACCCTTTATGTTCATTTGCTTTCTTTCATCTCTCCCCTCCTCACTTTTGTTTCTCTCCCCAAAATGAGATATGGAGGAAGCCATGGAAGAAAAGCCCTTTCTCACTTTTCCAAAATTACCCTTTATTTTTTGGATGAGATGATGTGATGATGATGATGTCACATGGTATGGAAGATCACATGGAAACTTCATAAGATGTGTATCTATGATATGATGAATTGAAGCCACTTCAAATGAATCATACAAAGTGCTACCACAATCCCACAATCTTGTGCATGAATATTCTTTTTCCTCTTTTGCCCTTGGGATCCCATCATCATCCATCCTTTTCTTTTGCTACTTAGATTGATATTGGAAGAGGATTGAGGAGAGATTGGTAACAAATACCTATTTATGCAAAAGGGTTAAGGTGGTTGGATGGATTTTTACCATAAATAAAGGAAAAAAAGTTATTGACAACTTCCATTTTTGTCTATGAAGGGTAAATATGTCTTTTGAACATTGAGTCTTTTTTCTCTAGTAGGTCGGGAAATATGCGACTCTGACCCTCAAATTATTTAAGTGATACAAATAAGGCCCTCAACTTACAATTATGAACAACTAGGTCCTTATATTATCAATTGTTGTTTTTAAATGTACATTTCGTTATCAAAATCACAATAACACTCATATCAAGGATGGATATGGTTTAGTTAATTAACTATTTGTAGTTGTCGTTTTCCCATTTTATCTTACTGAAAATGTGTGCAAAAAATCGTACAAATAAAAGTTATATCAGTAAGTTTTTAACCCCACAAGGCTATAACAACATAATTGTGAGTCCGTGATCGTTACCAGATAATCAAAACAACAAACAATAGATGATAAACCAACCTGTTTCGATATATAAACGCGGATTACACGGTTGAGTTCTTGAGTTTGAGTTCTCTGTTTGTTTTCTCTCTTTACACCTTGAATATGTGTTGTGTGTGTGGATTGTTGTGATCTGATCTATTAGGAGAGAGAGAGAGATAATATCTATAAAAAACATATTATCCAAACTAATAATAAACTAACAAAAACATAATATCTAAATTAATAATATCTAGATATTAAAACAACTTTGACAATTAATACAAATTGACCCTTAGACTTTGGTTGAGAGTGACTTTCAGCTTTTACTTCAGATTGCGATCTTCGTATTTGGATGATCTTGAATCCAATGAGACTGTGTCCTAACAATCTCCCCCTTTGGATAAAGATCATTACTAAAATGATTTAGCAATACGATCTTATCTTTCAGCACAGAAGATGCAATCTCTTTCTCTAGCTCAGAATGCTTTAGCAAAGTATCTTCAAAGAAAATTTATCTGAAATCAGCATGTCTTCAGAATACTTTGATCTCGCAGTTCTTGGTCTTGTAATAAAATGAACATTTCTTCAAGCTTTATATTCTCCCCCTTTTTGATGGAAAGTGCAAGATATCGATGCTCAATCCATCAAAAAGGGGGAGAGCAGAGCAAACAAAGTACAAGAAATGATCAAGAAACAAATGTCCAAGCTAACACTGAAGAAAATTTCTTCCCAACAACCGAAAGAGAGTTTCTCTACATCAAAAGGGGAAGATTATTACAATTTGAAGACAAAGATGGAGATTGCATCTTCCAAGCTGAAAGAGAAGATCGAATTAGATAAATCTTTTTATTTAAATGATCTTGTTCCAAAGGGGGAGATTGTTAGAGCACAGTCTCATTGGATTCAAGATCATCCAATACGAAGATCGCAATCTGAAGTTAAAGCTGACAAGTCACTCTCAACTATAGTCTAGGGTCTATCTTGTAATAATAGTCAAAGTTATGTTTTAGTATTTTAATTAGTTTAATTAGTTTATTATTATATTAGTTTTAATATAATATCTAGATATTATTAATATCTAGATATTATGTTTATTTGTTATAATATTAGGTTAATTATAATATCTAGATATTATAGATATCTAGATATTATGTTTAATATTAGATTAGTTATCTCTCTCTCTCTCTTAGAACATCAATAGATCAGATCACAAGAACACACACACAACACATATTCAAAGTGTAAAAGAGAGAAAAACAAACAGAGAGAAAACTCAAGAAATCAACCGTGTATTCCGCGTTTGTAATCCAAACAGGTTGGTTTATTATCTATTGTTTGTTGTTTTGATTATCTGGTAACGATCACGGACTCACAATTGGTATCAGAGCCGTATACCAGGATCAAAATCAAAAATTTTCATCTCTGTGTTCTTCATTTTTGAAGAACACTGTGTTATAGATTAAAACTTGATTTTACGGTTATTTTCGAAATCAAAAGGTTGTATCTTGTTCTAATTGATAAGGAGATCGGTGTGTCAAAATTTGGTGTGGTAAATCGACCTCTAGCTTGGTTAAGTTTAGAGTTGCAGGTCGATTTAATCGGAGAAGAAAACGTATCGGTCTTAAGCGTACCGGTCGAACCTTAGTTTTTACATTCTATCGGTCTTAAGCATTCGACCGGACTCTTGCAAACACCGGTCGAAGATCATTTTTTTTTATCGGTCGAATCTCACAAACCTTTGTACCGGTCGAATTTTTTTTATCCGGTCGAATATATTTTTTGTTATCCGGTCAAAGTAAAACTCACTTCCCCGGTCGAACCCCACTTTTCCACTACATTTCCCCGGTCAAAGGAAATTAACTCATCCGGTCGAATCACACAAAACACACATCCGGTCTTATCTAAAACTCTCACATACGGTCAAACTAAATTTCAAACTCCCACAAACACCACCGATCGAATCACATACCCAAACCCACTTCCTCGGTCAAAGAAACTCTTCCGGTCGAATTCTTTTATCCGGTCGAACTTGAAAACCACCTCCGGTCAAATCCAAATCAACACCGGTCGAATCAAAATCAAAACCCACAACATATCGGTCAAACCATTTAAAATTCTCGCCCCCCCCCCCCGGTCTAACCCCACTCTCCGGTCTTTGAGTCAATTCCTAACCCACTCACGTGACCACTCACAATTCCTAACCCACTCACTATTTCATTCACGTATTCCATTCTCAATTTCCACCAATCACACAATTAATTTGCAAAGTAAACAATTCACACACTTTCACTTTCACCTTTCTAAATTAATTTGCAAAGTAACATTTGTAAATTAATTTGCAAAGTATCATTTGTAATTTCGATCCAAGAAAATCATTATTGCATTCCACTCACTTTTTACCGATCCAATCTTTTTACCGATCAATCAGTTTTACTGGTCGAAAATCTTACCGGTTCTTTACATCGAAAAGTCGAATTTCACTTTGCGCAATCAACATCTCGCGCAAACTTTTGAATTTTAAAATTCTCTAAATATCTCAAAGCCTCTCGCATCTCAAGCCTCACGCATCTCAAAGCCTCTCGCATCTTAAATCTTGTTCAAATATGACTTCCAGAGAAGCTCTTGCCATTGGAACTGATTCCAAACCACCAGTTCTATTTAAAGGTGAATACGAACAGTGGAAGGATCGATTTCTAAACTTCATAGACAGACATGAGCTTTGTGAGTTCATCAGACAGTCATTTGCAGAAGGAAATATGCAACCAATAAAGACAACTCGTCTGGTTGGAACATTGCCAACACAAGTTGAACTGAAGTACCATGAGCTTGACGGTGACAACCTAAACAGAGCTAAAGGTGATAAGCTAGCTATGTCATACATTCTTCAAGGAATCCCCAATGAAATCTGCATAAAGATTGACAGCTACAAGGCCTCAGCTAAGGAAATGTGGGATCAGCTGGAGAAGATGATGCTGGGTTCAAAGGTGGGAAATCAACTGAAGATCTCCAACTGCCTAAATAACTATGAAGAATTTAGAGGCAGAGCCGGAGAAACCTTAGAAGAAGTACATGACAGGTTTGTGACCTTGCTGAATGAGCTAAGCAAGAACAAGGTCCACAAATCTCAAATTGAGCTAAACGTCAAATTTCTAAGCGTTCTACAGCCAGAATGGAAGAGATTTGCGAGGCAGATGAAGCAGATTAAAGATCTGAATGAGATTCCACTTCATGAGGTGTATGAGACCCTCAAACAAAATGAAGAAGAAGTGGATGAAATTCTAGAAGAGAAAAGGCAGAGAGGAAAGAAGGTTGAAGACACAGTTGCTCTTGTTGTCAAGAAGAAGAAGAACAAAGCGACTGTGTTGAATCAGATGAAGATAAAGCTGAAGCAAACTCTGACGAAGATGAATGTGAACAACTAAAGCAAGCATTGCTTTTGTTGACTAAGGCTTTCCAGAAGAAATTCTACACAAAGCCAAGCTCAAACAGTCAGAGGTATTCGTCTGGTCCAAACAACTACGCTCATAGAGAAAGGGTCGAAGGAAGTAGATTTGAAGGAAGAAGGTTTGAAGGAAGGAGAATGGAGGAGAGGAAACCAGAAGATAGAAGAGATCTTGCTGAAGGAAAGAGATCAGAGGAAAGGAAACCTGAAGAGAGAAGGTTTCAAGCAGAAGGATCAAGTCAGACAGAACCTATAACGTGCTACAATTGTGGCAAAACCGGTCATTATGCCAGAGATTGCCGAAAGCCAAAAGTCAAGAACTCGGACTACTACAAGAACAAGATGTTGCTTGCAAAGCAACAAGAGGCTGGGAAGGCATTGATGGCTGAAGACGTTTTCTGGCTCGATCATTCTGATGATGATGAAGAAGATGAAGAGAAAGATGAAGTTGTCAACCTGTGCTTGATGGGAAAGCATGAATCAGATGATGAAGCTGATTCAGAGAATGAAGAAGAGGTATGCAACTTATCGTATGATGAATTCATAAATCAATTACATGCAATGAATGATAAACTCAAAGAGTTAGAGTCGAACCTAAAGCGTGAAAAGGGTGTCATTACTGACAAAAACCAATCAATACAGAAACTTAGCAATGAAATTGCTGAGAAGAAAGTACTGATTGAGGTTTTACATAAAAACAATGACACCAACGCAACGGAGAAGACAATAATTCTTAGTGAGAATTCTGAACTCAAGTCTAAACTGCTAAAACGTGAGATTGACTTATACGAGGTTAAACAAATGCATTCTTCGTCTATCGAAGAAAACAAATCTTTAATTGCAAAAATGGATGCTTTGGAAAAGAAGTTGTACTCAATAGGTCAAACTGAGCAAACCATTCATCTTAACAAACCAATAGAGAACAAAGAAAGATGGGGAATCGGTTATAAGAATCCTCACTATCTTCAAAAGGGAATGTCTGAAGTGCCTGCACTTTATGATATTCTTTCTATGAAGTTAGCTAGAAGAATCCCTGAACTTAAAGTTTATTGGACTAAACTATCTGAAGAGGATGAAGCCAAAGAAACAGAAAAACATTTAATATCATCTAAAGTTCATCTTCCATTTTATTATGCGAAGCTGAATAATAGCTATGATAAGAAACCTGAAAAGAAGAAAACTCTTTCAGATGACTTCTTTCTAAGTTATTCTGAAAAGGAAATGGAGGCGAAACCTACTCAAGGTAAACTATATGTCCCTCCTCTCGTTTTAGAAAGTAAAATTTCTGAACTCGAGAATTCCTTGTCAGATGAAAGACTTTTGATAAACATTGAACAGAATGTTTTTACAACTGTGTTTACAAATTCTGTTCTTTCTAAGGCTTCAAACTCTGAGAATATGGTTAGTTCATCAAATCAAGGGTTTGATTTTCTGAACTCTAACGGTGGTTTAGATGATTGTCTTGAACAATTTAACTTTAATGCAAAACTTCCAAACCATTCATCCTTTCTTAAGAAATCTGTTGGATCAACCAGTAAGCCTGTTAACAGTGCAAAATCAACGCGAGTTGATAACTCAGTCTCTGTGAAAGCTAAAAATGCTAAAGGCAAGAAGCATTCACAGAAGCCGATCAATACTGGTAACCCAAAGAAAATGCATTCAGTTGTTTCTCTAATGTCTAACTCAAAGGTTTCAACTGTTTCAGATATGACCAAGAAATGGCAACCCAAACGGAAGCTTGACAAGACCTTTAAATCTTTTGATTCTGTTTATTGTAATAAGAATATGTCTAGTTCAGATACTTTGAATATGAATGTTGCTCCTAAACTGAAATACTCTTTTAAGCAACTATTCCTGTTATCTAAAACTGCTAGACAATCTTCCTTTTATGATAAACATGCTTCTAATTTCTGTCAAGATTCTGCTATGCGGTTTGAATCATCTCATGTGCATTCTTATCATTATCCTACTTCATATCTATTTCAAAAGAAAAGAGGACCCAATTTGCAATGGGTACCAAAATCAAAACCTTGTGCTAACACAACAGGACCCAAATTCAAGTGGGTACCAAAATCTAAATCTGTGTTGCAGGCACTCAATGTTTAGCAAAACATGTGGCTTCTGATTACAACAGATCAGAACCCGTACCTCAATAGAGAAAATGGTTCTTGAGTAAGACAACTCAAGACTCGAACTTCAAAGACAAGACGATGGTTTCTGAACACGTCTGTTCAGAACCTGTGCTTAAGAAAAATAGGCTTTTGAATTCATCAGTTCAAAACCCGCACTTTAATATTAACGCTCCAATGTCTTACTCATTTATAATGCTTAAAATCTAAATCTGTGTTTCGTTATTTCTCCTATGCAGATCCGTCATATGTGGTATTTGGACAGCGGTTGTTCCAAACACATGACAGGACAGAAAGATATGCTGACAAACTTTACAGAGAAATACTGCGGAACAGTCAGATACGGAAATGATCAGTTTTCACAAATATTAGGCTACGGTGATATACAATGGGAAAATATAACGATCAAGAAGGTGAGCTACGTAGAAGGATTAGGACACAACCTGTTCAGCATAGGTCAGTTCTGTGACAAAGACCTAGAGGTCAACTTCAAAGCCAAGAGGTGTTCTGTTCGCACAGAAGAAGGCGAAGAACTCTTGGTCGGCACTCGAAAGTCAGACCTCTACACGATCAATTTATCAGACGTCCAGACTGACAAGCAGATTTGTCTACTATCTAAAGCATCGATGCAGCAAAGCTGGCTATGGCATCGACGGCTCTCTCATCTCAACTTTCGCTACATCAACAAACTGGTCAGTGGCAACTTAGTCAAAGGACTTCCAGAGCTCAAATATGACAAAGATCATCTGTGTGCAGCCTGTGAGAAGGGCAAGATGAAGAGGGCTCCGCATAAACCGAAGCCTGAACCAAGTACAAGCGCTCCGCTAGAGCTATTGCATATGGATCTCTGTGGTCCAATGCGAACTCAGAGTCTAGGAGGCAAGAAGTACATTCTAGTGATCGTGGACGACTACTCACGATACACTTGGGTCAAGTTCCTACGATCAAAGGATGAGACACCTGATGTGCTCATCACTTTCCTGAAGACGACCCAGGTGAATCTACAGAAACCGATAAAGCTTCTAAGAACAGACAACGACACAGAGTTCAAGAACAAAACTGTTCAAGAATATCTCCAATCTAAAGGGATAACTCATCAGTACTCTGCTGCACGTACGCCTCAACAAAATGGAGTGGTGGAAAGAAGGAATCGGACGCTAGTCGAGGCAGCTCGCACTATGCTAAGTCATTCCGACCTACCTCTATTCTTATGGGCAGAAGCTATATCTACCGCATGCTATACGCAGAACCGGTCCATGATTCACAGACGATTCAAGAAGACTCCTTATGCGTTGATCAACAACCGAACACCTACAATCAAATACTTCCATATCTTTGGATGTAAGTGTTTCGTTCTAAACGATAGGGAGAATCTCAACAAGTTCAGCGCCAAGGCAGATGAAGGAATCTTCATTGGATACTCCTCATCATCAACTGCATTCAGAATCTACTTCAAGAAGTCAAAGACGGTGATTGAAAGCGTCAACGTCACCTTTGATGAAGAGATGGCTTCCGAACAATACTGTTAAGAACCCGTTTTAACCGGAGTACTAGCTTCTGGGCAACTCAGTCCAGAACCTGCGTCTCAACATAACAAATCAGATGAAGCTTCAACATCAACTAACCATTTATCTGATTTAGATTTATTATTTGAATTGTTTTATGACGAATTTCTTGGAACTAACATAAAGAAATCTGTTTTGGTTGACAGGATAGAAGAGCCAACGCCTACTCATCCAACCAGTTCAGACATTCCAAATGAATCAAGTACCCCGATTCATCAAGACGTCACAATTCAAATACCAACTCCTACAGTTCAAGAAGTGCCAAGTCATGCAGAGTCAGAAGAAGCTGAACCAGCAGGATGTACCGTACAGATCCAACTACAGCCGGACCAAGTTGTACCTGTTGAGTCTTCTGAACCAACAACTTCAACTGAAGCAACTATCATATCTCCTCCCAATCAAACTGAAGAAGGTGCAAGTGGATTTATAGATGACACAACTGACATTCATTCCTATAATCCACTGCCTCATGAACGTAAATGGACCAAAGCGCACCCTGCAAGTCAGATCATAGGTGATCCATCCAAGTCGGTGCAAACTAGGTCAGCGTCAATCAACTGGTGCATGCACGACTCCTTTCTAAGCAAGATTGGGCCAACTCGAGTATCAGAGGCTCTTGCGGATCCAGATTGGGTAGTCTCTATGCAAGAAGAATTGAACCAGTTCGACGCACTGCAAGTCTGGAGACTCGTACCAAAGCCTAAAGGTAAAACAATCATCGGTACGAAGTGGATCTTCAAGATTAAAAAGGACGAAGCTGGTACCGTCATCAGAAACAAGGCGAGACTAGTAGCCAAAGGATACAGACAAGAGGAATGATTAGACTATGACGAGACATACGCTCCTGTGGCGCGTTTAGAGGCAATCAGAATGTTCTTAGCCTACGTTGCCCACAAGAACTTCACGGTCTTTCAAATGGACGTGAAGACAGCATTCCTGAACGGAATTCTGAAAGAGGAAGTATACGTCTCTCAGCCAGAGGGATTTGTCAATCAAGAGATGCCGGACCACGTCTACATTCTCGACAAAGCTCTCTACGGTCTGAAACAAGCCCCTCGAGCCTGGTATGATGTCTTTTCCACTTTTCTAGTCAAGTCTGGGTTTTCAAAAGGTACGGTGGATACCACCTTGTTCATAAAGAAAGAAAAAGCCGATATCGTTTTAATACAAATCTATGTCGACGATATTATTTTTGGTTCAACTAATACTAAGTACTGTAAGAATTTTGCAAACCTTATGGTGTCTAGATTTCAAATGAACTTGATGGGAGAGATGAACTTCTTTCTCGGGCTTCAAGTAAAACAATTTTCTACGGGTATCTTTATCAATCAATCTAAGTACATTAGGGAAATTCTCCGGAAATTCCAAATGGAAAATACAAAACCGATTGGTACCCCAATGGCACCAGGAACTAAGATTGGCACCGATCCTTCGGGAAAGGCTGTTGATATTAGGACCTACAGAGGAATGATAGGTTCTTTAATGTATCTTACTAGTAGTAGACCAGACATAATGTTTTCAACATGTCTTTGTGCCCGATATCAGGCTAATCCAAAAGAAATCCATTTGACTGCTGTCAAGCGTATATTCAGGTATCTGAAGGGCACCGCAGATCTCGGTCTGTGGTATCCCAAAGATACTACTTTTGAACTAAAAGCGTACACAGATGCAGATCATGCAGGTTGTATGTTAGACAGGAAGAGCACGTCAGGACACGTACAGTTCCTCGGTGACAAACTAGTAAGTTGGGGATCGAAGAAGCAACTTTGCGTTTCAACTTCCACGGCCGAAGCAGAATATGTAGCTGCTGCTAGCTGCTGTTCTCAGGTTTTGTGGATGCAAACACAACTTCGCGACTACGGTTTCCACTTCAACAAAATCCCGATCTACTGCGACTCCAAGAGCGCCATCGCAATAACAACGAATCCTGTTCAACACACAAAAACCAAACATATCGACGTCAGGTATCACTTTATCAAAGATCATGTAGAAAAAGGAAACATAGAACTTTTCTTTGTAAAAACAGATTATCAACTTGCAGATTTGTTTACCAAGGCGTTAGATGAAAAGAGATTCAACTTTCTTATCTCTAAGCTTGGTATGCTAAATCTTAAGACATAATCAGTAGTTACCTATAAAAGTTCACTATTGTTTACTTTTTCCTCATATCTTTATGCTTAATTGTGAATGATATCTGTATTTCATATGTTAATGTTCATGATTCTAGGGGGAGTATGAGAAGAAACTCATACTTGGTCAATATTAATTTGAAGGGGAGCTCATAAGATTTCTGCACTTACGTTTTATGACAAATTTTTGTAATGCAAGATTTTAGGGGGAGCTCTTCACGTCAAAGGAGTTCGGATATGACTTCTGATCAATTCAGATCAGAACTCGTTCTTTAAAAAGTTTTACTGCTTTTTGTCTTTTCAATTTAAGTGAATAAATTTTCTTTGACTTGATTAAGACTTTTGCAGAAGTTTGAGAGAAGCTTAAAAGATCATATCTTTATGACTTTACGCTTAGCTTCATGAGATGGAAGATCGTACGTAAAGGTATAATTCTATATCTTCATCTCATATATGGTTGAAAGAAGGACAACTTTCAATCATAGAAAACATTGTTTTTAACGTTCAAACCACTTCCCGATTTTTTCAACATATTTTATATTATGGAAGTGTGATTTTAAATGTTTTCAAAATCAATTTTGTGCTTTAATTGAAATAGTTAAACCAATCTGAGCATCGCGTGCATCTAGGAAAACAAAGAATCATTGTGCTAGGACTTAACACAACTTCAATGGAATCACCTTAACCAGTGATTTCTACCCAAGAAGTTAATCCTTAGTGATTGAGTGTGCAAAGAGAATAGAAATGAGTGTGATTAGAGAAAGCAAAACGTTTAAAAGAAAGAGCGTGTGAGAACAGAGTTAAAAAGAATATCACAACTCTGCACCAACTTTTTCTGAGCCGGATAGCCACATTACTAGTGTTTCACAAATCTTTGGTGAACATTATTGAAACAGGCAAATAACCCATGCCAACTCTTGATCAAACCTCACTATCTACTCATTTTCTTCTCAACAAGAAAGTGTTTCACATTTTTAAAGGGGACGCAACACATATGCTATCTGATTTTCATTTGGAAAATATGGATATTGAAAAGAAGGAAGTCTGCCCCACCTTCGCACTTCACTCATGCACATTGAGTCTGTGTTTAACTTACTGTTGTCTCAGTGGTTTACACAATTTTGAGCCCAATAAGCAATCATCAGTGCTTAATTCTTTCTATCACAAGCACGAACACACAAGGAATTAGTTTCTTTGTCATAACGTTTATAGAAATAACCTTTGTGGTGTTTCGATGATTAAATGGAAGCCCTGGGGGAGTCAACATCAATCAGCTCCTTTCCAATGTGTATTCGTTACACACAGTGACTTAGTGTTACTGACAGGCATTCTAACTGATTCATTAGTTGATTCAGGTGTTACATGATTATTTTGTCTAGATTTGCAAAGATCAGGATGAATAACTATTGAATTGACGGATCAGAGACTCCAAGTGGTTGACATTTCTTACTCAAAGTTTTGATGAAGTCGTTGCACTTTCCATCAAAAAGGGGGAGAATCTAAAGCTTGAAGAAATGTTCAGTCCATTACATTACAAGACCAAGAACTGCGAGATCAAAGTATTCTGAAGACATGCTGATTTCAGATAAATTTTCTTTGAAGATACTTTGCTAAAGCATTCTGAGCTAGAGAAAAAGATTGCATCTTCTGTGCTGAAAGAGAAGATTGTATTGACAAATCATTTTCGTAATGATCTTGATCCAAAGGGGGAGATTGTTAGGACACAGTCTCATTGGATTCAAGATCATCCAATACGAAGATCGCAATCTGAAGTTAATGCTGAAAGTCGCTCTCAACAATAGTCTAGGGTCTATTCTGTAATAAAGTCAAAGTTATAATATCTAGATATTATTTAGATATTATGTTTAGTTTAATATTAGTTTTATTATTAGTTATGTTTTTGATAATATCTTAAAATAGATATTATCTCTTTCTCTCTGTACAATCGATCAGATCACAACAAGAACACACACAACACATACTAAAAAGGTGTAAACAGAGAGAAAAACAAACAGAGAGAAAACTCAAGAAATCAACCGTGTATTCCGCGTTTATAATCCAAACAGGTTGGTTTATTATCTATTGTTTGTTGTTTTGATTATCTGGTAACGATCACGGACTCACAATAATATTCTAAAAACATGTATACAATGTAATATTATCATAAATAATTCATTCGCTTAAATGTGCTTTACAAAAAAATACAATACAACGAAAACGAATGAGGTGGTTTTGATTGTATCAAAACTTCAGTATGGTTCTCAAGATTCGTTGTAACTGTAAATCATATATTATTTCATTTGGTCCTATCATGTTCAACTTGTCTAGCTAGTTCGGTTTATCATTCCCTTTTAGAATATTTTGGTTTCTTTTTCGCATTGATCAAAAGCGAGGTCTTGCTTGTTAGGGCCTGGAAAAGAAAGACTATCAGTACTAACCTAACTTTATGAGCATTTAAAACATGACAATACTTATTTATATAGTACTGGAGTTTTGTCATACGTAATAAACACATAAATTTATGTGATTTTTTCACCCGATCAGTATAAAAGATTCATACAAAACCCACTTTTCAAATAACCTTCGAAAATTGTGGAGTAAAATTTCCAAAATTGACCTTTTGGTACAACCCACAAAGAACATATTACCTATTTCAATCAAATGGTCCAAAGGTCAACTATTTAAAAGCATATTCCACTATCTTGTGATGGCTAATTGGCTACTTCACTTAATAAATGGTGGGTACAAAATTTCAACATCGTAAACCATTAATAACAATAATAAATATGTGGTCCAAATGCCTTGTTTTGGGCAAATTGTGTCATTTGATACCCACTAAACTCTAAATGCCCATCAATGTCACATTATAATGCAAGATTTCCAAGAGTTTGAGTCTTTTTTTTTATAGATAAAGATACCCAACTACTCTTCACTATACTAGCAAGACTACCATAAATACTACCCATTTGAAAGAGATGCTTAGTAGGTTATGTTTGGTTTGTAGGATTTGATAGAATTTAGAATTGAATTTCATTCCAATTATGTATCTGGGTTGAAGAAAAGTTTGAATCTAAAATCTGACAACTGATGGATTTAGAGATCCTTTGGAGATGAATGTCGTTTCAAATCTAAATCCCACAGATTTCAATAATATCCAACACATCTCTACACCACCTCTTTCATCAAAACTGGAATAATAACTCAGTTGCATCTCATTCCTAATCTTCTTATTCGTAGTCTGAGTTTTGTCGTGTGCTAACAAGTCAGGACAAGAATCTCTTCATCGCCTCCACATTTTACTGAAACAAACGAATTATTTATAAAACAAACAAATATTTACAAAAAATAAAATCGCATTCCAAATCCTACAAACCAAACAATATTTATAAAAGAACGGAATTAAATTTTATCCCAAATCCTACAAACTAAACACACCAAATATTTCAAATATTTCCATAAAATCCAAATCATTCAAAAAGAGTCCATCAAACCAAACGGGCCCTTATGGTTTGCAATAAGGTCCCGTTTGGTTTGCAGGATTGTGAAATTACATTTGAATATGATGTTTCGTTTAAACTTTAAAGGATTTCCAGGATTTAAAATCCCACAAACATAGAATTTGGAAATCATATGATTTGTATGTAATAATGTTTTAAAATATATCAAACAAAATTGTTTTGTAATAATCAATCAATAAAAAGGTAACTTAGTTATTTTTAGAATTTATTGTTATAAATTATTTATAAAGAATTGAATCCAATTCCATTCCAAATTCTACAAACCAAACACACTAAAGATCCAAATCCAAATTCCTCCAACTTCAAATCCTTCCACAAAATCCAAAATCCAAATCCCTCAAAACTATTTCATCAAACCAAACGCCCTCTGAGAGTTGTACTTTGTGCATTAGAAGTTACACTTTTTTTTCCGAATTTGATTGTATGATGCAAATTTACACATTGGATGTCACGGTTTTGATTTGAAACTTATTTTGATTTTTATGTCGACTATTGAACGCTCTTTTGTATGCTTTACAAACAAACAATAATGACGTAAGACCAGTGATAGTGATTGCTAGGGAAACGTAACTAATATTAGGCCAATCTTGTTACGTGTATGTAAAGATGACATTTTTTTTTATTAAATTCATATTTAACCGTTAAAAAGTATCTTATATACGGTGGTTCATCATCAAAAAAGTTAATCCAATATTGAAAAGCGAAAGATATCTAACCATGGAGTGGTATGTGATCATGTCGCTGAATCGACATTAAATTGTCATCTTAGTAATTGTTATTTTCAAGAAAGTACTTACTAAAAAGACCAAAATACAACAAAGTTTGGACTGTATTTTGTATAATTCTTCCTATTTTATACGCATTTTTGACCGGTAAGGTAACGGGTAGATCATGTAACTATTGATGACATGGATACCAAGTTATTTTGTATTCTTGATTATGTGGGAAACTGTTTCATCAAAATCAGTCGATGCCACGTAGTCTGAAACCCCATTTACCATGTCAAATAAATAAGAATTAATTAAACGTTTGTTACAGTAATGAAGAAAAAAAACTTCTTTTCATTTTAATGCATTTTGCATTACCAGAAAAGGTAAAAATAACTTCGTGTGCATGTACATATTGAAATAATACAGTATTCATGATTTTTTTACTGAAATTTTAGTTTTCTAGAACTTTCGCAAATAGAAAAAAAAAAAGAGGGTGGAAAAAGGGGATGAATTTCTCTATACAACATTGAAAGCATATTATTCAACCCCTTCAAAATATTTGCAAATTACAATATTACAATACTAACAAAGAGACCACCACCCGATCGAAAAACCCTAACCGAAAGCAGTACTGAAATAACTCTTTACAACATTATTACAGAGTATCTGCAACACTGTCTGGTTAATGGGGCCCACACACCTTGGTGTCTTGAATTGATTCAAGGTGGACCCCATCCCGACATAATGATCGAGAATCTTTTGAAAAGTCCCTCTTTTCAGGACTCTGAGCTCCAGGGGTCCAATGACATGGACTTTTCTGGAGCTCACGTAACCGGCATCAACAAATGCCGAGTCTAAACAATTGCAACATTCTTTAAGCACCTCTTCGCTTGCTTCACCGCTCACCTCCCAAAAGATCACGTAATGCCCCGGCTCCGACGAGAGGTCAACTTGACTCGTGAAGTCAACGACCTCGAGTTTTTCATCCGCCAACAACTTGGCGGCGGCTTCAACCGACAACTGTAAATCTTTCTCGGTGTTCTTGTCTATGTTGATCGTCGGCATTATGTTTCTTCTGCAAACGAATTGGAGTTCCGGGGTTGCGTTATGGAACCCGACAACCTTTACGACGTCCCCGAGCCGGTAACGGTACAAACCTACGTTCGGAAAGTCAAATAGTCAACCCTAGATGAATATTGAAATCGTTTTTACTTTTTGAAGTATATATATATATAATTTATAATACGTCAAATATGTCTAAATATTTGACTAAATGTCATGATAGACTGTCTCCACCCCTGTAAATCGCACTCGAAAGCGGGGTATGGGAAGAGTGAGATATAAACTATATAAATAACGAGCACGATATAAAAACGTTAAATAAACCAAACGAATAAAACGTACCTGCAAAATTCGTGACAACGACCTCGTACTCTTCACCGACCTCGACATCGGTCAAACCCACCGGTCTTGGCTCGACCGGGATCAATGCAGACTCGAGTCCATTCTGATCCCGGTTCGCTACATCGTTTTCTCTCAACGGTATGAACTCAAAATACCCAATGTTCGGAAGTACGGCAAACGTAGCCATCTCCGGTGTCCGGGTCGGGTTCACATTCGCTCCGATCCACCCTTCCGAAGACCCGTAATCGGCACTCAACAACGGTATTCCGCCAGCATAATGCCGTAACTTTTTCAAATACGGTTCCATCGATCCGGTCATGATCCCGTAAATATACTTCGCGTTAGGGAACAACTCCTCGATCAATCCATACCAGTTGCTGAAACCCGAACATTTTTCGTGAATCTTGTCGGCCAACTCCGGGTTCGGTTTCGTCAGAATCTTGGCCATGGCGGTTCTGATCGTGGGAACCGTGATTTGGGCCGATAAAGTTCCGGTCTTTATGTCGGAACAGAGTTCTTCCCAGACTAACTCGAAGGTCCTAAACGAATGCACGATGCTATGGGCGAAAGTCGACGATATAACCTGGATTTCATCCCGGTAAACGAGCCCGCAAAGAAGATGACAGTATAAAGATTGGTGGAAATCGGGCCCGAAAATGACTTCATCCGGGCTGCAACACGGGGTTTGCATAGATTTCATCGTTTTCTTGAATTGGTCGCTACGGTATACGTTCGTGGTCGCGGTTCCGGCCAGTAGACCGCCTTTCGTTTTGAACTGTTTACTGCCATAGATAAAACTCAAAGCTTTCCCGTTTCCGATAGGAAATGCCCTAGATACGCAAGAAAACTGTTAGAAAATCGAAAACTTGGATCGTTATCGTAACTACGATGTAAGAAAACTTGTACCCTGTTGCTTTAGTAGGTTGTACTCTACAAATCAATAAGGTACAACCTACTAAGGCATTAGTAGGTTGTACTCTACAAATCAAGGTACAACCTACAGATGAATCAAGGTACAACCTACTGATGAATCAAAGTACAAGTCTTCTAGTACCTTATAAATCTTAGGGTTTGTTTGTTAGCAGATTAATAAGCTTAATTGGACTTACAGCTTATTCGATTAGTTATGCATATGACTGTGGTAGTGGCTTAATAAGTCAGAAGCGGTCTTTTTTTGCAAAAAACACAAGAAAAGGAGGAGCCTGTACAAAAAGACTTTTCTACCCCTCCCGTATAAAGTCAAAGGATTCTTATGCTTCAGTGCTACCTACCCTACTTTCAGATGGGATATATTGGATTTGTTTGGTTTGATTTACCTTTTTACCCTCAAGTCTAACAAGATATCAATTTGATGAACAAGATTCATACCCAAATCACACAAAAATCACAATAAATTTATATTTACTTGGACTTCATTTCGGGTTATTTAGCTTAAATGACCTCCTAACAACTGTTTTTTAAATCCATGACCTTCTGACATGTTTCTAAACATTCTTGTACGAGCAGTGACATTCTCAAACCTATCAGAACCTGACACGAGGTCATTTACCAAAAGACCCGTGAATTATCAATCTTTCGCCTTACGAAATTTACCTGTTTCTGAAGGCGAACGAAGTCCGGTAAATCTGCATTGTCGTTTCAGTCAACTCGTCATTAAACGGCACAAACTTCCTCTTCCCTTGAGTGGTCCCAGAACTTTCAGCATAACAATCAGTAAATCTCAAAGTGAAGTCATGAAAAATTGGTTCATTGAATGACATTTAATGCACAAAGTACAAACGATTATAGCCAAAAATAGCCGTGTAGCTTAGTTGGCAAAGGGACAGAGCGACTTCGCTCAAATACACAACAGGTTTCAAGTTCGAATCGTGCAGGGGACGGGTTTGAACCCCTCCACTAGCCTAAGCCACTGAGAGCCGACTCATAAATGGTTCCTAGGGCGCCGGGTCGTGTGGGGCCGGGCGGGGTTGCCGGTAATCAACCTTTTGCCCGACTTATAGCTAAAATACACAACAAGTTCAAGTTTGAATCCTACGGGAGACGGGCTTGAACCCCTTCAACACCCTTTCGGCCACTGAGTCAACTCTGAAATGCCTCCTCACATGTGGTTCCTAGGAGGGAATGTCTGTGTGGGGCCAGTCGGGGTTGCCGGTAATCAACATTTTCCTCAAATTATAGCTAAAATACACAACAGGTTCAAGTTCGAAGCCTGCGAGAGACGGGCTTGAACCCATTCAGCTAGCCTCAGCCACTAAGTCAGCACATAAATCCCTCCTCACATGTGGTTCCTACAGGGCAGGGTCCTTGTGGACCAGTCAGGGTTGCCAATAATCAACCTTTTGCTCAAATTATAGCTAAAAATACACAACAGGTTCAAGTTTGAATCATGAAGGAGACGGGTTCAACCCTTTCAACACTCATTCAATTACCCTCAACCACTGAGTCAGCTTTGAAATGTCTAATCACATGTGGTTCCTACAGGATAGACCCCTTTTGGGACCCGTCACGGTGGCCAATAATCAACCTTTTGCTCAAATTATTGCTAAAATACACAACAGGTTCAAGTTCGAACCCTTTTAGCTAGCCTCAACCACCGAGTCAACTCAGAAATACCTCCTCAAATGTGGTTCCTAGGAGGCGGGGTCCATGTGGACCCAGTCAGGGATTGCCAGTAATCAACCTTTTGCTCAAATTATAACCATAAAAAATACCTTAGAGTAATGGTGGTAATTGGCTTGCCAGTGAGAATAGGGTGAGGTGCACCATCAGCAATTTGTTGGATTAATGGCTCAAGATCTTTGTGGGTAACAACAGGGACACAAGAAGTGTAACTTTCAGGATCAATTCTACCATCAAGACCCCATTTCTTTAAATATTCTGCTTCACCATTTTCTTTCAAGATTTTCTTTAAAGTCTCGATTTGAACCCTCTTCGCATCGATCGTCAAACCCTCGAATTCCTCGATAACTTCTTCCGGATCGAACCCCTTTTCGATCTTTTCCAACATTTTTTATGGATCCTGCAACAATTTCATATGAAAATCAAATCTTTGAAAGAAAGATGCAACAACTTCATATGAAAATCAAATCTCTGAAAGAAATATGCAACAAGTTCATATAAGAATCAAATCTTTGAAAGAAATATGCAACAATTTCATATAAGAATCAAATCTTTGAAAGAAATATGCAACAATTTCATATAAGAATCAAATCTTTGAAAGAAATATGCAACAATTTCATATAAGGTAACATCCTGGGGGTCAATGGATGGTATCCTTGACTACCCAGGTTCGAACCCCGTGGTGAGCATCCTGTGACATCCATGATAATGGTCCTGCCACATAGTGGTCCCCTTAATTGGGCTGGGTTGGTCGACGGGATTAGTCGGGTGACACCCTTAAGTGGGAGCCCGGATACCCCGGGAAACTTGACGTTCAAAAAAAAAAAATTTCATATAAAATCAAATCTTTGAAAGAAATATGCAACAATTTCATATGAAAATCAAATCTTTGAAAGAAATTCAACGAAAAGATCAAAGATTGGATCTTGATGAACAAAACCCAGATCGTAAAACGAAAATCGGATCATACCCAGATAAAACTTTGATCAATTGATCATGTCAAGATTGATGAAATTGAAGAAATTGAAGAGATTTTGTGGGTATGTTTGACTTTTATGAGCTTTTATATCCAAAAAAAGTCAACGTCACAGAGTCTAAACTTCTTTGAATGAATGATTGAGCCTTAATTAGAACAGAAAATATTAAATTTAATTCAAAGAAATTGAGAGTGAAAATCAACACAGAAACACACTAATACACACATATACATACAGATTTTTGTACGTATATGTGTAAAGAAATTATTAAACTTCGCAAAAGGCGATCATGGAGATTAAAGAAAATGAGAATCAAATCCGTACCCATCAAAAGTACAGTCGAGAAAGTTCTAGCAAAAAGGGTGAGATTCAAAGAAAGTGAATCTTATAATCAAGAAAATTACTTGATCAAATTAAACCCTAAAAATGGAGGAATTAAGTTATACACATACATATATACACCCATATATATATATACCCGATTGAGAAGATGATATTAATGATAGTGGTGCTCTTTAGATAGATTAAAATGGAATCAAATTCATCAAGAAATACATACATCCATCCATATATATATATATATATATATATAGAAACAGGAACAAGAACACAGCAACAGTTTTGGGATTTATTTCCATAAAAATACAAAAAACAGACTTACAAAGAACAATGGTGGGGGATATATACATATTATATATATATATATAGAGAGAGAGAGAGAGAGAGAGTATAATACCTTGTTGAGAGGGGTTTCTTGACAACTTTCTTTGTTGTCTTTTTGGGTTGGAAGAAAGGGAAGGAGGAGTGAGCAGTGAGGATTCTTGGAGGTTGGAGCATGTATATATATAGGTATTTTATTTATTTATTTTTAATTGGAATTTTTTTTAAATTGATATAATGATGAATAATATATTTTCCAACTTTTGATGACTAATATTTTTGTGATGTTTGACAACTTTTAATTTATTAAAATAATCTTGTTAAAGTAGTTTATTACTTGGTAGTTAATCTCTCAAACCAACTTTAGTTTTTGGTAACTTTTAGAACCAAAATTTTATTTTAAGCTATAGTTTAGTTTAGGTAAATATGCATTTGCTTAAAACTGTTTTCAGACTAAAAAAAGACCAAAAAATCTTTATGCAAATGTGGATCTTTACTCAAATTTGAATAAACATTTTTTTCTTATTTTTTTATCTGAACATTGAATTTACGTAAAAAAAATCTAAATTCGATTGAAAAAATGGCTAAAAATAGAATTTGGTTGGAAAGATTAATAATTTTGGTCAATTTCCCTTATAAATTACTGTTTTGGAACGTTGTATAAAGTTTGTTAATTTATCAGCTAGTTTTGTTAAATATGATTAAATTTATTAGTTAATAGTAGTTTTTTAATTAACAATTAGTTTATCAGTTGGTTTGTTAAATACAGTCTTAACTTGAACATAATTTAAAAAGATAAAAATTGTCACGACTCATCCCACATGGATAAAATAGAAGATCTCTAATTTTCTTCATAAGCTTAAAGTGGTAAATTACTAATAAATTACATCATGATTATAAGTTGATTTAAGATTATTGAATCATTCTATTGCTTTAAACTATGATATAAAAATATAGGGAAATTGACTCAAATAGCCACATTACTCTATCAATTGCATCTTCTAGCTACTTCTCTCCATGATTTACCGAAATAGACGTAGGTCCGCCATCCTCCGCCATCCTCTGCTGTCGTTGAGTGAGATCGTGACACGTGACGAAATGACGGACCTACCCGTTGCGGACCTGGCTTGGACCGACAAATTTTTTTCTTTTTCTGGAGGTAGCGGACCTGCAGGTCCGCCATTGTGGACCTAGGTCTATTTTCGTCTATAAGATAGAGAAATGGCTGGGAGACCAATATGTCAATGTAATGTGGCTTTTTGAGCCAATTTCCAATTTTATTGTTATTTATTTTTTTATTAACAATTTATAAAAGGAGATAATTTTGAGATAAGGGATTTTCTTTTTTTGGAAAGTAAAGTAAAACAAGATAATTTTGGATTTTCTTCTTGTTGGTTTATAATAAAATAATTTGTTTTTATATTCTATAGTTAAAAGGACATTTACATAAAAGATATTTTTGTCATTTATATTATATTAATAAACCAAATAAAATATATGACATGATTAAATCTCGAACCAAGATCATATACCTACAAAATACAATTTTATTAGGACCGTTAATTTGGTTTTCGAACATTATAGTTCATTTTAAATTAACAAAAGGTCTGACAATTACACGTTTTTATTTATGTATTTTGTAAAAAAAAATGCTAATTCTTTATCTAGTCAGATACAGAAGACCAGATTGAATCGAAGCTTATTATGTCGATTTACAAGAATTAGATTCGACTGTGAGCAGTATGATTTCTAATCTCGACTAGAATCGAATCAAATCGGATCTCATAAAGATCATCTACATGACTTATTATTTTTTATAAATTAAATAGTAACTTAAACTTATGATATCTGATATATCTTGAAAATATCAATAATAAAAAATAATACGTTCTCTGATTAATAAATCCTCAAGTTATCGTTTTAAGTAAATTAAAAAAGTTATATTTTTATGAATTTTATATTTAATAAAGTTTCGTTGTTTAACCCAAAGTAAGTATTTTATGTTGTCACATGATAGCTATCAATTTATTAAGTATAAAAAATAAATTAAATATCTAAAATAATTTATTAAAAAACTAAAATTCTAAAATAGATAGGACTACCACACAACTACCTGCCTCTTTTGTTAATGAAATACCAATTTTTAATAACTATTTTAAGTATATCATGTAAATCACTTGTTCTAGAACTTATGATATATATATATATATATATAGGGGCAGGTTCAAACGAAAAGGTAAACATTTTGCGTGAATGTGAGAAGTGTTTAATCATATATGATACACAAGCTTAATCATATATGATTAAACACATGTTATATTGGCAATACCAGGGACGGATCTAGCCTTGTGGCCACGGTGGCACGTGCCACCGTATCATTTCTCCGGCGAAGGGTAAAAAAATTTAGGTTCGTAAAAGGTGCAACCGTATCGTTTTGGAAGGTGCTACCGTATTATTTCGAAAACTTCTAGAAGGTGCAACCATACCTCG
Organism: Arctium minus; assembly: GCA_954870635.1. Lineage (NCBI taxonomy): Eukaryota > Viridiplantae > Streptophyta > Magnoliopsida > Asterales > Asteraceae > Arctium > Arctium minus. The sequence continues at coordinate 2,344,336 of OX941094.1, read as the reverse complement.
TAATCAACCAAAAAACAAAAAAAAACTTTCTAAATCAACCAAAAAATCTCTTGAAATCAACCAAAAAATCGAAAAAATCCCTCGGAATCAATAAAAAAACCCTAAAAATCTCTCGAAATCAAGCAAAAAGCTTTAAGAAATCCCTCGAAATGGTAGAATGAGAATAAAAACACATCAAGAAATATTGAACGTTAAAAAGAAATAGACATGTCGATAAAAACCGTGTTTTTTGTAATTATTTTTTGTTTATATTTTATGGTGCTACCGTATGAAAAAATTTCTAGATCCGTCCCTGGGCAATACATAGACGTTTAATCATATATGATTAAGCACACCCACAGGCCGTTTAATCATATATGATATCACACTTCTCGCCTTCTCGCAAAATGTTTTACTTCTCGCATGATCCTTCCTCTATATATATAGGGTGCGTTTCTTTTGCAACCCAATCAATTTGTACAAACTATGCAAACCAATCTTAGCCGTTCATCAAGTCTAATGAATATATGATTTTATTATGTTTCCTAATTTAAAATCATGATTATAATGAATAAACTTAACATTTCCTAATTTAAAATCATATGGTCAATATATATATAGTCTTAGTTTCATTTGAGAAATGGTAAATATATGAGAAATAGAGAAGTAATCCTAGTCATTCATATGGTCAAAATCGGATTTGACTAGTCAAAGATTGCGGCTTTGACTGGTCAAAAGTTGCGGCTATTCCAAAAATAGAAGGACACTTTCGTAATTTTTACAAAATACACGGGTTGTGTTCATATATGAACATGTATAATTCACATATGAACTATATGTTCATATATGAATCAGTGTAATTCACATCTGAACTCTTTTAACTGATTCATATATGAACTAATTAACTGATTCACATATGAATTAATTAACTGTAAGTTCATATATGAATCAGTTGAACTAATTAACAGATTCATATATGAACTAATTAACTGATTCATATATGAACGTATAGTTCATATGTGATCATATGGGTTCATATATGAACTCATCTTGCGTATTTTATGAAACTACCCCTCTACCTTCTATAGATCATGTAAGGAATTATCCGGTGCTTCGCGGTCAAAGCCGTAAATGTTGACCAGATGAATGTCTAAGATTACTTCTCTATTTCTCATATATATACCTTTTCTCAAATGAACCTCTCCCTATATATATATAGGTTCAACTTTAAAATAGAAGACGATTAATTTGTGAGAATGTAAGAAGCAATTTGAACCATATATTACATTAAAAAAAATACCATCAATAAAAGTGAAAAAAATTATAATATTCACAATCAATTTATTATTTTTTCCACCATTTGTTTTCTCAATTTTTTGGATTCATATTTGAATCACATGTGATTAGTTACGTTTAATATACAATCTGTTACGTATCACATGTAACTCATTCTGTGAATTTATATATATATATATATATATATCATATGTGATAATATCAAATATCACATTTGATAGTCAGAATGGAAGAAACACTAGAACTAAGCTTAAATAGGAGATAACAATCTCATTAGGTGATGATTCAAATACATCGGATCTTCTTATTCCATGATGAACATCTCCTCCTTCACGTGGATTCTTCTTCATGAATCTCTGTTTCTCTCTGTAAAAAACATCTCAAAATGTATATATATTTTTTATGCATATCCATTTTTGTGTACATTGTTAAGTGCATTTTATGCACCTAACTTTGTATATATTAGTTGCATTTTCTTTATATTTTAGTGCTTAGTTTAGTTTTTTCATGCATAACTTTTCATTTCTTTCTTATTCTCTTTAAGCACGGTTGGAAATTCTTTTGGGGATAGTTGTTATGCTTTTGGTATATGTTTTGTGCAGATTGTGCATAGTTTTAATGGTGAGATGGGTGAAGGTGTGCTCAAGGTAAAGAGAGAAGATGATAGCCAAGTGTACGTGGGAGATAAAATCGAGAATGAAGAAAAAAAAAGAAGATGATCGAGAGCCAAGAGGATACGTCGTTGAAAGAGATGACATTGGAAGGGCATAGTTGTTTCCCATGCTTCGCGGGCGCGAAGAAAACTCATTGATTCAAGATTAAAAGTTTCTGCCACGATTTCATAGGCGCGAAGATTTTCTTCACGGTCGTGAAGCACTGCTACTGAAATACCCTTAATTTTCTGCTGCACTTTCACGGGAGTGAAGGATTCTTCATGGTCGTGAAAGTTGATTGGACTTGTTTATCTTGGGCTTTTTAGCCTTCCCTATTTAAACCCTCTTTTAGGTTTGTTTTACCCTAGTCGTTTTTTTTCTTAGAAGACGTGTTACACTTTAGTTCTCTTGGTCGATTTCTTCATAGCTTGGGGAAGAAGACTCATTGATCTTGAAACATATGCCATTGGAGATCGATTACATTCAGTCTTCATACGTTATTGAGTATCTTCTTTCCTACCTCTTTAGAATAGTTGATTAATTTATGTCTTGTTTGAATACTATTATTTTAATTAATCGTTCTTGAGTTTTGTTCATCATTCTTCTTTATTCTTATTTATTCGCATCAAGTTTTAGTTTTTCTACATCTCCCTTATGTTTATTGCTTTATCTTTTTACATTTATTCATCTTTATCCCTTGCTCTCTATCCTAATTTACTGCCTAATAGGGTTCTTCCTCCACTAGTTGATATTTTTATAATTTTCTGCACCCATTAGGTTAGATTTAATCAATTTCTACACTTGTTTTTATTTTATGTGTATGTAACACCCTCAATCTGAAAATAACAACTTATTCAAAATTTTCTAAACACATCAATAACGATTCGTCTACAATCACAATTTAAGAATGAACCTCCATACAAATTCATATCCTATATAACAGTCTATGATAAGGACGGGTGTTACTAAACCCAAAGTCAGCTATTATCTCCAATCTGCGGAAGACCTCATCAACTACTTACTCTTGCACAAGGCTAAGGCTCGACTTCTCAAAGCACTGCTAGAACCGAACCCCTAACAGGAACCTGATGCACATGCCGACAAATAAAAAAGGTTAGGCTTAACGCCTAGTGAGCTTAAGAGTTTTAACATGAATGAATGCACAAGTAAAATCATGCTAGAAACAGTTACAGATCTTATCAGCAGTTAACCAATTAATCACGTAGATGTGGAGTCAACGGGAGCGACCCATATCTCCAATCCGGTTCACCCAAAGAGGCAATGCACCTTGAAGTCACTTTCACTGACAACCCAAAGGCCCGACATGCACCGGGGACTACCGCTTAGGAAATTCCCCGATGACGGAGGTCTAGGTACATGGGAGACTACCGCCTTCGGAAATTCTCCAAATGTCACCCACCTACATTCCTATAGTGAATCACAAACTTGGTTCGTCCACATAATGCATATAGGAGGTCTCAAAGATGTGTTTCAACCCGTTAGTCATTCGGGTATCAACCAAGAACACAATATTACCATCCTAAGCATGTAAAATCCATCATATGACATAATATCCATTCAAATACTTCGAGAGAATATAAGGTCGCCAAAAAGGCATTCCAAGGAGGAATCATCATAATACCAAGATATGTATAAATGACTCATGGTAAGTTAATCATATACAAATTTCCACATAAATCCCCAACACTTGTACATTAAATAAGAACACTTGAGAAGTCACATCAATGTCAACACTATAGATTCAACTTATTTCCGAACCGGTTTTATGAATGCAACATACTCGGAATGCATAACCCCTGAACTTAGGTTTTAATTGTACAAAGTCATTAAGAATGCATAATGCCATGAAATGAACTCCATTTGTACAAAATTGCTAAGAACCCAAATATGAGCATTTTATATAATTTCACAACCCAAGTTTACCAAACATGAAACTTATTAAAATACCCACACTTTGACGAATATCAAGTAAAACACACTTTTACTTCAAAATACCCATTTTTGGCATGTACACCGTTTTAACAAATCAACTTGAACTCACCTTGCTAGATTTAGGTTAAATCTAGATTTTCCCCCAACTAGAGCTCCTTTGAAGAACACTTGGATTCTCAATTCAAACTTCCAAAACCTAAATCCACAAGGTTCCAACCATAAATGTACATATTCCACCATAGATAATCATAATCAACCACAACGAATCATTTCTCAACCTTATACATGAATACCTCAACTGATACCGAAACCCTAACTTCCATAAATGAAGAGGATAGAAGATTACCTTAACCCAAGATTGAATCCACCAATCAAAACACCTCTAGTTCACCAAAATGGTTACAAACCTCCAATATATGAAAGGGAGAACAAAGGGTGGATGAAACCCTAGAAAACTTTGGTGAAGAAGATGAATAGTGAGAGATGAGAAGCTTACCACCACAAAATGCTCTAGTATACTTCAATAGACTTCCAATATCTTGCTAGATCCTTGAAAAGGTCTCAAAAACGAAACGTAACAACTTGAATCACCCAAATCGGAGTTATGGATCAAAAGATATGAAGAAATGAAGTTTTTGGGTGAAATGAGGTTGAACCAGACTTTTAACCTGCTCCACTGGGTGATGCGCACGACCCATGCGCCCTTGTGAAGGGAAAACGCATGACCCGTGCATCCCTCAGACCGCGAGAAATGTGTCCAAACACTGTTTTGGTCATAACTTCTTCGTTATAGCTCCGTTTTTGCTCCGGAAAGAACCGTTGGACTCGTAATTGAATCCTTCATCCATCTAGACTATAAAATCTAGGATTCAAGTCCAAAATCAAATATCTTATTTTTCCTTTATATATATCGGTTTCTGTATTAACTTGAATTGATACCTCTCGAAACTCGGGGTGTTACAGTGTAACACCCTCAAATTTGGTAAGAACAACGAATTAAAAATTTCGATATACTATCAAATACAAATCAAAAGTTCTTTATACCTCAAATATAAGATTCTACAATTAATCTCAAACAATTGTAAACCCCGACATTTAACAAGGGCTAAACCAAAGTCGGGTGCTACTTAATCCTCAAAGCTAGCTGCTCTTCACAAACCAAAGCGGAAACTTTACCAATGCTAAACACATCACGGGCACACTGCTAACACTCCTCTCTTCATAATGTTACTAGGACCATTCCCAACCAGAACCTGATGCACATGCCGACAAATAAAAAGGCTAGGCTAACGCCTAGTGAGTTCAAGAGTTTTCAACATAAATAAATATTTCGTTAAAAGGGAAGAATGCAGTTTAAATCATGATCTTTCAAAATGATTTAGCTTAACCATGGAAACGACTCATTTTCCAATAACATGTGTTTTAAGGATGAATGTCCCAATACAAAACATTCTTTATAAAATGATGCCGCCCAAAACTCATTCAAACGTGAATAGAAAACGAACTCCCAATAATAAAAACACGGTAAAACTTTATATCTCGAAACACCCAAAACACAGGTGAGGCATAATACTCAACTCGTAAAAATCACGGGAATACAACCCATATAATATAATATGCCATTGAAAATATGTAACTAAGATTTAATACTCACGCGACCATAAAATGGATGAAATCAAAATATTAAAGTATGGACAATTAAATATCCAAAATACTGCTGGCCGATGACGGGGGAGACTCGTATCCGTTAAGAGTGGAGGAACACAAAAGTATGTCACTCATACAACGTTAATCGTATGACACTTCACGACACGCAAGCCCAAGTGCCCCTACCACTCCCTTCAAGCTACACCAAAAAAGACAGCTGACCTTAGAGAATATTACCATGAACACCGCCAAAGGCTCGACACAGTGGGGGTTTACAACCATGGCATTGCCCCGACATGGCGGAGGCCCCAAACGCCCATCACTCATGATAGCACAATCGGACTCAACCCTCCTAGTGTACACTTGAAAAGTTAAGGTCATAAAAACATGGGCCTCGGAGTCAATTCCCGCAACACCCAGTTGACCATCAATTAAAGACTGACTTATGTGCCTATGGATCTAATGCAACACAGTCTAACATTACATGACTACACATGAATGACCAACACACTCGAGCATGTAATTATCATAAATATTTAATAAAATGTATTAAGATGTATATTCAACATGGGCTCAACAAAGAGCCATTAAAACTAGGACAAATGTCCACGAGACTCTTTTAAGTCAAAACCGAGCTAAAATACTCAAAACCCAATTGACCAACAAATAACGGTTCCCCAAATAATAAAACGCATCTAAACGACATTTATGCAGACACATACTTCAAAGATGTGATTAACCCAAAACTAAACACGGATTGGGACATATCATTTTCCAAATGAGTTTATACCCTTATGTTTTCCAAAATGTCTCATAACACGGAGACAATCATTTTTCAATGACTTATGAAATCAAATGCACAAAAAATGCATAATCATAGATTAGACTTTATGTGTATAAAAATCACCAAAAATATACTTCATTTGACAAAATCACCAAATGCATAAGTCATACTATTTACTTATCAAATATTCAAGTCTAAATATGGCTTTTCATGAGATTCAAATAACCCAAGTTTAATAGATATGAAAACTTATTAAAATACCTAACACATCGACAATTACCAAGTAAAACATATTTTTACTTCAAAATACTCATTTTGGGATGTACATAGTTTTCACAAAGCAACTTGAACTCACCTTGCTAGGTTAAGTTAAACCTAGGTTCGAAACTCAACCATTTGCCTCCAAAAGTGTAGATTCCACCATTTCCAAGTCATCACCAACAATAAGCTAGGGTTTCCAAGCAACCCATTCCTTCAAGTCTAGAAATGAACCAACATCAAGTAAGACTTTTAGATCTACAAAGATCCTTATACTAAAGATTAGATTACTTAATGAAACTTACCACTTTAGATATTGAGACTTTCCACCCAAGGCTATTCAAGGAAACCATCCAACACTTCAATCCCGAGCTTTCAAATACCGAACCTTATAATCTCTCAGGATAACCCACCATAGATGCTCCAAATTTGAGATGTGAACTCCCAAAAATCGCACCAATGGAAGAGAGGGATGGGATGTGGGAGTAGAAATGAGAGAAACCCTAAAATTTTGGGTATAAATTGATTAGACCAATTCCCACGGCCTTGGACGCGACCTCAAGTCGTGGGCCAAGCCGCGCGTGCTACTTGCCTGCACACATACAGTGAATTACGCGACCTTGGACGCGGCTTGAGGCCGCGGGCCAAGCCGCGCGTGTTACTGATCGTGCCTCTCGCGTTTTGTGCTGAGCCATTCCCCGATTGTTCCTCCCGGCCGGTCGCTGACCGCTCCTTGACTGATCGTTGCGTCCTATTAGAATTTACGGGTGCTACATTCTGCACTTGTTTAATTTTCTTGCACATGTTTGCTTAGTGGTTTATTGTTCATTCTTAGTTTTCGTTAATGTTAATTGTTATTGGATTGCATTTTATGTAGTTATTGTGTTAGTCTAGGTTTATTTTATCTTTAATTTTGTTAGAGTTTAAATAAATAACTTGTTGCATGGTCCCGAGTCGGTTTTCGATTGGGTAATTGTCGCCTAGGATCGAGGTATTGGTATTGATTGATTGTTTTTAAAACGAATGTTGAGTTTTAATCCATTTCGATTTTAACGAAAGTTGAAATTGATTTAATTGGATTTTAACAAAACATCTAGTTAATTGGATTGGTTTTTGATGAAACGAAAGTTTGGTCTTTTACTTGGATCAAATTGATCAATGACAACGGTTCTAACATGTAGATAGTTAGGGACGTTGATTGGGAAATACATTCATTTAAAATCTCAATGTTTCTTCCCAATGTGTATATATTGCGAAAGTAAGCATGCATCTTGGCTAGAAAAGCTTTTCCACCTCGAGAGAGGGTTGAAGCATTTTTGAAAAATGAATTCTCACCATTACCAAAGTCCAAGGTTGACGTTACCAAGTGTTCTTATTTATAGTTGTCGTTTATCTTGCTTAGTTTCCTTTTAGTTGCTCCTTATTCTCTCTCATTCCCTTAATCTCGTTTAATTTTATGTCCACTTAGTTTAATAATCAAATCAATTATCTAATTCGCATAACTAGGCCATGATTATTGAGTTGTTAGTGTTAGACCGTCACCTCCCTGTGATCGACCCTTATGCTACAATACCCGTACCCTTGCGGTTATAATTTTAAAACACATCATACATATATCCCTAAATGTTTGGGATTGATTCACGTTTAGTTAACCACTTTGATAATTGAGATTTATACCCTTTTTAATTTAATCATAGATTATTTTCTTTAAGGTATTAATTTAATGAGATGGTGGTTTAGAATTCGTCTCGCATGATCCTCTTTCTCTTTCTCTCTCTCTCTCTCTCTATATATATATATATATGTATATATAGTGGAAGGATATTTTGCAACCCTGAAAAATGTTGCAACCCTTGCAACCCACATCTTAACCGTTGGATTCATGATCGACGGTATTTTATTTTTATTTTTCTGTTTTTTTAATTAAAAATATTGGGCCCCATATCTATTGTAACCGCCGATCATGAATCCGACGGTTAAGATGTGGGTTACAAGGTTTGCAACCTTTTTAAGGGTAGAGAGAGAGAGAGAGCTAGGATCATTTGTTAACCAACAAAATGTTGTTAACTTTGTGAATCTAGTCTAACCAATAGAAATGCATTTTAAAGTGTTGTTGTTAGTGTTTATATATTTAATGCTAAAGGGTATACAGGTAAATTCAAAATTGCCAATATTTCATTTATTTATTTGGGAGTTACAAAAATAAATATCCCATGATTCTAGCTTATGTTTTGATTTCAAAACTTTTTTCCATTTTCAATTTCATGTTAAAATCATACGAATAATTTCAAAGTTTGATTTCAATCCTTTGTCAAAATCGTATGTAATCGCCGAAGTTCATTATGTAAGAGATGTTTGATTTATTTATATGGGGGATGTGGGGTCTCTTTGTTTATGAACAATCATGAACAACCTTGGTGTGGGAAGTTGAACAAAATGTGGGACCTGAACATGATTGAACGTACTGTTTGTGGACCCAACATAAACATTATGTATGAATTATAGCATATGTTAAAATAACAGACTTCTGATGAAACTATGTGAACATAAACTTTAGATGAAACTATCATAACATACTTTAGATGAAAACATGTGAACATGAGTAATGTGTTCATTGTGTGCAGTCATTCTTTCATACACTCATTCTTATATGCACAACATGATTAATGTGTTCATGTTGTGCAATCATTCTTACATACACTCATGATAAATGTGGGTGAACTCAGATTTGCATTTTGTGTGCAGTCATACACACTGAACATTGATGGTTAATTTCTGTGTGCAGACATACACACTTAGTTTCCTTAAGGGTTAATTTTTGTGGACTCTGTAATAACCAAAAACCTTAAAATGTTCTTTTGGTAGAAGTTGGGTTTAACATAAAAGAATTGGAACCTTAAGGACTTGAAAGCAATTTTAGAAAAGATATATAAAGGATAAAATCCCTAATTTCTTCTCAGTGCATTTCTTTGGAGGCGATTGTTTTGAAGAAAAGAGAAAAGGGAGAAGAAGCAATCAATATTGGAATTTCTCATTTAAGGTAATCACTCTCTAATCACCTTTCTCTTTAACCAGTTTCAAATTCAAGATTAAAATGGGGTCTCTTGCAGTTAAAGTCTGATAAGAATGTTGGTCCTAGTGATTTTGTGAAAACCTTGAATGTAGATGGGGTGTTTTTCGATTTGGGGTTTTGGCTTGGTACCGCGGATTTGAGCATTTGTTTGTTTTAAGGAAGGATAAATTGATATTGTTACCTGTTCCTTCGATTCGATGAGTTGCGTTGCTGGAGTCATCGATTGGTGTCAACCAAAGCGACAATCGGGACTGATCCCGCGAACAATGCTCCCTCCCTCGAACCACCACTCGGCGTGGCCCGGGGAGACATGAACTGGCATGAGACAGAAATCCCAAACCCGGGGGAACCCGGGAATCCCCAACCCAGGGGAACCCGGGAGTCTCAAACTGGGAAACCGATAGTCTTAGACGTGGTGGAACCCGGGAACCATTTACCCGGGAGTCCAACGACTATTGAACCAGGAATCCGGCCGAACCCGGTGCCATCCGGGAGTCGAGCCTATCTTGGGCCGAGGTATGCTGGAGCCCATACTTAGGAGTTAGGGAGATTGTTGTTAATGTGGAAGCATAAAAGAGGGTTAGTCATTTGATTAGCTTACTGTAAATCAATTATAGGTATTCCATTTTATTCGAAGTAGATTCGTCGAGAGTTCCGGAATTCTAGCCAGGTGAGTTCCCTTTGAACCCTTTTTACCATAACGTGTTGTTTTATGTTTGAAACTCCGACTATGGTTTTACGTACAAATATGAGTTTTAATTCACAAATGTATATTTATTTCATACACGAAAGGAAGTATCTGATGAATGTTGAACTAACATGATATGGATTTTATTTCTAGATAATCGTGCTAATTTACTTGTTGACTCTGCCTATGTGGAGTCAGGTTGCACAGTGGAAATGTTGTACCTTGGGGTTGTTACGATTCCTTGGGAGAGAACTCTAACCTCAGTGTGTGTGAAATTCGTTATTCGCACCCGTAGGGAATGAGGAGTCTGCTTGGGCCCCAGAGGCGAGAGGGGAGTCGGCTTGGGCCCCGATCGTGGTTGACAACGGATATGGTTTGATGGTAAATGAACACTATGCAATACCCATATTTGAAGTTGTGTTGTTTTGTTGACTTTCTGTAGAAATAACGATTGTTTTACTTAATGTTTATAACTGTTTTAGAGAGGGAATTCACTAGACCTCATGGTCTAACCCTCGCTTTCAAAACTAAAACCATTGCAGTTAAGAGTAATTGTGGAGTGTCTTCTAAGGGTAGAGACCGGGAGTTAAGATGAGAGCATCAAGCTACTTAGTTCTTTAGTATAACTAAGTATAGATATTCTCGGCTGTGGAAGGATGTTTCCGCTGCTAGCTATAAATACTTTGTTTTTAATTTAATGATATTGGGATCCATTTGGGAATTCATTTCTCTTATGTCTTGTTGATTTTTAGGTTGTTACAAATGGTATCAGAGCCATAGTTTAAGAGATTTAGGTGACCGGATGAGCCTAAACTTAAACTGTGAGGTAAGGGAATACAATTGAGATATAGGAAGCCATTGGGAAAGACCTTGATCATGGGGAGTCATGACGATGGTAGTGAGAACCCTCATGTATGGTAAATTCAAAATCGCATCTGGCCAATGCCATTATGAATTTACAGGTGCATGGGTGTGTTTAATCACCGTTGTTGAGACGATCGATGAGTGTGGTGATATGGATTAAGTTCTAATCTTGCAAGTACTTGGCAAGGGTCTGATTTGTTGAGTGAGAATGTCTTTGGTGAATGTAACACCCCCAAATCCACCCTTGGGTAATGTCACATATTTCATTCCAAATATTACCTTATGTCATCGAATACGACATTATGATTCAATCAAATCACCATCATAGTGGAAGTCTTAACTTAAAATAAATACAAGTCTCCAACATTAGTCCGTCCCATACCGGACCATGTTACATAAAACCCAAATTACATAATAAGTTTGACAACTAGCAAAGCATAAAAGAACATAACCATAATAAATCTATCTACGCCTTGCCCTTCCCTTTTGTCCAAACCTAAACAACCGGCTCCTGAGATGCATACTAATAGTTAGCTAAAAAGCTAAGTGAGTTCATGGTTTATGTGCACATAAATACACACTCCATCGAGCATAAAAACATTAAGCACCAATAAAATAGTATGCATATTGTTTTTAGAAAACATTTGACACCAATGTGATCTCCTAAACCTCCTCGTCCACTCTATCACTGGTATTCCCTAGGTCGCAAGGCTCACACCCGTCCGGCACCTATTACGGGGTCGTGCCAATCCTCCTTTGGGTAGGTCTGCTCTATCACTGGCATTCCCTGGGTTGCACGACTCACACCCGTCCAACACCCATTACGGGGTCGTGCCACTGATCAACGTGACATATCGAGCCCGATCCCATACCCCATATCGGCACCAAAATGTCCCACATGACTCAACTCCAAAAATAAAATACGTATATCATGCTAAAACAAAATGTTTATAAACCAATTAAACAATAACATGCAATCTCCAACATAATGATTACATACATGGAAACGTTCACCCATAAACATGTACATAAAATATCTCCTCATGCATAAGACATGTAACTCTAAATAAATAACATATCTATATACATGTAAACATGCATATAAAAATATATCATCATGCTCCACATAACTCCACATAATTATCATGCCAACATAATTTTTATTTACGTATGTATGCATCCTAGAAAAGTCTCATGAAGACTCACCTGAAAGCGTGTGTGTCCAAGCATATCCCCGCTTTAATGACCTACATGACATGCACCAAACATATTCTATCAACGACCTAAATTGCCAAAAAGTCAACAAAAGTCAACTACGGTCAACCCTCGAGCACTCGGCTCATCGACGTCCTAAAACGTCCATTTAATCATTCCATAATTTTATAAACTCCATCTCCTATTTTAAAACGTCCCAATTAATTATTTGGCTCCAAAACGACGCTTTAAAATCATATTATTAAACCATTAACAATTAAATGATTTAATATTCATCCTCTTCTTAGGAACATAATTAATAAACCTTAATTAATATCATAATAATTCAATTACGACAGATTTCGTAATTAAATAACCCTCCAATAATTAATTATAAGAATTTCTAGAAATTTAATAATTAATTAAATCTCTAATCCTAAATAATTAATTATTTAATCCTTGCACTTAATTAATTAATTTGGGCCCAACACATAATAATTATATGAGGCTCGATTAATTAATTAGTTCGGTCAAATACAATAAATGGACAAACCCAACACCAATCAGATTGACCCAATCAGAATTTAATTGAGTAAGCCCAACCTCCCGGCCCAAATCCTTTTGGAAGAATCCGGCCCACAGCCCCTCCGAGTCGGTCTAACCGAACCGCCCGAACCATGACCGAACTGCCCAAACCGCGATGGACCGGCCGTTCCACCGAACCGTCCGAACCGCGGCTCTACACTGTGCGCGTCATGCCACCGAACCGTCTGGCTCGCGACCGAACCACGGTCGGATCACCCGAACCGCCGTCGCACGGCCAAACGCCGACAACGACGTTTTTGGCCCGTTTCTCCACCTTTTTACGCGATTCTTTTTCCGTTAAATCGCTATAATATAAACCCTCATCCAACAATTTCAAAAATCTACGAAAAAGGTGCACAGTATCACCCATAAATTCACGATTAAACGTCTCGATTATTACCAAAACTCTCCATATCACTTTTCCGACCAAAAGGACGGACTCCAGGTCGATTTTACGACCCAAAACTCCCAGAAAACGTTAAGCAAGTATAACGCATCAAACATAAACTTTTACTTGCGAAAACGAACGGAAAAACTCACCATAATTTGTCGCGACAACACCGTAACATCACACGTTCGTTTGTCGTTTTCTCCCAAACCTCTCGACCGTTTCGCTCCGCACCAATACCGAACTCGCTCGAAATCCAGAGACGAAGAAAACGATATCAAGTTTGAAGTGTAAGAACTCAAAATGAGCATTGTCGCATACATAGAAATTTTTTTGTCGGTTTGGGGTGTAAACTGTTCCCTCCCCACGTTGCATGCATATAGGTTTTAGAGTATTGACACTTTTGGTCCCTGAAAGTTACACTTTAATCCCTTATCCTTTTCTCCTACTTACACTTTTCACCTTTCACTTGCGTTTAAATTATTTTATCCCCTCAACCTTTATTCATAATTTTTTTTAACGTTTTTTTCGAGTGTTACAGTGAAATTGTTGATACCTCCATAAACGAGTTATGTTCGTTAGGTCGGTGAACCAGCTGAAGGTAGAACTTTTAGGGTTCAATAGAGAAGCATAATATGTAAGTATATGCTTTTAATCTCTGATGAGACTCAATTTCTGGGGTTGGATGTACCGATCAATCAGGGTAGAAGGAGAGGATTGTGTTTAAATCTTGAATGACTCAACTCAAGATCGGGTGAAAGTAATAAGTCCTTAGCTCGTCAATGAAGCAGTGGGGTAGCGTGATCGGGTGAGAAAAGTATCAGTGTTAATATGAAGTATGGGGTAAGAATATAATGAAGGGCAAGTGGTCGTTGTTGATCTTTACAGCTCAAGTTTCGGAATCGGGTATTTTGTAAACCCACGGTCGGAATGGAAGAGATATAGTTAGGATAGGCGAGTATGCAGGGAAGAACCTGTACTAGAAATTGTTACAAGAGTGAGAGACTCGACCTTCTGGTCCAGAGCAGGGTGTTAGTGAGAGATAGTTGCGAATGCAAGCGGTTGACCTTGTTAGAGTGAGTAGCCTTCAATTGTAAAATGAGTTTCATGCATTGGGTTTTAAATGGACTACATAAGTCGCTGCATATTAAAAATATTTATGTGTATGTTGAGTTTCTTGTTTGGAAGTTAATGCAACGCATGCAAACACATAGTCTATGTTTTGGGAAAATTTCAAAATTATTTATGTTGCAAAATGGAAAATTTGAAGTCAATAATTGGTGAGCTATTTCTTCTCTTTCTTGTTATGTTACTCTCTATTGTGGCGGTCATGACAATTTTTTTGATCACATAGTTTCTATAACTGAAATGACATGTTGTTGTCACATCCATATGTGTGATAGTCGGTTGACTCACTCAGGATAAGCGATTATGCTCAGAACTTTTCTAGTCGTATAGAAGAGTTCCATTGCATACATTTTTGTGGTCATCAACATTGACTTGGATGGCTAGAGTGATGTTTTACGGGGTGACATGGGGAGGATCCTCGAGATCCTTATGTGTGACTATATAACTATGGTGATTTGTTTTTTTTTACATACATGAGTTTATTTCATGGTGTCGTACTCCGAATTTTCGAAGTGCAAAACGATTTCAATCATTGTGTCATCATGCAGGAAGGTTATGAACTCGCTAGGTCATGGAAGATATTATAATTGAAGTTAAGGAAATGTTACGAGAGTTGAAATTGTCGGTTGAGCCGTATATGGTCGAATTATGACTCTAGTGTTTTCATTAGATAAGAGTGGTGGATAATGAAAGACTCAGATGTTGAAGTTGGTAACGTTGTTTTTATGGTTGCATAGACTTTTATTCAGTAATTTGGGGATGTGGTTGTTTATGAGTAATTATGTCTGGGTGAATGGCAAAGCTGTTAAGATGTTTCATATGGCAGCATGATAATAAGTAGCACTGCAATATTTTGATGGAATATTATCGACGTTGAGCCTGAGTAATGATGTGGTCTTGTAATAAGACCACATACCAAGTAAGTCTGGTGCCTTCAACAAACGAGGACTAGGAGGTATAAAGTGAGTTACGACGCGTTGGGAGAAGTAGGTTCCGTTGGGAATCTTTACTTGTTGGGGAAATTGTTGAAGCATCACCTTTTTATGATTGATATCGAAGTCAACGACCATTTGAAATGTACAGTGTTGAGGTCGTTGTCAGATAACTGAGAATTCGAGGAATATCTCTAGTATGGTCAGTTTTCCCAAGATTGTAAGAGGCCCTTTGGGAGAAATGTATATTTTGCTTTATGCTGGACCGCGTGAGATGAGTTCTGGAAAGCAAGAGATCGCTAGTTGGAAAAGGTGGCTTCTTATGAGGTTGATTATCTGTATGGGAAATAAGTACATAACATAGTTGAAGGGAGTGGACATCGATCATACCGATTGGCACGGGAGGCTGCCTTATCCTCATGGACTACCTAAAATTGTTTCTCGAAGATCACAAAGAGCTAACAAGAATCTGAAACTTATTTGAGTGAATTGGGTGATCATGATTTGTGGGTTATCTGAATTTAAGAAAGGCAAAGTCGTGATATGATTTTGTTTCAATATAAATGTGTAATAGTTGGTTCGAAGAAGATGGTATCTAATATGTATGTAAAGAGGATCATGAAGATTATGTTATGGTGTGATAGCATTGTGTATTAGTTGGGTGGAAAATTAGTAATGTTTCACACCAAGGCAGACGATAGCCGTCGATGTGAGAATGGGTTGCCGTTATGTTGAGTGGTGATCTTTTGTCGTAATGTGGATAAGTGGAGGTGTAAATCCTAGTTAGAGGTTTTGGGGAGAGATTTAAAGGTGACAAGTATGATTGATATGGGTATTACGTTATTGCTATTTTGAGATCATTAAGGCGAGTGATAAGAAGAACCCGTGTTCTTCTCGGTTGTGATAAGAAGAACCCGTGTTCTTCTAGGTTGCATTAAATTTTGGGTGAGTGTATTCTATTCCAATTGGATACCAATGAGAATGACGTATTCGATCAGTTTTCGTGCTTTGTTGTAGATTTGAAGTTTAAATGGGAATATTGAAGTGTTTCTTGGGTGTAAAGTAATCCTTGTGGATAGGTCGACTCTATTTGGAGAGCGGTGAATGCATGGTATTTTGAGCATGGAGTATTGTTTTGTGATAATCCGAGGTGGATGTCTCAAGAGAGAATGACGGTGAACCGAGAACACAATAAAGGGAATATGTGTTTCAGGATCACGTGAGAAGGTGAAGTTGGTATGTCGCAATAAGTGAATAAACTGGAAGTAGAAAGTTCATCGGGTGAAACAGGAGAACGTGAAGTATGTTTAAGAGTTATCATTTAACGATCCCAGGAACTCCTCACGAGGATATGAGAAAAGGACTATGTTTAAGAAGGACTATGGTGTATGTTATAGTTAAGGTGTTTATAATAACAATAATAAACCTTGAGGTTGGTCTAAAGATTGCACATGTTAGTAAGTCTATCTTTGAAAACGTGTGTTCTTTGTTTTCGGAAAGACATGGCTAAAGTGGTTGAACGTGATGCTCGGAGGGAAAGATTGAAGGAATTGAGTAAGTTTTAGTGCGATGGATATTCGAGTGAGCATTGTGTTTTGTGTTGTGCAATTTAAGCGGGTCCTATGAGGAAGTGTCGCTCCTTTTGTAAGGCCAGTGAAACCGGAACTAAATTTGGAAAGTTATGGGTTATTGATGGGTTCAGTGGTATGTTGTTATGTGTTCGGGACTGGGTCAGCTGGTCGGTGGACTATTTGGGCATTGAATATGTGGAAGGTATATGTTCATAGGAATATATGCAAATGTTCAAAAGAATATGTGGGGATGATAATTTGGTCGATATGTGCATAGTACAGATAAATTTGGTTACCATCAAAGTACTAGTAATATATATTGTGTTATATGTCAAGGTGTTATTACTGTTGAACGCAAGTCATATTTCTGGGCATCATTAAGAGATTGCGCTGTTGAATAAAGAAAGTCCTACCAATGATCTTGGAGATGAAGTCCAAGGTAGACTTTGTGTTAGTTTGGAAAATTAAGTGGGTGTACTCGAAGAAAGTGTAGGGGATTCAAAAAGTGTTTCACGTCGCTAACTTAGAGGGCGTTTGTTGGAAGTTGGTACGGTGATATTTTTTCGTTCAGCGAGACGAAAAGTTGAACCTTATAGAGGAACCTGAAGAGGTCGTCGGTCGAAAGATCTAACGTTTGAAAGCCAAGGATATTAGCGTAGTGAAAGTTCATTGGAGATTTCGCAAGAGGTAGGAAGCCACCTGAGAAAAGGAATCGGAAAGGAGGTCCAAGTACCCTCATCCGTTCGAGAAGGAAATTCCGAGGATGGAATTCTTTTAAAGGGGGGAGAATTGTAATAACCAAAAAGCTTTAAATGTTCTTTTGGTAGAAGTTGGGGTTAAAATAAAAGAATGGGAACCTTAAGGACTTGAGAGCAATTTTAGAAAAGATATATAAGGGATAAAATCCCTAATTTCTTCTCAATGCATTTCTTTGGAAGCGATTGTTTTGAAGAAAAGAGAAAAGGGAGAAGAAGCAATCATATTGGAATTTCTCATTTAAGGTAATCACTCTCTAATCACCTTTCTCTTTAACCAATTTCAAATTCAAGATTAGAATGAGGTCTCTTGCAGTTAAAGTCTGATAAGAATGTTGGTCCTAGTGATTTTGTGAAAACCTTGAATGTAGATGGGGTGTTTTTCGATTTGGGGTTCTGGCTTCGTACTGCGGATTTGATCAATTGTTTGTTTTAAGGAAGGATAAATCGATATCGTTACTTGTTCCTTCGATTCGATGAGTTGCGTTGCTGGAGTCATGGGTTGGTGTCGACCAGAGCGACAATCGGGACCGATCCCGCGAACAATGATCCCTCCCTCGAACTACCACTCGGCGTGGCCCGTGAGACTGCCAATCAGGCGTGGCCCGGGGAGACATGAACCGGCATGAGACAGAAATCCCAAACCCGGGAGCCCATCGACTGTTGAACCGGGAATCCGGCCGAACCCGGTGCCATCCGGGAGTCGAGCCCATCTTGGGCCGAGTTATACTGGAGCCCACACTTAGGAGTTAGGGAGATTGTTGTTAGTGCGAAAGCGTAAAAGAGAGTTAGTCATTTGATTAGCTTACTGTAAATCAATTGTAGGTATTCCATTTTATTCGAAGTAGATTCGACGAGAGTTCCGGAATTCTAGCCAGGTGAGTTCCCTTTGAACCCTTTTTACCATAACGTGTTGTTTTATGTTTGAATCATCGACTATAGTTTTACGTACAAATATGAGTTTTAATTCACAAATGTATATTTATTTCTTACACGAAAGGAAGTATCTAATGAATGTTGAACTAGCATGATATGGATTTTATTTCTAGATAATCATGCTAATTTACTTGCTGAGTGTGCCTATGTGGAGTCGGGTTGCACAGTGGAAATGTTGTACCTTGGGGTTGTTACGATTCCTTGGTGTGTGAAATTCATTTTCCGCACCCGTGGGGAACGGGGAGTCTGCTTGGACCCCGAAGGCGAGAGGGGAGTCGGCTTGGCCCCGATCGTGGTTGATAACGGACATGGTTTGATGGTAAATGATCACTGTGCAATACCCATATTTGACGTTGTGTTGTTTTGTTGACTTTCTCGAAAAATAACGATTGTTTTACTTAATGTTTATAACTGTTTTAGAGAGGGAATTCACTAGACCTCGTGGTCTAGCCCTCACTTTCAAAACTAAAACCATTTCAGTTAAGAGTAATTGGGGAGTGTACTCTAAGGACAAGGAGAAGATCTGAGATAGAGATCGGGAGTTAAGATGAGAACATCAAGCTGCTTAGTTATTTAGTATAACTTAGTATAAATATTCTTGGCTGTGGAAGGACGTTTTCGCTGCTAACTATAAATACTCTGTTTTTAATTTAATGATATTTGGATCCATTTGGGGGTTATGATTCTTTTGTGAGTTAATTTTTATAGGGGTTACGATTCTTTTGGAAGGATCACTAATTGAGAGAATAAAGACATACTGTTTAATTGATTTTTTCCCATAATACCCTCATCACCATAGTTCACTCCTAATTTTGCATCAATTGTACATTTATTAAACCTTTTAAAATATATTCAATCTCAACCATTGATTTCCAAGATCAAGGGTTTGGAATGGTTCATAAAGTTAACATAAAAAATGTGGTTAACAAATGAACCAACCTCTCTCTCTCTCTCTCTCTCTCTCTCTATATATATATATATATATATATATATATATATATATATATATATATATATATATATATATATATATATAGGGAGAGGTTCATTTGAGAAATGGTAAATAAATGAGAAATAGAGAAGTAATCTTAGCCATTCATCTGGTCAACATTTGCGGCTTTGACCGCGAAGCACCGGATAATTCCTTGCGTGGTCTATAGAAGGTTGAGGGGTAATTTCGTAAAATACACGGGATGAGTTCATATATGAATCTGTATGAATCACAAAGATTCATATATGAATCTGTTAATTAGTTCAACTGATTCATATTTGAATCTTTGTGATTCATACAGATTCATATATGAATCAGTTAATTGGTTCATATATGAATCACAAAGGTTCATATATGAATCTGTTAGTTAGTTCAACTGATTCATATATGAATCACAAAGGTTCATATATGAATCAGTTAAAAGAGTTCAGATGTGAATTGCACTGGTTCATATATGAACATATAGTTCATATGTGAATTATACAGGTTCATATATGAACACAACCCGTGTATTTTGTAAAAATTACGAAAGTGTCCTTCTATTTTTGGAAGAGCCGCAACTTTTGACCAGTCAAAGCCGCAACTTTTGACCAGTCAAATCCGATCTTGACCGTGTGAATGACTAGGATTACTTCTCTATTTCTCATATATTTACCATTTCTCAAATGAACCTAAGACTATATATATATATATATATATATATATATATCATCTTTGTAACATGTTATAATGTGTGTAATGGCTCTGTTGTGACGTATTTTGGTTGTGATTGTAGGTGGTAATACTGCCACTAGGTGTAATCCCTTACATTTTTAATAAACTTTCATGAAGGTATCGTCCTACTTACAAAAATCAAAGATTCAAATCCCTTTCTTGAATATGCGTTTATTAAGAATGTTTTGAAAAGACGGTTAAACTGAAAATGTGGGACACTCGTGGTTTCTAGGTAGGCTGATGGGTCATGATAGAGGGCTCATAGCCACATCATTGACGTTGTCATCGTTTAGGGCACAACGGCAGTATCACCAAGTTGTGGCGATGCAATATTTTGAAAACGAGTTTAATTCTGGTAGGATTCGAATCAGAATCTCGAAACTGTCAGATGAAAAGATGGAATTCTAAACGAAACTTCTTTTGAAGCATATAATATTTATACATAGTGAATTTACATACAAAATGATATTTCATACTCTAAAATTTAGAATTATACGGTGCATTTAGATACAATAATAATTAGAGTCAAAATTCAATTAAGAATAGTTTTATTTTCTTGATGTTTGTCAAATGAAATTGAAATCCGAATAAGCTTTAAGATCGATGAGAAAGTCGGTTTCTACATCAGATGGATAAAGGTTGTTTAAGAACAGTAAATTAGGAGTTCATTAGCCTGTACTTTGAGCCTATTCATTTAATTATTTGACTTGGGATTATGTCATTGATGATTAATGTATTGAATATGATTACGAAAACTATATTATTTTAATAATAATCTTTTCAATAAAGGACTTAAGAGGATTGCAAGTACTTATATCACTTTCGACGACTTTCGAATCATATAATGTGTTTAGCTCATTTGATCTGTTTTGGTTTCAGTTTCTGGTAATCTTTTGTTGACGTACATGCCGAATATAGATAAAACATAATAAAAATACTACCAAGTTTAATTAAATAGGTTGAAAATAGTGTCGCTAGGTGTTAGGCATTATCTTCAAGTGGCAAAAGTCGGAGAAAAGAACTGGAGTTGGTTAAATTGTCAACATTTTGGGAATTTGCCTAATATAAGTCAAATGACTCTATTTTGTTTGTTTTTATCCCCACTTTTTTTCAAATTGTTTCAAAACTGTCAAGATTTTGCAAGTGTACATTTCTTAACTGCAAAATATATTTTTTATATTAAAATATAATCATATTGTACCATTTCGTAAGCTATCAAGGACATTTCACAAGGACCCCACCAAAATCAAAATTAATTCAGAAACAATACGTTTCGTAAGTTGCAAAATGGACACTACGAAATATTGGCTATTTTGGTCCAATTGAAAAAATGAGTTAGAAAGTGAATAACAAGGAACCAGTTGACTATTTTGGGTTACTTTCCTAGCATTTTCTTTGTGTAACTTTTTAAGTTTTAAACAGCCCAGTCCCTACGAAAGGGTGGGACGAACGCCTGTCCAGGATCCAAAAATATTAAGGGCCCAATTTTTTAGTATAACACAACAGTAGTTCAAAAAAAGATTAGTATATAAAAGAGGCCAAAAAGTTCTTATTATAGTAAAAAACAAATCATGTCTAGCTCAGTTGGTTTCCCAAGGGCGGTAACATCCTGGGAGGGGTTGTGGATGGTATCCCAATCTACCCGGGTTCGAATCCAAGGGGAGTCATTCTGAGGGCATGAGGAGTACCCAGTCCTTGGGTCGGTCCAGTCGTTGACTGGGCTACCCCCAACCCAGTCTTAAGACTGTGGTTGGGCTCTAGGTTCAACGTAAGCTGGGCCGGGACAGTGGCGGATTAGTGGGCTGCCCGTGGATGCCCGATACCACCGGGGAGGTGTGCGTGTGTGTGTGTGTGTTCGTGGTAGTCGTTCGTTGGTTCGATGCCGCTATGCCTTCCAAAAAAAAGGCCTAAAAATGTATTAATTAATTACTCTGAAGAAGAAAATCAAATAAAGTTAAATGACCATTTGTTATATGTTACTGCTTATTGTCTCTCTATGTTTTTTATCTGGTACCAAGGTTCAATGCTATTGATTATTACTATCTTTATCTGCCTGACTTTTAACATGCTTCAACAATTCAAAACGGATAACAACTTTAAACTCATGTGTTTGTTATTGCTATATGGTTTTTTTGTCTATTTTTATCTACTTTTGCATCTATTGGTTGTTACTATTTGTTTATGTTGTTTGTGTAACTGCTTTTGTTGACTATTATTATCAATTTTCACTTCTTTAGTTGATATTCTACTATTGTTTAAAGATCCATCAATTGTTCTTATGAGTTATGACGTGTTTCATGGTTTTATGATTAAATCAATAGATTTTACCTGCTAAATGCATTCAATCAATTCGTTTATGTTTGTCATGTTCCATAAAATTTTAATCCTAACATCTTATTTTTGTAGAACACGAAAAGAATGAAAAAGGAAATTCAAATATTTTCAATCATTGTTTTGACTTTTTCATATTTATTGTATTCTACACATACTAATATCCTATGTAAGTGTTCAACGAACTATTACTTGGGCTTGCAAATCACTGGTTTTATTCATTATTTTTTCTTATTGGATAACAACGAATCATCTTTTCTACCACATTCTCACTGATCCTTATTTGCCTTCTTGTTCAGAAAACCCTGATAATCTTCTTTATCATTAATCTTTTATTGACTCTCTTGATTACTTCGTCCACACGATATCTCTTTTTATATCAAAATAACACATACTTCTTGTTATAAACTAAGAATTTTTTTCTTTTAAAAATTTACCAATCATAACAGGTGGTCAAACTCAAATCTATATTTTAAGATTTCAAAACTACCATTTTTTTTAATTACATAACAAGGAGTATATAATCTTAAGTACTCTCATGTCTACAATAAAACAAGAATAATGTATGTTGTATTCAATTTTTTCAATAATAAAAAAACATTTAAAAGTTATAGTATAAAATAATAAATTAATAAAAATCCCCGCCATGGGCCCCACCACCAAAAAATGTAATATTTTTAAGTTTCATAAATTTTGATACCCAGTCGCTTATTCTTATTCATTAAAACATATATATGACTAAGATTGTATGAAACTCAAGATATTTTTAGGTTGAAACCGAACTATAACCTAACATCAACATATATCAAGTTTGGAACAATGACATTGAAACATATAACATCAACAACAAAACAACGATACATGTTACCTCAAACAGAATTAAAACGTGCCACAAAACTTAATTATGAAGGTCTTAAATATGAATATGTTGGAGACGTTGTCTTCCCAGATCTTCTTAGTTTTTCCTTGTTCTTAACAAGTATATTAAGTTATTTTCTTAAAAATAGAACACATTATATTCAAAATTCTACAACAATGCAAAATTATTAATGGAGTAACATTTTAGGGTAAATGTTTTAATTTAAAATAATTATATTTTTCTTGTATTTTATATTCAAATCAATTTGGTAACAAAACAAAATAAGAACATCCCAAAAAAAATCTTCAATTGGTTTGTGATCGTCTCGAAATTAATCGGTGCACGTAAGTTGACCCGAATACATATGTATCCCAGAAAAAACTGTGTTATTTTTCTTTGATTTTGATCATGACAAACTAATACAATAGTTGATGACACAAGTACTCTAAACCAACTCCATAGTTGAATATAGATCATAATCAAGGTGGAAGATTACAGATACATAGAAGAATATATTGGCCAAGTGTTATGACAACTTCTCATGTTTTCGAATGGATTAATTCCATCTCAACTATATCACAACCATATATTTCTAATTTCCTCATCAAAAAATTCACCAAAACTAGTATCAATATTCCTCCACTAAGGAGAATCAATCATGTGCATCATGTTCTCGTCTCTTTTACGTTGTTTGGCATGCCTATGTAATAAATATGTGTCTTTGTTGTATGAAAATATTCATTTCAATCATAGTACTATTGGAAAATACCACAATAATTTAGCAGTAAGGGATGCTTCATCTCATCATGCACGGTTTTTTCGTTTGATTTTTTATTTTGTTAGGACTGAAAGTCCTAGTGCGTTGAAAGTTGTATAACGCATTTATAAGGGTTTGAATTGTAATATGTTGAAAGTGTTTGTAATTAGGCCTCAAGCCCCTCAGTCTGATACGTTTCATATTTAAAGGTTTTCTAAACCTAGTTTTAGGTTAGAAAAAAAGAAGAAAATCATTTTTAGAAGTTAGTCATAAGGTTTACATTCTCTGATCAGAAATTCTCTCTGTAAACCTAAACCCTTTACTGATATATCTAATCATATGAGTAGAAGTTGTGGTTTATTTATTGTTCTTCATTGATTATTATTGCTGATAAATTGCACTGTTCTGGGATCTACTGTAACATCCCCCGTCCCCGTGGTCCGGAACGGGTGATGTCACGAACGGGACTTAACATAATTACACAACTAAATCAGAGCTACTAATAACTCTAAACATATATTACAATCCAAAATCTTACACTTCAAAAAGTGTTTATAAACTTAGAACGTTTATATAATAATGTGAGTCTAAAAACTCCAAAATTTTTACGCTCGATCTCAAGTCCCGTCCCTGTACACGTCACTCCGAACCTGTCGTGTCATAAAACAAAAACACGGCTGAGCACATGGCTCAGTGAATGGGTTATAATATAAATTTGTAAATAATAATGAAAACATCAATAACGAAGCGGAAGACATAAAAATTTCAATTCGAAGAAAGTTCTTGAGACTGAAGTTCATAGTTCATTTAAATCAAGAGAAACGTTTGGTAATATAATCAAAAGCAATAATCTCAAGAACATTTCACACTTTAACTTCAAAACGTAATATAAATAAAGTCTGTCAATTCCAGTCATGTTCGTGGGGTGATCAGTCACACGAACTGGGTCGGCATGCGGGCACACACAACGAGTCCCCCGTGAATTTAACCACGGTCACATATTCTGTGGGTAAAATTCTAGAATCGATTCATCCGCCCTGGAGCCAACAAAGTCAGCCAAGTCCCCCCAGAGTGGGTTCACGTAAGCCACATAGGCTTAACTCTGGTGGACCGTCATCTGCAGGACGCTATGACAACAAAGCCGCCATAGAAGGCATCCCAAATAATGTGCCCATTTATTGGGTTCTTCTAAAATCAATGAAAACTAAACAAATACCACTTACCCAAATGGCGATCACAGAAATTATAGTCTATATATTTCACATTTTTCATAAACAATCTCATACGAGACACATTTTAATAAAACATCAAAATGTTCAAACAATTGATTCAATAAACCAAAATCAATGTGTATGTGTGTGTACAATTTCGTATTTGTTGATCACGTTCGGTTGATCAATCACAAGGCGGTGAACCACCTTTAGGAAGGGTCAACTACAACAAATAGTTGCCCACGATTCAAAAGAAATGAAATCCATACCTTAATCGAATTGAGATTATCACGCGATTAATCGAGAATGACGACGAACTTTAACCCGTTCGATTGCCTATTTAAACCACCAATTATTATTAATCGCACAACCCAAAAACTCAAAGCTTATTATCCTAAGCTTAATCACAAATTTATATTCTCTTAGACATTAAATCAATCACTTGGTGTGCGGTTAAACATCTAGATATAAATATCATCATTTTGATTCTAAACTTTACCCGTTTGTAATTTTGACAAACCTAAGTATTTCTAAACATATATTTGATCATAACTTTGCAATAACATGTCATAATCTACCAACCAACTTCAACTACCCTAACTTACCAACTTAAATAACTTAATAAGAAATTTATACCTCTAAGAAGGGTTCGTCGCGTAGATTCCGAATATGTAATTGTTACCGTGATTTCTTCAACGATATGCAAGTTATTTTAGAGAGAAGATTGAACTTTTTAGAGAGAGAGAATGAAATGAGAATAGTTATGAATGGTGGTGAGAAATGTGATGATGGAGACGATGCATCTTGTTTATGTATTTGTTTTTTTTATATAGTTTAGTTAATTGACGAGTTTAATCCCTCAACTATATTTGGTTGACATATTTAACTACGGTTCAATCGGTGATATCTCGCTTCATTCCAACCCACCAGTAATGGGTCTGTAAGTCGCGATACATTTTTGTTGTACCCGGGTGAACGGAAAACATAGATTTATGAGCTTCGGTCAGAATCTGATCTTTAAGCTCCGAGTTATTTGGAACACAAAGACGATCCCGAAACCACAACACGTGATCATCATCGATCCTGAATTCCGAACTAACATTCTCTTTTGCTTGCTGGAAGTTCGCCCACAATTCATCGTCATCTTGTTGGGCTTCTTTTATCCGAGAAATTAGAGTCGGTTCTACCATCAGATTCGATAGAATTTCTGTTTGTGATCTCGGATAGATTTCCAGTCCGAACCGTTCAATCTCCAAAGCTAACTCTGTAGGAACAAGTAACGAGGAAACCTGTCCCACAACTTTACGACTTAAAGCGTCGGCGACTACATTAGCCTTACCCGGATGATACTGTATTTGAACATCATAATCCTTTAGAAGTTCGAGCCATCTCCGTGACGCATATTTAACTCTTTTGGAGTAAATATATATTTAAGGCTCTTGTGGTCGGTGAAAACTTCACATGTCTCACCGTACAAATAATAACGCCAAATCTTGAGTGCGAAGATAACCGCGGCCAATTCGAGATCGTGAGTCGGATAATTGACCTCATAAGGTTTTAATTGACGTGACGCATATGCAATTACTCTTCCGTTTTACATAAGAACACACCCGAGACCTTTCTTTGAAGCATCACTGTAAACTTGAAAACCTCTGGTGCCAGACGGTAATACAAGAACAGGCGCAATAACTAATCGATGCTTCAATTCCTCGAAACTAGATTCTTGTTCGGAACCCCAATTAAATTTGACTCCTTTTCGGAGTAATCGGGTTAATGGTAGAGATATTTTAGAAAATCCTTCAACGAAGCGTCTATAATAACCATCTAGACCCAGAAAATCACGAACTTCAGATACATTCGTAGGTCGAGGCCATTTAGTGACGGTTTCAATTTTCGTTGGATCGACTATGACACCTTCCGCAGAGATTGTGGCCGAGAAAATATACTTGATCAAGCAAGAATTCACATTTGGAACGTTTTGCGTATAACCTTTTCGTTCGAAGAGTTTCCAAAACTATGTGAAGATGTTGATCATGTTGCTCTCTTGACTTTGAGTATATCAATATGTCATCGATAAACACGATAACAAAGTCATCGAGATAATCTTTGAAACTTGATTCATAAGATCCATAAAGACCGCTGGAGCATTAGTTAGCCCTAAAGGCATTACTAAGAATTCGTAGTGCCCATAGCGAGTTCTGAATGCGGTTTTCCGAATATCACAATCTCGGATACGAAGTTGATGGTATCCGGACCGAAGATCAATTTTGGAAAAGTATCGTGCCCCTTGTAATTGATCAAACAGATCGTCGATTCTCGGCAGCAGATACTTGTTACGGATCGTTACTTTATTAAGCTCCCGGTAATCAATACAAAGACGCATCGTACCGTCTTTCTTTTTTACAAAGAAATCCGGAGCTCCCCAAGGTGAAACGCTAGGTCGAATGAAACCTTTCTTTAATAAATCATCGAGTTGAGTTTTGAGTTCCTTTATTTTAGTTGGAGCCATTCGATAGGGAGCCTTGGAAATAGAAGAAACTCCCGGAACTAGATCAATGGTAAATTCGACTTCCCGGACTGGTGGTATACCCGGTAGATCGTCGGGAAACACATCAAGATATTCGAAGACAACAGGTACGGGTGCAGAAATAGGGAATACCTGTTCGGGATCTTGTAACAAGGCTAGAAAACCTTCGTTACTTTGCCAAGTATACTGCTTCACAATAATAGAGGCTAAAGTGCTAACATCTACTTTTGGAATACCTCCTTGGAAGATTGTCTCTGGTTTTCAGTATCCCCAAACAATATTTGTTTGGTGTTACAGTCTATAGTTGCACGGTGGTGTGTCAACCAGTCCATACCAAAAATTAATTGAAAGTGGGACATATGCGTTGGAAGTAGAGTGACCTCCCGTATGCCATCTCCAATAAATAATGGACAGTTTGAAAATCGAGTTAACACACATATTGAACCACCCATTGGGGTAGATATCACGACTGGAAATTCGGTGGTTTGTTCATAAGGTTTTAACCGAGATTCTAATTGTTCAGAAACAACAGAGCGTGTTACCCCTGTATCAAACAAAGCATAACCAGACATCACACTAGACATGGTCAGACGAACCACATCAGCAATATTAGGCTCACTTGTACCCCTCACTGGATTGGGGTTTGGGTTACCCTCAGGTTGAGATTTGGATTTGCATGGGTTACCACATCTCGACATTCTAACATAGAACAAGATCAATATCAGAATTCAAAACAGTTACGAATTAAAAATCGGTAAATAGAATTAAATTCTAGTCTACCCATTCTAATGTCTACCCAATTCTCACAGGTCAAACCTATTTAATCTACAAGTCGTAACCTATACTCTGATACCATATTTGTAACACCCCCCGTCCCCGTGGTCCGGAACGGGTGATGTCACGAACGGGACTTTACATAATTACACAACTAAATCAGAGCTACTAATAACTCTAAACATATATTACAATCCAAAATCTTACACTTCAAAAAGTGTTTATAAACTTAGAACGTTTATATAATAATGCGAGTCTAAGAACTCCAAAATTTTTACGCTCGATCTCAAGTCCCGTCCCTGTAAACGTCACTCCGAACATGTCGTGTCATAAAACAAAAACACGGCTGAGCACATGGCTCAGTGAATGGATTATAATATAAATTTGTAAATAATAATGAAAACATCAATAACGAAGCGGAAGACATAAAAATTTCAATTCGAAGAAAGTTCTTGAGACTGAAGTTCATAGTTCATTTAAATCAAGAGAAACGTTTGGTAATATAATCAAAAGCAATAATCTCAAGAACATTTCACACTTTAACTTCAAAACGTAATATAAATAAAGTCCGTCAATTCCAGTCATGTTCGTGGGGTGATCAGTCACACGAACTGGGTCGGCATGCGGGCACACACAACGAGTCCCCCGTGAATTTAACCACGGTCACATATTCTGTGGGTAAAATTCTAGAATCGATTCATCCGCCCTGGAGCCAACAAAGTCAGCCAAGTCCCCCCAGAGTGGGTTCACGTAAGCCACATAGGCTTAACTCTGGTGGACCGTCATCTGCAGGACGCTATGACAACAAAGCCGCCATAGAAGGCATCCCAAATAATGTGCCCATTTATTGGGTTCTTCTAAAATCAACGAAAACTAAACAAATACCACTTACCCAAATGGCGATCACAGAAATTATAGTCTATATATTTCACATTTTTCATAAACAATCTCATACGAGACACATTTTAATAAAACATCAAAATGTTCAAACAATTGATTCAATAAACCAAAATCAATGTGTATGTGTGTGTACAATTTCGTATTTGTTGATCACGTTCGGTTGATCAATCACAAGGCGGTGAACCACCTTTAGGAAGGGTCAACTACAACAAATAGTTGCCCACGATTCAAAAGAAATGAAATCCATACCTTAATCGAATTGAGATTATCACGCGATTAATCGAGAATGACGACGAACTTTAACCCGTTCGATTGCCTATTTAAACCACCAATTATTATTAATCGCACAACCCAAAAACTCAAAGCTTATTATCCTAAGCTTAATCACAAATTTATATTCTCTTAGACATTAAATCAATCACTTGGTGTGCGGTTAAACATCTAGATATAAATATCATCATTTTGATTCTAAACTTTACCCGTTTGTAATTTTGACAAACCTAAGTATTTCTAAACATATATTTGATCATAACTTTGCAATAACATGTCATAATCTACCAACCAACTTCAACTACCCTAACTTACCAACTTAAATAACTTAATAAGAAATTTATATACCTCTAAGAAGGGTTCGTCGCGTAGATTCCGAATATGTAATTGTTACCGTGATTTCTTCAACGATATGCAAGTTATTTTAGAGAGAAGATTGAACTTTTTAGAGAGAGAGAATGAAATGAGAATAGTTATGAATGGCGGTGAGAAATGTGATGATGGAGACGATGCATCTTGTTTATGTATTTGTTTTTTTTTATATAGTTTAGTTAATTGACGAGTTTAATCCCTCAACTATATTTGGTTGACATATTTAACTACGGTTCAATTGGTAAGAAATAATTATACGCTTTTAAAATCGAGTCTTACATCTACAATCGGTATCAGAGCGAAGAGACAAAAATCTTGATCCAAAAAGGTTTGTCTAAAACCCTTTAATCGCTTATTTTGCTATATTCGTTTTTCTGTGTCGTGGATTCATACACTATTTTTGGGTTCATATCGAAGGTTGTGGTCATATCGATTTTCTACAATATATGTTTATCTGAATATCTAAGTTAAGTCTTTATCTGTCGATTTTCTTTGAGTTCGATTTTCTTTGGGTTCTACTATATCGATTTTCTAGAAAGCTCCTTAAGTCTGCATAATCGATTTCCTAGTTTTCTGAGTTCAGTCTACTTAATCGTTTTTTTGGGTTAAGTGTTTGAGTTCGGTATGGGCTGTTATTGCATATCAATTTTCTGAAACTTAAAGTTCTTCCTTTAGGAATTGATTCGTTGATTAATCTGATTAAAGTTATCTAGTTATCACGTTTTTATCGAAGAACCTCTCCCGGACCGTGTTATCCTTGACCAGGTTGAAGTCGAACGGGTTGTTGTCTTGACCGGGTTGTCCTTGACCAGGTTAAAGTCGACCGGGTTGTTGTCTTGACTGGATTGTCCTTGACCGGGTTGAAGTCAACCGGGTTGTTGTCGACCCGGGTTGAAGTCGACCGGGTTGTTGCTTGACTGGGTTGTCCAAACTACCGGATTCTAGTCGACCGGGTTCTAGTCGCCCGGTGTCACATCTCCCGGACTCTAGTCGACCGGGGTGTCCCTTGATCGGGTCCTTGTCTTAGTTTTTTTTTGGACCAAATAGTTTGTCTCACAATCGCTACAGTGCATTAAAGATTAAAGATGAATTCGAGGGACGCTCTAGCCATTGGTTCTGATCAAAAACCTCTGGTTCAAGTTCAGTCCCTGGACTTTAAGCTTTCCAAGTAACAATGAATTATCAACAAATTTCCCGGTTACAGGACGACAATGACTGGCTCAAGTGCAGGATTTCAGAACTTGAAAATGCAATAACATACAGTTCAAATTACTCTACGTTTTATGCCCGAATATAGTCTCTTAACCAAGAGATTTCAGATCTTGAAAGAGAAGCTGATATAAATAAAAGGGATCTACATGAAAACTCAAAGAAAATATCTGAACTTGAACAAAAAGTTGCAGATTTTGAAGCCAAATAAGAGAAGTACCTGATGCTTGAAGAAAGAGGAAACATGTTGGAGAATGAAAATCTCGATCTGACGAAAAGACTTGTTGTTTTTGAAAAAGAAAAAAGTTGATTCTTCAAATGAAAGAAAGAATTTTGAAAGAAATATTCTTGATCTTTCAAAGAAAGTTTTTGACGAAAGAAAGGTTTTTGAGCTTCATAATGCAAAACTTTCAAAACAAATTTATGATTTTGAAAACGTTTTGATAATTGAGAGAGATTCTTTTGAGAAAGAGCGAAAAGTTTTTGAGAGTGAAAAGAAAATGCTTGAAAAGAAGAATGTTGCAGTTTTTAAAGAGATATCTGATAAACACAACAATATATAAAAGGATTTTGAAAGTGAAGGAAAGATTTTCGAAACTGAGATTCATAAGCTTTCAAAGAAATTATCTGAATTAACAACAGAGATTTTGAAAAAACAGAAGGTAAAATCCGATTTACAAAAACAATTTGACTTGATTCTAGAAGAAAGAAATGTTTTATCCGCAAAAGTCAAGAAACGTGAAGAAATAAATCTTAAAGTTGATTTATCTGAACAAGCCAGTCCCGATACTGTTGTTCAGTCTCCTTATTCTTCAAGTTCACCTCTACACCTAATTCTTCGAAGAAGTTTGTCAAATGAAATGAATTTTCAAAAGATCGGATTCGTCCTTCAAATCTTTTCTAGAATTCTCTTGTTGATGATTCAAATAATCAAGTGTTTCGAAAAGTCAAGATGGTTTGGAGAATGAACCCAACTACAGAAAGGGGTGATGGAAACAAGTCTCATGATTCTCCTGTAGTTGATACAAAGTCATTTATTTCCAAGACCGATTCACCTACTTATGTCTATTCTATATGAAAGTTGATCAGTCTGTGCCGGCAAACGATTTGTTGCACTTACTGTGGAAAGAGTGACTTTGTGCATCCAAGGTACGTTAATAGTTGGTATGGTACTTATAGCATCCCCAATCCTCAGTCTAGTAGCTTCAAAGCCAAGGCAACTAACCATCAAGGATCCATCACAGCATGGATACCAAAACCAAAATCTTCTTAATTTGTTTTGCAGGAATGTCATGTGTGATTTAATTCAGATTATTCACATCACATGACTACAATCAAGGGTTAGGCCATCTTTTGAGGGGGAGTACCATGTTGTTTATTATTCATATCGACTTCTGAACACTTCAGTTCATGACTCGTTCCTAAATGTTTGCATTCTCTATGTTTACATCAATGTTCTATCTTGGTGAGTTAAAGGAGTGTTAGGGCTCATAAAGTTTCTATGGTCAATCCAGAACCGGAAGGACCTACCCAAGAAACACATCCAATTCATAGATATCAGTGAGGGGTCTAGATTGATAGATGAGTTCGGAGTGATTAAAAAAAATGGTGAGGATGTGACAGGACTTAAAAGAATTATTGGTCCTTACCAAACCGAGTCAATTATCCGGGTTACCACATAATCTATTCATTCTCGTTCTTTGGAGATGGATATTGAAACAGACATGGACCCATTGTCGATAACTTGTGTCACCCTACCCAACCACTCAAGTATCTCTCAAAATATGCTTGTTTCATATATGCATGGAGATTTAGCACATAATCTATCTATTCCTCACTTGGAGGTCTTAGATATTGAAAAAGGAAGACATCAGCTCCGGTCTCCGAACTTCATATTCATCTCATTGTGTCAATTGATTTATAACCTGCGTCCCAGGTTGAATCAATCTTTGAGCCTAATCGATATGATTTATACTTCTTTCACACACGCACGAATCTTTGTGATTCCCCTTGCATATCTTTGTGATATTGCCGGAACAGTTTGAGAAGTAATTTTTAATATTTTACTTCAGTGATAACTGGAAGTCCTATCAGAGATACTTCAATGCCAACTCTGAAAATAGGCCACACAATTATGTAAATTGTTGTGATAACAGTTACTATTGTGTTTCTGTGTTAGCTGTTACCCTTGGTTACTGTATCGTTTTATCTAATCTTTTGCTACTCATCCGGTTAGTCTTTGAAGTTACATGTGTTGGGTTTTATATAAACTATAAATAAATAATGCAGCGGAAACTATAACAAAAACCCTACAAGGAAAACTTTAGTGAATGATATTAACAACAAGAAAGAAAAAGAATCACCAACCTTTTATCCAAACTTGTAATTGGATTTATCCACGTGAAGAACTCGAACACTTCGATTCCAAATTGCTTAGGAAGGTAGTAACCAAAGGAGATTACCTCTAATGGTTTGTACCCAATTTGTCCAAGATTATTAGACTTTGGAATATCCACCCAAGTGTAGTAAGAGTACCCACAAGGAATGGAGCAAAGAGAGAAGAGAAAACTCAAGAAAAATGCTTGAGTTGGTACCCCTGATTTTGGAGTCATGGACCTCTATTTATAGTGGTAAGTAGCTTTAGGATTTAGAGAAAAGTCCTTTCACTTGCACTTTTAATTGGCACAAATTAATTCTAAATTAATTCCAATTAATTCTGAATTAATTCTAAATTAATTCCAATTAATTCTATAAAATTTCCATAATAATTTCTAATTAATTATTATCAAATAATAATTAATAAACTATTTATCTCTATCTCTTAATTATTCTAATAACCCTTGAACAATCGAGGGCAACCCAAAAAGGACCCTACTATTAATGGAAAGTCATGAGTAATTAGTTATGACTTTGGACACCCATTCCAACAGTCTCCCACTTGGACAAGTCATTAACTACTATTAGTCATAAACTAACCAAACAATCAGCAGAGAGTGCTTCCTTAGCAACTGCCGAACTCTGATTCAGAGACAGCCCTAGATAAGTGATCAGCTTATTCCTTCATTCTTCAAGATATCGTATGAACCGAGTCATGGACATGGATCAATCTCAAGTTCAAGGTTGTTTCCCGGTTTTCAATTTATGAGGACTTTATTAGACTACCGAATTGAACACATCAATCTAGTCCAGGCTGGGCCCAGCACTATAATGTCGTCATTAAATCACCGAGGGGCCCACAGATATCGCTTTTCCATTAATAGACAAAAGGAACGAATAAACTTTGACTACATAGTCCAAATCTATTCTTCAAATCATACATGGCAACATCTTTTATAACTTCCAGTTACGGTAGCGTTTAGATGTACCAATGCATAACTGAATCATAAACTTAAACTCATGCATCTCCATTTGAAGAATAACAGATATTATCATCTTAGAATTACTTGTGATTTTAATCCATTAAGTAATCTCTAAGTGCGGGTTTCTCTAATACTTAAATCTCTATTTAAGTACTCATGAGGGTTAGATGCATCTCTATACTATGTCTATCTCTATAGACATCAACTAACACTCCATGACAGTCTTAAATCAATACTTACTTCCAAGAGTATGACCGACTGTAGAGTTTTGAATATTCAGTCGCATTCTCATGCTATGTTTATCTCTATAAACATCGACTTAATACTCGGGAAGTTAAACATGCAAAAAAAAACACAATAATAAATAATTCGGATGGCAGTTCACTAACACATAAATAATCTCTATTATTCATCACCAAATCAATTACAATTTATTACTGTTACAATGTTTCGAATATCACTTAATTACTAAAACTAATATCTTGTCTCAAGCCAATGCTCCTAGCATGCAGGTCATGCTTGGTTTTGCTAAGTGCCTTTGTGAAAGGATCAGCCGGGTTTTCTTCCGATGATATCCTACTCACTAAGATGTCTCCATCCTCCACTCTATGTCGTACATAGTGAAATTTCCTCTTGATGTGCTTGGTCTTTCCATGATCTTTTGGTTCCCTCGCAAGGGCGACAGCACCAGTGTTGTCACAAAAAATCTCTATGGGTTCACTGATAGTTGGAACGACTTCCAGATCACCAATAAAGTTTTGCAACCATGTAGCTTCCTTAGCAGCTTCAGAAGCTGCAATGTATTCGGACTCACAGGTTGATTCCGCCACAGTAGGTTGCTTGGAACTCTTCCATGTCACTGCACCTCCATTCAATAGAAACACCCAACCGGACTGTGAACAACTGTCATCCACATCCGTTTGGAAGCTGGCATCAGTATACCCGCTAATTCTAAGTTCCTCACTCCCACCGAACACCAAGAACATATCTCTCGTATTTCTCAAATACTTGAGAATATTCTTCACTGCTATCCAATGACTTTCGCCCGGATTACCCTGATATCGACTCACCATACTCAAAGCATACGAGACATCAGGGCGAGTACATGTCATGGCATACATGATCGATCCTATAGCCGAAGCATATGGGACTCGACTCATTTTGTCCACCTGATCACGAGTGACGGGACATTGAGATCTACTAAGCTTTATGCCTTGACGAATGGGTAAAGACCCTTTCTTGGAATTTTCTATATTGAACCTTTTCAATACTTTATCCACATATGTACTTTGGCTTAGTCCTATTAGACGTTTTGTTCTATCTCGATAAATCCTTATACCCAGTATGTATGTTGCTTCTCCTAGATCCTTCATAGCGAAACATTTCCCAAGCCAGGCTTTTACACCATTCAAGGTTGGGATATCGTTTCCTATAAGGAGTATGTCATCCACATATAAGACTAGGAAGGTTATCGTACTCCCACTAGCTTTGACATATACGCAGGACTCATCTTCACTTCTAGAAAATCCAAACGCTTTGACCTTTTCATGGAAGCAAAGATTCCAGCTGCGAGAAGCTTGTTTAAGTCCATAAATAGACTTTTCAAGCTTGCACACTCTATTGGGATGCTTGGTGTCTACAAAACCTTCCGGTTGTGTCATATACACATCCTCTGAAAGTTTCCCATTAAGGAAAGCGGTTTTGACATCCATTTGCCATACTTCATAATCATAGAAGGCGGCTATGGCAAGCATTATCCTAATAGACTTGATCTTGGCTACCGGTGAAAAGGTTTCATCATAGTCAACCCCTTGGGTTTGAGTATAACCCTTTGCCACCAGCCTAGCCTTGAACGTGTGTACATTCCCGTCCATGTCGACCTTCTTCTTGAAGATCCATTTACAACCGACCGTCTTACGACCTGGTGTTTGATCAACCAAATTCCAAACTTGGTTATCATACATGGATTGAATCTCGCTGTCCATTGCCTCTTTCCATTTAGCAGCCTCAAGGCCTTCCATGGCTTCCTTATAGTTAGCTGGTTCATCCAAATTAACAAGTGTTCTATCACTTATTAACGTATCCCCTTCCGCAGTAATATGAAGACCATAGAACTCAGGAGGGTGGCTAACTCTTGAGGATCTACGAAGAGGTAATGACTTGTCAACTGGCTCAACAGGTATTTCTACCTCGGGTTGAGTACTAGTGCCAACGTCAGGTATTTCATCATTTGATTCTTGAATTTCTTCAAAATCAATGTTACTCCCACTGACTTCTTTAGCTATAAGTTCTCTTTCTCGAAAGACTCCTCTTCGAGCTACAAACACCACATTTTTAGTGGGTCGGTAAAACAAATAACCATAAGACTTTTGTGGGTAACCGATGAATAGACACTTCTCAGATTTGTTGGCAAGTTTATCTTGGCTCTCGTGTCTCACGAAAACCTCACAACCACAAACCTTGATATGTGCGAGTGAGGGTTTCTTCCCAGTCCACATTTCATGAGGTATCTTTTCAACCTTCTTTGTTGGTACAAGATTTAGGATATGGGCGGTTGTCTCTAAGGCACATCCCCAGAAATAGGTCGAAAGAGGAGCTCGAGTCATCATGGAACGAACCATGTCTAACAAGGTTCAATTGCGTCTCTCGGCTACACCATTAAGTTGTGGTGTTCTAGGAGGCGACAATTGTGAAACAATTCCACATTCCTTAAGATACTCATTGAACTCAAGACTAAGATACTCACCACCCCTATCGAAGTGTAGTACTTTAATCTTTCTACCCAATTGATTCTCTACTTCGTTCTTAAACTCTTTGAACTTTTCAAAAGTATCTGACTTATGTTTAATCAAGTAAACATAACCATATCTACTATAGTCGTCGATAAAAGTCACGTAGTAGCGATTGTCATCTTTTGTGGTGGATCTAAATGGACCACATACATCTGTATGTATTAGGTCTAACAATCCTTCACCTCTTTGTAAGGAACCGGTGAATGGTGACTTGGTCATTTTGCCAAGTAAACAAGACTCACATGCATCATACGATTTTAAGTCAAATGATTCCAAAACTCCATCCTTTTGGAGTTGGGCGATGTGTTTCTTGTTTATATGACCAAGACGACAATGCCACAAAGATGCATGGTTTAACTCATTAGAAGAATCAATAGCTAGCACATTACTCAAGTTATTATCACACACAACAGATTCATAAACACCATTACAAGGAGTAGCTTTAGAAACAAACAAGTCATCTTTAAAAACCAAAATATTTCCATTCAAATTATCAAAGTAATAACGGAATCCTTGTTTAAACAATGCGTGAAATGAAATGATATTCCGAGACATATCGGATGAATAACAGCAATTTACTAACTCTAATCTAAACCCACTATCCAAGACAAGCTCAAAAATCCCCATCTTCGTAACAGGTGCAGAACGCCCATTGCCCATGATGAGATTTAGCTTTCCTGGCTGCAACTCCTTGCATTCACTTAGTCCCTGTAAAACAGAACAGATGTGAACACCACATCCTGTATCAAGGACCCAGGAATTTGAACATTTCAAATTAGTGTGTTTGATTAAGTACATACCTGAAACAGTGGCAGACGATTTGCCCTTGCTTTCTTTCAACTCTTGAAGGTATTTTGGGCAGTTTCTCCTCCAATGCCCTGGTTGTCCACAGTGAAAACACGTTGCCTGCTTCGGATCTTTGGAAGGCGGGATGTCACGATTAACCGTTCTTTTTGACCCTTTGTTGGACTCTCCAACATGGGCTTTCCCTTTCCAAACGGGTTGAGTAGTGGCTTTTCGTTTCTTCCCTTTTCCAGGCCGAATGGCATTTACCTGTGCAACAACAGTTGAGCTTGATAAGACATGAGACTTCTTCATGCCTTGCTCAGCTCTTTGCAGAAGGTTATGCAGTTGCATCATATTGGTCTCACCATCATTCATATGAAACTGCATAATGAACGGATCATAAGAATCTGGAAGTGAATCAAGGACCATGTCAATGGCCAAGTTCTTGTCAAACTTCACATCCAGTTTCTCGAGTCTTTCAATGAGCCTTTGCATCTTTTGCACATGGGCACATACTGACTCACCATCCTTGTGTTGACACTTTTTCAGGGCTTTAAGAACCTCCAAGCGCTCTTGCCTTTGTCCCTTAGCGAACATTTCGCGAAGTTTCTCATTTATTTCATATGCCCATCTCTCATCGAACATCTTTTGAAGTTCAGAGGACATGGTGGACACCATGATGCAAGATGCCTTGGTAGAGTCGGTGCAATGCTTGTTGTAAGCAGTAATTTCTTCGGGAGAGGCAGTGTTCTGATCGATTTCAACGATTTGTTCATCGACTACGTATTCCTTGTTTTCATAGCGTAAGGTCAATCTTAGGGCACGCATCCAATCAAGATAATTGAGTCCTATAAGCTTTTCCTTTGCCAGAATAGGAAGGAGAGTGAAACCGGAGTTTCCGGTAGGAGCAGGAGTAGGAGGAAGATCATTATTGATTCCAGACATCTATAAGACAAGTGGTTTTAGTTAGTGATATTTAAATAATCCTTAACTATTTACCCAATTAATATATTAAGGCTAGGATCCAATTTCTAACATTCACTATATAAAGAGGGATGCCGTAATTATATATGAATTTAATTTAGGTAGGCATACAACTTGCCAATTTCATCTTTATGAAATTCCTGGAACGTTAGAGACTCCTTGTACATTCAAGGGCATGTTTAGTCTCGGATATACATCTTACTCATTGTGGCTGGGATGCCGAAGACCACAATTAAGATTGTGAATTAACCATGCAAAAATCGCGTTGGCACATTCATTCTATTTATAGTTCTCAAATTGACGTGTCGGTTATCCACACACGCTCCATCAATAAACTATAAAACCGAATTGCCACATCACCTTGCCTATCATAGTCTCAAATTAATGTGCCGGTTATCCACGCACGCTCCATTAATAGACCATCTAGAAGTGATGTGCGTTTTCATGGATTTGCATACATATTCACATTTTCTTATGTGTATCTAAGAAGGGAATTTAAATTAGATATAAGTTTTAGATTAATACTTTTAATCTTAACATCGACAATATTGGATCCATTCGATAACTCGCACTCCTTCACACAAAAGGTCGGTGAGCTGGCAACGCATGGCGTTTTGAAAGCCCTTCTCATTTGCCGCCATTTTATAGGCAGGCTCCTAGTACCTTCTTATAGTTTTAGGAGTTTGATGGGTCTAGTAGTGATCCAACTACGATGTGTTTAACCTTAGGTTATACTATATACTGTATAAACAATTTATAAGTATAGGGTAAATTTTAAACATTTTAAAACTTACCAATTATTTAATCAAATTAATTCTAATTAACCAAGTAACCTAACAAGATAACTTTAATTTTATAATTATACATTCTAAACATGTGAGGTCACATGTTAATAATTAACATTAAATAATACATGCAAAAAACTATTTGCAATTCAATTAATCCTAATTATCAGATTGAATCATATGGAAATTTAAATCTAGCCAATTAAACTTAAATCATATGAGGACATATGATAATGATTAAAAACGAAAACATGGTTGGCATATAAAAACTCTTTCAATTTTAAACCTTTTAAAATATGAGCCTATTAAATCTTTCAATTTTGCCAAATAATATAATAGCCATAATTATCCAATCTTTCATGTAATCCTCAAGATTTTCGGAAATCTTGACTATTAGATAAACATTGTATAATTGTCATTTAATAACTGTTTACCAAAAGTTAGGAGATAATAGCAAAAATACCAACATTTTTAACTAATAAAATGATCCTAATTTTCGATCAAACAGACATATATATATATATATATATACCGAAATTTAGCAAACAAGATTTAAACAAGTGCTAATATCATCTCAACTAATGGCTCTGATACCACTGTTGGGTTTTATATAAACTATAAATAAACAATGCAGCGGAAACTATAACAAAAACCCTACAAGGAAAACTTTAGTGAATGATATTAACAACAAGAAAGAAAAAGAATCACCAACCTTTTATCCAAACTTGTAATTGGATTTATCCACGTGAAGAACTCGAACACTTCGATTCCAAATTGCTTAGGAAGGTAGTAACCAAAGGAGATTACCTCTAATGGTTTGTACCCAATTTGTCCAAGATTATTAGACTTTGGAATATCCACCCAAGTGTAGTAAGAGTACCCACAAGGAATGGAGCAAAGAGAGAAAAGAAAACTCAAGAAAAATGCTTGAGTTGGTACCCCTGATTTTGGAGTCATGGACCTCTATTTATAGTGGTAAGTAGCTTTAGGATTTAGAGAAAAGTCCTTTCACTTGCACTTTTAATTGACACAAATTAATTCTAAATTAATTCCAATTAATTCTAAATTAATTCCAATTAATTCTAAATTAATTCCAATTAATTCTAAATTAATTCCGAATTAATTCCGAATTAATTCTAAATTAATTCTATAAAATTTCCATAATAATTTCTAATTAATTATTATCAAATAATAATTAATAAACTATTTATCTCTATCTCTTAATTATTCTAATAACCCTTGGACAATCGAGGGCAACCCAAAAAGGACCCTACTATTAATGGAAAGTCATGAGTAATTAGTTATGACTTTGGAAAGTCATGAGTAATTAGTTATGACTTTGGACACCCATTCCAACAACATGATGCTCAGGATTCTCCTAATCATCATGAGGGGGAGAACGACACACAATTCAAAGACACAGATTATAATGTTGAGGGGGAGTTAGCAAAATCTGAGGGGGAGTAACAAAATTTCTTAAATCTAAGGTTGAAAAGCCATTGGATTTCAAAGATTGCATTTCTTTTATCCCATATCATATGATGTTTGCTACAAGTTTGTTCTTCCTACAAGATGATTAGAACAAGCTCTTAAGCTGAAAGTCTATTCAACTTGCGGTTCAAGGACATATTCGTTGTTATAAACTGAAGATGCACTGTGGTTGTTAAACATAAATCCCAATCTATCAAGCTAATTACTCAAGATTTATCTAATATGCTCAAGAACTAGAGAGAGGGTCTAGAGAGAGAAAGTAGATCTTGTATTACACACACTCTAGAAAATTACAATGAAGTTCTTCTAGTTCATTATTACATGATTACACAAACCAAACTATATATACCATCTATCTATTACAAAGCCTTAATGGCTAAGGAAACTAAACAAGCTTTGACTAAGACAATATTGACTTTTACATTGTTGACTTTCCTATTAAATCTTGGATACAATATTTAGACCTAACAATCTCCCCCTTTGTATTCAAGATTTAAGAAAATTTGATGCAGATCTTCAACTCTTGATTCTTCATCTTTTATCTCTTGACGCTTTCAAAAACTTTGCTCTTTTGCAGCTTTTGAAGAATCATGAAAAGTCTTTTTAAACTTTGAAACTTTGGAAAGTCAACATGCCTTGAACAAGAATAGAAAAACTTTGAAACTTTATCTCTGAAAAACTTTTGTCTTCAATCAAAATTGTATCTTCATCACTTTGATCTCTGAATCATCTTCGGAAGAACAAACATTCTTGAAACTTGAAATTCTTTATCAGAAACTTTTGACTTTGAATCAGTCTTTGAAACAACAGCGGAAACATTTTGAATTTAAGACTTGAACTTTGAACTCGAACTCTGAAATTGAATCTTTATATCGTTCTCCCCCTTTTTGATGATGTGAGCATCAGATCATCAAAATTTCTTCAATTTCAACTCAGACTTTGATAACCCCTTTGAAACAATCTCCCCTTTGATAAATGTTGTGCTTTGATCTGAAGAGCCGAATCATGAACTGTTTATATCCGAATCTTTGCAAATTCAGACATAATAAGCTTGTAACCCTGATTCAACAAATGAAACAGTTAGAAGTGCCTGTCAGTAACACAAAGTTACTGTGTACAACGGATGTACAATTTAAGGAGTTGG
The DNA here is from genome assembly GCA_954870635.1 of Arctium minus. Lineage (NCBI taxonomy): Eukaryota > Viridiplantae > Streptophyta > Magnoliopsida > Asterales > Asteraceae > Arctium > Arctium minus. Next base: position 2,301,396 of record OX941094.1, on the reverse strand, counting down.
CTTGATGATGACTCCCCAGGACTTCCATTCAATCATTGAAAAACACAAGGTTTATCTATGAATGTTCTGACAGAAAAACATATTCTCTATGTGCTCGTGCTTGTGTTTTGAAAGAATTAGCACAATGATTGTGTTTCATAAGGCTCAAAGTATGTAAATTACTGAGACAGCAATGATTGTACATGGACTCAATGTGCATGAGAAAGGGTCGAAGGTGGGGCAACTTTCCTTCTTTTTCAATATCAGTATCTTCCAAGAGAAGATCCAATAGATTATGTGTTGCTTCCCCAGATAATGTGAAACATTCTCTTTTTAAGAAAAGAATGAGTAGCTGGTGGGGTTGTATGCAAGAGATGGCATGGGCTATTTGCCTATTTCAATGATGGTCACCAAAGAAATGTGAACCAATCAGTAATGTGGTTGCCCGACTCAGAAAGATGTTTGGTGCAGAGTTCTGATATTCTTTTAACTCTGTTCTCACACCCTCTTTCTTTTAAACATATAAGCTCACATCTAACCAATCTCTCATTTCCATTTTACCTCTGCTCACTTCCACACTCAATTCTTTTAAACCCCTCTCCCCTCAATCACTCAAAGGATTTCTTCCAGGGTAGGAAACACTGGTTATCGTGAATCCATGGAAGATCTATTAAGCACTCATACTGAATCCCATGTTCCTAAAAGAACATGCTGGTCAATGATTTTCTTGAAATAAAGCACAAGAAATCATATGTCAGTGTATGTATGCTCATTTAAAAATATGAATGAAATTTGAGCATTTGAACGTTGAAGATTTCTCAAAACAAAGATATTGAAAGAATGGAATGAAATCAAGAGAATTGTTTTGAGAATCTGACAATGATTAAAAGCAGATCAAATGAAATAGCTAGGGTATCAAAGAATTGGATATTTTGTTTACATGAACAAATATAAACAATTTATCAATGAAAGTACAAATATGAAAAAGATGTATGATGCTCATCAACTTTGAACTTCAAACGGGAGTATTACCATCGAAAATTGTTTGAATTTGAGACATGGTAATAACAATTTCAAATAAAATATTGAACCGGTGTGTATGAATACTTGACAGTATATGGACAAGATAATACACAAGTATTGATCTTTGGAAACACACGGTCAGTTAAACATTAAAGCACAAAAATTGAAAAACATTTAAAAATCACACTTCTAAATTCATAAAATCGATTGAGAATAAGAAGTGGTTTGAACATTTAAGAAAAGGTTTTTCATGTTCTAAAGTTGTCCTTCTTTCAAACAATCAGAGATCTAGGATCAGAAGATTTTTACCTTTGTGGCTCCCCCTCAAATCAAGATATAAAGATTTTAATCTTTTAAGCTCCCCCTGGATATTAGCACAATATCCGTCTTTGATCATTGATGAACGGGTCCTGATCTGTCATGTGATCAAAAGCCATCACCTTTACTCCCCCTTAAATTAAGCATCTGAAATATTACAAGTAAAACAGAATAGAGATCAAACACTCCCTTTTGAATTGTTAGACCATCAATATCAGAAAAATCTATCAAAGAAAAAGTATAGGATAGAGATCAGATCAATTCTCTTGGGATGAAGACCATCAATATCCATCGGATGCAAGCATACAGGAATAAGGTCTTTTTGATCACTGAGGTACGGGTCCTAAGCTGTTGTGCTTAGAAGCCAAAATCTTTTATCCTTGAAGTCCGGGTTTTGAACTGTTGTGTTCAAAAGCCATTGTTCTCTTACTCCCCCTTGGATTGAGGTGCCTGCAACACAGTATCAATTTTCTTCTTTGGTACCCACTGATATTTGGGTCCAGAAATGTTAGTTGCAGTGTGTGTGGAGGATATGGAGTAAGAACCATACCAGTAATGATCATTTGTTTTGTGAAAATAATCATGTGTACAACAAATAGAACAATAAAATTTCTTACCGTTAGGTGCTTTGTTCTTCTTTGCTTTGTGTACAGGTACACATGATTTCTTCTCTTTCAGCTCATTTTCCTTATCATCTTTGACTGGTTTCCTTTTCCACACCAGTTTCTCTTTCTTGAAACTTCTTCTCCTTGGATAAGTATCCGAACCATCTAAAAAATCATTGTAGAAAAGGTTAGTGCGACGAATCTGATTAAATGATTTGACTGACCTTTGTGAAGAGATAAAATTCTGACTTGAACTTGAAACAGAATTTTCAAGTTCTTTGATCTTTGATGCAAAGTTATCTCTTTCTTTCACAAGTTGTTCAATCTTTGTTGTGAATTCAGAATTCGTCCTTTGTTCATTCAGCTCAGCTGCAGACAGTTCAGACAATTTGGAAGTCAGTTTCATGATTTCAGATTCAAAGATTAATCTTTCTTCTTCAAACCCTTTTTCTGAATCATTTCGCTGGCCAGATAACTCTTTAAAGAATTCTACATTCTTCTGTTCTATGGCCTTCTTCTCTTTATCAAACTTCTCTCTTTCCAATATCAGTACTTTCTCAAAATTTGAGATTTGTTGAGAAAGCTTGATGCATTTAAGCTCCACTGACTTCTTCTCTTCATAACTCTTCTTTGAGAAATCTGAGAACTTCTTTGAAAAAAATTTCTTTTCACTTTCAAAATCAGCTTTATTTGCAACAAGCTGTTTTTCCAAATCAGATAAATTCTTTCTAAGCTCAAAGTTCTCAGATTCCAATCCCTTAGTCTTCTCTTTGAAAGCCTTAAACTTGTTTTGAAGTTCAACTGATTCTGCTTGTAGCTCAGGTGATTTATGTTCAGTTGTCTTCAGTTGGCTTTGAAGAGTTATAATCTCTCTCTCTTTCTCCTTTATCTCTTTCTCCCTCTCATAAAGGATACCTAAAAAATTAGAACTATTTTTAGTACAATTTATACATTCAGGAGTTTTAATACAATTGTACAATTTAATTTGCAACTCCTGAATCTTTTTGAGGTATTCTGAAATTTTCAATTTCAGATCATTTCTTTCAGCTTCAATACCAGATATATCAGATCTGTAGTAAATTGACATCTTGAAAAAGTAAACAGCTTGATGTGAATGATCGTTCCAAACTATATATCAGAAAATCAAAAATCAGATCAAAATTAAAATCTTAAAAAAAAAAATTCATGAAAATTGAAATTTGAACAATACTTGTTATTTCGCAGTGTAGAAAAAAAAATATTTCCAAAGATGACCAAATTTTTTTTTCAGACTCTTTTTTTTTTTAAACAAGTCTTGAAGACCCGCACAACTCAAGGTATGCGTTTCTGGCTTGAATCACAAAAGAAACTATGCGGTTGAAGTAATGCGTGTGAAGAATGACACGCATTTGATGATATGCGGGTTCAGTAGACACGCACTTTGAAGTAATGCGTGTGAAGAGTGACACGCATTTGATGATATGCGTGTATAGAATGACACGCACAATAAGCTATGCGTGTTCAGCTGAGCACGCACTTGAAGATATGCGTGTGAAGTGTGACCCGCACTTTGAATGCTATGCGGGTTCAGAGTGACCCGCACAATAAGATGAATGACCCGCATACTATATGAATCACCCGCATACTTTGATGAACACACGCACACCACTAAAATCAATCAAAATCACACCAAAACACATCTAGACTTCGAATTTCAATTTGAAAATTTGACAATTCACTCACCTACACAATTCGAACACAATTCTAGCAAGCAATTTCGATTAAAAACACAGAAATCAACAAATTTGATTCAAGAACAGTGACAAAACACGTTTTCACGAAAATCTCAAAAATGAAAAATTGAAACCGATTTTGTTCGAATTTCAAGATGGAATCAAAACAACAATCAATCACCAACATAAATCGAACACAATGAATCCATTTTCTTGCATTAAAAACGAATTTAACAATAAAATTCTAATGAAACAGTAAGGAACTCGTTTCTTGAAAATATTTTCGAAAAAACTCAAAAATCGATCCAAAAACACACAAATTTCAATTCAAACTCTGATCAAATCATTCTAAAAAGTTCGGTATGGCTCTGATACCAATTGTTAAACATAAATCACAATCTATCAAGCTAATTACTCAAGATTTATCTAATATGCTCAAGAACTAGAGAGAGTCTAGAGAGAGAAAGTAGATCTTGTATTAGACACACTCTAGAAAATTACAATGAAGTTCTTCTAGTTCATTATTACATGATTACACAAACCAAACTATATATACCATCTATCTATTACAAAGCCTTAATGGCTAAGGAAACTAAACAAGCTTTGACTAAGACAATATTGACTTTTACATTGTTGACTTTCCTATTAAATCTTGGATACAATATTTAGACCTAACAGTGGTTGTCAGCAAAACTCACACATTTTTTTCTTGTGAGCGTAATGAATGTGTTGAATTTCTAGAGATAAAAGTTGTCTTTAGTGCACTCAGTCGAGGTTATTGCACACATTGAATCTGGTTACAAAGTTGAAACTATGAAGACGAAGAGCTTTATTCAAGGGGGAGTTTGGAAAGACATGAAGACACGCAACATCAAAGTGTTTCAAAGATTCAAGAGGGAAAGAAGATCAAGGCCTGAAGATTTCAAGAAGATAAATGCCTTATTCAACTTTAAGGGGAGATTGTTAGGACTGAAAGTCCTAGTGCATTGAAAGTTGTATAACGCATTTATAAGGGTTTGAATTGTAATATGTTGAAAGTGTTTGTAATTGGGCCTCAAGCCCATTAGCCTGATACGTTTCATATTTAAAGGTTTTCTAAACCTAGTTTTAGGTTAGAAAAAAAGAAGAAAATCATTGTTAGAAGTTAGTCATAAGGTTTACATTATCTGATAAGAAATTCTCTCTGTAAACCTAAACCCTTTACTGATATATCTAATCATATGAGAAGAAATTGTGGTTTATTTATTGTTCTTCATTGATTATTATTGCTGATAAATTGCACTGTTTTGGGATCTACATACTTATATTGTGATGTACCACTACCACATACATAGTTAATACATTAATATATTCATCTGTGTACAACATACAATCATTTGGACATGCACGTAGTGTTATGATTTCCAATCCCATTGGACACACCATTTTTTGTCACTTGCTATGATGAAACTGACAACTCATTACCTTCTAGGAACAACTCATGCAAAATCTCCGATAGGTTTGTGAAACTCTTGATACTCCAACCATTACATGCTTGTTATGTGTAACACCCGTAATTTTCAATAAGGGTTTTGCTTATGTGGTTATATATTTGTTTATGGGGACTTGACCGTTAGGCTATGACTTTTGAGTGTGAATCGTGGTGCTTTGAATCCTATGGGTGTCAGAGCTTTCGGACGCGAGAACGAAAGAATTTCGAAGCCTTGCACAGCCTTGGCGACAGTGCCCGACGACTGTGACAAGTGTCACTATCGCCAGGGCAAGGTCGCAGGGGAGGAAGACCCTCGGTACAGGTTGGGCGACAGTGCCCGACGATTGTACCCGGGTCACTGTCGCAGGTGTCACAATCGCGGGTTTGGTACCGCGAGTGGGAGGAAGCGGGCGACTATGCCCCGTGACTAAGACAAGGGCATAGTCGCCGTGTCAAGGTCGCCGACGGGTCCAGGGTTTTTCTTTAAATCTCTTGTTTTCCCATTTCTCATTAATCACTTCACCAATTTCATATCCCTCTCCCAAGAATCGAACCCTTTGCTTCCTTTAGTGTTTTTGATCATTTGAGACACCAAGATCTGAGGTTTCAAGTGACCCATTCTCTTATAGCGAGGTTTTTGGGTACTAAAACTAAGGTAACTTCATTTTCTTCTTCTTAATCAAGTTTCTAGGGTTTTCACCAAACCCTTTTCATCACTTGAGAATTTGAAAGCTTATGGTTCGTTTTGGTGACATATAAGTGTTTTGGTTGGTGGATTCAATCTATTGGTTGAGGTAATCTTCTCCTTCTTCAAGTATGGAAAATTAGGGTTTTTGGTATAAGATGAAATGTTCATGTAAATATTTGGGAAACAATTCTAAAGGGTTGATTATGATTATTTATGGTTAGAAATTTGTGGATCTAGGTTTTGGAAGGATGGTGCTTGTGGATTCAAGTTTCTTTAAGAAAGCTCTAAGCGGCCTTCAAAAAAGCTCGTTGGGTAAAATCTAGATTTAGCCTAAATCTAGCAAGGTGAGTTCAAGTTGATTTGTGAAAACGTTGTACATGCCAAAATGTCTATTTTAAAGCATTTATGTGTTTTACATGAAATTATCAACTGTTGAGTTATCTGGTAACTTTTGCTTATTGAAGTGTTTAGCTTTTTAAGCTTGTAAAACATCCATGTTTGGGATTTTTGAGCATTCTGATAAATGTGTCATAAATGAATGTGTTTTGGGGATTTATTTGCATAAATAGATATTTGGTCAAAAACGCACTTTTAAGTGTTTGTCGGGTTTTATGCATCATTCATGAGATGTGATGTTTTGAAAAGTACGAATGGGTGAGTCCTTTGGCTTTGGGTCAATCCCGACTTTGGGAATACTATAGAAAATGATAATTCTTCTTGGGTTTTGGGCTGAAGGCCAATTGTGATTTGAGAAACAAAGATTTTGGGGAAGGATATAATTTGGCTTATGTAACCCTATTGGCTCTCGTATTTTAGCCAAACGTTTATTTAACCCTTTTGGGGCGTGATTTGTACTCGGTTGAGTCTTTGGAACATTTGTTCAGTTTTGGTAGCTCGTTAAGGATCTTTGGAAGTACGGTGTACTTAGTTGCATCTTAAATGAGAGTTACATGTTTTGAATGTGTTAGTTCATTCGTTTGGGTCATGTAACATTTTAGACTGTAATGCATTGGATCCATAGGCACATGAGTCAGTCAGCTGATTTATTGAGAATTCTTCTTAGACCATTGGGAGCTCGAGGTATAGATCGTTAGTGGTTGAACTCGATAACCTTGGTGATGTGTTAGAAGAAGTGAATCCTTCTTAGACCATTGGGAGCTCGAGGTATAGATCGTGGGTGGTTGAATTCGATAACCTTGGTGCTATGATAGAAGCAGTGAGTCCTTATTAGACCATTGGGAGCTCGAGGTATAGATCGTGGGTGGTTGAACTCGATAACCTTGGTGCTGTGATAGAAGCTCCATAACATTAGATGTGACTTACTTTGTGTTTCACCACATTATATGGAACCGAGTCTCCCCCGTCACCGAAAGGTGTTGTTTTGGGCATTGTATTTTAGTATCCTTGTTTTTGGTGACGTTTTATATATATATATATATATATATATATATATATATATATATGGATTTTATCCATGATTTATGGATTGAGTATTATGCCCCACCCGTATTTGGGTGTTTCGGGAAATACAGTTTTATCCGTGTTTTTATAAATTGGGAGTTCAATTTCTATTTACGTTTGAGTGAGTTGTTTTGGGTTGAACCTACTTCATAAGGAAATGTTCTATGTTGGGATATTCGTCTTTAAAAATGTGTGTGTCATTGGAAACGGGTCATTTCACGTTTAAGTAAATCCTTTTGGAAGATCAAGATTTACATTGCATCTTTTCCTTTTAGCAATATATTTATTCACTGTAAAAACTCTTGAACTCACTAGGAGTTAGCCTAACCTTTTATTTGTCGGCATGTGCAACAGGTTCCGGTTGGGAATAGTCCTAGTGACACTATGAAGAGATGAGTGCTAGTGGTATGCCGAAGAGGTGATTAACTTAGTGAAGTCTTCCGCATTAGTATTGTGAAGAACAACTTGTACTGGGGTTAAGTAGCACCCGACTTCAGTTAGGTCCTTGTTTAATACTGAAGTTTGTTATTGTTGAGGTTAATTATAGAATTTTATATTCGAGGCTTTTTGAGCTTTGTTATGTAAAGTGGAAGTTTTGTCCTTTATTTGTTATCAAATTGAGATTTTTAATTAGTTGCTCTTACCAAATTTGAGGGTGTTACATTATGTTAGATCAATTTTAACACAGATAAGAATTTGGTAAGTTTTGTACACTCAAGATAAAACTATTATTTAGAGTCGACAAACAATTGCTGAAGCTTTTTCACAATCTTTATCAACAATATAATCATCCACGTCATGTAACATGTTTAAATTATCATAGGTATCATTGTTTGAATCATACTTCTAATTAATCGTCATTACAGTCACGGACAACCATCTTGCAATCATCGAATTTCTCACCTTGGCATGGCCAACATGTATACCATTTCATAAACCAACGAATATCAAATGTTCTCATGTTCTCGTAGTAACTCTTATTTTAACCAGAACTCAACCCTACACACACAAAACACACACAAACATAGGGTTTTTGAAGAATTTCGACATAATACTTTTGAAAAACATGGATCTCAATAACTTAAATGATGTGACAATTATTTTTTTTTATAGGTTAACATATTTATTAAAAATTGGGTACTTTGTTTGAACCCCTACGCTTGATACTCATTACAACCCAAATGAAACACGATGCCCTGTAATAAATCGGGTATTATCTTTGTAGGGAAAAAAAGTATGCAAATCTAACGATGTCCTTGTACCAAACCGAGTACCTTTCGTTGCGCCCCTAATCCTAATATTTGTTACCACCCAAATTAATGTGACTTGTTTCTTATAGCAAACCGTGTATTATTATCTTCATTTTAAAAATCCGAACAAATGAAACAAAGTTCCCTCTAACCAACCGCATAGCATTTATTGCACCCCTACGCACACACTTTTGCATAGGGCTGTAAATGAACCGAACGTTCAGCGAACCGCTCGTGAACTGTTCGGCGGGAAGTTCGTTTATTTAATAAACGAACGAACATGAACACATTTTTTTGTTCGTTTAGTTAAATGAACGAACATGAACAATGGTCACGTTCGTGAACGTTCGTTCATTTATGTTCGTTTATGTATATAAATATATTTATATATTGTGAAATTCATATGTAAAATAATTAATTAAGTTAATATTTTAGAATTCATTTTTTATACCTTATAAGTTTACCCGGTTTTTTCATTTTGTTATGTTATTTACGAACGAAATGATGAGTAACGGTGGTTGTTTTTTGTTTATTTGTGTTCGTTCATTTATGTTTGTTTATGTTCATTCGTTTAGCTCTTAATGAACGAACATAAACGAATACGAACAAACTAATTTCTTAACAAACGAACACGAACACAAAAAATTTCGTTCGTTTACCGTTCGTGTTCGTTTGTTTGTTCGGTTAAGTTAAACGAACGAACACGAACAAGCCTCCGTTCGTGTTCGTTCGGTTCGTTTACAGCCCTGCTTTTACATGAGGTTTCCTTGATTTTTCTGGTATATGTGGGGGTAATAATGCCCCTTTTTGTAGTAGTGACATTTTATATTATATTTTATTTAATTAACTGAGTTTTAATATTGCTTATAACGTTTTATGTTTATCGTATCGGATTGAACATTGTTGTGCAAGATTTATTGTTAAAAAAAATTATTTCAATATGACAAAAGCCATCATAAACTACAATGTCACCACATTTTTTTAGGGAATTTAATTAAAATGTCCAAACATAAAAAATCAGTACCCAAAATGCCCCAAATCTTGTAAATTTTTGCCAAAATACCCAATAACCCCGTGAAACCCTAATTTTCCAAACCCTAATTACCCAACCCCGCGTTCTACACTAAAAACGCGGCTCAACCCCGCTTTTTTAGGCTAAAACGCGAACATACCCCGCGTTCCACCCATTAAACGCGGCCCTACCCCATTTCAAGCCAAACCCCCCGTGAATTCAAGCCAAACGCGGACCTCTCCCCGTGTTTTAGCACCAAACGCAGACCGATTATGCAACACGCGGGGTTATCCCCTCGTTTCAAGCCATACGCGGACACAAATAGTTAAATCCGCATTTTTCAAAAAACGCGGCCCAAAAACACGGGGTTATTGGGTATTTTGGCAAAAATTACAAGATTTGGGGCATTTTGGGTATCAATTTTTCATGTTTGGACATTTTAATTAAATTCCCTTTTTTTATATATCTTACGCTTTTATGGACAAAATAGTAAAACTAATAATTCTAGAAAAATAATAATAAGAGTAAACGACAAATTTGGTCCATGTGGTTTGTCGAAAATAACATTTTTCGTCGTCTATGTGGTTTGTCTTTTACCCAAACAAAACTACAGGGGACGAAATCATAAAATCGATTTTGATTGGGTAAACGACAATTTTTTTATATATATAAAATGATGCAAATGCTTCTCATTTAACGGAAATTTTTTAACCGTCGTTAGAGGAAGAGACCAAATCTGAACGTTTTTGTTAACCACGATGACCATCTTGTAATAATTGATATTTGACTTGAAACTCTTTTTGATAAATGTGAATTCTTGGGATTTGATTTAATAAATATCCCCGTATGCAGTTTTGCACAAGCGTTTTGTTATACACTGTTTCCGTACAAAAAAACTATTTCTCATACGTGACACAAATTTATACATGTTGGGAACGTAGTGGTTCCTTTGAAAAAAGGTTGTTAAAGTATCTTTCGTTGGTGTCAATATTACCTGGATAATCGATCAAATATTTTCTAAAATAATTTTACGCGTGTGGCGGTTGTGACCACTTTGTACACCTACTGAGTAAAAGGTAGCAAATTTTATTGTATGATTAATCTTTATAAAGCTTTTACATGTAGAGGTTTTATAAAAGTTAAATTGGCATAGTAGTTTAAAAACCTTGAACTCATTAGAACTATAGATGTAAGCCCTTGTTAGAGGTGGTGCTTAAGGACTGAAGGAGTCCTCAGAGTTTGAAGTGTTGGAGGACCTGACTTATGGTCAGTTTTGAAACTATAAATCTCAAGCTTTGTGATCTAGTTCCCACAGAAGAATTTGAGGCATTAGACCTATACTCTTCCCTAGTTAATTAAGTGACGATCTTTATGCTTTGACAAACCTTCGGGTTAAAACCGTGTGCGGTTGTTTGGGGCGAGTGGTTTTGAATTTGTGGGACAATGGTATGGTGGCATACTATGTGTCGGTGGTGTACTATCTTGAGGGGTATTCGTGAATAATGACGAGGTTATGGTTGTCTAGTGAAGCTGTTCGATTTGAGGTTTTACTTCCTTGAGTAGGCGTCAACTCTTTTTTTCCGTCATAGCAACCCTGGAACGAAATATTTGGTAGTATATCCACGTTTGCAGAATGGCCATTACGAGGTTAGGTGTCGACGTTTGGTTTTGAGGACAATGACTGTTGGTGTGTTTCAGTGAACTTCCGTTGGACCTGGTGTGTCTGCAGGTCAGGTGGTAACCTTGAAGAGATTAGATGTTGATAATTAAGAATCAATCATTGGCGTTTCGGTAATCATCAAGGCTTTTGTTGATTCGTCGATCAATGATGAAAAGATGTACGGGAGTTGTGTAACATTGGAGTTTGGGATAAGCGAATATCTGTAGAGTGTGTTGGTACAGTTTTGGGGGAAACATCATACCAATGTCGGGATCTATGGAAGTTTGGGAGCCCTTGCAGACATTCTGTCTGTGTCAGCTTTGAGGAACAAATTCAAGGTTGTGTCGGTTCAGACCAGACTAGTCGTAGGGAAGTTTCGTCAAAAGACGATAACTCTTTGGTGGTAATGATTTTTGGAGACATTGTCAGGATCTGATTCTAAATAAGAATAATGAAATTCAGAAACAATATTAAAGAAGTTGCAGAAAAACACTTTAATATTCAAACTATCAATGTAACAGTAAAATATAAATCACAACTTGTAAACTTTATTGAATGATTAAAGTTACAAGCTTTCACACAAAACCTCAATCTTGATGAACAGGCTCACCAAGACGAATTCTACTTCTCTAGAACTAGGATTGTAAACCTTGAGGTTAATTCTCTCTATCAACAAAAACTTAGAATGTTCAACTTAACAAAACTATTCTGAATAATTCTATACATATATTGAAAATAAAAGATAATTACAAAACATAAAAGATCTTCAGTATATTATTCCATCATTATCTTCAACCTTCCATGATTATCTTCAAGCCTTAATCTGCGCGTATCTTGATTATCACATAAGCAGTATTAAGTCACAGCAACATTAACACTCTGAGCAGTATTAATCTTCACCAGCAGCACTAACTATGCTCAGCAGTATTAATTTCTTCAAGCAGTAGTAATTTTGTCTTAGCAGTAGTAACCATGTTGTTCTGGCAGCAGTAATCATACTTAATCAAATCTTCAATTCCCAACAATCTTCCCCTAACTTGACTTTTAGAGAAGAGAAGTCAAGTTCTTCAGATGCTCCCAAAACTCCATTGCTCATAAACCTATATCAGGATTCAGCCCCAAACTTTGATTAATAATTCTCTGGATCAAGTATCTTGCCATTGCAGAATCTGGTGCACAACCTAGCTTTTTCTTCAATATAGCATACAACTTTAACCTGCTATGGTTGTAAACTCTATCCACTAGGAAGTATTCAAAGTGACTTGTATCCATAGCCAGTGCATATACTCCACTTCTTTCATACAGAGTCCAGTTGTTGATGGTTTTGAAAACATTTCTGATAACATGCTGAACTTCCTCTGGCTTGAACAACATGCATAGATATTCCATCACAAGTTTTGTAACTGGTATCCCTGGAGCTTTCAGTTTATCAGCATATAGTTTCATCCCCACCTCAAACATTTCCTCTAAGTCAGATTTGGAGCATACTCTTACTATCTTGGCCCAAGTAGGATACACCTCAAACTTTTCATCCTTCCTCTTAAGCCTGATATACTCCTTTCCATCTACTTCCATGGTATCCCAATGAGTAATCTCAGGAGGCTTGACACTAACTGGTTCAGCAGTTATAGGCTCAAGCACTTTCTCCATCACCACCATGTACATATTTACATCATAAGTACTGGATGGTTCTTCCTGAGATTGAGCTTTCTTTTCATCAGACTTAGGTGCCCCTTCTTCTTCAGCTACCTTTTGTTCTTTCTCAGCTTCTTCCTCAACCACTCTAGGTTTCTTAACAAGTTTTCTTCTTGCCATCATTTTTGTTCTTTTCAAAGTCTTCAAACTTTCACCTAGAGTAGCTTCCTTCTTTGGAGTTTCTTGATCATCAGTAAAGGGTTTTTGTATTAGAAAGTCATGAATCTCTTTCATCCTCTTTTCCACTTCAACTCTGGCTTTGTCATTTCCTTGAAGCTTAGTCATCTCTGCATCATACAACCCTTTGATTTGATCAAATGACATTTTTGTGAACATCTCCTTTTTGACTCCCACAGCACCTTTGAGGAAAGTGATCATCTTCTTTCTCTCTTGAGTGCCAAGGTAGGTCTTTGAAGGTTGTCTCTTCTTTGCACTCTTTTTGATCATCACAGGCTTCTTTAGAGTTGCAGATTTCTTCTGTGCTATCCCTATCCTTTTCCATTTGATCTTTTTCTGCTTGCTCAAGTTCTGCCTGAATCTTCTTAGCTAAAGCTTCATCTGACTCAATCAGCTTTTGCTTTTTAAGTGGCTGGTCAGATTCCACTATCTTGGCTTTGCCTTTGTCCTTGCTTGCTACCTTCTCAACACTTGCTTTCTTGATAACCTCAGCATTGTCTTTGATGACAACTCCTTTGGCCTTTGAAGTGACTTTAGGAGTATCATGTTTAGCCTTGATTAATGCTTCAGCTACCTCAATTTCTTCCAAATTGCTGCTAAGGAGGTCTGTTAATATCTCTTTAACAATTTCTGCTGCTTCATTTATTTCAGCAGCATTAACTGTTTCTGCTGCTCTATCTGTTACTGCTGCTTCTTCAAACACTGAATCTGTTTCTACTGCTTGTACATCAAACTCCCCCTCAACTCCATGTATCTCCCTCTTATTCTCAGCATTCTCCATGTTGACCTCAGCTTCTGACTCCCCCTTTTTAGGAACATCATCCACTGGGTTCCTTCTTCTGAGTACAAATCTTTGCTTCTTCTTCTTTTGAATCACCTTCTTAACCAACTACTTTAATGTGCTGATTTCTTCTTGCTGGTTGATGATGACCTTCTTGAGTTCATTTACAACCTGCTTCTGAGAATCCAGTTCAGTTGCCATTTTGGATATGGCTGAAATCAATTCGTGGTAGTCATATCTATCCTCACCTTCTCCAGGAGTGTGACCCCCTTTTGAGGGATCATTGGAACTTTTAGTAGTAGAGGTCTTCTGCCTAGCAGAAGCACCCTCCACCCCCTTGGTTTCTTGGCACCTGGGACCTTTGGATGATTGCTCACCCAAAGTTGCCATGGGGAAGGTCTTAGTGATGTTACCACTGGCCTCTTCTGTGCTAGCAGGAGTAGTGGCAGCCTTCTCACCCACATGCTCATGCATCTCCTCAGTGAGCACCTCCTTGGGGTTGGGAGACACCCCAGTGGTTTCCCTATTGATATTCTCTAATGGAGAATGCTCCATTAGAGGGCTTTGAGGTTCTGGGTTTGAAGGAGGTACAACAAGGGAAGGAGCCTTGTGTACCTTTCTCTTAGCATAAGTTTTGGTTAAAACTGGTGTTGGCTTATGAACAAGGGACTGAGGAAGTGATATAGTGGTTGAAGGTTGGGTTTGGCTATCAGTGGGATGGTCTAGTGAGGGCCTTGACCCTGATGCCATACCTTCTTGGTTGTGGGACACCACCATCATTGTAGAGAACAATGGGGTGTCAACTCCTTCCGAGTCCTTGGCAGATCTTTTCATATTTGAAAAGACCTTGCCCTTAGGGATTTTAGGTACATATACCTCATTAAACTGAGGTATATCCGTCAATTCAGTGGTGATAACTGCCTGGACAAATCTTGGATACATATAGAAACTCTTTTTATTATCCAAGTTTGACACAAGGTCATTGAAAATCATTTTTGAGAAATTATACTTTTTGGCAGTGGACAAGCAGACCAAAGCATAAGCAATGGTACTACTGAACTGACTCCATCCAGTAGTTTTTCTAGAAATACAGTGCATAAGAGTATGAACAAAGAAACGCCATTGGGGAGAAAAGTTAGCTTTGTAAAATTTGAAAACACCCTGTTGGCCTTCATACCCCATTCTTGTGAGATTGGAAAATAAATCCTCATTAGGGATAGAGGTAATACCTGAGGCATCGTCTAGACGTAGACTGATGCGAATGACCTCTTCAGTGACTATCAAGGATTTGTCACACACCCTTGTCATGATAAACTGCACACCGTTTTCAGTAACAGCGGTGACATTGGCCCAAAATTGCTTCTGGTGCTCGACGAAGATTGGTGGTGACACAGTAAGAGCATACGCTATATGACTGGTCTTGAGAAAATCAACTATTTGATGGAATCCATCAGCCTGCTTTGGCTTTTGAAGCATTGCGATCTCATTGTGTTCATCAATAAACGCCATGGATGCCATCAGTCTTGAGGATACGTGATTGAAACACACTGGTTACTTGAGAGAAAATAGTTAGAGAGAAGATGAACATTATTCAAAGAGTCGTTGTGAGCTTTTAGGTGGGCAAAGAGGGTATTTATATGATTCGGGAAAGAAGCAGTATTAACCCTATTTTCAGTTAAAGCAGTACTAACCCACTGGCAGTATTAACTAAGAGCAGTGTTAACTGAGAGCAGTATTAACTGCAGCGGTATTAACTAACTAGCAGTATTAACTACTAGCAGTATTAACAAATACCTGAAGTAGTAACTCATACTAGCAGTAGTAATAATGAACCAGCAGTAGTAACTTTGCACTGGCAGCATTAACTATACTTACACTGTTGAAGCTTGTTTTAGTCTGAGCAGGGCAATAAACTTCCTAAGAAAGATGATTAGTAGCACCAAACAAATAAACAAATAACAGGTATACAAACACTTATTAAACATGAGCTCATTCAGAGTTGATCATGCCCACACTTGTGACCAAGAAAGTGAATCTACCCACATCAAAATCTTTAGTGAATAGATCAGCAAACTGATTGTCAGTATGAACTTTAGCAACTTGAATAAGCTTCTTTTCATTGCAGTCTCTAATAAAGTGATACCTGATTTCAATGTGCTTTGTTTTGGAGTGCTTGACTGGATTGTTAACAATGCTAATAGCACTGCTATTGTCAATGAAGATTAGAGTGTGAAGAAAGGTTACCCCATAGTCCAACATTTGATTCTGAATCCATAGAACCTGAGAACAGCAACTTGCAGCAGCAATGTACTCAGCTTCTGTTGTGGATAAGGACACTGTGGTTTGCTTCTTACACTGCCAAGATACTAGTCTTGCACCCAAAAGTTGACATCCCCCTGAAGTAGACTTTCTATCCATATTAGCACCACCCAAGTCACTGTCTGAATATGCAATCAAATCAAAAGTAGATTCAGAAGGATACCAAAGACCTAATCTAGGTTGCCCTCTTAAGTATATGAAAATCCTCTTAACTGCTTGAAGATGTGACTGCTTTGGCTTGACTTGGAATCTGGAACACACACACACTGGAAACATGATATCTGGTCTTGAGGTTGTGAGATACATGAGAGATCCAATCATTGATCTATAAAGATGGACATCAACATCCTCCCCCTCAAGATCGGCAGTAATTTGTTTGTGTGTTTCCATTGGTGTGCTTGCTGGCTTTGAGTCTGATAGACCATACTTATCTAGGATGTCTTTCACATACTTTGATTGACTTATGAAAATCCCATCTTTCTGCTGTTTCACTTGAAGCCCAAGGAAGAAAGTGAGTTCACCCATTGAACTCATTTTGAAGCTCTTGTGCATCAACTCTTCAAAGTCTCTACACATCTGATCTTTTGTGGATCCAAAAATGATGTCATCCACATATATCTGAACAAGTAGGATGTCCTTCTTACTTCTTTTAATGAAAAGCGTCTTGTCAATGATTCCCCTTTCAAACCCATTTTCCAAGAGATAGGTAGACAGAGTATCATACCATGCTCTTTGGGCTTGATGTAGACCATAGAGTGTTTTCTTAAGTTTGTATACTCTGTCAGGATATGATGGATTCTCAAATCCAGGGGGCTGACAGACATATACTTTCTCATCAATTGTTCCATATAGAAAGGCATTCTTCACATCCATCTGATATACCTTGAACTTCATATATGAGGCATAGGCTAGAAACAGCCTAATTGCCTCTACCCATGCAACTGGAGCAAAGACTTCCTCATAGTCTATGCCTTCTTCCTGAGTGTACCCTTGTGCCACTAGCCTTTCTTTGCTCCTGATTACTATTCCTCTCTCATCCTTTTTATTTCTGAAAATCCACTTTGTGCCAATTGCTCTATGACCTTTTGGAAGTTCCACCAAGTCCCAAACATCTTGCAATGTAAATTATAGCAACTCTTCTTGCATGGCTTCTATCCAACTTGAATCTTTCATTGCATCATAAGCCTTCTTAGGCTCAATCTGAGATAGAAAGCAAGAGAGTACTGAATGTTGTTGATCCTGCAAATCTTGAAGTCTGCTTTGATTCCTAGTCATCATAAGAGAAGAGATGTCTCCTATTACCAGCTCAGGAGGATGATTCTTCTGAGTTCTTGTCTGAAGACTAGGTTCTTCATTAATTCCCACATCTAAATTGGAATCATTTAAGTCAGCTGAGGGAATCTCATCAGTTGCTTCTGGCTCTTCATGCTCTGAATTCTCCCCATCTCTTCTTTCTTCTTCACTCTGAATAGGTTCAGTAATAGTCTCCTTTTCACAGATTTCAATAGGGTCCATTGTAGGTATTGGAAAGATCACAGACTGAGGAATAATATTTTGTACTTGTTCATCCCCTGATCCTCTACTTCCTGATCCTGCATGATCATCACTACTGAAACCCAAAGAGTTAGTTAGTGAATCATTGTCAAATAACCATTGAGGACCTGAACCAATAGGATTTGGTGTGTTCTCATTGCATTTGACATTGTCACTTTCCTCAATTATTCTAGAAGAAGAATTAAACACTCTGTATGCCTTACTCTGAGATGAGTAACCAACAAGAAAACCATCATCTGCTTTGCTATCAAACTTTCCTAAGTGAGTTTTGGTATTGAGAATAGTACAAGGACACCCAAAAGGTTTGAAAAATCCAATAAATGGTTTTCTTTTATTTAAAATCTCATATGGTGTCTTGTTTTTAGGCTTGACTACTTGAACTCTGTTTTGGACATAGCAAGCAGTATTAACTGCTTCAGCCCAGAAAGTAATTGGAAGTTTTGAATCAGCTAACAAAGATCTAGCAGCTTCAATCAGTGTCCTATTCCTTCTCTCAGCAACATCATTTTGTTGTGGAGTCCTAGGATTATATTGCCTCTCAATTCCTTTTTCCTCACAAAAGGTGTTTAGGTCAAGATTTTTAAATTAAGTACCATTATCTGACCTAATGACTTTTACCTTTTGATTTGTTTGGTTTTCAATTCTTAGAATAAAGGATTTGATCAGTCCACTTGTCTCATCCTTAGTCCTTAGAAAATATACCCAAGTAAATCTAGAGTAATCATCAACAATAACTAAGCAGTATGATTTCTTACCTATACTCATGACATTTGTAGGACCAAACAGATCCATATGCAACAACTGAAGAGAAGAGGAAATTGTGTTCAACTCTTTGAACTTATGAGAAGTTTTGTGTTGTTTGCCTTTGAGACAAGCAACACAATGATCATCACATGAAAAGACTTTTGAAGGCAGACCTCTTACAAGGTTGTTTTTAACAAGTTTATTCATTGTTTTAAAGTTCATGTGACACATCCTTCTGTGCCAAAGTGATGATTCATCCAAAGAGGCTTTGGAAACAAGACAGTTTACGGATGAATCATTTGAAACATTTTCCATATCCAAACAATAGGCATTATCCTTTCTAGGAGTTCTTAGTAGTATCATCTTTTCATCAACTACCTTGAATCCAGGAGCAAGGATAATGCATTCTGAATCAGTGAATAATATGTTATGTTTTTTGTCACAAACCTGTGATACACTTAACAGGTTGTATCTTAACTGTTCAACATAGAAAACATCTTCAAAGGTCATCTTACCTTTTGTTACATCTCCCTTACCACTAATCTTACCTCCATCTGGAGTATTTCCAAAGGCAACATGCCCTCCATCAATTTTCTTGAAATTCTTGAGGCAAGCCATGTTCCCTGTCATGTGCCTAGAGCAACCACTATCAACATGCCAAATGCTCTTTCCCTTGAGCTGCTGGTTGCCCTGCACATAAGATAAATCAATTAGTATTGACTGGGAACCCAAGCCAAAGTGGTTTTGGGCCTCCCTTTCTCATCAAAGTACTTACACTCCTTTTTGATGAGATTTTTAAATTTAGAATCCTCATGACTGGAGTACTTTGTCAAGATGATTGGTCTAGAAGCACAAGCACTAGAAGCAATACTAATTTTAGAAGTACTAACAGAGTTAGCAGTATTAACAGGTTTAGCAGTACTAACCTTGTTAGAAGCACTAACAGAGTTAGCAGTATTAATATTTGGTGAAGTACTAACAATGTTAGTTTTAGAAGTACTAATACTCTCAGCAGCACTAACATTGATAGCAGTAGTATTGCTTCTGGCAGCACTATCTTTATCAGCAACACTATTTGTGGTAGCAGTACTAACAGTTTTAGTGCTTTTGGGAACCCACATCTTGACACTTTCGTTTACAGTCTTTTTCTTCATGTGGCTTTTAGATTTAACATGTTTCTTAGCCACATGGTTCCTTTCATTCTTCCTATAACCAAAGGGTTTTTGCACAGATCTTTGAAAATTTATCCTTTGGTTCATAGGATTAAAATAACAGTGCTTGGCAAGATGGTTCAATTTGCCACATATGAAACAAGGTTTTGGTCTGATGATTCTACTAAGATCAACTCCTTGTTTCTGAGCCCACTGATTATTCCAATTTCTTTGATTTCCCCTTCTTTTATCATGTTTTAGGGGCTCATATTTATTACCTGCACACTGTTTGCAAGGAACAGGATTCACAACTGTAGTCTGCTTGTAATGGACCGTTTTAGACTTTCCCTCAGTCTTCTCTACACCATCAGATTTGACCCAATCCCTTCCACCACCCTCATTGGTAAGAATGTTATTTTCTAAGGGAATCTCACCACTCACAGTGTTATCCTTACTCTTACCAGCTTCTTTCTCAGTCTTGTCCTCAACAACTACTTCATCTAAAGGATCTATCTTAGTGGCTCCCTCATGCAAGTCCTTCATATCCTTGGTCTCTAGCAAGTCTGATTTAGGAGGGATGTCGTTGTTGTTGTATGGTGGTGGTGTGGTATTGTACCCAATTCCTGGTTTAAGCTTATCATGGATTTGGACCTTTAGAATTGAATCCATGGCTTTAGAAGCATATGAAAACTTTTCCACATCTAGCTTAACCTTGGCTAGCTCTCCTCAACTTTTCATTCTCCTCTCTAGACTTTGTCAGTTGGATTTCTAGATCATTTTTCTGCCATTTCCAGTAATTTGTATCATATGTGTGTTGAAGTTCATTGGCTTGGAAACCTTTAATTTGTTCCTCAAACCTCTCAACAATTTTCACATAGTCTTTTCTATCCTTTTCTAACCTCTTAAGGTCATCACTCATACTCTGGTTGTGATCCCTGTACCTTTTAACAGTGTCTATGCAAGTTTGAGTACAGAGATTAGAAAGTACCTCAGTTGGGAGATCAGATACCTCTGCCATGAGAGCTTGATTTTGAATGGCCTCTTCTGCTTGATCACTCCAGTCAAACCCCATTCCTTGTTGAGAAACAAGAGCTTGAGCAGAGTTTCTGTTCTGGTTGAAGCTTCCAGTCTGAGCTTGTTGGTGGTTGTTTTGAGACATTCCACTTCTGCATTCCCTGGCAAAGTGTCCCTTCATATGACACTTGTAGCACTCCACTTTTGACTTATCAAAGCCTGCTCCATCTTCTCTTCTTTGAGAGAAGTTGTTCCTCCCAATCCTCTTGATGAACTTCTTCACCCTCATAGAAAGCATGGCCATCTGCCATTTAATATCCATCTCTTCAATATCATCAGGATGAAGCTGTTCCAAGTCATCATTGATTAAGTAAGAGTTACCATGGCTGGAAAGAAAGGCTTCAAAAACAGATTCATTGCCTTTTTCTTGATTTACTCCACTGGCAACATTAACTGATTCAAGGTTAGCAGTAGAATCAGTTGATGCTGATAGGAGTGCAGCATTATGAACATATCCAGTAGGCTTCTTCTTTGCTTCCACTTCAGATTCAAACACTCTCAGATCATTGTACAGATCATCCAGTTCCTTTTATTCCAGCATGTCATTCTGTCTGAATGAGACAGTGTACATGGTCCATTCATCTCCAAGAGATCTGAGGAACTTTCGGTTGACATCATCTTGTTCCATCTGAACTCCAACAGTAGCCAACTCACCAATTAGCTTATTGAATCTATCAAAATTTTGAGTCATAGACTCATTCTTTGAAGATGTAAAATTCTCATATTGCTGCTTGAGAATATCCCTTTGATTCCTCTTAGTGCTCTTGGTGCTAGCAAATCTCTTCTCTAAAGCATTCCATAGAATCTGAGCATCAGTGCAGTGATGAAACTGATGTTGATACTCATTGGGGATGGCCAAAAGCAGGGTGCTTAAGGCTTTCATCTCCAATTGTCTCACTTTTTCTCAGCATCAGTTTTTGGAGGTGGTCTTCTTCCATCTTGTCCAATTTTACCTTCAGCAGAGGGACCATTCTCAATAATGTCCCACATAGAAAAGTCTGTAAGGAGGATGTACTACTTGATCCTAATTTTCCACATTTCAAACTCATTAGGTTTGAGCATGGGAACTTTTGAAACAAGAGTACTGGTTTATTCAACTGTGTTGTCCATGATGAATGAAGGTTTCTGAGAATACTATGCTCTGATACCACTTGTCAGGATCTGATTCTAAACAAGAATAATGAAACTCAGAAACAATATTAAAGAAATTGCGGAAAAACACTTTAATATTCAAACTATCAATGTAACAGTAAAATATAAATCACAACTTGTAAACTTTATTGAATGATTAAAGTTACAAGCTTTCACACAAAACCTCAATCTTGATGAACAGGCTCACCAAGACGAATTATACTTCTCTAGAACTAGGATTGTAAACCTTGAGGTTAATTCTCTCTATCAACAAAAACTTAGAATGTTCAACTTAACAAAACTATTACGAATAATTCTATACATATACTGAAAATAAAAGATAATTACAAAACATAAAAGATCTTCAGTATATTCTTCCATCATTATCTTCAACCTTCCATGATTATCTTCAATCCTTAATCTGCGCGTATCTTGATTATCACATAAGCAGTATTAAGTCACAGCAGCATTAACACTCTGAGCAGTATTAATCTTCACCAGCAGCACTAACTATGCTCAGCAGTATTAATTTCTTCAAGCAGTAGTAATTTTGTCTTAGCAGTAGTAACCATGTTGTTCTGGCAGCAATAATCATACTTAATCAAATCTTCAATTCCCAACAGACATTTGGTGAGAGTGTCGAGGTAGACTTTAAGTACAAATGAATTATTGAGGAGACCTTGATGCGTCGTAATCAGAAGTATCTAAGGGAATAGTTCGGATTGGGGTATTCTTGGTGGAAATGACTAGAAAGGTCGTAAGTTACCTTTGATGATCAATCTAAGGTTGGGAGGCAACCGAGATTGAATGTGAAGAAAGTGATTAAACAAAGATTCAACGTTCATCCCAGCATGGGTGAGTTATATCGATCGGTGAGGCTATGTTTGTGATGGTCGTTATGAGAAACGCGGCGACAACCTTAAATGGGATGTAATCGGTCTCGCACATGATGTAAGGTTTCGTGAAGGCATTCCTTTTTGGATAGGAAATCAATCGATCTTGTCAAGTGCGGTATTGGGTGCTTGATTGGTGCCAGATTTCGAGGAAAAAATCTCTTTAAGGTTGGGAGGATTGTGACACCCCGACTTCGAAATGTATCATTTCAAGTTAATTCAAAAATCGGTAATTTTAAGGGAAAAATAAGATATAGGAGTTTGGGCTTGAATCTTAGATTTTATAGTCTTGATGGATGAGGGATTCAATTATGAGTCCATCAGTTCTTTCCGGAGCTAAATTGGAGCTACAACAAAGAAGTTATGGCCAAAACAGTGAACGGGTGGAAAACCGGGCGGACAGTGCATTACGCAACTTGTGTCGCGTCTTAGAGTCAACCCCACGACTTTTGGGAAAGCGGGCGACTTATGCTGCGACTTAAGGTCGCGGCATAACCTGCGAAACACACTGTCAGGTCAAAACTCGAATTTTCAGCCCTCAAGCCTCATTTCCCTCAACCAAACTCTAACTCTCTTCCCCTTTTCTCTCCCAAACCGACCTCAACCCCCAAAAGCGAACCTTAACACATTTTGAGGGTTTTTCCTCCTTAAACCACATGATTCTTCATCATCTAGCTAGTTGAGATCATGAACCACCTTCATGTTCATCTTCTTCACCAAGTTCATGGGGATCTCATCTAACCCTTTTCATCATTGGAAGATTGGAAGCTTATGGTTCGTTTTGGAGATCTACAAGTGTTTTGGTTGGTGATTCAAGCTATTGGTTGAGGTAATCTTCTCCTTCTTCAAGTATGGAAAATTAGGGTTTTGGTATAAGATGAAAAGTTCATGTAAATGTTTGGGGAACATTTCTAAAAGGGTTGAATATGATTATTTATGGTTGGAAATGTGTGGATCTAGGTTTTGGAAGAATCGTGCTTGTGGATTCAAGTTTCTTCAAGGAAAGCTCTAAGTGGGGTAAAATCTAGACTTAGCCTAAATCTAGCAAGGTGAGTTCAAGTTGATTTGTGAAAACGTTGTACATGCCAAAATGTTTATTTTAAAGCATTTATGTGTTTTACATGAAATTATCAGTTGTTGAGTTATTTGGTAACTTTTGGTTATTTGAAGTATTTGGCTTATTAAACCTTGTAAAATACCACATTTGGGATTTTTGGACATTTTGATAAATAAGTCATAAACGATAGTGTTTTAATGATTTATTGTGTAAATGGATTTTTGGTCACAAATGCATTTTAGTGTTTGTTGGGTTTTTATGCATCATTCATATAAATGGGCAATTTGAAAATAAGAGTATGTGAGTCCTTGGGATGAGTTATTCCCGACCTTGGGAACATTTTGGAAATAATAACCTTTTTGGGTTTTGGGCCGAAGGCCATTGATGATTTGAGAAATAAAGATTTTGGGGAAAGATTTAACTTGGTTTATATAACCATATTGGCTCTCGTAGTTTAGCCAATCGTATGTTAAGCCTTTTGGGGATTGATTTGTACTATATTGAGTCTTTGGCATATTTGTTCCGTTTTGTTAGCTCGTTAAGGAGCTTTGGACGTATGGTGTACTTAGTTGCATCTTATTTGAGAGTTGCATGTTTTGAATGCGTTAGTTCATTCTTTTGGGTCATGTAACGTTTTAGACTGTAATGCATTGGATCCATAGGCATATGAGTCAGTTGGTTAGTGGGGACTTTATCCCCGTTTTGGGACTGGACATTATTTATGGCTAGCGGGAGCTCGAGGTAGAGATCGTGGGTGGTTGAACTAGATAACTGCGTAACCTTTATTGAAGGGCTCGAGGTAGAGATCGTGGGTGGTTGAACTCGATGCCCGTTTGTCATCCAGTCTGGTTACTCATCGTGGAATTTAGTGTCCGCGTTTGAATTCTAGTGAGTGGTCCCCAAGTCATGTGGTTGATTATGTAAGTTTGCGGTGGTGCTCTGCAGAGCCGTATACGGAGCTAAGTCTTGCGGTGGTAGCTCAGATGAGCCAGATACGGGGACTTGTGGCTTTGGTTGTGACACTCATTAGAGGTCGAGTAGACACTAGGATCAGTGGTGTCTTGCGGTGGTAGCTCAGATGAGCCAGATACGGGGACTTGTGGCTTTGGTTGTGACACTCATTAGAGGTCGAGTAGACACTAGGATCAGTGGTGTCTTGCGGTGGTAGCTCAGAGGAGCCGGATACGGGGAACCATGGTCTTATGTGAAACTCGAGAACATCGATAAGTGGCCTAACTTTGTGTGCCCGCCACATTCGATGGAATTCGGGTATACCCCGACAACGAAAGGTGTTGTTTCTGGGTATTGAGTTTTATTATACAAGTTTTCGGTGGCGTCTTGTGTAAATGGAGTTTATCCTTGATTTACGAGTTGAGTATTATGCCCCCACCCGTGTTTTGGGTGTTTCGGGATACAAAGTTTTAACTGCATTTTTATAAATGTAGAGTTCAATTTCTATTCGCGTTTTGAGTGGGTTTTGGGTTGGAGTTTATTTACGAAAGAACGTTTTATATTGGGATCTTGTCCCCGAAGTAGTTTGGATTTGAAAACGTTTGTATCGGTGTTTTGCCCAAAATGCATATTATTGGAAAACGAGTCGTTTTCATATTCAAATCATATCTTTTGAAAGATTATGATATAAACTGCATTACCTCTTTTCAAATATATCTTTATTCGTATGAAAAACTCTTGAACTCACTAGGCGTTAGCCTAACCTTTTTATTTGTCGGCATGTGCAACAGGTTCCGGTTGGGATTAGCTCTAGTGACACTGGGTTGAGAGGAGTGCTAGACGTGTGCTCAAAAGATGGATATCTTAGTGAAGTCTTCCGCACTTGTTTTCAGGAAGAGCATATTATAGTTGGGATTAAGTAACACCGACTTTGATCTAGTCCTTGTATAAGACTGGAGTTTATATTTGTTGAAGTTGAATAGAAAGTTTTATTTTGGAGAGTTATCTCTTACTTGATGAAATGTCGAAAATTTTAATTAGTTGCTCTTACCAAATTTGAGGGTGTTACATATAGGACGGTAATCAAATGAGAACCGTAAAAAGGTTAAGAACCGTGGGGACTAATCTCAATCATTAAAAAGTTTTAATCAATGGTTATTAAATATAGTGGCATTTTTTGTAATATTTAGGGTATTTGCGTCTAGTTACTTATAAATTCAAAAAAATGATAAAAGAGTATTGGTGGGTCAAACCAACCCAACACTATAGCTGATCATGAACATGATGCATACGGTTTATTTTAGGGCAATGCTAATGGCATCCCTATAATGTCAAAATCAAGTCAGTTTCATGCATTGGAAATAGGAAAAGTTAGTCTGGATGTTGACGTGTGTGAGGAGGAATTCAAAGGTAGGGATGCTCTTAGCAATTGATGGGGGTGCCATTAGCCTCCCCCTTCTTTTAATTTGAAAAATACAACTTATAAAGACAAAATATAACAATTGTTAATTCTCCGTTTTATTTTAAGGAAAAAAAGTGGAAAATAAGAAAGTTGGAGGACCTCATTGAAAATGTAGTCATTAAGGCCTAAAACCCTAAGTTGTTTCCTCATTTGGTATCTTCCTGGAGGGTGCGGCGCTAGGGATAGAGAGAAGGTGAAGAAGTTTCTGTTTGAGGCCGATTCACTGAAGTTTGTTCGTAGGGATTCAAGCAATCACCTAGAAGAGGTTCTTCCCAAGAGGTAATCCTTCCAATTCTTTTTGTCAGAGATGGTAATTCTGGGTATTTAGGAAATTTCTGAGTTTTGTTTTTCTTCTCGAGAAGTTTTCGATAGATATGTATCTGGTTAGGGAGAAAAGCGTTTGGGTTTGGTCGATTCTTGATGTTCGATTCGTGGGTTCTAATATCAGACTAATGGGTGTAAATGGTTTGGGTTTTAGTCGATTGAAAAAGGGATCGATAGTTTGGTTATCGCTCTCTATGAATCATCGTGAACCGGGGGGTCGCCCGCACCCGGGGATCGATCGAGTTGCCTTTCTCCCCGGGTCACCCGGGAAACCAAGAGCCGGGATCACCCGGTAATCAAGGTGTAACACCCCGAAATTTTGAGTTCATGCTTAGAATTCTATAAATTCCATTTATGTTCTTTATGTTAAATGTGTTGAGTTTGAGCTTTAAAGACCCTATTGGTAATCCTTAATATATTCTCCTTATCCGTGGAACTATTCTATCGAACCTCGATATCATTTAGTTGCTAATAGTTGGACAAGAATTCGAATTTCAGGAACTGGGAAGTTAGCACGAGAGTGCCCGCGAGAGTTCCAGGGTCACTCTCGCGAAGGGCACAATCGTGTGGCCTAGTTGAACTTACCGTACATTTGGCGCGATAGTGCCTGGCAAGAGTGCCAAGGCACTATCGCGGAGGGCACTATCGCGGGCGGGTCACTATGCACCTTTTTGGCCGAATTTCTCACTTAAAACACCATTTTCTCACTTTAACTCCAAGACTTTTATTTCTCTCTACATACCTGCGATTTTCCTCTCCACCTTTCTTCACCCATTAAATTCTTGACCTAAAATCCACTCTTATCATTTATTGGCCCTCAACTATCTCAACTCATTGGAAGTCTAGAGACTTTAAAGCTTCAAGGGAAATCATCATCAAACTAGGGTTTTTATATTTTAGGGTTTTTACTCCACAAACCCTAAAGGTGAGTTTCTTACTTACTTCCACATGTTATAGCTTTACTACTATATGCCTTAACTTCTTATAAATTGTTGATTTGGGGATTTGACCTAACTGCTGATAAGAATGCTTATTATTCTAACTTGCATTGTGGAAATGATTATTAGAGATGTAAATGGGTATGGATTTATGTTAGAAATTATGCCATGATTTTTATATGTTCAATGGTGAAATAATGTCATATGGTTGATTTACCGTTTTGGAACCCAACTCTTGTGCACGAGAGTATGGGTGGTCGTTGGTGGATTTTGAATCCGTAGTATATGATTTATGGGTGGACACTAAAGGAGACTCCTTGAGTTGAAACCCTATAATCGATGGGATAGGCACTAAGGCTCAACTAACCTTGAGGTGTAGCTCGACGGAGTGGGCACTAAAGGTGGTTTAGACGCTTGAGGTGACGCCGGATACAGTGTGCACTAAAGTGACAGCCTGAGGTGTAATCTCCCTATTTCTAAGAACTTGTTATGTTTCTTGATGTATTGTGTACATGTTGTATTGTTAAACCTTTAATGGACCATACTTGGAATATCGTCATGGTGCGGTAACCCGGGAGTTCCTACTTTCCAAGCCTCTAATTTTATTATCTATAATTGTTTGGGAATTTACTAGGCTTCTAGCCTAACACTTGATGTTGTGTTTATCTTTAGGTCCTCCTAGTGGTGTACAGCGGGCACCTTGACCACTGGTTGGGAGTAGGACCATTGGTGGTCCGGGCTTTTGGGATGGCATTGTGAAGAGCGTTTTGAGGACTTAGGTAGCATTTGGTACGCAGACATGATTGGACGGGACTGGACAGGACAGAACAAGAAACTAGGACAGGACTGGACGGGACAAGACAAATGTCTGTCTTATGTTTGGTATGACTAGGACTGGATAGTACAGAACTGGACAAATTTCCCTAAAAGGTTTTTTTGATGATTTTATATATCATATAATAGTTATAAATAACACAAATAAAGTATATCTTTAAATAATTTAATTAAAAAAACATTTTTATTTTTTTAAACGATTTTCATACATATAAATACATAAAAAAACAAGGGTAGGAAATTTGAATGAAGAATATGAAATAATTGATGGTAGTTCGAAAAAAAATTTGATTCATATAAAGAAAATATAATATTTGATTCAATTTGGAATATCTTAATGAATTGGCAGATGCATAGATGCAACGACAGGTAAAGATAAATGCGATGGGTGGCCCGTAAAGGACGGTAGTTGTGAAGAACGTGAAAGATAGTGGATGGTGGTGGTGCAGGTGGTTGTTATGGTTGATGTGGTGGAGGTATAGGTGGTCGACTATGGTAGTGGCGGTGGACAGGGGTAATAGAGGTTATTGTAGGGGAGGAAGAGGCGGAGGTCACCGACGGTAGTTGGCGGTAAGCGTCGGTGGTGGCGGCGGAAATGGGTGGCGGTGATCGGTAGAGGTGGCTATAGGCGGTGGTTGTGGATGTGGTGGAGGAAGAGGTGGAAGTGGTCGACGATGGTTGGTGGTGGCTACCGGTGGCCGTTGATAGTGGTGGCGGCCAAAGGTGGTGGTGATCGGTGTTAGTGGAGGTGGTCGACGATGGTAGTGGTGGTGGCGATGGCCGATGGTTATGGAGGTGGTGGATGAGGTTGTTATGGTGGAGAAATAGGTATAGGTGGCCGATGGTGGTTGGCGGTGGCTACTGGTGGCCGCCGATGGTGGTAATGGCGACGATGGGTAGTGGTGACCCTTAAGACTAATACCATATTAGGATTATACATCAAATAGCGG
The DNA here is from genome assembly GCA_954870635.1 of Arctium minus. Lineage (NCBI taxonomy): Eukaryota > Viridiplantae > Streptophyta > Magnoliopsida > Asterales > Asteraceae > Arctium > Arctium minus. The sequence goes on along the minus strand of OX941094.1, from coordinate 2,272,182 downwards.
TAAATCAATGATTTTTAGTTTTTGTCTCACTTTTGTCCTATGTTGTTCCACCTATTTTGGTGGAACAAGAAAATACCATTTTTTGTCCCATCTTGTCCCACCTTGTCCAGTCTCTGTCCCTGTCCCATGTCGCGCCAAATGTGGGACAGTGAATTTTTGTCCTGTCCCATGTCACGCCAAACGTGGGACACTGAGTTTTTGTCCTGTCCCGTCCCATCCAGTCTGCAAACCAAACGCACCCTTAGCAACACCCAAATTAATCTAGTAGTGTCTTTGATCTAGATTAGTTAGGTTGTTGTAATATATGTCTTATTTCCATTGCTACTATATTTGTTCAAACTACCCCGAATTCTTGGGTTTTAGTTGTCTTAATTTACAGGAATGGAAATCTTGATATTTTAGACGTCATATTGCAAAATTTTAAATTTTATTTGGTTATAATTTTTGTTACAAGTTGGTATCAAAGCAGTAGTTTAAGCGAACTAGGTACGACTGTAGAATGCCTAGACTTAAACAGAGACCAATAAGTGTGAATTGTGAGATGGGGTAGCTTTTGATTTAGGGAATTGGTAGGGTCGATCGATTCTTCATCATTGAAAGTTGTAAAAATGGTATTGAGAATTCTTATATGTAGTATGTTCGTAATTTCAACTAGTTATTGTTGTTATGAATGTATTGTTACGTAAGCGTGCTTAAGTTACTGTGATTATGATGATCAATGTTTGTGCTAGTACGTGCTAGAGTAATTACCCAATGCATGTCTCTTACCGTATGCTTGTGTATGTGGTGTAGCAGTTAAGGATGGTTAACACTCGGAACAGAGCAAGGACTCCACCGGAGGGAAATGAAGCCTCCGCATCAACAGCCGACCAACCGGAAAACGCGATAACGAGGGAAGTTCAGCCCCAAGCAAATCTTTTGGCTGGGGGGGCAGAACTTATCCCAAGGGGAAATCTGACCACCCCAAACCCAGTGATGACTGAAGTCACTCCCGAGACCAGGATTATGGATAACATGATGCGGGCCATGAGTGAGGCTATGGCTAAGCAGCAGGAATTCTTTTTAAAACTGTTGGAGGACAGGGATGCTAGTCACCGCAGGAATGAAGCAGTGGAGGAAAATGTGGTTGTTGCAGGATCAGGGGGAACCGGAAATGGGATTCCGACTGTTGAATTGGTGGCAAACGAGGTGAGGCCAAAGGAAAAGACATGCTCGTTCAAAGCATTCCTTGGTTGCAATCCCAAGGAGTTCTCGGGTGCTACGAACCTTGTAGCCTGCGTGAACTGGCTTCAAGAGTTGGAGATGGCTTTCGAATCCTGTGAATGCGGAGAGTCGCAGAAGGTTTGTTTTGCATTTCAGATGTTCAGAGGTGACGCTCTTGCTTGGTGGAACGTGGTCCGATCCACTGTGGATCCAAAATTCATGGCTCAACTTTCATGGGGAGATTTGAAGAAGAAGGTCATGGACAAGTACTGCAACGAGAGGGCCTTGGACAAGATTGAAGATGAGTTCAGAAATGTGACAAAGGGGGATCGAACGGTGGAGGATTACTCCAAACTGTTTGTGGAGAAGTTAACTTTTGTGGGGCATTTGGCCCCGGATGAGAAGGCCCAGATCAAGGCTTACAAGAAAGGATTACCGGCGGAGATGAGAACCGCTATGAGGAACGCAAAAATGTCTACACTTCAAGACGCGATTGAAGAATCGCAATTAGTGGAAGACGACATCATACAGGATCGGAAGGATAAAGTGCGAGCCGGCGAGAAAAGGAAATGGGAGAATCGGTAGGTGCCATCTCAACGCCCACGACCTTTTACGGGAAACTCTAAGGTGGAACCACGTCGGGAACCGGGCTGGTGTCTGAAATGCAGAAGTAAACATTTTGGAGCTTGTAACCCCTCTCCTCTTACGTGTTACAAGTGCGGCAAGGTGGGCTACACTAGTCGGGTTTGCCCCATTCGGGGGACGGTGTGTTATGAATGCAAAGAAGTGGGACATGTGCGACTCAATTGTCCTAAACTGAAGGGAGATCTTAAGGGGTCTAGCTCGGGAGCTTTAGTCAATAAGGAGGTCGCTCCAAGACCTCAAGGGAGGGCGTTTCAGATGACAACGAAAGAAGCAAGAGATACCGCGGACGTGGTGTCGGATACGTTTCTACTCAATTCCCTACCCGTTAGAATACTTTTCGATTCGGGTGCGAATCGTTCTTTCCTAGCAACTTCCTTCCGTGAATCCTTGAGTATACCATCCACCACTCTTAGCGATGCCTTAGTTGTGGAAGTAACAAACAGAGACCAAATTGTGTTACGGGAGATTGTAAAAGATTGTCGGTTAGAAATCGATGGTAAACACTTCCCGGTAGATTTATTTCCCATGCCTATTGGGGGTTTCGACGTAGTAATCAGAATGGATTGGTTAGTAGCAAATCAAGCCAAAATTCTTTGTTCTAAGAAACTCATCCGCGTCCCGATCGAAAATGGGGATTTTGTTCTTATCTATGGAGAGAAGCGGAAAGGGGAGTTAGTGGTCATCTCTTCCCTTAAGGCACGAAAGTGCTTATCGAAGGGGTGTCAATCATTCCTAGCCTATGTAATGGACTTCAAGGTTGAAAAGAGGAAGGTGGAGGACGTGAAGGTCGTTCGTGACTTTCCTGATGTATTTCCCGAGGACTTGTCGGGGTTACCTCCCGATCGGCAGGTGGAATTTCGTATCGACCTAGTTCTGGGCACGGCGCCAATCGCTCGAGCACCCTACCGCCTAGCGCCAACAGAGATGTAAGAAATGATGAAGCAATTGCAAGAGCTTGTGGATAAAGGCTTTGTTCGACCAAGTTCTTCACCTTGGGGAGCTCCAGTTCTATTTGTCAAAAAGAAGGACGACACAATGCAAATGTGCATTGACTACCGCGAGTTGAACAAAGTGACGGTAAAGAATAAATATCCCCTCCCACGGATCGACGACATCTTTGACCAATTGCAAGGAGCAGGATGCTTCTCAAAGATATATCTTCAGTCGGGTTACCATCAAGTGCGAGTGCGCGAAGAGGATGTGGCGAAGACGACATTTAGAACTCGGTATGGGCATTACGAGTTCCTCGTAATGCCATTCGGATTAACAAATGCGCCCGCGATATTTATGGACTTGATGAATCGGGTTTATCGCCCCTTCTTGGATAAATTCGTCATCGTATTCATCGACGACATCCTCATCTACTGTAAGAGCGAAGAGGAGCATGAGTATCATTTGCGGGAGATATTGGAAGTTCTAAGGAGAGAGAGACTCTACGCCAAATTTTCAAAGTGTGAGTTTTGTCTTCCGGAGGTGCAGTTCCTTGGCCATATAGTGACGAAGGATGGGGTAAAGGTGGATCCCTCGAGAATCGAGGCTATGATGAATTGGGAACCACCTAAGAACCCAACCGAGATTCGAAGTTTCCTAGGTTTGGCCGGTTACTACCAAAGATTTATTAAGGACTTCTCCAAAGTTGCTTCACCCTTGACCGCCTTGACGAGGAAGAATGTAAGGTTCTTGTGGACTGAATCGCAAGAGCAAGCCTTCAGAACATTGCAAAAGAGGTTGTGTGAAGCGCCGATTCTCTTCTTACCTGAGGGGACCGAAGATTTCGTAGTTTACAGTGATGCATCCAAGATGGGCTTGGGATGCGTCTTGATGCAATGAGAGAAAGTCATCACTTATGCTTCACGACAACTTAAAGAACACAAGAAGAATTATCCGACTCACGATCTTGAGTTAGCGGCAATAGTGTTTGCCTTGAAGTTATGGCGACATTACTTGTACGGGACCAAGTGTACGTTGTACACCGATCACAAAAGCCTCAAGTACGTGTTTGATCAGAAGGAGTTGAATATGCGGCAACGGAGGTGGCTTGAGCTATTGAAAGACTACGATTGTGAACTACTTTACCATCCGGGCAAAGCGAATGTTGTGGTGGATGCCTTGAGCCGAAAGGAGTATAATGGGTGTGTGCAAGCTTCGATCTCTCGAATTCATGTGGTCTCAAGCCTACTAGAGAAAATCAAGTTATCGCAAGTTGAGGCTTTATTGGAGGCAAACCTCAAAGATAAAACCATGGTGAAGCATCGCCATCTTTTGGAGGAGGACAGTCGAGGACTCAAATTGTTCCAAGGGCGGGTGTGGGTACCCAAGATAGGTGGGTGCCGGGAATTACTCCTAACCGACGCCCACAAATCAAGGTACTCCATCCATCCGGGGAGCACGAAGATGTACCGGGATTTGAAGTTAAATTTTTGGTGGTCGGTAATGAAGCTCGACGTGGCGAAATACGTGGAGAAGTGTGTGACTTGCTTGCAAGTCAAGGCCGAGCATCAACGTCCTTATGGTAGTTTGCAGCCTCTTGAGATTCCAGAATGGAAGTGGGAGCATATTACCATGGATTTCGTGACCAAGTTGCCCAAAACCTTGCGAGGGCACGACACCATTTGGGTTGTTGTGGATAGATTGACCAAGAGTGCGCACTTCTTGGCGATGTGGGAAACGCTACCAATGGATAAGTTAGCAAGACTCTATATTAATGAAATAGTCTCGAGACACGGTGTTCCATTGTCCATAGTATCGGATCGTGATAGCCGTTTTACGTCAAACTTTTGGGATGGGTTACAAAAAGAGTTGGGCACTAGGATCAAATTAAGTACCGCTTACCATCCGCAGACGGATGGTCAAAGTGAAAGAACCATTCAAACCTTGGAGGACATGTTAAGATCGTGTGTCATCGATTTTGGAGGAAATTGGGACTCACACCTTCCGTTAGTAGAATTCGCCTACAACAACAGTTATCATTCTAGCATAGGCATGGCGCCCTTCGAAGCCCTATATGGTCGGAAATGTAGGGCACCCGTGTGTTGGCTAGAGGCGGGAGAGAAACAGTTTTTCGGGCCAGAAATAGTGCAAGAGACGGAGGATAAGGTGAAGTGCATTAGAGAGCAATTGAAGGCAGCCCAAGACCGCCAGAAAAGCTATGCGGATAAGAAAAGGAGACCGATTGAGTTCCAAGTAGGGGACAAAGTGATGTTAAAGGTGTCGCCATGGAAAGGGATCATCAGGTTTGGAAAGCGGGGAAAGCTTAGTCCCCGATTTCTCGGTCCCTTTTCTATCATTGAGAGGGTGGGACTTCAAGCGTACAGGCTCGACTTGCCACCGGAGATGGATGGGATTCACCCCACCTTCCATGTTTGTTATTTGCGTAAATGCTTAGAGAAGGAGGAAATCATTATTCCATTATCGTAAATTAGAGTGGACAACAACCGTTACATAGAGGAGCCCGAAGCCATTCTCGAAAGAAAAGCGAAGAGGCTACGACATAAAGAAGTAACTATGGTGAACGTTCAATGGAAACATCACCGCGGAGCGAATGTGACGTGGGAGGCCGAGGAAGATATGAGGAGGCGCTACCCGAGACTCTTTGAATAAAATAGATTTCATGGGAGAAATCCTTCTATGTAGGGGAGGATTGTAACACCCCGAAATTTCGAGTTCATGCTTAGCATTCTATAAATTCCATTTATGTTCTTTATGTTAAATGTGTTTAGTTTGAGCTTTAAAGACCCTATTGGTAATCCTTAATATATTCTCCTTATCCGTGGAACTATTCTATCGAACCTCGACATCATTTAGTTGCTAATAGTTGGACAAGAATTCGAATTTCAGGAACTGGGGAGTTGGCGCGAGAGTGCCCGCGAGAGTGCCAGGGTCACTCTCGCGAAGGGCACAATCGTGTGGCCTGGTTGAACTTACGGTACATTTGGCGCGATAGTGCCTGTCAAGAGTGCCAAGGCACTATCGCGAAGGGCACAATCGCGGGTGGGTCACTGTGCACCTTTTTGGCCGAATTTCTCACTTAAAACACCATTTTCTCACTTTAACTCCAAGACTTTTATTTCTCTCTACATACCTGCGATTTTCCTCTCCACCTTTCTTCACCCATTAAATTCTTGACCTAAAATCCACTCTTATCATTTATTGGCCCTCAACCACCTCAACTATCTCAACTCAATGGAAGTCTAGAGACTTTAAAGCTTCAAGGGAAATCATCATCAACCTAGGGTTTTTATATTTTAGGGTTTTTACTCCACAAACCCTAAAGGTGAGTTTCTTACTTACTTTCACATGTTAGAGCTTTACTACTATATGCCTTAACTTCTTATAAATTGTTGATTTGGGGATTTGACCTAACTGCTGATAAGAATGCTTATTATTCTAACTTGCATTGTGGAAATGATTATTAGAGATGTAAATGGGTATGGATTTATGTTAGAAATTATGCCATGATTTTTATATGTTCAATGGTGAAATAATGTCATACGGGTGATTTACCGTTTTGGAACCCAACTCTTGTGCACGAGAGTATGGGTGGTCGTTGGTGGATTTTGAATTCGTAGTATATGATTTATGGGTGGACACTAAAGGAGACTCCTTGAGGTGAAACCCTATAATCGATGGGATAGGCACTAAGGCTCAACTTACCTTGAGGTGTAGCTCAACGGAGTGGGCACTAAAGGTGGTTTAGACGCTTGAGGTGACGCCGGATACGGTGTGCACTAAAGTGAGAGCCTGAGGTGTAATCTCCCTATTCCTAAGAACTTGTTATGTTTCTTGATGTATTGTGTACAGGTTGTATTGTTAAACCTTTAATGGACCATACTTGGAATATCGTCATGGTGCGGTAACCCGGGAGTTCCTACTTTCCAAGCCTCTAATTTTATTATCTAAAATTGTTTGGGAATTCACTAGGCTTCTAGCCTAACACTTGATGTTGTGTTTATCTTCATGTCCTCCTAGTGGTGTACAGCGGGCACCTTGACCACCAGTTGGGAGTAGGACCGGTGGTCCGGGCTTTTGGGATGGCATTGTGAAGAGCGTTTTGAGGACTTAGCAACACCCAAATTAATCTAGTAGTGTCTTTGATCTAGATTAGTTAGGTTGTTGTAATATATGTCTTATTTCCATCGCTACTATATTCGTTCAAACTACCCCGAATTCTTGGGTTTTAGTTGTCTTAATTTACAGGAATGGAAATCTTGATATTTTAGACGTCATATTGCAAAATTTTAAATTTTATTTGGTTATAATTTTTAGCGTGTTACACAAGGACCCGGGATCACCCGGGCGACACCAAGTTGGGGACACCCGATAGTCAAGGACCCGGGCCACCAGGAGTCTCTATAAACTACGAAGTCTTCCATGAGTCGTTCTCATATCTAAAGTAATTCATTTTAAAGGATCATGATTTAAGTTGCATTATTTCCGTTTAACGATCTTTATAATCATGATGAAAACTCTTGAACTCACTAGGTGTTAGCCTAACATTTTTATTTGTCGGCATGTGCATCAAGTTCTATTTCGGAATTAGTTCTAGCAACACTATGATGAGATGAGTTCTAGTTGTGTGCTCGAAGAAGTGAATAGCTTGGTGAAGTCTGTAATATCCGGGTCCGAAAATTTTGATAATTTTGGAAGTTGGGTGAAAAGTTAATCGAGACCCAAAGTTCAAGGGGGTTAAATGAAATTTTGGTTATATATATATATATATATATATATATATATATATATATATGAATTTAACCCTAAGTTAAATTCTATCAAAACTCATACTGAAATATTGAGACCGACTAAAGGAGAAAGTGAGAAAAGAGCAAAGGCAGGGAGAAAGAACGAGGTTTTGAAGAATCGATCCGTTTTTTTGTCAAATAGAGGTATGATTATAGCTTAATACTTCTATCTGTATGATAAAGTCGGTAAATAGCCTTGTTATTCAAGCTTTTAACCGTATATATGATCGATTTAATGATCTGAGGTTTTCTGGGTTTGTAGTTGTCGACTCTGTATGAATGTCGACCGGTATGTTCTCGTCGACCAGTATTAGTCTTTGGTGACTGGTATCGACCAACCGGTGTAGTAACCCGACCGGTGTCGACCGGTGTATGTATTCGACCGGTATAATGTTAATCGGTCCTAAGAGGTGTTGACCGGAGTGGTCTCGACCGGGGTAGTAGCAGTATATTGTATTTGATCTGTTTAGAGAAGGAAATAATGTTAGTCGAGAGTTAGCTTACCTTTATATTTCGATACCATCGTAGGTGGTGTTAATCGTTAGAAGACAGAGGTTAAGCAAGAAGAATCTGAGGTGAGTCTTTCAAACTAAATCTTTTACGATTTTGACAGTTATTTAATAAATGTGGGTTTTATAAACTGCATGTTTATAGTGTTGAAAGTTATGAAGATTAATTGAAAAAGGTTGATTTAATCAGTTTGGCATGTTTATGCTATGATTATATAAACTTGTTTTATTTATAGTAAGGACTAAGTGTATGCATACATTTGAGTCAGAAGTCTGACCTAAGTCGGGAAGTGTGACCCGCCTGCTCGTATCGGGGAGTGTAGCCCGTTTATGCCATTAGGGTGTGTCCCTAAAAGAAGGCAGTACGAGACAGACATACCGTCTTTGACGGCAGTGTTGGTCATTAGCTTAAGGTACGCTTGTGAAGCGTAAAGAGTGGTCAGTGATGGCCAGTAGATTGAGTTATGCTTGCGAAGCGTAAAGTATGTTTAAAGTTTGATTAAAAGAGCAAGTTATGTTTTTGAGATATTAAGCTTTGTTTAAATGTTTTAAATAATATTTGAACTGTTACAGTAGAGATTGGAGGGGACTCACTAGACCATTGGTCTAACCCTCGCTCTTTCAAAATTATAATCCTCTTTCAGGTTATTGCAAGATAGCAGGTACAGATAAGGGTAAGGAGAAGATGTGAGCTATTTCCAGGAGCTAAAAGACTTCCTGCAATAGTTTACTTTTTGACTCAGTTGTGTAATAGGTGATAGTTGTAAACCTTATACTCTGAAATGTAAGCCTGGGGCTGTTTTTAGACAGAAATGTTATTTTGATGTATGTATAAATTTCAGGTTGTTACAATTGGTATCAGAGCATTAGTTTAAGAGATCTAGGTGACCAGATGGGCCTAGACTTAAACTGAGATAGTAGAAGCACAACTGAGAAGTAGGAAGACTGTAGGAAGATAACATTAAGGTAGTAAGGACTAGCATGTAAGGTAAATTTGGAATTTCATCTGGCCAGTGTAATTGTGAATTTACAAGTACATGCTTGTGCTTAAACTGCTGTAATGTGTAGCATGTTAGATTGAATGTCTTATGTTTCTTCTTATCAGAATTATGTCTGAACGAGTAACAAGGAGTAGGTCTATGCCGAATCCTGAAATTGATCCAGTTAATGAAGTCATTGCCGAAGAGCGAACGACTGCTGTCAACCCGACTGCTAATCGAGGAAAGAGTCGCAGTCGACCTAGAGGTAAAACGTTTCAGAAAGTAACTACTCAGGCAAGGGTTTCCACTGTGGGAACTCAAGGCGGGAAGACGACTCGTGGTATACATCCAGTTGGAAGTGTAGAGGTAAGATTCGAACAAGATACTTCTCATCAGGAAAGTTCAGCTTCTGTGAGGGGTCGAAAGCAGGCAGGAAACCGTGGTGGAGGTCGAACTCCGGGTTTTGTTACCCAAGAAACCTTTGCTACAGAAATGGGAAAATTACAGGAAACGTTGAACGCTTTATTGGCTCAGCGCACTAATGAGGTTTCGTCAAGCAAAGAAAAGAGTGAAGAAAGAGTAGGGACCGAGATAGCAGAATTACCAATAACTGTAGGGGGTAGCCACCCTGAGTCAAACCCCATAGTTACCCCTAAAGCGATGGTTGGGAGAGGATGTAGTTTTAAGGAGTTTGCTGCTTGCAAGCCTCCTACTTACAAAGGGGAATGTGATCCAGTGATAGCGCTAAGATGGGTAAAGTGAATGGAGCTAGCATTTGATACTAGTAAGTGTGCTGAGGAAGATAAAGTAGTTTATGCATTGTCAATGTTGAAAGATGAAGCGGTAATGTGGTGGGATGTTGAAGCCGGAGGACAAAGTTCGGCGGTAGCCAAAGAAATGTCTTGGGGTGAGTTTGTGAAGAGATTTAAAGCACAGTTTTGCCCTATGGAGGCAGTTAAAAAGTTGGAAGAAGAGTTTCTGAGTTTAGAGCAAAAGGGGATGCCAGTTCGTGAATACACTACAAGGTTTATAGAAAAGTCTCGATTTGCAGAAATTTACGTGCCTAATGAAGGAAGACGAGTAGAACGTTTCGTCTTTGGATTGAGAAGTGATATTCAAGAATTTGTCTCGAACAAGGAACCATCTACTTTTCAAGTGGCAGTAAATGTAGCTGAAATAAGAGAGAAGGAAAAGAATCGGCAAGTTACAGAAAGAAGTGGAGATAAAAGAAAATGGGACGGAACGGTCCGTGACTCCAAACCGTTTAAGTCTGCAAAGTCTGATCAACGATTTGTTAATAAGTTTGAAAGTAAGCCATGTAGCAAGTGCAACTGAATACATAAAGGAGAATGTAAGATTGATCAAGAGGGTTGTTATAAATATGGAAAGATAGGGCATATAGCTCGGGATTGCCAGGGTTCAAAGTCTTGTTATCAGTGTGGATCTCCTGATCATATCAGGACTAATTGTCCACAATTGAAAAAGGGATCGGTCGGAGGATATGTAGACAAGGGAGGTGAGAAAAAGGTGGAGCCAGCTAAGGCGAGGGCTAGAGTGTTTAATTTGACGGCAGAAGAAGCGGCGGAGATACCGGATGTAGTGACAGGTACTTTCTTTATAGATTCGAATTATGCAAAAGTATTGTTTGATTCAGGCGCAAACCGTTCGTTTGTGTCTCCAAATTTCGTGCATAAATTGCATGAGAAACCCAAGAAGCTTAGGCATGAATTGAAAGTAGAAGTGGCCGATAATAGTCAAATCTTAGTGGAGGAGGTGTATGATGGGTGTAGTATTGTCATCGATGGGCAGTCATTTCCACTTCGAATGTACCCGATGGGTATGGGAGAATTTGATGTCATTGTGGGAATGGACTGGTTGGCGTCTAATGATGCTCATATAGTGTGCAATAAGAAATTAATTCGTATAGTGCAGCCAGGTAAAGAAGAGATAGTAGTGTTTGGAGATCGGAGGGATAGAAAGGCGTGCTTGATTACAATGATTAAGGCTAAGCGGTGTCTAGTAAAAGGGTGTGTAGGGTTCTTAGCTTATGTAATAGATGCTAAGAAGGAGAATAAGGGATTAGAGTCAGTTCCGGTAGTAAGTGAATATCCAAAAGTATTTCCGAAAGATTTAACCACTCTACCTCCTGATCGGCAAGTGGAATTTCGTATTGATTTAGTACCCGGAGCAGCGCCGATAGCAAGAGCACCTTATAGATTGGCACCGGAAGAAATGAAAGAAATGATGACTCAACTGCAGGAGTTACTAGACAAAGGGTTTATTCGTCCTAGTACCTCACCATGGGGAGCGCCGGTGTTGTTTGTTAAGAAAAAAGACGGGTCTATGAGAATGTGCATAGACTATCGTGAGCTCAATAAGGTGACTGTAAAAAATAAGTATCCGCTTCCTAGAATTGATGATCTTTTTGATCAACTTCAGGGAGCGAGATACTTTTCTAAAATAGATTTACGATCTGGTTATCATCAATTGAAGGTGAGGGATGAGGATGTACCTAAGACTGCATTTCGTACGAGGTACGGACACTATGAGTTTCTAGTTATGCCATTTGGTCTGACCAATGCGCCAGCAGCTTTCATGGACCTGATGAATAGAGTGTGTAGTCCGTTTTAAGATAAGTATGTCATAGTCTTTATAGATGATATATTGATTTATTCACGGTCCAAAGAAGATCATGAAACTCATTTGCGAGCGATTTTAGAATTGCTTAAACGCGAGAAATTGTATGCCAAGTTCTCAAAATGTGAATTTTGGCTGAAAGAAGTTCAGTTTCTAGGTCACGTGGTGTCGAAAGAAGGGATTAAGGTTGATCCGGCTAAGATTAAAGCCATTAAAGGGTGGGAAGCGCCGAAAACACCATCAGAAGTAAGGAGTTTTCTTGGATTGGCGGGTTATTACAGAAAGTTTATCCAGGACTTTTCAAGGATAGCCACGCCACAAACAGCGTTAACTAGAAAGAATGTCAAGTTTGTATGGGTGAAAGCTCAGAAGGAAGCGTTCAGTAAATTGAAAGAGAGTCTAAGTAGTGCGCTTGTATTGTCCCTACCCAACGGAACAGAAGGATTCGTAATTTATAGCGATGCTTCAAATTTGGGTTTAGGATGTGTGTTAATGCAAGAAGGTAAGGTGATTGCTTATGCATCTCGTCAGTTGAAAGAACATGAAAAGAATTACCCAACGCATGATTTAGAGTTTGCAGCAGTAGTCTTTGCTTTGAAAAATTGGAGGCATTATCTGTATGGGATCAAGTGTCAGATTTACACGGATCACAAGAGTCTTCAATATCTTTTCAATCAGAAGGAGCTTAATATGAGGCAACGTAGGTGGATGGAGTTGTTAAGCGAATAAGACTGTGATATTCTGTATCATCCAGACAAGGCCAATGTGGTAGCGGATGCTCTAAGTCGTAAGGAGCATGGAGAAATAACAAAGGTGGTGGCATATCGAGTTGATGTTGTTTCTAATTTCTTAGAAGAAGTTATAAAGTATCAAGAAGAAGCAGTGTCAAAGGAAAACTGGAAAAATGAAAGAATAGTTGGAATTGTTAACTCGTTAGTTGTTGACAATCGCGGAGTGAAGTGTTTCAATAGGAGAGTGTGGATTCCAAAAGCAGGAGAACTGCGGAAGAGAGTATTGGAAGAAGCGCATAAATCACGTTACTCAGTACATCCGGGAACCAACAAGATGTATAGAGATCTGAAGCAAAGCTATTGGTGTCCAGGTTTAAAGAAAGATATTGCTCACTTCGTCGAGTGATGACTGACATGTTTGAAAGTTAAAGTTGAGCATCAAAGACCTTACGGGGAGCTTCAATCGTTAGAAATTCTAGTTTGGAAGTGGGACGAGATTACGATGGATCTTGTTACTGTGTTACCACGATCACCTAAGGGGCATGATGCCATTTGGGTGATAGTGGATAGACTCACAAAGTCATCTCACTTTCTACCAATTAAGGAGAAGTACTCACTAGAGAAATTGGCTCGATTGTATATAGACGAGATAGTAACCAGACATGGAGTACCGTCGTCAATTGTGTCAGACAGGGATGCTCATTTTATGTCAGCTTTCTGGAGAAGTTTGCATAGGGAGTTAGGCTCTCAACTTAAGTTGAGTACGGCCTATCATCCACAAACTGATGGCCAGAGTGATAGAACCATACAGACATTCGAAGATATGCTTCGTGCATGTGTTATTGATTTCAAAGGTTCGTGGGAAATTCATTTGTCGTTGATTGAATTTTCTTACAACAATAGTTATCATGCTAGCATTCAAGCGGCCCCGTTCGAAGCATTATATAGACGTAAATGTAGAACACCTTTATGTTGGAATGAGGTGGGTGAAAGACAGCTAGCGGGACCGGAAATAGTACAGGTGACAGCTGATAAAGTCAACCAGGTTCGAGAAAGATTAAAGATAGCTCAAGAACGTCAGAAAATGTATGCAAATAAGCAGAGGAAACCTATAGAGTTTTAGATAGGAGACAAAGTAATGTTGAAAGTCTCGCCCTGGAAAGGGGTAGTCCAATTCGGAAAGAAAGGAAAATTAAGACCAAGGTTTGTTGGACCATTTATCATCACGGGACGTGTTGGTGAAGTGGCCTACGAACTTGATCTACCAGAAAGTTTGTGTGGGATTCATCCCACATTTCATGTGTCAAACTTGAAAAAGTGTTTGGCAGAAGCAGATGTAGTAGTTCCCTTAGAATATATTCGGTTAGATGAAAAAATTAAGTTATATTGAGGAGCCCGTAGCAATTTCGGACCTCAAAGTAAAGAAGTTGAGAAACAAGGAAATTCGATTAGTGAAAGTCCAGTGGAAATTTCATAAAGGACAAGAGTTAATTTGGGAAGTAGAGGCGGAAATGAGATCTCAATATCCCCATTTGTTTAGCGATGGAACTCCGGGGACGGAATTCTCTTAAGGGGGGAAGATTGTAATATCCAGGTCCGAAAATTTTGATAATTTTGGAAGTTGGGTGAAAAGTTAATCGAGACCCAAAGTTCAAGGGGGTTAAATGAAATTTTGGTTATATATATATATATATATATAAGTTTAACCCTAAGTTAAGTTCTATCAGAACTCATACTGAAATATTGAGACCAATTGAAGGAGAAAGTGAAAAAAGAGCAAAGGCAGGGAAAAAGAACGAGGTTTTGAAGAATCGATCCGTTTTTTTTTTTTTTTGTCAAATAGAGGTATGATTCTAGCTTAATACTTCTATCTGTATGATATAGTCGGTAAATAGCCTTGTTATTCAAGCTTTTAACCGTATATATGATCGATTTAATGATCTGAGGTTTTCTGGGTTTGGAGTTGCCGACTCTGTATGAATGTCGACCAGTATGTTCTCGTCGACCGGTATGTTCTCGTCGACCGGTATGTTCTCGTCGACAGGTATTAGTCTTTGGTGACCGGTATCGACCAACCGGTGTAGTAACCCGACCGGTGTCGACCGGTGTATGTATTCGACCGGTATAATGTTAATCGGTCCTAAGAGGTGTTGACCGGAGTGGTCTCGCCCGGGGTAGTAGCAGTATATTGTATTTGATCTGTTTAGAGAAGGAAATAATGTTAATCGAGAGTTAGCTTACCTTTATATTTCGATACCATCGTAGGTGGTGTTAATCGTTAGAAGACAGAGGTTAAGCAAGAAGAATATAAGGTGAGTCTTTCAAACTAAATCTTTTACGATTTTGACAGTTATTTGATAAATGTGGGTTTTATAAACTGCACGTTTATAGTGTTGAAAGTTATGAAGATTAATTGAAAAAGGTTGATTTAATCAGTTTGGCATGTTTATGCTATGATTATATAAATTTGTTTTATTTATAATAAGGACTAAGTGTATGCATACATTTGAGTCAGAAGTCTAACCTAAGTCGGGAAGTGTGACCCGCCTTCTCATATCGGGGAGTGTAGCCCGTTTATGCCATTAGGGTGTGTCCCTAAAAGAAGGCAGTATGAGACAGACATAACGTCTTTGACGACAGTGTTGGTCAGTAGCTTAAGGTACGCTTGCGAAGCGTAAAGAGTGGTCAGTGATGGCCAGTAGATTGAGTTATGCTTGCGAAGCGTAAAGTATGTTTAAAGTTTGATTAAAAGAGCAAGTTATGTTTTTGAGATATAAAGCTTTGTTTAAATGTTTTAAATAATATTTGAACTGTTACAGTAGTGATTGGAGGGGACTCACTAGACCATTGGTCTAACCCTCGCTCTTTCAAAATTATAATCCTCTTTCAGGTTATCGCAAGATAGCAGGTACAGATATGGGTAAGGAGAAGATGTGAGCTATTTCCAGGAGCTAAAAGACTTCCTGCAATAGTTTACTTTTTGACTCAGTTGTGTAATAGGTGATAGTTGTAAACCTTATACTCTGAAATGTAAGCCTGGAGCTGTTTTTAGACAGAAATGTTATTTTGATGTATGTATAAAGTTCAGGTTGTTACAAAATCCTCCGCATTTACTTTGGATATAGCGACCTTATTGGGTTTTAGTAACACCCGATTTTAATTAGTCTTTATGTAAGACTTTATTTATTTTGTTCATGGTTCAACCTAGAATTGTATTTCAAATATGGACTTGTCGTAAGAGATTTTATTATACTTTAAGGTATTGTTGAAAATTTTAAATTAGTCGCTATTTCCAAATTTGAGGGTGTTACAGACGGGACAGGAGTTCTAGTATGATATCCATGATTAAGGCAAATAGGAGTTTGAGAAAAGGGTGTCGGGGATTCTTAGCGTATGTCGTAGATGCTAAGAAAGAGAAGGGTAGAGTGGAGGAGGTACGGATCGTGAGCGAATACCCGGAATTTTTTCCGGAGGATTTGACAAAATTACCTCCGGATCGTCAGGTCGAGTTTCGGATCGATTTGGTACCCGGCGCCACTCCGATCTTGCGTTTGTCGTATAAACTAGCACCTACAGAGATGAAAGAAATGATGTCGCAATTGCAAGAATTGCTGGACAAGGGGTTTATAAGGCCTAACACCTCTCTGTGGGGAGCGCCAGTCCTCTTTATGAAAAAGAAGGATGGATCTATGCGAATGTGCATAGATTACAGGGAGCTCAACAAGCTGACGATCAAGAATAAGTATCCGATTCCTAGGATAGACGACTTATTCGATCAGCTTCAAGGAGCAAGTTTCTTCTCCAAGATCGACTTAAGGTCGGGATATCATTAACTCAAGGTGAAAGAAGAAGATATTCCGAAAACGGATTTCCGTACGAGATACGGTGTTAGAGCATATATTTTTTGGATACAAGATCATGAAGACTGAAGATTCAAAGTCAAGCAAATCAAAGCTCAAAGTCAACTCTTAAGCAGAAAGTCAAAGTCTTTTTTAATAAAAAGTCATAGCATGTGTTGTGAGAGTTTAGTTGTTTGAGTGTTTCTGTTTTGTGTAGGCATGGAAATGGCCCCCGCCCCGTTGGGGAACCCGGTTCACCCGCCCCGATCGGGGACGGGGATTCCCCGCTAAGCCGGGGATGGGGACGGGGATCCCCGTTTGTCTCAAACTGGGATGGGGATGGGGACGGGGACGGGTATCGTACTCCCTGCCCCGCCCTTCCCCGTACCTGGTATATATTAATTAATAAATTAAATATATTATTTATTTCAACTAAATCGGTAATTCATAATTTTGTATTTTCTAACTAGGTTTAGAATCTAAAATTGTCATTTTGTGGATGTTAGTATGTAATCTTTTGGATGTCAAGTCAAAATACAATTATTCGATGTGTTTTTGATATTACTCGATATGTTTTGGACGTGTGACGTTAAGTTTTTTTTTTTTGTTAAACTGGATTTATATTGGTTTTAGCTAATTAAGTATCATACGATGTGATTGTTTGTATAAAGTTAAATTCCTTTTGATTTTAGGTTTATTGGAAATTTGTGAAATTTAAAGATGTGTTGTGTCTCACGTATTTAATTAAAAATAGTTTCTATAAACGGGAAAATCCCCGTTTCCCCGTTGGGGATGGGAATGGGGATGTGATCATATTCCCCGGCGGAGATGGGGACGGGGACAGGGATAGAGATGAGGATCGGGGACGGGGATGGGGATGGGGATTGAGGTCCCCGCCCCATTTCCATGCCTAGTTTTGTGCGCTTTTAGTAGTGTGAGAGTTTTATCCTTAGTTTATATAGCTAGTGGTTTGAGTGTAGTTTTAGAGAAAAGTCATTCATAGAGTATCATACGTGTTCTTTGATAGAGAGAGAAAGTTGAGAGAGTATGTGTAATATTCGTAAAATTTATAATAATAATAAAATAGAAATAATAATAGCGATAAATAAGTGATTAAGATAGATTTATTGTTAAAAGATGAAATTGAGCATCTTGGAAGTTGAGGGGCTTTTATAATATTATGGAAACCTTTCTTTAAAAAAAATATGAGTTTTAGATAAATCCTAAAAAGCCTATCCTTTGGGAAATCAAATTTCAAATTTTATGGTTATCTTTGTTTAGATTCATCTTAAATATAAAGTGGTTTACATATATAATCAAACTCTAAATTAATTGTTAAAATCATGAACTTTCTTGGTTCATAAAACTGATTCAAGCTTGAGTTTTGGGGTTCAAGATCTGGGTCACGTTTTGGACGTAAGTTTTCGATTCTAATCTGCTTATTAATGGTTTTTTTGTCTTGCTGTTTTCGTGTTCTTAAATCAATTTATTAAGTTTATTTACATTGTTTTTTTAGTATTGTCTAGTCAATATTAAAGTAACTCAAATGGGTTATTTTACTATGATTTGTAAATAAAAGGGAAAATTGCATCTAAATGGAACCAACTTTGTCCTGATTTTTATTTTGGGGAACAAACTTTCAAAATCGTCATTTAAGGGACTCGATCAAAGTTTATGTTTATTTAAGGGTCTTGTTGACTTGTCTAGCAGGTAACCGGTTGCCTCATCATGACATGCCAAAATTATTAATTAAAATAATCATCCATACAATTCTTGTTAAAAGAAATCAAAACCAAGATTTATGTGAGAGAATTTTGAAATCGAGTAGAAAGAAAAAAAAAATCAATGTTTTCTGGTGTCTTTCACTTAGCACCCTTAAGTTTCTTGTTTTTCTTAACTTTGAACCCTCAAGTTCTTAATATTATAGATTAGCCCCTGTTATTAAAATTGTTTTCAAACTTATGAATTGTTTTGACAGTTCTGATCCCTGTTTCAGAAAATATTATATAAACAGCCCAAAACAATTATATTTTAAGATTTAATAGTTTTAATCTCGATTTGAGGATTTTATTGCATTTTAACTAAAATAATTTCAAAAGCAATATTTATCCTTTATTCTTTGCACAAAAAATCTTTATAATTTGGTTTTAGAGGTTTTCGTAAATGAATTTTATAATTTAAAAGTTGCTATAAAAGCTTAATATAACGTTTTTTCGGATATTTAGTATTTTGAAGGTTGGTTAATCATATGTTCGTTTAAGTTATACCTTAGCAATAAGAAATTATGATTATATTGTTTTGGTAGTAATTAAATATGTTTGTATAATCTTGGGGTATTAGGCTTTGTTGGAAGCGTCTAGGAGGGTGTTTTAGCAGCTTTGTATATTGTCGAATATCGCGCCAGGTACGGATTCCTTATCTTCTCCATTGTATTTATTTGATCCGTTTTTATATGTGTATGGATTCCTTATGTTCCCTCCTTTGTATTTATTTTGATCCGTTTGTATATGTGTACGGTTCCTAATTCGAAGTATTTATATGATTCGTAAATTACGTATACGGTTCCTCTGATTTTCTTTCGAGTCGTTCCATTCGGTTCGGTGAATAATGTGTTTTTACGTCAAATCAAAATTATTTTGCATTTCTATTCATTTAGTTGATCGTTTGATCGTGCGTATTCTCGGGTGTGTATTCCTTCGGTTTTACATATGATAAATCGAGATTCGAATATTCTAGAAACATCCAACTCTATTTATAATCAGCTGAATTTTACTCTGAAAATTTCTTGCTATTTGCAAAAATCATAATAAATCGCTCGTTTATCGGATTAAGGCATACGATATGTTTTTGAAAACCTCGAGATGTTGTTTACAAATTGTCGTCACACGACAAAACTGTGATTTTCGATCTAAGTTGGTTAAAATCGGTACTTTTGAGAAGTGGTCTCGTTTTAGACGACAACAGCGCAATGTTTTTCAAAAATCCGTGTAAAATCCATTTTAAATCCGATTCAGTCCATTCTTGATTCGTTGGAATCCTAAGACGTTTATTTAAAAATTTTGTTTAGATATTGTTTCCTAAATCTTAATGTAATTATGATAAAATGTTGGAATTGTAAACGTGTAAAGTGCTGAAATTAGTACGACACAATTTCGAATAGTTATGAGTGGTGAATTCATAGTCTATGTTTAGATTTGAGTCTCCGTATGTTTTTTTTGTTTCAACCCTTTTGTAAAGGTGCGTACATGAAGTTACGTCATGGTTTACTAAACTCGTTCCATTTAAATTCATTTTCTATTTGTAAGTCTTTTGGTTTTAAAGTGTTCAAAAAATAAAGTTTTTAAGTGGAGTGGTCAATATTTTTGTACGTTCAAATACCTTTTTGATTCGTTTTGTAATTAGTATGATTTGATATTCATTTAGTGTGATCACATGTGTTGTGACAAACTTTTGAAGTTTATACGTTAAAGTGTATCGAGCTACTAACCACCTATGGGGGTACCATAGGCACGTCATTGTGGCACCGATGGCGTGACACCATCCGTGGCGGTGTGATCAGTTCACGGCGTCTCCTTTTGATTTATTTGTGTGCTCTGGTGAGAGTTGGCCATGGTGTGATGGGTGGTTTTGTTCAGGAGGCGTATGGGTCAGCCCTAGCATATGTTATTTGTTGTAAGGTGAGTGTCGGTGTAGTGCCCAACACCGTATCTCACATTAGTACGTGAGGATCTGCAGTCCAGCGTACGGGCCTGTGTGGTCATATGTCTGACACTTGTCACGTCGGCTGATATGCAAGTGTATGCGTCTTTCGAGCTCGATATACAATCTCAATTTATGGTATTGACATGAGTTTCTCAGATTCGTTTGGTACTAGTGATTAATTTTTATTCTAATTTGATGATTTGATTTTTGACAAGATTTAATATTGTGATATAATGAATTTGGATGTATTTATTTTGTTATAACTTTTGATTAAGCAAGTAAATTGAGTTATTTGGTCTGAGTTCTTTTGGTTTCATTTTATTTGTTTTGGAGTATTTCGGTCTGCTGTTGAAGTTAGATGTGGAATGAATTATACTCAACATAGCTTACATGAACACTCAAAAATTCGATTACTGTGTCCAAAATTCAGATTTTTATTATATTCAGTATTGGGTTCGATTATTCGTTGTTATCTATTGCATCTGTGCACTGAGCGTTTGGCTCAGCCGCATTTCTTTCTTCGCGGCAGGTATCCGAAGGGAATCTAAAGAGTTTAAGGGGTTCAGAGCTTCATCCTATATAAGAGGTTTGTTGATAAGAAGTTTTAGGTTTTATTAATGTTTTGATGTAAGTTTTGGAAGAAAGAAAGTGTATCGTTCGAGACAATTATTATTTTTGATGGTGCTTATTTTAATTAAGGTTTAATAATGCTCTGTATGCTCTTGTTAGCAGTTGTGTTAGGTTCAGACGTAACCTCCTTTTCCATCTTGGGAAGGGGGTGTCACAGTATGTATTGATCAAGATTGTGTGAAATAAAATTGTTTGATTGAATGATTTGTGAATTGTCATCTTGTTTACATTGTTATCTGGGATAACATACGGACACTTTGAATTTCTCGTAATGTCGTTCGGTTTGACCAACACTCCTGCAGCCTTCATGGATATCATGAATAGGGTGTGTCAACCCTACTTAGACAAGTTCGTGATCGTGTTCATCGACGACATCCTAGTGTACTCAAGAACCGAGAAGGAGCACAAGAATCATTTGCGAACAGTATTAGAGTTGCTAAGACGAGAAAGGCTTTACGCGAAATTCTCGAAGTGCGATTTCTGGTTGCGAGAAGTGCAGTTTTTTGGGCATGTCGTGTCACAAGACGGAATCAAGGTAGATCCGGCAAAAGTGGAAGCAACTCATGATTGGGAAGCGTCGAAGAATCCGTCGGAAGTCCAAAGTATCCTAGGGTTGGCTGGGTATTACCGGAAGTTTATCAAAGACTTCTCTTGTATCGCCACTCCATTGACTTCGTTGACGAAGAAGAGTGTAAAGTTCGCATGGACGGAAGCTCAGAGAGAGGCTTTTCAGAAACTAAAATATATGTTGAGTAGCGCTCCAATCTTAGCCTTGCTAGATGGCATGGAAGACTTCGTAGTTTATAGTGACGCGTCGAGGTTGGGTTTAGGATGCATCCTAATGCAACGAGGAAAGGTGATCGTTTACGCATCTCGCCAGCTAAAAAACCATGAATCGCGATACCCTACTCACGATTTGGAGTTAGCCGCAATGGTCTCTGCGCTAAAGATTTGGAGACATTATATGTACGGGACGCAATGTCAGATCTTCACGGATCACAAGAGCCTTTGCCATCTGTTTGATCAAAAGGAGCTAAATATGCGTCAGCGAAGATGGATGGAACTTCTAACGGACTACGATTGTAAGATCTAGTATCACCCTGGGAGAGCCAATGTGGTAGCCGATGCTCTGAGTGGGAAGGAAAGAAGTGAAAATCTAATGATGGTAGTTTCGAGAGCTGAGGTGACTCCAACTTTATTGGAGGAGATTAAGAAGTTCCAGGTGGAAGCCCTGAGACCTGAGAATCTTAAAGCTGAGAGAGCAGTAGGTTTTATGAATTCGCAAGTGGAGGACAGTCGAGGATTGAGATGCTTCAGCGGAAGGATTTGGGTTCCGAGACTCGGGGATTTGAGGATGGTCATCTTAGCAGAAGCTCACAAGTCAAAATATTCGATTCACCCGGGAACGAACAAGATGTACGGAGATCTGAAGCAAGACTATTGGTGGTCGGTATTGAAGAAGGACATAGCTCATTACGTGGAAAGATGCCTGAAGTATCTGCAAGTAAAGATGGAGCACCAGCGACCGTACGGGAAACTCCAACCGTTAGATATCCCTGTCTGGAAATGGGAACAGATCACGATAGACTTTGTGACTAAATTGCCTAGATCCCCCAAGGGTTACGACGCGATTTGGGTCATCGTGGACCGGCTTACCAAATTGGCGTATTTCTTGCCTATCAAGGAGACCTACACTATGGAAAGACTCGTGAAGTTGTATATCGACGAGATTGTCGCCCGCCATGGTGTATGTTAGGGTATTTTGTTTGTTAAATAGAAGTTCAGGGTGTATTTTGCAATTAATCAATAGTTTATTTGTTAATGGGCCTAAATCCCATTAGGCCTTAGTCGCCTCATATATAAGGGGTTTATTATTCTGAATTAGGTTTAGTTGAAATCATTCTAGTCGTAAGGTTTACATTTGCTTATCAGAAATTCTCTCTGTAAACCTAAATCTTTATTGAGTATTAATCATATGACTAGAAGTTGTGATTCAATTATTATTGTTCTTCATTGATTATATCTGTTGATTGCACTGTATCTGGGATCTACAATTAGTATCAGAGCAAAGAGACAGAATTTTTGATCCAAAAAGGTTTGTCTAAAACCCTTTAATCGCTTATTTCATTATATTCGTGTTTCTGTGTTTACCTGATTATCTGAGTCAAAATCTGCTATATCGATTGTTTTCTGGTTTGATAATCAAAGATACTTGGTTTTTTGATTTCTACAAAATCGATTGCTTATTTGATTCTGAGCTTTCTCTCAAATCAATTGCTAATTAGGTTCGGTCTGCATAATTGTTTATTGGATTCTGGGTTTACACTGTTTGCATATTGATCGATTTTTTCTGGATTGAAATTTTTCTGGAAAATCAAGTGGTCGATTAATTCGGTCGATTAATTCTAAGTAGAGGTTGTCATCTGCACTATATTGAGAAATATTGATTTTCTGGGTTGAGTTTGAGTTTTGTCGATTTTCAGAACAAAATTTTTTAAGTTCGGTCGGTCGTTTCCTGGTATACTTTCTGCAAAATCAATTTGTTCTGTGTTCATAGCTGCAAAATCAATTTGTAGAGTTCGGTCGATTATCTGTTATCGATTGTTTTTGAGTAATCTGTTTGTTTAATCTGTTGAATCAAAAGTGATTATCTGTTATCGGTTTGCTGTTTATCTTTGACCGGACCATTGCCATCGATCGATCCGTGACTTGATCGGGGCTTGCCATTGACCGGACCCTGCGACCGGACCCCTGCGACCGGACCCTTGTCGACCGGACCCTTGTTGACCGGACCCTACGACCGGACCCTTGCTCGACCGGTGCCATTGGTTGATCGGTGCTTTGCTTCGACCGGACCCTGTTTCGACCGGGTCCTTGCTCGACCGGGTCCTTGTTCGACCGGACCTTTGCTTCGACCGGACCCTGTTTCGACCGGGTCCTTGCTCGACCGGGTCCTTGTCCTATTTATTGTTTTGGATCAATTTGTTTGTCTCACGATCGCTATAGTGCATTTAATATTAAAGATTAAAGATGAATTCGAGGGACGCTCTAGCCATTGGTTCAGATCAAAAACCTCCGGTGCTCTATCGGGGAGAATACCCACAATGGCACGATCGATTCATGAATTTTATCGAAGCGAAACCAGACTATGAGGAAATACTCATGTGCCTAGAAGAGGGACCACAACCCTGGCCGATGAAAGTCCTGCCTGGAGACCAAGCCGAAGGTCGACCAGACCGTTCTGTTCAGAAAAATCTCAGTGAGTTTACCCCTCAAGAAAGGAGCCGCTATGACGCTGAAAAGCATGCGAAGTCCTATATTCTACAAAGTCTACCCAATGACATATATGTCTGCATCGACAGTTACAAGGCTACTGCGAAAGGAATATGGGACCAGATTGAGAAGATGATGATGGGCAGCCGAATAAGCACTCAGCTGAAGATCACCAACTGCATTACCCGATATGACGGCTTCAAAGCAAGAAAAGGCGATACGCTCACGGAAACTTATGAACGGTTCAACCTGCTTCTAAACGATCTGCATAAAAACCACATCATGAAGACTAACACCAAGAACAACATCAAGTTCATGAATAATCTTCAGCCAGAGTGGAGGAAGTTCGTCTCTCATATCCGTCATACTCAAACCCTGGAGAAAATTCCTCTACACGAACTATATGAAATGCTTCTCCAGGATGGAGAGGAAGTTCTTGAGTTGATGGGAAATCAAAAAGCAGATGAAAAGCCTATAGTTGACCCGTTAGCGCTTGTCTCAGATAAAAGAGGTCGATCTGTCAGTCGCACGCCTGAAACGGAGCCAGTGAAAAGTGATTCTGAACCCAAAGACCCTGACAGTGACTCGGATCCAGAATACACTCAGAATAAAGAATCAGTGTTGTTCTTATCTCAAGTGTTCCAGAAAAGAAAGTTCTTCAACAAGTCTTCATCAAACAAGCAAAGATACTCCACTACTCCTCTCAATCCACGTGATCATAAAGAGAAGTATGAAGGAAAGAGACGCGTTGATGAAGGAAAGAAGACTGAGAAAAGGCATGATGAGAAAGCAAAAGAGGAGCCGATCAAATGTTATAACTGTGGTCGATTGGGTCACTTTGCCAAAGAATGTCGAAAGCCTGTTGTGCGCAACTCAGAGTACTACAAAGCCAAGATGTTGTTGGGCAAAGAAAAGGAAGTAGGTAAGGCCCTCATGGCAGAAGATGACCATTGGCTAAATGTATCTGATGAAGAAGAAGATGATGCAGAAGCACACTTGTGTTTCATGGGCAAGCACTCAACACAATCCGATACTGATGATGATGATCGTGATTCCCTATGTCAGGTATGTGCTCCTTACCAAAAAGCCTTAATTGATCAGATGAAAATCATTGTGCACAAATTAGACTCCTGCAAGCAAACCATAAAAGAAAATGAACAACTCATTTCATCTCTGGAAAAACGTGTGTCATCGCAGTCTGAAAGCATTGAAAAACAAAGCATAGAAATTGCTGGCAACCTGTGCATAATTTCAAATCTAAAGGAAGAGTATGAGAGTTGTTCAAAAGAATCAAAAGAGTTAAAGACCAAAGTAGATGAACTTACTTATAAGCTTCGTATGTCAGAAAATGAGAAAATTGATATTGTAACTAAAAGTGTGGCTTATAAAATTGAAAATCAAAGGTTATCTACTCAGTTAAAGGATCTTGAACTGAAACTTTATAA
This sequence comes from Arctium minus, assembly GCA_954870635.1. Classification (NCBI taxonomy): domain Eukaryota; kingdom Viridiplantae; phylum Streptophyta; class Magnoliopsida; order Asterales; family Asteraceae; genus Arctium; species Arctium minus. The sequence continues at coordinate 2,246,850 of OX941094.1, read as the reverse complement.
AATTGGTCAATCTAAACAAACGATGCATCTAAATGCACCCAAAGAATTCAAATATTCAGAGACGGGTATCGGTTACGATAACCCACATTATCTGAAAAAGGCCTTAACCAAAGTTCCTACGTTATATGCGTTCGAATTTTTTGGAATAAACAAAACCTACCCATAGTACAAAATCAATTGGACCAAACCACTTGATGATGAGGATCCGGAACAGGTAAATTTGAGAAGGAAGAATTCTACCAAAATGCAACTTCCTTTTGTTTATGACTCTTTGAATGCGTCTTACAACACTGAAAAATCCTGTTTTCTGTCAAATGACTATTTTCGAAGCTACTCTCAAGCTGAACTTGATTCAAAAGTCGTTGAAACTGAGGAGGAACCAATGGACCTCAAAGTCTATGTTCCACCTCTGATTTTAGAAAAGAAAATTGTTCAGCTAGAAGAGTCATTTGCACAGGAGAGGACCATTTTTCAAAAGGAAAAACAAGAGTTATTATCCAAAATTGAGTGTCTGAATTCCGATAAGAAGGAAATTGCGTCGAGGGAGGAAAAGGAATATTTTCAGACAGAGATAAATAAACTTAATTCACAACTGGTTGTTTTGGCAGCAGATCTGATGAAAGAGCGACTTCACAAAGTTGAGCCTCAAGCTAAGCCTAAAATTCTCCATGTTGAGAAACTCAATCTGTCAGAAAATTCCTATCCACCCTCAGACACCTCTTCCTGTAAAGCCTTTTTGGGTGACTCATCACCAATCTTTTCAAACAAAGGAAAAGAGCCTCAATCTTTAGAAACGGATCATCGTTCTGATTTTCAAAATGCTTCCGCCTATGATCCGCTTAAAGAAACAAATCCTTCCGGTGTCCTGAATCCTTCAAGTGATAAGGCTCCTTCTGATGAGGAAATGGAATTCTCAGCCTTTCTGAATTCTGTGGTGTGTCTAGACAGTCAACTTGACCAATTTGATTTTAATCCTTTACTTCCAAGTCACGTTGATTTCCTAAATTCAACTTGTGAGCCTCCGGTAAAATTTTACAAGGGTGAATGTTCCACATCTGCCCCACAAAACACTTCTGTGAACAATTCTTCAAATTCTAAATCCAAAAGACGTTCACAGAAGAAGAAAAAGACCGGTCGCTCTAACAAGAAACAATCATCAAAATTCAAATCTTCTGCTTATAGGTTTAATGGTATTTCAGATACTTTTGGTCGACGGAAAGAAGTCAAATACGAGTGGGTAGCTAAGAAATCTAAGGAGAGCACGACGAAGACGGAATTACTTAATCCAGTTTTGAATTCTAGGAAAAACAATAACAGTCATGATGTTTTTAATTCTAAACCTTTGGTTGAACGTAATGGATTGTTTTCTTTAAAAGTTTATTCCATTCAGCAACTACTTCAACTGTCTCATGATTGTGTTTGTTGCTTCTACTGTGGATTGAATGATTTTGTTGATCGTAGATTTGCATCTGATTGGTTTGGTTCTTATCATGTTTCTAATTATCATTCAAAGTTTGATGCTCCCCGCCATAGAAACAGACCCAAGTCCAAACGGGTCTCCCAGTCGGGTGTTAAGTCTAACCCCAAAGGACCCATTTACGAATGGGTACCTAAAAAGCCTTAACTTGTTTTGCAGGACGATCATGTGTGGTATTTAGATTCAGGATGATCCAAACACATGACCGGAAGAAAGGAGCTTCTCACGAACTTCACCGAGAAGTTTTGTGGAAATGTACGCTTTGGAAATGATCATTATTCTCCAATTTTGGGATATGGAGATATAGTTAAAGATAATCTCACAATTAAGAAAGTGTCCTACGTCGAAGGTCTTGGTCACAACTTGTTCAGCATCGGTCAGTTCTGAGATAAGAATCTAGAGGTCACCTTTAAAGCAAAAAGGTGCAGCGTTCGGACTGAAGATGGAAAAGAAATCCTTGCTGGAACGTGTCGCACGAATCTCTACACGATTGACGTCTCGTCTCTGAAAGCAGACAAGGAAGTTTGTTTGATGTCCAAAGCCTCAACCGAACAAAACTGGTTATGGCATTGTAGACTCTCGCACCTGAACTTCAAGACTATCAATAAGTTGGTGCTCGGTGGACACGTGAAGGGAATGCCAGATCTCAAGTTCGAAAAAGATCAACTGTGTGCCGCCTGTGATATGGGCAAGATGAAGAAGGCTTCTCACAAGCCTAAAGCCGCTCCAAGTACTTCTCGGTCCCTTGAACTCATTCATATAGATTTGTGTGGATCGATGCGCATTCAGAGTATCAATCACAAGAAGTATATCCTAGTTATGGTTGATGACTTTTCTCGCTACACGTGGGTTAGATTCCTTCGTTCAAAGGATGAAACCCTCGAACTGATCATCTCTCTCCTGAAGAGCGTTCAAGTAAATCTCAATCAATCAGTTCAGACCATTAGGACGGATAACGGCACAGAGTTCAAGAATCAAGTGCTCACTAGTTACCTGACTTCAGTGGGTATCACCCACACCTTCTCAGTTGCTCGTACTCCTCAGCAAAACGGGGTAGTAGAGCGTCGTAATCGAACTCTCCTCGAAGCCGCGCGTACGATGTTATCATAGTCCAAGCTCCCGCTTTACTTATGGGCAGAGGCTGTTGCTACCGCATGCTACACTCAAAACCGTTCTATCATCAACAAGCGGTTCAACAAGACACCATACGAGATCATCAACAATCGCATCCCGAACATCAAGCATTTCCATGCATTCGGGTGCACGTGCTTCGTACTGAATGACAAGGACGATCTCGGCAAATTCGGCCCAAAAGCGGACGAAGGAGTGTTCATCGGCTATTCATCGCAAGCCAAAGCTTACAGAGTCTACAGCAAACGGACAAAGACCGTCGTTGAGAGTGTGAATGTGACTTTTAACGAGGCCGCTGATATGGCTTCTGAACACCTCAGTTCAGAACCCACTTTAACTGGTGTGTTAGCTTCTGTCCAATTAAGTTCAAGATCTACACAATCTCCAGTAAATCCAGATCAAGCGTCTACGTCAAGAGCACATCTTTCAGATTTGGATTTACTTTTTGAGCATTTTTATGATGACTGCTTTTCTTCTAAGCCTAATGCTATACCATGTAACAGGAATGACGCTCAAGCTCAGAAAGTGACACCGGTCACTGGTCCACCAGACTCAAGTGAGTCAACCTCGACTGATTCTTCCCCATCTATCGTCATTGAATCATCATCACCACGCTCGAGTGATCCCCCTACAAACTCTCAAGTTCCTACTGAAGCACCGGCAACAGTAGGAGCTCCTGAACCGACCCCTGTTGAAGGTGCTCACGAAGTTCCCTCTTCGGAAATCCCGGAAACCGTCTTAGGTACATCACCCGCTGAGTCGTCCTCGGCTACTCGCCCGACTCCAGCCCAGGAGCTTCCACCTTACAGGCCGTCATCACTCGAAGCAGTTCAGGATCTACCCCAGGTGGTTATGTGGATTCCGATACCTCACAACAGACATATCAACCTCTTCCACACACCACCAAGTGGACACGAGCTCATCCCCTACATCAGATCGTTGGAAACCCCAATACACCTGTTCAGACTCGATCCGCTACCGCGAATGACTGCCTATTCTCTTCGTTCCTTAGCCGTATCGAACCCTCAACCGTCTCCGAAGCTTTGAATGATTCGTACTGGGTGATAGCTATGCAAGAGGAACTCAACCAATTTGAGAGCCTTAAAGTTTGGCGACTTGTTCCCCGGCCAAAGAATAAGACGGTGATTGGGACAAAATGGATCTTCAAGAACAAGAAGGACGAAGATGGAATCATAGTCCGGAACAAAGCGCGTCTGGTAGCCAAAGGATATCGCCAGCAGGAAGGAATCGATTATGATGAGACCTTCGCACCGGTTGCTCAAATTGAAGCGATTCGCAAGTTCCTTGCCTACGCCGCTCACAAGAACTTCATTGTCTTTCAAATGGATGTGAAATTCGCGTTTCTGAATGGCGTTCTCAAGGAGGAAGTTTATGTATCGCAACCCGAAGGCTTCGTGAGTTTCGACAAACCTCATCACGTCTACTTTCTTGACAAGGCCTTGTACGGTCTCAAGCAAGCACCACGAACCTGGTATGATGCACTCTCATCATTCTTAGTTAAATCTGGCTTTTCCAAAGGTAAGATTGACACCACCATGTTTATTAAAAGAGAAATGCATGATATCATTCTTGTACAGATCTATGTCGACGACATAATCTTTGGCTCAACAAACCCCAAGTACTGTCAGAACTTCTCAGCCCTCATGAGCAAACATTTTCAAATGAGTATGTTGGGTCAAATGAATTTTTTCCTGGGTCTTCAAGTTAAACAATTAGCCACAGGAATTTTCATTAATCAATCTAAGTACATCTCGGATATTCTTCGGAAATACCAGATGGAAAATTCTTCACCCATGAAAACGCCCATGTCTACTAGTATAAAGCTACACTCCGATCCAGACGGAAAGGATGTGGATGCTACAATATATAGAGGCATGATTGGTTCCCTGATGTACTTGACGGCTAGCAGGCCAGACATTATATTTTCGACATTCTTGTGTGCAAGATTTCAGTCAAAACCCAAAGAGTCTCATTTAGTTGCAGTCAAGCGTATATTTCGTTATTTAAAAGATACTGTTGATCTTGATTTGTGGTACCCGAAAGAGACAGGTTTTGAGCCGACAGCTTATTCAGACGCTGACCATGCCGGAAACATGTTGGATCGGAAAAGCACGACAGGACATGTCCAATTCTTGGGTGATCGACTTGTCAGCTGGGCATCGAAGAAACAAAACTGTGTTTCAACCTCTACCGCTGAGGCGGAGTATGTAGCAGCCGCCAGTTGCTGCTCGCAGGTAATTTGGATGCGCACTCAGCTGAAAGACTATGGTTTCCACTACTCAAAGATACCTATTTACTGCGACTCGAAGAGCACCATTGCTATATCAAGCAATAGGGGTGTAAATGATGCGAGTCGAGTTCGAGTATCATTATACTCGACTCGAACTCGAAACTCGATTATCAAGCTCGAACTCGACTCGAAAACTCGCGAGTAGTGAAAATATAAACTCGACTCGAACTCGATAACCAATTTCCAAACTCGAACTCGAGCTCGTTTCAAGCTCGAAAACTCGAATCAAGCTCGAACTCGAGCTCGAAAACTCGAATCAAGCTCGAACTCGAGCTCGAAAACTCGAATCAAGCTAGAACTCGAGCTCAGATTAAGCTCGAACTCGTTTAATACATAAAAGAATTCAAGGTGAACAAATAGCTTAAAAGAACTCAAGGTGAACCCACTTTTAAAGGGTACTCCTATTAAAACAAGCACATAGACTCAAGCCCTTAGGCTCAATCCATTTAACAAAAACAAATAATGTAAAAGCAAGGAAGAGAAAAGTCAATATATAGTGGAGTTCTAAGCTTTGGATTCTATATTCTACCAATGTGAGATGGATTAGAGACACACCCTATATTTTTTACACTATCATTTTCCATTTTTTTAAAAACTTGAGTTTGTTTTTATTATTATTATTATTATCATCATCGTCAATTAAATTAAAATAATATTACTAATTATTATTATTATTTTGCTTATATATCGAGTATCTCACGAGCTTATCGAGTCGAGTATGAGGTTGCTCGACTCGACTCGTTAGTATATCGAGTCAAACTCGAGTTCGAGTCGAGTGTTGACCGAGTTTTGACCGAGTCGATCTCGAGTAGCTCGCGAGTTGTTTCGTCTCATTTACACCCCTATCAAGCAATCCCGTCCAACACACGAAGACGAAACACATTGATATGCGCTATCACTTCATAAAAGATCATGTGTAAAGAGGTACCATCGAACTCTACTTTGTTAATACAGAACATCAGATAGCAGACCTATTTACTAAAGACTTGGACGAAAAACGTTTTCAATATCTAGTGTCCAAGCTAGGTATGCTGAATCTGAAAGTTTGACATTTCCACAGACCTATACGAGTCTTATTCAATGACGAATGAGTGTGCCTTAATACTCTAGGGATCGGTCTTTGGATACTCATGACCACACTCATTGGTTTTTGCATTTTCCTCGTTAAGTTCTGTGCGAGTTTCAAACTTCTGTATTAATAAATTAGATTTCGTTCGTTTTATTTTTCTCGTGTGTTTCCTTGTTCTTCGTGGCGTTTCTTTTGCAGTTTATTAGTTCGATTACTTAAAGAGTCTGTTGGTCGTGGTGAATTTCTCGAGTTGTTCATGTGTTAAGGGGGAGCACTATCGCAAGATGATCTGTAAGTTTCTCTAGTCCTCCGTTCGAGGGGGAGCAGGTAAGTTCATCTTCTATCTCGTTTCCTGCCTACCATCGTCAAGGGGGAGTCGAGATTTTTTTATTAAGCGTAAGTGGTTCCTAATTTGAGGGGGGAGCCGGATTAAGTTTTGTTTTCCCCGGTCCTTTGTTTTCTTTTATTTCAATTCTTCGTTGTAAGTTCTTAATTTTTTATTTAAAAAAAATTCCTTTTAAATATTTTTATTGTACTGACCCAGCCTAACCCGAACCGGATCTAAATCGCGACCCGGGGGTTTAAATCACCCCGGGCTCTCTGTTTTTCCCTCTTTCACTCTATCTCTACCTCTCTCTATACCCTATCGCTCAATCTCTGTCTCCTCTCTTCTCATCGATCTCGATCTCTTTATCTCTCGCCCGAAATCTCTCTCTGCCTCGATCGACTTCTACAGGTATATCTCTCTCACTCTTATATCTCTCTCGCTATCTCGCTGTCGCTAGGGTTACATCGACCCCGGTTGCGGTTCATCGCACCGGTCGATGTTCATCCCCCGGTCGATGAGACCCCCGATCGTTCTGACCTTGGTCGACCGATGCCACCCTCATCTCGACTCATCATCGATTAGGGTTCTGAATCTCGATAGGCGGCGATTTCGGTTGAGTCGTCTGCGGTTCCTAAATAGTCCACCGCCGCCATCGATTTCGGTCACTGAGGGGTGTTCAGTCATCGACGTACCACCGTCGCCCCATTCTCGACTCAATGTCGATTAAGAGGTTTACATATTCGATTTGGCACCTGTTAACGGTGGTATTGGTAATCGATGAGTCATCGTTATTTTTATCGATCGTAAGTTTATGAGTATATGGGTTTGATAACATTTGTATGCTTTCTGGTTAACATTTGCTATAGTTTGAGACCACCGGTCACCGGGTTGGCCTTGACACCGGTCGCTGGCCTTGACACCGGTCGTTGGCCTGGACACCGGTCGCTGGCCTTGACACCGATCGACTTAGGTTACATACCGGTCGCTGGCCTTGACTCCGGTCGACTTGTTTGACACCGGTGACTCGGTTACACACCGGTCCCCGGGGTGTTTGGTTTGGTTTTATGATCAGTTACAACTTGTTTTGGAGTTGGTTGAGGTTAATGTTCTCTATGGTTTATAGTTTCTGAGTTGATACTGTGTTATTGTTGATGTTTATTAAATCTGGTTTGGATCCTTTGAGTTGGGTCAACACCAGTATGTGTTAAACATCGGTCGATTGGGTGACACCGATCGATTGGTTGATACCGGTCGACTGGTCAACACCGGTCCGTGTTAAACACCGGTCGATTGGGTGACATCGGTCCTTAGTTGACACCGGTCGACTTGGGTTCCCCAGGGTTGTTATGTTTGTCAAGTTTTTTTTTGGGATTGTTTGGTTTAATCTGACTTCTATCTGTTTGGGCTTAGAGTGTTATCCAATGGCTTCCATTGGTAGTTGTTCAAATCTGTTCAAAGGTTTTATTTTTATTTCTAACGGTTCTGATTTGATTGGTTGGTTTCTAAAGGCATAAACTTTATTTCTGATTTCGATTGGGTTTGGAGGTTGAATTGGTCATGGTTTTTCAAACCATTGACCAAATAATTCCAACGAGACCTGTTTTGAATGTACCTACGGACTAACATGCTCTATCTTCGCAGGTACCATGGCACAGAATCAGGAAATAGATCCAATAGTCGATGCCGCCCTGATCCATCCGGATCAGTTCCTTCCTCTCACTCCGAACAACTTCCATCTCGATGTCACTCAACCTCATTGCCAATATCAAGTGATGATCGAGATTCTTCGTGGCCACCCTCTCTCCTACGCTCTCACGGAGACTGCTGATGTTTCTCATATATATCTGCAGCAATTCTGGCAATCCCTTACTCCTGTTGAGGTCGACGATGGCTTCCATCTGGAGGGCAGAATTGACACTACCACAGTCCTACTAACTCGAGATCTCTTCCGCCAGTTTCTCCGCCTGCCTAACGCCAACTCTTTTCCCGGCAGAAACAGCTTTGATCCGATCGTCTCCGACACCACTCTCTGTACAGACATTCAGTTATTGGGTTGCAAAATGCCTCTCCGTTTCCCATCCACCTTCAACCGAAAGAAACTGACCAATATCTGGTATACACTATTCACATATCTCAATCGATGACTATCTGCTATTACTAAGGGCATCGATCAGACAAGTATCAATATTCTCCGCCTCTTCCATGTTGTTGCCTTCCACCGCCATGCGGATTACGCGGACATTTTATGGTTCGAGCTAGGCCAAAAGGTCCGAGACAACGCTACCAAACGACGGAACTTCATTCCGTACATGCGATTTCTACATATCTTTATCCGAAACTACATGGATCTCCATCCGACCATTGCTCGTCGCTCTTCACATCCGATATGTCCTCATAACCAAACCCATCGTATCCCAAATCGCCCTGAACTAGAAAATCTAGTCGCTCGACGCATTCTTGATGGGTTACTGTCCTATGTATGTCCAACGGCGCTGAGTGTGGTAGAGTATAGGCGCACACACAACATTCCTGCTCCTATGGTCCGTCCAGATCCAGAAGGACCTCCCCAGGGAGCGCGACCTGAGCGACGTGAGGGTCCACGCATGAGAGGTGGTAGAGTCCGGAGGGCTGGGGCTCCCGGACAAGGCGTGATGAGAGAAGATATTGTGAGGGGTTCTGGAGCGGGCAGCGCTGTTAGACGAAGCGAGGCCAGTACTTCTCGCCGATCGCCTACCCCATCACCGACAGCCTCTCAAACGGCAATAGAGGACACCGCTACAGAAAGCGACCAGATTCAGTCCTCTTCTGCCACAGAAATAGAGGAGGCAACAGATCCATCCGGCACCCAGTCTGAATCAAGTGATGAGTCATCTGACTCTGATGGTGACGATGACCAGCCTTCACCTGGAGAGATAAGGAGAGTGGAGGGAGCTATAGTTGAAAATGAAAATGTGATGAGAGAGAAGAAAAGGAAGAGTAAACATAATTTCGAGCGAACACGAGTGATGAGGCAACCAACTCCGGTTGACCTCCCCTTAACCTCATCTAGCCAGGTAGCCACATCTGCTACCCAGTCTCATGTGTTGAGACAGGGTATTGAAGAAGCCGTCGTGGACCTAGCGACGCACTTGCACACCCCCACTAGCCACTCCAACATCTCTCAACAGATGTTGGTTTCACTTGCTCACGGGGATTCAGCACAATCGCTACCGGTCTCTTGCTTGGAGAGTATTGGTATTGAAGCAAGAGGACAGTCGCCCCCGTCCTCGTCTTCTTTCAGTTCACAGCGTCTAGAGCCTCTTGATGATATATTTCCTTTGCCTAGGACACGTGTACCTTTTTCAGCTACTGCTGGAGGCCTTAGTGGCCCATCCGGAACACCCATAGTAATTCCAACTTCTGTTGGTTTACGAGGATTGGGTGAAAATCCTACCACGGCCATCATTACGCCAGCTGTTCCTGTAGGCGGTGCGACTTCTACAGTCGTCACCACAACTGGAAGTCTGAGTGACCCATGTGTTAGTCACCCTGAGTTTGTCTCAAGGGAATTTATGGATGACGCCCTAAAGGCTGTCCATTCCATTATGCGTTCTGAAATGAGGGAGGAGGTAGATGCTCTAAAATGAATGATCAAAGGCAAAGCGCCAATGTCTGAGCCTGAACCACTACCACCCACACCACCACCCTCTCATACAGCTTCTGATTTATCTATCGATGACCTCAAATTCATCCTCCTAGCCAAACTCCTAGCCCAATCTCAAATCGAACCCACTCAAGATGCCGATCTTCTTTCTCTACTACGTGCCCAAGCATCTACTCCTACACCACCACCCCCACCCACTATATCTCCTGAAGCCTTCCAGCACCAAACTGCACTCCTTCAGTCTATGCAGCACACCATATCTGTATTGACTGAACGAGTTTCATCTTTGGAAGACACATGTCGTAGCCAGGCAGAGAGGCTCAAGCGCAAACATGATGACCAGGATGATCCTGATCATCATGAGGGGGAGAAGAGCCAACGTATATCTGAGCCAGAGTCAACACAGACAGTGGGTACGGTACAGGTACAAACAGAAATGGGTTTGAGTTCGGGTACTCAAGCGGAAGGGCAGGAACAGGTACAGGAGCAGATAATGGATTTGGTACTATATGATGATATTCCAACGGTTGAAAAGCCTGAGGAACATGATAGAGGTTCATCGCTAGATCCTGATAATTGGGAGATAATAGTTGATCCGTATTCTGATATAGACCCGACAGAAGAACTGGTTAACACAGAAAGAGCGTTGGTAGTCTTCCAAGCCGAGATAGATGAGCTTTTGAATTCTGAAATTACGGCTCAAGATTATCAGCTAGAATTACAGACTTCTGTCGAGGTACCCCTTTTGACATATATGTCAGTTCACCCTGATCTTCCACAATCAGATGTTCCCAGACGATCTCCTCCAGCATCGCCAGTTTCAGGAACTGGTCGTACTCAGCATGTTCATTCGCTAAAATGGGAAAGAGTTAGAATAAATATTCCGTTTCTTGAAGAAAGTCAGAAGAAACTCTTTGCTCATTGGATTCGTCCGTACGATGAGGTTGTGGTGCATGGTCTTCAGTCAATGACAAACAGGGAGAAGCAACGAGAGATCTTGTTCGTATATAAGTATGTCAAAGATGCCTTCAACAAGACAAAGCTCAGAATTAAATCTGTGGATCATATTCACTCTTGCAATTTCAAGAGCATAAAGTATTCTTTCTTTGTGGTGACAAGAGAATATGGTAGGCAGTGGTATTTTTCTGAAGCTAATTTTGCAAGTCTTGAACTACAAGATCTTCTATTCCTTCTTAGAGACTTGAAGACCAGAACTATTCGACCTGGGGAAGTTACAGATGCACTTGAAACTGTAAAGAGATATATGAAGTGTGCTATGAAACTTGCCTCTGTAGAAGATTTTTAGATTGGGTTGGAAAGCAATCAAGCGAAGATTAATCTGCTTAAACCTGATTTGAGTATTCCGTCGGATGCCCAGAACGTACAAGCTTTCACTGTTTTAAATTTTCCAGAACTTGACATGACGTATGTGAATGATAAAGGTGACATGCATTTTATCAGATTCAATCAGATTGCTCAATTCTGTGATGGTACTTTATTACTGCTTAGAGACAAGTTGAAGCGCTCAATTGATCAAGATGTCAAAGGGATCCAGCTCTTGGATCTGAAATACAAATGTCTTGTTCTTCAAGCACTGGGCGTGATCAAAGAACGGCTGGAGTATAGAACTTCAATGCGTCACTTCGAGATCAGTTTCGGATTTTGAAAAACTCATGTTCCTAACTGGCGTGATTATGAACTTCAATTTAAAGGGAGAGATTGTTAGGGTAGTTTGTTTGTTAAATAGAAGTTCAGGGTGCATTTTGCAATTAATCAATAGTTTATTTGTTAATGGGCCTAAAGCCCATTAGGCCTTAGTCGCCTCATATATAAGGGGTTTATTATTCTGAATTAGGTGTAGTTGAAATCATTCTAGTCGTAAGGTTTACATTTGCTTATCAGAAATTCTCTATGTAAACCTAAATCTTTATTGAGTATTAATCATATGACTAGAAGTTGTGATTCAATTATTATTGTTCTTCATTGATTATATCTGTTGATTGCACTGTATCTGGGATCTACAGTGTACCATTGTCGATTGTGTCTGACCGGGATAGTCGGTTCTCATCAGCATTTTGGAACAGTTTCCAGCGGGAGATGGGGTCGAAAATCAAGATGAGTACAGCGTATCACCCGCAAACCGACGATCAAAGTGAGCGGACCATTCAGACGTTGGAGGATATGTTAAGAGCTTGCACTCTAGACTTCCAAGGTTCGTGGGATAGTCATCTACCATTGATTGAGTTCGCCTACAATAACAGTTATCATGCGAGCATCAAAGCTGCCCCGTATGAGATGCTTTATGGTAGGAAATGTCGCTCTCCTCTGTGTTCGAATGAGGTCGGAGAAAGGCAACTGGCTGGGCTAGTTAGTGCAACTGACTGGATAAAATTGTTCAAGTGCGAGAGAGATTGAAGGTGGCGCTATATCGTCAAAAGATCTACGCGGATAAGCGACGAAAGGATATTGAATTCTCAGTGGGTGATAGAGTGATGTTGAAAATATCACCATGGAAAGGAGTGGTCCGCTTTGGAAAGAAAGGGAAGTTAAGCCCTCGTTATATTGGTCCTTACGAAATCATTGAGCGAGTTGGAAAAGTGGCTTACAAGTTGGAATTACCTGAAGAGTTGAAGGGTATTCACAACACTTTCACATCTCAAATCTGAGAAAGTGTCTAGCAGAAGTTGATATGGCGGTGTCTTTACAGGGTGTGCGGGTGGATGAGAAATTGAACTTCATCGAGAAACCAGAAGATATTGTGGATCGTAAGGTTAAGCGCTTAAGAACAAAGGATGTCAATTTAGTAAAGGTCCAATGGAAGTTCCACAAGGGGCGAGAAGCAACGTGGGAACTAGAATCGGATATGATGTCCAAATATCCGTACCTTTTCGACAAGGAAATTTCGAGGATGGAATTCCTCTAAAGGGGGGAATGTTGTAACAATCGTTAATTCTCAGTTTTATTTTAAGGAAAAGAAAAGTGGAAAATAAGAAAGTTGGAGGACCTCATTGAAAATGTAGTCATTAAGGACCTAAAACCCTAAGTTGTTTCTTCATTTGGTATCTTCCTGGAGGGTGCGGCGCTAGGGATAGAGAGAAGGTGAAGAAGTTTCTGTTTGAGGCCGATTCACTGAAGTTTGTTCGTAGGGATTCAAGCAATCACCTAGCGGAGGTTCTTCCCAAGAGGTAATCCTTCCAATTCTTTTTGTTAGAGATGGTAATTCTGGGTATTTAGGAAATTTCTGAGTTTTGTTTTTCTTCTCGAGAAGTTTTCGATAGATACGTATCTGGTTGGGTAGAAAATCGTTTGGGTTTGGTCGATTCTTGATGTTCGATGTCGTGGGTTCTAATATCAGACTAATGGGTGTAAAAGGTTTGGGTTTTAGTCGATTGAAAAAGGGATCGATAGTTTGGTTATCGCTCTCTGTGAATCGCCGTGAACCGGGGGGCGTCACCCGCACCCGGGGATCAATCGAGTTCCCTTTATCCCGGGGTCACTTGGGAAACCAAGAGTCGGGATCACCCGGTACTCAAGGACCCGGGATCACCCGGGCGACACCAAGTTGGGGACACCCGATAGTCAAGGACCTGGGCCACCCGAGAGTCGCTAACTCGGGCCAACCGGGGAGGCTTCGACTGGGTGGGTTATCCGTGGACTTTGGCGATGGGTCTCATATCCGATCCGAAGGATTTTGGTGAGACAAAGTTAACCCGAGAGATGGGTAGTTCCAAACTCGGGATCCAACTCCGTTATAGTTTCGACTTGGGGCCGATGATTTATGGTAAGATTATATTTGTTTGTAGGATATCGCTTTGTTTTGGAGTAAGATCGGGTGTGTGGCAAATTTCTCGAATCCAGGTGAGTTTTCCAGTATTCAAAAACTTCTGTAAACTGAAAGTGGCATTTACTAATATTGTTTATTAAGTTTACCTTTTTCTGTAAAGTATAACTCTGAACTTGACGTACTGGATTTGTTTTAATCTCATGCATGGATACTCTCTTAAATGTTTTACTAAATGCGATTGGGATTGTCTTATGAATTGGCGCCATGGCATATCTTCAATCATCGGGGATGGTTGAAGCGTGGGTTGGAATTTGTTTCCTTACTCACGGTAACGGCATCGACTAGGGGGGCGAAAGGGGATCTACTGGGGGCCCCGAGTGTGCGAACAATCTGAGAGTTTGGGAATCGATTCCGGTGTTGAATGATTTATATTATGTCGTGATTGATTTCTCTTGAGATAAATTGTTTTTATTGACCCCCGTTTATATTTACAAATGTACGCGTTGGGATCTCACTAGACCCTTTTGGTCTAACCCTCGCTTCCACTTTTTCCAAACCCACTTTCAGGTAAGGAGTCGGTTGGCGGTTCCTCGAGAGGGAGAGAGAAGTGTTAAAAGTCAAGCGGGATGGAAGCGTTTTGGCCTTAGATGCCGTGTAGCTACTTTTGTTTAGATTCTCAGTTGTGATAGACTTTGACGACCTCGTTTGTAATGATCTTTCTTTTCGCATGTTTGTATCGAGACTCGTTTGAGGGTTTGAATCTATGCTATTTTGTGTCTATCGTTTTTGGGTTGTTACAAAAAATGCCAAGTTTGGAAAAAGAGGAAATAAAACCCAATTCACTTTCAACTTTAAACCTGACGTGAATCGAACCAAATCAATATTCAAGTTTTGAAACAAAAAAATAGAAAACCCACATTTAAAATTAGAACTGATGAGTAAATCGAGTTTAACCAATTTCATTATGTATCCCTGTATTTCTTAAAAACTAAATTTATAACAGAAGTTTGTAATAAGAGAGTTGGTTAACGTTGTTGGCTTAAAGTTAGGTTCAAATCTTGGTTTCTGGTAAATTTTACGTTTTTATCTTTTATTTTTCAATTTTTATAGCTTTTGTTTTCTAAAAGAAACATGGAGCATAGATGCGGTACCAGGGATTGTCCTGAGATAAGTGTCCGCTTTCAAAAGTAATTAACTAAATTCGTAAATTTACTTTTAATTCATGTACAAATATTTTAAGTGTTGTGAAGAGACAAACTGTAACAACCCAAACTCCAACAATAGCGTAAAGATAACATTACAACTGAAATGGTCCCAAATAAACTAATTACATTAACCTCCACCCCTAATGCTTAGCAACGGTTATACACATCCACAACTGAGATTTACTATACACCTATCGAATACTATAAGCCTTTGTCATATCTCTTCTACTACGCCACCTCTTCTCTATCCCTTTGGACGAACTCGCACTAAACACTTGCCTGAAAAAGATTTTCAGTTTTATAAAAGCGAGGGTTAGACCGAAGGTATAGTGAGTTCCCTCAATTTTTTGCATCACACCACAAAATATCATTCAAAATGAGTTATAAGCATTTACAAATGATTCACATCTTTAAAACCACCATGCACACACACACACAACACATGTAGATGGCACACGCTTAAGTCACGCACACTGTGACCACGTGTTCGGGATCACACCTGCCCTCAAACGAATCACATGAAATGAATTCATGCATTCCAAATGGGTCACACCTCCCATATAAAAGCCATCACATGCCCCACCCCAGATGCATGCACACTTCATATCCACACAATCAAACATATTTTAAAGCAATGTAAAACTTGCATTTTGATAAGCATCATACGTATTTAGAGCTCGTACGTCAAATAAAGTAGGTTAAGAAAAACTCACCTGTCGTCCACGCTTACGTCTCACACCTTGAGCTACGAGTGCCCAAACCGAACACCTAATCACACGACACACGAGGAGAAATGAACCTTCCCAAATCTGATTTCTTCCTTTGATTTCTTCAATAACATTCACAAGGCACACAAACACCTTCTCTCCAAGACTCTACTCCAGCCTCCAAATACGTTTAAGGAGAAATGAGAGTTTTACCCTCTTAAGCTACTAATTACATCCAAGTCCCTGCACACCTATAAGTTTACACCACACACCATGAAGTTCTATTCTTCTCATCAATTGAGAACATGGTTATTACACAAAAATTAAATAAGGGTAAAGATGTCGTTCGATTAACAAAAAAATATATATACTCTCTCCGTCCTAAAATAAGTGTCTACAATTGAAATGATACATGGTTTTAGACATACATAGTTATTACATTTTTTTTGTTAACTAAAAGACATCTTTACCCTTATTTAATGTCTTTCTCTTCACAACTCTTAAATATTTGTGTATTAATTAAGGGTGAATTTGAGAATTTAGTTTTCTACTTAATGGACACTTATTATGGGACAAACATAAATAAAAATGTAGACATTTAATTTATTTTGAGACCGAATGAATAATAGTTATACATGTTTAAAATTGTATGTCATTTCAATTATAAACACTTGGTTTAAGACAGAAGATGTATAATAGTTTTACGGTTTTATAAAATTTTCTGGACTCGTATATGTTATCCAGGAATGGCAACGGGTCGATTTCGGGCCGGGATTATGGTCCCCGTCCCCGAAACCGAAAACCATATCAGCCCCCGAAACATTCCCGATCCCCGTCGGGGATCCCCATCGGGTCCCCGCAGTTTTCCCGATCCCCATTGGGAACCCGTTAAGGCTAAAAAATCACCGTTACCCATTGGTAATACCCGAAACCCGAAACCGAAAGCGAAAAATTCAAATTTCTTAAACATAATATTAAAGCAACAACTGAGTAGGAATAAAGCATACATAACTAGGTTCAAATACGAGAAGTGAGAAACTGAGAAGTCGGCTAATGGCTAATCGATGTAATCTAAGAAGATTTAATTTTTAATTTTTTTCCTTTTAGGGATTTGATTGGGTTTGGATTTGGGCTTTTAAAATATTTGGTATGTAGTTATTAGTTAATACATAAAGCCCAAAGTTTGAAATATATATATATATATATATTATATACTATCGGGCCGGGCCGGGCCAGTGAGCACCATCCCCGTCCCCGATAACATCCCCGCCCCGTCCCTGATAAGACGTCCCCGATTCCGACCCAAAATGTTTGGTTTTCGGTTTTCCCAGTCGGGTTCGGTTTTTTTTGTCATCCCTAATGTTATCGGTCTATTTTTATGTGTGTTATCGATGCGTTGACCTCTAGATTGAGAAATGGCGGTTGTTGGTTTCGATTTTGCGTTCAAATTGTGGGCGCCGGGATTTTATTCGGCAAACATGAAGGACGGAACGACAACACGTGACATCAAATTTAATGTTTTAGATCATCACATTTGTCACGTGACGGATATGGTTATATCCAATGACAAAATGCTAGCATTTGTTTTTGCTTTAATGGTTTTTAGGGGTGTTTTTTTGGGTTTAATTTGGACGGTTTAACTATTTAAATCATAAATTAAATCGTAAACGATGGTTTATGAAGCTTTTTAAACCAAATGGGTTGGTTGTAATAAGTGATTAAACAAGTTAAAATAGACTATAAAATGATGATCTGGTCTAATTGTTTTATTAAGAGTCAATATCTGAATCGTTAAGAGGTGAATCTTGTTTGGCAAAAAAAAATATGTTTCTTAATGGTTTCAAAACCTTTTGAATGATTTTGTATCTTCGGTCTCCTTTAACCATTCAGCGTCTTGATTTCATTCTGAACAATTACTAAACAACCATATTTCATTTTGCATTATATCATAAGCGCATCTTAATCATTCCGAGCACTTAATCATTCTGCATCAAACCATTAACAACTGCCAAACAACCCCTAACATAGCATCTATCTATAAATGAAAATTCTACAAATATAATATTATTTAAAAAAATATTATACTGAATTATAAAATAAAAATCTATTTCCAAAATTAAAAAAAATATTGAGTAAGTTAGAAAAAAAGTTAAACAAGTGCACTAAAAGTAGCTGAAATTTTGACCAAATATTGAGTAAATCTTTTGATGATTTGGAATTTGGATTTTAATTCTTGACGGATTTCGGAATTTTTTCGATTTATGCGCAGACAATTAAGAAATGAAAGTTAAGAGCTTTAAGAGTATCTCCAACAGCTTCTCCAAAATGGAGAAGTAAAATGTCAAAATCTCCAATAGATTCTCCATTTTAGAGATTACACACTTAATTATATTATTAAAATATCCAATACAACTTATAAAATATTATTTCTCTCTGCTAAACATTTAATTTAAAACAATTTTTTTAGTAGAATTAATAAAAAAATCATTTCTCTCTTATATGTAATCATTTTTTGAGATATCTCCAAATGTATAGATTTTCATCATCTCTCTCATCCTTTCTCCATTTTGGAGAAGGTTTTGGAGAATCTTTTGGAGCAAAAAATCCCCAAAATCTCTATTTTGGAGAAGTTGTTGGAGATGTTCTAAGTATTGGATGATTTTTTTTACTTGAGCTATAAAATTGAGTATGCTATATTAAAACCAAATATAATTAATATATGTGTATTTTGGCGATTGTTTTGATCCAAACCGCTCAAATAAACATTCAAATTGGACAGGACCACTAGATCTCTCAAACCGTAAAAAAATAGTCTGATTAGACTTCGTGTGACCGGTTTGAAAGGTCTGACGTATTTTCAAACACCCATATTTCTTGTAATTAATAGATTTCTCTATAAATTAAATATAATGTCATAATTTTACAGACTTTTCCGTTCACTAGCCGTTATATGATGATGCTTTTGATGGCTTAGAAAGTGGGGTTGGATTCTCATGAGACCAGTCTATTTTCATGAGACCCGTGAGACCACAAAATAACATTGAACCTTCATAACAAAAATACTGTGAATGTGTTTTTTGTACCTTCACATTGTCTTCATTGTGAATGTTCAGTGTTATTTTGGTGGTGTCGCGGGTCTCACGAAAAGAAGTTGGTCTCACATGATCCCAAGTCTTAGAAAATGTATAATATTTGAAAATTAAATATATAAATAATTGTAGGACAAGAAATACATGGTACATATTAAAATACGTGTTTTACACTTTAGCTTTTCATATGATATAAATAAAACAGATATTTACAAGAATTTGTTTAAGTTGTTGTCGCAAATGACAGATATAGGACGTGGTAAAAATAAAACGAGAACGATATATATATATATATATATGCAATAGTTTTTGTACCTAGTATGGACTCAAGTAGAACATATGTGGTATCTTAAAATTAGGGGTGTTTGTGGTCTGGTTTAGGCGGTTTAACCCCTCAGACCACAAACCAAACCCCAAGTGGCGGTTTATTAAATTTTCAAACCGAGTGGTTTGACATCAAGTGCCTAGACCGGTCAAATCGGACCGCGGTTTGGGCTTTCTATGGGCTTTAAAGTTTAAACTTAAAAAATTATATATAATATCTAATTTTAAAGCTTCATTGGCTTGAGTCCATTTGAAGTAAACAAAGTCCACAAAAAAATAAACAAACTCCACAAAAAAATTAACAAAGTTCACCAAAAAAAAAAGTATCCCAACAAAACACTAAAAATCAAAGTCCACAAAAAAAGTTAACAAAATCCACAAAAAAAGGTGAACACAGTGAGTCCGCCGATGTTAGTGAATAGTAGTCATTTAGAGCTTTCAAGTTTCAAATTTTAAAAATTAAAATATATTTTATGTTTGGGTTGGATTTAAGATAACATTGGGTCTAACCAAATATATTTAAGATAACATTGGGCTAGATAATGGATATAAAGGCATATATAAAAAATAAAATATATGTGAATTTGGCGGTCGGTTTGGTCCAAACCGCCCAAAAATACCTCCAGACCGCCTTGTTTGGCAATTTTTCAGACCAGACCGGACCGCCAGACCGCTCAAACCGCAAAAAACGGTCCGGTTTGACTTGGTTCGACCGGTTTGAGCGGTCCAACGGTTTTTTTGAACACCCCTACTTAAAATCCCGTATTTACTTCTTTTATGTGTATGTATATGTACATATTCAATGTTATTGGGCACGATAGAAGTCTACGATAATTATTTAAAACTTGATGTTCGACCTTGTGAACCATATTAAAACTGATACCTTTATCAAAGTGATAAGATATCAACTTATCAAAAAGTATTTTTTTTTAGATATGTAAAGTGAACAAAATGATTTTTTATCAACAAATATTAATATTATAAATTGATTTTTGAAAAGAAAAATATGGATTTGATAGTGATTTTGATTTGACAAAATTTTGTGAAAACTAAGTTCAACAAAGATGATAGATTGAAATAAAGTTTGATAAAGGGAAAAAAAAGTAAAAATGGGAAATAAAAAAGTTGCTTTTTAAAAGTAAATTTATAAATGTGTCTGTATACTATGGATCGGTAGGTTGTAATAACCAAGCTTGAATGTGTTAAATTCTTGGAAAATGAGGGCGAAAGGAAAAAATAAGGAACTTGGGAGGCGAATGGGTGCAATTTTGGAAAGAATATAAAAGGGGTGAAATAACTGAATTCTCTCAAGGAAGACCTAGTATCGGCCGAAAATTTTTAAAAAGGAAGAAGAGAAGAGCAAAGAGGGTTTTGGGAAAAATGAGTGCTAGAGGAAATTTGGGAATATTCATCTTTGGAGATATGTATTTATCGATTACTTAGTGCCTTCGACTATCTTAAAGGTTGTGATTTGGGAAAGTTATGAAATGGTTCTTGAATGAATGTATTGTTACTTTATGACTAAATCCTTGGATTAGAGCTTTTAATCTTGTTTATTGTTTATTTAAAGAGGAGTCTCAAATCCCATAGTTACTGGTCTTGAGTTAAGGTGAAAAACCCTTCGTTTTAAGTCGATTGATAAGAAGTTGTTTTCCAGTTCGTCCACCCGAGAATCGTTGGGGTTGGTGTAACACCCTCAAATTTGGTAAGAGCAACTAATTAAAATTTTCAACATTTCATTAAGTAAAAGATAACTCTCTAAAATAAAACTTTCTATTTAACCTCACCAAATATAAACTCTAGTCTTATACAAGGACTAGACCAAAGTCGGTGTTACTTAATCCCAACTATAAGTTGCTCTTCCCGAAAACAAGTGCGGAAGACTTCA
Source organism: Arctium minus (assembly GCA_954870635.1). Taxonomy (NCBI): domain Eukaryota; kingdom Viridiplantae; phylum Streptophyta; class Magnoliopsida; order Asterales; family Asteraceae; genus Arctium; species Arctium minus. The sequence goes on along the minus strand of OX941094.1, from coordinate 2,225,894 downwards.
CTAAGATATCCACTCCTCGAGCACACAACTAGCACTCTTCGCTTCACAGTGTCACTAGGACTATTCTCAACCGAAACATGTTGCACATGCCGACAAATAAAAAGGTTAGGCTAACGCCTAATGAGTTCAAGAGTTTTCAACATGGATAAAAATATATTTTAAAAGAGGTAATGCAGTTTAAATCTTACTCTTTCAAAATGATATGCTTTGAATATGAAAACAACTCGTTTTCTAATAATATGCATTTTTGGCAAAGAAACACCAATATAAACGTTCTTTCGTAAATTAAATTTAAACGTGAATAGAAATTGAACTCCCAATTATGAAATGCGGATAAAACTTTATATCCCGAAACACCCAAAAAGCTAGTGGGGCATAATACTCAACCCATAAATCATGGATAAAATCCATATATACAAAACGTCACCAAAAACTTGGATAATAAAATTAAATACCCAAAACAACACCTTTCGGTGATGGGGGAGACCCGAATTCCATCGACTGTGGCGGGCACACAAAGTTAGGTCACTTATCAATGTTATATGAGTGTCACTTAGGGATAAAACACTCGTTAACATCAACCTTTCCGGTTCTATAGCTAACAAACCACCAAGCTCAACACCTCCATGTCTATTGCTTGGATAATCATCAAGTTCAACCCCTCTAGGTCTGTACCTTGGAAATCTTCGTGCACTCATCAAGTTCAACCCCTCTGGGTCTATACCTTGGAATTCCAAAACATCCCAGTTAAGCTCGTTCATAAGAAAATTTCAATTATTGGTCAGAAGACCCCATGCCTATTTCAAGTTACAATACGGGGATATTTATCCCACTCAAACTGACTGTTATGCCTATGGATCCATTGCATTACAGTCTAAAACGTTACATGACTCTAATGAATGAACTAAAACATTCAAAACATGTTACTCCCAAATAAGATGCAACTAAGTACACCATACGTAAACGCTTCTACCTGGGGTTCCCGTACTAGGGTTCGAATCCGGGGGAAGACAGGATGTCTTTTCCGGTGCAGGCTTATAGAGGTAGGGCCTGTAGGGTCCACAAAAGTGGGCCACGGGGCCTTGGGTCCCCGCCAATAAACCTTTTTAAGTACACCATACGTCCAAGGCTCCTTAACGAGCTACCAAAACTGAACAAATGTTCCAAAGACTCCTCTGAGTGTAAACCATGCCCCCCCTAGATGCAATATACACGTTTGGCTAAAAATACATGAGCCAACAGGGTTCCATAAACCAAAATACATATTTCCCAAAAATCTTTGCCTCCCAAATCACATTTGGCCTTCGACCCAAAATTAAAAGATTTACCATTTCCAAAATGTTCCCAAGGTCGAGAATGATCAAAATCAAAGGACTCACACATTCGTACCTTCAAAACATCCCCTTACATAAATGATGCATATTTCCAACAAACACTGAAAGACGCATTTTTTACCAAATATCTAATTATGCAATAAATCATCAAAACGCATTCATTTATGACACATTTATCAAAATTCCCAAAAATCCCAAATATGGGCGTTTTACAAAGTTTAGTAAGGTAAACACTTCAAATAATTAAAAGTTACCAAATAACTCAACAGTTGACAATTTCATGCAAAACACATAAATGCTTTAAAATAGACATTTTGGCATGTACAACGTTTTCACAAATCAACTTGAACTCACCTTGCTAGATTTAGGCTAAATCTAGGTTTTACCCCCAAAACATGAATCTCCAATGATGAATGCTTGAATCTCCAAGAAATCTCCCTAGATCTTAGATCCAACATATCTACAAGGTCACCTTCACCATACAAGTCATCAAAATCACACCCAAGTTGAAGGATGAAAGGGAAAAGGTTGAAATCATCAAACCCTAGCTTAACATTGAGATAGATGAGGAGATTACCACCACACAATACTCTTGTATTCTCCAATAGACTTCAAATCTCTTGCTATATCCTTGAAGAGCTCTCAAAAACGAAACCATGATAACTTGAATCACCAAAAACGGAGTTGAGATGCAAAAGTTATGGAGAAATGAAGTTCTAGGGCTGAAAATCGGGTTTTATGCTCGACCAGGGCGTTTCGCGACTTACCACGCAGCATTAAGTCGCGGCATAAGTATCCCTCTTCCCCTAAGTCGCGGCACAAGTCGCGTAGGGCACTGTTCGCCCGGTTTTCTTCTTGTTCACTGTTTTGGCCGTAACTTCTTCGTTATAGCTCCGATTTTGCTCCGGAAAGAACCGTTGGACTCGTAATTGAATCCTTCATCCAATAAGACTATAAAATCTCATATTCAAGTCCAAAATCCTATATCTTATTTTTCCCTTAAAATACTGATTTCTGTATTAACTTGAAATGGTATTTTTCGAAATCCGGGGTGTTACAGTTGGGAACGAACCGAATGTAACCCACCTTGTTATCCGGGAGGGGGCTAGGAACTCGGTATTCGAGCCAGGAGTCGGTCGAATACCTGGTAGGCACGGAGTAAGGAAACCCAGGTAGAACCGAGAGTTACCCCATCCGGATCAGCCGGGGGCTGCCAAACCCGGGTGGAACCGAGAGTGGCCTCCAAACCCGGGTAGAACCGGGAGTGACCCCGGGGGTGTCTTCAAACCCGGGTAGAACTGGACCCTCTTCAAACCCGATAGATACCGGGAATTCCTCCAAGACTCGGCAGAGCCGAGCCGCCAAACCCAACCAGATCGGTATCACCAAACCACGCAAGACCGGGAGTTTCCCAACGAAGCTTATGCTTGAACCCGGCTAAGTGGGATTCGGTTAGACAAAATTTTTGGTCAGGATATTTGTATCTATCTTATTTTAAACCCAGGTTGTAATTAGGGTCGAGCCATAACTTAACCTTGTTTATAAATCAAATGTGTAGGCGTCCATCTCTTCTGAGGCAATTTCTCTTTGTGTGTCGGATCTCCATCAAGAGGTGAGTTCCCTTACCCGAATTTGTTATTGACTGGAAATGGATACCGTGATTATTTTTACCATGTTTTCTTTTAATGAAGTATGTTATTTTGGAAATGTGAAATATTTCGCTTGCTAATATTGTTGTGCTTATACTCCCTATGAATTATAGTGGTATGTGGAATCTTGTTTACACTATGAGGAATGTGCGTCATGGCTTATTAGAAACCATCGGGGATCGTTGATCGTGTGCTCGGAATTCGTTTCCTGTGCACACGGTGACGACATCTACTGGGGGTCGTGGGGATCTACTGGGGGCCCCGAATGCGAACATCACGAGAGGGTGATAAGAGGCGTGATATTGCACTGGTACCCTTATGTGGTATTGATTGTTTAAATTCTTTTTACAACTGAAATGCGTATATTTGTTGAATTAATGTTGTAAAGTGTATAAATTGTTTTGAGAGGGAATTCGCTAGACCTCCTGGTCTAACCCTCGCTTTTCCAAAACCTAAAACCATTTTCAGAAAAGTGTGTTAGTGGTGCTTCTTCGAAGGGCAATGAGAAAGTGTGAGGTTAGCGGCGAAGATCGTGGACCTAGAGAACCGTAGTTTTCTCGTTTTTATTCCTTATTGTAATGCTTCAGTAAATAGACTCTCAACTGTGGTAGCTTGTATTTGATGCTAATTTTGTTTCTTTGTAACCTTGGAGTTTGGGAAATGCATGGTTGGGGCCCGTTTTGGGATTTTTGTTAAGACTTGTGTTATGGATGTTTTTGGGTTGTTACATAGGTTATTTGGTTGATTTTCCATTAAGTGCTAAAAATTAAATCTAGCCAAGATAAAGTGTGGGAAAGTCGTTTTCATTTTATTTTTATGGTTCTATATGCTATAATATAATTTTAATACATTCATGATAAATATCATATGAATGAGGAGAGTTGCAGTATATACGTGAACATACACGAATATTCTTGATGTGTTTATACGTCAATATATGACATATCAGTTTATGTATAATCGAGTTTAAAGAATATAGATATGGGTCAAAAATAAGAGGTGATCCGTTTTTAGTTTTAAAAAAAAATATAATTGTTTTTTAACGGTTTTCTAAAAACTGATTTGCTTATTTGGGAAAGTAAAATGGGTTTATAAAAACCCTTCAAAACTTAATTTTTTTATAATATAGTATAGATATATGAAATTATCTATCTATACTACATTATAAAAGCACGGATAAAAAACTCTTAAATATAAATTACTAGGCACAAGGTACCATCATTTTATGCAAGATTTTAAAAATCTCTTAATTTACAAGTATCAAAGCGCAAGATACATATTACTACTGCAAGCTTCTAGCACCCACCAATTTGGTATATGCAGGGTCTTCCTTTTATGCAGACATTTCCATATATCACTATTAATTAATATATGGGAATTTAATTAAAATATCCAAACATCAAAAATCAGTACCCAAAATGGCCAAAGTTTTGAAGTTTTAGCCAAAATACCCAACAACCCCGTGTTTTTGGGCCGTGTAAATGGGAAAACGTGGGGTTGCGATTTTGGTCCGCGTATTCAAATCAAACATGGGGTATTTGCATAGGGTTTAGTGATTTTGGTCCGCGTATGGGACAAAACACGGGGTTACCCCGCGTTTTAATTGTGCAACGCGGGGTTGGGACGCATTTGGTGCAAAATGATTAAAAAACTCTTATATATAATGCAATATGAAATACAGTTGTTTTTAATTGTTCATAATAAAAGTAGGGCTCTGAATGGTTAAGGGAGTGTCATGATACAAAATGATTCAGAGAGTTTTGGAACCATTAAGAGGCAGACTTTTTTTTACAAAGCAAGATTCACCTTTTAATGATTCAGATATTGTTTCTTAATGTAACTATTAAAAGGTAAATAAAAAGCCGCTGAATATATTGAATTAAATCAGGTTCTTTTTGTTGACATTATATTATTTTTTTATTTTTAAATGTCAACTTAGGAAAAAGATTATATGTTATTGTTGCTTTTTTAATGTAACTTTTTTAATAGTAAAATTTGTATTAGTTTTTTTTAACTAAGCAAGAAAAATTCACATAATAATATTTTTAAATTTATATTAGTTCTAAAATCTGTAATTTCCGATTAAAAGATTGTAAATTTTTAATGATAAATAAATATAAAAAAAATTAGTAAAGTTTTTTAATTATTTTTTAGTAACAAATAAGTCTAAAGGGCTGTTTGTTTACTTCTTAATTGTTCCATTAAGAGGCAAACCTCTAAATCGCTAAAAGGTGAATCTTGTTTGGCAAAAAAAAATGTCTCTTAATGGTTCTAAAACCATTTGAATGATTTTGTATCTTGGGTCTCCCTTAACCATTCAGCGTCGTAATTTCATTTTGAGCAATTACCAAACAACCATATTTCATTTTGCACTATATTATAAGACCCTCTTAATCATTCTGATCACTTAATCATTTTACACCAAACTATTCAGCAAGTGTCAAACAGCCCTAAGCATAAAAAATTACAATCATAACCATTTGCAAACATATATAAACAATAAAGAACATAGGGGCAATAGTTGTACATACAAAAAATACCTCACCACTGATCTTATGTAAACAAAAGAAGGTCAATATCATAATAGAGTTTCAGATGTCTTAACACTGCTATCAGATATAAATAAAAATAACATGATACTCCTTATGTCCCAAAATAAGTGTCTACATTTTTATTTATATTTGTCCCAAAATAAGTGTCTACTTTAAAAAGGTAGATAGCTAAATTCTCACATTTACCCTTAATTAATGCACAAATACATAAGAGTTGTGAAGAGAGAAAAACATTAAATAAGGGTAAAGATGTCATTTAGTAACAAAAATGTGTTATAGTTATGCATGTCTAAAACTGTGTGTCAAGTCAATTGTGGACACTTATTTTGGGACGGATGGAGTACATTGTATGCTCTTTTTAGTCCTCTTAGTTGGAGTTTCAGATGGACCCTATTGTATGTACAACATTATCAACAAGAACATTTTCTTTCGTTTCTCTTTCTTTAACTTCAAATAAGGAAAAAAAAATAATCAACGTCAATTACCTGATGACCTTTTTGGGCAAAAGGCGAAGTGGTGACGAAGTGATGTAGAAAGTTTGAAACAATAAACACGTACCTCGGAAGCATGAGATGTGAGGCGAGGTGATGTGGTGACGACAAAGGGCGACGACGTGTTGACTAGGGAAGGGAGAATGATGAATTTACGATGACAACAAGTGACCGGTCATTGGCCGGGATTGAGATGTTTTAGGAGGGAAAATGAAAAGTATTAAAAGATATTTTATTTTTCATGTCTTTTAATATATATATATATATATATATATATATATATATATATATATATATATATATAGGTTCGTGTGGCTTTTCCGTGCGTTAATGTAAAATTATATATGATTTTGTTGGTTATTGTGTTATTTTAAGTATATATTGTTCTCGTTTGATCCTCTCTCTCTCTTTCACTGTATATATATATATATATATATATATATATATATATATATATATATATATATATATATATATATATATATATATATATATAATTGTTACTCAAAATAAGAAATCAAAAACAAAGTTTGTAACCCAATTTACTCAATTGAATACCTTAGAAGATAATAAATAAAATAAAATAGAAACCAAAAATCAATGGTTGGGAATTATACCTCATTTTCCAAAACATGAGTGGATGGAAAATGACATAAAAAATCTTAAAGAAAATATAATTTTCAACCAATAGATGTATAAAGGGGCATTCAAATGCAATTTAGTACATGATGTAATTCATGTAATCCCTTTATCCATCATTCATTTTATGTAATTTAAAAAGGGGAAAACTGAAAATAAAATGAGTGGTGGATAGAGGAGTTGCATGTGTTGCATCATGTAAATGGATTGCATAATAACCCCTCTAGATGTATATTTGTGGTTCCATGAGACCTTTTGGTATGTGCTTTTTGTGAAAGTTTGACATGTATCCATTGTGTTTTTTAGGTGATTTTTTTCGGTTTTTTGGTTGATTTCAAAAGTTTTTTTTTCGCTTTTTTGGTTGATTACAAGTTACAGTTGCACATTCTTGAAGTTTCCAAAATAATACGGTAGCACATTCCAAAACGATACGGTTGCACCTTTCACGAAACTAAAATTTTTACCCTTCGTCGGAGAAAAGATACGGTGGCACGTGCCACCCATGCCACCAAGCCTGTCCATGATGGACTAGGATTTTTGTGTTCCCATATTCTCAGGGTCGGAAGGCGTTACGATCTATAAAATAATTTCTTGTAACCATTAGTGACAACCATGACAGATAATCGTGTTTTGTTAACTTCAATTCAATAATTTGAGGTTGAATCAGTAACTTTGACGTCGTTAAGTGAGTGGTTGATCGATGGTCTGCATTAAAACTTTAATGATTTGTTGTTTCGATACTAAAACTATATACTACCAGTTTAGAGTAAAGGTTTATTGGCGGGGACAAAAAAGTTTAGAGTAGATGACAGTATAAAATGATATCAACATGATTTAAATTTAAATTTTGTATTCTTTTAGTGGCTGAATCATAAATTCTATAAATTAATATCACTTTTATTTAATATTTAATAAATTGGGTCCATTTGGGTGGGTTAAAGCCCAATTTCATGTCAAATTTGGGCCACTAGTGCTTTACTATATGAAAAACTTTTTTAGTTTCTTGAACATTTTTACTTTGATTTTTTTATGTTAAATCAAATTAAAATCATTAATATCTCAAAAAATATTTATGCCAAAATATGAGTAAATGAAATGGTATGGAAAACAAAACATTTTTATTAGATTTATAGATATCCAACTTAGATTTTATATTTTAATTTTTTATGGAAGATCATAATCGGGCTAACAGGGGTTGTCATATTTAGATGCACATAACTTTTAATATGGTTCTCTGTTCCAAGCCCACGGCCGATTCGAAGCTTAAAACAAGAAGTACGCCTAGGTAGGATATGCTTTTTGACCAAAAAAACATCATTTAAACATGTTTGGAGACACTTTTGTGTTTTCTGCTATTTTTTGATTTTCTATTTGGGCTTTAATGTTGGGCCCTCGTTTTTTTCAGGCCCGTTTCTTTTTGGAACTCTTATTTATAAGTTGGTTGTGTACGGTGGAGAGACACTTGATCAATAACAGACATTTTCATTTTAAATCCAAATTCTAAGTCCTTTTTAAATTAAAGTTTGAGCCTAAAGCTTAGCACTCGTTCTCAACGAGCTTTAGAAGAGGTTATTCCTGGTATTCACATAATCAAAGGATTAATCTTTGGTTCGATTATTATACGTTGCATCACCCTCAATTATCATAATGAACTATAAAGGCAATGCGTATTTGTGAAAGTTTATAACGGTATGGCAACCATATATTATAAAACATGGGTTTGCCTCTTTAAAACAGATACCTAAAATGTCCTTTAATAGAATAAGCTATAAAAACTTATAAAAACATATCATTAACTATACTGAAATCATATTGTGGTCATACATGATGTTAGAACACTTTCACAAACATGTGCAATTATTGAACAGTGTTGAAACAGTGATCTACATACAAAGCATTTGCTTAATTTAGATATCTATAACCTGTCTGTATAGAGGACACTCGTATACTGGTTTATATTGATATTAAGGCTTACTTCCCTTTTCTAAAACTAAATTGATAACTCGGTTTGTGTTACCACACACTTATTAAAAACTATTTCCATGCATAACATAATTGATACATTAAAAATATTGACATAATGCTAAAAATATTTTGAAGCGTATAAGACGTAGCATGTTCAATAATTTTAAAACCATACTACTCATGTATCTCATACTCTAAGTCGTATGAAAAACTCACCTGATTGTGTAGATTTATGTAACTGATATGGTATTGAACTAATACTATTCCGGACACGTACGTAGGCAACATACACTAAGTGTTCATACTTACTACTAAATACTACTTAGACTTGTATATATCGAAAACATAAACATATTGATATGAACAAAATCTGAAATCAGACTAAAGTTGAATGGCGGCTTCCCACACAAGCTTGAGCTCACTTTCATCCTTTCATTGACTGAACGAGAGCTCAAATCTCTTACAATTTTTCTGGCTCCACTTCTAATCACTAACATTTGTAGCTGTATTATTGATAATAACTCATATTTTCTTATCTTTTTAATAATTTATTAAACAATATATGTTTGTAATATTCAAACTGATCTTATATGATTTGACATGTCTTGAATGTCACATCCATTTGTAAATTAATTTCTTGTCATATAGTGCTTCCGAAAGGTGTCCCAAAACATGCACCATTGTTGCCCTATTAATATTATCAACTTGCAAAACATAATGTTTTTATATATTTTCTATAAAAGTTATCTAATCTGATTTCTTTTATCAAATAACTAATCTTAACTAGAGATTTGTTAGCCGTTTGTGTGGCAAAAAAACAACGCTTCCATAAACCAATTGCCCTAATAAGTTCCAATCTTTATTCAAATCAAACCCTAGGCGGGTCATAATATGACTTAAAAACAATTGGTTCTTAGACCTGTAAATCGTAACTCGCTTGACTTAACCAACCAATTCTAACCAGACTCATGTTGAACCCTAATGACAAATGGTCTTAATCAGTGTCGATTCTTAATCATATCGATATTATATCAGTTTTAACCGATCCACGTATTCGAATATTTTTTAATGCATCTATAGTGATCAATATCATACAACTACCATGTATTCATTACACTAGGAACAACCACCCACCTCATAACTAAACATTTTACCTATCTTCCATGGCATTGACTTGGTGTAACCATATGTGGCCTATAAAGTTGATGGACATATCATACTCTTTCCTTTACCAATATTGTAGGGACACAATTATATATATATATATATATATATATATATATATATATATATATATATATATAGGTTCAGGGGAAAACCTCAAAAAAACGGAAAACTGAGGAACACTCTGGTGACCCTTAATCTGGATGGTATACACTTGTGCATACAAGTAATTTGTAACATGCACAAGTGCATCATGCACATGTGCATAAAAACCAAAAAAATAACTTCATTTACTTGTATGCACAAATACATATCATCCAGATCAAGGACTACCAAGGTGTTCCTCAATTTTCCATTTTTTTGAGGTTTTCCTTTAAACCTCCCCCTATATATATATATATATATATACATATAAATTCATTTTTACATAAATTCAATAATTCATATAAACTTACAAAATAGTTCTCAATGTGTTGTTTCATATATGAAACAACATATTTGAGACGTTCATAACTGTTTTTTGCACATACAAAATAGTCATGCATGTTTCACATACAATATTGTGTGAATGAAGCAACATTGTATAAACAATGCATTTTCACACGTGTTGTTTCATAGTTGATGCAATTCATGAAAATTGTTCATAAGTTTGTACGTTTTATTGAGTTTATAAATGATTATACGTATGTATATACAATGTTAAATTCATGGTAAAAAATAAAACGCAATTTGTCTTTTATTTCTAGTAACACATTTTAAACCCAGAATGTTTCTCAAATATTAAAAAGTTACGTATACTTGCATTCTTTTTGATAAAAATGAATGCACGGAGTGTTTTTGCTTGGTTGGCATTTAAAATAAATAAAAATATCGACACTACATGAACGAAACTTGACTTTAATAATCATTTACAAGTCATTTCGTAAAACAGGTATTTAAGTGTGTGAGATGACATATCTTAGGCATCAACATGAAGGTTTAATAAATATACTAGAACCGTACTCGCGCATTGCAGAGAAGTACATCACGATTTTAGTGTTTTTTTTTATCGATTTACAGTACTATTTTGAATGGTTTTGAAAGAGTGATAATGGGTTTTTTATATATAAATTTGTTTAATTTAGGTTTAATAATATAATCTTTTTTATATATAAAAAAATATTTTGTTAAAATTCAATGATTATCTTATATATTTTAAATTGTTTATATTTAAATTGAGATATTTATCCTGTTTTGATTATGTTTATCAGTTAGTTATGAATTCAAACATATAACTTTAGAAATTTGTACTCATGCATCATGACTTGTAATCTTGAATTTCAAGTAATGTTTATTAATATATAGTACTTAATGCATCAAAGTTTGTTCTTAAAAGTTTATTCGATAGTTTAATAATAATATAATTTATTTTAGGTTTAATAATATATAGTTTTTTATAAAATAAACATTAAATATTTTGTTAGATTTTCTTAATTAGATTTTAGATTTTTTATATTTAAAATTTGATTTTTATCATGTATTTATATTAATATATTATGTGGGGAGTGATTTTAGGGAAGTTTACCCTGTGAGTGATTTTAGGAGAGTTAAAGTGATTAGAGATAAGAATAAGTTAATAAATAGTATTAAATGTTGTACATAAAACTTTAATTGTTGTTTTTAAAATATTTTAAGTAATTAACATTAAATAGCGGTACATTAAGCTTTAACAATTGTTTTTAAGAGTTTTTTTATAGATGTTTTATAATATAGTATAGATATAGATTAGTCAAAGTAGAATTTGAAATAAAATATGTTTCATTTTTATGTAGTTCACCCTTAACTTTAAGACATGAAGTCATAGATTCTGATATAAAATAATACGTTAATACCAATTAGATCATAAGCAGCTACATGATGCGATTTTAAGAATTCATGCTCTTCGAAACAATTGATTCTGACATTCCGTCTTCCTATATCTTCCACAAATTTTGTTTTTTCAAATTCCAGTATTCTATATATTTATTGATGTTCTTTATTTATCTTGTATGGAATCTTTTAGATTTTCTATAATTGGACGTCAGATCTTTAACCGATCAAGCTCATAAAATACAAATTCTCTGTTGGTTTTAATGACCCTTTTATGATATAACGGGTTTATTTTTATATGACATGATAAATTGCAATAAAGATATAAAAGACAATTATTTTTTATAATTTTGAAAAAAACCCATAAAATATTTTTATGGGTGAACGATTTTTTATAAGTTCTTTTATTTATTTTGTTAAAAAAAATACAATTTTAATAAAATACACCAATAATATTTAAAGCCATCTAATGCTTCTTGTTAACTTTACAAAACCAATGACAATAAAAACAAAATATTCCCTCACAAATCACCATCCATTGTTTTCTTCGTATTTATTTTCCAACCTACTTTTAACAACTCATCACATTTTTTTCTGTATTCGAGTCTATAAATACCGATACTTTACAACTATCGTTAGCAGACGAAAAAGGACAAACACGAGCAAAGAAATGGAGTCCGTGGCACGACCAATTGCTAACGGGCATCAAGCAAATGATCGTTGTGGGCATTTCGAGATGCCATTACACTATCCAAGATATGCTCGATCAGAATATGAGACTATGCCCGAATGGAAGCTCGACTGCTTACTGAAATCTTACGGCCTCCCAACCGTCGGAAACGTGAACCAGAAAAGGCAGTTTGCCATGGGAGCTTTTTTATGGCAGTATTGAGTATTCTTTTACGTTTGTATTTAGAAGTTTATGTTTCGAAATGGCATCACTGAATAAAATATGCTTATGTTATATTATTATATAAATTAGTTGTATATTCATATATATATGAATTATATATGTACATCTCATAATTTCATCCCTTCTTTTTCGTTGGCTCTGATTTTTTATTATAAATCGTATTTTGACACGATCGTTAATAGTTTTTTGTCCCGAAATCAAGAATTTTTAGTTGAAAATACGTAAATTAAATTGTTATTTATACTATTTTATGTGTATATACTCACTCACAACAAAAATCATGGTTTCTCTCACATACATCTTAAAATAATGAAAAATATAACTATAGTTAAATTATTTTTAACTATATAATTAGTTTGCAATGAAAATTAATCAATGACCAACTTTTTAAACTATTTTGTTTGATTTTTTGTTGTAAAAGTATGGTAGTTCTTTTAAAATATACACAAAAAGCAATCGTATTGCAAAACTAAAATCTAAAGTGGTTAAGATGGTATTTGTTTGCGGTGTGGTTCGGTGCGGTTTAGGGGCAAACCACAATTTCCACCGCATATGCAGTTTAAAGATTTTTCCAAACCGCACAACATTTATCTCAACAGCAAAAAACGGCACCACGAAATGCAGTGCAATGTAGTGTGGTTTATGCGGTTTGTACCTAACGCACTTCATTCCGTTAACTATATAAAATAAAAAGTTCAAAATTAATTTGACGAAATCTCTGTATTCCATACAATAAAAAAGTTCAAAAATATACGAAATGTGTAACTAAAAATAGTGTAATGCGAACTTAAGAGTTTGGTAATTAATTCAATTACATTTGAAAAATAAATTTCAAAATAAATTTAACCAAGATATTTGATAAAAGACAAATAAAAATAGTTCAAATACCGAATTTGTAACAAGAAATATAAAACTCGGAATTAAAAACTGAAAATTTAATAAATAATCAAATAATATATTAGATATTTTCATTTGATAAATGATTATAATATATATATATATATATATATATAATATGCAATGCGGTATGTTCGAACCGCAGTTTGATGATTTAAAACCACAAACCATACTGCAAGGTGCGGTTTAATGAAAATACAAATCGTAAACCATATCGCGAGAGTTCTAAACCGCACATTACAGTGTGGGCGGTTTGTGTGATTTAGATGAACACCCCTAAGCTATCTGGATTTTGAAGGGATGTTTGTTTACCTCTTAATAGTTTCATTAAGAGGGCAACATCTGAATCGCTGAGAGATGAATCTTGTTTGGCAGAAAAAAAGTTTGTCTCTTAGTAATTCTAAAACCCTCTAAATGATTTTGTATCATGGGCCTTCTTTAACCATTCAGCACCCTGATTTCATTCTAAACAATTACCAAACAACCATATGTCATTCTCACTGTATCATAAGAGTTTCTTAATCATTCTGACCACGTAATCATTTTGCACTAAACCATTCAGTAACTGCCAAACAGCCCTTAGGCTTGCTCCATAAAAAGTTGCAGACATGAGCCTTATTGTTAACATATATGTAAAATAAGCTAACTTATTTCTTAAGTTTATTACAAAAGTGTTTGAATAGACAAAAACCAGCTAAAAAGCTAAACACACATAATTAAAAAATTCAAAATCCGTTCAAACAATTAAACTTCTTAATTAAGTTGTATAAGAAAAGCTAAATACAAGGCCGACTTTATGCATAAGCAATTAAGAGTGGTTATTGTAAAAGCATCTCCAACAGATATGCTATAATTTCTCTAAAATAAAGTATGAAAAGTCAAAATCTCTATAAAAAATTACATTCAACTCCAACAGCTACTCTATTTTAGCAATTATATCATAACTATATTATTAAAATATTCAATATATTTAATAAAATATTATTTACATTTCTCCTAAACACACAACTTCAATGTTTCATATTGGTGAGAAAGAATTAAATATTGTTTCTCTCTCTTAAATATGGAGTTTTAGAGATTTCTCCAAATTTGGAGATTTTTAACTTTTCTCTCTTTTTTTCTCTATTTTAGCATATGATATAGTATAGTTGTTGAAGCAAAAAATTGCTAAAATATCATTTTTTTTTCCTATTTTAGCATAAGCTCTAAGAGCATCTCCAACAGCATTTCTAAATTTTTTCTAAAATAGAGAATGGAAAGTCAAAATCTCTAAAAACATTTTTTTCTAACTCGAACAACTTTTCTATTTTAGATAATCAATCATTATTTATATTATTATAATATTCCATAATTTATCATCCCAATACATTTAAAAAAAAAACTTAAAATAAAATGTTAAAAATTGAATCTTATTTGTTGGATTGATTAAAATAATAGTTTCTCTTTCTACTTTAGGGATTATAGAGAATTCTTTATACTTAGAGATTTTTTGCCCTTTCTCTATTTTAGCAAACCTTTTAGCAAAGCTGTTGGAGAGAAATAACAAAGAAAAAGTCATTTTTTTTCTATTATAGCAATGCTGTTGGAGATGCTCTAAGACCCTATTAATTATGAAGGCCCATTTTTAATTAGACAATCAATGTATTAGTGGTGGATTTATGATGCTATTGATGTATTGAATATTTTTCTCCCAATAAATATAATTATATAGTTATTTAATTTAGTCGGGCTATATTTTTGGGATTTTGAGATGAGCAACAATTTTTTTTTTATACACTGATATCCATTTTAATTGTTTAAATTTTAGGGTGTCATAATTTAACTAATTTTTTTTTCTTACCGTTAATTAGTTTACAATTAAATAAAATTTGATTTATTTTTTAAAAATAATTGTTTACTTCATTATTTTATATGTGTACTTAAAAAGAATCAAAAGGACCGATTAGGTCCGCATGTATGGATTTTGGTCCTTATTTTTTGAAAAATGATCGGTTAAGGCCAACCTGATCCTTTCTTGGCCCAATCTTTTTTGACTAAAACATATCAGTCTTTTTACGTCCGATTCACATGCATCTCCAACAACAATGATATACTATCATTCGAATATTAAATGCATGATTATTCAGTCATAGAGAATGACAAGATATAATCCTAGTTTTTTCCTCATTTCCTACCTCAACTCAGATATTTCCAAAATAGTATTTGAATTGTTATTATTCATCTTTGATACAGTACAAATAGTAACAAACATATCATGCATACTTTTTTTCAACTCCATGGTTTTATAAACTTATATTCAGCAGCTGATGTGTTATATGCATAAAATCCTTCCAGTCGTACCAACCAAGTACAACGTTGATAAGCATCTTCTGGTACACTGCATATATTTCGAATATTCTCATCATACAAAGCCAAGCTCTGAGTTCTCGAACCCCACTGAAAGTAGCTATAGAAAAGTGTGCGACCATCAAACCTTTCACAAAATGACCAATGGTAATTTCTGAGGGGCGGAATGATATGAGTTCCAAGATCATCATCTCCGGATTTGACATGGGTGGCAATTACATCTGATATACCATTTATAACATAAATATCCCATTTAGGAGTTAAGCACGCATGTATCGTGGCAAATGTGTATGTCAGGATGACAAAGAAGAACAGATAATACATTGTACAAAACCTAAAATTTGCCGAGAGTTTCTCCATTTTTTTAAACTTGAATTCTTCAAATTACTGGAGTTCTTCATGACCTTGCATACCTATATATAATGTTGGATGAATATTAATAAACTTCTTGTTTTAGAGGATCCTATTAATAACATATATATATATATATATATATATATGTATGTATGTATGTTAAGTGTATTAATTTTTTCTTCATTAATATAACTTATTTTGGTTTGTAATTAATTCATGATGTACAATATCCCAAGCAATGATATTATTTATTGATTACTCTTATTTGTACTATTTACTATTTTTTTATAAACATAACATTGTAATTAGTTTAAAGAGTAAACTACGATTTTCGTCCCTGTGGTTTGTTGTTTATAGCGGTTTTCATCCCTGGTCTTTAAATGTTGCTTTTTTCATCCTTATGGTTTCTATTTTCTTTTGCTTTTCATCCTTAAGACTAACTTTATTAAAATTTAGCCGTTAGTTTAAGGGCAATTTTGTCTTTTAAACTCTTTCTTTAATTATTTGTTATATACATATTAAATGTATATTCTATATAATATTATTATTTATGTATATGGTATAGAGTTACAACCCAGCTCATCCACTTCGAAATGTATATTCTCCGACTTACTTCCCTTCCATCCCTTTCCATTCTCCGATGAACGGCGACCCGACCTCTCCCCTCTTCCCCCTCATTCAACCTCTTCCCATTCTCCTATCCCGCCGACAACCTCCATCACCTCCGTCAGTGACCTTTAAACATCCACCTAAAACTTAATCGAGATTTCACCTCACCCCGTGATTTCATATTTTCATTCCTCGATGACTTCCATAACGTCTGTTTCTGTTACTTCTTTAATTTGTTTTCAAATTGTTGCAAATTTAGACCACACCACACTCGAATCAAACTCATAAAATAAAACGAGAGTGAATCAAGTAGAAACTTAATTAAAATGCGGGCCCATAAATTTTTTCATACGATGACACCACATAATATAGACAAAAAATAATTAGAAAAAGTATGGTTTTTATCGACGTATCTTCATCTTTTTACTTACGTTAAATATTGTCTGATGTATTTTTAGCCTAATTCCACCGTATCGATTTTGAGGGATTTTTTCGGTTGATGTCAAGAGTTTTCTTCGGGTTTTTTTTGTTGATTTCAAAAGTTTTTTTTTGGTTTTTTCATTGATTACGAGTGACGGTTGCATCTTTTTGAAGTTTCCAAAATAATACGGTAGCACATTTCAAAACGATACGGTTGCATCTTTCACGAACCTATATTTTTTTATCTTTTGTCGGAGAAATAATACGGTGGCGCCACCGTCGCGACCAAGTTGGGTCGTCCCTGATTGAAATCAACCCAGACATAAGCTTAAGGCGATATTTCTCGTGGGTTTTCTCACTTGCAAATTCACGATGCATATTGTTTATAAAGCCTCAATTGTTGTGATTATAGATATTGACTTTAAGGTACCGACACAACTTCCATGCATAACCTTTTTGAGGCCCATTGTCATACAATCATTGATTACATACAAAACCTTGAGGAGAATGCGTTGCAGGACTCCAACTCATTTACTATTATATTCATCCACAAAGATCTTTATATATACAGTAAATTTCCAATTTTCAAAAAGCTCCATTACGTTTTTGGAGATTTTATGAGACTTCCAAGTTTGCTTTCAATCTTACCACCATTTACTCTAGGCACCAACAATTACATTTAACCAATTATTATGATATTGATACATGGGAAAAAGAAGATAAATAACACAAAATATATACTTGAGGGAGAGGAAGTGTTCGGTTCTAATATATCTTCGAGCAATCTTCTTAAGATCTATAACAAGTTCACCTCGCCCAAACACCCGAGAGCTAGGGGCAACATAAGTTGTCCTATCTTCAACGAAAGAGATTGTCGAGACGAGCGGATGAGACCATAGAGTTAGGCTGAGAGAGAATGATCAAGTTCTTAAACTCTAAGGACTTCGCTATATTTTTTTCTCGATTTCCATGTAGTTATCGTAGCCATGATATCGAACTCGTTGATTTCTAGATATTGAGGTTGGTTGAGAAAAATCACAGAAAAGAATAAAGATACGGATGTAAAACAGAAAACGGAGAGAAATTAGGGAACATACTACAGATCGGTAAGCAAGGTGTGGGTGTAGTAAAAATTATACGTATATATATAGAGGGACGAGGAGTTAGAGGCCTAGCAGAGGGTATACAGCAGATTTTGGAAGGAGATCAATGTGTTTTTTGGTATTCGAATGCTGCTGGAGCCTGGAGGTGGTGGTTACATTCATCGGAGATGGAGGAGAGTAGGGGAGTGTCTGGTGGCTAGTCAGCAATGGTGGTCGACTGGTCGCCGAGGGGGATGGAATCGGCAACGGGGGTGATGAAAGGATGAAGGAGCTGCTGTTAAAATGATATTATTATTTACTTTTTAATAAGAAAATTAGATAAGATATGAAAAGACCAAAATGTCCTTATTTAACTAACCTTTTTAACAGAGTTAGTTGAAGGGACGAAAAAAGAAATGAATTACAAACCATAAGGACGAAAAAAGCAATTTTTAAAGACCGGAGACGAAAATCGTTATATATAATAAACCACGGGGACGAAAATCGTAGTTTACTCTAGTTTAAAATATAGATAAAAGTCAATTGATAATGAATGACAATGACATAGACCAATAATATAATTTATTCTAAATATTATTATGTTATGGATCACTTTAAATTTGATATAAAATAAGAGTGAGAAGTATTATCATTATTATACTTAATTTTTAAATTTATTTTAAACATTGTACTTATATAAATATAGAAAACATTATACTTGAAAAGAATGGACACTTTTAGCTATTATATTTGAATATAGAGTAAACTAAGATTTTAGTCCCTATGGTTTGATGTTTATAATGATTTTCGTCTCTGGTCTTTTAAATTTGTTTTTTTAGTCATTGTGGTTTCTATTTACTTCTATTTTCATCCCTCCCTCCAATTTTATTAATATTAAATGTTAATTCATTTAAAAATTAAATAAACAAATTACATATTTGGTCCTTGTAGTATATAAAATTTTACATTTTTATCTTAATTTACATTTTTTTTACTTTTTCTTTATTTATTGTATTTCATCATGACATTTATTTTTCTATTAATTATATTGTATATTTTCATAATTATTATTACTTTAATTATAAAAATAATCAAATAATTTTATTAAAAATACTAATAAATACATGAATTTTTTTCAAAGCTTCAGGTTTAGATCTCTAAAATTAATATTTTTTTTTTGTTGATTTATTAAAGTTTTTTGTTTATTTTAAATTACCATTGAAAAAAGTTTAATAAATTTTGAGAAAAAAATCTTATTTTATAACAACCGGTTGTTTATTGGTAAATTCACTTTACTCCCATTATTTCATATTTTCATTTAAACTTTATTTTTATTAATTAATTAAATTTGTTAATATTTAAAATAAACACACACACACACACACGTATATATATAGAGAGAGAGAATGAGGTTCAAACGAGAACGGTACATATTTAAAAGAACACGAAAACGATAAATCACATACAAAATCATAAGTGATTTTACATTAGCGGGGAAGTCGTACAAAATCATAGTATGCGAACGACTTTTTCCGCGACTTAAGGTCGCGGGAATCACATGTAAAATCGCTTATATTTTGTATGTGATTTGTCGTTGTCGTGTTCATTTTAAATAAGCATCGTTCTCGTTTGATCTTCTCTCTCTCTATCTATCTATCTATATATATATCAAGGTTTTAAATAATGCTTGTGTTTGACGTCACGTTAATTTTGAGCCACGTCATGACCCATTGCATGATTTTTATAACAACATATTGAAATCTTCTTATCCTTTTATTTTCTTATTTTTTGTTTTTAATATATAACCTAATTTAAAATGATGTTTGTGTTTATGTATGTATGTCTTATTTAAATATTAAACAAATTTGATTAATTAATAAAAAACAAAGATTAAATGATAATTTAGAATAGTATAGTAAATTGCATTTAACAAAAAACAACCGGTTGTTATAAAATAATACTATTTTTTTCTCGAATTTTATTAAATTTTTTTCAATGATAATTTAAAATAATAAATAGATTTAATAAATCAATAGATAAAAAAATATTAATTAGGATATTTAAACCTAAAACTTTGAAAAAAATATCTTGTATTTATCAATGTTTTTAATGAAATTATTTGATTATTTTTATAATTAAAGTTATAATAATTATAAAAATATTCAATATAATTAATAGAAAAATAAATGTCTTGATAAAATACAATAAATAAAGAAAAAGTAAAAAAATATAAATTAGGATAAAAATGTAAAAGTTTATATACTACAAGGACCAAATATGTAATTTTTTATTTAATTTTTAAATAAATTAACATTTAATATTAATAAAATTGGAGGGAGGCATGAAAATATAAACAAATAAAAACCACAAGGACTAAAAAAACAGTTTTGAAAGATCAGAGACGAAAACAGTTATAAGCATCAAACCACAGGGACTAAAATAGTAGTTTACTCTTGAGTATAACTTTTAAAAATAAATATTGTATTGTAAAAAAATGGAACAATATGTTTATACTAATTTTTAATATATGATGAATATTTAAAATTGTAATGGCCATTTTAATACTTAAGAAAAAATTATTATAATAGGTTCTACAATAAAATCGGGTTTATAGGATGTCAACAATGTATAAGTGTCTTAATCAAATCGCTTGATAGGTGTTATAGGACGAAATAATAAAGTGTCATATGGAAAAATGTTGTAATAACTAATACGTTTATAGAGTATAAGTTTATCGAAAAGCGTTGTAATAAGTTTTTGGTGTTTTAATAAAAATTTTAAGACATCTTTAAAATACAAGGTCGTATTAGCTATTTTATAGGATATTTTTAGAAGCATTCTATAAACACATATTCTTATAGGACATTTATTTTTCTAAGACACTTTTTCATTCGGTATCCTATGAAATAGCCAATACAATACTTTATTCTAAAAATGTCATAAAAAACTTGTTAAGACGCCTAAAAGTGTCCTATAAACTTATTGGGACACTCTTAGATAAGACACTTCATCGTTTGATCTTATAAACATAAGCGTTATAAATCAATCTATTGGGACACTTATGAGTTTTTTGGTTGGCTTTCCATTAAATTATGTATAGATAAATATGTCTATGTGGATTAATCTGTCAATTTTTGTTTTTATGGTTTGTAATTTATTGCTATTTTTATTCATGGGTTAATTTCTACCTTTAAGTACACGAGACCAACACAATAAAAAAAATATAAACCACAGGGACCGAAACAATAATAAATGTAAATCATAAAGACGAAAATAACAATGAATTACAAACAATAGTAACAAAACTCGTAATTTCTAAATCAGAAAGACTAAAATCACAGTTTTAACAAAGCAAAGAGAGAAAAAAAAAACATATATTGTTCTAGAGTAAATTACGTTTTTAGTCCCTGTACTTTGTTGAAAATTTATATTTTCATCCTTATGGTTTTGAAGCTATGATTTTCATCCTTATGGTTTATAATATATTACCTTTTTCGTCCTTATGATTTCAATTTTTTTGCTTTTTTCATTCATATGGTTTACAATTCATTTTTATTTTACGCCTTCATACTTAAAAGTACCGTTTTGGCCTCAAGGACGAAACTAGAAATGAATCACAAACCATAGGGACGAAAACCCAAATTCTAAAACCACGAGAACGAAATCCGTAATTTTTAACAAACCATAGGGACAAAAAACATAATTTACTCTATTTACAAAAAAAATATTAGGAGTGCTTGCGGTGCGGTTTGAAGTAAAACCGCAAACCACACCGCATATACCTCAAACCGCACAAAAAAAATATATTATGGGTGTTTGCGGTGCAGTTTGTACCTACTACATTTTACACCTACAATTCAATAATTATAAGATTAACACTTTATTTTAAAATCAACGATAACGTGACCGTAGTAAAAAAATAAAAATATTCAACACGTTTGATTCCTAAATACATATTACATAAATATTACCATTATTATATATATATATATATGTGTGTGTGTGTGTGTGTGTGTGTGAAAATATATAAAATTAAAATTATATACATATATACTAGTCAAATACCCGCGCAATGCAGCGGAATTTAAACAAACTTTCCTGAAAAATGTCATTCATGTATACAAGTATCATATTGAATAACAACAAGTTCACCAGCCTCCATCACAGATAATGTATGAATGATCAAAACTGGTATAAAGATATGACTTGCTATCTTTATTTTCGATACAACATATTGTATCTAAGATACCTCAAAGACGGGCCATAACCTTAAAGAAACCAAATTTTGACATCGCTCGTTACGACGCTCGTTGTTGATCCATCCATCCATGTCTGGTGCACATGTACCCAACTGATCCCTTGTGATGGTTTCACATCCTGTAAACAACAACGATAAAACACACGTCAAAAAACACCACCACACGTTATCATAGTAATTTTTGTAAAGCTATCTTAAAAAAAACGTAACTTTTGCAAGTATAATATTATCACGAAAGCCAAATGAAAAATACGAAGGTTGAAACCTACAAAAATCAATCATTTCGTATAACTTATTTGAAAAATAGTCAGTATATCAAATATTAAAACAACAACAACAAAAACAACTTGTTTAAATATAAACATATCCTAACAAGTTAAAGCTTTATGATTAAAACATGCAAAACGTACTTGGTGAGAAAAGGCTACATACCCAAAAACACACGTCAAGGAAAAATACCATCAAAATCCTTATTGGATTTGTGCAAGCCTACATACCCATTTAAGCTAACTTAAAACCAAGAGAGCATGTCAAGAAGATCTGGAAAATGCACAAGGATATGACTTCGTAATTCGTTGCTCATTAGGTATATTGTATATACTCTTACAACAAGTTCAAAATAAAATGTATTAATAGAATTCCACTAAATAAGATTAATTGCCTGGAATAAGATGGAAACATTGTATTATAACGTCATTAAAAGTAATCCAAGATTTGATAAAGCTTATATGATCTCAAAGCTCTGAATCTCTTATTGCTAACAGATTGCTCAAATGAACAAAGAATTCCAGCAAATTTAGTCAAACATTCACTAATAATAATCACAAACCATGGGGATGGTCTTACATACATCTGGGACACCAGCCTATCCACATTATGTGGCAAGTGATGGCCAACAAAATTCTGGGTGGGTCTGTGAAGGGGTTTTGGTACCCCAGTTTCCTGCGAATCGCAAGATACACATCAATCGGGGTGGACCGGTGTCTTCCCGACCGGTGTCTTCTTGACCGATGTCCTCTCGACCGATGTCCTCTTGACCGGGGTCACCCGGTATGTAGTCGACCGGGGTCACCCGGTTATAGAGGTGGCGACCGGGTTCCCTGTCCGACCGGGGTCGACCGGGGGGGGGGGGTTCAACCCTGTAGCTTCTGTTAATCGATTGTTGATATAGGAAATCTCCGAATTAGGATTTCATGTTTTAGTGACCGTATGTTTGGATTGTAGGAAGTCGATTTTTGCAAGGCTAGTGTTCGTGTGAGAATCGGAACCTTCCAATCAGGTGAGTTCCTTTATTCTAAAACCCTTGTAAACTGGAAATGGCTTCTCTTAACAATGTTTATGTATTTATTGCGTTCAGACTGTAACACCCTAAAAATAGGGATAACAAAAATCCGAAAAACGGACATGCGGTATTTAAAATTGCCAAAGCAAGAGCCTCCCAAAAATGGGGAAAATACACAAATCTGTTTAAATACAATCGTAATTAAACGGATAATAAATAACAACCAACTAATCTAATTTCTATGACCATAAAAGAGATTACAATCAAGGGTGTCATTTATAGACCCAAAGGATTCTCTACCAATAGTAAGTCCAAAAGCGATATTCCCAAATATATCTCCCAAGCATTACGCCAGCTTAGGACCAATGCCGCTAAAACCTGAGATACACATCGACACCAAACAAGTGTTAGGCCAAAAAGCCTAGTGAGTTGAACAATAATAAGCATGCAGAACATATATGACTCTTATCTGCAGTTAACCAATTTTCCACATGTATGGAGTCAACGGGGGAGACCCATAGCACCAATCAATTCCACTCCAAAGAGTCGATGTACCTTGATGCCCTTAACAAGGAACACCCCAAAGGTCCGTCACACCCGAAGATCAGACCGTAAAGGAAACTTTCCGAGTGGCGGAGGTGTTCTGGGCACATACCATCACGGTGGCGCCCCGAGACTACATCCTCCTAGTGAACTTGCCTTGGTTCGTCCAACATAATGCATTTAGGAGGTCCTTAGGTATATTTCAACCAAATATAATTCAATACCAACCGCGAGTACAATATCACCCTCCCAATAGCATGAGTCCATCATAAGACTTAAATATCCACATAGCCACGTTGTAGATACAATAACACCAAGAGTGTATTCCGAATGGAAATCATCATGTTATACCAAACATATATTCCTTAATCATGTCAAGTACCCATTGTGGGCACACATAATGTAAATCCCCAAATAATTACACAACATGGAGTAAATCATGGGATGATACTTCATATACATATATCTCACATAATCTCATGGAACTACCATCAAATACTTAAACCCGTAAAGGCAACCATTTTGAGCAAATATGTGATAATAACAACAATTAAACAAATATGATGTGTATCCAGTTTTAACAAAAGTTTAGTAAACTCACATTGCTAGATTTAGACTAAATCTAGATTTTACCCACTTAGAGTTTTCTTTGAAGAAACTTGGTTCTTCAAACCAAATCTTCCAAAACCTAGATCCACAAGGTTCCAACCATAAATATACATAATCAACCACAAATAATCGTTTCCCAATCTTATACATGAATACTTCAACTGATACCGAAATCCTAACTTCCATAAATGAAGAGAATAGAAGATTACCTTAATCCAAACTTGAATCCACCAATAAAAAACACCTCTAATTCACCAAAATGATTACAAACCTTCAATCTATGAAAGGGATAACAAAGAGTGGATGAAACCCTAGAAAACTTTGGTGAAGAAGATGAATAGGGAGAGATGAGAAGCTTACCACCACAAAATGATCTAGTATACTTCAATATATTTCCAATATCTTGTAAGATCCTTGAAAAGCTCTCAAAAACGAAACCGTAGCAACTTGAATCGCCCAAATCGGAGCTAGGATGAGAAAGATATGAAGAAATAAAGTTTAGGGCTGAAAATCGCGACTTTTAAGACTCTGGTACCCGTAGGCTATTGTGCCAGGCTATAGTGACAATGTCACAATCGCCAAGATTGTACCGAGAGTATTTGGACTCTGGCGATTGTGACAGGCTATACCGCTATAGTGACAGTGTCACAATCGCCGGACACTATAGCCGGGCACTATAGCCGAGCACGTACCGAACACTGTTTTGGCTATAACTTCTTCGTTTTAGCTCCGATTTCGCTCCGGAAAGAACCGTTGGACTCTTAATTGAATCCTTAATCTACCAAGACTATAAAATCAAGGGTTCAAGCCCAAAATCAAATATCTTATTTTTCCTTAATATATCGGTTCCTGTATAAACTTGAAACGATACCTTTCGAAAAATCGAGGTGTTACAATCAGACTATCATGATTTTGATCTGTGAACGTTTTGGTTTAATTCGTTGTTATGCATGTGTATTTTCTCACCGTTTATAATGTGAATCTTTGAATTGCTATATGAACTGAGCGTATGGTTTATATTCAATCATCGGGGATGGTTGAAACCGGGTGTATGGAATTCGTTTCCTTACACTTCGGTAACGGCATCGACGAGGGGGCCGTATGGGGATCTACTGGGGGGCCCCGAGGACGAGTGGTCCTGTTTCTTGGCGAAGGTCTGTGATGTGAGCTTGGTAATTTCCGGTGACCTTATGCGGTGAAATTTATCTTGTGAACTTATCTGTATTATGCTGTTATAAAACGGACGAGGTTGGGAGCTCACTAGACCATTCGGTCTAACCCTCGTTTCCATTTTCTTAAAACCCATTTCCAGGTAATAGGGTTGTTGCTGGGGCTTCAAAGAGTAAAGAGAAATGTTAGAGAGTAGCATGCGTGGAGAGCGAGCCTTAGTTGCGGCATAGATGCAACTTTATTAATAGTTCTCGTTTGTATTAAATGATGTTGAACCATTATGATCTCTTATTTTAAAACTTTAATTATGACTTCAGATTGCGAGCTCACCTAATTGCCAAATCACATATAGTTTTTCATCTACCTGTTCAAGAATCAGTAGAAGACTAAACATTATAGTCCAAATAATTCCACAAGAAATTAAAGGAACTCTTCAAAAAAAATTACTAAAACTTCATACATATCTTACCAGGACCAAATTTAAAACCAAGGGGGTGGATTGTAAGATCTAGGGGTGAGCATGGTACCGGACCGGTACCGACCGGTACCGGTACCGATTTTCCCGAATCCCGAATGTGGTCTAAAGGCGGTACCGAATACCGAACCGAATAATCATATACGGTACCGGTATCGGTACCGGTACCGGGTATTCGGTATTCGTCCCGAATTTCCCGAATATCTCAAAATCATTCCATCAAACCAAACGTCCTATTAGTGTATTTTTAAAATTTTACATGACTATATTCTTTTACATCATATACATTCAAAGCTTGTTACTTTTTTTCAGAAAGTCATATTAAAATCTCAAATATGGTCGTTTAACTAAATTATCCACACATTTGAGAATGCATTTAAATATAAATCAAGCCTCTTGGAGCTCACGAACAAGGTTCACGATGAGCCTAAACTTTATGGTGAGTCTGACTTGAGTCACTTGACTCTTTGTGTTGTTTGAGCCTAAATTAGCTAACCCTTTATAGTAGCATGCATAGCTTGATGATTTTACATAGGGGTGAGCATGGTACCGAAAGTAATTAAAATGACCTTTGGTCTTACCGGGACGGTTCGGTATTAGTACCGAGTACCGAATCCTGAATTTCCCGAATCCCGAATCAACGACATTACAAGTACCGAGTACCGAACTAAAAAATATAATCGGTACCGGTACCGGTTCCGGTACGGTTCGGTATTTTCGGTGTCGATGCTCACCCCTAGTAAGATCCCACATTGGTTGGGGAGGGGAACAAAAGTTGCCTTATAAGGGACTGGATACCTCATCTACCAGACGCGTTTTAAAACCGTGAGTCTAGGTGGGTGGACAAAGCGGACAATATCTGTTACGGTTGGTCTGGGATGTTACATAGGATGACTCTAAAACTATTTCTTACTCCTCCGGGATAGAAACAGGAAGGATACACTTAATTTTTAAATTTCAAATGAGTACTTGTCACCTCTAAAATTGAATGGAATTTTTATTTCCTTCCAAAAACTTTTGCTAACTACATTGAATTGCCACATGAATACAACATCATTGTACATTATCCGCTAATCATGTCATTGTCTCTAAATCTCAATGATCTTGTCACACCTCATCTCTACCAATCTTACAAATTTCTTGAATTTTTCACACTTGATGTGTATTTGTACTTATCGCCCAAAAACCTTTTTTATTTATTTATTATAAGTTAGCTCTTAGTTTTAAGTATACTTGCGCTTCTATATCAAACTGAAGCATCAACTTTCTTTTTCAACATGTCTAGATTTGTGTTTATTCTTTAATGGTATTCATATTTGAAATTTGGAAAACTTTGTATTTTAGTCAACCTGTAACTTCAATTTCGATAAGTTGGATTTGAAATGATATGTTGTCTACTAGAAATATCATGAACAGTTAACTCTCAATGCAAATTGGGCCTTTGCAAAATAACCAAATTCTCAGCCACAAAAAGAAAAATAAAATGCTCCCGAGAGGCTCTTGAGAAGGGAGACAATCCTGCAGGTGTTGACATGGTATTCACTTGTATCCATGGCACATGCATGTAATAATATCTTAATTAGAGACAATTTAATAAATGCTTACCTGGTAAGCTTTTACCCCGCCCGATTAACATGTCATCACCAAGAATCTTACCCGGTAAGAGCGATGACAAGGACCAAGAGTCTTACCCTCTAACGGATGGATTTTTATTATTTCACATGATGTTGGTTGTTGACTAATGATGGGATTTGGGGAAGCATCACCGAAGCCAAAGTAGAAAATAACCTCCACAATTTCTGTACATATGTTGCAGCAAGGATTGTCAATGCACAATATGAGTTGTATTTCTTATTAAAGCAGTTCATACATGTTCTCAATTTTATGGTCAAACAAGTAAAACCTTCAGGAAAATTTGTTATGGATTTATTTAGTTTTAGAGTTAACAAGTGTACTATATTTAGTTTTAAAGTTAACGATTGCACTATATTTAGTTTAAAGTTAACAATCGTGTTATATCGTTTTTGCAGAAGTAAAATTGTTTATTCAAGTTATATCAGGTTCAATACCAGGTTCTTCCTGCTCCGGAGAAGATGTTTTACTCTCAATGTGTTGTCTTGTACAGGTTCAATTTCCATTTCTCTTCAAAATATTTGATCGATTTTATTTGCTTGATTTTGGAACTGATGTTTACTCTCATGTTCCTTGATTTTTTTTGCTTTAGGTGTTGTGGCATCCCAAAAAGAGATGTATATTAACCAATAATTTCAATTGGTTACATTCAAGAGAAATACTAGAAATTAATCACAACCCCAAACTAAACATTCTCTTAGTTATCTAGCATAAATCAAATTTAGATAGATGCATCGAGTCTCAAATCATAATCTTAGACCCCATTATCCTCAACCCAGTATCGATCCCCAAAACTCAAAACGATTAAACCTCCCAAACCTAAATCAATAAACAGAAACAAGGATTTTAATTCGATGCTTACCTCCAGAAGATAAATCCCTACGCGATTTCGGTTCTGCTCTCCAAGTCTCGGCTTCAATCGGTCCTTCCTTTCTCCTTTGAGTCGCCGCACCCACACACAACACACATCCAAGGCTGATTCAATAATGGGTAACCTAGGGTTTTGAGCCCTGATATGGCCTTATTTACCCACAAATCCCTCAACTTCTTTATTTTCAAACTTTTACCCCTTTTTTACAAATTTACCCAATTATCTTCAAGAAATAATGATCGTTACATCCTAACATCCAATCTAGATAGATCCTTACTTTTAAGACCAACTTGAAACCGATATTAGAAATAACCAACCTAACTTTTGTTAATCATAAACATGAAGTCATATAAACTACAAGGGTTTACCTTATTCCAAGTAAAGATTACAATTTTATATGGAACAAAGGAAGTAGTTGATTCCTAATTGTTTGATGATTAATCATAAAGAATTTCATGATTTATTTCTCTTATACAGCAAATCCCAATTCACCTTTGCAAGCTTAAAAACTTTGTCAAACCTTTCCTTTTTGATTTTCAAGTTGCTCCTTCTCACGACTCAGTTTCTCAGGGTTCGCCTTTTCATCCGGACAGATTAATCACTTCAGATAAAATTGGTGGAAACATTGCAGGGTTCGAAGTAATTGATCTTGCAACCAACCTGAGCAAATACACACTTGATCATTTCGTTATTAGTTGAAACCCAAATTCGTACCTTGAAACAAAACCGAAAAAAGATTTAAACCCAAAATCAAAACCCATATTCGAACCTAGAAACGAAACCGAAGAATGATTAATACCTAAAATCGAAACCCATATTATAATTGGAATATAAATCGGAACCCTAACCTGTAAAATTGAAGATTTCGGAGCAGGACAAGTGGAGAAGGGGAAAGGGTAGTCGCCGGAGGTGAAAAACATACCCGTCGCCGACAGTGAGAGCCAAAACGGCAGTGACAGATGGTAGCGGTGGACAGAAGGCAGATGCGATGATGAAAGGCGGGAGATGCAGGCGAGAGGAAGAGGGTCGTGCAGGATGTGGGGAAAACACCTACAAAATAGGCTTTCCAAAAACCGTCTTTTTCAAGAACCGTTTAAGAGTTTTAATATAGAGTATAGATAATGTGCGGTGCGGCTTAGCTTGAACCACGGGTTGATAACTAAAACCGCATTGCGGAAGTTCTGAACCACGTTTTGCTATACGGTACGTTGTGAGCGGTTTGTGCGATTTAGATGGTCCAAAACGACATCGTTTCATAGACAAAACTCCTCGGTATGCGCACGTTAGTCTCACCCGCTCCAATCCGGAGGTCAATCGTTTCTTTTCCCTGTTTTTTTTTTTACTTTTTCCACTCCTTTTCTCTCTTTTTCAAAACCACACCGTCCCCCGCCACACACACACACACACACAAAACTTCGAAACCCTAAGAACTGAGAAACAAAAACGGAGGTAGAAAAAAAGGTGATCGGAGAAGAAGAAGGTAGAGATGCCTCGTGAAATCATAACACTGCAAGTAGGACAATGCGGGAACCAGATCGGAATGGAGTTCTGGAAACAACTTTGTTTGGAGCACGGCATCTCTAAAGACGGCATACTTGAAGATTTCGCTACTCAGGTTTTAACTGATTGAACTTCAATTTCCTTTTCTATTTTGAGTTTATTGCATCTCATTTATGTTATATGTTGTTATGTTAAAAGTATAAGTCGTTTGTTGTGATTGGTGCTACTGTTAACGTTTTGCGAAGGGGAAAGTTAGTGTGAATTTGAATACCTGGAATCATTATAGGTAGTCAATTGCTTACTTTGTGATTTTGATAGTATTCGAAGAATGTGATTTTTCGTTTTTTCGCGGTACTATGTGTTGTTTACTGTTTGATCGTACTTTGGTGCTATGATCAGTCTATACTGTCATGTTCTAGGTTGTTTCTTTGTTTGGGACTTTGGTGCTACTGCTAACAAGTGGGTATTTCTATGGAATTTTAGTGTGAATTTGGACACCTGGAATCATTTTTTTGGGGGGGGGGATGGGGACAGGTAGCTGATGGCATATTCTGTGCTTTTGATGATAATCGAAGAATGTGATTTTTCATTTCTTCATGGTACCATTTGTTGTTAACTGTTTGATCATACTTTCGTGTTATGATCAGTCTAAACTGTCAAATTTTAGGTGGTTTCTTTGTTTGGAACTTTGGATGCAAGGTTTTTCAAATGTGATGTACATTTAGAACTCGTATGAATATGGTATTATGTTATATGAATACATTCCTTGTCCTTGCGATGTTAATTGCAGTTATCATCGATGAATGGGGTGAGTTTTACGAACATCTAAGGAGACACTTTTTTTAGTAGAAATCAATGAAAAAACGAGAGGTGTATTGCGATGATGATGGTTAGGGGTTTCTGTTGAAGAGTAATTATTATCTATGAAAGGGGTGAGTTTTACGAACATCTAAGGAGCCACTTTTTTAAGTAGAAATCGATGAAAAAACGAGAGGTGTGTTGCGATGATGATGGTTATGGGTTTCTGTTTAAGAGTAATTTATGTGGGGCTGTTTGTATATCCGTCCCATGTTTGTTGATTATGAAGCGTGAGCCCGTCCTTTGTGGTGAGATACGGGAATTTAAGTAGGAGAGTTTGCAACATCTTGTCTTATATCAGTTTTGATTGTGAATTGTGATCCCCTTACAAGTATCTACTAGGGCTACAAATGAATTCTCACTGTGATTTTGGTTGGTCTAGATGTTATCTGAGCAAACTTGTAGTTTGAGCTTGGGGAATTACATGTAATGTGCAATGATTACATTAGCCCACATTGGAAAATCACATACAATTTGTAGTGCATGAGAGCATGATATTCGAAGTTGATGACTATAATTGAAGGTTGCTTGATCAACTTGACTTTAATCCAGTTTCAAATCCAAGCGCCCAACTTGTAGTTCTATACGCACCTTATATGCTTCTTTGCTCGTACACACACAGTTCACTATTGCTACTTTCCAACTTGATAATGCAACTGATTTGTTTTTGAATTGGAACCACAATACTAAATCTAAGACAAAGAGAATAGTGTAATGCTTTCATTGCTGATGATAGTCTCTTTTTCGTGGAAATTTATGAGATATGACCTACTAATGCTAAAACTACAGTATTTGGATGACCTCATAGTAGAAATTGATAGATACATATGAGATTCACTATACTCGCAAATCTTTGAAAAGTGAGAAATAGAACTTTTAGACATAGATGGCCAATATTTTAGAAGCAAATTGTGTATGTTCTAATAGGGATGGACCTAGTGTAGTGCATACGATGGCACATGCTACACGCTTCATTCCTCCGTCGTAGTGTAAAAAATTATAGGGTCGTGAAAAGTGCCACCGTATCAATTTGTTGTGTGCCACCATATTTATATTTTGAAACTACAACGAGGAAACAAGTTTCCTTTAGTAGAGTTGGTTTGCAAGGCTTTCTTCCCACCCTGGACCCGAGTTCGAGTCCTTTATGTCATTTTCTTAGTTTTTAGCTTTTAGCTTTTAGCTTTAGATTTTTTATGTTTCTAAAAAAACTTGCAATAAAAAGACTTGAACACAGGACCTCACATATGAAAAGCAATAAACTAACCACCAGACCAATGTTGATTTTGTGAAAAATATCCATATATTTATTTCTTATATATTTGTACGAAACCTGTTGCAGGGAGGTGATAGGAAAGATGTATTTTTTTATCAAGCCGATGATCAACACTACATACCACGAGCATTGCTTATGGATTTGGAGCCCAGAGTGATTAATGGAATCCAAACTGGTGAATACAGAAATCTTTATAACCACGAGAATATATTTACATCAAGGGAAGGAGGGGGCGCAGGAAACAATTGGGCTAGTGGATATCATCAGGTTCTGAACTGTCTTCTTGCGTGATCACACTATTTTTTACAATTTGCAAGTAATGAATTGATATCGTGATCCTGAAACTGCTTCTCACTGAAGAAAGATAGGCTGGGTTGCTTTGATAGTTATCGTGAAGTCGTGATTATGCTTGTTCCTTGGAATGAGAACAATAATTTCAAGTTGAAAATAATTTGTAATCGACCACATCATGTACTAACTCTATATTCACTGAACATACTTTTGTAGTGTAGATCCAACTCTTTATTCTGTTTGTTGGATATATATCAAAGAAACTTTCAGTTTGTTAATTTTGGTTAGGTTTTTCTCAAAAACTCTTATTTGTCGGGACGTATCATGATTTTGTATCTTGATTTGGCAGGGTAAGAATTTTGAGGAGGATTTGATGGACATGATTGATAGAGAGGCAGATGGAAGTGATAGTCTTGAAGGATTTGTTTTATGTCATTCAATTGCTGGAGGAACTGGCTCAGGTTTTGACTTTTTAGCTGATGTTACATTTCAGTTTCCATATCTAGTTTTTGTATGCTTTTTTAATAGGCTATGCTGCTATGGTTGAGACTAGATAAACGATTTTACCCTTGGACGTCCATATGTATGCAAAATGTTGTCATTATGGACTACTTTCTCATGCATCAACTTCTTCTATAAGACTAAGGGGCTGTTTGGTTGGTTTTCCATTAAGTTCTATATGGATAAAGCTATTTGTGTGGATTAATCTGTCTGTATAGATTGGGAAGGTTTTTGTTTGGGAGGGTTTTTTCATAGATGGAAGGAGCGTGTTTTTTAATTGGGAGGGGCAGGTTCGGAAATAAACTTGTCTTTCTGCATAAAGCTCCCCCCCCCCCCCCCCCCCCCCCCCCCCCGAAGCTTACTGAATAAGCCACTTTCTATATATTAAGCCACTGTATAGCTGACCGGATAAGCTGCGAGTCCCATTAAGCTCATTAAGCTGCTAACAAATGGGCCCTAAGATAGTTTTGATCAATTCCCAGAATGGAAATACATGTCATCTACAATTCATTGTTTGAATTTGCACTGTCTAACTAGCATCAAGTGGCTTATATTGTGTAATCTTATTATGATTTGATTGATTTTGCCTTTGGATTGCTTCCATCTTCTGTAGGTATGGGTTCATACCTTCTGGAGACTTTAAATGATCGCTACAGCAAAAAACTTGTTCAGACATACAGTGTGTTCCCTAACCAGAATGAGATAAGTGACGTGGTGGTCCAGCCATACAACTCCCTTTTGACTCTCAAACGACTTACACTAAATGCTGATTGTGTCGTCGTTCTTGATAACACTGCACTTAATAGAATTGCAGTAGAACGCCTGCATATACAAAATCCTTCTGTTTCTCAGACAAATTCTTTAGTTTCTACTGTAATGTCGGCCAGTACAACCACCCTGCGTTACCCAGGATATATGAACAATGATTTGGTTGGCCTTCTTGCTTCTTTGATCCCTACACCAAGGTGCCACTTTCTTATGACTGGATATACACCACTGACAGTGGAGCGGCAGGTAAGTCACTATGTTTTCTTGTTTCTATTGTTACATATCTATATGTATTGTATGTTGTAATTATTCCCGGGGTCTTAATGAAAACAACCGCTCTACTCTTTGAGGTAGAGGTTAAGTCTGCATACATCACCTCCCCCCCTTTGGGGGGGGGGGGGGGCGCAGGTCCGCAGGACTCCACCTTTGGGTGGGATATACACTTATACAGGGATCATTTGGGTTGGTTTATTGTATGTTATAATTAGTCTCCTTAATATGCTAAGCAATGGATTCAACTTCATATCATTCATAATTTTTTTTCCTGTCAACTAGCTATTTGTACCAGTAATAAAGATAACCTGATTGGAACTAGAGGGATTTTCCTTCTCTTTTAGATCCTTCCGTAGCTCCCTTGGTCTACACTCATAACAATATTTCTACAGAAAAATTTCAATTATAATGGAAGGGAGAAGTTACATTTGAGAAATGTCAGTGGGAATGGTTACGGTGTGTAATTCATAGATGATATAGGAAATTATAAATAAACAAAAACTTGTAGGTAAGAAGTACAATTAGTTCTCCTATCTTGAAGGAAGGGATTCTTGTGACTTTATGATGCCTTACTTGACTTAAGTATCCAATGCTCCAGAACGATCAAAGATGCAATCTGATGTCCTGCATCCTTCTTGGCAGGCTAATATGATCCGAAAAACCACTGTACTGGATGTGATGAGAAGACTTCTCCAGGCAAGATCAATAAAAAATTATTTTGACAATAAAGCATGGATTGTCATGTGTACTAACAAATTCTCTTTTTTTGCAGACTAAGAATATCATGGTTTCCTCACATGCTAGGACAAAAGAAGCTAGTCAGGCAAAATATATATCAATACTGAACATTATCCAAGGAGAAGTTGATCCTACTCAGGTGAGTCAACATACTTTTTGAATCTACTGATTGCTATGGATGGTGCATATAATTTTGGGCTTTGAAAAGTATCTAGTACATCTATCTTCCTAAGAGCATCCTGTATTCACTATTTTTGTAAAACTTATTTTGGAGACTTATTACAGGCAGAGCCAGTGTTACCGTATTTACCCAATTCCAATGAAAGTATTCTAGCAGACAAAAAGATGTTGCATATGTGAACCACGAATCTTGCACAGTTCATACACGGTCTTGGTGTTTCTGACACACACACACACACACACATATATATATATACACACACATACAGACACATACAAATATACACCACATTGATCAATGTTTATCAAAGTGTGCTAGATTATAGAACCTAGCATATTATGAACCAGTCAAACAACCATACTTGATTCTTATTAGCAATTCAAGGTAGCAGAGTACTCTTACTTGTACATGTATTGCAGTGGGGCAGT
Organism: Arctium minus; assembly: GCA_954870635.1. NCBI lineage: Eukaryota > Viridiplantae > Streptophyta > Magnoliopsida > Asterales > Asteraceae > Arctium > Arctium minus. The sequence goes on along the minus strand of OX941094.1, from coordinate 2,189,980 downwards.
GTTACCAACTTTTGGGTTACATACATCCTAGTCAGTATGATTTTGTTGTTGATCTTTGATGCATTAGCAATTAATAATGACTATGAAGTTGAAAAAAGAACCCTTTGAATGATTTACCCCACAATGAACTTATTTTTACTTCACACATAGTAGCGTTCTTTTCCCTCTACATCTTTTTTTTAGTTTGTAGAAAATGCCATCATTTAGTATACAATGACATGTTCCATGATGGCATTATGATGCTTTTTTAGGTTCATGATAGTCTGCAGCGAATACGTGAAAGAAAGCTTGTTAATTTCATCGAATGGGGCCCTGCTAGCATTCAGGTATGTTTTATAATGGCACTAAGGTGTTACAACCTACTAGTTTTTTTCTTTAACTTTTATAATTTATTTTTGCGTTTACTTATGAAACAGGTTGCTCTCTCAAGGAAGTCTCCATATGTTCAAACTGCCCACAGGGTAAGACTTCTATAAATCTTGGGAACATTATTGTGTGTTGATGATAATGATGGATGTATGGATATACTAGTCACGTACATATATCAGTAGGTTTCGATATAAGAAATAATGAATTGATGAAACCCATTATTCTTTTATACTCTTCAGGTCAGTGGGCTCATGCTAGCAAGTTACACTGGAATTCGGCATCTATTCTCGAAATGTTTGAGTCAGTATTCTCTTCTAAGAAAGAGGCAAGCCTTTCTTGACAAATACAGGGGTTATCCGTTGTTTGATGTAAGTTGTTCAATGCTCTCATCGTTTCTTCTACTTTGGTGATTCTTAAACAACCGTTGTGTTAGTTTCAATTAGATCCCATAAACTGTCAAGTGTTGCTACCAAAATGGATGAATCTATTCAATGAGTAAATCCATAATGATGGTGATCTAAAGTGTTAGGTGTCTTTTATCAAAACAATATATATATATATATATATATATATAGAGAGAGAGAGAGAGAGAGAGAGTTTTGGTTTTTATGCATGTGTGCATGTTATGCACATGTGCATACCGGACAAATTGCTTACAAATTACTTGCATGCGCATACCATCCAGATGAACGATTACTAGGGTGTTTCTCATTTTTTCATTTTTTTGCGGGCTTCCCCTGAATCTGAGCCTGTATAGAGAGAGGTTCAAGGGAAAACCCCCCAAAAAATGAAAAACTGAGGAACATCCTAGTGTATATATATATATATATATATATTATATTGGTTAGGCATTCTGAGAAGGAAGATGATTCTATATGAAGCTCAACTCATAATTTTCTTTCAGATTGTTAAAATGGCTATGCAGTTTGTACTTCTGAAGTTAAAACGAGCAATGGACTTTGTAAAAGTCATTGGCAAGCACTGCTGTAGTCGTAAATATCAAACATCAATAATCTGCCATCTGAATGATGATTTACACTATTTACTAAGTTTCAACTTCTGTATTAGTGTAATTATCCAAACCACATGCGTTTCATGAGATGTTATGAAATTGATCAACTTTGTTTATTGTGAACCTTGTCCAGGACAACGATCTTTCAGAGTTTGACGAGTCCAGGGACATAATTGAGAGTTTGGTCGATGAATATAAGGCTTGTGAATCTCCGGATTATATAAAATGGGGAATGGAGGTATGCCTGATCATTTAATTTTCTGTGTTTTGTATTTTAATCGCTTTTGGTAATGAGTTCATGTATCGTATCCTTCAGGATCCCGACCATATCCTAACGGGGGAAGGAAATGCTACCGGGACAGTGGATCCTAAGTTGGCAATGTGAACAATCCAAGTATGTTGCATCACCTATTCCTTCGTCTATGTATTGTTGTTACTTTACACTGCACCGTTCACTGAAGATTATGTTAGTCGATGTCAGTACAACTGGATTTTCCGTTATATGAATTCCTTAATTCACACGTGCAATCATGAGGCACAGCTTAACTGGCAGATAAAGGCTAGAACTTAGGGAGCCCTCCCCATTTGTCGCTAGTTCGAGTCTCTTTAGGGCCACTAGGGATTTTCTACTCTGTTAATATCAGGGCTCCATGGGATTAGTCGAGGTGCACACAAACTGGCCTGGATACATACGTTTACAAACAAACCATGGAGGCATGCATTCTTTTAAGATACCCTTGTTTGTACTAGATGGCCAACTTGTCTTTTTTGCTTGCTCGCTTCAAATTCCCACCAGAAGTTCATGGTCCTATGATCGGATTTTATGGAAAATTTGAAGTAAGTTTTTCAACGAAGTCATTGTGTGTGTGTGTGGGGGGGGGTCTCCAAGTCCATAGGTCAAGTACTCACTACTACCGTATTCAAGATTCAAGCTCTTAGTTCTGTGACACTTTTAAAAAATTGCTTACATAGATTAAATATTTTGAGGGCCACCATTAACTAGTTTTCTGAAGTCTTTTAAGTTTTTTTTAGTTTGACCCAAGGGCTAAGGCAATTTGCATGTGGCTAAAAATATTGACTTAGGGAGTGCTCAAGAGACGGTAGAATGAAAGACTTGCAGTATAGTAGAGATTAAAATGCACACTTTTAGATCATGGTTTTAGGATATATTATAGTTGTCATGATGTGGAATGCCATAGGTGCTATTTGTCATTCAATTTGTCAAAATTCAGCTTCTTTCCTTATTATCGTGACGATCTTCAACTAGGTAAGTGGATGTGCATTGAAATGTTGTCTTCTTGTTCCGAGTATTATATTATCTCACTAGTATAGTACAAATGAGGTTATTTAGTTCTTTTATGACATGCTCGCCAGTCACCCACATAGGTTAGAGGTACAAAACCAAACCAAACCAAATTTGTCCGGTAAATTCCACTCGAAAGTAGGGTCTTGGGGGGGGTGAACTTTATTAAGATGTACGCAGTCTTGATCTCTATGTGGGATTTAAAAAGTTGTCCACATTTCTATTTTAGTTTATCCCAAAATAAGTGTCCACTTTCAGAAGTGCCTACTTTCCAATTCTACCCGTAATTAGAAGATTGAGAAATTTACAATTCCCTTTATTACTAAAGGTAAAGTTGTCACTTAATTAAAAAGTTCAATAATTACACGATTCTAAAACGGTGTGCTTTTTTCTTTATGGACATTTATTTTGAGACGGAGGGACTATATATGAATCAAATCTCACCCACCCAACTATAGTTAGAGAATCTTTTTCTTGGTGACATGGTGGATCAAGTACTTGTAGTTGCATGATGAATTGATGATTCCAATTTGGAGCATATTGTTCCGAAAACTTGATACTATCATAATTAAAGTGACGAAATAAGAGATCTTGTAGATAATCAGAACAAAAGACCGAATTATCTCACACACACACACTGAGAGAACACAAGAATTTACATGCTTCATCTAATAGCGCTACATCTGCCGGTGGTAACAAATAAGCATTTACTATGGATAATTCAAAACGAAGGATAATATGTAGAACAAAATTGATCGTTAACCCAAAAGCAGATGGAGTATTTACCAAACCAAACAAATTCAGTGTATCCCAAACAGGGGTAGGGTGCAAAGTTGTTAAAGGCTCAAGGCACACTTAGGCTCAAAGGGGTCTCAGGGCCTAGGCTCGAGGCGCAAGCGTGAGCCGCGGGCCTCAGGGATGCAAGGCGCATATTACCAACATCTGTGTATATATATACATATAAACACACACACACACACACAGAGTTACACAACTCAATTATGCAGCAAGTAGAAGCCTCTAAAGCAAAAACCAACAATACTTCGATAAAGGCAAATGGGAGAAGGGTTTAAGGCGTGAGCTGCGAGGGAGAAGTTTTAAGGTCTAGGTATATTATGGTTTGACTTATGTCATCTATTTAATAAATCTTTTTTAAGAAGTTAGGAGATGAGAAAACTTATTTAATAATCTTTTTTAAGAAGTTAGGAGATGAGAAAACTTATTTAATATTAGGGTTTGACTAGGTATTTAACAACTCTTTATGAGGCGTGCCTAGACCCACAAGGCGCCACAGGCAAGGTGCAGGGCCTTAGTGAGCCTTGTAAATACGACGAGCCTCGACTTTAAAAAAAAACCAAGACCTTGAGCCTTATGAGCCTCAGAGCCTAGGCGTGCCTCAGGGGCGCTTTTAACAACTATGGTAGGGTGTACGCAAACCTTAACCAAGGGGTAGAGAAGTTGAGTATTTAGCACTCCTATATAGATCTTATCCATTAGGATTCTAACTCAAACAAATAAATCCCGATTTTAGATCGCTAAAGAATTTCCATAACGTGGTCTAGGGCTTGAAGACCGAAGGACTTCCGATTTGAGTTCGGATTCAAGACATCTCAACAAGATAAATTGATGGACTGTAAATTGACATGGAGAAAGCTTCTGCTACTTCATCAACATTACGAACATCACACCACCAATTTGGAAACATAAAATTGTCAATGGAACTAAATAATTTATTTTCTCTGCACATATTTGTTCTTAGTTCTCTTGCAAGCTACTCATGCTTATATTCATGTTCTGCGCTTGGTGCACGGACATAACTGGACGGGACGGGAAGAGTGAGGTAGGCGGGTGAAAAAGTTGGGGAAGGTTTTACGGTTTTAATTTGACATGGGTAGTTTAGTAATTTACCAATTTTGCAAATCTTTGTTCCACCTACTTTTTTGGGACAAAAAATTCCATTTTTTTTTCTCACCAAGTCTCGTTCTGTCCAGTCTAATGTCGTGTCAAACGTTGTGCAACAAGTTTGTCTTGTTCTGTCCTGTGTACCAAAAGCACCCTCATCGTTTATCACATTATTGGTTTACACATGATCATGATATTATTTAATGTTTTTTTTTGAAGTATATAGTATTTATATACTGCAAATGCAACAAATAAACTCACAAACCTCCTCACCTTTGTCAAGGTTTGAACCCCTGACCTACTGGAAGGCGAAAGGTCTTGATACCGCTAGGCCAAATGTAGAACTCATACACGCACCTACGTGTTTCTATTAAATCAAATATGTTTGTTTTCTAACGAATGAAATACCTTCACTTACTTCACACATTCGTTACAGGGCGTGTGTACGATGATTATGTAGAAAAAAGGTGCAAGAATAGTTCGGGTTTTTGCTTACCGCGTTGCTGCATGGTGTGTATCGTGATTCGTGTGCATTAAAACGACGATTGTAAATCTGGTATGTGTTACGTTCGACTTTGTGATGAACACGGTTTATTTGCTGATTAATGAAACCGTTTCCGAAGCACGATTTTGTTAAATCTTGTTGCATTATTGAGGGAAGATCATGCGAGAAACCAGTCAAACTTATGAAAAGGGCCAATTCACATGTGATACAACACACGTCAATGGCTGGTCAACATGGAAACGTGCATCACATGTGATTTGGCCCTTATACTCTTTTAATAAAACTCAATAATTATAATATGTAATTATTTTCTATAATTAATAAATATTATTACTTGATTCTTAAAGCATTTATTTATTGAATTGAAATGTTTTTAAATTTAAAGTGACTAATTTCTTAATTGATAAATATTATAGTAAGCTATGATTTTTGTATTTTTGTCCCTGTGGTTTGTTATTTATAACTATTTTCGTTATTGGTTTTCAATTTTATTTTTTTTGTTATTGTTGTTTCCATTTCATTTCGTTTTTTGTCCTTGAGGCTAACAAAGTTAGAAAATTCTGTCAAGTTAAAGGGTAACATGGTATTTTTAGTTTTTTTTTCTTACTAATTTTTTATTAAATAATTAGATTATTGAACAAGTTATTAAAATTTAGGTATAAGTTATTACAAAGTTTATAAAATGTGAACAATTATTTGTATGCCATAAGAATCATATTTCATAAATTGATTTTCTATATTTAAATGTTTATTATATTGAAGATGTTCAGTTTTGTTTTATGTTTTATTTTATTTCTTTATAAAATCAATAATTAAAGTACTCAAGCTCTAAAAATCTATACAATGACCTATTATTTAACAAAAAAATAGAAAATTAGGTGAAAAAAAACTAAAAGATCATATTATTTTCTAACTTTGTTGATCTTGAAAACGAAATGCAAACCATAATGATAAATAAACAAATTTTTAAAAACCAAGGACACTAATCATAGTTTACTCTAAATATTTTGATAAAATAGCCAATATATTCTTAAAAGTTTTGATAACAAAATTTTGTTTTGTTAAATATTTCATTATTATGTATACATATTTTAAGTTCCATCCATCAAAATTATTTACATTTTTTATCTTTATTTTATATTTTTTATATAAACTTAATAGGTATTTAAATGCAATTGCAATTTAAAAGCATAAAACATTATAAATTAATTACTAAAATTAAAACAAAAATATTAATCAATGTACATAAAAATTATAAAAAACCAATATAATAATAATATTTTAAATATATAGCCAATATTTTAAATATTTTACAGTATGCCTTATGACAAAAATGTATTTTTTTTCAGTCTCACAAAAATTAAGAAGATAGAAACAAGATTGATAAATTACTAAACTATGTTAGCTTAAAACCCTTAAAACTTTCCACAATATTCTTTCACCTGCTTACCTCACTATCGTCCATCCAATCTTGTCCCGTCCAATCCCGTTTGCGTACAAAACGCACTCGAATAAAATCATCCAAAATGAAACAAACAAACAAAATCGAGTTGGAAAAATATACCGTAATCGTGGTGAATTATGTCCTATTTCTACTTCGTTTTCATACTTGATCGTTTTCACTCGGATTTTGGAACGACACCATCTTTATCACGAGGCCGATGTCTGCTGTTTTGGAGAGCGTACTTAACGACTTCATAAAACGATACTACGATGCCGACTGACGGGCCTGCACGTCCTACACGAGGACCGACTCCTGTGAAAAGTCCCTTCATTCCTCCATCCCTGCTCCATGACCATTAGTCCGTAACCATCTCGTCAAATTTTCTAATCGGAAACTGAAACAACGAAAGTAGCGAAGATACGTACATACCTCCATATCTCGACTAGCGTTTGTCTTGTGGTCATTGTCAGTGCCCGGACTCGATCTTTCTGAAAGAATCAATTAAACAACAAAGTAAATGGTCGATGAATATTGCAACCAAGGGGCTGTTTAGTAATTATTAATGCCCTTTTACCCAACGCTTACCCGGTAAGAGGTAAGGTTGTTTACCGTACACACTGACCGACAAATGATATTGACCGAGATGTTGACACTGTAAGGAAAGGAAAGACTCTTTTATTCGGTTCAATGCTTACTCGGTTAGCGCTTACCCAATTTATGTTGGTAAACGATCTCTAAGTAGAGGTGATCATTTACGGACTTGGGCCGGGCCTAACATATTTTTTTGTCCAACGGGCCTAATATAGCAAACTTAAACCCGTTTTTACCGGCTTGAGAATTTGCCAATATAAACCCTATAAATGGGCCGGGCTTGCCCACAGGCTAATGGGCCTAATCTTTTTTTACATTTAAAAAACAAAACTTATATAAAATCACAAGTTATAAATTCAAATTACATTCTTTCCGGCATAAAATAAAACGTAAAATATACCGATACACATGACATAAGAAAAAAATAGTTTCACAAATATGATTTATTTATTTTCAAAGCACACGTTTGTGAACAACTTATTAAAGTGATCAAGGGTCCAAATCCTATATATAGAGGTGAGTTATTATGCAACCTTTTTAATGGTGCAAACCCATGCAACCCACCTATCTACCACTCATTTTATTTTCAGTTTTTTTAATTAAAAAGACGAAAACAAAATGAGTGGTAGATAGGTGGATTGCATGGGGTTGCACCATTAAAAAGGGTTGCATTTAATTAAAAAGGGAGAGGTTCATTTGAGAAATGGTAAATGTATAAGAAATAGAGAAATAATCTTAGTCATTCATCTGGTCAACATTTGCGGCTTTGACCGCGAAGCACCGGATAATTCTTTGCATGGTCTATAGAAGGTAGAGGGGTAGTTTCGTAAAATACGCGAGATGAATTCATATATGAACCTATATGATTCACATATGAACTATACGTTCATATGTAAATCAATTAATTAGTTCATATGAGAATCAGTTAATTAGTTCATATATGAATCACAAAAGTTCATATATGAATCTGTTAATTAGTTCAACTGATTCATATATGAACTTACAGTTAATTAGTTCATATGTGAATCAACTAATTAGTTCATATATGAATCACAAAGGTTCATATATGAATCAGTTAAAAGAGTTCAGATGTGAATTACACTGATTCACATATGAACATATATATAGTTCATATGTGAATTATACAGGTTCATATATAAACACAACCCGTGTATTTTGTAAAAATTACGAAAGTGTCATTCTATTTTTGGAATAGCCGCAACTTTTGACCGGTCAAAGCCGAAATATTTGACCAGTCAAATCCGATCTTTACCTTATGAATGGCTATGATTACTTCTCTATTTCTCATATATTTACCATTTCTCAAATGAACCTAAGGCTATATATATATATATATACATACAGGTTTGATGATATGTGACTCCAACAAAGAATGAAGACGTACCTCTATTTGACGTCGAGTCTTTGCAACATCTAAAGGACATGTAGAGGCACCCGCAAGGCACCCTGCAACAAAACCGGCTGTGAAGTTAGCACCAAGAACAACGATAGGAGTGGTTTCATTGCCCGACATGCCTAGTAGTCGTCTCCTAACCTACAAAACGGATCACCAAGGTTAGATTAGTTCGGAACTTTCTGCATCCATACGCACTCATAAAAGATCAATAACCAAAACTCGATAGTTTACAACTCTTACCGGTTCGAGGGTCGCCCAACAAACCGCGGAAAATGGAACGTCACGAGATAGTTGTGCCCCAAGGCCGGTCCATAAAAACCGAAAGCTACGGAATGCTGCACAAGATTACCATGACACACAACTTATTGTAGATGGTAAATAAATTGTAGAGTGTGTATGGTATGCGAAACAAGCGGGACAAAAACTTCTTTGTCCCGCGTTTGGTGCGACATTAAGACTGTGACAGGACAGGATTGAGCGGGACAAAAATGCGTTTTTTTGGTAGAACAAAAATAAGGGAGATGAGACATGATTGGTAAATTACTAAATTACCCATGTCAAATTAAACTCTAAAACCTTGCACAATTCTTTCATCCGCCTACCTAACTTTCGGCCATTTCGGCCATCCGATCTTGTCCCCTCCCGTCACGTCTGGGTACCTAACGCGACGTGCAGCTGCAGCAGGATTTGAAGCAACATTAAACACGAGTAACTTACAGCTACGAAGTTTCTTTGTGCCTGTGTCTGCATCGACAACCCCGGCTAGCGTCTTCCAAACTCCGGGAAGCTTTGTACCCCGTTGAGCATCTTTAAATGCCTATCACACAAACAAGAAGAATTTTCATATCATGGAACCCTAAAACGAAACTAACCCGGTATATCCCATTGGAAATAAGGTCCAGGGGTGAGATGTACGTAAACATGTCCTCTATTCCAAAGTATTGTTTCCATGGAGACCCCGGGCTTGTAAAATATCTAGGGAAAAATACATCAAAATGTAACGAAATTTGCCTTGATTCCTATTTACTGTACCAAAGAATTTTGTTTTCTCAAATCAATGTATCAAATCTTCAAAATTTATTACATAAAGAAATATGGTTTCAAAATTTCCTATTTAACGTGACAAAGATAAAAAAAAATCCTATTTTTTTTTTCTATATGATCTTGTAACATCTGATGACTGGATATCAAACATATCTTCCACTTTACGGTAACCCTTTCGTAAGTGGGTATCCACGTCATCAAATATTACAAGATAAGTAGGTTGTCAATCAAAATGAGTACAAAACAGGTAATTTTAAAACTTTGTTGCATTTTGATGCACTTTGCCCAAAAATCGATGTATAGATTCAACTATAAGCATATAATATTACCTGCATACGAGTTCTTGCAAGTTCAACAGGGTAACAAGTAACGCAAGCCAATGAACGGGAAACAGAACCTGCAACGAGCGGGACATAAGGTGTCATACTCGGAGCATTTTTTGACGAATACTCTTCCATATAGTTTCGAAAAACGTCGTAGCAAGGCATGTAGATACCCACCTAGTAACAAGTATATACCAATTGTAAACAATGAAATCTACAACTAAAAATCCGCAAACAATAACATTTTTTCTACACCATTTGCTGAACTTGAATACCGGCCAAAAGACTTACCGTGGGTACTGCCAATGCTAAACTAGCATTTGTCCCTCTCCAAAGTCGAGCAAATCCTTCCTGCACACACGAACTCCGCTTTTAGAGCGTTTGATTAAAGGAATTCTAGTTTTGTTATAAAATAAGTTCATAACCAAACAAACACGGTATATCTCGCTAGAATGTAGGGTCAGGGGTAAGATGTACGCAGACCTCACTTTTGTTTAATAAGACAAATGGCTTGTAAAAAGGGCAAGTAAAACATATAGAAAGCACAACTGTAAGCCACAAATTTGAATATTTTTTTAAGACGTGATCAAGTAACAAAACAAAGATCATATATAGCTCAAACGCACATAGTGCACACCAACGAATCCAAAAAAAGATACTGCAAACCGATGTCGTTTGTGGTCTTCTACGAACATGCGTAAGTCACCTCAGTCTTCCCTCTCTCAATTTATCTGAGATTGGTGCAATTCCTAGCTCCGCTCTAAAAAAACCTCATTTGGTATCGTATCCAACATAGTCCGACTGCATATACATCTTATCATCCTCAATTCCTCATTTCTGCAACTTCCAATTTTCTCTCACAAACTTTCTTCGTCACCCAACATACCGAACCATACAACATAGGTGGTCTATAGTCACCCTCTAGAATTTTCCCATTCGTCTTGACGGGACCTTGTCACAAGAACTCTTGTGACGACCCTCCACTTTAACCAACCTCTCTTTATGAGATGTGCAATGTCCCATGTAAATATTGGTCGAGTGACTTGAGATCAAGCAGACATATTGAGCATGCCCAACTTGCTGATCAAAAAGTTAGATCCCAAATATTTAAAGCTATCCTTTTGGGATACCCTTTGTTCCCTAATGCTAACTTCAACGCCCTCTTCGTTGCTCTCCTACTGAAATTACACCAAAGATATTCCGTCTTTGAATGGCTAACGCATAATAACCCTACACCCTTAGATTAAGTCCATAAAATGGAAGAATAATAACTATTATAGACTTTAGTGAATGAATATATCTATAAGCTTAAATATCAACAATGAACATTATTGTCTCTTGGGGATGATTGTTGAAGCACCTAATGACTACATCTATAAGCTTAACATTTCCATAGATGATTTATTCGCCATTAGTTGCCGGATAAAAAAACATAGAAACATATAAAAATATAGCAGTAAGGGACTGCTTGTCATCAGCTTAATGAGCTTAATGGGACTCGCAACTTATTCAATCAGATATACATACATGACTGTTTGATAGTGGCTTAATAATATAGAAAATGGCTTATTCATAAAGCCAAGTTTTTTTTTTCCAAACTTGCCCCTCCCAATTAAAAAACCCTCCCAAAATAAAGACCTTCTCAATCTATACAAACAATTTGATCATACAAGACTTGATGGAAAACCAACCAAACAACCCCCAAGTACGGTTCAAGTCTTTTAACACATAAACTAAACCAAACCAAACGAACCCAATATATCCCACCCGAGGTCAGCAAACTTTACCTCTATCCAAATAGTAGGGCGGTTGTTTCCAAAAATACCTCCGTTATGACTTAAGCAATATAAACATGTAATTCTTGGAAATTTTGCTGCTATATTTAGAAGATGTATATATATCTATATATATATAGTCTCACAAACCTGACGAATAACTTTGTGGAAAACATCTAGAGTGCCCTTATACGAAGAATTTGAAGCACAAGTCGGTTCGCCAAGTAATGAACGGTAGCACGATGGAAAGCATCTCGAATCTGATACCATCTGATGAACATATCCACAGTTATTAGCAGTTTTTTCAAGATGGTGAATATAGAAAAACTAAGTGAAATCGATTGTAGGTTTAACATACCGAGTTCGTTTCAAAGCGACATGCGGAGTAGAGATTCTGATACGGAACACCTGCAGCCTGCGCTTGCAACCTAGTCTGCAAAATCATATCCTATCAGTCTCGCATCGGTTAGACACTGACTATATGTAAGAACCTCCTTTACTTCTTACAAAGGGTTGTTTTAGAAAGAGAATCAAAAGGTTCCACATATCCTAACAGTTAGTTCACAGTTGTTCCAATCTTTTTGGAGACCTTGTTACCAAGGACGGACTCAGAATTTTTTTTAAGCGGTGACACTATTTGACTATAAGAAACAAATATACGGATATTTTTCATAAAATCAACATTCTTTCTGTTGGTTAGTTCATTGCTTTTCATATGTGAGGTCATGTGTTCAAGTCTTTTATTGCAAAAATTTTCCAGAAACATAATAAATCTGATATAGGCCAATCAAATAAATAATTTTCTAAAATGACAAAACAACGATATTATATTTGATGAAACATAGACTTTTACAGATTCATAGTGATCTCGACGAGTTTTTTTTTTTCATTTTTATCTATTAAAGTAATGTGGCTATGCAAATTCATCTTTTTCGAGTTTGTGCCGTAAATTCATCAAGAAAAATCCACTTTTGAGAGAAAAAAACCATTAGAATAGCATACATAATTCAATAACTTTTTCGCCTAAGAAGGTTCCAACATATATATTGACGAGAAATGATCCAAGTACTGGCTCATGGCCCCTCTAACGAATGCTAATTATCCCAAAAATGATAAAAATTGGCTCTAACGTGGAACACCATTAAATTACTCTCAATTAAGCAGAGAAATGGAGATTACAACATATATTCAACCAAAAATTGTCCAAATTCTAGCCGAAAAAACGTGAATCCCATATACCGTTTTTCATCACAATCTAACCACCGTTCTTCCAAATACGTCAAAAACAACACTATAATTAGCAGGAATTTATCATAATTTTAAACGATTAATTATCAAACAGTATACCTTAGCGACATCGAGAGGGTTCACTATTATGGCAGATAGAAAAGCAGCACCGGCGGCGGAGAATGCCCTCTCCGAGAAACCTAAATCGAAATCAGACGACGGAGACGTCATCTTAACCGACGAAAAGAGTCTCGATTCCGTCAAATTCAACTCCGATTTCTTGAAATCTGGTTATGGATTCTTCAGAAAGATGTTAATCAATGGTGAAAATGTGAAGCAGATCAAGTGTTCGATGAAATTCCCCAAAGAATTGGGAGGAAATTGGGGGTTTTGATTGATCGAACGGTTTCGTTTTCCTTTTGCATGGTGAAGGCGGTGGAAGGAAGGAAGGAAAGATTCGTTGCGTGGATCCCAAGCCGCCAACGTAGGGGTATTTTGGGTATTTACTTGTTATTGCAAAAAGATCTGATAAAAAATTCACATTTAGGGGTATTTTGGGTATTTACTTGTTATTGCAAAAAGATCTAATAAAAAAATTCACATTTAGGGGTATTTTGGGTATTTACTTATTATTGCAAAAAGATCTAATAAAAAAATTCACATTTAGGGGTATTTTGGGTATTTACTTGTTATTGCAAAAAGATCTAATAAAATATTCACATTTAGGGGTATTTTGGGTATTTACTTATTATTGCAAAAAGATCTGATAAAAAATTCACATTTAGGGGTATTTTGGGTATTTACTTATTATTGTAAAAAAGATCTCATAAAAAATTCATGGGTTAGGGTGGACAAACCAAGAATCTGAACGGATTTCGGATATGGAAATCGGGCCTCGAATTATGGGTTTTGTTTCGGATTGCTTCGAGTAGGGTCGGTTGGTCGGGTTCGGGTATATAGTTATTTGCTAAAATTATATATATTTAATTGATTTTGATGATGAATTCAATCGATTAAGAAAATTGATAAAATCGATAGTAGGTTTAGAAATTTGAAAAAAGTGCAGCCAACTAAGATACAAGATTTTTGAAAAATAATTAGATATATATATATATATTTAAAAATTATATATCTGTATATATATATATAAATTCGGATTTTTGAACGAGTCGGTGGCCAAAAATCAAATCCAACTTGAACCGAAATATCCTCCCAAAAGTTGGGTTTCGTATTTTCGAATTTCGCGGCATTCGTGTTTTGCAAAAACAAAACACCTCGAATCGAGTTCGGTTCGGGTTATCGGACCATTCGAGTTTTGCACGCCCCTAATTACATTAAAGAAAATAAATGAACCAGAAATTCAAATCTTTTTTTTATGTAATTTCTCTAAAATAAATAAGTAAAAGCCAAGTTTTCAAAAAAAAATATAATAATAAGAGTGAATTGTGGATTTGGTCCCTGTGGTTTAGTGATTTCTTTGACCATGATCCTCATTCTTTGTTTATTGTGGATTTGGTCCTTGTGGTATTCAATTTATTTTGGTCATGGTTCTTATGACTAACACTTCCATTAACTTTGTTAAATCAAAGACCATTTTAGTCATTTTGCCTATTTTTTGTCATTTTTTGATAAGAAAAATATAAACAATATTTTTATACACACAAACACACATGTATATATATATATATATAACGATATTAAAATAAATAAAATAAGACATTATTGTATGATTTAATTGTTTAATTTTTTTAAAATTAATTATATTAAATACGATTTAATTTTATTATTTAATTGTAATTGTGAAAAAGATATAGTTTTATTGTTTTAATGTAATTAAAATTTCAATTTAAACAAATAAGATCATAAAACTATATCTTATTTATTTAGATCGAATAAAATAAAATATGGTTTTATGATTTGATTTATTAAACTAAAATTTTAATTAAGTTAGAAACGATTTAATTATATTGTTCTTTTACTATCATTGCAACAAACAAACTTATTGTTGATATTTTAACACCAAAAATCATTGAAAACCGTTGAGAAATGAACTATAATTTTATCATCTTAAAATTAGAAGCTCCAATTTTCATATTGTTTTTTCAGTCAAAAACTCAAAATCAATTTTCATATTGCTTTTAGTATGATAAAATTAAAGTTCATTTCTCAACGGGTTTTAATGATTTTTTGTGTTAAAATATCAACAATAAGTTTGTTTGTTGCAATGATAATAAAAGAACAATATAATTAAATCGTCTTTAACTTAATTAAAATTTTAATTCAATAAATCAAATCATAAAACCATATTTTATTTTATTCGATCTAAATAAATAAGATATAGTTTTATGATCTGATTTGTTTAAATTGAAATTTTAATTAGATTAAAACAATAAAACTATATCTTTTTTCACAATTACAATAAAATAATAAAATTAAATCGTATTTAATATAATTAATTTAAAAAAAATTAAACAATTAAATCATACAATAATGTCTTATTTTATTTATTTTAATATCGTTATATATATATATATATATATATATATATATATATATATATATACATGTGTGTATAAAAATATTGTTTATATTTTTCTTATCAAAAAAGGACAAAAAATAAGAAAAATGACTAAAATCATCTTTGATTTAACAAAGTTAATGGAAGTGTTAATCAGAAGGACCATGACCAAAATAAATTGAATACCACAAGGACCAAATCCACAATAAACATAGAATGAGGACCATGATCAAAGAAATCACTAAACCACAGGACCAAATCCACAATTCACTCTAATAATAATTTCAACATATTTTTTCTATTTTAGAAATTAAACATTTTTTTTTAACAGAAAGAGAGATAGTTTACAATAAAATTATAAATATATTGATTTAAAATATTAATTCACTTTATTAATGTTTTGAGCTTAAATTATGGAATTCAAATTAAAACCATTTAAATTTGTGATTCGTTTTATTAAAGTTCGATCAAACTTAAACCGAATTGAAAAAAAGACGAAGTTGACATTTGTTTTTTATGATGTCTAAAGTCTAATTTTATTTTTGATTAATAAGAGGTGGTGCTGAAATTTGAAATCTGAATCAATAAGACTGTTTGTTTTTGTAATGTTTGGAGGCATCTTGAGAGAAAGAAAAACATATGAACTGAGACGGCGATGGCGACAAAAATTTTTAAGAAGTTAGGTCACCATTTCTTATTTCAGTCTTTCATATATATTTAAGAGTTAAGAGGTTCTGAAAACTGGAAAAAAAACAGTCTGAATGTAAAAAAGGTCTAACCGATTCAGATTTAAGAGTCATTAAGAGGTTTTTTCAAAAAAACAAGCAACCATTAATAATTTAGATTCAAACATGATCATACGTTCATACTCCAATCCAATTTTTGTAAACCTTCGAAAAGTTTTGTTTGCATGAACCAATATTTGTAAGTATAATCTACGTTTAAGTTAAATCAGATCTTTTATGTATACAAAAATCAACTGAATAATTAGACGACAACATGACACATAAAACATCAAATAAAGTCTCTTCATAATTATTAGGGATTTTACTCAATTGTTTAATTTAACATCATGTAGGACAATAAAATTAGTTGATAAGTGCGTAAATTGATTCAGATACTCACCGTTATATAAAAAGTCTAATAAATGATGACACATTTTTATTTTTATTTTAATTATTAAAATTTAAAGTACTTTAAAAAATTATATTGTACTTTAAAAGGTTGAATGATTTTTATAACATGTTTTTGAAAGTTGGATGGTTTTTCATAAAAAATTTCGAATTTTTTTTTTGAAATGCAAAGATATATTAACAACTAGAAGAAAAGACAAAAGACAAACCAATAATTAAGCGATAATATATTTATACTATACTAGACATATACCCGCACGATGCAGCGGAATGTTAGTAAATAACGAACAATTAATATTATTTCCTTATAGACATATCATCAACAATCAACCATGACCTAAGAATCACAACTTATGAAACCCTAGACCCATAAAGATATTCAATAATTAGTTTATATTACAATTATTGACGAAAAAAATTATAATGATATAATTTATAATAAGAATGAAACATATTTTACGATTACGTATTTTTAATGTGCTAACAGTAAAAAAAATAAAACGTATGGATAGAAAACAAATTAATTCGTAGATATTCATGATATTTAATAGTATGATTAAATTAAAAAAAATATTCAATAATGAGCTCGTTTTGAAGGTATTGACGAGACAATTATAATGGTATAATTTGTAAAAAAACGTATTTTTTCATTGCATTTTTGTTCATATACGATTATTTGTGTTAATATGATAATGGCGTAAAATGAAAAATGAAAAAACAAGGAATATAAAGTAAATTAAATAAGTGTAATGGTGGTAAATGTAACATTGTACAAGAAACCACTTTTATACAAATAACGTTTTAAAATTTTTATATAATATAGTAGAGATAAAATTTTAATATTTACAATTTAGATATTACCCGATAATATAACTTTAAACAATTTTAATATTTACATTCCAGATATTTGCTGATAATATAACTTTCTGTAATTCTTAAACACAAATAGAGGATTTAACGTAATAAAACAAATATATATCAACAATTGAGTCGATCGATTAATTAATTTATTGCAAAAAAAAAAACAAGAAATATATGCAAAAATTCCTAGTTAGTAACCCGATAAATTGCCGTTACATCAAATATTGCATTAATAAATAACTGTTCAATGATGTGAACAGTTATTATAACCTAATAATTATTCATGCACGTTTTTTAGTAACGGTGTAAAAAAATTAAACTGATAATTAATCATTTCGTAGCAAGAGAATCTTGAAAGAAACTATCGACATTCGACACCCACGATTCCAAATCAACGTCCAATCCCGAAAAGATTTTGCTCGATTCCATATCGATTCTATCGGGAAAATTTATTTCTTCGAGAATCATCGGAGACGGTATCCGGAAATCAAAGAAATCGTATTCGAAATTCGAATCATAACGAAAATCATCATCAGAAAACGGGTTTTTGGTAAGCGTTTCATATCGGTTCGGTTTCGAGGGGTTCTCCAAAATGTCCTCCGTTTTACAAAACCGTAAAACGGAGGTCGGCGAGCAAAGATTCACTTTTGAGGGGTTCTCCGAAACGTCCTCCGTTTTACAAACCCGTAAAACGGAGGTCGGCGAGCAAAGATCCGGCAACTCCTTCCCGGAACATTGACCGGAAACCGACACCGGAGGCGGCGGAGGTTCTATAAAATTCGTCAACGCTTGGGACCCACGTAGCTCAATCGCTCTCCGATCATAAACCGCCGCCGCCTCCTCTGCGGTATCGAACGTACCCAACCAAACCCTCGTCCGCCGTACCGGATCACGAATCTCCGCCGACCACCTCCCCCACGGCCTTTGCCGTACACCCCGAAACTTCCGGCCACCCACCGCCACCGCTGCCGGCGCCGGCGGTTCCTTTTTCCGGCGACTCTGTTTTTTCCCGCCGTTTTCACCCGAAATCTTTCGAACAAAATCGTGTCGGAATTTAATCACCGTCGTGTACCGTTTAACTTTCCTCCGGCGATCAAATTGCGGGTTTTCTTCGTCGCTTGACGAGTCCGTAGCGTCGTAATCCGTCATCGAAATTGTGATCACTTTGGGGGAATCCATTGACGATTGAAGATTGGTGGTGAAGGTGTGATCGATTGATCGGAATTTTGGAGAAGAACCCATGAATTGTGGATCGATTTTTTCATATGAATTTGGGGATTTTATGAATCTTGAAACTTTGGAGCAAAAAAAGCAGAGAAATATGGGAAATTTTGAAGGAGAAATGGAAGGAGAGATCTTTGATTTAGTGGATTACTTTTTATGGAATATGGATACCATTTTTATTTAAAGATTTTATTTTATTTTATTTTGATTTTATATTTTTATAAAGTAAATAAATGGTTAAATGTAGACTATGGGGATGTTTGGGATTGATTACTTAGGTGGCGTTTGTTTTTTAAAATGTCTGAAATCTGAAGTTTTATTTCACTTCTGATTAATAAGAGATGACGTTGAAGTCTGAAATCTGAATCAATAAGACTATTTGTTTTTGTAACGTTTTGAGGCATTTTGAAAAAAAGGATAACATATGAACTGAGGCGGCGATAAGAGGTTTTAAAATTTTAGGCCACCATTTCTTATTTCAGATGTATTTAAAAGTTAAGAGGTTCTGAAAACTGAAAAAAGAAACGGTCTGAATGTAAAAACGTCTGATCGATTCAGACTTAAGAGCCATTAAGAGGTTTAAAAAAACCCTTAAAGTGTTTATTAACTTATTTCGGTGTGGTACCGGTAATAAACAGTTTTTAGTGTTTGGATGGGGAAAATAGAAAAATGTTTAGAGCATCTCAAACAGCTATGCTATTTTTTTTTTCTTTCTAAAATAGAGTATCAAAAGACAAAATCTCTAAAAAAAACACTTCCAACTAGGGGTGTACAGAAAACCGTCAACCCACGAAACTCGTCCAACTCAACCCACTAACAACCCAATTTAACCCAACCCATTAAACCGCCAATTAAGAGGGTTGAAACTGGTTTGTTCTCCAAAATATCACCAATTTAAATCTCTTCATGATCACTAGAGAGTTTATTTGACTGTTAACTTCATAGTCACAATCGATTAGTCAAGGTACACACTGGTATAGACATTGATAGTTATGGGGAAATTTTTGAGAAATATCGTCTAGAATAAACCAAAATTGATGAAAGTTATTATTCTACCTATGGAGTTTCACATGTGATTACTCTAGAGTCGCAAATGAAATTAGTGGAGGCGCATAACCTAACACCAAAACCTATGATTACCAATATATATATATATATATATCATCTATCCAAGGTTCAAATCCAGACGTTGTCAAAGTTCTTGTGGGTATGGAGGTTCACCTGCGATGACTCCAGACCATTCGTGGTCGTCCGGGGATTAGTCGGTGCGCGTAAGCTGGCCCAGAAACCCACGATTACCAATATATATATATATATATATATATATATATATATATATATATATATATATATATATATATATATATATATATTGCAAACAAAAATGAATTAATCTAAACCTAAAGTATATAAAAACGTATATTTCATGAAAATAAATTAAATTTACAAATTAAATCCAATTTTTTTGGAAGAATATTTTATGAATTTATACCACTATAAATTTTGACCCTTTTTGGTAAATTTACATAATTGTTTTTACCTAAATTTCTTTTTATTATAATCATAAATAAATTGATATTTTTATTTATTTAAGGTTACAAGCTTTTGTTATTTTGTTTAAAAATAATTATTTAAAATATCTATTAAATGAAATATATATTTTTTTATAAAATGGAAATAGTTTTCTTTTTAAAAAAATTGTTTATTTAAAATTTATATTAGAAGATTGAAGGCATTTCAGTCATGTTTTACATGAGGTAACAAAATATTCTATAATTATGACAAAATGTGATTTAATAATTCATGATTTATGAATTCCAAGTTTGCTATAATTCGTAATTTTATAAAATATTGTTAAACTTAGGGCGTAATAAAAATAAAGAAAAAGTATTTAGATGTTTATAATTTGACTTTTTCAATAGTCAAAATTTCCTTGCGATAAAATAAAAATAGAAATTTATTTATAGAAATTTTTAAATTGCAATTTTTTCAACCATCTTCAGAAAAAAATGGGAAATATTTTTTTGTTTATGGGTTATTTATGAACTTCCTTGCTCACCAAGGAATTCCAAAAGGCAAATATATGCATATGTTTTTATTAATTATATATTTGTTCACCAATTTTTTAAATAATAAGTAGTTGGGGGATATTTACCTACTTTTAAATTAATTTTTTACAATATTTTTTAATATTTTTTCTTCAAATATAAATCTATACTATTTTTTTTTTTGAACGGCACGATAACTCACACACACGTTCCCGAGGTATCCGGGCTCTCATTCGAGGCAACCCGACTAATCCTCGGCGGCCTGACCAACCCTAAGGTCGGCCCAACTAGTTGCAGCCCAGAGGACCTCCACAACTAGCCCCGAACCCCACCCCGAAGGATGAAGCCCAAAGCCTGATGACATTGAGTGAGCTTCACAAGATTCGAACTTGAGACCAATGGATACCATCCACTAGCCCCAAGCCTCCTCCCGCTAGGCTACCAACTCGTTGTCTAAATCTATACTATATTATAAAAACGACATAAAAAAACTCTTAATTACAACATTTTAAGCACAAGTTACAACTAATTAAAACCAATTACTTAATTTACAATTTCTTAATGCTTTGGTACAACATTTCCAAGCACAATATCTCACATAATCATCTATTTGTGAAATAGATATTCATTTATTAATATAAATATTTGTTTTTTTGGTGGAGGATTTTATAAAATAAATTTTATATTAGCATAATCTATTTTAAATGTAGATTTTACATTTAAATATATATTAATGAGATGTAATATAAAATATTTTTCCTTCCGTATTTTTTTATATACATCTCATAATGATTTTTCCATATTTTATTTTATAAAATATTTTTCCATATTTTATTTTATAAAATCTTTTTACATAATGAGATGTAATATAAACTCTTATTTCTTCCGTATTTTTTTTTGCTAATATAAAATCTATTTTATTTTATAAAATCTACACGTATTTTATATTAGCATAATATAAAATCTACACGTATTTTTTTTCACGAGCATTAAAAGAAGAAAAAAGAAGGTTGATATAAATTAAAAATAAAAAATAACGAGATACACTAATAAATTATCGTATTCTTTAAAAAAAAAATATTCCGCAATACTTTCCAAATTAACCAAGTGCAAAGAAAATAAAATAGAAACGATGTAGATATAAAAATATTCTTCCATATTTTTAATATATTTACATTTAAATGTAAAATCGAAAATGAAAATAAAAGATTTTAAAATAGTCTCTACATTCACTATAAATATATATAGCTTCTCTATGTATCATCCGAGTACAAGAAGAAGACGAACGGTCGGGTGTCAATGGCGAAACCTGCAACTGAACAAAAGATATTCCACCATATTTTTGTTTATTTGAAAAACAACTTTTTTATATTTTATTTTATTTACTGAGGAATTGTTTGTATTTTTCAAAACCCACAATCATATTTTTCGAAGTAGGGGAATAAGATATATATGCATAGCTTTATTTTTATCGACTAATACTATGAGGTCTTGAAGTCAATAGTCAGATAAATTTTCAAGTGATACTGAGTGATTTTAAACTATACCAGTTGAGTTGCCGATTACAAAAGATAGAAATCATTTATTTTCTTTGTATATTTGATGTGGGTTGAATGTTGTTAATTAATCTACAGATTTATACGTTCAAAGTGATTGTCAAGTGTTGTCGAGGAGGTTTCATAAAAATTGCAAAATCTGTAAAAACGTATGTTCATATTTATAATTATTTCAATAATAGTGATATGTTGTGAGACATGTCGTTTGAGTTTTAAATAATATGATACAAAACTATTACCAATATTATTGCACAAACTCATAACAACAAACGACTAAGAATATATGCAAGTTAACCACTTATGAAAATACATTCATTTTTCACATTGTATTTCATTAAATGTTAACAGAAAAATTACGTTTCATTTTAACTCGGTTCAATATTCCAACAAAAAATTATCCTCCCGTGCAATACACGGGCCCAACACTAGTATATATATATATATATATATATATATATATATATTCAAATTTATATAAGAATCATAAAAAATTAAGAATCAAAGAACATGTATATTTACTGATTTATATAAACTGTCAAGATATGTATTTCTTCAATAAATATATCGTCAGTACATATCTACTATGTATGCATATTTATATATACAATGATGCATATATGATATATACCCACTAAAATCTATTAGTATATATATACTTAGATCAACCACTATAATATAATTTCTAAAATGTTGTATCAGTTTTAACTTTTAAAATTATCTATAAATCATTCTCCACTACAATAATTTATAACTAGGGAATTTAATTAAAATACCCTTTTTTGAAAAATCAGTACCCAAAATGCCCCAAATCTTGTAATTTTTGCCAAAATACCCCCTAGGTCCGCGTTTTTCACTGTTACACGCGGACCTGGTACGCGTTTTGGCCGCGTTCACTGTTACACGCGTACTCGACCCGCGTTTTGGCCGCGTTTCCCCCTACACGAGGACCTGGTCCGCGTTTGGTCCGCGTTTGGTCCGCGTTTGGTCCGCGTTTGGTCCGCGTTTACACTGTTGCACGCGGGGTTGGTCCGCGTTTCAGCCATTATGTCCGCGTCTTGCGGTGATTGAATTGTCAAATTTAATATATATTTACAGTTTATACCCCTATAATTATTTAGTTAGTTTACTTTATATCTTTTACTTTTCTATTATTCATTTTATACTTTTATCATATTAACACACATAATCGTATATTAACTAAAATACGTTAAAAAAATACGTTTTAATTTTAACAAGTTACACCATTATAATCGTCTCCTCGAAACCTTCGAAATGAGCCCAATATTGAATATTTTTGGATTTAATTATTTTATTATATATCATATGTACTAACATAAAACGTATGAAACGTATGCATATATTTTTTTTTTTTTACCATAAAACATAAAACGTATTATTAATCATATATACTACATATTTTTGGACAAATTATTCATAATTTATGTTATTCTTCTTTTTATCATTTTACTAATAACGATATTTTTAGTCCAATGGGTAGGATATCGTTATTTTTACTAATAACGATATTTTTAGTCCAATGGGTAGGATATCGTTATTTTTACTAAAATATCATTATTTCTAGTCCAATGGAAGGATATCGTTATTTTTACTAAAATATCGTTATTTCTAGTCCAATGGAAAAATATCGTTATTTCTAGTCCAATTAGTAAAAATAACGATATTCTTCCATTGGACTAGAAATAACGATATTTTAGTAAAAATAACGATATCCTTCCATTGGACTAGAAATAACGATATTTTAGTAAAAATAACGATATCCTACCCATTGGACTAGAAATAACGATATTTTAGTAAAAATAACGATATCCTACCATTGGACTAAAAATAACGATATTAGTAAAAATAACGATATCCTACCCATTGGACTAAAAATATCGTTATTAGTAAAATGATAAAAAGAAGAATAACATAAATTATGAATAATTTGTCCAAAAATATGTAGTATATATGATATATAATACGTTTTATGTTTTATGGTAAAAAAAAAAAAATATATGCATACGTTTCATACGTTTTATGTTAGTACATATGATATATAATAAAATAATTAAATCC
Source organism: Arctium minus (assembly GCA_954870635.1). Lineage (NCBI taxonomy): Eukaryota > Viridiplantae > Streptophyta > Magnoliopsida > Asterales > Asteraceae > Arctium > Arctium minus. The sequence continues at coordinate 2,165,652 of OX941094.1, read as the reverse complement.
AAAAATATTCAATATTGGGCTCATTTCGAAGGTTTCGAGGAGACGATTATAATGGTGTAACTTGTTAAAATTAAAACGTATTTTTTTAACGTATTTTAGTTAATATACGATTATGTGTGTTAATATGATAAAAGTATAAAATGAATAATAGAAAAGTAAAAGATATAAAGTAAACTAACTAAATAATTATAGGGGTATAAACTGTAAATATATATTAAATTTGACAATTCAATCACCGCAAGACGCGGACATAATGGCTGAAACGCGGACCAACCCCGCGTGCAACAGTGTAAACGCGGACCAAACGCGGACCAAACGCGGACCAAACGCGGACCAGGTCCTCGTGTAGGGGGAAACGCGGCCAAAACGCGGGTCGAGTACGCGTGTAACAGTGAACGCGGCCAAAACGCGTACCAGGTCCGCGTGTAACAGTGAAAAACGCGGACCTAGGGGGTATTTTGGCAAAAATTACAAGATTTGGGGCATTTTGGGTACTGATTTTTCAAAAAAGGGTATTTTAATTAAATTCCCTTATAACTAATAAGTGACACATCATAATAAATAAAAAAAACTACATTTTGATCAAATGACTATAAAACTACAATTATTAAATATTATTTATTATAACTTAATATTAAATAATTTATTAATTAAATAATTATAATAAAGTAAAATAAGTAAATTAAATAAAATGTTTCATTTTGATTTACGAAATGTTATTGATTTAATAAATAAATATTTATATTTTAAATTGTTTTTAAAGTAATTTATAGTGTTTCGTATAAATTTATGTAGATCTCAGATACAGTGCAATCAACAATAATAATCAATGTAGAACAATGATTAAACCACAATTGTTAGTCATATGATTGATATAATCAATAAAGGGTTTAGGTTTACAAAAATAATTTCTTATCAGATAATGTAGAACAATCAACTTTCTCTTCTCATGGACGTGAAAGCCTAATGGGCTTTGAGGCCCAATTACAATAACTTTGAACATATTACAATTCAAACCCTTATAATGCGTTATACAACTTTCATTTCAGTCCTAACAATTTATTGTACTTATATATATGTATATATATATAGGGGAGCGATCAAATGGAAACCACTCTAATTTTGAAAACAGTGGAAACCCTCGATTTCATTGGTTAAGTTAATGAAATTGTTTCATGAAATTGTTTAATTTGATGAAATTGTTTCATATAATTCTTTTATTGATGAAATTGTTGCATATATTTGTGTTTTTTATGTAAAAATGAAAAAGTTTCATCAGACTGCGAAAATACACGAAACAATTTCATCAGAATAAGAAAAATAGATGAAACTACATAAAAAACACAAATATATGAAATAATTTCATTAACAAAAGAATTATATGAAACAACTTGATCACATTAAACAACTTTATAAACCAATTTCATTAATTTAACCAATGAAATTGACGATTTCCAAAGTTTTTACTCTAATATTGTTTCCAATTGAAACAACCTATATATATATATATAACTTATTAATTAAAAAAATATAGTAATTAAAGATTGCTTATAAGTTATAAGAGAGAAATTTTATTATTATTATTATCACTAGAAAAGTACTCGCGCAATGCAACGATATACATCACGATTTTAATGTTTCATTTTATTTTTTGTTTTTTTGTCGATTTACAGTACGATTTTGGATGGTTTTGAAAAAGTGATAATGTTTTTTTTTATAAATTTGTTTAATTTAGGCTTAATAATATAATTTTTTATATAAAAAAAATTAAGTATTTTGTTAGAATTCAATGATTATCTTATATATTTTAATAACATCTAGAAAAAATAACCAATTACATATTTAATAATATAATTAAAACAAATTTATAGTAATATAATATATTAATTAATAGTGATACATGAAAAAATTTACATAAAAGGAATGTCCTGTACATACCAAATTGATGGGTGTTAGAAGCTTGCAATAGTAATATGTATCTTGTGCTTTGATACTTGTAAATTAAGAGATTTTTAAAATCTTGCATAAAATGATAGTACCTTATGCCTAATAATTTGTATTTAAAAGTTTTTTATCCGTGTTTTATAATATAGTATAGATTATAAGTTATTTAAATTAAATACTTAGGAAAGTAAATAAATATGTTATTAAAAGTATTAGATATTTTAAAAATATAGTAACTATGTTTTATCTTTAAAAAGAATCATTTAGATTAAATATAAATAATTTAAAATTTTTGATATTTTAAAATTTCTTTTGGATAATTGAAGATGTCTAAAATGTATACAAAAATCCGTGACGTGTTTAAGAGGGTGGAAAACTTGGGGTCCAAGCAATATTAAATTAAAGAATAAATTACGTTTTTAGTCCTTGTAGTTTCTCAAAATTTACTTTTTTTTATTTTTATGCTTTAAAATTATGGTTTTTGTCCTTATGGTTTATAATTTATTACCCTTTTTATTTATGTGATTTACAATTTATGGTTTTTATGTCTATGTGATTTACAAATTTATTATTATTTTCACCCTTCATATTTAACGATAAACGACACAGTGGTGGGATCAGGAATTTCTTTGAATGAGTGCACATTTAAGATGGATCATAGGTCCGTAAAATCACAGTTTGATTTAGGGAGAAAGTCAAAGCAATTTGATTTGTGAAAAATTCAACTAGGTCAATTTAAGAATAAAATATTTTTTTTTTCAAACGGATCTGACCTTGATATTTAAATTATATATATATATATATATATATATATATGTGTGTGTGTGTGTGTATGTATGTGTGTTTCCTTGAAAATGAGATAAGAAACGACGATCTTTAAGATGAATGGACATTGGAAAAGAATATAAATCATGAAAAATAATAATAAAATCAAAAGAAATGAAAATTTGACAAAAAGCTAATTGGCATAGGGGTAGTAATGTCTATAGTTGTACTTGAGTTTGTGAATTCAATCATTCTAACTATATTTTCGTTGTGAATATAATCAGAAATAGCATTGTAGGCCCGAGTTAATGCTCTGGGCTAGACCTCAAGCTTAAAATTAAAAGATAAAAATTTATACTTTCACTTGAAATAAGATTAAAACCTAAGACCTCTTACATATAAGGTGTTAATCTAAACATTACACTTTGGTTTAACTTTTGTTTTAGACTTGGGGGTTGTTTGTCAGTTGCTGAATGGTTTGGTACAGAATGATTAAGAGACTCTTATGATAGTGCAAAATGAAATACGGTTGTTTTTTAATTGTTCAAAATGAAATCAGGATTCTTAATGGTTAAGGGAAGGTCAAAATACTAAATCATTCAGAAGGTTTTGGAACCATTAAGAGACAGACATTTTTTTTGCCAAACAAGATTTACCTCTTAATGATTCAGAGGTTGTCTCTTAATGAAACTATTAAGAGGTAAACAAACAACCCCCAATTGGTTTCAAAATATTTAAAGGCACCTCTCAAAATCAAGCAGCTACACCTTTAAGATGTCTAAATCTTTTTTCTTGTAATTATCGAGTGAGCAAATGTGCAAAAGCCCGCTCATCTTCTAACAGGTCTGCCCCTGAAACCACGACAGACAAAAACAACAATGGATTGCAAAATATAAGGACTAAAACTGTAATTTCAAAAACATATATACGAAAATTGCAAGTTTTAACAAACCATAGGGACTAAAAATGTAGTTGATTAAGAAAACAAAAGTAGGCCCCACAATTGCGGCGTGCATTTGTTCTCATCGCAGGCTTTGGCGTTTCAGACATGTTTTCTACGACTGCAACGTTTGTGTCCTCGTTTCCAATCCTTTTGTTTTTTCTTATTTTTAATGTTAAAAATACTGAAAAATTAATTAAAATAACTATTTAAAAAAAAACTAAATTCATTATTTGTTAAAGGGAAAAACAAATAGAACAACAATATGGAGAGAATAACAATAAGACAGAGAGAAGAAGTATATAATTCTCATTAATCATAAGCCCTTTAAATAGGGAAAAGTTTACAAAGAAAAGAAAAAATTCATTACGGTAAAGTCTAATACTAGGAAAATATTATATCAATCACTTCCTTTTGATGATGACACATAATCCTACAACACTCCCCCTTGTGCCGAGTCAAATGAGTGATGGTGCACAATTGTTGCCTCGTTAAAACCTTACACCAAGGAACAAAACCCAATGGAAAAAATAAAACTTTGGTTGAAGGAAAGAGCACAACATACCAATATCACAAATATAGTAGACTCCCCCTTTTGTCTATTACTCCCCCTGATTCGTGCATTAATCAAGAGAGTTTTGAAAACATTTCCATTTACTTTCTATATGTTTCCCAATATATGGTTTTAGGTAATGACTTGGTAAAATATGTCACATTCTTTTGACACCTTACTTGATTCACTTGAATCTAAAGGAGAGTCTTTTATTGCTGATTGTATAGAAACTTAAGCAGAATATGCCTTTTGGTTATCACCCTTGATATATCTTATGTCCATTTTTTCGATACATGATGCATTATTTCCATATATGCAAGTAGAATACTGGTTGAACCCAAAATTATTAACTCCTCTAATATATGTAATAATAGTCCTTAATCATATACATTATCTCATGGAGAGTAATATTATTGGATTAGTTCAAGGAGGTAGCTTACTTCTAAGCAATCGACGTATTCCCAGTGGTAATTCCTTATTCAATTTGAGAACAACCTTTGTATGGGTCAGACAGATGTCTAATATCAACGAAGACATACCAAGACATTGTTTGGTGTTTTTCTATAAGATCTAGTACTTTTACTGCTTACATTCTATGTAGGTATTGAAGTTCCATTATCAATTCCATTTTTCTTTCTATAGGGAAAGTATAAACCCACGTCAATGGTTCCAAAAGATTAATTTGATATCATTCCAAATGACTTTGCGTTGGCGCTGAGCTAAATCTAGCTAACAAATTCATTGAGAAATACAATATACGGTCAAGTGTATTGTGCTAAGTACAATAATTCGCATATTGTACTTAGATAGGGAATTCCAACTCCCAATATTTTTCGTCATCATCCTTTTAGACGAAATGGATCTTTCCTTATATCCGGCGCTTCGACCGATCATGGGAGTGCTAACCGGATGCGCTTTGTCCATATTAAATTGCCTGATTATTTTCTAAACATATGCGATCGGTGAAATAATATTTCACAAACTCGGTGTCCTAGCTTAAATATCTAGACAAAACCAAGTTTTCCCAAGATATTTTCTCTCAAAATCAGATTTCAAGTAGCTTGTGGTTCCTTTTGTTTCATCAAGAGTGTCTATTATGTTCATAACATTGACATATATAGCTACTTTGAAAATCTGGAATTTGTTTTGCATAATAAATACGCAAGGGAACAATTCATCGTTCTTATATATCATTTCCCAATCAAGTATTCCATTAGTTCTTATATATCCTTTATAGATTAGATTACTTTAATCTATAAAGTGGGTGTTTCAATTTTATTGCAAACGCATTTCGTGGTTTAGAGTTACTTGATTTTGGTAATGTAATATTATCAAGCACCTTATATATCTCTAAATCTAGATCCCCGTAGAGATATGTGGTAACCACATTTATGAGATGCATTTCTAGTCCTTCAGAAACTACTAGGATAATTAATTAGCATAACGTTATAACGTCCATCACGGGAGAGTAAGTCTTCTCGTGGTCAATCCAGGGCGTTGTGAGAAACCTTGCGCCAAAGGAGAGTCTCATACATTATGACTTAATTACTCTCATTACGCTTTACGACAAATGATTTATCTATGTCTTACAGGCTTTACACTTGGTGGGTTAGCACTACCAAACCATATACCTGTTCATTTGTCAAATAATATGATTATCCTGGATTGCTTATTTAGGCCAATTTGCTCTTTGTTGATATTTTTCAACTGATCATGGTTCGATGTTAATGTGTTTTATCATCTAATAAGCAACAATATATGCGAAATATATCATCAATGAGTATGTATGATCTGTCCATTGACTCATATGCACTCTCATAATTCATTTGAGATTTATTTAATCTCTGGAATCAATATTAACTTTGGAGCTTCCTCCAGTAATGATTCATAGACATAGTTTAATCAGAGACAATCTCATGAGAAGTTTATGTTTTGATGACAAATAGTTGTGCCTTACTCTTCTTTTCCTTTAGATGAGTATCTATCGAACCAAGTAGCTTCCCCCATTTCTGTTTGAGAGCTACGACCTCAAGCACACCTCCACCATGTGTGATTGCAACGCACTTTCCAGCGACGTTGTGCCCTTGTTTGGGGACTTTAACCTTGTGAGTGTATTTGCAACTCATATATGTGATCTTGTCACTTCTGGAATAACATTAGACATATCAGGTATCGAGTCTGATTCGTTTGACTTCAACATTACGTTGTGAAGTTTTTTTGGGGATCAAAATGAGACAGAGTGGGAATATTCAATGACACTTCCTGTCGTTCCCATGGAAAATCCTTTTTCCTATTTCCCCCTAACGACGGGAAGATTATCTCATGAAAGTGACAACCCGCAAATCTAGCGGTGAAGAGATCACTAGTCAAATACTCTAATTAGCGGATAATTGTTGGGGATTCATATCCAACATATAACAAATTGTCTTTAAGGACCCATTTCGATGTGCTGTAGGGGCACAATTGACACATATAATCAAACATGCGTAAATGTAAAGTATCAGACTTATATCCAGTTACCAACTGATACGCATGAGGTTGGTTAGCAAGCAGTGGGTCTAAAAACGAAAAAAAATTGCATATAATAATTGCATAACCCCAGGTAGATGTGGGTAAATTGGTGCGCATTACTAATATCCTATATGTCATCATATTCTTTTGATAACAACTTCTATGAGACCATTTTATATATACACATGGGGTATAGGAAACTCTACATTGATCCTCATACATATGCAATTAACATCAAATCCTTATGATGTAAATTCTCCAGCATTCCAAGTCATGTAGACTTGATGAAATAATCAGGGTGGTGAGCCCTTAAACGTATAGCTAGTGCTAGGAGTGCAATATTTCATGTTGATAATGATACAACATGTGTTCATCGTGTCGAAACCGGAACCATAAAGTTTTAATGGCACGCATTCTGGATGTTTATGTCCATAAATATCACCTTGTATTCGTTGTAACAATGGAATATTTTTGTATCATGTCCTTAGCTTTATGATGATCTCATTCCTGTCTTGGCTAAGGATTAGGGTATATACAAAAGTTTTAGGTATTCGAGGGGGCATATTATGATGGCAATGTTGTTTCTTATACTGCAGAAGTCAACAGTTGCAATTTGCCTCGTTTTGCCTATCACTTGAAAGAGAATGTGTCTATGTGTATTTTGTAATACACTGATCACTATGTCATAATCATGGTGTCCTATATGGTCATGTCAAAACATATATGTGTCATTTCCCTAAAGTTCTTTATTGGTGACAAAAATGTTTTGATGACTCAATAATCTACTAGCTAGTTTGACACATAGTTTCCATGATATATGTTTACTCTCATATTCATTAGAACTTAAGTATATATGCTCATTTCCATTATAATTTCCATTGAATATTTTTACAAAGTCCCTACTGATCTTGTACCAACAAGAAAATGACAGTTCATCGTCTAAGTATTCAGTTGAATGCATTATAAAATAAGTATTTGTCTATCATTTTAGATTGTGCGGAATATTCTACAAAAACTCAAGTTCTTCTCGATACATTCCTATATGGAACGGAGAATATTGATAGTTTTGTTATTTATTTATTTAGATGTATTTCTTTACATCTATAATGGTTACATATTCGATTTTACTTAAGCAAAAAAAATTAAATTTGATACTTAAAATGAATTTTCAAATAAACATATGCTTAATCAATATTGAATATTAAATTAATATGTTATATTTCATTTTCAACATGTTCCTTTTCGACAGGAACACTCTTTAGTGCATTTCTTATTTGATTGTCCATTTTCACCTGGGGCGGTAGTTGTATCTCTACTCCAGATGTTGAAAAATAATTCCCGACTCTTACCGAGACCCTGACCCCGTTCTAGGGTTTCGTCCACATGGTGCATAAATGTCACATGTGTGAAATTGTTTTTAACTCTCTGTTCTTTGGAGTTGTTTACACCTTTAATGTTTTCATTATTGATCTCGATAATTTTCTTTGTCTCGACATATGTGGTGTTATTATTCGAAAAAACATTGTTATGTCTCTCAACCACTTGCAGTAGGTTGATGAGTTTGTCTAAAGGTTACTTTCCAACTTATATTAGTTCATTAATATTTTTGATATATGAAAGGTGGAAATAATGTTAAGAATCATGTCATCTTATGTGAGTTCCTTGCCACAGAGATTGATACGTGTTTTGGATATAACATTTCTTTGTTGAAATCAGTTACCTTTTTGTAATCGAGTAAGTGAGTTTCATTCCATTGTACGATTAGTTCGGGAAGTACATATTCATGAGTACTCCCGATTATCCCTTTCGGGACATCCCACATTTCTTTGGGGGTTTCTAGTAAAGGTATTCCTATGAAACTTAGGATTTATATGTCGTTTCAAAACATGAGGTATTTGTTTGTACCTTTTCAAGAGGTTGATTTTAGAGTCAATTGGAGAGTTGATGGACTTTAGGTATTTTCTTGTACCTTTTCAGAATGAGGTTTATATACTCATTTATGATACTCAGATTCTTTTGAGTTACGACGTTGATTTTATGATGGGTTGTTTCAACCATTTACATATATAAAGGATAATATATGATTTTCTTTTTGATAAGAAAATGGATTATGGTTATGAAGTTTCATTATCGTAACAATATTGGATTTTTGTATGTTTATATTTTGTTGATAATACTTCATCAATATTTCAATTTGCGAAAAAGAAATCACTCAATCTATTGGATTTCCAGGTAATAGGGGAATCACATGGATTTCTTAAGTCCCTACAAACCTTAGGGTTGTTTACACCTGTTTGACAAAATCTAGTCGATATCTTGTGATTTATTTAATTTAAATATAACATTGTTAATTATAGAGCATTTGACATGAGACCAAAAATTGACATGAGTTTGGCATTTTAGGCCAATTTCAATGTTTTAATACGTTAATGATATTTTGAGAGATTTTGTCGTGAGACAATAAATATTGGTTTTGACATAAAGTCGATATCAAACTTTTAACATATTAATATATTTTTGGAACTTTTGGAAAATACCAAAATATATGAAGGTTGGAAGTGTAACTTCTAAAAACTTAATTATATGATTGGAATTATAAGTATGAACTTATAATTAAGGTACTCATTGAATATATTGTGTGGGAGATCAAATTCAAACGAAATTAAGATCATATTGGTAATTTAGGAGCTTTTGGCAAGAAACCAAAAGAATATTACGATTTATGATCAAGACGAACTTATGTATTTAAGAACGGTTTAATATCATACATTCTAAGATTTTAATAGTTTGGGCAAAAGAGCAAAACAAGACAGTATAGGGGTGGAAGTGTAACTTCCAATTAATTATGATTTATGACTAAGCAAATAAATAAATAAAATTAAACATAGATTTGAATAAACTTAAACATCTAAAATAATTTATGGCAGTGAGCCAAAATAAATAATACAGTATTCGCCTAAATAATTTTAACCAATCAAATTAACCAACAAAGTAAATATAATGTGTATGTTATCGAGATCTAATGATTTTAAAACATAACCATATTATAGTATTATTTGTTATGGAAAGAAAATCGGTTTAATAAAAAGAATAAACTATAAACTAGTTATCAATTAAGAAATAAATTTATAACAAAGAATCAAAGATATCATTATTATTTACATTAAAAGGTAGATTTACAAGAAAAATATAAAATGATTACTCATATATATAATTAGATTTTTTTTTACGAATAATGAAATATGCAATTAATAAACATAATGTTAAATAAAAATAAATTAATCCATCAATACAAATTACTCGTAAAACAAACATATTAAAGGCTAGGTTTTATTTATTTATTTATTTTAGCAGTAATAAAGAAATATCATATTAACCAATCTATCTACCAATAAGTGATAAAGAAGAAAAACGAAAATTGCTGATAACAATTTAGTATTCTCCAAAAAAAACATATATATATGAACAATTCCATGTATTTTGTTTTAAATTGAATGCATCATGATATCACATATTATGCAATTTTTATAAGCATAAAGAAAAACAATATGTGAATTAGGATTTCATGAGATTGGCAAATCATAATTTACGTCTATAACATAAAGTACAGTAGAATGATAATATAGTTTAAACATATAGAGAAAAAACATATTCTTAAAAATTATCATATTTGTTCATAGCATAAAACATGATATGCTGAAGTTTTAAAACTTAGACATATAAAATTTACCTCAAATGCCGAATTTCAGCTTGATTTTGTGATTACTTTGTTGTAAGGAGCGTAAGTGTTGATAACGTGTTAAAGGGAAAAACAAATAGAACAACAATATGGAGAGAATAACAATAAGACAGAGAGAAGAAGTATATAATTCTCATTAATCATAAGCCCTTTAAATAGGGAGAAGTGTACAAAGAAAAGGAAACATTCATTATGGTAAATTCTAATACTAGGAAAATATTATATCAATCACTTCCTTTTGATGATGACACATAATCCTACAACACTCTTTAATTATTTCTTAAATGAAGTTTTATTTTAGATAGAGTTTACGGAAATATCTTATACATTTGTGTAAAACTCGATTTTCAGATCTAAAAAAAAAAGAACTTTTTTTTTACATAAGGATCCAAATTTCTGCCTAAAAATTTGGGTGATATATATATATATAGAGAGAGAGAGAGAGAGAGAGGAGCGATCAAATGGAAATCACTCTAATTTTGAAAACCGTGGAAACCCTCGATTTCATTGGTTAAGTTAATGAAATTGTTTCATGAAATTGTTTAATTTGATGAAATTGTTTCATATAATTTTTTTATTGATGAAATTGTTGCATATATTTATGTTTTTCATGTAAAAATGAAAAAGTTTCATCAGACTGCGAAAATACATGAAACAATTTCATCAGAATTAGAAAAATAGATGAAACTACATAAAAGCCACAAATATATGAAACAATTTCATTAATAAAAGAATTATATGAAACAACTTGATCATATTAAACATTTTTATGAACTAATTTCATTAATTTAACCAATGAAATTGACGGTTTCCAATGTTTCCAATCTAATATGGTTTCCAATTGAAACCACCCCTATATATATATATACTATATTATAAATCACAGATAAAAAACTTTTAAATACAAATTATTAGGTAAAAGGTATCATCATTTTATGCAATATTTTAAAAATATCTTAATTTACAAGTTTCAAAGCACAAGATAAATATTACTACTGTAGGCTTCTAACACCCATCAATTTGGTATGTGCATGACCTTCCTTTTATGCAGATCTTTCCATGTATCATTATTAATTAATATATTATATTACTATACATTTATTTTAATTATATTATTAAATACGTAATTGATTATTTTTTTCTAGATGACATTAAAATATATAAGATAATCATTGAATTCTAATAAAATACTTAATTTTTTTATATAAAAAACATTATATTATTAAGTCTGAATTAAACAAATTTATAAAAAAAACATTATCACTTTCTCAAAATCATCCAAGATTGTAATGTAAATCAACAAAAAAACAAAAAATAAAATAAAACATTAAAATCGTGATGTATCTCGCTGTATTGCGCGAGTACGCTTCTAATATATATATATATACTAGAGAACCAAAAATAGGTTGAGGACCGTAAAAACCAATCTAAACTATTGATTAATTTTAATCCATGGTCATTAAAGACAATGACAATTTTGAAATAAATTGGAAGTGAAACAACTTTTAATTAAAACCATATGATCAAAACCAAATTACGACTTAGATCAGTTCTCACGGTTCTCAATCTTTTTTTGGTTCTCACATGATTTACCCCTATATATATATATAGGGTCTCCTTTTTTTGTTAACCAAGGTTTTAGTGTTAACCTTGTTAACCAATGATGACCATTCATCTTAAAAATTAATGGCTTAAATTAAAACAATTTTTTTAATATTTAAATGGTTACCATGTATGACAAGGGTCTTTACATATATGAAGAGGGGCAAAATAGTCAAGTGATAAAAAAAACTAATAAGGAAACCACCCTTGTTTCACGACATGTCTAAAATGATAGTTTCCAAAATTGGGGTGTGATGTGCATATATGAACTTTGTTTGATGTGCCTATATGAAATGGGATTTGATGACCATATTTGAAATAGGGTTTTGATGTGCATATATGAACTTGTATTTTATGTGCGTATATGAACCTCTCTCATTAAGTGTAAAGCAACCTGAGTGACAAAAAAAAATATGTGCATATATGAAATTGGGTATAAATTGTTGTATGTGCATATATGAAATTGGGTATAAATGGTTGGATGTGCATACATAAAAGCGGGTTTTGAGGAACATATATGAACTTTTTAACAAGGAAACAAACTCGTGAATGTGATCCTATGAATTAGGAACAATATGAATAATATGATTAATCTTTTTAAAAAGAAATTCTAAAAAAATATCTTCCATATTTATCTATACGTTAATCTAGGAATGTAAATATTACTATTAACCACTTTTAATCCTTAAATTCCCTAAACTACCCCTAATAAATGCCCCATGTGTTTACTAAAATAAAGAAAAATACTAAAATCCTATTGGTCCATATAGGTTAACACTATTTTGTTGGTTAACAAAAGAAGGGTCCTCTCTCTCTCTATATATATATACACACACACATATATATACAATTTGAAAATAGGTTTTACGTAAATATGTAAGACTAAAATGGGAATTTGGTTTCAAAAATGACTAAAACTTGAAGTTGGATAGAAAGATGGACTATTTTGATTAATTTCTCAAAAATACTATAAATTAAATTAAATTATTTAACGCTATTAATATGTATTATATTTCATCAAAAAGTGTTATAAATGATAAAATTCACATTTACTTTATAGTTGTTAAGAAATTAATTAAAAAAAAAACTTAACTAAAGAACCTATATTCTTTTCATGATCAACATATAAAAATCCGAATTTTATATAGAAAGAACAAATTTAATTAGAAATAAAGTAGCATTAGTGAAAAAAATAGTTGAATATGAAACAATATTGTATAAACACTGTATTTTTATATGTGTTGTTTCATATATAAAACAACATATGAAAATTGGTTTGGTTTCTATATATATATATATAGAGAGAGAGAGAGAGAGAGAGGGGGAGTTAAAAAAAAACCGTTTAATTGTTACAAATTATACAAACCAATCTCAACCATTTGTGTAGATGAACAACGATATAGATTAAATCGTCTCCTAAATTTTGCTCTCAACCTCATCTTTAACTGTTTAATTAGATTTCAAAATAAACAAAATCAAGGGCCCAAATTTCGTTTATATGATTTGTAACGATTGCACAGTTTGTATTTGAACCGGTGCATCAAGTGTTATTCGCATGATTTTTTTTCCATCTACGATTTGGATTTAGTGTATTGATTAACATATATTTGTTTCACAATGTATTTGCTTCAACATATATTTGTTTTACATCAACAATTTTTTTTAATGTTTGTGAAACAAAAAATACAACTAAAAAATTTCACATTGTGAATAAATACATATGAAACAAACATATAGTGAAACAAATATATGTTAATTAATGTATTAAGTTCTAGCCTTAGATAAAAAAAAAGGTGAAACAATACCTTGCGATAATAGTTATCAAGTTATCACAATATATGATGTTCTCAAATGATTAAGCACACACACACACACACGCACACACACACATATATATATAGTCTTAGGTTCATTTGAGAAATGGTAAATATATGAGAAATAGAAAAGTAATTATAACCATTCATACGGTCAAGATCGGATTTGACTGGTCAAAAGTTGCGGCTATTCCAAAAATAGAAGGACACTTTCGTAATTTTTACAAAATACACGGGCTGTGTTTGTATATGAACCTGCATAATTCACATATGAACTACATATGTGAATCAGTGTAATTCACATCTGAACTCTTTTAACTGATTCATATATGAACCTTTGTGATTCATATATGAATTAATTAACTGATTCACATATGAACTAATTAACTGTAAGTTCATATATGAATCAGTTGAACTACTTAACAGATTCATATATGAACTTTTGTGATTCATATATGAACTAATTAACTGATTCACATATGAACTATAGGTTTATATATGAACTCATCCCGCGTATTTTACGAAATATCTCTCTACCTTCTATAGACCATGTAAGGAATTATCCGGTGCTTCGCGGTCAAAGTCGTAAATGTTGACCAGATGAATGACTAAGATTACTTCTCTATTTCTCATACATTTACCATTTCTCAAATGAACCTCTCCCTATATATATATATATATAGTGGAAGGATATTTTGCAACCCTTAAAAAGGTTGCAACCCTTGCAACCCACATCTTAACCGTTGGATTCATGATCGACGGTTATTTTATTTTTATTTTTATTTTTTTTAATTAAAAATATTGGGTCCCATATCTATTATAACCGCCGATCATGAATCTGACGGTTAAGATGTGGGTTGCAAAGTTTGCAACATTTTTAAGGGTTGCAAATTAAACAACCCCTATATATATATGCCTCAATTATTTTGCAACCCAGTAAAAGGTTATAAACCCTCATCTAAATCATTCATTTAGCCCAGTGCATTTAGATTCTCATTGATTCTCTAAATGAATTTACCTGATTTCATCAAATTTCTGCAGCAGATGTTGATACACATAATGATTCATGCTATGTATCAGATGAATGAGGTACTTTCATGAAACATTATGCATTCCATGTTAATGGGTACAAATCAAACACTCCCTATCTCTACATTTTGTGTGCTACTTTCAAATGAACTACATCTACACATTATATATTAGCCCATAAACAAGGTCAATCCCAAGCCCATTTAGCTTAACCCAAGGCCCAAAATATAAAATACAAGCCATTTACAAAAGTTTCAATTACATAGGACATTTTGTGTCCGAACAACAAATAAGATTATTGCATGAAATTAATAATTATTGATGCAATTCATATTGAATGGGCTAAATAAATGGTTTCGATAAGGGTTGTGTAGAGTTGTAACCTTTTTACTGGGTTGCAAAATAAATCACCAACATATATATATATATATAGGGGCCTAATCAAATGAGACCCTATTAGATTGTGGTAACTGTGAGATCCAATCTCAGCCATTCATCTATTTTTTTTTATAAATAATGAAGAATATTATAGTCATTTACTAAATTACTTAATATTAAAATCAAAATTGTAACAGACAAATTTCAATCAAGGATAAATCAAATATTTTCTATCCTTATTTATCTCAACCAACTAATGATTAGATATTCTTATTTTGATTAATTTGATTTGGTCGTCTAGAAATTTAAACATATTATCGACTGCATCATCCCTTCCATCGTTGTCATTGGGTTTTGTTAACAGTATTCTGCAATTCGATTTCTTATTGATTCATCTCGTTTCATCCCTTCCATCGTTGACGTTGAGTTTTTTTAACAGTAGATTTCAATTCTATTTCTCATTTATTCATATCGTTTCATCCCTTCCATGGTTGCCATTGTTTTTTTTTACATTAGCCTGCAATTCTAGTTATTCTTTATTAATCTCGTTATATTTCATTCAATGGATAATGAAAATTCTATAGATTCCGATCGATCTTCGTCCGTTAGTCCCAATGAATTGGAATACAACAAGGTGAAAACGATGGGTGCTATCTCCCGTATTCCAACAAGGTGAACGATGAAACTACAAGTGATATGATATGTGTAGAAAATAGATGTATCACAGAGTCACACATTGTGATACATTGTGAAACTTATGGGATACTGCAGTTGTGTTTGCAAATATGATTTGTGATAGTCTGTGGTACACCGGGTTATACATGGTGATATGTTACAACTAAAACAATTCCATTGGATGATGTTTTTTGAATTTGTATTCATAATGTAATCAAAACAATTTCATGATACCAAAATAGGTAGACGTGATACAATATGTAACACACAAACTTACCTCATTCGTTATTGTCCTCCATATCAAAGTACCCAAATAGGTAGATGTGATACAATATGTAATCAAAGTACCCAAATAGGTAGACGTGATACACAATGTAATCAAAACAATTTCGTGATACAATATGTAACACACAAAATAATGACAAATTATCCCTTCCTAAATTATCGCTTGCCGCCTAAATCAGATAAAGACAAATTGTAATGTTATTTGACAAATTTACCCTTTTTTCCTTATTTAGTGGCATAAAATCATTTTTAAATATTATTTTATATTAGGTATTTTTAGACCATTGATTAATTAAATGGATGGATGAGATTGGATCTCACAGTTACCACGAAATACTAGGGTCTCCCATGAAAGACCCTATATATATATATATATATATATAGAGAGAGAGAGAGAGATATAGAGAGAGAGAGAGAGAGAGAGGGAAAGGTTCATTTGAGAAATCATAAATGTATGAGTAATAGAGAAGTAATCTTAGCCATTCATCTGGTTAACATTTGCGACTTTGACCGTGAAGCACCGGATAATTCCTTGCATGGTCTATAAAAGGTAGAGAGGTAGTTTCGTAAAATACGCGGGATGAGTTCATATATGAACCTATATGATTCACATATGAACTATACGTTCATATGTGAATCAGTTAATTAGTTCATATATGAATTTGTTAATTAATGAATCAGTTAAAAGAGTTCATATGTGAATTACACTGATTCACATATGAACATATGTGAATTATACATGTTCATATATGAATACAACCCGTGTATTTTGTAAAAATTACGAAAGTGTCCTATTTTTGGAATAGTCGTAACTTTTGACCAGTCAAAGCCGAAATATTTGACCAGTCAAATCCGATCTTAACCGTATGAATGACTAGGATTACTTCTCTATTTCTCATATATTTACTATTTCTCAAATGAACCTAAGGTTATATATATATATCTATATACTATAAGAAATGAGAGGGCCTTTAGATGACGCGTGACTCACCACGACACGGCGCGTCTGAATGTTTTCTCCCACTCGCACCCTTCTTTTCCCCCCAAACTCTTCCACGCTTTTCACAAAATTAATTGAACGCAATCAGGCGCCACTGGCAACCCTTCCGCCACTGCCACAACAAACTCCGGCGCCGGCATCTTCATCTTCTCTTCCTCATCACCCGACGTGGCCATTAACGTCTAACCTCTTCCAATTTTGCATCCGTCACCTGTGAATCCAGAGGGCACGTCTTCTCCTTGCCACTCGTTGAAGGTAATTTCACAACTCATTTTCCATTGCGCGTCTGAATGTTTCTCCCCACTCGGCAGTTGGCTGATTTTTGCCCAAATGTTGATGATAACAAACCTAAGCAAAACCTAAATCAAGTCATTAATCCAATTCAGAAATCGCTAGGAATCATCCATCAGCTCTACCTCACCGTTTTTCCTCTCAGCTCCCCCCCCCTTCAACGCCTGTAATTTCGTTGCCTGTGTATTTATCCAAATTGTTTGTTTTAAGATTTTGATTTGGGACCGTTTATATCAAGTAAATCCATATCCAAATCGTTAACTTCTCCTTTTTGTTAATTTTATTTTGTATTTGCAGAAACACACTTGTTATGGGGATGGATAATATGACAAAATTGTCGGAGAAGTGTAACATACAGGTTCCGATGGAAGTTATAAAGTAATAAATTAGGCTTTTCTTAATTTTATTAAAAATCTTTATTATATTTGGTTTTATATGTTCTAATTTTGGAATGCGTGATTGAATGAATTTGTAGTTTGATAGATGATGGAGAGAATCCGGATGAATTCAACTCTTTGTATACCCCAAACTCGAAATTGACTGCCAAAGATTGATTTGGTTCTCCATCTCCATCACTGGTTTGGATTTAGGATGCTCTTCAACGGTTTTCCAACTCTATTAATCTATTCAAAAACTCCAATTTGCTCTTCTCTATCTCTCGTTTAAATGTGTGTATAATCTGTTTTTTGTGGAGACCCTTCTTTTCATTT
Source organism: Arctium minus (assembly GCA_954870635.1). Taxonomy (NCBI): domain Eukaryota; kingdom Viridiplantae; phylum Streptophyta; class Magnoliopsida; order Asterales; family Asteraceae; genus Arctium; species Arctium minus. The sequence continues at coordinate 2,147,416 of OX941094.1, read as the reverse complement.
TGTAAAGCAGTATCTTTCTGGCCAATTTGTTGAGTTTTTTGAAGGCTTATATACTCAACCTACAATAACCTAGGGAATGTGCTATTGACTTGATATATTAGTAAAGCAAGTTGTTGTGGATAAGAGTAATTCTTGATACTTATTATTATGTTCTTCAACTGGTTTCTGACTTGCAGGGTAATTCTCCAGTTGCTGTGCTTTTTTCTGGTGTATTAGATTCTATGATACTTGCAGCGTTGTTGGATGAGTGCTTAGATCCAAAATGTAGGTGATGAACTTTCTGCGCATTATAAAAACAACCACTGTAACTTGGCCTCTTAGACATTTTGTATTATGATCCCTGAATTACCAATTCCACGACATGCCCTTAAACGTAGTGAAGTTAATTGTGTTTCAGGACCAGTACAAGGACATAGTTTTCTTATAGAACATCATTTTCCCAAAATCTTGTTCACTAATATGAGAGAAAAGAAATGCATAGGGGGCACATGTTAGATTTTCTTCATATTCTTTTTCACCAAGCTTATTATCACACCTCTGTTGGCAGTTGGAATTGATCTGTTGAATGTATGTTTTGATGGTCAGTCACTCCTGATAGAATCTCTGCTAGGGCAGGCGTGATTGAGCTGAAAAAAAAAAGCTTCTTTGAGAAGGTATGGTTCTTGCTCCTGAAGTAATCTTGTTATATCTGTTGGTTGACTTGGTTCTTGTGTGGTTGTATAAATTTATTTGATTTGTTGTATGCTTGAGTACACACTGACTTTCTTGTAGTTCTTTCTTGATACAAACACTTTGAATGCAGATGGAATCTGGTAGAGATAGATGCATAATTGCCAAAATTGAATTTGGAGACAAAGCATGTCATGTCACTTATTAATTATTCGAATACGTACATGGTACTTAAAGTCATTTATAGTGCGTTTTAATTTTAATTTGAATATTGATATATATATATATATATATATATATATATGGCAATGTGATTGGTCATTGGTCCAACTTATATCATATGTATGTAGCTATATTGCATACTTCCTGAGTTTAAGCTACTGTAGAGTTTTGAATGCTTATGCAGTTGTGGTTAAAATGTTACAATTTTTGTCTAATATTTTCCAAGAAAACCTACTAATAGTAATCACTGATATCTCTTCAACCCTTGGTGTTGTGCCTACAAGTTCCTGTTTTTTTATACTAATTAACTTGTGAGAAAGCTGAATATTTCTGTTTCACTATATTCATATCTTTTAACCTTGTTATAAACTGTTCCGTCTCATGGGATAGTAATTTTATGAGACTACTAGGATTTTTTGTATCATCTTACCACATTAATATGCTCAAAATCTTCAAATGCTTTCCTAAAAAAAACTGTTGCCTTGGTTTGTTCCTTACCAAACTGAAACAGGTCCTTAAATATCATTATATGTGTACTCAATTTGAAATTTGACTACAGGATTGCTAGACTTTTGTATTGGAAGTAGAAAGTATAAATGAAAACTTGAAGCAAACTCCATGAATTTATGTTTTTGATAATTTATAATTTAATATTTCTCTATCCTATAAGATGAATTTGAGAAGAGCATGTTCTAATTAACACAATTCTCAACTTTATTCTTCTCGATTCAGGAATACATAGTGTTATTATGCATGAAATTTGAACTTCTTTATGATGTTACAGGACCTTAACATTGGGATTGCCTTGTGGTTGGCAGCTGGTGGTGATGGCTGGGTGTGTGAAGACATAGGCAAGTATGATGATTCAGAACACCGACGTTTTAGATACAAGTCTGTCTCCAAAATCCTCTTGGTTGGTTCTGGTGTAGATGAGCAATGTGCTGGCTATGACCACCATAAAACTAAATACCGACAAAGCGGGTTAGTTCCTATCCATATCTCTCAGTGGAAACTGTAATATCTTTTGGTAATTTTAAAAAAAAAAGTGAAACCGGATTGGATTGGATACAGTATTTGCTAACTATTATGTTCTCGGAAAACCAAAAGGGTTTTAGAGAATTATATAGTTACAAATTGTCGATGTTCTCATAGACAAAAGGTTCATGAGGAGAACACATTTGACTTCAATGTGATCGAGGCTTAAAGCCTAATAAAACAAAAAAAATCTGTCTTCCTAACTTTCACATCTTATTTAGAAAAAACAAAATAGTCTTGCCAAGCCTGTTCTAAATTTCACCCTCAGGCACAAATCAGAACAATACTTACATTACAAAAATTGTGAACGTATAACAGAAAACAGAATTCCTTCGTAAGTTTGTTAAATGGTTTCTATTGGCAGTGAAGTAAAGATTACTAATTTAAGTTCATTATTCGTGCTCAACATGGATCATCAGTTGGGCTGGGCTAAATGTGGAAATGAAGTTGGATATGCGGAGAATATGGAAGAGAAACCTAGGTAGAAATGATAGATGCATAGCTGATAATGGCAGAGAGGTACGTACCACCGTTGTTAATGCAAATTATTGGCTTCTCGACTTACTTTAATGACATTTCTACTTTCTTTAGGCTAGGTTTCCGTTTCTGGATGAGGATGTAATAAGGGTACTGCTTGATATTCCACTATGGGAGATTGCAGACCTTCGCCAACCAAGTGGAGTTGGTGATAAGAAGATTTTGCGAGAGGTATGCATTGCCAATTCTATTAGATTCTAGGATGCGCCATTTAATTGTCGCATTTTAACGTTAAATAAATGATCTAAAACCAGAAGTACTTGAATGTGAAACTGAAATTACTCACTGAAACAACCCCTCTACTCTGTGGGGTAGAGGTCAGTTATACGTACATCTTACATAATTGAAGATGCTAATATGGAGTCTATATATGGTTATATTTTTGTTGCCTGTTAGCAGTTTTCTAAACCTCTGCCTAGAGCCGCTTAAGCGGCCACCTTGGCGTTAAGATTTGCCACCATTTCGATTAGTGAAGGACATTGTACCAATCCAGCTGGAACCATAAAGGTTGTTGGGATGGTAAACTTCATATTGCATTTTTGCTTCACATGTCATTCTGAATCAACCACTAACTACTTTGTCATTTTTCTTGAAGGTTGCAAGAATGCTTCACTTACATGAGATTACCTTTATAATACATGACACAAGAAAAATGCTCGAAGCATGTTCATTTTACTTTAATCACAATAATTCTGACTATTCAATACTCAAATTCTGTATCTTATCTTGGATTTAGTATCAAATAAACTAAAATCAAATTTCAAGCTATTCTTTTGTTGATCCTACCAATATGACATGACCTCAATTTACTTTAGTCGTCATTAAACTGAACTTTATTGTAAATGCTTGTGTATTTAGAATACACTTGATGTGTATATAAATATATATATATTTTTTAATACACTTGATATATATTTTTTGTGTTATGCTGCTGAAGTTATGTTTGAGTTAAGAAATAAAGTAATTGTTACTCTTAGTAGTTTGTTCTCGCCAAAAAATGGATAAAGCCTACATCCCAATGTCTTTTGTCAACAATAATATAAGCAATATCTATATTTATACATTTAGTATCCAATCATAACATTATACTTTATAGGACTCGTGGGCAGAGGGCCGTCTAAGGACGGCTAAAATCTTGCCTAGTATATATATATATATATATATATATATATATATATAGAGAGAGAGAGAGAGAGAGAGTATAAAGGAGTAGATGTGTAACATAAATGAACAAGTGGACATATACATGTTGATGTGGGTAAATATGAAACAATTGTTTTCCAAAATAAAAAGGGGTGTTGGTTTTATTTTTGGAACAAAAATGGGTGATGAATCACATGTACTTAGAATATTCCATTTAATACAAAATATTTTAATTACATATAAATTCTCCAAATTTGTACAACCTTTTTTTAGATCTCTTAAAATTATTTGCAACCTTGTAAAATTGATTGGCCAATGACATATATTATATGACACAAAGACCATACTATGCATATTGATATAATTTTAGTTTAATTTTAGTTTGTATTTGCTCAGTATAACGAGATAATCATAGATTTAGATGTAGAAGTTGTATATTTGGCATCGTTTAATTAAGTTTCAATTATATCTGTCAAGATATTTCTATTCAGTAAATCTGTTTTTTATTTGAATTTACATTTAATATATAAATCGATCATTTGGTATTGATGAGTTTGTATTTAACGTGCTTCTCGCTTCAAGATTATTTATTCCAAGTGATAAGGTATATTCAAAACTTAAAAATAATCGACGTTCAGTGATATTTTTGGAAGTTAGTTGAAGCAGATACTAAAAGTCGGTTTTTCTGTAAAACAATCTTATTCACAGCGCAAACACAGTTTAAACGGTTCAAATTCCTACAAACTCTACACCCCACCTAGCTCCATTAGGGTCGGGATTGTGTTACTCGGCTGAAGAAGTATTTGGTTAAACACACACTTCCCCTTCACACGACTCTTGCGAAGATCGATTCCCGCATTGCTCCTGTTTGATTAGGGTCGAGTTTGCATTATTGACATAAACACCCTTGCGGCCAAAACCATGTGTTCCCCTCACACGACCTCTTATGAATCTCAAACCAGTTATCCCACACCCACCCCCCAGAGGTTGTCTCGGGTTGGCTAGGTGTGTATAGAAAATTACCCGATACAATTATAATCGACGAACCATATTGGATATCCAATTGTAATTGAATTAGATCAAATCCAAAATTTCAACATCCAAATTGGATCGGTCGGTTCTCGGATATAGTCCAAAATCCAATAAAACCATATTGTTCCACTCCAAATTATCATCTAAGTAATATATATATATATATATAGAGAGAGAGAGAGAGTCAAGTTCAAACGAGAAAAATAACTAAACAAAAGAATAATAAACAGCTGAATCACATGTGATTTTACATTAAAATCCCGTGTAAAATACCACACTATTCAAGCGACTTTGGTCGCCTGCAAACCCTTGCATTGACCGTTAGTGCAAAAGCATATGTGATTTTGTACGTGATTTATCCGTTTTTTGTATTCTTATTTAGTTATTGTTCTCATTTGAACCCCTTTTTTTTCTCTCTCTCTCTATATATATATACATGTGTGTGTATGTGATAAATAATATGTTACTATGTTTCTTATATATTTGTATGTACTATTTTTTAAGAAACTAGAAAAATATATGAATAATTAGTTTAAATTGTTGGTATTAATTGATTGAAAATTAACATCAAAATAATGGATCCATCAAATCTGATCCAATGAATAACCAATAGTAACATTCAGTGGATAAAATCAATCAGATATAATTATTCATTGGATTAGACTGTATCAGTTGTCCAATGTTGATTTGGATTGAATCATATGACAAAATCCAACATATCCTATTGGTGATTGAATCAGATCAGATCCACCTAAATAAATTCACTGTATTTCAACCGACGACACCTTTACGGTTAGTTATCTTTTACGGTCTAGACAACACGAACTTTTCAAGAACACGACGTTTTCAAGATAGCATTTTGTTGCAATTTTAGTATGCGCGATATCCTCAAACAAAAAAACATAGGATATTTAGCCAGTCGATCATCATAAACACGATGCTTAAAACGCTAAAAAAAACCGACACCTAAACCCTACTTGCATATTCAAACGAAAAAGACCAAACTCGAACGATCGGAGGCACCTCAATTGAAAATCAGAGATCCTCGCTACAAAAACTAGACGGCACGACCGCAATCTCCAACCGACCCGTCCACTCTTCTCCCGGTTTCAACGTAATCGGCTTCTCGATCGCTGCACCATCGACGCATAGCATCTGCTTGTATTCATCGTCTCCCAAATCCGCCATCGCTTTCGATTTCTTGTCCCACGGATTCCACACCACTTAATTTGCAGAAAAACAAAAAATTTGTCAAAATTTTGCACATCGAAAAAATGCATCAAAATGCAACAAAGTTTGGTTCGGTTCGTATCTGGTTTTAACGAAAAAATCTTTTTCTCAAAAATCGATATAATTCGTACCCATTTTGACCGCTAACCTGCTGATCTCGTAACATTTGATAACGTGGGTACCCGTTTACGAAAAGGTTTACGAGGAAGTGGACAATAGACTCGACATACACGTCATCAAATGTTACAAAATTAACACGTTGCCCATCAAAATGGGTCAAAAATATAAAAATTTGGACATTTTTACCTTATCAAACTATAATCAAGAAATTGTGTGATTTGACTTTCCAAGTCACCGGGAAAAAGTTCCGAATTCAAAGTCGACATCGACTTTTTAGATATTTGAGAAAAATCCGATAAATATGTTAACGTTATATAAGAATGGCGGTTAGGCGAAAAATTCCGGTTCTAAAGACGTAAACATTCGTATCCAATTTTGATTTGAAAACTAGTCGGTTTGACCCAAAAAAAGTCAAAAGGTGCATGGAGTTTATAACTAGTAGGAAAAAAGCCTATAAACTATGAGACGACTTACCGACATCCGGTAGGCCTTCTTTTCTTAACACGTACGTACGCTTCCTTTCGTGATCAAGTACAGCAATACAATTCGGAGAACTAAGATAAACACGATCGATCTGAAACAATCAAATGCACCAAGAAAACCCGAGAGGTGAAACCAGATAACATTGTAAAATGACCTAAAAGGACATGATAAAAAATTGATTGAAACAAATATATAAAGGGCATAATTGGAAAATAAAATTGAAAGAAAAGACCCCTTTGGAGCTTGTTGATTTTTGTGACAGGTCAACTCCCAACTTTTTGATACATCACAAAAGCTCGATAACGACAAAGATTTACCTCGGATTCAAAAGTGATTGCATCTCCTTGTTCCGTAAACCGCTCTCGTTTAAAAAGGTTATCGAAATAGTCCATCGTTTCTAGCCCTTCGATCCTCACTTCACTATGAATCACAAAAATGAATACATTAGCGAATAAAATCACATCGAAAATTAAAAAACCGAAAACACCAAATAACACACGCATACCTTATGTCAGAAACCGAGAGATACGAGTGATAAGCAAACGAGAAGCTGAACGGTTTCCCGTTCACATTCCTAATTCGCGATATCAACGACAAATTCCCATCCGTCCCAAGGCTGACTCTAAGACGAAACTCGAAGCTGCGAAAACGGGATTTTCAATCAGAAATCAAACCGTTAGATAAAATCGGAGTAAATTACGTTTTTAGTCCTTGTGGTTTTGAAACTTCAGTTTTCGTACCTATGGTTTGCAATTCATTTCTATTTTCGTTCCCTGAGGTCACGACACTACTTTTGAGTATGAAGGACTAAAATAGAAATGAATTGTAAACCATAGGAATGAAAAAATCAATAACAAAAATTAAACCATAAGAATAAAATAGGTAATAAATTATAAACCATAGGGATGAAAATCGTAATTTCAGAACTACAAGGACGAGAAACGAAATTCTCAAGAAACCACAGGGACTAAAACGTAATTTACTCGATAAAATCGTTAACAATCGACGGTTTAAAAGTAGAACCTGTGTGGCCAAAACTTGAGGTCTTCTTCCGATGGTTTCAGTAGCAAGTCGACGAAAGATTTCCCGTTGGAATCGTTGGCGGGAAGCGGCGGAGGATCGTCTTCAACCGCCCAAATCTTGTTCCTTGCAAACCCGTGTTGCTCGAGTGAGCCGCAATTACCGAACTACGTTTAAAAGGGTACAAGTAAACGCATAAGCGAACTTCGATCGTAGGCTAACGCTTACGCACTCCTATATTCACGGGAATCATAAACGTACCTGAGGAAAACAAATCGGAATACCTCCTCGCATTGCCTTCGGGGGTTTAAAGATCGCCTAAAATCGTCAAATACCAATAAACGAGCATCGGTGTCAGAAAATTTAAAGCCGAAATTCCAAAAACCGTACTCGAAAAAGGAATTTAGCCAGCAAATGATTTGGCACATTCGATCTTTGAATCGATGAGTTATTTGGTAAGTAAATAGATGTAAATATCCGATCGAAATCTTGAAAATTTTATGAACGGAAAAAGGCCGCACCTTGCTACTTGTAAACAAAAGTTCTTCACCTCTTTCGTTCCGCCATGAAATCACCTGGCCTCCATGTAAGCTAACCTAAAGAAAAAAAAACGTGCGAATTCAAAGATGAATCCGTGAAGCTATCGTTTCATTGATGCAATATTTTCTCGAAAAAACCAAACGGACCCGGTATATCCCACGCAATCTCGAACAGATTCTCTATAATTTCTCTAAAATAGAGAACCGAAGGTTAAAATATCTAAAAAAATATTACATTCAACTCCAAAAGATTATCTATTTTAGAGATTTCAACATTAATTATATTATTAAAATATTCTAGATTTTATTATCCCAATACACTTTTTTAAAAAACTTTATATAAAATAATAATAACGCAATCTCATTGGTAGGAATGAATAAAAAATTTCCTTTTTTCTCCTTATATCAAGTTTTAGAGAATTATCTAAACTTGGAGTTCTTTTTTTCTAGTTTTCTTTATTTTAGAGAACAATATAGAGAATCTGTTGGAGGAAAACAGAGAACAAAAGCTCCATTTTCTCTATTTTAGAGAATCTGTTGGAGATGCTCTCAAACAAGATTTTCTTGAAAAACCCAAATGAACCCGATATATCCCACACAGAGGTAGGGTCTATGGAACAAGATTTTCTTGAAAAAACCAAATGAACCCGGTACATCCCACACAGAGTTAAGAGTCTATGGAACAAGATTTTCTTGAAAAGAAATAAACGATCCCGGTACATCCCATACAGAGGTAGGGTCTCAATCAAGATTTTCTTGAAAAACCCAAATGAACGCGGTACATCCCACACAGAAGTAGTGTCTATGGAACAAGATTTTCTTGAAAAAACCAAACGAACCCAATATATCCCATAGGTCTTAAATCTTAATCAAAGATTTTCTTGAATAACCCAAATGAACCCGGTACATCCCACACAGAGGTAGAGTTTATGGTACAAGATTTTCTTGAAAAAACCAAACGAACACAGTATATCCCACACAGAGGTAGGGTCAGAGGTAAGGTCGGAGGTAGGGTCTCAATCAAGATTTTCTTGAAAAACCCAAATGAACACAATATATCCCACTCAGACGTAGAATCTCTAGGACAATAATTTTCTTGAAAAACCAAACCAGCCCAGACGTAGGGTCTGAGACGATGAAAAACCCAAATGAACCGAGTAGTATATCCCACATAAAGATAGAATCTTTGGGACAAGATTTTCTTGAAAAACCCAAACGAACTACCCAATATATCCCACATAGATGTAGGGCCCGAGACATGATTTTCTTGAAACCGAACATAAATTCTTTAAACTGCCAAGAAAAGAGGAACTAACCTTAGCCGAAGCCCCTTGTGGATTTCGAAGCACAATTTGGTCGATCCCATTCCAATCTTTCGTCTTTTCGAGGGCCATCCTGGAATCCCAAACCGCGGCAGAGTGACCCATTTTTTCTTTACCTCTCTCTAAAGCAAACCCGATAATCTCCCTAATGTGTTTTTCACGAACCTAATTAATCGAACTTTTAAAGCATGCCAAATGCCGAAAATCCTTCAAGAGATGGTGTCGACCTTAAAAACAAGATCTGCGTGACCTTGTGAACGATCTTTAGGAATCTGCAACTACTTGTTTCGACTTTTTCCTAAATCGGACCCTCCATATATTCCACCAAATATTTTTTTTCCTAAAACGGATTTCAACGTGAAACCCCCCGCCCCCCTTGGATTCGGTTTTTCAAGAATGAATGCTTCTATTCATACCACCTAGCAAAGCATAAGATAGACAAAAGTCAAGATTTATGCAAGAACTCCTTGCCTAATAATCAACACCAAAAGATTCAACCAAAATTTCAAACAAAAGCAATTTCAGTTATAGTAAAAAAAAAAAAAAACCCGAAAACCAAATGAACACGGTGAATCACACACGAAGTGGGGTCGGGGAAGGGTAAGATGTACGCAAACTTTTCTCTAACCGTAAGGGATAAAGAGACTATTTCCGTGAAGACCCTGGCTTGCGAAAAAGTTTTTGCAAAGGTAGTCATTTATAGTATATAGCTAGCAAAAACACGTGTTCGAATTTGCTCTCCTATTCCCAAAAGAAAAGTCCACTTTACGATTCTTGATTTCATATATAAATATATATACACACACATAGGGGCAGGTTCAAACGAGAAGCTAAACATTTTTGCGAGAACGCGAGAAGTGTGATATCATATATGATTAAACACACCCAAAGAGCGTGTAATCATATATGATATTGAGACTTCTCGCCTTCTCACAAAATGTTTATCTTCTCGCATGATCCTTCCTCTACACACACACACACACACACATATATATATATATGCAGGTTCATTTAGGAATCTTAAATAATTTAAGAACCTAGGTATCACCTATTTTGTGAGTTTTCATGATGAATACTACTATTCATAATGAATATTTGTCACGTTATTCATCATGAATATTATATCATGTTATTCATCATGAATACTCACAAAAAAGGTGGTCCCTGGTCCCTAAATGAACCTCCCTATATATATATATATATATATACACACACACACACATAATGACATATGCACATAAAACCAAACCAAACAAGCGCGGTATATCTGGGGTCGGGGGAGGGTGGGATGTACTAAGATCTGACCTCTATTCTAAAGAGTAAAACAATTGTTTTCGTGAAAACGATAGATGCATGATATTCTACCTAAAGTTCAACAACAAAATTCCAACCAAATTTGTCATACAAAAGCAATATGCAACTAGCAAAATCACATATACTTAAAGAAGACTAATCCTCCTCCTCAAGAAAAGATTCAAATTTAACATTTTACAAGGAAATCTAACCATAATTCTTTAATAATTTATCAATTTTACCCTTGATTAGATACAAAGCAACAACAAAGTGATAGATGCATGAACTCCTACCTAAATTTCAACACAAAAAAAATCAACCAAATTGTCAAGTAAATCAAATCAAATAAAGGGTAATCGAAGAACATCCATTTTCGAATCGGTTTTTTTAACTTCCATCAAACTTAAACCGATCAAAACCAAACAAATCCAATATATCTCACCCAAAAAAGATCGTAAATTCGCACTTTTGGGGCACTTTTGGGACCAAGGGACATTTTAGTCATTCACACAACACTTCCATGGAAATCCTCCAAGAAACACTTCCTACTTTCAATACTCAAAAAACCCATATCCCCAAATTGAAATCAAAATCCCACAACAAACAAATAGAATTCAGAAACAAAACACTTTGATCATCCACTAATTAGGGTTTCCCCCAATTGAAACCAAAAAAAAAGTAAAGCAAGAACACAATCTTTCAACACATGCATCCATCCCACATTACTCAATTTGAAATCCCTCAAACTTACCCCAATTCCTCAAAACTTTTGGATCCAAAAACTCTCTTATAACAACAACAATAGAACAAAGAAATCTTGAAATAAAGAAATCTTGAAATCTAAGCAACACCCACTTAAGGAAACAAGAAGACTAAATAAACAACACAAAATCGAATCAAACCCACATGAAAAATATTCACATACATTGAACCAGTGATTGCGATTGTGTAAAAATATGAAGAAATCACAACTAGAATTCAAGAACCCTTAAATAAAAATTAGGGGTTTTTGTGTTTTATGTTTTCTGGTTTTAAAAATTGGGGAAAAACAGAATAAAGAAACATGGGGGTAAGATTCAAGATTCTGAATTCATGTGCAAAAAACATTATATTATACAAATTGAATAACATTAACCAAAAATTAAGGAGAAATTATTAATGAAGAGGGTACCTTGGATTTTTCAATTATCTTGCTTGAGGTTTTGGGGGAAGCGAAGAAGGACGTGAAAGATACGTGAAGTACATGTAGATTGTACAAACGGTCAAGATTTGAAAAGAAAAAAAAAAGCTAAAAGAAATGGAGGAATTCAGAGGTTTTATTTATTTAATTGTTTTTTATTTTTTTATTAATTTAATTTGAAATTGTGGGAGGGGACAAAAAGGATTCAACTTGATGAAGGGAACTTGGATCAAGATTCAAGAGGGTGGTGTGGTGATGGCAAATGGGGTAAGATGAGATAAGAGTTACAAGATTTTTAAATTAGACCCTTCTTTTATTGCTTTATTGCGTAAATACGTTTCTAGTACCCTGTATTTTTTTTTCTTTTAAATGGATTGGAGTGAGAGATGTATAGTATAAAGAAGTCGAAGGTTGAAGTCAAGTTCAGGTCTGGCTTGAAAAAGCTCAGGCCTAGTAAGTGCAAAACCTGGTCTGGGCTTTAAGGGCTCAAAGTTTGATCAGGTTCGAATTTTGGAGGCAGTTTTGGCCTGAAAAAGTCTGATTAAACTAGAAAATGCCGAAAAAAAACTGGTCTGAAAATCGTGATCAGGGCAGGGACGGACCGATGAACTTTTTCATACGGTGGCACCATATTTTTTCATACGATTATTATCGACGTGTCTTCATCTTTTTACCAAAGTTTAATATCGTCCAATGTGTTTTTACCTTAACTCCACCGTTTCGAGAGATTTTTAAAGTTTTTTTTGCTTGATTTCAAGGATTTTAGAGTTTTTTTTTTATCGATTTTGAGATATTTTTTCGGTTTTTTCGGTTGATTTCAATAGGTTTTTCCGGGGGTTTTCGGTTGATTTCAATAGTTTTTTTGTTTGTTTTTTGGTTGATTATGAGATACGGTTGCACTTCTAAAATAATACGGTTATACCTTTTAAAACGATACGGTTGCACCTTTTACAAACCTAATTTTTTTTTTACCTTAAGGGGGAGAAACAATAGGGTGGCACGTGCCACCGTCGACACCACTGTAGGTCCGTCCATGGATCAGGCCCTTTTCCAACCCTAAGCACAAGCCGGTAGCGGAAGCAGCTAATAGAAAGATGTTGGAAGCTCGAAAATACTACTTCCTGGACTGTGCCGACACCTGAGAAGACTAATTAGAGTTCAATACTTCAATTTCGGTCCACCATGCGGGATGAAAAAGCGGGATATGGATTTTGGTTTGACGCAACAGAAAGAGCCAGCTTTTGTGCCAAGGCCTGAAAAAGGTCGGGACTTATTTTGCTTACTGAAAACGGTTGGAATCAAAGAGATGCATGTATTCATAGATAAATTTTAATAAATTTTGTCTACAATTCTTTTTATTTGATTTTGTAATAGATTAACATATAGATGTATTACAATACCCTTTTGTAGGTTGCTTGACTACAAGGTCTAGTTTGTATTTTTTGAAAGAACAAGGACCCAAATTGTTCTCAAGCAACAACTAGGGCTCTAAATGTAAGTTCTTTTCAAAAATTCTTTATTTTATTTATTTTCAAACTTAATATCTAATTCAAATTTATTGAATTCAAAAAAAGTCTCTAAATGATAAGGTTAAGGATATGTATGTAAGAAATAGTTGTATAAATTTAGAGGTGGTAATTAGGACCCATCTATACTATATTATAAAACAGACATAAAAAACTCTTAAAAACAAGTCTTAAAGCTTAATGTACCGCTATTTAATTCTAATTACTTAAAAAACAACCATTAAAGCTATATGTACTACATTTAATATTATTTATTAATTTTCAATCATTATCTCTAACCATTTTAACTCCCCTAAAATCATTTCCCACTTTAACTCCCCTAAAATAACTCTCAGCATAATTAAATATAGAATAAAAATCAATTTTTAAATATAAAAAATCTAAAATATAATTAAAAAAATCTAACATAATATTTTATAAAAAAATTATATTATTAAACCAAAATAAATTACATTATATTATTAAATCTAAATTAAACAAATTTATATAAAAAAATCATTAACACTCTCTCACAATCATCCAAAATTGTAATGTAAATCGACAAAAAACAGAAAATAAAATGAAACATTAAAATCGTGATGTATCTAGCTGCATTGCGCGAATACACTTATAGTTTAATTTAAAATGGGCTGATTTAAATTATATTTTATTTGAAAAATGTCAAATAAGTTGGAATGAGTAGAGAACTATTTAGAATGTATTTAAAATTTTATAATTTCTAGATGGATTTATTTTTAAAAGAATAGATTTATTCTGTATTATTATGGTTTTTGTAACTATATTTAACGTATTTTTATGTAATATTTAAAAAAATGAATTGTGAATATGTTGATAACTCAATCTAACCTAACCTATTTTAATCAAGGTTCTAAATGGCGTGAGGTGTAACGTGACAGTGAGGTCAAGCCTCAAGAGTTATGGCAAGGCCATGACGTTTTCCAAGGCGTGACTTAAGTCGACAAATCTGTGTATAATTTATATGTATATATGTGTGCGTGTGTGTTTTTATCAGTGTCTTGAACAATGATGAACAAGTTGTTAACAATTTAAATTTATATAAAATGATAAACAAAAGAATTTCTAAATTATAATTGATATTAATGGATAAAATCCAATCGAATTTTGAAGTACACAAATTTGAATAATCGAAAATACACAACTTTGTAACGCCATAACGCGCCATAGCGGGACATGGCAGGCCACGTGTCATGGCGCGCCATAACGAGCTCAACGTCTTATCTCGACGCCAAGGGGTAAAGCGTGACGGCAAGGCCACACCTCGACGCCATGACACACCATGACGGCACCAAGGCGCGTTTTTTAGAATCTTAATTTTAATACATATTAAAACATCTATATCTTCATCTATTTATCTAACTCATCCATTTTTATCATACCTAGTAAAACAAATTATTGTTTTTTTAAAAGTATATGCAATAATTGCTCAATGATTTTCTGTAGATGTCACCAATGAAATTTTGTATTGTTGTAATAAAAAACCATAGTATAGATAAAATCATAATATTGTAACAAAATATAATATATTTTTATGTATGTTTTAATTTTAAATAATTTATAATTTTTTTTAAATTAAAAACAAAAATTAAAAAGTTTCATTCAACTATTTTTTTTTATTTTAAAGATTTCACTATTAGTTATATTATTGAATATTCTATAAATTCATCATTTCGGTATATTTGAGAAAAAAATTCCTTTATAAAAAATAATAATACAGTCAAACCAATTGGTAGAAAATAATTAAAATCATATTTCTTCTTATGTAATATTAAGTTTTAAAGGCTACTCCAAATTTAAAGATTTGCAATTTATATCTTATTTTCTGTATTTTAGAGAATATTTTAAAGTGTCTTTTGCAATATAATAACCTGCAAAATAACAAAATCTCTATTCTAAAGTATTATTAGAGATGCTCTTAATCACGAAAGGCACTATTTTGTTTCACGCCAAAATACCTATTGATATGTAACAACATCTGCAATAAATTGTCTAAAACGGAGAAAATGAAGATTTCAGGAATTTGGGACAAGTTTTTGCTCAACAGATTCTCCAAAACACTTATTTAAAATACAAAAAATATGAAATTCTTCAAATTTGGAAAACTATCCAAAAATTATTTCCATGAAAGAAAAATGTTCTTTTATTATATTATCAAGTACCAACAACAACAAAAATTATGAGAGAGATATAATATTTTATTAAATTTATATAATATTTTAATAATATGATCAATGATATAATTTTTAAAGTGAATAATTTGTCAATTGAAGATAACTTTTTTAAAGATTTATATTTTGATTATCTATTTTGGAATTTTTTAAATAATCTGTTAGGCAGCATGTAAAACACTAATCACAAATGTAATTTTTTAGGCATTAATATTGTACCTTTTAAAAATAATAATTAAAAATATATTTTGAAAATAATTTCTATTTTAATATTAATTTTTTATGCATTAATATTGTACCTTTTAAAAATAATAATTAAAAATATATTTTGAAAATAATTTCTATTTTGATTTGTATGACAGTTTTATTTCACTATTATTTATTTGCCACCATGAAATCAATCATAGCTTAAGAAAAATAATTCCGTTTTATTAAGTGTAATGATAATAATAATAATTTTAATTTTAATTTATTTGAATAAAAATTGATTTTAGTATTAATGATTGTTCAAGAATCATTATTGAATTTTTTTTTATTATTATCATGTTATTGAATCGAAATATAAATGTGTAGTATTTTAGAGGTCATTTACCAAACGCTTACCAGTAAGATCACCACATCACTTACCTTATCGGATTACATTCTTGACCATCAAAACGGGCTGTTGGTATGTGTTTTTTTTTATTGTGTAAGAGTTTTTTTCGTCACTTATCGGGTAAAATTCTTGTTTTTTGATATGCCTCTTACGGGTAAAATTCTAGGTCTTTGTCATGCTCGTTTGGAAGGTGACACACGGTAAGCACTTATATATGTATATATGGGCATAATCAAAATTGAATCCCATATGTTATGATAACTGTGGGAACTGTTATCATAAGGTATTGTTTCACATCATTTTTTCATCTAAGGCTAAAATTTAATATATATATATATATATAAATATATATATATATATATAAATATATATATATATATTTGATTCATAATGTGTTTGTTTCATATATATTCGGTTCACAATCTAAAATATTTTAGTTGTATTTTTTGTTTCAAAAACACATAAAAGTGTCCACATGGTGAAACAAATATATGTTAATTAATATACTAAATTCTAGAGGAAAAAAATATGTAAAATAACACATCATAAATTGGTTCTCAAGGTTATCTCAATTATACGGGATCTCAAATAAACACCCCCCATATATATACATATATATATATATATATATATATATAATCTTCGGAATAATTTTATAGGTTTTTATATTGAATTCGAGTCAAAAATTAAGATTTCTCTTGAAACTCGAACGAAATTTGATAAATTGTAATTTACCCAAAATTACTAATTATCGGGGATTTGATTCGCCTTATTTATACCTTTTTTTAATCGATTTGAAACTAGAAAACCTACTGATTAACGTCCCGCAGATAAAAACAACTCCATCAAATCATTCGTTTTCGATTTCTTTATTTCTTTATAACTTTTATAATAAAATAAGAAGAAAAAAGAACCAAATGCACAAGATATAGAACACATGGCATCAATAATTGAATTCTTTTTGATTCATCAAAAATCTAATAAATCAGTATTTGAAACTTACAAGAAATGTATTTATCAAATTTAATATCAAGAAATGAGTTAGAAAAATCTAACATTACCATGCTATAATTTGGAGTAAATTACATTTTCGTCCCTGTGGTTTTATGAAAATTTGGATTTCCGTCGTTTGTGTTAATTAGTTATCGACCAAACAATATAAAACCGTTCACTTTGAACCGAAAATGCAAAAAGATATTCTCGATGGACTAAAAGTGTAGATTGATAAATAATGAGGATGCAAAATTTATATTTTATAACAATGATAAATAATTGGTGTTCAAGATTTATGAAATTATTTGTCACACATTTATATTCAATTATTGTAGTCATGTCCATTTTGATATTTGCCAAAGGAATAAAAAAGAAAATGACTCAAATAATTTATTTACTTTTAGTAATCGTGGGTTTTCGGGTCAATTTATACACACGGACTAATCACGGGGAGAGCATGAATGACCTGCAGTGACTGCTGGTGAATCTTTATGGCTATAAGGGCTTTGACAGCGCATAGATTCGAACCCGAGAATATGTGATTTTCCACTTTATTTACCAGTGTGCCACAATCCAAATGGTTAATCCAATAATTTTGTTTATATTGAGAAAAATAGAGATTTCCCTTTCAAAAGAATTAAAAATTAATTATCAAAAAAAAATGGACCATTCAATCGGTAATCTAACTGAAGTTGGACGAAATTAATTTAACTGATATAATTAAGAATATGTAATTGACAAAAAAAATTGTAAATACAATCGACGTTTTTATTTACAAATAATTTCTGGTTATCACATAATAAGAAACACATATTATGTCACTGTATTTCATGGTTTGATTTTTTTGTTTATCGTTCATTTGTTTGGATAAAAAGCAGAGTGATTGACACGTCATTTGTTAAATCTCGTTGAGAATGAAGAGGTAAGTAAATGTTAAATTTTCATCATAATATATGCCAAAGAGACGGATGAGTTAAATCGTCTATCTGAATAAAATTTTCTATCTAAAAGATGAGGGGTTGATTGGTATGAGGGAGACAAAGAAAGAGGGTTGGATTATTTTTGGGCATTTATGATATTAATTTGTTTGAGGTGACTTAATAGGGACAAATGAGGGGTTCTGACTTATTTTATATAGCCACTATTGCTTAATGGTTTAAGCATAGGATTTTGAAATCTCAAAGGTGTGATTGGTATTACTCCGGATTTCGTAGGATTTGTATTAATAATGTTTTAAAATATGTTAAATACATTTGTTTTGTAATAATCAATTAACAATAAAAGTTAATTTAATTATTTTTATAATTATTAATAATTATTTTTATAAATTATTTATAAACAATGGAATTCAATACGATTCCAAATCTTATAAACCCAACACACCAAAGATTTCAAATATTTCCAAACGCAAATCTTTTCAATTTCGAATCCTTCCACGAAATCCAAATTCCTCAAAACCATTCCATCAAACCAAAAGCTCCCTAAAAAGATAGAAGAAGCCATACAACATTAAGGAGACGTTTGGTTAGAGGTATTAAACAGTAATCAATTGAAATCAAATGGCAAAAAAAATATTGTTTGTTTATATATAAATAAAAAAACTGTTGGTTTTATATAATAATAAAATAAACTGTTTGATTTTATTGTATAAATGACACCAAATTAAAAGCCATACGACGGTTTCAATGTTTACATATTTTATTGACCTATTTGATTTATTTTCATAGAGAGAGATTTAAATACAAACCATGTCATTCATACAAATCAATCTTAACCATCCATCTATTCAAATAAATATTTGGTTTCATAAATATCTCGATTATTTCTAATATAAAGCGTTGATCAGAATTAATAAATTATAATCATCTTCCATAAATATTTAGATCAAAGTAAATGAACTCCATCATTTTTATAAATATTCCAATTGATTGCTTTGTATGGTTTATATGATTCGTATCAGTAACATGATTTATATTTGAATCCTTCTCTTATCATAATATATATATATAGAGAGAGAGAGAGACTCATGCATCTGTTAACCAAGTCATTGGTATTAACCGTGTTAACCAATTATCAATCAATCATATTCATCCTATATTTTATGTCCATGTACACGCCTCATATTTCACAAAGGGGTAATATTGACAATTTGGTTTTCATGCCTAATAACAATCTTACCATATTTTAAGGAAGTTTTAAATTTAGGAATTATATATTTATTTATTGAATAGAATAATTTAAAAATTAAATTTGTAACTTATCTCTAATTTGGAAGTTAAATATTTTCAACAAAATTTAACAATGCAATGTGCTTCTCGTTTTATGTATTGAGTATTTTTTTTTTTTAATTCCAAATCGTTGTTAAATAAACCCGTTGAACTTTCTTAATGGCTTTTTCGTTAATTTTTTTCAACATTATGCATATAATAAGAATGTGTTTTTAAGTATATAACCAATTATTTTGATTTTGAAAGTGGATGCAAGAAAGAATGATATTCAAGACATTGGAAAATGGAGTTTTTTTGACTATGCAATTTGACAGCCCTATCTTCACTTCAACAAAATAGCATTTGTTTTTTGTTCTTTTTTTTCACAAAAATAATATTGTATATTTCAAAATAATTATAGTTAAATAAAATTATTAAATCACATGTTCATAATTTTAGTTTCATAACAATTATGTTCAATGTACAAATTGTCAAAAATGTTTAAGATGATTATTGTTTTTTAATTAATTTATTTCTTGGCTTAAATTAATCATTCATATTAGTTATTTTTATGCAAAAATAATATATATATTGTTTTAGACCTAGCTAAAAAACACCCAAAAAATACGAATCTGATCGATTTTCCTTAAAAAATTGCGGATCTGAGTCAAAAAAATATTTTAAGGCAAGTCGATCAGATTCGTATTTTTTGGTGTTTTTGGGTATATGTTGCGGGCCTACGGCTATTTTTGTAACTTTTGGGAGAACATGCTAGGAGATCAATTCACTTGCCACAAATGGATAATTTAATTAATTTTCCCTAATAATTCGGCATTATTGTCTTGGAATAACTTTTTATGATTGACCTCTTGGATAATATGATTATTACTAAACATATATGTATTTCAGTTAAGCTAGTTTTAAGTTTGTTCGACTTGTGAAAAGACATGTTGGTTCAGATTTGTCTTACAATATGTCAAACCGAAAAACTTGGCTTTGGGCACGTTCAATGTGCTTAAAGCCACGGTCTTTTGATATACGTTTGATTTTTATCTATACATATACGTCAGTGTAAGTCGAAGATTAATTTTACTTGTACAAATATTAAACATAACCATTAGATTATTTTTTTGTGTTTTTTCTTAAAGTTTTAAAGATTTTGATATCTGTAAGATTGTAAAACAATAATGATTTCGTTACTTGTCTTGGGTTCGTAATATTTTGGTAGTCTCAAGTAAACGGTAGCTTCTTTTTATTGATCTAACAATTCGAGTTTCATTATTTGCATTGGCAATTACTTATGTAGTTTCTTATTATGTAACATCTCAAGCTAACCATACCAGATATTTTTCGCTTTGTCCACACATGGATTCATGGTTTTAAAATGCGTCTAGTAGATGAGGTATCCGGTCCTTATAAGGCAATCTTAGTTCCCCTACCAACCAATGTGGGTTCTTATAATCCACCCCCTTGGGAGTTGAGCATTCTCGCCAGTCCGGTTACTGACTCTGATGTCATTTGTAATACAAATCAATTTTAGTAGTCCATATAATCTAATAAATATTTGATTTCATTTTATTTTGTAATCTAAAGTCATGATCATAATGAATACATTATCATAGTATATATATATATATATATATATATCTCAATCTTAATTAATGAATCATGATGATTGTTCATAAATATCTCGATCGTTTCCAAATATAATCATTGGTTATGGTTAGTATAGTTTATAAGAATTACACAATCTGTATTTGAAACCGTCCCTATATGGAAATGTAGATGTCAGGTATGATGAAAAAGAAAACATGAATTTCCTTTTTTTTTCTTTCTTTTTTAAATGATCTAAACACGAATTTCTATTGGGGTAGTTTCATTTGCAAATCATCCTAAGTTTGCAAATCATGCAACCCGTCGATTTCATTGGTTAATTTAATGAAATTGTTTAATTTGATGAAATTGTTTCGTATATTTATGTTTTTTATGTAAAAATATAAATGTTTCATCAGAATGAGAAATTACATGAAACAATTTCATTAAAATGAGAAAATAATGAAACAATTTCATTTTTACGTAAAAAAACACAAATATATGAAACAATTTCATCAAACTAAACAATTTCATTAACTTAACTAATGAAATCGACGGTTTGCACGGTTTGCAAAATTAGGGTGGTTTGCATTTGATCTCTCCACAACATAAATTATTTATATTTGTATAATATATTGGGAAATTAATAAAAATATATATTTTTCACTGGTGGTTTGACCTCTCAGCCACTTCTCTCCGATTTTTATCAAAATAGCTACAGGTCCGCAAGAACTAAGTTCGCAAGCTCAAAAAATACAGATCTGGTCGATTTTCCTTTATTTTTATTTTTTTCCGGACCTGAAGCAAAAATTGTGGATCTGAGTCAAATAAAAAATTAAGGCAAATCGATTAGATTCGTATTTTTTTGGTGTTTTTGAGTTAGATCCTCAATTACAAACCTATGATTATTTTGATAAAACTCAGAGAAAAGTGACTAAAAAACCAAACCACCAGTTAAAATGTAATAAAATAACCAAAATACCCTCGTTAACCATAAGGGTTGCCGGCTTTCATTCGCAGCGGTCTGGGGTTGTTTAAGGTTTTTCAACCTTTTGTACGGACAATGCGGTGCATTACACGTGCTTTGTATACCAACCGGCTTTGACCATTTTCAAAAATCAACTATTTTGATTTTGTCCAACTCCCTATTTTTGAATTAATTTGTTCAAAAATCAAAACACATGTCCAAAAATAAAAGTTGAAAATATTTTCTAAAAAAATGATCTTGAATATATCATGAACATTGATTATCTTTCTAATAAAAAATTATCAATTTTTATTCTAATGCAGTCCAATATGATATATGATACACCACCAACTGAGCAAATACAGACAGAACCACTGAAAATCGAACGAAGGTTGTCATTCGATGTTTGGAGGTTTATCTCTGTTGTTTTGTTAGCAATGAACCTACTATGTGGGTTCACTTCTTACATATCGGGAAGTTTTGGTAGATAATATTTCACACCATTAGTCAATTTGCATGTCTCCTTGTGAAGCTCTGTATGGCTAAACTACCACTAATGTCCTATGTTATGTGGTTGGACGCACGCCCATTGCTTTGTTGGACGAGCATCTGACTGCAAAACATCATTTGCTTACTAAGCTTAAGAGCCATTTAACAACAACTCAGCACTGCATTAAACAATAAACAAGTTTGTCTTAAGTTGCTCCCTATACAGTCAAATTTCAGTTGTCTAGCCGGCCATCCCAAGAGCTTGTGAGTTGTGAATAGGTTCTACAAACTATACAAAATTCTACGAAAGATTGAAGTTGTGGCTTATGAAGTGGCGCCCCTTCCCCCATAAGCCAAAATTCATCTGGTTTTCCATGTGTCACCACTCAAACAATGCATTGATCAGCCTCCGTCTTGTACATCCTTGCCAGAGCAAACCACAACCTCCCATCGGTTCAAGCTCCAAACCACATATAGGGAACCATGAGCATATCCTCTAAAGAAGGGACCATCCTTAACTGGAGTTAGTTTACCTAGCATAAGTTTGGGCCTTCAAGGCACCTCCTGATAGGTCACCAGTTCGAATCCTGCAAGACCACTAGGGATTTTCTAGCTGTTCTCTAGAGCCCATGAAATTAGACGAGGTACGAGCAAGCTGACACAGACACCCACAGTTAACAAAAGAAAAATGGTCCATCCACCAACTTTTTGATTCAATGAGAAGGCCACCCAAAAGCAGATGCTACTTGGGAATCCTCCACGCTATTTCCATACAACATACTCGGTCTTTTTTCTTAAGAACAAGGTCCAATCTCAAGGCCCAGTATTTATACACCACCAGTAGAGCAAACAAAAACAGAATCAACCTAGAGTATGCCCACCACAAGAAAGGCCCAAAAGACATAACAAATTATAATACGTATGAAACGTATGGTAGTAGATCAGTGAATTTACCATCTCTTTCATACTTTCTCCACTTGGAGAATCTATTGGAGTCCCCCCCAAAAAATAGCCTAAAATCCTTATAATCTTCATTTTCTCTGTTGTGGAAAATCTGGTGGAGATGCTCTTAAAGACCGATTGTTTTTTGTTTCCATGATGAGAAGATATGAAACCTAATTACACTTTCAAAGGAGCTTTTGAAAATGAGAAATATATAAATAGAAATCATTTCAGTTACAAACTATGTAAACCAATCTCAAACATCTGTGGAGATTATCAAATCAATGTCACCAATGTGGATTGATAAGATTTTGAAATTTACTCATAACCTTATCTGCAACTGATTTGGTAATAGCCTAGAAATTTCAAAATACACAAAATCAAGAACCGAGATTGGTTTGTATGGTATATAACATTTACATAGTGTGTATTTGAAATGTTCTCTAAATAAATAAAGGTTCCAATATAAATTTAGGAGAAATAGTCGTATTCTAGCTGATGTTTGACCCCAACACATCCACTTCAACGGAAGCTAGACGACCATAAATCGTCCCAGAGTGTCGAGTTCCTAAAGTGATAAACCTTGACTCTAATCCGATGCGAAATTGTATGGTACCTTTTTTAGATTACACTCCAAAAAGAGCCTTTGAGGAAAGATTCAGTGTTCCATAGCAGATTTAAAATGATCCAAATCTAACTGATTTAAACTTCCACACCCATTAAAACTTGTCTGAATTAAAATAATTTAATATGATATAATATAATATAGAAAAACATTATTTCATAAATCATAACTAAACCCACACTTAGAAAAAAATGCCACCATTTGGACACATTTTCATCAAAATCTTTAATGCCCAACCCCACATCTTCAATCAAAGTACTTGCTTCAAATTTCAATTGGTCATATAGAAATCGTCTAAAAACCTTTTTTAGTATCTTTCTTTCACACATAAAACTTATACTTGACGTTTTATCATAAAATAATATTGTACGAACATTGTATGTGCACATCGCACACAAACTGGTTTTTTTAGTTTCTAACTTCTAGATGGCTTATATATGATCTCACATGAGTGATGAGACGAGCCTCTTGTTTCTTAAGACCCGTAAGACCATAAAATAACACTAACACTTCATAACAAAACATTATGAAGGTACAAAAAACATCACACCTTCACAACAAAATTGTTGTGAAGATTTAATGTAATTTATGTGGTCTCACGAAAATAAGAGGTCTCACATGATTCCAAGTCTATATATATGTAGTTATGTACACATATATATACATCAGTGATCAAAAAGGCGCGCCATAGAGTGGCGTAGGACGCGTCTCCGCCATTACGAAATGACCCATAACATTTATGTAAGGCGCAACTCACGCTATGGCGCCTTAAGGGCTAAGGCGCGCCATGACGCACGTTTTTTCTAAGATGTGATTTTTTTTGAATTTTTAAATTTTTTATCTTTTGTGTTTTTACATTTTTAACTTTAGATTTAACACTTTTATAAATTTATCTAATCACATCACCCACAGTTTCATGAAGTCATAAACATTATGGACTCACGATTAAAACGAAGTTTTAAAATTATTTTTCTAACTTCTATTTTAAATATTTAATCAAAAACTATTTTTATACTACTAATTTATATGATTTTTCTTCTTCCAATATGAATATTCATTATTTAATATCATTATTTGATTAAAATAATATATATATATATATATATAACATATACGTATATATATATATATATAATTTTGAATATGACATATAAATTTGCCGCCTTATATCACACCTTGAAAAACGTCGCGTCATCGCCGTGGCGTGTAAGGCTTGACCTCGCCGCCACGCCACGCCTCATGCTATTTTGAACCTTGATATACATACATACATACATACATACATACATATATACATATAGGTTTTTCAATATTACTTCAATACAAGACCATATACAAGTATATTATATACTAAACCCTAAAATTAAAACAATAACAAGGTAAAAATAAATTAGTACAAAAAAAGTGATCAAATAAGGCCTTATAAAGAAAGACGCGTATTGGACCATGATGTGCCACAAACTTATCATACCATCGAAAACGAGCCTTGAATCATAGCGAGCCTTGCATGGCAAACAGACTTCGGTGCACACATACAGAAAAGCTAAAACGAAGTTTTTGGAGACACCGATAAAAACCAAACGAGCCCAGAAATATCTCACACAGATGTGGGATATGGAGTCCGACACAAATAAACGAATCGTAAGAACAACCGGGAGTTAATAATTCAACTTTAAATACCCGAATCTATCGACACGTAAAAAAACATGTAACCGAGTCGAGAGAAATCGAAATCATGTTATGCAAACCAACACCAAAAGAAAATTTATAAGTCACAAACCCAACCTCCAATATTAATATATATCCTATATGTTACACAAACCATATGTATGTATATATATATATATATAGGTTCCATCCTCTTATAATTACGATAAACTGTCGGTGGCCAATTTCGAAGCCGACTCCGAAACTAAAAACACGTTTCGGGTCCGCCACAGAAATTTCAAAGGCTCGACCAGACGAAAACTCGAAAAAATCTTATCACAATCCTATTCCCATTATCTACTAACCGTTAGCAGCAACTCCAGCTTCAAAACGACGCCAAAATCACATCATTAATTAGTTTCGGAAACTAACAGAATACTTGACGTTATTTGATCATTACGATATCAGCCCGCAGCAACAGCATCGGCCCGCGGGCTAGCGTCCAAAAGTTGACGCAGTTTTGCACCCGAATTTTGGTTATTGTTATTTTCATACACTTCACCGTCTCCATCGGTTCTAGCACCGGAACCGTTGTCGACTCGCGACAGCAGGTTAGCCGTGCTGAGAGACAAGCCCTTTGGATCGGATCGTGGGTCTTCAGTATCTTGTTGTGCGTTCTTGAGTTTTTCCTGTGGCCAAAGAACATAATTCACATGTGAATAAAGCGAAAAGGAAATGTATATTAACAAGTGAGGACAAAAATGCAACAAAGTTCGGTTTAGTTCCTATTTAGTGTAACAAAGATTTTTTTTTCTCAATTGACGTAACAAATTTTCAACATTTCCTATTTTATACCCATTTTGAAAGACAACCTGCTGATCTTGTAATATCTTATGACGTGGATCCATGTTTACGAAGGGTATGGTGAAGTGGACAATAAACTTGACAAGATCAACAAGTTACCGGCCAAAATGGGTCAAAAATAGGAAAATTTAAAACTTTTTTACATTAATTGAGAAAAAAATATTAACAAGGGGCCGTTTACCCAAACGCTTACCGGATATACGCTTACCTGTAAGAGTCGACACTCTTTTAACTTACTTTATTGTAAGAGTCGACACTCTTTTAACTTACTTTATCGGCCTTGCCATGTTCATCCAGTAAGGTAAATGACCCGGTAAACACTTACCAGATAAGCGTTTAGTAAACGACCCCTTAATAAGAACTAAGGCAAACTTCGTTACATTTTGTCCCAAAGATTAATAACATAACATGCATGGCCAGATAGACACCCTGAAGTGGCATTATGGAAAGAGACTCTCAATCAATTAGAGCTTACAATTAGTTTGGCGTTTTGAAGCTTCAGTTTCTCGGAATTGTCGGTCAACCGGTTAATCTCAGACTTAAGGGTCAGATTTTCATTAGTGAGGGATTCAACTTTTATAGCGAGTTCTTCCGCTTCCGCCTGTATAATTGGAATTTCAAACCAACATATACAACACAACCGAAAAGATACACAAATCTTACTTGCATCCAGAAATAGAAATACACCCCTTCCCAAAGTAGGGAAAAAAAATCAAAAGAGAAACATAAATATTTTGATACCTTGAGAACCAATATATGCATTGATGCATATACAATATATGAGATTCAGTGAGTATATGCATCAATGCATATGTACATTCATGCATGTATAGTAGATATGCATTTATGAATATACTCATTCATTGAATACATATTTTCATGTTATATATGCATCAATGCATATATTGGTTCTATGGTTCTCAAAATATTTATGATTCACTTGAACACCCAAAACAAGTCAATCCCCGCCCCCGGGACATCCAGAAAAAGGAATTGTTGCATTTATTTTGGATCAGAAAGAATTGTGTATGGATAAGATCTTAATATTAGCAAAAGATCGATCATACCTGTTTCCTTAATCTAGACCGCCTGGCAGATTCTCGATTAGATTGCTTTCTCCTCTCCCTTTTAAGTTCACGCTCGTTCTGTCATAATTTAAACGAGGGAATCGTAGAATTTAGGTTCCAAAACGAAAGTTCAAGTTAATTATACCAAATTCCCAATACGTTCCTTGGTGCGAACGTGTCAGGACAGGACGACAATGAGGTAGGCAGGTGAAAGAAGTTTTATTGACTATGGGTGTTTTAGTAATTTATCAATCTTATCCCATCTTCCAAACTTTTGTTCCACCTATTTTGGCAGGACAGGGAAATATGGATCTTTGTGTCCCTTCATGTCCTAGTCTAATGTCGCAGCAAACGTGGGACAACAAGTTCTGTCCTGTGTACCAAACGCACCACAAATAAAGATAAATGAAATGGACCTGCAACAGAGATTCTCCAGGCACCATGGCAACAGTTGCTGAGGCCATCTTCACGGCTGTTGTGGGAGAATTCTTGAGCTCCGATTCGGAGGCCAAGTTAGCGGAGAGGGCAGTTCCTATTTTACCCGAAACCTTAGGAACGGTAACAGTAAGACCAGTCACTTTCTTGGAAGCTCCGTTTGCTTCAGTGGGGAAAAATTGGCCGCTTAGGGGTTCGGTCTTGCCAATTTCCGCTGATTGGATAAGATTAGTGAAAATATAAGCAAAACAGTTCCAAATAAGTACATCTCCAAGATCAACTCCTACAAGTATAGTTTTCGACGAAAGAAAACTTGAGTAACTTACGGGCATTAGGTGATCCCTCACGGCTCCTTTTCCCGCTATTTCGACCCCCCTGAAAAAAACGTAAAAAGTTTTAGGCTTCGTTCAGGAAAATAGTTGATATCTGATAAGCTCGCTGTTGGCTCATAAGCTAGTTGATCATGTTTGGTCAAAGCTAGTTGATAAGCTAGATGACAATATAAAATAACCTAAACGGACATGTTTAATTAATCGAAAAGTTAAGGGGCATAATTGGAAGAAAAAAAGATGAGAGAAAATCCCTTGGAGCTTAATGAAATGCTCTTAACTAGAGTTTCAGAGAGTGAGGTTATGATTAACCAAACGGGCTTTTTCAATAAACTCAAAAAATAAGTTAGCTTATGGTTGCCAAAAATGGTCATAATTCCTACTAATACACTGCATATATAATGAATGTTAGCAGCAGAGAAGCAGCTTTTACCTCTGTTGTATTGCCGTCACTTCCTTCACTAGAACCTTCGGTCTCCCCACTATTGAAAATATATGAGTAAAAAAATTAACAAGCTTAACTCTTCCTAGATGGAAAAGGTACGTGGCCTATTAGTGGATTTTCACGTATGTGTGTGTGTGTATATATCGGTGGAGGTTCAAACGAGAACGGTACCATTTTACGAGGATGCAAGAACACATGTGAGACTAACTTGACTGTATGGGGACGAAATGGTGTGCGGGCAACTTGGTCCGTGACCTAGGTCACCTCCAACGGTCCAAGGTCGTCCATGTCCGTCATGTGCGTATCACCAGTTTATCACATGTAATGGTTACTTGGTTCAGGTGTTCTCAAGTTTCCGTAAAATGATATTGTTCTTGTTTGAACCCTTCCCCATATATATATATATATATATATATATAGAGAGAGAGAGAGAGAGACGAAGGATCGTGTGAGAAGAAGAGTTAAGGTGAGAAGGGATTTGGACCCTTAATCACGTTTAATCTCAAACCCACCTATGAATCGCGCTTGATACGGGAATTGATCCGGTGCATCTTGGTGCATTTCATCCTAACGTGCATCCAAGGGTGGAGATCCCTTCTTACCCTTCTCACCATAACTTTTATTCTCACCGGAATCCAACCATATACATACATACATATATATATATATATATGATTAAAAGGTTATGCAACAGGCATATGATGACTTTACACGAATCGCTGATGCCAAAAAAATTTGTAGAAATGTTATCTTGAATGTAAAGTGTTAAAAGTTGGTATCTAGGTTGTCGAAAACCTAGACTTAAACTGATAGATGTAAGATTGACAACTTTACGAAAAGGTCATGCCGACATGCAACATTTAAGACCGAGAATATTGACAGCAACAGAAAGTTAAGTACCTCTGGGAGATCCCATTGTCATTTCCACCTCCAGCACTATCACCGTTGCCATTGCCTATTGACATTGCCAATCCATCAAATCCTTTCAACTTCTTCAGCAATCCACGGTCAGAATTCCCTGATGACTTGGCTGGAGAATCAATGCTCATAGGACTACCCGCCTACATACTCCAAATTAAGACAAGTTTAATAGGAACCGTGTTTCTTTAAGCAAAAAGACAATTAAAAATAACCACATTCATCGCACGTAAATTCAATCCTACAATCAATGTTATACTCCCTCCATCTAAAAATAAATGTCCACGATGAAAAAGGCACACAGTTTTAGAAATGTGTAATTATTACAATTTTAATTAACAAAAGAACAAATTCAACTTTAAGTAGAGGAAGTAATTTTCTCCATCTCATAATTAAGGGTAGAACAGGAATGCAGACATTTACTTTTGAAAGTGGATACCTATTTTGGAACAAACTAAAATAGTAATGTAGACACTAAAATTGGGACGGAGGGAGTATCTGATTTAATTATAATAAGATTTTAACAATGTCATGAAGACTCACAAGAGGAACTCCGGGATGTGGATAAACACCTCCATGTGGATACATTGCAGCATAAGGCGGCATCATATGCTGAAATTGCAAGTACAGATAAAAGTCAACATGATTACGAGTACGATATGTTTTCAACATATTTAAATGAAGGTGGGTTGTGTTTGCACCGGGCGATACCTGTGGTGGTCCCCACATATAAGGTGGAGGGGCATGACCAGATGCAACAGGCGAGTTGAAGTATGGTGGCATAGCCATTCTAGGGCCATAGTAAGCCTGCATAAACAAGGTTAAGGGGCTGTTTACTTTCTTTTTCATTAAGCCTTGTATGGGTTAAGTTGTCATTCCGGATAGAAATGTATTGCTGTTCCTTTTTTTCTTTTTTTTCCCTGAATCAACGGTTTGAATGACAAAAATGACCGTTTTACCCCTCGGTATGAAGTAAGCACTGATGATAAATTTGCTGTTTATTTTTTAAGTTAAATGATATTTCTGGATGATAAAAAGAAACACAATTTTAGACAGTGAGCATAGATAGCATCATATGTGTTATCAACAAAACCTGCATGGCTGCCCAATCAGGAAATGCATGAACACCAGTCTGCTGATGCTCCTGCCAGAGTTGGTAATAGAATTCCATAAGCACAATACATATGATGATCGGATGGCAAGCAAAGAGGGTGCCACATAAGGAAAACATTTAACAACTTAAAAAAACAACATTGATGATCTAATCTGTCAATTTTTTATAGACCAGAAGGGTGCGCTTGGTAGGTAGGCAGACAGGACTGGACAAGTGAGAGTGAGATAGGCAGGTGAAAGAATTGTGATAGGTTCTAGGGTTTTTTTCCTAACGTGGGTAGTTTAGTAATTTACCAATCTTGTCCCGTCTCCCTGATTTTTGTTACACCTATTTTGGTGCATTTTTGTCCCACTCGGTCCCTGTCCTATCAGGGTCTATTCTTGCACCAAACGTGGGACCACAAAGTTTTTGTTTTGTTATGTCCCACATACCAAACGCACCCTGAGAGGACAACAAAAATACTATAGAAAGAAAAAGAAGCCCAGCAAATTATAAATACATTGTGAAATATGAACAACTTTTTGAAGCTTACGGGTGGAGGTGAAGACGATTTCTCAGGTTTACAAGCCTTTGTCTCTTCACAGTTGCCCATGGGCAAACACCTCAAACGGATTCAGAGAAGAACTTTTTAACTGTTCAAAGTCACCTATAAAGTTTGTCTTGCTCTACCAGCTCACTTGGCTGCACTGAAGGAAAGAAATGTCAAGATGACGGTAAAAAGAGGAGAAAATCTAAGAGATAGCTAGCATAAACATTTCATCAAATGTCCTTAGATGAGATGGCAGGGCCCTCACATTTGGAGATTAGAAGGTTACGGAGGGTTCATGTGAGAACCACAAATAATTTGAGAACCAGGGAATTGAGTTTATAATGTGTATTCATTGATAAATATACACTATATTAATTTCATCAAAATATGTATACTGAGTGTATTCATCAATGAATATATACTATATATTCAATGATGAATATATTCACTTGTATCTGTATGCTGTCAACGAGTATATTCAACCATACATATACACTAAGAAATTAGTTCCCTGATTCTCAAAATATTTGTGGTTTTCATTTGAATCGGGCTCTAAAAGGTTTAACACAAACATATGGATCGTAAATTCGTAATTGTAAGAGGGTTTCCTTTTTCTTCTTTAGCACATCTTATGATTAGAACTAAGGAAGTCTTTTGACACGACAAGTTATTGTGGTAGCATACAAGTCATTCTTAATGTGTAATTAAGAAAGTTTTAATTCACTTTAAGGATATACTTAAGTTGACAATAATTACAAAAACCACAAATACCATAAGAGACAGATATAAATCATCATTTAACAATCAAATCTAAAACATTTGAAACCAAACAACAAGCCAAATAATTGACAAACACCGTAAACAATTATATGACTTTGTAATTGAATCAGTTTCTTACTCAAAATCATCCATTACCAAACTTTACATTTAAAACAAAAATACTTTGTATTTGTTTAAACGATAAAAGGATATCATTATCATATGACTTGAACTTGAAACAATTATATGACATGCTTACATAAGCAATCGACAACTAACAGATAGATACATATACAGTTGGAATCTCTTAGCGAACAAAGTATTAATGAATGTATAGCACGATTTGCAACACAATCATGTGAAACAAGGATGGGTGACGTTACCCGACATAACGATACCTGTATTATTGGAAGCATTGTGTTCATATAGTTAGAATTTGTTGTCTGGTGGGTACAATTTTAGTTGCGGTTTTTTTTAAAAACATTTTTTGAAGTTTTATGAGATATGGATTTTTCTCAAGTATATGAGCATGTTTTATGAGATTTACGGAATTTTACTTTTGGAATAATATGGTCATGTAATAATTGGTATGAATGCAAAGATAGTTTTCATAAATTGGTCTCTACGTTCGATCTTCAGGGCTTCCCCCTGATAACTATGCCGACGTAATTACTAATTAGTCAATCTTTCATACATCCCCCAGATCCACCAAGTTTTTTTTTGTTAACCGTGCCAGCTTACGGGTACCTCAACTAATCCCAGGGGCCCTAAAGAACAGCCAGACAAATCCCAGTGACCTTGCAGTACTCGAACCAATGACCAAGTTTTTCTTTTGAATTATTTCAAAATGGAATTCAAGCAAATTAGTTTTACATCTTCAACCAAACAAGCTTTGATTTCTATTCATGCTTCTAAACAGATCTTAACAATTTTACTTTCCCAAGCCATCAAAGTCTTGATATAGGGATCTATAAATCATTAAATCTTGATCCATAACAACAAAATCAGAAATAAAAAAGAAAAAAGTATGGGGTAATTTTGTCCTTTCCATGATCCACATCAAACAAGGAGAAAGTAACACAGCACCCCCCCCCACCAAAAGTCCAAGAAAACTACCAATCCAAGAGAAGAAAGTAACACACCTCCAATTTACAAAACTATCCTCCAATTCATACCAATAATTACATAACCAAAATTATTCCAAAAGTAAAATTCCATAAATATTCAATACTTTTATAATTTATTCATCCAATATATACTTTTTTTTTTTTTTTAAACTCATAAAACTTCAAAAATATTTAAAAAATCACAACCAAAATTTCAACTACTAGAGAACAAATTCTGACTTGTATGAACACAATGCTTCCAATAATATAAAAATATTTACTCAATTTTTTCCAGTTACAATCGGTTGATGTTTATTATCATTTATCCCCAATTCTCGTTTCTGATCTCCATCTCTCTCTATAAACACATATTTTGCATAGAATTTCAACTACTACACAACAGATTATTACTATATGAACACAATGCTTCCAATAATATAAAAATATTTGCTCTAATTTTCCAGTTACGATCGATTGATGTTTATTATCATTTATCCCCAATTCTCATTTCTGATCTCCATCTCTCTATAAACACACATATTTTTCTCAAAAATTCAATCCATATATCCATAAACAACATGAAATCAAAAGCATCGAAGCTAAAATCGACGTAAAATTAAACAATAGAAAACAATAAATGCAACAACTTCTACTGTTCTACACCATACCTTACAAAAACACATGAGATTATGAACTGAAAACGAATCGAATTCCGATTTTGTGAAGCTAATTGTGAAGTATTGAACACTTGAGAGAATGAAAAAATTGAACAAATCGAAAGCATACCTGAGGATTTGAAGAAATTTAAAGAAATTTTCAGAACTCCATTTTCTCTCTCTCTCTCTAGATTTTCTCTCTCTAGAATGAGGGAGGAGGGGAGGAAGAAAGTGTGGGCTTTTTTTTTTTGCAGCTTGTAGAGAGAGAAAGATGAAGAGAGAGAAAGCGCCAAGGCAACAGTCCACGTCATCAGACACGTGTTCGTGCGTTAAATTTTACAATCTCTATCTCATTAAAAAATTAGAGGAAAATGATAACAAAAATATTGAGTAAGAGTCATTATCATCACTCACTAACGTTGTGTTCTCGAAACTCATTTAACGAAGAAAAGGAAGAAAAGTGAGGGAAAGGGGAGGAAAGTAAAAAAAAATTGTGTTCTCGAAACTTTTTTAGGAGATAAAGGAAAGGAAACGGAAGGAAAGAATTGTTAACTTTCCTCCCAAATGTGGGAGGAAAGGGAAGGAAAGGAAAAGAAAGAAATTAAAACCATTTAAAAAAATTACTGAAATTATTAAAATTACAAAACTACCCAATATTTCATTATAAAGAATATATTTTATAAGAGTATGTTTGTAAAATTGACATCTTTCATTTCCTTTCTCTCATGTTCAAGAACATGAAAAACTATTTCCTTTCCTTTCCTTCGTTTTTCTTCCGTTTCGAGAACACAAATGAAAAAATTATTTTCCTTCTCTTTCTTTTCCATCCATTTCTTTTCTTTTCTTTTTCTCTCCAGATTAGAGAACACAGCGTAAGTAAGGGTCGTTTATCAAAATGCTTATCTGGTAAGTGCTTACCGACAAGGATATTGCACTCACTTACCTTATCGTATAACATTCCTGACCATCAAAATTGATTGTTGGTAAGTGTCTTAAACCCAGTAAGTGCTTACCGGATAAGAGTCATTTCCCTCACTTACCGGATAAAACTCTCGATCCTTGTTATGACCCTTATCAGGTAAGATTCTAGGTAGTTTTGATGCTCAATAGGTAAAGATCATAAGGTAAGTGATACCGGTAAACGTTTATCCGGATAAGTATGTAGTAAACGCCCCCTAAGACTCTCGATCTTTGTCTTTCCTCTTACTGGGTTAAGATTTTTGGTTATGTTTATGTTCGTCCGATAAGGTAATTGAACCGGTAAGCGCTTACCAAGGTAAATATTTATTAAACGGCCCCTTAATTGGTCTTATAGTCATTATTCTCTCATTTTACCCAAATGTCACTACTTCCGCAATCTCCAGGTTCGCAAAGCTAAAAAACAAAAACAAAAACGAATCTGATCAATTTACCTTTAAAAAAATGCGGACATGCGCCTGAAATTTGTGGACCTGGATCTTGCGAACATGAAATTTGCAGACTTGGGCTTGAAAATTACGGAGGTAATGATATTTTGGTAAAGATGTGAGAGAAATGGTTAGGAGACCAATTTGAGAATGTGAAATAGCTAGTTGAGTCAATTTCTCTAAACTCTTTTTAAAAATATATTTATAATTTACTGGAGTTTAAATTTATAAGTTATCATTTATAAATTTCAGGTTTGAAACATATAAAACTAAGGGGTTGTTTGTTTATTTTAAAAAACCTCTTAATGACTCTTAAGTCTGAATCATTCAGAACTTTTTACACACCACCTCTTATTAATCATAACTAAAATAAGACTTCAGTTTGTGTGCACCTAAACTAGTTCCATGAGACACTGAAAAATGAACATATCAGTCAGAAAAATCCTTTGTGGCCTTGAGAAGACTCAATCTGGCGACATGATAGGGAGGAAGTCGGATACTCCACAAATCTCAGATGTTCTTTTTTAAAGAGCAGTTGTATTAATTTTTCATTTTTAATATACGATAAAATTTTAAGTTGTTTTGCATTGTACATTATAAGTTCGTAATTGATGTTCCTTTTAATAGATTAAGTAACGATTTAAAATGGCTTCGATTCATAAATTCATAGTTCAAGCAATAACGAGTCTGGTCAAGTCAAACCAATTGTCTTGGACAAAAGAGTATTTTAGACGTTTTACCAAAGTTAAATATCTATATCTTTCTCAAAAAACACTTAGGGGCCGTTTGTCGAATGTTTATCGGGCAAGTGTTTATGAAGTGCCACTTGTCTTAGCGGGTGGACATTACAAGGATTAAAAAATCTTACTCGATAAGTGAGAGATAAGACTTTTACCTGTTAGCGCTTATTAGGTAAAAAAACGCTTACCAACAATTCGTTTTGATGGCAGGAAATGTTACCTGATAAGGTAAATTAGAATAGTGGCTATTGTCAGTAAGTGCTTACTGGGTAAACGCTTACAAATATCATTTATCTTATTGATTGAGCATGGCAAGGGCCAAGACGCTTACCCGGTAAGAGACAAAGGGACGTCTGAGAGCTTTACCCGATAAGCATGGGAAATGACTCTTATCTTGCCGGTAAGCACTTACCCGCTAAGAACTT
This sequence comes from Arctium minus, assembly GCA_954870635.1. NCBI lineage: Eukaryota > Viridiplantae > Streptophyta > Magnoliopsida > Asterales > Asteraceae > Arctium > Arctium minus. The sequence goes on along the minus strand of OX941094.1, from coordinate 2,111,028 downwards.
GGTAAACGGCCCCTTAGATCATGTTTGTAGATAACTTACAAAAAAATATTGCATTAATAATTCAATTAAAGAAACGTTTAGATTTAAATCGGTGTAATTAATTGTTAGTCAAATATTTTACAAAAATACGTGTTCATTCAGAGGACATGATTTCTTGAGTTTCGGTGGAAAAGATAACAATTTCATAATAAAACACTAACGATAATTAAAAAAATATTAATTATAGCAATTGAAAAACAGATTTACATAAACATATATCAACAATTCCCTTGCAGCAATAAGTAAAAACACATCATGTGACATCCATGATCATGGGTCTGTCATATAGTGGTATCTTTAATTGGGGTGGGTCGTGATCGACGAGGATTAGTCGGGGGCCACCCTTAAGTGGGAGCCCGGATACCCCGGGAACATGTGCGTGTGTTAACTTGTCGTTCAAAAAAAAAACAATAAATAAAAAACATATTTAGTTATCTGTGTAAACAATCTTGTTAAAGTGACAATACTACTAAATCAAATATGTTTTTTCCTAGTTTACATAAATATACGTATTTGGATTTAATATTTCTCATTCGTATTTTATCCCGCATCTTGTATGGAATGATAACTGTTATCTTCAACGTGAAAGTATCTAAACCAACAAAGCGAAAGTGACCATAGACCTTTTGATAATACCGTTTTTAATTATATAAAAGTTTTAGCAAACTTTTGGCATGATTAACATATCGTATTTAGTTATTGGCTGTTTTTTCTAGAGAATTTACATCAACGGGAAAGCTTTAACATCAAGGTGTCGGTATGTTGCCGCTGATATCATAACCATCCATCTGCTATTAGATCGACGTGCAATAAATAATACTTTTTGTAAATGTAAAAAAAGATCGTTATCATAATCAAGAATTTAATTTGATTATATACACACGCACCAAAAATAAAAATTAAAAGACGAGATGTTTTGATCAACTATGGTCAACCTTCATCGACCAGTATGTCAAAGTTATATACAAAACACAAAGATCGATAAATTATTAAGTTTTATGGTAATATAAATAGTTGACTTGTTTTGTATAAACGGGTAAATAATCTAATCATCGACTCATCAATTAATGGCACACATTTTGTTTGATGATTTTATATATCATATAATAGTTATAAATAATACAAATAAAGTATATCTTTAAATAAGTTAATTAAAAAACATTTTTATTTTTTTACCCAATTTTCATACATATAAATATATTAAAAAAAAACAATGGTAGAAAATTTGAATGAAGAATCTGAAATAATTTATGGTAGTTCGAAAAAATCCGAATAATAAAAAGAAAAGTTAATATTTGATTCAATTTAGAAGATCTTAGTGAATTGGCGGATGCATACAAGTGGTCGACGATGGTAGTGGTGGTGGCGGTGGACAGTGGTAATAGAGGTATTTGAAGTGGAGGAAGAGGTGGAGGTCACCGGTGAGCGTCGGTAGTGGCGGCGACGATGGGTGGTGGTGATCGGTGGAGGTGGCGATGGGCGATGGTTGTGGAGGTGGTGGATGAAGTTGTTGTAGTAGTGGAGGAAGAGGTGGAAATGGCCGTCGATGTTTGGTGGTGGCTACCGGTGGCCGTCGATGGTGGTGGCGGCCATAAGTGGTGGTGATCGATGTTGGTGGAGGTGGTCGACGATGGTAGTGGTGGTGGTGATGGCTGATGGTTATGGAGGTGGTGGAGGATGTTGTTATGGTGGAGAAATAGGTAGCGGTGGTCGACGGTGGTTGGCGATGGCTACCGGTGACCGCTAATGATGACAGTGACGACGATGAGTAGTGGTGACCTTTAAGACCAATATCATATTAGGATTATATATCAAATGGTGGTAGATCAATGATTTTTAGTTTGTCTCACTTTTGTCACATGTTGTTCCACCTATTTTGATGGAACAAGAAAATACTCTTTTTTGTCTCATCTTGTCTCACCCTGGTATATAGGTGTTCTTTTACTTGCATTTTAACAAGCGCAACATTTAAAACTATAGATACTATGATTACAAATCTATAACAAGAAAACATAGCATCCTGTAGAGGTTTAGACTTGGGGGATGTTTGGCAGTTGCTGAATGGTTAGGTGTAGAATGATTAAGTGATCAGAATGATTAAGAGACTCTTATGATATAATGCGAAATGAAATATGATTGTTTGTTAATTGTTCTGGATGAAATCAGGACTCTAAATGGTTAAGACATGGTCAAGACACTGAATCATTCAGAGGGTTTTGGAACCATTAAGAGACAAACCTTTTTTTTGCCAAACAAGATTTACCTCTTAACGATTCAGAGATTGTCTGTTAATGAAACCATTAAGAGGTAAACAAACAACCCCTTATATTGTTTATTGAACATAGATGCATACAAAAAAATTGTAACAGACTAATGTTATAAATACTGAATATACAGTTGCCATTGTTCAAATTGTTTAGTATAATTTACCTCTCGGTTTAAATTGTTATAAAAAGTCCATCTTTCAATGACCGAAGATATATGTTATTGAACCCGAACCATGCATACATACACACCCAACTTTCCAAAAAAGGACCCATCTGCCCTTTATGAATGTTCGAGGGGAGAAATTGTCAAGTAACAAACTAAAAGGATGTATTATGACCAATACAATTAAAATGGCGGAGCAAAGTGTGAACAATCATATTTGTAGAGTACTCAATGTCATGATCCACCGTACACGTGTTCGAATCAGAATCAACATACACGTCGTGAAGGATTGGACAACTAGCTCAACCAGTCATGTGGCTGACGTGGTCGTTTTACGCTACATTAAATTAATTCAATATTTAAATTTTAAAAATTAATTACGTCACCAATAAATTATAATCTATAAAACGTTTCACGTCCGCATGCGCCCATTTCATCATATGAAATTACGATTTTACCCATATATCTTGTTCATGGGTCTTTGAGATATTTTGGATTTTTTTTAATTCTTTTATATTTAAAAATTAATCATCTATTTTAATTAATTTAAGAGAAAATAAATAAATTTGTATCAAAATTTACTAGAAGTGTACTCGCGCAATGCCGCTAGATATAACACGATTTTAATGTTTCATTTTATTTTCTATTTCTTGTTAATTTACATTACGATTTTGGTTGGTTGTGAGAGAGTGATAATGATTTTTTTATATAAATTTGTTTAATTTAGACTTAATAATATAATATAATTTATTTTGGTTTAATAATATAATTTATTTTATAAAATATTCGGTTAGATTTTTTTAATTATATTTTATATTTTAATATTTAAAATTTGATTTATATTTTATATTTAATTATGATTAGAGTTATTTTAGGGGAGTTAAAGTTTGAAATGATTTTAGAAGAGTTAAAATGGTTAGAGATAATGATTGAAAATTAATAAATAACATTAAATGTAGTACATACAGCTTTAATGGTTGTTTTTTAAGTAATTAACATTAAATAGCAATACATTAAGCTTTATGACTTGTTTTTAAAAGTTTTTTTTATGCAATCTTTATAATATAGTATAGATCATTTTATTTTCTATTTCTTGTTGATTTACATTACAATTTTGGTTGATTGTGAGAGAGTGATAATGATTTTTTTATATAAATTTGTTTAATTTAGACTTAATAATATAATGTAATTTATTTTGGTTTAATAATATAATTTTTTTATAAAATATTCGGTTAGATTTTTTTAATTATATTTTATATTTTTATATTTAAAATTTGATTTCTATTATATATTTAATTATGCTGAGAGTTATTTTAGGGGAGTTAAAGTGTGAAATAATTTTAAAAGAGTTAAAATGATTAGAGATAATGATTGAAAATTAATAAATAGCATTAAATGTAGTACATACAGCTTTAATGGTTGTTTTTTAAGTAATTAACATTAAATAGCAGTACATTAAGCTTTATAACTTGTTTTTAAGAGTTTTTTTATGACATCTTTATAATATAGTATAGATTAATAGAGAAGAAAATTAGTGAATTTAAAATATTTACTTAAAAAACAAACTAGAAGCGTACTCGCACAATGCAGCGAGATACATCACGATTTTAATGTTTCATTTTACTTTTTGTTTTTTTTATCGATTTACAATACAATTTTGGATGGTTTTAAGAAACTGATAATCTTTTTTTTATAAATTTGTTTAATTTAGTCTTAACAATATAATGTTTTTTATATAAAAAAAATTAAGTATTTTGTATAATTCAATGGTTATATTATATATTTTAACATCTATAAAAAATAACCAATTACATATTTAATAATATAATTAAAACAAATTTATAGTAATATAATCTATTAATTAATAGTGATACATGGAAATGTCTGCATAAAAGAAATGTCATGCACATGCCAAATTGGTGGGTGTTAGAAGCCTCCAGTAGTAATATGTATATTGTGCTTTGATACTTGTAAATTAAGAGATTTTTAAAATATTGCATAAAATGATAGTATCTTGTGCCTAATAATTTGTATTTAAGAGTTTTTTATTCCTGTTTTATAATATAGTATAGATATAGATAGATTTAGGAGAAAATAAATAAATTTGTATCAAAATTTATTAATAGAGAAGAAAATTAGTCAATTTAAAATCTTTACTTAAAAAACAAATTAAATATTTACAACTTAGTAAAGTGTTAACCACAAATTTCGTCCCTATGGTTTGTTAAAAATAACATTTTTCGTCCCTGCACTTTCAAAATTACAAGATGACCATTGTGGTTTGGAAAAACGTCTGGACCATTAAATGAAGAAAAAAGAGTTTATATTACATCTCATTATGTAAAAAGATTTTTATAAAATAAAATATGAAAAAAGATTTTATAAAATAAAATATGGAAAAATCATTATGAGATGTAATATAAAAAAATACGGAAGAAAAAATATTTTATATTACATCTCATTAATATAGATTTAAATTTTAAATGTAAAATCTACATTTAAAATAGATTATGCTAATATAAAATCTATTTTATAAAATCCTCCACCAAAAAAACAAATAGTTATATTAATAAATGAGTATTCATTCCACAAATAGATGATTATGTGAGATACTGTGCTTGGAAATGTTGTACCAAAGCATTAAGAAATTGTAAATTAAGTAATTGGCTTTAATTAGTTGTAATTTGTGCTTAAAATGTTGTAATTAAGAGTTTTTATGTCGTCTTTATAATATAGTATAGATAATAGTTTTCCTAAATGTATGTAATGTTAACTAATTTTGTATAAATGGAAAAAAAAAAGTCTTCGTATTCAAATGAACTCTCTTTGATCTGTTATTCTCTAAAAATAATTATTAATTAATTACATGTCAATGTTAAATTATATTTAAGAATTAAGAAATTGTAATTATCTATATCTATATTATATTATAAAAACGACATAAAAAACTCTTAATTACAACATTTTAAACACAAGTTACAACTAATTAAAGTCAATTACTTAATTTACAATTTCTTAATGCTTTGGTACAACCTTTCCAAGCACAATATCTCACATAATCATTATTTGTGGAATGGATACTCATTTATTAATATAACTATTTGTTTTTTTGGTGGAGGATTTTATAAAATAGATTTTATATTAGCATAATTTATTTTAAATGTAGATTTTACATTTAAATCTATATTAATGAGATGTAATATAAAATCTTTTTTCTTCCGTATTTTTTTATATTACATCTCATAATAATTTTTTCATATTTTATTTTATAAAATCTTTTTCCATATTTTATTTTATAAAATATTTTTACATAATGAGATGTAATATAAACTCTTTTTTCTTCCGTATTTTTTTTGCTAATATAAAATCTATTTTATTTTAAAAAATCTACACGTATTTTATATTAGCATAATATAAAATCTACACGTATTTTTTTTCACGAGCATTAAAAGAAGAAAAAAGAAGGTTGATATGAGTTAAAAATAAAAAATAACGAGATACACTAATAAATTATCGTATTCTTTAAAATAAAAATATTTCGCAATACTTTCCAAATTAACCAAGTGTAAATATAATAAAATAGAAACGATGTAGATATAAAAATATTCTTCCATATTTTTAATATATTTACATTTAAATGTAAAATTGAAAATAAAAAGAAAATATTTTAAAATATTCTCTACATTCACTATAAATATATATAGCTTCTCTATGTATCATCCGAGTATAAGAGGAATACGAACGGTCGGGTGTCAATGGCGGAACCTGCAACTGAACAAAAGGTATTCCACTATATTTTTGTTTCTTTGAAAAACTACTTTTTTATATTTTATTTTATTTACTGAGGATTTGTTTATATTTTTCAAAACCCACAATCATATTTTTTGAAGTAGGGGAATAAGATATATATACATATCTTTATTTTTATCGACTAATACTATGAGGTCTTGAAGTCAATAGTCAGATAAATATGTTGTGAGACATGTCGTTTGAGTTTTAAATAATATAATACAAAACTATTACCAATATTATTGCACAAACTCATAACAACAAACGATTAAGAATATATGCAAGTTAACCACTTATGAAAATACATTCATTTTTCACATTGTATTTCATTAACTGTTAACAGATAAATTACATTTCATTTTAACTCGGTTCAATATTCCAACAAAAAATTTATCTTTCCGTGCAATGCACGGGCCCAACACTAGTTATTACTTAAATGTATAAATTATTTCTCTTAATTATCGAATAAATGTATGAATCAAGATGGCAAAATAAATGGTATGTTTATATTTCATAATAATATTAATTTTTTTGGAGTATGTATCTTCAGTTACTTTCCCAAAAAAACATACAATTTAAGAAAGCCAAATAATTTTATAAATCTTCCCTTTGTTTCACAAGAAATTACTGAAATTAGAGGTAGCAAAATGATCATGTCCTACAAAATTGGGTAATTGGTCAAATAAATGATTTTATTAGGGTTGAACTGGGTTTTCCCACCAACATTTTTTTGACGACATTGAAGTCAAACAATCTAATCGGATCGATTTACAAATTAACTCTATGTTTATATTTTGTTGGAATGATATGTAAATTCTTTGATTTATGATTTTTATATTAAAAAAAGACTAAACGCATCTATTAACTACAAATTGGGACCGATGTTGTATCGTTGTAGGTGCATCATCTCACCTATCTATGTCTATCATGTCATTGTTGTAGCTTCGATTTATCCATTTTCAACGTACAATAAACATTATAACATTTCAGTTATCATCTTATGCAAACAGAAGTTACGTCTTTGATTTCTTTAGAGGGTTAAGTCAGTAATTCCCCATACATCTATGAATGTTTCAGTTATGTAATTACCAAACATGTATACCAAAATATTATCCCCACTAAATCAAGGAAAACAGATCTTGTCGGCTTGAAACTCTCAGCAATGATCGTGTGTTTCACAACAAGAAGTAGGATACACGTAACAAGTTTTATCAATTTTGTCTCGTAAATAGGTCAAACAGATGGAATTATTCAAAACAGTGGATGAAAGTCAACATATTTGATTTGTTAACTAGGGTATGTCACAATCTCGATACAATTAAAATCAAACACATCTCAAACAAACAAATAGTGACGTTTCTATGACAGATAACCAAATTATCAAACTTGAAACTGACAAATATAGTTTGGAGCTATTTTACTTTACTTAAACTATAGTTATTCATCAACCATTAAATAATGAAATACGTATACGTTTTATGAGATGACATAAGAATTACAATCGAGAAAGGTAAAATTGTTGCTAGTGGTGTTTACTGTTTGATTTTGTTGGTTTGATGCCAAAATTCTCAGTGAAATCAATAAGATTAATTTGACTGAATTCTATGTTAAACTGACCAAGATTACATAGATAATATTTGGAGCCGTGTTTAATTTTTATTTTTTATATTATTTGAGAAATTTTCAAATATAAACCATGTAAATGTTATAAAACATATATAAACAAAATTTAGGTATGTTTGTTAGTAGATTAATGAGACTCACAACTTATTCGTTCAAATATATATATGGTTGTTTGAAAGTTATTTGATGATATAAAAAATGGTTTATTCAGTGAGTTTGTTGGAAGAGTTTTATGGAGAAAGTTAGGTTTTTTCAAATTTTTCCCTCCTAAATAAAAAACACGCTCATTTCATTCATTAAAAGCCCCTGCCAAACAAAAACATTTTCAATTTATACAGAAAAATTAATCTACACAGACTGATTTATCCGTACAGTAATTAATGGAAACCAACCAAATAACCCCTCAATCTTCCATCAAGCATATGATTATTTTGTTTTATAAATATATTGATTATTTTCTAGTTTAAAACAATGACGATAATGAATGGACTATATCATTTTCTTAGTGATCATAACTAATGAATTATGATTATCTGTAATAAATATTCGATTATTTTCTGATACAATTTCGTTTATAAAATTTACATGATTTGTATTTAATAATTATTATACATTTTAATGTAATAATTCATACTTATTTAAAGTATAAATATTTTAAAAATATTTATTTAATCTATACTATATTATAAAATAGACATAAAAAACTCTTAAAAATAACCCATTAAGCATTATGTACTATTATTTAATGCTAATCTACTTAAAATCTCTTAAAAAACAACTAATGAAGCAATATGTACTACTTTTAAATGCTTTTAACCCTAATTAATAAATTTCATTCTTATCCCCCAAAATCCTTATCTCTAATCCCAAACCCTAAAATTATGAAATTTGAATTCTGATAAACATAGTCAAAACAGGATAAACATCTCAATTTAAATATAAAAAATTTAAAATATATAAGATAATTAATGAATTTTAACAAACTACTTAATTTTTTTTATATAAAAAACATTATATTATTAAGTCTAAATTAAACAAATTTATAAAAAAAAAAAAAACATTATCACCCTCTAAAAATCATCCAAAATCGTACTGTAAATCGATAAAAAACAAAAATAAAAAAAAACATTAAAATCATGATGTATCTCGCTGCATTGCACGAATACGCTTCTAGTGATTTATAATTTGAAAACAAATTTATCTTAAAGTAAAACATATCATACGAGCATTGAATAATAAAATAAATGTACTACAAAATTGAAATTAATTATATATATGTATATATATGGTTGGGTTCCGGTGAGAATTTGAGTTAACGGTGAAAAGCATGAGAACTGGTTATCTACCGTTAGATGAGAAATAGACGTACATTAGGATGAGATGCACCAGATCGATTCATTTCTAAGGTGTAATGCATGAGAGGGTTTGTTAGGATCAAGCGCTTACCACTACGCCAAAATCAATTGCTGATGGAGAAGGCGCAACTTTATTTCCTTATAGCGTAGCAGTCAGCGCCACATTTCGATTTAGGAAGATGTTAGCCAATGACCCAACAAGCCCCCCCCCCCCCCAACATCTGCCAGCACTAACAAGATCTTCGCTATAAGTCAATGGTTGCACAACATGTTCTTTGGCATTTAAATGCACTCCATGAGATTCGAACCCGTGACCTGTTCTAATACCACATGTTAGGATCAAGCACTTACCACTACGCCAAAAGCAATTGTTGATGGAGAAGGCGCAACTTTATTTCTTATAGCATATCAGCCAGTCCCACGTTTCGATTTAGGAAGATGTTGGTCAATGACCCAACAGGGTTTGAGATTAAAAGAGATCAACGGTTCATATCCACTTCTCATGTTTCTCATCATTAACTCAACTTCTCATACGATCATCCGGTCAACATTTGCGGCTTTGACCGTAAAACACCGGATAATTCTTGTGTGGTTTCTAGAAGATACAAGGGTAGTTTCGTAAAATACGTTAGACGAGTTCATATATGAACCAGTGTAATTCACATGTGAACTATTTTAACTGATTCTCATATATGAACTTTTGTGATTCATATATGAACAATACGTTCATATATGAATCAGTTAATTAGTTAATGTGTGAATCACAAAGGTTCATATATGAATCTGTTAATTAGTTCAACGGATTCATTTATGACATTACAGTTAATTAGTTCATATGTGAATCAGTTAGTTGGTCAATATATGAGGCATTTGAAAGAGTTCATATGTAAATTATACTGATTCACATATGAACATATAGTTCATATATGAACTCGTCCCGTGTATTTGTAAAAACTACGAAACTGTCCTTCTATTTTTGGAAATAGCCGCAACTTTTGACCAGTCAAAGCCGTAATTGTTGACCAGTCAAAGATGCAATCAGGGGCGGATCTAGTTGCATTTTAGTGGGGGGATGGGACCCCATTAAAAAGGAAAAAAAATGAATTTTTTAGGGTAAAAACTTGGATTTTTAGCTTTCTATCTTAATGTCCCCCCAGTAATTTTTCGTCCGGGACCCCATCAACCAAAAAAAGTGCCTCGAAGTCGACCACAAAATCAAAATTAACTCTCGAAATCGATTAAAAAACCAAAAAAGTTCTTCGAAATCGACAAAAAAACCTTAAAAATCCCTTAAAATCAACGAAAAAAACTTTAAAAGCCCTCGAAACGTTAGATTTAGGCTAAAAATACATCGAACAACTTTATGGGCATTTAAGTTACCTTAAAGGTGCCCCCACCAGGAAAAAATCCTGGATCCGCCACTGGATGCAATATTTGACATATCAAAACAAATTTTGACCGAATGAAAGACTATGACTACTTCTTTATTTATCATATATTTAACATTTCTCAAATGAACCTTTATATATTAAAAAAAAACAATTTCAAATATATTTATTCACTTGTACGGAAAAATAAATTTTAATTTTAAAAAAAAAGAATGGTATGTGGGGTCCAGTTATCAGTTTATCCGACGCGGAGAGCACACCGTGTCTGACGCAAATTGATGTTTGACTTGGAGCCAAAGCGCACCAACAACCAAACTCAATCCCAGCCGTCCATTTTCTTATGCTGAATCAGCACGCTTTCTTATCACCACGTGTTACCCCACCAATGGTTGATCCCACCCCCCTTTTTTAAGAGAGAATTTATAGTGCAAATTACAATTTTGGTCCTTGTGGTTGACACATGCTGTCAAGTCTAGTCCCTATTTTAAACTGATTAAATTTTTTTTATCATTGTGGACTGGTTGTCACTTTGTTTTGTTTTTGGTTTATGTGGCTAACGGTGTTAACAATGTTCAGAAAGGTCGGAGAAGGGGATGAGCAAGTGATGAGATCGACGAATTTATGGTGGTTGACGAGGTTTACAATTGGAGTAAAATGTAATTTATTCTAATTTATGAAGTAAATTACGGATTTTGGGCTATGTGTAATGTTAAAAATTATGGATTTGGTTCTACATCTTCATTTATTTCACAATAAGCCTTAATGTTTAACCACTTGGGTTGTGGCGCACTGGTAAAACTTTTGGGGGATGTAATGGAAGATCTCATCTACCCAGGGTTCAAATCCAGGCGCTGCCAATGCTCTTGTGGTCATGGAGGTTCACCTGCGATGACTCTAGGTCATTCGTGGTCGACTAGGGATTAGTCGGTGCGCATAATTTTGCCCGGAAACCCACGGTTACCCAAAAAAAAAGAGCCTTAATGTTTGTATTTTGTTTTGGATTTGGTCCCTCGTCTTAACAACCATCCAGTATGTTTGTTTACTACAACTCTACAAGGGTATTTTCGTCTCTACAATTCCTATAATTCCCATTCCTCTACTGCTTCAATGAAGCCCTTCTTCCCCACCGCTCTGATGAAAGCCCTCATCCTCCTTGCTCCGATGAAACATCACAGTGTTTATTTACTTATCAATTAAGCCTAAGATCTGCATCCCTAGTGTCGTTCTAGGGTTTTAGGGTTTTCTTTAGGATGTGATTTATTTAGCCCTTTTATTTTAGGTTGATTTGTGCATTTGGTTTTTATGAATTTGATTTGTGTTTCTGATTTTGGGTTTGATTTATGTTTTTCGTGTTTGGTTCGATTTAAAGTTTGTTTCACAAACTAATTGGATGAAATTCTATTATATTATTATAGTATATTGTTGATGCTCTTCATTCTTCATGTGGAGAAGACGCCAAGACGGGTTTCCAACAAAAATATAAGAAAAACATTAAAAAGGAGGAAAATGGCAAAAGACATAAATGCCCTCACAGTTAACCGACATGATGGATAGCCGTTATGTTGAGAAACCAAATCCAAAACAAAATGTAAACATGGAGGATAATTGTGTAATGAATGAATATGTAGGACCAAATTCATAACTTTTAACATACCACGAGGACGAAAGTCGTAATTTACTCTACTTTTATATTATCCTCTAAAATCTATTAAATCAGTTTAATTAAATTTTAAATTGATCAAAATTATTATAACTGTCATTTGATTTAACCTTTTATGTAATCATAGGGACATCGAAAAATCGAATTTTTGTTTTTGATTAAAAAATAACGTTTTTTAGTTGAATATTAACATCAACCACAATTATAAAATACCAGAATTACAAAACAACTGACTAAAATATAACACCTGTGAATGAAAAACCAACAACATGGGGTAAGTGATTATACTGAATAAAACCAATACAATACCAACAAAAACCACCACTGAGGTATGAACATACTAAATAAAACGGAAACATGACTTCTGGAAATAACAAATTTCTGGTAGTCAAAATATTGTTCCACCTCAACATTTACGCCATATCACTGTCTCGTTGATGTTTGAATCTTTGTAGTCAACGTACTATACAATATATCGTCCCCGAACCAAAAGATTGAAGGATGATAACGAAAACAACTGGCCATAAACAATGCTTCATCTATTTCTGGCATAAATCTACTTAAATACCAACATTTGATTGTGCATCAAGGAAGCAAAATGAAACAATACCTCTAAAAATAACTTTATGTACCAAAAATCGAGAGGAACGAGTCTAAACCGACACAAAAGCATACTAAAGATGCTGATATAAAAAAAATGTTAGAGTGAAACGTAATTTAATATACAGGTTTAATCATCAATCAAAAATTATGGACGTTTGCTACAGAGACATTTTACAAGACGTTTGTGGTTAGTTGTTGATAACTTTTATCGCGACGTTAGTTCCAATTCATATTATTCGAGATGTCTTGGTTTTTTGGGAATGGTAACCGATATCAAAATAGTGGACATAGATAACGATTCTCGGAATCTGTTTGGTCTACATTAAGGTTTGGGAACATATCAAATCGTTAAACGAGAGCATCTCATCCAAAATCAGGTGGGAATATGAATATGGTCTCGTTCTAAGTATTTGGTAATGAATTATCAATAACATTCTATCATTACTTTAACTTATTTAAACATCAATCGGACATTCTCAATTTACAAATAGTCTGAATTATTTGCTATTATTTAAAAAATGATTAGTATCAATAGAAACTACTTAAGATAATTATTCTCATAATATAAAATGAAAACCATGAAATGGAATTATTAACATAAATAATTTAAACTTTAGTTTTGAGTTTATATATATATATAGAGAGAGAAAGATGAGGAGGATCATATATATATATATATATATATATATATATATATATATTTTAAAAAGAATATGAGAATAATTTTAAGTCAACCATTTCATTAGATAATATCTTAAATAATTAATTCTAAAAATAAATAAATAAAGGTATAAAAGTAATTTAGTTATATAAAAGTTATTTTAGGTATTTATTTAAAATTCTACTTTTACCATATTTATGAATTTAATATGATTTATTTATTTTTTAATAAATTTTTTATATTTAATTAATTTAAAATAAATGTATTTAATTTTCATTTAAAGAATTCATTTTTTATTTAGAACAATATTTTAAAAAATTAAAATTTTTATCAAAATCACATGTGATTCACAATGAATTATTTTTTTTTTCAAAATATTTTTCTAATCATATATGATTTAAAGTTTGAAAAACATTAATTTAAATTAAACGTTAAAAAGAAATTAATGAAAACAGAATCATATGTGATGTGTAGTAAAACAATAAAATATGTATAAAATTACATGTATTTCAAAACGTAATTCATAATTTTTCATCAAAATCATATGTGATTCATAATGAATTTACTTTGTTTCAAAATGTTTTCCTAATCACATTTGATTTAAAATTTGCAAAACTATTATTCAATTAAACATTTGTAAAAGAAAAATAGTGAAAACATAATCATATGTGATGTGTAGCAAAACAAATTTAAAATGCATAAGATCGCATATGATTTAAAACGTAATTCATAATTTACACATATCACTTGCAATGATGCAGATAACTTACATATCTCTTCTACTATGATCAATATCACATATGATACATTGATGAAAATTAGCGAATCTTTTTAGGAAAAAAAGGTCGATTAGTTGTTGTGGATATCACAGTAGAATTTTTTTAAATAAACTAATTCAATAAAAATAAATATTTAAAATGAAAAATTAAATCACACTTATTTTAATGTTGTAAAAAATAGTAAGTAAATAAATAAAAAATTAATCATGCTTAAATCATGAATAAATACCTTAATTAATTTTATTACATAATCTATATAAAATAAATGAGTTTCCACATATAATATGCATACAACAAATGACACATATGCCCTTTTAGGCGAATTTTAAAAAAGTTCTATTTAAAGTATTATTTAATAAAATATTTGATCCAGAATTATTCTCTTATTCATTTAAATATGTATTATTCTCGTTTAAACCTGACTTTATATATATATATATATATATATATATTATTATGTATGTCGGTTGTTAACATTGAAAACATAAATAAAACGTATACATGTTTGCCTCTTTCGCTTTCAAGCCTTTATCAAATACAACATTGGTATCAAGTGAGATGGTAAACCACGACAAAAATGGACTTATTGTGTACCTCTCTATTATTCGTATGTAATATTTTTATAAATAAATGATAAGTTATATGTTGTTTTTATATGTTAATTTTTTTTAATTTGATCTCATTTTTTGATTGATATATTTTTTAAATAGCTTAATTAATAAAAGCTTATTATTACTATTTGTTTAAATATTTATTTTTATTTAAATTTGTTAATTTATATTTTAAAGTTTTAAAAAGTACAATATTTAACTTGACATATAAATTTAGGTGAATTCTATCCATACCCCCTCCTATAAGGGGTATGTGAGTGAGGTAGGAGGGGTATGTGAGTGAGATAGAGGGGGTATGGGGGATTTTGTGAGTGAGGAGGGGGTAAGGATAACAACACCCTAAATTTAACATTGCAACAAATTTGGGTTTATAGGACCTTAACAATTTTTAAAGGGCTGTTTTTTTTTTTAACTTTTTAATGGCCATTAAGTCTGAATCGATCAGACCTTTTTACATTTAGACTATTTTTTTCCAGTTTTTAGAACCTCTTAACTTTTAAATACGTCTGAAATAAGAAGTGGTGACCTAACTTCTTAAAACTTTTTTTATCATTGCCTCGTTCATATGTTCTACTTTCTCTCAAGACGCCCACAGAACTTACAAAAACAAACAATCTTCTTGATTTAGATTTCAGACTCCAGCACCACCTCTTATTAATCAGAAATGAAATAAGACTTCAGATTTCAAACCTCTTAAAACACAAACATCACCTAAGTGTCATAATAGTTTGTTTTATAAGACTTAATTTATAGGACAAAAAAAGGTCATATCTAAAGGCGTTTAATAAGTTTATAGGACGCTTTTTGGCGTATTAACAAGTTTTTAGAATATTTTTAATATAAAGTGTAACACCCTCAAATTTGGAAAGAGCAACTAATTTAAAATTTTCAATAATATCTCAAAGAAGGATAAAATCCCCTTCTACCATACAACATTTGATATACCTCAAATGGAAATCTAGATTTAACCTCACAAATAATAAAACAAGTCTTATACAGTCGGATGTTACTAAATCCAATCCAAGTTGCTATTCCCAAAGTGCGGAAGACTTCACCAAGCAAAACACTTCTCAAGCACACAACTAGCACTCTTCACTTCACAGTGTCACTAGATCTATTCCCAGCCGGAACCTGATGCACATGCCGACAAATAAAAAGGTTAGACTAACGCTTAGTGAGTTCAAAAGTTTTCAACATTAATAAATATATCGTTAAAAAAAAGAATGCAATTGAAATCATAATTTTTCAAAATGATATGCTTCAAATATGAAAACGACTCATTTTTCAATAATATGCATTTTAGACGAAGAAGACACCACTATAAACGTTTTCCAAACCAAACTGTTTTAAGGACTAAAATCCCAATATAAAATGTTCTTTTGTAAATTAAATTCAACCCCAAACTCACTCAAAATGAGAATAGAAAGCGGACTCCCAATTTATGAAACGCGGATAAAACTTTATATCCGGAAACACCCAAAACACAGGTGGGGCATAACACTCAACCCATAAACCATGGGTAAAAACCCACATAAACAAAACGTCACCGAAAACATGGATAATAAAACAAAATACCCAAAACAACACCTTTCGGTGACGGGGGAGACCCGAATTCCATTGAAAGTGGCGGGAACACAAAGTTAAGCCACTTCTCGATGTTCTCGAGCTTCACAAAGAGTCATGGATCCCCTTATCTGGCTCACCATGGGCACCACCGCAAGATACACAAATGACCCCACTATCTACTCGAACTCTAGATGAGTGTCACCACAAAAGCCACAAGTCCCCGTATCCGGCTCACCATGGGCACCACCGCAAGACTTGGCTTCGTATACGGCTCTGTAGAGCACCACCGCAAGCTTCCATAAAAACATGACTTGGGGACCACTCACTAGACTTCAAACGCGAACATTAAAATTCCACGATGAGTAACCAGACTGGATTACACGGGCATCGAGTTCAACCACCCACGATCTATACCTCGAGCCCTTCACTAAATGTTACACGGTTATCGAGTTCAACCACCCACGATCTATACCTCGAGTTCCCGCTAGCCATAAACAACTTTCAGTCCCAAAACGGGGACATAGTTCCCAATTAAACCAACCGACTGACTCATATGTTTATGGATCCAATGCATTACAATCTAAAACGTTACATAACTCCAACGAATGAACTAACGTATTCAAAACATGTAACTCTCAAATAAGATGCAACTAAGTACACCATACGTTAAAGGCTCCTTATCGAGCTACTAAAGCTGAACAAATATTCCAAGACTCGTCTGAGTATAATTCAAGCCCCCAAAAGGCATAACAAACGTTTGGCTAAAATACGCGAGCCAATATGGTTGTATAATCAAAAATACATCTTTTCCCAAAAACTTGTTTCTCAGATCACAATTGACCTTTGGCCCAAACCAAAAAAGTTTTACAATTTCCAAAATGTTCACACAAACGGGAATGACCAAAAATCAAAGGACTCACACATATGTACCTTCAAAACGTCCCATTTCGTAAACGATGCATATTTCCAACAAACACCAAAAATGTACTTTGACCCAAATAATCTTCATTTATGCAATAAATCATCAAAACACTTTCATGCATGAGTTATTCATCAAAATGCCCAAATGTGGGTGTTTTACAAAGTTTATAAAGCCAAACACATCACATAATCAAAATCCACCAAATAACCCAATAGTTGATAATTTCATGTAAAACACATAAATACTTTAAAATTGACATTTTGGCATGTATAATGTTTTCATAAATCAACTTGAACTCCCCTTGCTAGATTTAGACTAAATCTAGATTTTACCCCACTTAGAGCTTCCTTGAAGAAAACTTGAATCCTCAAAGCCAAACTTTCTAAACCTAGATCCATAAATTTATGACCATAAATATTCATTTTCAACCATATAAAATCGTTTTCCAAAGATTATACATGAATATCTCAACTTATATCAAAACTCTAATTCCCATAGATGAAGAAAAGAGAAGATTACATTTGCCATAGTTGAATCCATCCACAATACTCTTCTAGATCCCTAAAATAAACCACAAACTCCAAATCTTCAAAATGGTGAAAATGGTTGGATGGAATTTTAAGAAACTTGGTGAGTAAGATGAAGATGGAGGGATTATGGTTCTAGCTTCCAAATCTTGATAGATGATGAAGAATCATTAATTTTAGGAGGAAAACCCTCAAAAATGAGTTAGGGTTCGTTTGGGAGGATGGGGGTCGATTTGGGAGAGAAAAGGGGAAGAGATTTAGGGTTTTGGTGAGAAATGAAGTTTGGAGGCCGGTTTCCCCCTTTAAAGTGCGCACAGTGCGCGCGCACGAGTGGTGGCACGACCCGACTCGTGCGGAGAGGCGCGCCACCCTCTGGGCAGACCGACAGAGCCCTGCCGCCACTTTTGCCTTCTTTTTCGGTCTAAGTTTTTGGGGTGTTACATAAAACGTCGCACTAGTTATTTTATAGGACAATTTTGATAAATGTCTTATAAACCCTCTTTTTATCGGGTATTTTTTTTATAAAATACTTTTTCAAATAGTATCTTATAAAAAAGCTAATACGACATTATTTTATAAAAATATCATAAAAAACTTGTTACGACTCTCAAAAACGTCTTATAAAATTATTATAACACTTTTAGATATAATGTTTTATTTTTTAGTCCTATAAATTAAGTCTTATAAAACAGTCTATTAATACGCTTACAATTTTTTGTCGTCCTATAAATCCAATTTTATTGTAGTGTTAATAAAAAAAAATTGATGCTTAATTGAATTATCATAATGCCTCGTAACAAAGTAAAAACATATTTACATTATGGACAATATATGTAATTTAGATAAACATAACATGAAATATTTAAAATCAATATAAATTTAATTAGGTTTTATTAATATAATTTAAAAAACAATATTAAAACCCTAATTAACCAATAATTAAAAGGCAGAAAGAGAATATCTTGTAATCATCAACCATTTTTAATGCATAACAATCATATAAAATCTCAAACATTATTTTAAATTATTCGAATCTGATAACAGTTTTTTTACGCACATAAATTCATCAATTAGACGTTCTTAGTTGCAAAAAGTTTCATTATCGTGTAACGCATAACATACACATGTTAAAAAAACACGCCACAATGACTGTTAAATGCCATAACATATACAAACTTTTAATGGTTATGGAATGTCATGCTTGTGTTATGTGCGAAAAAATTATGTAAGATGGAACTGGTCAGGGATGGAGTCATAGAGAGGCTAGCATGTGAAGTCGTCTACTTTTACAAATTTGCAGTATACACAACTGAAGTTTGTACCATAAACGGTCCCTCATGATTGATCATTTTAATTTGGAATTGTATCAAAAGACGTTGTAATTGCAGTTAAATGTCATGGTCTAAATTATTGTAATTGTATTTGAACTAATTAAGAATTTGTTACGTTACGTCATTCAAAGAATTTAGACATCTAATGTCCCCATGACATATAATAGGTAATTACATGATGTTTTTTCGGTTCCAACTTAATTGATTGCGCACTTGTAATGTTTCACTATATTTTGCAAAGTCGACATCATGCCTATGTCATTATTTGACGTGCACCCACATGAACTTTTCCACTGATACTTATTTGGATTATAAATTGATGCACGTAATGAATTTTTTTTTTGAACGACATTTACACACACACGTTCCCGCGGTATCTGGGCATCCGAGGGCAGCACTGACTAATCCGCGACGACCCAACCCAACCCTTTGGACTGGACCCGTCCAGGATCCGACTAAGCCCGACCCAATGACCGAACCCGCAACCCATAGACTGGTTGCCCAGATACCTGGACCCGAGCCGACCCGAAGGCCGACCCAGTTTCTGGGATGCCATTGAGGGAGCTTTGCAGGATTTGAACCCTGAACCTAGTGCTTACTCAGCATTAGGCCCAGGACCTTCACCCGTTAGGCTACCACCTCGTTGGTTGCACGTAATGAATTATTGATCCTCGAAATGCTGAATTAAAATTTCGTTTGTTGCATTCATGGAATCTTTTTTATGAACATGAATAAACTAAAGATAAAGCTATATGTCTTTTCGACGGGTTTACACGTTTTTTTTGTTGGAGACAAAATGACAATCGATACACGATGGTTGTACACAAAATTGATCATGGTTTTTTGAAAGTGATTTTTGGCAATAAAGTGAAGGCGGTTATGACATATAGATAACGCGAAAGTGTAAAACATTGGTTTTTAAACTACATTGTCCGAGCCAACTTTTGTGCACCGCAACTAATCTCCTGGGGACCTGGAGAACAACTTAAAAAACCCCAAATGGTTTCGAAAGACTCGAACTGGTCGTATCTGGAAATTAAAGAACCGAAAGGCCCAAGCCTTATTGTCGAAGAGCTAATCATTCAAGGTAAAAACATTATAGATGTCATGAATGATTATGGCATTCAGATTACAATCACAAACATGGCTTCCCATTTTACTTCACTAAGGGGGCGTTTGGTTTGATGGAATGATTTTGAAGAATGTGGATTTCGTGGAAGGACTTGGAATCTTTGGTGCGTTCGGTTTATAGGGTTTGGAATGTAATTGAATTTCATTCTTTATAAACAATTAATAAAAATGAATTATAAATAATTAAATTATCTTTTTATAAATAGATTATTACAAAACAATATTTTAAACATATTTTAAAATATTATTAAATACAAATCTTATGTTTATGAGATTTCTAACCACTCTCATGGGTCTAAATCCTATGTTTGTGGGGATTTCAATGATTTGAAATCCATGAAATCTTTCAAACCAAAAATTTGAATTCCCTACAAATCCAATTCTACGAACCAAACGCGACCTAAAGGAATTTCAAGTCGATCATCAAAACTTGTCTTGTTATACGACTATAGATAGTGACAAATAAGTAAAACGGTAACAGGTAAATTGGTCGATTTGTGTAATAACCGAGATCCTTATATTAAGAAATTGGGTGTTTGGTGGGATTTTTGTTGAAGCCCAACGTTCAAAGACTAAGTTGTAAATAATGGTAAAGGGGATTAAAACCCTAATACCCTTATCCTCTTATTCATTTTCAACTTTGGAGGCTAAGGAAATCAAGAAGAAAGCTTGGTGTGGATGTGGCGTTCAAGATTGGAAGAAATCAAGAAAGAACAAATTGAAAGTAGGACTCTACTCCTAATCCTCAGGAAGGTAATCCTAGTCCTATCTCTCATTTTGATTTATTGGTTGGATTCATGCTTGTTGAGTTTTAGAATCAAATGGGGAATAAGCTATTGTTTGGCTTAAATAAAAGTTGTTTGTTAATGTTGGGTTACTATTAAGAAATGGTTGGGTATTTAACCCACCATTTTGATGGTCAAAATATGGATAAAACCAGGTTATGGCTTAAGAACGGATTCCCCAATTCGTAAACAAAAACCCTCTGTGCATAAATTTTCAATAAATCGAATAAGGGGTTATTCCCGGTAAGGCCAAAATCCAGGATACGGGGAGGCCGAAACCCGGTAAAGGGAAACCCAGGTGGGAGACCAAACCCGGTAAAGGGAAACCCGGGTGGGAAGGCCGATCTTGGTAGAAGGGAAACCCGAGTGAGGAGTCAAACCTAATAGAGGGGAAATCCGAGTGGGGAGGCGTTACCGGTAGAAGGGGGCCCGGGTGGGAGGAGTTCCAGGTAAGGGGAAACCGTGTGAGGGCGTCCGAATGGAGAATCCGGAAACTCAGTTCCGACTCAATTGGTTTTTTATTTCTTGTACATGCGTCGGTTTCTGCGGTCAAGTCCGAAGTGTCGTCTAGATTGTTGTTAGGGTTAACCCTAAGGGATGATCAAATGACTTATCACCCTCACACTTATTTCTAATCGTAGGTATTCGGGTTAAGAACCAAAAGTGTAAGTGAGAGGAGTTAAGCAAGGACGACAGGTGAGTCTTTCTAACTGAAAATGTTGTTGACGTATGAATTTTAATGCATGAGATGATTACGAAACTGCATGCTTTATTGTGATATGAAATGTGACTTGTTATGTATGCATACATTTGAGAGTGGGCATGTGATAGCTTAAGCCGGGGGATGAGTCCCGCAAATGCTGATACCGGGGGGGGGGGGTTCCCGCAAATGCTTATACCATAGGGTGTGTGTAACATCCCAGGCCAACTGTACCAGATATTGTCCGCTTTGTCCACACATACGGACTCACGGTTTTGAAACGCTTCTAGTAGAGGAGGTATCTCAGTCCCTTATAAGGCAGTTTTTTGTTCCCCTCCCCAACCAATGTGGGATCTTACAATCCACCCCCTTGGGAGCCCAGCGTCCTCGCTTGCACACTAGTCCGGCTCCCGGCTCTGATACCATCTGTAACATCCCAGGCCAACCGTACCAGATATTGTTCGCTTTGTCCACACACCCGGACTCACGGTTTTAAAACACGTCTAGTATATGAGGTATCTCAGTCCCTTATAAGGCAACTTTTTGTTCCCCTCCCTAACCAATGTGGGATCTTACAATCCACCCCCTTTGATTGTAATAGCTGGGTTCAATTAGGAATTTCCAAAGTTTATTTATTAAATTAAAAGTCGAGTAGAATTGTGATGTTTAGTGAAAGTTGGAGGACCTAACCTGAAAATTTGAGGAAACGGAGTTTTACCCTAAATCTTTCTGATTTTTTCTCATTCGGAGTGGCGGCTAGCAAATTAGAGAAGAAGGGCAGAGTGGGCGATTTCCAAGGGAGAACGGAAGGGAAACGTCTTTTTGGGTGATATAGTCTCTTCTTGATTTCGGAGGTAAGTTTCTTCTTGCTCTCAATCTTCTGCAATAAAGGTTATGATGGGGTTGGGGTCTGATAGCTACCTTCTTCTCCATTTCTGGGTCTGTATATGAAAAGCTCGGTCCAGGGTGTGGAGTTAGAGGGGGCTGTGTTTGGGTATTGTTGCTGATTGATTTATTAACTTAAGGATCCTTGGTTTGTGGTTAGAAGTAAACTTCTTACTTAGAACAATTTATTTATAATCGCATTTAGAATCGATCGGTGCAAGAAGTTGTGTATCCGTTCGGCCTCACACAGGTTGGCCTCACATCGGACGGCCTCGGTTGGTTTAATACTGGGCCTCGTACCAAGATCCAAACCGAGGGAGAACGGGATCTGGTATCGGGCGGGTAAACTCCGGGCAATGCGATGTTGGGCTCTGACCCTATTTTATTATCCAATCTTTTAGTGGGATGGGTAATTTTTCTTCGGTATTTCTAAGTAGGAAAAAGCTCATCAGTCCTGTTATCTTAATGCAATAGGTTTGGTGTGTGTTCTGAAGTAGCAAGTGGGAGCCTCAATCAGGACTTCAGGTGAGTTTTTCTAAACTAATAGCGGTTGTGATAAATTGATCAAAGTTGTGAATGTCACTTAATGTGTTGCTAATAATGTGCATCAAGTTTATGAAATTATCTGTTGGGTTTTATTATGATGCTATTTTAATTGTATGCCTATATATTATTAGTAGAAATTGCGCAATTGTCGGGGGGAGGGGGTGTCCCGAGTATGGAATTATCAGGGGTGTGTCCCGAGTGTGGAAGTAACGGGGGTGTGTCCCGTTTAAACTCATGTCGGGGGGGGGGGGGTGTCCCGTATATGCCAGATGAGGGTGTGTCCCAGTTGAGGCAGTATGAGTCAATACGCCGTTATTTTTAGGTAACGGTAGTGTGTGACATGATTGTGAATGGTAACTCACATTATTGTTTATCTTATCTGAAAGGATTAATTATTTGAAGTATTATTTCTTTTATAACTGGGTTGTTGATTAACTTTGTAGAGGGAACTCGCTAGACCGTCGGTCTAACCCTCACTCTTTCCAAACTAAAAACCTTTTTCAAGTAGGCAGAAAGTAGTTGGATCTGCCAAGGGTAAAAAGAAGGCGTGAGTGGCATCCGACATTAGAAGACTCCCCAATAGATTTTTTTTACATTATTCTCAGTTATGTAATAGGTTGCCTCGTAGCAAACCGTAGTACTTCTTAATTGTTGATTTGGGACCTCTTGAGAGGAATTTTGTTATTTTTGCTCTTATATAATTATTTTTGCTTTGGAAGTATTTGGGTTGTTACAATTGGTATCAGAGCCATAGTTTAAGAGATCTGGGTGACCGGACGGGCCTGGACTTAAACTAGGAGAGTAGAAGCATAACTGAGAATAAGGATGACCATAGGAAATTGGGTGATAGGGTAGTGATGACTAGCATGTAAGGTAAATTTGGAATTACACCTGGCCAGTGTAATTGCGAATTTACAGTTACATGTGTGTGCTTAACTTGCCTTATCGCGTTGTACCTTCGCGCTGAATGTTGTGTGTTTCCATGTATTCAGCGATCATGTCTGAGCGTGTAACAAGGAGTAGATCGGTGCCAGTAGCTGAGACAATGCCGGTAAATGAAGTTGTGGTGAATGAACCAGTAGTTCTCCCTCGACCGACCGCCACTCGAGGAAAGGGTCGCGGTAGACCAAAAGGGGAGGGAAATACTACAAGGAAGGCGGCTACTCAGGTGGAGGAGCCTGAAAAAGGGGTTCAAAGGAGGAAGACAGTGCCTACTGCTTGTCAAACTAGGAGTGTGGAAGTAATGGCTGATCAGGAGACCTCTCTTCAAGGGGGTCAATCGCAGTGAGAGGAAGAGGACCTGCGAGAAATCGTGGTGAAGATCAGACTCAAGCTTTTGTAACGCAAGAGACCTTCGCCACTGAGATGGGGAAACTCCAGGAAACGCTGCCAGCTTTGTTGGCTCATCAGATTAAGGAAACGTCAGCAAGTTAGGGAAAGAGTAAGGAGCGAGAGGTGACCGAGATGACTAACTCACCAATGACTGTGATGGGCAGTCACTCTCAGACAACCCCGAAAATTGTAGTCAAAGCGGTTACTGGGAAGGGATGTAGCTACAAGGCATTCACTACTTGCAACCCTCCCATTTTCAAGGGTGAATGCGATCCGATAGTTGTGATCAAGTGGATTGGAACATGGAGTTGGCTTTCGATACCTGCAAGTATGTTGAAGAAGATAAGGTTGTGTTTGCATTGTCTATGTTGAGAGACGATGTTGTGTTCTGGTGGGAGGCAGAATCTGGAGGTAAGGGTTCAAAAACGGCAAGAGGTATGGACTGGGAAACTTTTGTGGTCAAATTTAAGCGACAATTCTGCCCATTAGCAGTTGTCAAGAAACTGGAAGAAGAATTTTTGAGTTTAGAGCAAGGGGAGATGACAGTCCGGGAATATAGAACCAAGTTTCTCGAGAGGGCTCGATTTGCTGAGGTTTATGTGCCGACCGAGGAACGACGGGTGGAAAGGTATCTGTTTGGGTTGAAAAGTAGTATCAGAGAATTGGCGGTCGCTCGAGAACCTACTACTTTTCAGGCAGCCGTCAACGCGGCTGAAATGACCGAGAAAGATAAGGCACACTAATCGTCTAAGAGATGCAGCGAGAAGAGGAAGTGGGAAGGGTCAGTTCGTGATCCAAAGAAGTTTAAGAGTGGCATAATTGATCAGAGGACAATGCCAAGATGGGAGAGCAAGCTGTGTAGTAAGTGTAGTCGAGTACACAAAGGGGATTGTGTTGCGAGTCATGATGGTTGTTTCAAGTGTGGAAAAACGGGACATTTGGCTCGGGATTGTCGCAGGCCGAGGTCTTGTTATCAATTTGGGTCTCCAGATCATCTCAAGACCGACTGCCCTCAGCTGAAAAGGGGAACTGTCGGAGGATTTGGAGCAAAGGGAGGTGAGAAAAAGACTGAGCCAGCTCGGGCGAGGCCTAGAGCATTCAATATGACAGCGGAAGAGGCGGTGGAGACACCTGATGTAGTTACAGGTACATTCCTTATAGACTCGACATATGCTAAGGTGTTATTTGATTCGGGCGCAAACCGTTCGCTTGTGTCGCCGAACTTTGTTCGTAACTTGCACGTGAAACCCAAGAAGTTGAATCGTGGGTTTGAAGTAGAGGTAGCGGACGATAGTCGAGTCTTAGTGGGGGAAGTGTATGAGGGGTGTAAAATTGACATCGACGGTCATTTATTCCCATTGCGTTTATACCCGATGGGTATGGGAGAATTTGACGTCATCGTGGGAATGGACTGGTTAGCATCTAATGATGCCAACATTGTGTGCAATAAGAAATTGATCCGTATATCTTGGCCGGGGGAGGAAGAGATAGTGGTTTATGGGGAACGTCGGGATAGAAAGCCATGTTTGATCTCGATGATCAAAGCTAGGCGGTGTTTAGTGAAGGGGTGTGAGGGATTCTTAGCGTACGTTCTAGACGATAAGAAGGAAAAGAAGGGGTTAGAGTCTGTCCAGTAGTAAGCGAGTATCCGGAGGTTTTTCCAGACGAACTAACCACTTTGCCCCCAGATCGGCAAGTGGAATATCGAATAGATCTGTTGCCCGGCGCAACAACTATTGCAAGAGCACCCTATCGTTTAGCACCGGCCGAAATGAAGGAAATGATGGTGCAATTGCAAGAGCTGCTTGACAAGGGTTTTATTTGTCCCAATACTTCACCGTGGGGAGTGCCGGTGTTATTCGTTAAGAAGAAGGATGGGTCTATGCGGATGTGTATAGATTATCGCAAACTCAACAAGGTAACAGTCAAGAATAAGTACTCGCTTCCCAGGATTGATGATCTGTTCGATCAATTGCAAGGAGCGAGTTACTTCTCGAAGATAGACTTGCGGTCGAGTTACCACCAATTGAAGGTGAGAGAAGAGGATGTGTCGAAGACTTCTTTCCATACAAGGTGATACGAAATGTTTGCACACCTCTACGACATGTGATAATTGAATTCTAAAGCAAGTATACAATAGGATCCAATATCGTCTTTCAAGTAATAAGATGGTAGGATACCAGATATCGTCCCACAGAGATTGTTGTAAAAGCGCAATAAAAGTGTACTAAAAGAAGAGATTTCAGATGGCGATTTGAAGACTTTTTTGGTTTGAGTTGGTTAACAATTAGATGATTAACAAGATATATAAAGATAGAATGGGTTCAAGACTTGAAGTGAGGAGTAAACACAAATTCTGGAGGCCAATGCTATAGGGATGCTATAGCATTAGTATTAGCTCAACAACAACAAGTTCCACCATGTACTTTAAAGAGTATCCTTCCGAATATCTACCATTGCACTGTTGTTTAGCTTTCCATCAACATATGCCTATGCAAATGTCCGGACCAGTGTGAGTGTCAAATGGTTTCTTTAAAGTATATGGAAAAACAAATGCCTTTGTTTAAAAATCACCCTTCCGAGTCGATTCCCATATCATTCAAGTTGACGTGTTCTTAATGGCTCATTCCTGAGTCCACTACACTTTAACACTTTGACTAGTGATCAACCCGTCAAGAATCAATCGGTTTGAAAAACAAAGATAGCAAGTTCCCTTGCTAGTAACTCTTCCAAGTATACTTCCCGTATCATTCAAACTGACGTGCTTTTTCATGGCTTATTCCTAAGTCCATGTCACTTTCACACTTTAAGAAGTGATCAATTCGTCAAGAAGTGCGTTTGGATTTATAAAACTTAAAATGACATAGTGGAACAATGTTATTGAAGAACAAAGTCCACTAGTTTTTGGTTTACAACCTCCCTTTTTGTCTCACACCTAAACTATAAAATTAGCTACTCATTACGTAAAAATAAATTGCAAGAAATGTAAATGACATAAAGTAAAGACATAATGTAAATGACGGAATATAAATTACGGAAAATAAATGACTGAATTTAAATTACTAAATATAAATGACCGAAAGTAAATAGCATAAATTAAATGATATGAAGTAATAAAGAAAACTAGAAGAATCTATCATGCAAAGGTGTAGCAACCCATGTGTAAGAACAAGAATTCCAAAAAGAAATTCAAAACTAATATTTAAATATGAATCTTCAACCACAAGCTTTTCAATCCTATGTTAAATCTGATAATTCTCCTCTTACATGACCAGCCTACTCCCCCTTTTTATAGGTTCCAAGAGGGGACAAAAAGGACTAAGTAAATAGTAATAAGTACAAAAGCAACTTATATAATACTAATAAATCAAAAAACTAACTAGAAGTACATAACCCTTAGTTACAATCTGATTTTAAACAAAAGAGCAATTGATCCTCAACTTGAGTAACTTAGTTGGCATCCACTTGTGAGTCTTGGCCGATTTTCTCTTTTAAGCAAGCAAAAAGCCCGAATCTAAATCTGCGATCGAATGCTGTGGCATCAGATTTCAGCATTGCAGCCTGCACATTTTTAGACAAAATTAGCCTACCTAATAAGTAAAAGCAAGTAAACCACAAACTTAGCTCCATATAATAGAAAAGGGAAAATACGATAAGAAAATTGGACTCAAAGTCGGGATTTAAACAAAATGATCTATCTAAAAAGAAGGAAAAAACGCTCGTATGCATTAAATTCTCAATGCATATCACAAGGTACGGGCTTTATGAGTTTTTATTCATGCCATTTGGGTTGACTAACGCTCCAGCAGTATTCATGGACCTGATGAACCGGGTGTGTAGTCCACTTTTGGACAAGTACGTCATTGTTTTTATCGATGACATACTAATTTATTCACAGTCCATGAGGGAACATGAGTTGCACTTGCGAGCAGTGTTAGACATTCTCAAGCGCGAGAAATTGTATGCCAAGTTCTCAAAATGTGAATTCTGGTTAAGGGAGGTACAATTTCTAGGGCACGTAGTATCGGAGCAGGGAATTAAGGTTGACCCAGCTAAAATCGAAACTATAAAGATTGGGAAGCGCCGAGATCCCCGATAGAGGTAAGAAGTTTCCTCGGGTTGGCGGGCTATTGTAGAAAGTTTATCCAGGACTTTTCTAAGATAGCCACACCGTTAACAGCGTTGACAAGGAAAAACGTTAAGTTTGAGTGGTCGGAGGCTCAAGAAGATGCGTTCAATAAATTGAAGGAAAGTTTGAGTAGCACACCGATATTGTCCCTACCCAACGGAACAGCAGGATTTGTGATCTACAGTGACTCCTCAAAATTAGGATTAGGGTGTGTTTTGATGCAAGAAGGAAGGGTGATCGCTTATGCGTCTCGGCAGTTAAAAGAGCATGAGAAGAACTACCCTACGCATGACCTAGAATTGGCAACAGTAGTCTTCGCATTAAAATTATGGAGACATTACTTGTACGGGGTTAAGTGTCGGATTTATAGCGATCACAAGAGTCTCCAGCATCTATTCAATAAAAAAGAATTGAATATGAGGCAACGGAGATGGATGAAGTTATTAAGCGATTATGACTGTGAGATTTTGTACCATCCGGGCAAAGCCAATGTAGTGGCCAAGGCCTTGAGTCGGAAAGATCGTGGGGATTTGACTAGAGTAGTGGCGTTTCGAGTGGAGGCAACTTCCACCTTCTTGGAGGAAGTCAAGAGCCTGCAAAAGGAAGCACTCTTAGAGGAGAATTTGAAGGGTGAAAGGATAGTCGGAATTGTAAAGTCGTTAGCGACGGACGATCGGGGAGTGAAATGTTTTAGAGATCGAGTGTGGATTCAGAAACGGGGCGATCTTCGAAAGAAAGTGTTGGAGGAAGTACATAAATCGCGTTATTCTATTCACCCGGGAACCAACAAAATGTATAGAGATCTGCGGAAAAGTTATTGGTGGTCGGGCTTAAAGAAGGATATCGCGTATTTCGTCGAGCGATGCTTAACCTGCTTAAAGGTTAAAGCCGAACATCAAAAACCGTACGGCGAATTACTACCGTTAGATATTCCAGTGTGGAAGTGTGATGAAATTACAATGGACTTTGTCACAGGTCTCCCGCGATCACCTAAGGGGCATGACGCCATTTGGGTGATAGTGGACCGACTCACGAAGTCAGCTCATTTCCTACCGATTAAGGAGACGTATCCGTTAGAGAAATTGGCTAAGTTATACATAGATGAGGTAGTATCCAGGCATGGAGTATCGTCGTCTATTGTGTCGGATCGGGATGCTCGTTTCACATTATCATTTTGGCGAAGTCTGCAAAGGGAGTTAGGCTCACAGCTCAAGTTGAGTACATCTTATCACCCTCAGACGGATGGTCAAAGTGAGAGAACCATCCAAACTTTGGAGGACATGCTTAGGGCATGTGTTATCGATTTTAAGGGTTCGTGGGAAGTTCATCTACCGTTGATAAAGTTCTCTTACAATAATAGCTATCATGCCAGCATTCAAGCGCCCTTATGCTGGAATGAGGTGGGGAAACGACAATTGGCGGGTCCAGAAATAGTGCAAGTGACGGCCGACAAGGTGAATCAGATTCGAGAAAGACTAAAAACGGCGCAAGATCATCAGAAGATGTACACAAATAAGCGAAGGAAACCATTAGAATTTCAAGTGGGAGATAAGGTGATGTTAAAGGTC
The DNA here is from genome assembly GCA_954870635.1 of Arctium minus. Classification (NCBI taxonomy): domain Eukaryota; kingdom Viridiplantae; phylum Streptophyta; class Magnoliopsida; order Asterales; family Asteraceae; genus Arctium; species Arctium minus. Next base: position 2,080,668 of record OX941094.1, on the reverse strand, counting down.
TCACCGTGGAAAGGCATCGTGAGGTTCGGAAAGAAGGGAAAATTAAAACCAAGGTTTGTAGGACCCTTTGTGATTAGTGATCGTGTGGGAAGGGTGGCATACACGCTCGAGTTACCCGATGAACTGCGAGGAGTGCACCATACGTTCCACGTATCAAATTTAAAGAAGTGTTTAGCGGAAGCGGATGTGGCGGTTCCATTAGAGGAGATTCAAGTGGATGAGAAATTAAGTTACGTCGAAAATCCGGTCGCGATTCTGGATTTTAAATTTAAGAAGTTAAGAAATTAAGAAATAAAGAGATCCGTTTGGTTAAAGTTCAATGGGACTTCCATAAAGGACAAGAGGCCACTTGGGAAGTGGAGACAGATGTGAGGGCCCAGTACCCTAGTCTGTTTAGCGAAGAAATCCCGGGGACGGAATTCCTTTGAGGAGAGGATATTGTATTAGCCGGGTTCAATTAGGAATTTCCAAAGTTTATTTATTAAATTAAAAGTCGAGTAGAATTGTGATGTTTAGTGAAAGTAGGAGGACCTAACCTGAAAATTTGAGGAAACGGGGTTTTACCCTAAATCTTTCTGATTTTTCCTCATTCGGAGTGGCGGCTAGCAAATTAGAGAAGAAGGGCAGAGTGGACGATTTCCAAGGGAGAACGGAAGAGAAGCGTCTTTTTGGGTGATATAGTCTCTTCTTGATTTCGGAGCTAAGTTTCTTCTTGCTCTCAATTTTCTGCAATAAAGGTTATGATGGGGTTGGGGTCTGATAGCTACCTTCTTCTCCATTTCTGGGTCTGTATATAAAAAGCTCGGTCCAGGGCCCGGTCGGCCTCACCCCGGTTGGCCTCACACCGGGCGGCCCCGTCGGTTTAATACCGAGCCTCGTACCATGATCCAAACCGAGGGAGACCGGGATCTGGTATCGGGCGGGTAAAACTCCGGGCAATGCGATGTTGGGCTCCGGCCCTATTTTATTATCCAATCTTTTAGTGGGATGGGTAATTTTTCTTCGGTATTGCTAAGTTGGAAAAAGCTCATCAGTCCTGTTATCTTAATGCAATAAGTTTGGTGTGTGTTCTTAAGTAGCAAGTTGGAGCCTCGACCAGGACTTCAAGTGAGTTTTTCTAAACTAATAGCGGTTGTGATAAATTGATCATAGTTGTGAATGTCACTTAATGTGTTGCTAATAATGTGCATCAAGTTTATGAAATTATCTGTTGGGTTTTATTATGATGATATTTTAATTGTATGCCTATATATTATCAGTAGAAATTGCGCAATTGTCGGGGGTGTGTCCCGAGTGTGGAAGTAACGGGGGCGTGTCCCGTTTAAACTCATGCTGGGGGGGGGGGGTCCCGTATATGCCAGATGGGGGTGTGTCCCAATTGAGGCAGTATGAGTCAATACGTCGTTATCTTTAGGTAACGGTAGTGTGTGACATGATTGTGAATGGTAACTCACATTATTGTTTATCTTATCTGAAATGATTAATTATTTAAAGTATTATTTCTTTTTATAACTGGGTTGTTGATTAACTTTGTAGAGGGAACTCGCTAGACCATCGGTCTAACCCTCGCTCTTTTCAAGCTAAAAACTTTTTCAGGTAGGCAGGAAGTAGTTGGATCTGCCAAGGGTAAAGAGAAGGCGTGAGTGGCATCCAACATTAGAAGACTCCCCAATAGATTTTTTTTTACATTATTCTCAGTTATGTAATAGGTTGCCTCGTTGCAAACCGTAGTACTTCTTAATTGTTGATTTGGGACCTCTTGAGAGGAATTTTGTTATTTTTGCTCTTATATAATTATTTTTGCTTTGGAAGTGTTTGGGTTGTTACAGTGTGTCCCGTTTATACCAATGGGGGGGTGTCCCAGTTAAAGGCAGTGTGAGCCAGACACGTTGTCACAGGTGTGTGTGACCTTATCGTGTGCCATCAACATGTGTCATACATGCGTTTAATGTTTTAAAGTTATGAATTGTTTATAAACTGCTTTAAATGCTATTTGCGGAGCGAATGTTGTTTCTAGAGGGAACTCACTAGACCTTATGGTCTAACTCTCACTTTTCAAAAACTAAAACCAGTTTCAAGTAAGGGTTTAGTTATAGGTTTGTCCAAGGAAAAAAATGGGAGGTGGTGTCGTGGAAACTCAAAGTTCTGGTAGACTTAGTATATCTCAGTTGTAGTCATGTATTATCGTTGTGGATTTTTTAGTTGAATTTTATGTATTAATTTTTGTTTATCTAGGTAGTAATGTTATAGTTTTAGCTGTTTTTGGTTCAGGTTGTTACAATTTGTGTTATATTTTGTTTTTGATGATCAGATGGGTAAAACTAAAAAAAAAGGTAAAAACAAAACGCATGACATGGGCCAAATATTTTTGTTCTCGAATTGTATTTAAACGCTTACAACTTTCTTGTTAAAAATGGCAGAATACAAGGAAATGAAAGAAACTTTGCATTATCATGTGTAACGATGGGTAAACATTGTAAACTAATACTCATTACGTTAAGTTGTTAATCGACGGTTTTGTAAGCTGAACAATTAATTTGGTCTCAAAATAAGTATTTTTGAAAGTTCATTACATTAAATGACAATTCTAAGAAGTTTGTTATATTAAAAGACAATTTTGATTTATCTGTACACATAACAAGACCGAAAACAGAGTTTATTGCACAAACTATATAAAAAATATAGAAAGAAGGATAAAAAAGATTTTTCGGATCAAACCAACCCAACCTAACACGTTTTTGACCCCCACTAAGAAAACATCCATCTTGCCTTTAATTTTTTTCGACCCGTTAGCTAACCCGTTTGGATCCATATATTTTTCCGCCTATAAATTAATAAATAAATTAACAGAATGACAACAAGACATATCATATATTTTAAATCAATCTTGCATCATATAGACATATATAACATTACAATCATAATAAAGTTAGGGGAGTGCTAATGACACCCTTAATTATGTCAAAATTAGGTTAATTTATGCATTGAGAATGTAATTCATGCATTGGGAATGTAAAAAAAAGATTTTGATGTTGATGTGTGTGAGGAGAAAATTAATCATATAGGTGCATTTAGCAAGGGTGTTGCTAAGGCTACCCCCTTACCTCATCATCTCTCTCATACCCCATACCCCCTTACGTCATATCTCTCTCTCACATCCTTTTTTTTGTTTTTTTAATTAATAGTTACAATTTTGGTCCTTCAAGTCTTTTGATTGATTTACTTTATACCTTTTACTTTTCTAATTTTCATTTTACACCATAATTATATTAACACATATAATTGTATATTAACTAAAATATATTTAAAAAAATACTTTTAATTTTAACAAATTACATCATTGTAATCGTCTCTTCGATACCTTCGAAATGAGCCCAATATTGAATATTTTTTAATTTAATTATTTTATTATATATTAAAATATGTCAAAAAATATGTTTTGGTATGGAGTATATTGCAATTGCATTTTTCACTCGACATGGTTTAACGTTATTTGCATTGTAATTTCATTTTTCACTCGACAGGGTTCCAAGTCATTTTGCAAAACATGTGTTTGTTAGGTGTGTTAAAAAAACCGGAAAACCGAAAAAACAAGCCGAACCGTTTAATCTGAAACCGAAAAATCCGATAACCAAAAATTCGGTTCGGTGCGGTCCGGTTCAACCAAGGACGGACGTAGGGACTTTTTCAATGTGCCTTCATTTTTTTACCAACATTCAATATCGTCCGATATGTTATTAGCCTAATTCCGCCGTTTTGAAGGACTTTTAAAGTTTTTTTTATCGATTTCGAGAGATTTTTTCGGTATTTTTAGTTGATTTCAAGAGATATTTTCGGATTTTTTGGTTGATTTAATTTTTTTTTTGGTTTTTTGGTTGATTACGAGGTACGGTTGCACTTCTAAAATAATACGGTTGCACCTTCTAAACTAATTTGATTATTTTAAACTCATGAGGAAAGGGGGTAGCGTTAGCAACACCCATATTCATACGTTTCAAAAGTGGCAAATGAAAAATATTGTTATTAGTAAAATACGTTTAACCATATTCATCGTATATTAACTAAAATATGTTTAAAAAAAATACTCGTGACTATGTTGATTTAAATGAATAATAAAAAAATCGATTAATCAAGATACAATATATGACATATAATACTCCATCCGTCCCAAAATAAGTGTCCACATTTCTATTTATATTTGTCCCAAAATAAGTGTCCACTTTTAAAAAGTAAATAACTAAATTCTCACATTTACCCTTAATTAATGCACAAATATATGAGAGTTGTGAAAACAGAGAAACATTAAATAAGGGTAAAGATGTCATTTGGTGAAAAAAATTTGTAATAATTATGCATGTCTAAAACTGTATGACAAGTCAGGACACTTATTTTGGGACGGAGGGAGTAATATAATAATATAATTAAATCAAAAAATATTCAATATTGGGCTCATTTCGAAGGTATTGACGAGACGATTATAATGGTGTAACTTGTTAAAATTAAAAATTACTTTTTAACGTATTTTAGTTAATATACGTTTATATGTGTTAATGTAATAAAAATATAAAATGTAAAATATAAACAAAAAGGTATAAAGTAAATTAATCAAATGAGTTTAGGGACCAAAATTATAACTATAAATTTAAAAAAAAAATGAAAAGTAAAACACTTTTTTCAAAAATTAAATAAAAGGGGTGTGTTTTTTCAAAAAATTTGCAGGGGATAGGATTAGAAAAACACTTTAGTAAAATTAAAGGTGCAATTAGCCTCTCGTAAAGTTAATATCATATTCATGATATGTTTTATTATTCTTGATTAATATTATAGAAGGTACAATAATCATGTGTTCAAAGTCAAACTAAATCCATGAACATGATGTTATAGAGAACAATCAATAATCCTTTAAATGAATTATTTTATTTAAAGTTTTTAACAAATAATTTATGAAAAAACTATATTATAAAAAATTAAACATTTTAAATCAGAATAAGAAATTTACTTGTAATGATGATAATAAAATATTTAATTTTAACATAATTTGTTTTATTTCCTATTTAGTTTACTAATGTATTTTTTTCCTAAGTTAGTGTAACAAATATTGAATTATTTATGTTTCGTATTTATTTTGATCGATAACCATTAGATCTTATAACTATTAAATAATGTGGATGTCAAGTTATATTATTTATGATTACGTGAAAAAATGTCATATCAAAATCACTCGATTTCCAGTATGTATGTTTATTAGATAAAATACTTACGAAATATTAAGAATTTTGAACGTTTATTTACATTAATTAAAAAACAAATATGCGTGATTGGTTGATAAGTAACCACACTGTTTAAGTGTTATGAGTTTGGTTGATTTTCCATTAAATATTGTACTGATAAAACCGTCTGTATAGATTGACAATATTTTTGTTTGAGAGAGTTTTTCATAGATTTGGAGCATATTTTCTTAATTGAGAGTGACAAGTTTGAAAAAAACTTGTTTTTCTGCATAAAACATCCTACAGAAGTTTAATGTATAAGCCAAGTTTTATATCATTAAACCACTATCAAACACTCAAGTATAACTGACAATTGTAAGTCATATTAAATTCATTTTAAGCTAATAACAAATAAACCGGTAGTCATTATTTTTCCAATAACTTTAGCATATATATCCTCCTCTTTACGAAAAATAAAATAAAAATCAAATGTATAAAATAGTTTGAATATCTTTAATAATTTTTTATAATTTATTTTAAATGAAAAATCAAAAATTTAAATCTCCCTAAAAAATTTCATTCAACACCAATACATTATTTATGGGGGGTGCTATTTGCACAAAAAAGGTGCAAATAGTGACCTTTTTGTTTTCCGATCCAATTATAAAGGTACAAATAATCAAATCAAATTATTATTATTATTACCATTATTATTATTATTATTATCTTTATCTTTATATATATATGTATATATGTGTGTGTGTTTTGATTTTATAAATTTATAAAATTTGTAACTTTTGATTTTATTTTATTCTATAAATTTGTAACTTTTGATTTTGTTATAACTTTGTAAAATATATTTTTCTTTTTGTAACAATTACATTTTATCATAACTTTGTAAAATGTATTTTTCTTTTAGGGACCAATTCCGTAACAAACGTCAAACGTTAGGGACAAAATCTGTAATTTACTCTGTAAAACTCAAGTTTTTTTTTAAAAAACATATAATTATTTTTACCCGAATTGAAACGTAAATAAAAATGATAACTAAAGATAGTTAAGGGTTAAAACTATCATTAACCTAAACTCTTTATACATACATATATATATATATATATATATATTAATATATTACACATGGCTTAAGTTCGCGTGAGACCAAACAGTTTCTGTGAGACCGGTGAGACCAAACTTTAAGTAAGAAACTTCACACCAAAAAACTGTGAATGTAAAAAAAATCGAACTTTTCATAGGGAAAACACCGTAAATGTTACGTTCACGGTGTTTTTCGCTGTGAATGTTCGTTTTTTTTACCTTCACAGCGTCTTCACTGTGAAGATTCGGATATACCTTCACAGTCTTTTATCTGTGAAAGTTTGATTTTTTTAACTTGGTTTAGGTTTTTTTACCTTCATAGTGTTTTTTAACTTGGCAGTGGGACGTACTTGCCGCTTAGGTCCACTCCTCCAATGTGGTATGAACATGTTGTTTTTACAATATGATACGTTAATGGTAACCATGATGTGAAATTAGATATGGCAGAAGGATATCCGCTTCCGCAAATTGTATCACTTTTTTTCCATCACAGTTATCGGTGTGCTGCTGGATGGGCTACCCCATATTCAGAGTGAATAAAGAACTACATGAAGTTTTTACGTGTTAATTGTACTACGGATAATGTTATTTTAGAATAATCGAATGTAATATAGATTATTTTATGTTCTATTTATATGTTAAATCGCAATATTTATGTTTTATTTTTATAATTATATAATTAAAAACAATTAGTAATATTTATATTTATAAATATTTATTTCTTTTCAAATCAAAACAAAAATATATAATAAAAAAAAAGACAACAAAAGGACGAAAAACCAAAAAAAACCAAAAAAACATAATCATTTTTCAATGATTTTGGTGTATTTAGCAAAAATAAAAGTGCATTTAACCCTCCCCTTATTTATTTTAAAGATTTCAACATTTATTTTATTATCAAAATATTTTATAATTAATTTTATAATCCAAATACAATTTTTTTAAAGTAAACCATTTTTTATAATAATTATATAATCATATATTAATTATCAATAAAAATTAAAAATCCTGAACTAAAAGTCAACCAACTTTGTTAGTTTTTAAAACTTTATTTATTTGATTCCTTGTTTAATCCCTGAATTTATACAATACTAGAAACGTATTCGCGCAATGCATTGAGATGCATCACGATTTTAATGTTTGATTTAATTTTTTGTTGATTTACAGTACGATTTTGGATGGTTTTGAGAAAGTGGTAATATTTTTTTTTATAAATTTGTTTAATTTAGGCTTAATAATATAATGTTTTTTATATAAAAAAATTAAGTATTTTGTTAGAATTCAATGATTATCTTATATATTTTAATGACATCTAGAAAAAATAACCAATTACATATTTAATAATATAATTAAAACAAAACTTTAGTAATATAATATATTAATTAATATAATATACTAATTAATTACCAAATTGGTGGGTGTTAGAAGGTTTCAGTAGTAATATGTATCGTGTGCTTTGATACTTGTAAATTAAGATATTTTTAAAATCTTGTATAAAGTGATGGTACCTTGTGCGTAATAGTTTGTATTTAAGAGTTTTTATCCGTGATTTATAATATACTAGAAGTGTATTCGTGCAATGCAGCGAGATACATCATGATTTTAATGTTTCATTTTATTTTTTGTTTTTTTGTCGATTTACAGTACAATTTTGGATGGTTCTGAGAAAGTGATAATGTTTTTCTTATAAATTTATTTAATTTAGACTTAATTATATAATGTTTTTTATATAAAAAAATTAAGTATTTTGTTATAATTTAATGATTATCTTATATATCTAATGACATCTAGAAAAAATAACCAATTACATATTTAATAATATAATTAAAACAAATTTATAGTAATATAATATATTAATTAATAGTGATAAAAGGAAAGCCTATACATACCAAATTGGTGGGTGTTAGAAGTTTGCAGTAGTAAATAATAATATGTATCTTTTGCTTTGATACTTGTAAATTAAAAAGATTTTAAAATGTTGTTTGTGCTTAATAATTTGTATTTAAGAGTTTTTTATCCCTTCTTTGTAATATATGTTTTATAATATAGTATAGATTATAGATTTGAAATTGAGAAGGATAAAATAGTAAATACCCATGGGTGCAAGTACCAAGCATTAAAAAAAAATTAACGGCTAGGATGACGCCACGCAGAACAAGAAAAAAATGGAAAAAAAAGGAAAAGGCATCTTTGGTGGAGCCCACAAGCTATTGCTGATGTCGGTTATTTTATTTGGTCCGGTTCACTGACGTGTCCACTGAACCGACCCGGTTCAACAAAAGAGGATAGCAGAGTGGGCCCTACAAACTCATCCGTAAAATCCAGCTCATAAATCAAGATCCCCACGTCATCAACGGGAATTCAGATGGCTGACGTGCCGCTTAAATATTTCACGTGATCTCTGCTTACGTGTCCCATTCTGATTCGATTCATATCCAGGTGCCCATCAAACTATTATTCTCTTCAACCATCCCCTAATTTATTCAAAAGTCAAAATCTATTAAAATTAATTACATTCATCTCAAAAATGTTCTTTATTTTGGAGATAAATTATTAATTATATTATTATAATATTTTATATATTTAATAAAATATTATTTCTCTCACCTAAACAATTTATTTCAAAGTTTCTCATTGATGGAATGTAACTAAACATAATTTTTTCTCTTGATAATCATTTTTTGGGATATCTCCAAATTTAGAGTAAAATGTATTTTCTCTTCTACTTTTTCCATTTTGAAGAAAGTTTTGGGGAAGCTGTTGGAGCTCATTTTACACCCGATAACTGTCAAACAACCCCTAAAAGTATGGGTCCCTTGTACACTAAAAAATTTAATTTAATCACGCTAAAGGAACATTAAAAGCATCTTTAATATTAACTAATGTATTAAACTATTAATTTATATATAAAATGTATAAAAGTTGAATAAAATATCATTATTTAGTTTTAGAAACTTACTTTATTAGTCTTCAAATATAGATGACACTTTTATTGACCTCCATTTTTTTAGTGTTTTAGTGTTAGGTTGGAGAGGAAAACACATTCATTTTTGTGTGTTTTAGTGTTGGATTGGATATGGTCTTAAAAAGTAAAAAAAAATACTGGTAACAAAATATGGAACAGAGATGGACAAAAAAGCTGAAACCCAACTCAAAACTGAAGGCCCAAGCTTAGCAAGCTTGATCGGTCGGTACTCAGTCGGTCCTATTATTTGGACTATACTGGAAATGACCGGAAAAAAGATCGATCTAGTCCTGAGACTTGAATCAGTCTTATTATTCAGATCACGAACTGGTTCGGAAAATGAACGGATTAGGATAGGTTAAAGCTCGTCAAAAACCAGTTTAAACCAGACGTCTTGACTTGCTTTTGCAGAAGCATCAATGCAAGTTTTTAGGAAAAACAAAAAAAAATGGGGACCATTTAAAATTGCCAATCTCAAATCAGTTATAGTTTTCAACATAAGAATCATACTTTTTAGGTTGATCGAACTAGGACCAGATGTATGGATTGTATAACATGTATATTTACCCGTGAGTACAATGTATAGAGGTGCAAAAGTTGCTAACTTTGTAACTACATTCATAGTTTGTAATCGACTTTGTAACTCTCAGTGTTTATGCGTCAGACCTAATATGCGTGGCTTATCTTTTAGTTAGCTCAAAGCTCGATACCTACCATAGAATGTACTGTGTAAATATGCTTAATTATAAAATGGGTGCAACATTTCTCAGCAATACAACAAGAAGAAAGTGTATGCACACTCAAGTTATAGATTATAGCGTCAAAAAATATAGACGTTTCTTGTTGCAGGAATTGGGATCTCAAGCAATACTTGCATATGCATACTCAGATATACTGTTTCAATCGCATATAATTCAGTTAGCATACATACTACAATAATTCAGTAAAATTGAAACATGCATGCTACAATAATTCATAACTAAACGGTTCGTTCTCGTCAATACTTTCAATCATGAAATGGAGTCACGTCATGCCAACACGCACATGAAGTGACATAAGAAACAACAAGACAAACTATAATCACTTATACATAACTTATAATTTACTTATTACTTTTGGTCGATTAATATGATGACATTTCAACGTCTCTTTATTTGATTATTATCTTTGACTGGTCAACATTTTATTTATTCTTTTGTCACGAACTAAATTAAAATTCATTTACCAGGTAAAGTAGGTATGAAATTGGAATAACGAAACATATATTACAATAATTGAGTAAAAAAAACAATTGCTACACTTAAATAAAACTAAGACAAAGTTCGTCATGTTTTGATACATTTTGTGCTTTTATAAATGCAATATTTTGTGGAGCAAGGGATAAGAAATCACTCTTATGTAAAAAAAATTATTTTCTATTTAAAAACCGAAATTACCCAAATCAAACCCTGATCTGATTATTGTCTTTCTTCTGAACAATCTGAACGATTTCACCTGATTTGCTACTGCAAACCTTCGACCTCGGTTGAGTTTTGTCGTTCTCGCTTTGAATCTTGGTCTGGTATGTATTAAATCAAGCGTTATATGTATTTAGATGGACAGATTGCATTTGTCCAGATTCATGTTTTGTGCAACGTATATTCTAAATCTTCAATTTGGTAACTCAGTTGTGATATATTAAACATTTAGACGAAAACATGTTACACAAAATAAGAATTGACCCAGAATACGTTGCATTCTCATATATAAACTAGGTATGTAAATGTTTGAGCTGTCACATACGAGGTATCGAAATGAAAATCTTGAAAGAATGTTTACACATAATATAAATCAAAACCAAAATACGTTGTATTTTCATGCAATTTTCCTTATTCAGATATATAATAAATTGTATAAACGTCTTCGAATGGCAAAATATATAAAATGGTGGTTGTAAGATTTAATAACATTTTCAATTACGTACCCAAACTTATCAATCACATAATTATATTGTTGTAATCGTATCAGTATCATCATCTGCATCCAATTCTAGTGGGAAATCAACATAAATCATTAACTTAAAATAGAAAGTATTTTTAATTTTATCACTGTTTATCTTTTTCACGGGGTCGGATTTGGGGCTTTTAACATATGGGATATACGTAAAGCATCTTTCACTTTAGCTGATATTATTTTTTAGCCAATAGACGTACTTTCTAAAAAGTTAATAATGCATACAAGATTTAAATATAAGATTATGGATACTTAAATCTTAAAACTTACCCGTTATGTGAAGGAAAACATAATAACATCAAAATACAAATACTTTGCACTGTGTCTGAAACATGGTGTCAAGCGTCAAGCGAATAACATTAGTACATGGAATATGTGAATAAAATTTATATAAATCTTATAAGCCAGTTAAATAGTGTGTCGCTCGCCCGCTGGCCGGCCGAATCTAAGTTATATTTTACTAATTTTAGTCAACTGTCTACAACTAAATCAAATATTTCATGATTTTCAAATCTTCACAATACGTGTAATGAACCAGTATAAATCTTTGATGCATTAATTTGACACTCAAATTTAATCAAAATATACATGTAATACAAAGCACATATTCGTATCTACAATTGATACAACAAAATATAAATATTACTACTATAGAGTCTCTTCTTTTACTAATCCAATAACTTGTACAAACTTACAAGCCAATTTTTATGTATTATTTCATATATGAAACAACACGTGTTAATATAAAATGCTTATAAGTGTTCTTTGATATGTGAAACGTTCATGACAAGTTTTTTACACACACAAAACACTCATGAATGTTTCACATGTGAAACAATGTATAAATATTGCATTTTTCATATGAAACAACATACCAAAACTAGTTTGTAAGTTTATATCATTTATACTTTATTTGAATTTTGTCGGCCCGATTACATCTGTTCCAAAAACCTAACCTTTATGTCTTCAAGTACTCGGCTTGGGCCCCCACACATATTGAATTTGGTCCAAAATAAAAGGTTGTAGGGTTATATTTAATGAGTGAGTTGTTTTTATTGTCGTGCTACATAATACTTTATAAATTAAACGTGCGCATGCTATAACTGTTTACGGAGATGACCACTTGTTAGACCAAGTCTGTTTGACCTGTTAGAAAAGCACGATTGGACAACCATTTTAGAAAAAATGGGTGGATCCGAACCGGCCAGTTCAGATTAATGGGTGGATACGAGCAAAGCAAAAAAAATCCGGTATTTTGAAGGGGTTTACATAAGTTACAATTTTCTTTTCCCCAAGAGGCGGAAAACTTTTTGTTCGTTATCCCGTAATATAGTCTATGTTTATAGGGTGGATAAGTACAAGTTTTCAAACCACAAAATGAGTCTGAGTTTGCTATATTTGGCTCGATGCACAAACAAAAAGTTGGGATCGAACGCACACAAATGATCATTTGTACTATGTATGTCACACTCAAAACTAGGGTTTGTGGTGTAAATATTGTATTAATATCATTTTAATTATTTAATTTACTTTAACTGTTTAAAAAGACACCCATTTAGATACCCTTAAAAAGAAATAATAATATAGTAATATCTTATTCGTATCTCATTTACATCAGGATCACTGTCAACTCTAAAGTCTAATCCAATCAGCCTGATACCTATAGAAAAACGAGAATGTATTTCTCTTTACCTCAACAACACACGATTATTGATGCAAATCTAAATGATTAATCACGTTAACGGGTGTTTTTTAAGCGCTAACAACAGAAAATAATTTAGACAAGAATATGAAACACTTATTTTGAAACAAACTAAAATAATAATGTAAACACTTATTTTGGGATGACATGAATATTTAATTTTTTTTCCTTTTATTTTTAAATGGAGATAAATGAATCAAACAGTGAGGGCATTTGAAAAAAAGACGCATTTCCACCACATTAGATATGCACAAGAACTTATCCTAACCGGTTCTTGGTTTGGTCCACATAAGACCGAACCTGATAGTACCAAAATAATTGGTCATTTTCAGGGTCTTGATCATCAGTCGAAAAGTCATAACCGATATGGTTTGAAGTCCTAACCATGTGCAGACTAAGATTCGACCTGGGTTTTTTATTTTAATTTCAAAAAACTTTCTCGATATCTGAATTTTTCACAAAATGTTCATTTTGCTTCCGCATAAGCATATCAGATGTCTGGACTTGTAAAATTTTCCTTTGACTATTCTTTAAGCCTCTAAATGACTTTTTCTGAACTAGTCCTTGGTCAAAAACCTTAACTGATCATGATCTGAACGACTAGACCAGACCCATAACCAGTTGTCTAATTTTATTGATCTTGATTCTTTTCACTCTAATCCTCAGTTCAAAACTTCATACATTTTTAATCTAGATTAAATCGAAAATGTTACATCCACTAACTTATTATTTAGTCTAGACATATATTAAAATTTCAACTTGACATTTAAACCAATAGAAATATCGAATCAAATATTTTTCATTTAAAAAAAATCATTATATTAAATAAAATCAAGAAAACAACAAATAGAAAATCAAGAATTTCTTGGTTTTTTATTGGGCCCATAATGTAAAATCGTGGGCTTATACATATTGGGCCAGAGTAGTAATGGCCAAAATTGATTCAAGATCGGTTATGGTTCGACAGTCTGAACCAGTAATATTTTTTGTAAAATTTCTGGACTCGGTTCGTTTATGTATAGGCCCGATTTTAAAAAGATTAGTTTTTATAAATTATAATGCAAGTTTTTTGAGTTCTCAAGGTTGTTTTTTAAGTTTTTTCAAGATTTTATCTACTTAAATGCACTGTTCTAAAAAACTCGCCGCACAACCGTCATGACGCGCCATGACACCAAGGCTTGTGTGTCACGCCACGTTAAGCCCATGGCACGCAATGACCTAATGTGCAGTTATCGTAATGAGATATTTGATTTTTCTTTACATTTTTAATGTCTTATTTGCAATTTTTTAATATATAACCTAATTTAACTTGCTTATTACTATTGACTTATTGAGTAACACTACAAAACATACGTTTTTATATATAATATTATATATGAATCAGAAATTTGACGCCATAAGTCACGCTTTGAAAACGCCATGGCTTCGTCGTGGCTCCTAAGGCTTGAAGTTTGGCCTCGCCGCCACGTCACGCCTCACGCCATTTAGAACCTTGTTTAAATGTATTATTTAAATTGTATCTCATAACTAAATTTAAAAAAAATGGTAATTTTAAAAACGTGTATTACATTTTTGTGTAAAAAATAATTTTTAAACCGGGTCGGGACTGGGACCGAGAACCAGACCTAGATTTGTCCTATGACTTTTGGTCGGGACTAGGACCGGCCGATCGACCAACCCAGTTTTGAATAGACCATTTGGCACCAGCACAGTCTGACCTAGCACTGATTTTTTGGCTATATCTAGACCAGAAGCAGTTAAGGGGCCGTTAACTAAACACTTACCGGTGAGCGCACCGATATCATGCACCTTACCGATTGAGCATGACAATGATCGAGAATCTTACCTGGAGATAAGACGCATAGCAAGGACCGAGAATTTTATTTGGAGGTAAGAGGCATAGCAAGGACCAAGAGTCTTAGCAGGTAAGTGAGAGAAAAGACTCTTACCCGATACGTGGTTACCGGGTTAAGACGTTTATCAACAATATATTTTGATGACCAAAAATGTTACACGATAAGGTTAATAAAGGTGATTACTCTTACCGATAAACGTTTACTCGATAAGCATTTAATAAACGAATCCTTACTCGATCCCATGGCTAAATAGGCCCGACCCAATACGACCCGATCGGTTAACCGGGGTCCGATCCGATGCTTGACCGATCCTGTCCGGGACCGACCTTAACCGGTTAAGTGCCCGAAATTCATAACCGGTTACACTTTTGAAGTGATTCAGCGGCATGGCTTGATCCGGCCTGTGACCGGTTAAGGGCCTGACCCGGTTTTTTTCAAAAAAAAATAGTCGTTTATAGCCGTTAAGTTACCGTCTTTTGACCACTTTTTATAATGTTACTGTTTTTTTCCCTCCTAACCCCCAAAAAACACTATAAATAAGTTGTGTAGTGTATGGGGTTAGATACCAAGTTACAAAACGCAAACAATTATCAGTTTAAAACAATTATCAACTGTATTTGAGCGACCCAAATTTATTTTGTAAAACTTATTATTTGATATAATTAATTATATTTTAAAAATTGTATTTAAAAAAAATAAGCCTTAACCGGATTTGGGCCTGGCCCGTAACCGAACCGGGACCTGTTACACATAACCTTACCCGGTTACCCGAGATTTCGTCTCAAACCGTGACCGACCCGGGACCGGTTAAAACTTAACCGATTAAAAGGGTTACTGTTTCGGCCTAATGACCGATTGGACCCGACCCGACCCGTAACTGGCATTTGGCCACCTCTATTAAAACCTAACCGAGAGAAGAAAAAAGGCCCAATAGGCCCAAATCACCCACAACCACACAAAAGCAATCGGTGAATGTTTTATTTTTCATACACATTTTCCTCATCAAATTTGTCTTTTATCAAAAAATGACGCATTTTACACATATCCAAATCCAATATAAAATAGAAACTCATTTAAATATTACAAATCTTGAAAGGGGTGTTTGGGATTGGTTATTTAAAACAACTAATGCTTATTTTGAAAAGTGCTTATCAACTTATGCGGTGTTAAACTTGAGTTTTCTATAAGTGTTTGGATTAACTTATTGTGGTACCAAAACGTAATAAGCTAATAAGTTGTTATTTAAAGGTGTTTGGGATTGATTGTACATATAAAATAACCAAAAAGATCATAAACACTTTTCAAATAAGTTGATAAGTTAAAACCAAATGACTTATCAAAAAACTCTTTTTCAGCGGTTTGGTACGCTATAACCCGTTTAATTTTTATCCATTCAAACACTATAAAGTACTTATCCCCGGTGCCAAACCGCAATAAGCTAAAAAACACTTCAAATAAGCAAATCCCAAACACCCCCTTAAACATGACAAATCTTGAAAACCAGTATTATGTATTGTTTCATAGATGCAAAAATACACAATAAAACCAAACCATTAAAAATCAAACAAAACAACTATGATTTACACTGTTTCATATGTTTTATTCTTGTGTGTGTGTATAAGTGTGTTTTCTGTATATAGGTGTTTGTGTGTGTGTGTTTTCATGTTTCATCTATAAACAAGTAACAACATAGTATGAACATGATTTTCATGGTTTCTATTTGATTTTCCCCCGATTTAAATATATTGTAATAATGATTATTATGATTTGAACATTTAGGGGCCGTTTGTTTTTTAAGAGGTCTAAAGTCTTATTTTACTTCTGATTAACTAGAAGCGTACTCGCGCAATGCAACGAGATACATCACGATTTTAATGTTTATTTTTATTTTTTGTTTTTTATTGATTTACAATACGATTTTGGATGATTTTTATTGAGTGATAATGGTTTTTTTATATATAAATTTGTTTAATTTAGGCTTAACAATATAATGTTTTTTATATAAAAAAATTAAATAGTTTGTTAAAATTCATTAATTATCTTATATATTTTAAATTTTTTATATTTAAATTGAGATGTTTATCCTGTTTTGATTATGTTTATCAGAATTCAAATTTCATAATTTTAGGATTTGGGGATTAGAGATAAGGATTTTGGGGGATAAGAATGAAATTTATTAATTAGGGTTAAAAGCATTTAAAAGTAGTACATTAGGCTTTAGTAGTTATTTTTAAGAGATTTTAAGTAGATAACTTTAAATGATAGTACATAAAGCTTAGTGAGTTGTAATTAAGAGTTTTTTATGCCATCTTTATAATATAGTATAGATAAAAGGTGGCGCTGAAGTATGAAATCTGAATCAACAAGATTGTATGTTTATGTAACGTCTGGATGCGTCTTGAGAGAAAGAAAAACATATAAACTGAGGTGGCGACAAGAGGTTTTAAAAGGTTAGGTCGACACCACTTCTTATTTCAAACGTATTTAAGAGTTAAGAGGTTTTGAAAACTAGAAAAAAAACAAACAGTCTAAATATAAAAATGTCTGAACGATTCAGATTTAAAAGTCATTAAGTGGTTTTTCTTAAAAAACAAACAACCCCGTAATAAATAGTTTTCTTTAGTATTTGAAATATTTGATTTTGATTAAATCAATTGTTGTAAAAAGGAAAAAAAAACTTATTTTTGTAGATAAATATAAATTACATTACTATCTCAAAATTTAATCAATTAAATAATTAATTCTAAACCTTGAAACAATCTTTAATCACTTTGAAAATGCATACTCAAATTGTCTCTTAAATATACCTATCCTCAAAACAATTCATAGGTATAATATCAAACATTTTTTACTAGATAAAAGAAACATGATTTTTTTTTTGGGAAAGGGTATATTGGGCCTTTGGCCCAGGCTAATCACTTGGCAAAGAAAACCGACTGCGAAAGCATGCAGCCCTGAGGTTAAACCCAGTGGCCACAAAGTTGCGAATGTAGAGAATCGAACCCAGTTTGAGCGCTATGAACTTCTCATGTGATTACCGCTACACCATGAGGCTTGTGGTTAACATGATGTTTTTTAGTAACAACATTTTTTTTTACATTCACCCTGTTGAAAACATGATTTTCAATTAATTCATACATTTTTTTAAACCACTGAAAAGATATAGTAAACCCTTAAAAAAGGGGATGCTAATGACACCCTTATAAATGATTTTCTCCTCACACACATCAACATTAAAACATGCTTTTTGCATTTCCAATGCATGAATTGACCTGATTTTAACATTAATAAGGGTGTCATTAGCATTGCCCTAAAAAAAGACACACAAAATCTTTACGGTACCCACAAGATATTTATCATTCGTCTATATATTACATACTTGAGACATATCTTTTTCTTACAAATTGTCACCCCCCACTCTCTCTCCTCATAAATTTTATACCTAACTGTAGCGTTGCTGAAAAGATGAACTTGTTCATGTTACGATGGTTTTGGGTGGTCCCAGCGGTGGTAACAGTGGCATTATCGACAATGTTGTGTGATGCAGGATGTGGTTATGAAGCTATCTTCAACTTCGGCGACTCAAATTCTGACACTGGTGGTTTTTGGTCGGCATTTCCTAGAGCTCCACCGCCAAATGGTATGACGTATTTCAAACATCCGGCAGGTCGTGCTTCTGATGGCCGCCTCATTATTGACTTCATAGGTATATCGTGTTTAAAATTAGCTCAGTTATTTATTTATGTACATTAAAAATGATTATTTTCAAACCATAATATTTTTCTATTTCATTTTTTACTCTGCCCACACTTCTATTAATCACATGGGTGATTGAGTTAACAGTCAGATAAATCTTTGAGTAGCTATATAGGGGACTTGAATTGTAATCTATTACATTTTTTTTTAATTTAATTTTATTAAAAACAAACTATCGTTTTTTGTCTGTTAAAAATCCTTAAATATAGAAACAAGCAAATAATATACAAATACAACACGTGAATGATTGAGTTTTTTTTTCCAATTTAAGAATGATAATAAATAACATTCTAAGTATAACGTACAAGTAATTCTTTTTCTAAATTCATAACTTTACATAAAAGTTACTATAAATAATACATACGTGATTTAATAAATAAATCTACATTATTCTGACTTGTGGTTTGTAAGACCCTACATTGGTTGGGGAAGAAAACAAATGTTGCCTTACAAGGGACTGAATACCTTCTCTTTCAGACACGTTTTAAAACGATGAGTCCAAATATAAACAAATCAAATAATATCTGATACGGTTGGCCTAGAATGTTCCATAGTTGAATTAAACGATGCCTATTTGATTCAAATATATGTAATAACAGATTAAATCTTATAAAATTTAATCGATCAAAGATCAGATAATATAATTAAAAATTTGGTTATTTCTTCATTTTATTCTTTTTTCCATAAAATATAAAATTAGATTTCTAGGGAATTGCAACATCATTAAAAGACAAAGTGGCTTATCCCTTATGGTCCATGTTTGAGCAGAAAATGTTTGTAATGATTCTTATTTTATTTAAATTGGTCTAGATGTAATTAAGATTCAGACCTGGTCTACTATGGACCAGTTGGGACCATCAGTCCCAACTAAGTTCAGTTGTTGACGTAATCTATGTTGGTTGTAGCTCAAAGATTGGGAATTCCATTAGTGAGCCCGTACTTGAAGTCGATAGGATCGGATTACAAGCATGGTGCGAATTTCGCAACACTGGCGTCAACAGTGTTGCTACCGAATACCTCCTTGTTTGTCTCCGGGCTGAGCCCTTTTGCGTTGCCGATTCAACTGAACCAAATGAAATACTTCAAGGCCCAAGTCGATCAACTGTATGACCAAGGTAAAAAAAACATCTGTAAAGACGTTGAATTCTAGACAAATTATGATCAGATTCTGTGTTTTTCAGGGTCGTCCAATCTTCCTCCGCCTGATATCTTCGGGAAATCACTTTATACATTTTATATCGGTCAAAACGATTTCACATCTAACTTAGCTAATGGTATTGACGGAGTCAAGCCGACCCTTCCGCAAGTC
Organism: Arctium minus; assembly: GCA_954870635.1. Classification (NCBI taxonomy): domain Eukaryota; kingdom Viridiplantae; phylum Streptophyta; class Magnoliopsida; order Asterales; family Asteraceae; genus Arctium; species Arctium minus. The sequence continues at coordinate 2,060,783 of OX941094.1, read as the reverse complement.
ATTTCACAAATTACGAACACGATTAAGGCAAGTGAATCTTTTAAATCAGGGTTTTTGTTGAAGTGTCATATCAGTTAGACACAATCTCTTTTAACTTTATATACGCTGGAACCCTTTATTTCTTTATGGGTTATTTTAAAAAGTAATCTGAAGGGTTCCAAACATCTTTGCATGGTATCAGAGCCATTGTCTACAACCTCCAGGGACTCGACACTCTGGGCAACTGTTTCCGATCAACCTTTATTGGAGGGGTTGTTGGAGTAATAAATAAGCTAGACAGTGTCCTTTTATCCTCTCTATATATATTCGATTTTTTTTTACTCCCTCCATTCCAAAAAAAAACGTTCACAATAAAAACGACACAGTTTAAAGAATACGTAACTATTACACTTTTTAATTAACCAAAACACGATTTTACCCTTAATAACAGAGAGAGAGAGAGAGAGAGAGAGAGAGAGAGAGAGAGAGAGAGAGAGAGAGAGAGAGAGAGAGAGAGAGAGAGAGAGAGAGAGAGAGAGGGAAAATTTCTCCTTATAATTAAGGGTAGAATGGGAAAGCAATTTTTTTACTTTTGAAAATGGACACTTATATTGGGACAAACTGAAATAGAAATGTGGATACTTATTTTGGAACAGTGTGAATATCCATTTTATGACTCTTTTAGAAAGGAATTTGAAATAAACGTTCGCCGTAAGCAGGAGTTATATGGATTAGGAGGTCGTACGTTTTTCGTCCAAAATTTGGCACCGATCGGATGCTACCCTTCGTTCTTGGTACAACTCCCGCACGACGATAACGACACCGACGAGTTCGGATGTATGATCTCGTACAACAACGCCGTAGTCAAATACAACAACATGCTCAACGACGCGCTAAGCCAAATCAGAAAAGAACTCTCGGATGCTAATGTTATATACGTCGATTCACACAAAGCGTTGCTCGAGCTTTTCCGCCATCCCGCTTCTCACGGTACAACCACTTCACCCTATTACCGTCTCGGGTTCGTATGTATATTTACCGAAATACCCTTCGTGCTTTAAAGTCGATACCTCGATGCAGGTTTGAAGTACGGTACGTTAGCGTGTTGCGGAAATGGGGGCGATCCGTACAACTACAACCCGAAAGTGTTTTGCGGGAACAATAAGGTCGTAAACGGGAAAAATGTCACCGCATCGGCTTGCGGGGATCCCGAAAACTACGTGAGTTGGGACGGAGTCCATACGACGGAGGCCGCAAACAAGATTATCGTCGATGCCATCCTCGGTGACGGATTTACGGACCCGCCTTTCGAGATCCGGTGTACGTAATTTGTCGGGGGGGTTTTTCGATCGAATAAATTAAAACATAATCAGTAAAGTAAGGAAATAAACATATATAAATTTACATAAAAATTTCAAGGATAATAATCATTTTCAATAACAGGTTGTGTTCTAATCCCAAAAGCAGATGGCATTCTACTATGCCCAACATATTTTGTATCCAAAACCTCTAATTTTTCAGATTGTTTCTCCATTTTTCGGATTCGTTTCCGATTGACGAACCGGATTACGTTAATTAGAACGAACCCGACCGACAAGAACCCGACGCTTCCGACCCCGAACCCGACCACCCACCATTTCCATATCCGATGCGACGGCGGGACCCGCACGACGATCGCGAAATACCCTTGTCCCCATACCGCACATGTATGTGACAAGGACATATTGGTAATTTCGATCCTCCCGCTCGAGTAAAACTTGACGCATTTCCCTTGAGGTAGCCATACCGACGGGAACCGGACCATGATCGGGTGTCGGATTAGTGCTAGCTTCAATTTCGTCGTCGTAGAGGTGAAATGACCGTTTTGCCCTCTCGTGTGCCGTACGCCGTAGGCGCTAAAACCGAGGATCGGGGTGACGAAGGTGTAATGGGGGATGTTGTAGTAATACGACGACCAATTTCCTAGATTCGAGAAAACTATATCGAGCCATGTAACGTTTGGCTCTGGGATTATCCTCGGAGGAACGTCGAAATAACTCAAATTAGCCCCTTGAGCCCAAACGCTCGAGGTTTGCAGCTGAACGACCGAAACCTGCATTCCGGCGAAATTCGAGGGTAGAGATACGTTATATAACGTGCCCACGTGAGGATTTTCCGGGATCGATTTCTTGGCGTGATCTTGGAGAAAATCGTCCAATGAATGTTGGGATGGGCGGGCCATGGCTTGGATCAATCGTAACGAACATAAACAACAAAACGTCGCGAAATTGATGATGAAGCTCGTTTTAGACCCCATCAACATCAAAAGGGAACACCGTCGATGCAACGATCATCAAATGAAACCCGTGGAAAGAATCAAATCGACAAGAATCGTGATACCGATCGAGGTCGCGTAAATCGTTCAAGATCCAACCCTAAGAAACATCGATACGAATGTTTTTTCATAGTATTTGCCAAAACGTTAGGAGGATGTTTTGTAGAATCGAAAGTCTTTTGGATAGAAAAAATGACTGTAAAATGTTATTATTTTCAGATCTTGTTTTGAGTCAGATTTATTGGGTTTGTTTGTTTATGGCGAATACATTTACAAATATGGTTAATAGATCAATTGAGTAAAGTCAAGGATAATAAAGTAATTTTAAATTTATTCTAAAAACTTAGGTGGCTTTTTATTCGCATAATATGAAGAAATCTGATGGAATTGGGATTGTGAATTTCTTTGATTTCGTCTTTTAATTTATTCTTTTTTAGGGAAGGATTTTTCAAAATCCAATAAATTTCACAAATAAGAGATTTTAATATTCATCGACAATAAGGTGGTAGTTTTTTTTTTTGGAAGGCATAACGGCATCGAACCAACGAACGACTACCATGAACACACGCACACACGCACGCACACCTCCCCAGCGGTATCGGACATCCATATGGGCAGCCCACTAATCCGCCGTTGTCCCAGACCAGCTTACGCTGAACCTAGAGCCTGAGCACAGTCTAAGACTGGGCTGGGAGGGCAGCACAGTCAACGACTTAACCGGCCCAAGTTAGAGATTTATCAAAATCCAATAATTTCCACAAATTAGAGATTTTAATATTCATTGATGAGATAAAATGTTCATTCTCTATTTTTGCTTAATTTCTACTTCTTGGATTTATAATTTAAATAATTTTTTAGAAGAAAATTACGATTCAATAAATCATTTCGATTTTTTTTTTCATATTTATGTCAGTTTTTTTTTAATAATGTTCGTTTTGTTCAGAACTTTAGATGTCATAAAATAAACAAATTAAAATTGAAAAAAGGAGGTAGTTAATACAATTATTAAAACACACACACATATGACATATATATATATATATAGAGAGAGAGAGAGGCCTAATCAAATGAGATCTAAGATTGTTTGTGGTAACCGTGTGATCCAACATGAGCTACTCATTAAATATAATTAATTTTGTTTTTAAAATAAAGTAAAAGGATAATTTGATAAATTGATAAATTGATAATTTGAATTTTCTTTTTATTAAAAAAAATCAATTCCTTATTTGACACATTCCAAATTCCAATCATACGCTTACTTATTCTAATTTCAATTACCCTAATTTACTATGAAGAAATAAAGGATTTTGTATGGTAATCACAATGTAACATAGTTGGTATCATACTAGTACCACATTTGGTATTACCGTCGTATCATAATGGGTATCACATTTGTATGTTAATCACAATGTAACACAATGTTTTTTGAGTGCATCACAATAGTAACTATAGTGTAACACGATGTTAATCACAGTGTAATACAATATTCTTTGAATGCATCACAATAGTAATCACAGTGTAACACAATGTACTTTGAGTGCATCACATTGGTAATCACAGTGTAACACAATATATTTTGGGTATTCGTCGGAATAAAGTTCATCGGAAGTCGACTGATGGAGGCTGAACGAGGTGAGAGGAGAGAGATTTTTTTTCAAATACCTAAAATGCCCTTTTAATTAAATTTCAGTCAAAATTACCAAACTTAATAATTTCCTAATTTATCATCTAATATGTGGCTCATATTGGATCTCACGATTATCACAAACAATCTGGATCTCCCTTGAATGGCCCCCTATATATATATATATGTAACACCCGGAAATTCGCAAGGTAAGTACTTTGTTTTCTTAAATGCATTTATTTCGCTTATGTGAGAAGGTGTGTCTTGGTGTACATTTCATGTTCATTATTATGTCTAAATGTCATATAATCAAATTACCTTCGTTAATTGTTCAAACCTTGTGATCGTTATAGTTTTCGGTTGAGTTTTGGGCTGTTTTTGGGTGACTCGCGATTGTGCCCTGGGCTTAAATGATTCTGCTGAATAGAACTGTAACTGTTTCTGGCATGTTTTTACTTGTGCAACTCACTAAGCTTTTTGGCCTAACACTTGTTTGGTGTCGATGTGTATCTCAGGTTCTAGCGGCAGCGGTACTAAGCGGGTTTAGTTGCTTTGGGGTGAGAGCTTGGGGAATTGCACATGGACGCATTATACTTTTGGATATAGACCGTTTGGGTTTATAGATAACAACAACCCTTTTTGTAATCTCTTTTCTAGATGTAGGAATTAGATTAATTGGTTGTTGTTTATTGTCCGTTAAATTACAATTGTGATTAAACAGGTTACTTATATTTATATATTCCCCATTTTTGGGAGGCTCTTGCTATGGCAATTTCAGTATACCTCATGTCCGTTTTCCGGATTTTTGTTATCCCTATTTTTAGGGGAAACAAGGTGGTATCAGAGCTTTAGTTTAAGTGAACTAGGTATTGTTGTAGTATATCTAGACTTAAACTTTAGACTTTATGACTTCACTGTCCACTTGGGGTAGAAATCCTAGGTGGGGAGAGCGTTAGGATTTACGGAATTACTGTAATTGAAAGTTGTGATGATGGTGACAAGAATTCTTGTGTATGGTTCGTTCATAATTTCACTTAGCTACTGCTATTATGAATGCATTGTTACGTGAGCATGCTTGGTTTACTATCATTATGATAATTGATGAAGGTAGTAGTACGTACAATGAGTTCAACCCGCTTAGTCTTTTCTCAATCTTTTTCTCGTACGTGCATGGTAGATTTAATGGTAAACACTCGAAGTAGGTTGTCGGACATGCCAGAGGGTCAACCAGAGGTGGAATCTGCAGTTGTACGACCTTCCGTAGGCGTAACCACCGATGACATTCCCATACCCAGAATTTTGGGAGGCGGGCCTGAGCATATTCCGCGCCGGAACCTCAATACGGGTAATGCCATCATGGAAGAAGTTACCATGGAGACCCGGCTTCGGGATAGCATGATGTTGGCCATGAATGCGGCCTTGACTCAACAACAGTTGGCCATGACTTCGGCCATGACCCAACAACAAGAGTTTTTCATGAAACTCCTAGAGGATCGAGACGCTAGCCACCGACAACCTGAGATGATGGCTAAAAACATTATTGTGGGGTCGGGTGGACCAAATGTGGTAACGGTCGAGGAACCATCCGCTGAAGGGATCCGGACAAAGACTAAGGGGTGCACTTACAAAGCGTTTCTGGGGTGCCACTTGTAACACCACATTTTCAAATAAACACTTAGGCATCCCTCATCTTAAAGCATCGCTCGCGCTTGAAAAAAACGAGATTTTGGACTTCGGCAGGGGTGGTGCGACTATTCCCGGCGACTGTGACAGTGTCACTGTCGCCAAGGGCAATGTCGTGGGGGCCAAGAGGACCTTCGATACGCTCAGGGCGAGAGTGCCCCGCGATTGTGACATTGTCACTCTCGCCGTGGCACAATCGCGGAAGGGGTTGGGGCCGCGGTACAGGTGCCGCGATAGTGACCAGCGACAGTGCCATGGTCACTATCGCATGGCACAATCGTCGGCGGGGTGCAGACTCCCTTAAATCCGATTTTCTTGGGAAATCTTCTCATTTCTCTTCCAAACATTTCCTCCTAAAACTCTCTCAACCTAAACCCTCTTCTAAATCGGTCCAGAGAATACCTAATGCATTCTTCCCCTATTTATTCCAAGATTTGGGCTTTATCTTCTAGATTTGGAAGCTTGGAGCTAAATGATCTTCACCCCCACCTTCATATCCTTCAAAGGAATTTCTAGGGTTTTGTGGGTGTCAAAACCTAATATTGTAAGTTTATCCTTCCTCTCCTTTCAACACCTTATTTGAGTTGTAAACATTATTTGTGATCAATTCTGGGTTGGATGATTTTGGTTATTGAAGGTCAAAAATAGGGTTTTGTCCAAGTTTAGATATTTTGATATAAATGACTTGGGGAAAGATTCTAGATGGTTGAATATGGTTATTTACGGTTGAAAATGTTTGGATCTAGGTTTTGGAGGTTTTGGCTTGGAGGATTCAAGTTTCGTCAAGGAAGCTCAAATGAGGTAAAATCTAAATTTAGCCTAAATCTAGCAAGGCGAGTTCAAGTTGATTTGTAAAAACGGTGTACATGCCAAAATGTTTATTTTAAAGTGTTTTGCGTCTTACATGAAAATTGTTAACTGCTGATAAGTTTGATTATTTGAAAGTGTTTAACTTCATAAACTTATATAGCACACATCTCTGGGATTTTGGATACTATGATAAATAAATCATATATTTTGGTATCTTAAGGTTTTATTTTATGGAAATAGATTTTGAGAATAAATGTATTTCATTTTGTGTTTTGGAGAAATGCATGGTTTTGTGTTATGGGACATTTTGAGAGGTAAATGTTATAAACTCACTTGGAAAATGATTTGTCCCAATCTAAACTACGTTGGAATTAATTATATGTTTTGGAGTATGGGTTTACATAAGTACGGGTTGTTTATGTTTGATTCCAATTTATGATTTTCAACGTTGAGTCTTTGGATTTGTTTGAGCTTATGGCCCGGCTTGGATTTTGTTGGGTTTCGAGGACACTTGTTCGCTTTTAATAGTTCAATGTTGAGCGTTTGGTTATGATTTGCATTTACTGCATCTTAGTTGAGAATTACATGTTTTGGATGCATTAGTTCATTCACCTTGAGTCATGTAATGGTTTAGTTAGTGCAATGGATCCATAGGCACGGTGTTCCTATGTCCCCGCTTTAGGCATTGGTTCATCATTTGGCACGGAATAGGCATCGGGTCACCATGGTAAGTAAGGTGTGGACCTATACGGTCGGGCAACGTCCCATGGGCAGTAAGGTGTAATTCCCTTGTGCTAGAGTTCCCTGTTTTGGAACTCTCAAGAATAGACCTAGAGGGGTTGACTTGATGTTTTCGAGTGATAGACTCAGAGGAGTTGAGCTCGGTGAGTTTTTATTTGTGTAACCCACATGTTTTGATTTCTTACATGATTATGTGACCTGCTTTTGTGTTTCATCACGTACAATGTAATCGGGTATTTCCCGTCACCAGTAGGTGAGGTTTTGGTTATGGAGTTTTATAATCCATGTTTTCGGAGACGTTTGAATGTGGGTATTTATCTACGTTTTAAGGTTTTGGTTTTTGAAACTCATTCGAGTTATTGGGATGTTTTGGAAGTTGGGGTTATCTACGTTTTCCGTGTTTGATCATTATAATGTCAATTATGTTTTACGTGCGCTTTGGGTTTTGGCTTTATTTCAGGAGGCGTTTGTTTTATGATTTTTAATCACGAAAAGGGTGAATGATGGAAAGGAGATTGTTTTTAAGATTTAATGCATTTCATTTTGGTTGCTTTCAAATCAAATGTATTGCATTTTGGAAATCATGATTTTTAAATAATGATCTTAAAGTCTTTGCTTTATATATCTCTAAGGAAAACTCTTGAGCTCACTAGGCGTTAAGCCTAACCTTTTATTTGTCGGCATGTGCATCAGGTTTCAAGGTTGGGAGTTGGTTCTAGCAACCCTATGAAGAGTAGAGCCTTAGCTAGATCCGAAAGTAAGTATTCGGTGAAGTCTTCCGCATTATGGAGATAGTGACTATGCATGGGCATGAGTAGCACCCGTCATTTATAGTCCGTATGTATAAGATTGTATATGTGTATTGTAGTTGAATCCAAATTCGTGGTTGTAGATGATTCAATTATTGATGTGTTTAGAAATTTTAAATAAGTTGCTATTTCTAGAATTCAGGGTGTTACAAGTTGGTATCAGAGCTTAAGTTTGAGAGAATTAGGTATTGATTTTTGATGGCTAGACTCAAACTAGAGTTCTTATAAGTGATTATAAGTGAAATTGCGCACTAGGTACCTTAAGATAAGACATTTTGAGGATTTATCGAGTCGCTAGAAACGGAAAACTTGTCGAGGGTCGCAAGGATGATCGTGTACGGTACGTTCATAATAGCACCTGGCCAGTGTCGTGGTGAATCTACATGTTACATGTGTATACTTGAAATACCTTGGGGGAATGACCGTTGGGGTAGTGAGAAAGTTTCTAAGCGAGTGATCTAAGGAAAGGTTGATGTTTATAGCAATGTCACTTGGAAGTGATAGGTAAGTGTGATGAATGCATTAAGTTGACCATCTTGGGTCAGAGTTATTGGTCGGAGTGGAACTATCGGGGCGATAGATCGATCATGTTGCGAGGAGGATTGTAAGTTAACCAATTAGTGGGAGGGTTGCTCTATGATGTTGGGTACATCCGAATGACAATTGCATGTCGGGAAATGGAGGAGTGGAGTCCTAAGATGTGAGTGCCGACCGAAAATTCATGCACAAAATTTATTTCTAAAATAAGTTTGCATCAATTGTTTCCCATGTTTTCGAAGCGTAAAGTGAGTTGTACTATGAAGCCTTGGTAAGGCCTTTAACACTCATCAGATTTTAAACCGTGAGCTTAAGCATGCATAAAATTGTTTTGTTGCACGTGGTTGCAGTTTTTATTGAAAATCTCCTTATCCTTGTTTCGGGTCTGACACTATTTTCCCGGATATTGTAATATTCGTGTTTTAATGTTAATTGAGTTGTTAGGGAAATAACTATGGAATTTTTGACTCTGACATTGGATCTCCTCCACGTATGTTAAAGTTTTAAAGGACGAGTTGTCCCTATGTTCTTGAGTTGAAATGTTCTTTGGAATTTTAGTCGGTACGAGTCATGTTGAATTCATGAAACGTTATTGACAGTGCTTGGAATACACCTATAGACGTGTGCTAATTAAACCTCAAAGCAAGTATACAATGAGATCTAATATCGTCTTTCAAGTAATAAAACGGTAAAGTACCGAATATCGTCCCACAGAAACTGGAGTAAAAGTTTAATAAAAAGTAGAAGAAAGAAATGATTTCAGATGACGAATTCGAAGAATTTGTTTTGGTTGAGTTATCAGTTTGAATTAATTAACAGAGAATAAAGCAAGTACGGGTGTTTAGACTTTCAGGTGGGATTTAAACACAAATTCCAGTGGACCATGCTGCAGCATGAAGTTCTGCCACAGCAAGATACACCATCTATTTTGAGGGTACTCCTCTCGGACTTCAATATTCACACTACTGTTTAGATTCGACTAACCACATCTCTGTGTAGTCTCCAACTAGTTATAATGTAGAATAGAGTCCTCAAAATATATGGAGATACAAATCTCTTTGTAAAAACCGCTCTCTCTCGAGCCGATTCCCATATCATCCAAGTTGACGTGTTCGAAGGGGCTTATCTCTAAGTCCTCTACACTTTAACACTATTGATTAGCGATCAACTTGTCGAGAATAAATCAGTTTAGAAGGATATAAACGATAACTGTCCTTATCAGTAACTCTCTCAAGTATACTTTTTATATCATTCAAACAGACGTGCTTTTCGTGGCTTATCTCTAAGTCCACGGCACTTTAACACTTTAGCAAGTGATCGGTTCGTCAAAAAGTATTATTGATATTTATAAAACTTGAATGAAATGGTGGATCATTGTTATTGCGAAACAATGTCCACCTTTCTTTGGTTTAAAATCCCACCTTTCCGTCAAACACCCATACTAATAAAATTAGCTACTCATGCGTAAAATAAATGACATAAAATAAAAGACATAATGTAAATGACAAGAATGTAAATGACGTAAAAGTAAAAGACGATAAAGTAAATAAAGTAAAGTGCGATAAATAAATTGCGGTAAATTAAAATTACAAGAGATAAGAACTTCAATATATTAATAAGTTACTTGACTTTAATAATCAAACCAAGAGAGTGTTAATTCTCTTACTTTGATTTTTTTTAAAGATCACAAAAGAGATTCTAAAATGTTCTACAAGTTATCTAAGATTGCAAGTAAGTAAGAAGATCATGTCCCAAAATACACCTCCTAAGCTTCCTTTATATACTAGGAAGGGGAGGGTAAAAAGGACATTTTACCCAAATATAATAATAATAAAACTAAAGTTGGTGACAATAATTCAAATAAACAAAAAGGAGATTCAAAAAGATAATATCCAGCTAATATTTCCATCTAGAAGGTTCACAAAATTTGCCCAAAAGATCTCCTTGAGCTGTCCAAAATAAGCCCCTTTTTTTCTCTTCATTCGGCTGTCTGATGTATGATGCTGCAGAGATGTTGCAGCATAGGTCTGCAGTAATAAATCTGCCAAAAATAGATATAAATCAGCCATTCCAAGTCGCAAAACACATCATTCAACACTTTAGCTCCATGAAACAGAAAAAGAGAAAATAAAGAACTAAAATGACTCAAAGGTTGGGATTAGAAGGTAAAAACTATTGTAAAAACAAGATAAAAATAAGCGTAATGGCACTAAATAATTAGTGCCATCACAACCCCAAACTTGAAATATTGCTTGTCCCTAAGCAATTAAGACAGAAAAAATAAAATGAAAGAAAAAAAAGAAAAAAAATGACTCAAGCGGTAAGTTTTTGCTAGATGGATGCATTAAGTGCACACATGTAGATGATCAATCCAAGAATGCATGGCATATCCCTTCATAAATCCAAAGTGTCCATGATTTCTATCTACCATGAGTATGAACCATATGCTAGCAAGATTTTCTTTTTGTTATGGTACTCACATCTCACAATTAAGATCAAAAGGACTTTAAAGAACTGGATCCCTCATTATGGCTTTTTCTTTCTCACTTTGCCTCTTATTTTCACCCTTTGCATCATTTCAAAATTTTCAGATTTGGCACTTTTTGTGCTCTTTTCTTTGGTGAATGTAATGCACTTAGCCCCTATGGGACTTTTTTAGTGCCTAAGTCCAAACATGGCAGATTTGCAGAGCTATGCTCTTTTTCTGTTTTTAAGCTTTTGCCATGGTGGACTTTCCCAACCCCAAACTTTAAAATTTACAATGTCCTCATTGTAATTGTGTGAAAGTGTATGGAACATATGAAGTGGGTGCAAGTGGCTAATATTTGAGAATCAAAAGATGGCCTAAATCATTTCTCATGTAAGATGTGGACCAAATTGTGTCCCAAGCAAAATAATTCTAGTTCTAGCAAGAACTACATAGTGAGATATAGATCATGACTGTATGCATTTATTATGGATATGTATGTATGCTCAAACTGATCACCAATGCCCATTTTGCTATAAAATAAATCCTAAAATCAGCAAAGACTCATCCCAGACTCAAAAATTAAAAATGGAGCTAAAGGATTTAGAATGAACCTGCCCTACTCCTCTAGAGTAGGCTGCTGTTGGTCATGCTGCAGGCTTGCTGCAGCATCAGTCACTGTCGTTTCCAGTTTGTGTTTTAAAAACAGAATCTGCTCCTCCAACTCGGCTTTCTCCTTCTTCAACTTCCTCACTTCCCTCTTGTGCTTCTTTACTAACCTAACCTTCTTCTTTTTCCACTCCTCTTTCACCTTTTTCTGTACCTCATCTTGTATTGCCTCCAACTTTTCCATGAATTCTTCCCTCTGCTGCAGCATGCTGTCCATCAATGAACTGTTTTGTGCCAATAAATTTTGCAACATTCCTGGCACCTCGTTCTGAGCAGCTCTGTCCTTTCTATCACGCAGTCTTGCTACAGCCTTCATATCTATCTGCCACTTACCGCCCGTTTCCTTGACTATCACATCCTCCTCGTAGCTCGGTACACCTCCCTCTTTCAACAACTGTGTGATCATATGCGGAAAGTAGATCTTTCCTCGTCCTTTTCCCGAATTTCCTCTTAAGCATTTCAGAATGACCTTCCCAAAGTTTATGGTATGACCCTGAACAAGACAATATAACAAAAACATTCTTTCCACCGACATATAACAGTCGTGGGTTGTCGGGTGGATTGAATGCTTGAGAAAGTTGTTCCAAACATTGAAATCAGGCTTTAACTCACTTGCTTTGAACTGCATAGACATGAGATTTTGGTGTGGTTTCCACTAAGCTCCCGGAACTCCCAGAAAAGTCGATACCTCCCCAAGCAGCGCAATATTGGTTGTGTCTTTCATCCACTGAAAGTAAGTCTGCTTGGGTGGTTTTAATCCAAAAAATTTGTTTATCTTTTTGGCAGAAAGAACAAAATCTACCCCTCTAACTTTCAACTTGGGAGAATTTGTGACTGCCACTTCTGCATGGAAATCTCTTATTAGGGTCAGATTGTAGGACTGAGGCACAATACACATTTTCTCCAAGTTTTGGTTTCTTACCACAGTTTTAATAAAGCCAAACTCATTGATGCTATGTGGATGGAAACCTTTGTCTACGAGCCCAACTTTTTCCTTCACCTTATAAAACATCTCCAGGGCTTCCTGACTGCTAAATCCTTCATTTGCTAGGGTAGGTCGTGAGATGGTTTCTGGTTGGACAGGGGTTGTCTTTTTGGGCTTCCTTAAGGTTTTCTTGTTTTTCTGCCACTGCTGCAGCAATGCTGCAGCAAGACCCCTCATCCCTTTTTTATCCCCTTCTTCATTTCACCCTTTCCTTTCTTTCTCTTTTTCTGCTTTAACTTATTTTCACTACCCAAAACATCATACCCTCTTTTTCTCGATGCGTAGGACTCACCAACTGTGGGTGAGTCCTCATTAGGCGTATCAACAGAAGGGTTTTCACTAGGGGGCATGTTAAACATAACATTCAAGTCCGGGATGTCGTTTTTGGGACCTGCCTCAGAGAGTTTTTCAGTGCTAGTGTGCGTGTCATCATCAGCCTCTGCTTCGATGTTTATGTCAAAATCCAAATTTTCTCTTGGAGAATAGGGCACAATGGCCCAGGTCTGTGCCCTTTCGGGGGACAAGACCAAAGGAATTTCTCCTTGAGTGCGATTAGGCCCCTCATCCTCATCTGAACATGAGGTGAGATTTCCTTCCAAAGAATCGAGTTTAGAATATACCTCTGAGATGTTTCGTCTCTTTTGAGTGTCGGGTTCGGTATCCACAGTGATCATAGGTTCATCGATAGGTGGTAGTTGTTCTTCAATAATGCTAGATGATTCCCCAGTGTTTGAAATGGCGGATGGTGATGGTGGGTTTTGCGGTGGCGACGGAGGGTTTTGTGGTAGTGAAGGAGATTTCGGTGGTGGTGGCGATGGTGGGTTTGGTGATTTTGGTGGTGGCGATGGTGGTTTTAGCGAAGGCGGCGACGGTGGTTGGTTGCGTCGACTGCGACAGAGAGAAGGGGGAAAGTCGGCTGGGTCGCGCACTGCGGGTCTCTTTGTTCTCTCCATGTTTTCGCCGGAGGAAATGGTTGACCGTAGGAAATGGTTTCGGCGATGGTAATAGTGATTGTGGTGGTGTTCGATGGTTTCTAACAAAAGGGGAGGGATTACGGTGGTTTTGTACTGAGGAATTGGAAAGGTTGCTTGTTTTTGAATAGATTGTACAAACAAATCTCTAATAATTTGATTTTGGAAGATTTGTTGTTAATGAAAGACAACCTTTTAGATTTACCCCATATTTCCTTTTAAAATAATGAGGTACAAATAGTTGTTTTCAAAAAGTTGAATAGACAACTATTTTTTTTTTAAACATTGTACCCAAATCAACTTTTTCCTTTTTTATAAGAAGACAAATTGAATAATATCGTAGTGGATTCCCGCACAATTAATATCTCCCCTTTTTGTTGGCCAGGCTAGGGTTTCATGCTGCAGGCATGCTGCAGCATGAACTGCTGTTCTCCTTCTTTGATCCAGGTTGCACATTTGAACAAACAATTAAACCTAATTAGTCTAGAAATCAACTAAATAAAAACAGAATATTTACAAACAAACTTGAAGATGTTTAGCACAAACTGATCAGATCCGCAGAACTGGGTTCTGGGATACTCACAGGATCATGGTAGGCTTTGACTCTCTGTCCATTGACTTTGAACACAGTGTTATCTTCTGGATTAATCAAATCTATGGCTCCATAAGGATAAACATGATGAATGATAAAGGGTCCAGACCATCTAGATTTCAACTTTCCAGGGAAGAGTTTTAATCTAGAATTGAACAAAAGGACCTGTTGGCCAGCTTTTAAATCTCTGTGAAGAATTCTTTTATCATGCCATTTCTTGGTTTTCTCTTTATAAAGCTTGTTATTTTCACAGGACATGTTCCTATGTTCTTCCATTTCATAAAGTTGGAGCTTCCTTTTATTTCCAGCATCATCAAGACACATGTTTAATTCCTTAATGGCCCAATATGATTTGTGTTCAAGCTCTAAAGGGAGATGACAGGCTTTGCCAAAGACTAGCTTATATGGAGACATACCAATTGGTGTTTTGAAAGCAGTCCTGTATGCCCATAAAGCATCATCTAGTTTAAAGGCCCAATCTTGTCTGTTTGGTTTTACAACTTTTTCCAAAATTCCCTTTATCTCTTTGTTAGAAAGTTCAGCCAAACCATTGGTTTGTGGATGGTAGGCAGTGGCAATTCTGTGGTGAATGTTGTATTTTTCAAGAGTCTTTTGTAACAAATTGTTTACAAAATGGGTACCCTCATCACTAATTAGTGCCCTGGGGGTACCAAATCTTGTAAATATTTGCTTCTGAAGGAATTTCACCACAGTTTTAGCATCATTAGAAACACATGCCATTGCCTCTACCCACTTTGAAACATAATCAACAACAACTAAAATGTATTGACATTTGTTTGATGGGGGAAATGGCCCCATGAAGTCAATTCCCCAAACATCAAACAACTCCACTTCTAAAATCCCATTTAGTGGCATTTCATTTCTTTTGGAAATGGAACCACTTCTCTGGCATTCATTGCATCTTTGTGCAAATATATGGGCATCCTTGAAGAGAGTTGGCCAATAAAATCCACATTGTAAAGCTTTTGCTGCTGTTCTTTGGCCTCCAAAATGTCCTCCGTAAGCTGAATTATGACAATGCTGTAAGATTTTTGCCACATCAGTTTCTGGGACACATCTTCTCAAAATCTGATATGTACCAATTTTAAACAAGAAAGGATCATCCCAAAGATACATTTTGGTGTCATGAAGAAATTTCTTAAACATTTGGCCAGTATATTCAGAAGGTCTTATTCCACAGGCCAAGTAATTTGCAATGTCAGCAAACCATGGTGCTTTGGTATGCTGCAGCATAAGGATTCTTTCATCAGGGAAGGTTTCAATGATGTACCCTAAATCCTCACTAGGCTTCTCTAACCTAGACAAATGGTCTGCAACTTGGTTGTCCACTCCCTTTCTGTCCACAATCTCTAGGTCAAACTCTTGCAACAACAATACCCATCTTATTAGCCTAGGTTTAGCATCTTTCTTTGAAATCAAATATTTAATGGTTGCATGGTCAGTATGCACTATGACTTTAGTTCCCATTAAATATGATCTAAACTTTTCAAAGGCAAAAACCACAGCTAAAAGTTCTTTCTCTGTTGTTGTGTAGTTGATTTGTGCTTCATTTAAAGTTTTGCTTGCATAGCAAATTGAATGGAAGACTTTTTCTTTTCTTTGACCTAAGACAACTCCAACAGCCCAATAACTGGCATCACACATGATTTAAAAAGGTTTTTCCCAATCTGGAGTAATAACCACTGGTGCACAAAGCTTTCTTTAAAGTGAGGAATGCATTTCTACACTCTTCAGTAAAATCAAATTTGTGATCATGCTGTAATATAAGACATAAAGGTTTTGAGATTTTTGAAAAGTCTTTAATGAATCTTCTATAAAATCCAGCATGACCAAGAAAACTTCTGATTCCTTTAACAGTGGTGGGTTCAGGTAGTTTTTCAACAATTTCAATTTTAGCCTTGTCTACCTCAACCCCTCTCTTGGAAATTACATGTCCAAGGACAATCCCTTCTTTAACCATGAAATGCCATTTTTCCCAGTTGAGAACCAAATCAGTTTCTTCACACCTCTCAAGACCCTTTTGTAAATTTTCCAAACATTGGTCAAAAGATGAACCATACACTGAAAAATCATCCATAAAGATTTCTATGGATTTTTCAAGCATATCGGAAAATATTGACATCATGCATCTTTGAAAGGTTGCAGGTGCATTGCAAAGTCCAAATGACATTCTTCTAAAAGAAAAAGTTTCATAGGGACAAGTGAAGGTAGTTTTTTCTTGGTCCTCAGGTGATATGGCTATTTGATTGTATCCGGAGTATCCATCCAAAAAGCAGTAATATTCTTTACCGGCTAACCTATCCAACACTTGATCTATGAAAGGTAGAGGAAAATGGTCCTTTTATGTAGCTTTGTTAAGTCTACGGTAGTCCATGAAAATTCTCCATCCGGAGACTACTCTAGTTGGGATGAGTTCATTTTTGTCATTTGGGACAACCGTGAACCCTCCCTTCTTTGGAACACATTGGACTGGACTTACCCAAGAACTACTGGCTATTGGGTAAATAATTCCTGCATCTAACCATTTCAAAATTTCCTTTTTTACTACCTCTTTCATGACAGGATTCAGCTTTCTTTGTGGTTCAATGGAAGTGAAATCTTTATCTTCTAGAATGATCTTATGTTGACAAATGGAGGGACTAATCCCCTTAAGGTCAGCAATGGTCCATCCTAAAGCCTTTGTGTGCAACTTCAACATGTCCACAAGTTTCTTTTCTTGATGCAATTCTAGAGTGGCTGAGATGATGACAGGCAATTTGTCTTCATCTCTTAGAAAAGCATATTTCAAATGAGATGGGAGTTGTTTCAACTCCAGGTCAGGTGGTGTGATGACAGATGGTGTGAAACTTTTTAACTCATTATTTTCCAACAATTCAAATTTAGCAACATTCAAAGGTAGAGTCTCTTCTATGATTCTATCATCATCATCATCATCATATTCCTCATCCTTTTCTTCCATCCTACAAGCCTGTTTTACTCCTTCTTCATAACATGAGAATTCTATCACACTTAAGCTTGAACAGTCTTCAACATCAGTTGGGTATTTTAAAGAATTGAAGACATTAAATGTGACTTTCTGGTCTTGGAGTCTCATGGTCAATTCTCCTTTCTGGACATCTATCAAAGTTCTACTTGTGGCTAAAAAGGGTCTTCCTAAAAGGATAGGAATATCTTGGTCAGCCTCAAAGTCTAAAATGATAAAGTCTGCTGGAAAAATGAATTTATCAACCTGGACTAAGACATCTTCAATCTTTCCTTTTTGATATGCAACTGTTTTGTCAGCTAGGATGAGTGTGACTGTGGTAGGTCTAGCTTCTCCTATGCCTAAACTATTAAAAATGGACAAAGGCATAAGGTTAACACTAGCTCCTAAATCACACAAGGCTTTTCCAACCTCTTTCCCTCCTATTGAGCAAGGAATGGTAAAACTCTCTGGATCTTTAAGCTTAGGGGGAATTTTGTTGGTCAGGAGGGCACTACATCCTTCAGTAAGGGCAACAATCTCATACTCAGTCAACTTCTTTTTCTTGCTTAGGATATCTTTGAGGAACTTGGCATAACTAGGCATTTGCTCAATTGCTTCAACAAGGGGCGTTGATATGCAACTCTTTGAACACATCCAAAAATTTCTTAAACTGCAATTCTTCCTTTTGATTCTTTAACCTTTGGGGAAAAGGAACATAAGGAGGAATTGGTTCAATTACAACCTTTTTTTGTTTGTGTTGAGCAAGATGGTTCTTTGATGCCTTTTGTTGTGCCTTCTTTAATGGGACATTTAGAACTGGACTTGGGAATGATGACTTCACTTTCTATTGTCTTTTCTTTAGAGGTCATGGTTGGCTCTAAACCCTTCAAAGGTTCAGATGGTTCCTCAACAATAGTAGGTAATGCTGCAACTTTGGGTTTAGACATTGAATTTTTTTCAAAATCAGTTTTTGCCATGGGTCCAAATTCTTTGTCTACGGCTGTCTCTAAGTCTTTTCCACTTCTGAGTGTCACAGCTTTTATATGCTCCTTTCCTAAAGATCTTGGGATTTCAGTGTTGCTAGGCAAAATCCCGGTGGTCCTGTTGTTCTGATTAAGGGCGAGCTGACTGATTTGAGTTTCCAGATTTCTCAGTGAAGCTTGAGTTTGGTTCATAAACCCTTTCATCATTGCTTCCAAGGAAGATGATGAATCAGTCTATGGAGGTGGTTTACTTTGAAAATGTGGTTGATTATTTTGAAAACCTTGATTCTGATGGTTCTGGTTATGGTTTCCTTGATGATGATTGTTTTGATGATGATTCCCTTGATGATGATTTTGGGAACTACTCGCTTGATTTTGAAAATTTGAGTTCCCTTGCTGTTTTGATGAAGATGGACTTAAACAGGGATTGTTCCATGAAAAATTTGGGTGTTGCTTCCAACTGGCATTGTAGTTGTTGGATTGGTAACCAGATCTATTTTGAACAAAGTTTACAGATTCAGAATTATGTGGACAATGTTCAAAAGAGTGTTCCCCACTACAACAAACACACTGCACTGAAAGGACGGCTGGAGTAGGTGTAGTGACAGTTGGTTGTGCTCCTTGACCGGAAGTGATGTTTTTAAGCATGTTAGTCATGGAAGCAAGTTGAGCTGTTAGTGCAGTATATGCATCTACATCATGTATTCCAACAGTTTTTCTTTGAGGTTGGGCCCTTGGATCAGCCCAATGTCCATTATTTGTTGAAATCTTTTCAAGAATTTCATACCCGACATTATAGGTGTTGGAAGTAAAGGCTCCTCCTGATGTCGCATCAAGCATTTGTTTTGCCATGGGGTTTAACCCATTGTAAAATGTCTCGAGTTGAATACAGTAGGGAATGCCATGGTGTGGGCATTTCCTTAATAATTCCTTAAACCTTTCCCAAGCATCGGGAATTGCTTCATCGTCCATTTGTTTAAACATACATATTTCATTTATAGACTTAGCATTTCAGGTAGGTGGAAAATATTTTCTCAAAAATTTCTCAGCCATATTGCTCCATGATGGTACAGAACCAGGGGCCAAAGAATTAAACCATGATTTTGCCCGATCCCGTAAAGAAAATGGAAATAAAGTAAGTCTTAGAGCATCGTTAGATACTCCAGGGATCAGAAATGCATCGGTGATCTCCATAAAAGATTTTAAATGAGAATGATGATCCTCCGATGGCATTCCGGCAAATTGTCCATTTGTTTGCAACATATGGAACATTATGGGTTTAAGCTCAAAATGGAGGGCGTTAATATGGGGTCTAACTATTCCATAATTTAATTGCTCAAAATCTGGGATAACATAGTCCATAATTTTTCCCTCTTTAGAATTTGCAAGATCAATTATGTTCATTGGTTCATTCCTTTCATTATCCTCATTAGATTCTTCATCATTATCTTCATCATCATGTTGCTGATTTTGTTGCGGAAAATTTGGAACTTGTTGAAAAATTGGTGGTTGAAAAAATTGTGGTATTCTTTGATTTTCCAAAAGTGGAGGTCTCATTTGATTTTCTAACAGATGTGGTCTTATTTCAACTCCTGGTGGTCTTTGTTGTCTATTTTCAAAACCAGGTGGTGCATCCAGATTAGGAGGATTCATGGTATTTGATGCTCTTTGTATCCTCCTTCTATGACGAAAGGTTCTTTCTATGTCAGGATCTAACTCGAAAAAATCCCCTCGTGGTATTCTTGGCATACACTACTCACAATGAAATTCGAACGGTGGTAGAAAAATTAAATCTTTATAAAACTTTTTATAACTTTTAGCTTGCCAATCCCCGACAACGGCGCCAAAAACTTGACAGTGCTTGGAATACACCTATAGACGTGTGCTAATTAAACCTCAAAGCAAGTATACAATGAGATCTAATATCGTCTTTCAAGTAATAAAACGGTAAAGTACCGGATATCGTCCCACAGAGACCGGAGTAAAAGTTTAATAAAAAGTAGAAGAAAGAAATGATTTCAGATGACGAATTCGAAGAATTTGTTTTGGTTGAGTTATCAGTTTGAATTAATTAACAGAGAATAAAGCAAGTACGGGTGTTTAGACTTTCAGGTGGGATTTAAACACAAATTCCAGTAGACCATGTTGCAGGCATGCTGCAGCATGAAGTTCTGCCACAGCAAGATACACCATCTATTTTGAGGGTACTCCTCTCGGACTTCAATATTCACACTACTGTTTAGATTCGACTAACCACATCTCTGTGTAGTCTCCAACTAGTTATAATGTAGAATAGAGTCCTCAAAATATATGGAGATACAAATCTCTTTGTAAAAACCGCTCTCTCGAGCCGATTCCCATATCATCCAAGTTGATGTGTTCGAAGGGGCTTATCTCTAAGTCCTCTACACTTTAACACTATTGATTAACGATCAACTTGTCGAGAATAAATCAGTTTAGAAGGATATAAACGATAACTGTAACACCCTGGATTTTCATTAGACATATCGTTGTAAATCTTGTGTTTAACCGTTGTCGTTAGCACCGTGTTTGGTTTGAAGTTGAGTTGGATTTTGTGAAATTTTGGGGACAAGCAGTGAACTACGCGAGTTGCACCGCGACTAGAGGTCGCGGCACAACCCGCGTAACCCTCTGTTTGATATGAGATTCGTGGAACTTCGCGAGTTTCACCGCGACAAGAGGTCGCGGCACAACCCACGTAACTCACTGTTCATTGGGACACGGGCGAGTTATGCCGCGAGTTGAAGTCGCGGCATAACCCGCGTAATTTCCTGGCCGACTTTAAGGGTTCAGTTTCCAAAAAATATCTCATATCTCTCAAATCTCTAAACTCTCTCTTCTCTCTCTCTCTCTAAATCGTTTCTCTCTCTCTCTCTAAAATTTAGTGGTTAATATTTGGTGTTCGATCCGAGGTTTCGGTGTTTTAAGCTTCACCTCTACGTCGTGATCGTTATCTGGTTTTCTGGGTTTTATCCTAAAACCTACTGGTGAGTTCCTACTACCATTTTACAAACTTTATACGTGTCAAAACTCTTATTTGTGAAATCCGAAGTATTTCTACGGTATGATTTTATGTTCTCTACATTTTGATATAAATGAAGTTTTTGATGATTTTCGGGGTTCCCGATCAGTATTGACTAAAATGACGGGTTCCGCCTTATCAGAAGTAAAATGATGTTTTACTTGCCATGTTGTGGTTTATTGAAAGAATGTATATAAACTGGTTTTATGATTTTCTTTCTTACCAACACTTGATCTTGAAAACGGCATTTTGAAATATAAATGTGTTGAAATCTATTTCTCTAGCTTTGTTGGTCACATGAAATATTGTGACAAGTCATGACTATACCAGTGGATCCCTAGGTATCGAGTCGACTTATGGCTGGGAAGGATATGCCTCTTCTGTTGTAGTTAAATACATTTGATCTTCGGGGGTAACTTGGTACGGTTATGTGAGGCCGGTTACTAGCCATGGGTCAAATGTAGTCTAACGAACGAGTATGACTGGTTCCTTGGGGGCCTCCCTCACATCGTAGTACGGACCGAAGCGTTCGTGGCCATGGTTCCATATATTTAGCTCATAACTCGGATTTGTGGCTTACTTTGTGTTCCACTATAATCCTTGGTAAATCGGGTAATCCCCGTCATCGAAAGATGTGTTTTGGACCGGTTGTCCGTATATTATCAAAGAACTGTGTTTTGCATAACTGAACCTTTGAAAAGATTTACTTTGATGCATTTGATTATATCTCTTGAGATTTATGAACTGTATGTTCTCACCAGGCTTTAAGTCTGACACTTTTTCTCAAATGATGTGTATAACAGGTTTCCTTAGCGGTGGGTTGCCAGGGTTTTGAGAGACGAGTTGGTCTCGAGGCATTTTTGAGATGACTATAGTGTGTTGATAGTTGGGCATTGTTAAGTCCCATTCTTTTGATGAATTTTGGATTGTCAACTAATGTAATCTAGATAGTTATGTTTAGATTAGTTTGTTGATGAATTCTAAATCCGTACAGGTTTTTGTAAAGTCTTAAGAGCTAATACACTTTTTGTGAAGTTTATATCAATACAGATGTCATATTGCCTTAATTATGAAGTTTTAAATTACTCTGATTTTTAGGATATTTCAAGTTGGTATCAGAGCTCTAGTTTAAGCGAACTAGACATGAATGTAAGATGTCTAGACTTAGACTGAGTATGATAAGAATTGATCCGTGAGATTGGGTAGAGCTTCTAAGATGGGTTAGTCTTAGAGTCAACGGAAAACGCGT
This sequence comes from Arctium minus, assembly GCA_954870635.1. Lineage (NCBI taxonomy): Eukaryota > Viridiplantae > Streptophyta > Magnoliopsida > Asterales > Asteraceae > Arctium > Arctium minus. The sequence continues at coordinate 2,038,341 of OX941094.1, read as the reverse complement.
TTATCAGGTGTTGTGGCAATCGTGACAAGAACCTTTATGTGTTATATGTTCATAATCTCACTTAGCTAATGTTATTATGAGGATATCGTACGTAAGTGTACTTGAATTTCTATTGCTATGACGATTGGTAAGGTGGTGGTACGTTTCCTTTGTGTTTATTCCAACTCTTTCTTATCTCTTTTCCTGTTCTGTGAAGCAGTTTGGGATGGTGAATACGCGTGGTAGACCGCGTACGCGTGTTGATGGTCTGGAAGCGACAGCCTCCACCGCTGGTCAGCCGAAGGGAGCTGAGGTTGTTGTGCGACCACCTGTTCAGCAAGGGCTAGGTGGGGGGTCAGAGGTCATTCCGCGGGTAGACCTGGCTTCGTCTCACCCAGTCATCAGGGATGCTAGTTCCCCGTCTGTGTTGATGGCCAACATGATGTTGGCAATGAGGGAAGAGATGGCAAAGCAGCAAGAGTTTCTGCTGAAAGTGATTGAGGATCGCGATGTAAACAACTGGAGGAGTGAGACAATTGTGGAAAACATTATAGCGGGTCCTGGAGTTGCTGGTGCAGGGGTCAGAGCTGAGGAGCACGGGATTGTTGGTGCTCCGGGAAATAGGAAAAGTTGTTCCTACAAGTCCTTTCTGGGTTGCGGACCGCCAGAGTTCTCTGGTTCCGACGACCCAATCTTGTGTGTAAAATGGATCCGAGCGGTCGAGCAAGCTTTTGGCTCTTCCTAATGCGGAGATGATCAGAGAGTGCGGTTCGGTACCCAACTGCTGAGGGATACTGCGCTCATTTGGTGGAATGTCATTCAATCCACCCTATCTCCTGCTGTGTTGGCCCAGTTGTCTTGGGCCAAGTTCAAGAAAAAACTGTTAGAAGAGTTCTGCAATGAAATAACAATGGACCGAATCGAGAAAGAATTCCGGTCTCTGGTCAAGGGAAGCCTGACGGTGAGGGAGTACACTCGTCAGTTCATGGAAAGCTTGATCTGGTGGGGCACGCTGCCCCAACAGAGAAGGATAAGATGAAGGCCTATCTGAATGGCCTACCCGCGGACATGCAATCTATGGTCCACAATTCTAAAGCTTCTAACCTCCGCGAGATGGTTGAAGAAGCTCAGTACATGGAAGAGATGTTCGCAAGGAACAAAGCTGAGAAAGCTGTAGTGGTGGCTGATAAGAGAAAGTGGGAGAGCAGTTATGTACCTCCCAGGAGAACCCGACCTTCTGTCGGAAACCGCAGTTTCGGCGGTTATCAAGAAGCCAGATGGTGCCCGAAATGTCGAACCAAGCACCACGGTAACTGTAACTCCACTTCTAGATTCTGCTTCAAGTGTGGTAAGAATGATCACACCGCCCGCGACTGTTCTGTCGTGGGAATGGTCTGCTTCGAGTGTAAGGCGCTGGAGCATGTGAAGAGAGATTGCCCGAAGCTCAAGACGGGTGGCACGCCAGCAAAGAAGGAGAGCCCTCCTAGGGTTCCGGGCCGAGCATTTCAGATGACGGCCGATGAGGCCAAGGCATCCGCTGATGTGGTATCGGGTACATTTCTTATAAACTCTGTACCTGCTCGTGTTTTATTCGATACGGGTGCCAGTTTCTCTTTCATATCTGCGTTGTTCCGTCAAAAGTTTGCTATGCCCACTACTAGTCTTGAGGATGCATTAGTAGTAGAAATAGCCGATGGTAGTCAAGTTCTGATACACGATGTTCTGAAGCAATGTACTCTTAGTATCGAAGGGAGAGAATTCTCGATCGATCTACTGCTGATGTTAATCGGGGGTTTTGATGTTGTGGTCGGCATGGATTGGTTGTCAAACAATCACGCCGAGATCGTATGTTCCAAAAAGTTGATTCGACTTCCCAACCCCTCTGGCGAAGTCATTGTCATCTTTGGTGAAACGAGAAAAGGTGAAGTGGCAATAATCACAATGGCAAAGGCACGCAAGTGCTTAGTAAAAGGATGTTCGTCTTTCCTAGCCTATGTGATCGATGCCAAGTTAGAGAAATCAAAGCTAGAAGATGTGAAGATTGTGTGTGAGTTTCCAGATGTCTTTCCGGACGACTTGCCCGGGTTACCACCCGATCGTCAGTTAGAGTTTCGGATTGATCTTGTGCCTGGAGCAGCACCAATTGCTAAAGCTCCTTACCGTTTAGCGCCGTCAGAGATGCAAGAAATGATGGCACAACTCCAAGAGCTTTTGGAGAAGGGCTTTATAAGACCGAGTTTGTCACCCTAGGGAGCTCCGGTCTTGTTTGTAAAGAAGAAAGATGGCACGCTGCGAATGTGCATCGACTATCGTGAGTTGAACAAAGCTACAGTGAAGAACAGGTATCCGCTTCCGAGAATAGACGACTTGTTCGATCAACTTCAAGGAGAGGGTTGTTTTTACAAAATCAACTTACGTTCGGGATATCACCAAGTGAAGGTAAGAGAAGAATATGTTCCGAAGACAGCTTTTAGAATGCGTTACGACCATTACGAATTTCTTGTAATGCCTTTTGGTCTAACGAACGCACCAGCGATATTTATGGACTTGATGAATAGAGTGTGCCGACCATTCCTCGACCAGTCGGTCATTGTATTCATTGATGACATACTCGTGTACTCCAAGAGCGAGTCAGAACACAAACAACATCTACGAGAAGTGTTTGAAGTGTTGAGAAAGGAAAGATTGTACGCCAGGTTTTCCAAGTGTGACTTTTGGCTTAAAGAAGTACAATTTCTGGGTCACGTTGTCACTCGAGACGGAGTGAAAGTGGATCCCTCCAAGATTGAAGCTATGATGAATTGGGAATCTCCCAAGAGTCCGTCAGAGATCCGAAGTTTCTTGGGTCTGGCGAGGTACTACCGGAGATTTATCCAAGACTTTTCGAAAATCGCTTCTTCCTTGACAGTTTTGACTCGGAAGAATGTGAAGTTTGAATGGACCGAAACACAAGAGAAGGCGTTCCGAATACTTTAAAAGAAGTTATGTGAAGCTCCGATTTTGTCGTTACCTAAAGGGTCAGAAGACTTCGTGGTTTATAGCGACGCTTTGAAAATGGGTTTAGGTTGTGTGTTGATGCAACGGGGTAAGGTAATCGCTTATGCCTCGAGGCAGCTTAAAATACACGAGGAGAACTATCCTACCCACGATTTGGAGTTAGCAGCGGTGGTGTTCGCCCTGAAGCTTTGGCGACACTATCTCTATGGCACGAATTGTACACTCTACACAGATCATAAGAGCCTGAAGCATGTCTTTGATCAGAAAGAGTTGAATATGAGACAACGGCGGTGGCTCGAGTTACTCAAGGATTACGATTGCGAGCTGCTTTACCATCCTGGTAAGGCAAACGTGGTAGCCGATGCGTTAAGTCGGAAGGACTATAGCAGTTGTATTCGGGCTACCCATTCGAGAATCGAGTTGGTGTCTAGTCTTGTTGAAAAGATCAAAGCATCGCAAATTGAAGCATTGTTAGAAGAGAATCTCAAAGAAGAAGTTATGAAAAAGTAGCGTTTACTCCTAACGGAAGATAGCCGTGGGGTAAAACTGTTCAACGGTCGCGTGTGGGTACCCAAGCTTGGGGGGTAATCGTGATCTGTTGCTTGAAGATGCACACAAGTCCAAGTATTCCATTCATCCGGGGAGTACAAAGATGTACAGGGACTTGAAGCTGCATTATTGGTGGCCGGTAATGAAACTTGACGTAGCGCGTTACGTTGAGCGTTGTGTGACGTGTTCGCAAGTTAAGGCCGAACATCAGCGACCGTATGGGAGTCTTCAGTCTCTAAAGATTCCCGAGTGGAAGTGGGAGCATATCACTATGGACTTCGTGACAAAGTTACCTAAAACTCTTCAAGGTTACGATACCATCTGGGTGATAGTCGATAGATTGACAAAGAGCGCTCACTTCTTGGCCATGCGCGAGACATTACCGATGGACAAACTAGCAAAACTGTACATCGATGAGGTGGTCTCGAGGCACGGCATACCATTGTCAATCGTGTCGGATCACGACAGTCGATTCACTTCGAACTTTTGGGATGGGTTTCAGAAAGAGCTTGGTACACGAGTTAAGTTGAGTACGACTTACCACCCACAAACCGACGGGCAAAGCGAGAGAACGATCCAGACATTAGAAGACATGTTGAGGTCTTGTGTCATCGATTTCGGGGGTAGTTGGGACTCTCACTTACCTTTGGTGGAGTTTGCTTACAACAATAGCTACCACTCGAGTATTGGAATGACACCTTTCGAAGCATTGTACGGGCGAAAGTGTCGAACTCTCGTGTGTTGGCTTGAAGCGGTAGAAAAGCAGTTCGCCGGACCTGAAATCGTGCAAGAGACGGCCGATAAGGTTAAATGTATTCGTGAAAGATTGAAAGCGGCTCAGGATCGGCAGAAGAGTTATGCCGATAAGAAGAAGCGGCCGATGGAATTCCAAGTGGGCGATCATGTGTTGCTTAAGGTATCGTCGTGGAAAGGTATTATACGGTTCGGAAAGCGTGGGAAGTTGAGTCCCCGTTTCCTCAGACCTTTCAAAGTGCTCAAGAGGGTAGGTTTGCAAGCGTATCAATTGGAACTATCGCTAGAGTTGAGCAGAATCCACAACACGTTTCATATTTGTTATCTTCGGAAGTGTTTAGCAGAAGAGGAAAGCGTCATTCCTCTATCCGAGTTAACAGTTGACGAGGGTAACCATTGTATAGAAGAGCCTGACGCGATCTTAGAAAGAAAGTCTAAGAAGTTGCGTCACAAATAAGTCACATTAGTCAACGTGCAGTGGAAGCATCACCGAGGAGCAAATGTGACGTGGGAATCCGAAGAGGATATGAAGCGAAGATATCCTCATCTTTTTGTATAGTTTGGATTTCGGGGACGAAATCATTCCCAAGTTGGGGAGGATTGTAACACCCTGGATTTTCATTATACATATCGTTGTAAATCATGTGTTTAACCGTTGTCGTTAGCACCGTGTTTGGTTTGAAGTTGAGTTGGATTTTGTGAAATTTTGGGGACAAGCAGTGAACTACGCGAGTTGCACCACGACTAGAGGTCGCGGCACAACCCGCGTAACACTCTAAGGGATCCGGACAAAGACTAAGGGGTGCACTTACAAAGCGTTTCTGGGGTGCCACTTGTAACACCTGCATTTTCAAATAAACACTTAGGCATCCCTCATCTTAAAGCATCGCTCGCGCTTGAAAAAAACAAGATTTTGGACTTCGGCAGGGGTGGTGCGACTATGCCTGGCGACTGTGACAATGTCACTGTCGCCAAAGGCAATGTCGCGGGGGCCAAGAGGACCTTCGGTACGCTCAGGGCGAGAGTGTCCCGCGATTGTGACATTGTCACTCTCGCCGTGGCACAATCGCGGAAGGGGTTGGGGCCGCGGTACAGGTGCCGCGATAGTGACCAGCGACAGTTCCATGGTCACTATCGCATGGCACAATCGCCGGAGGGGTGCAGACTCCCTTAAATCCGATTTTCTTGGGAAATCTTCTCATTTCTCTTCCAACCATTTCCTCCTAAAACTCTCTCAACCTAAACCCTCTTCTAAATCGGTCCAGAGAATACCCAATGCATTCTTCCCCTATTTATTCCAAGATTTGGGCTTTATCTTCTAGATTTGGAAGCTTGGAGCTAAATGATCTTCACCCCCACCTTCATATCCTTCAAAGGAATTTCTAGGGTTTTGTGGGTGTCAAAACCTAATATTGTAAGTTTATCCTTCCTCTCCTTTCAACACCTTATTTGAGTTGTAAACCTTTATTTGTGATCAATTCTGGGTTGGATGATTTTGGTTATTGAAGGTCAAAAATAGGGTTTTGCCCAAGTTTAGAGATTTTGATATAAATGACTTGGGGAAAGATTCTAGATGGTTGAATATGGTTATTTACGGTTGAAAATGTTTGGATCTAGGTTTTGGAGGTTTTGGCTTGGAGGATTCAAGTTTCGTCAAGGAAGCTCAAATGGGGTAAAATCTAGATTTAGCCTAAATCTAGCAAGGTGAGTTCAAGTTGATTTGTAAAAACGGTGTACATGCCAAAATGTTTATTTTAAAGTGTTTTGCGTCTTACATGAAAATTGTTAACTGCTGATAAGTTTGATTATTTGAAAGTGTTTAACTTCATAAACTTATATAGCACACATCTCTGGGATTTTGGATACTATGATAAATAAATCATATATTTTGGTATCTTAAGGTTTTATTTTATGGAAATAGATTTTGAGAATAAATGTATTTCATTTTGTGTTTTGGAGAAATGCATGGTTTTGTGTTATGGGACGTTTTGAGAGGTAAATGTTATAAACTCACTTGGAAAATGATTTGTCCCAATCTAAACTACGTTGGACTTAATTATATGTTTTGGAGTATGGGTTTACATAAGTACGGGTTGTTTATGTTTGATTCCAATTTATGATTTTCAACGTTGAGTCTTTGGATTTGTTTGAGCTTATGGCTCGACTTGGATTTTGTTGGGTTTCGAGGACACTTGTCCGCTTTTAATAGTTCAATGTTGAGCGTTTGGTTATGATTTGCATTTACTGCATCTTAGTTGAGAATTACATGTTTTGGATGCATTAGTTCATTCACCTTGAGTCATGTAATGGTTTAGTTAGTGCAATGGATCCATAGGCACGGTGTTCCTCTGTCCCCGCTTTGGGCATTGGTTCATCATTTGGCACGGAATAGGCATCGGGTCACCATGGTAAGTAAGGTGTGGACCTATACGGTCGGGCAGTGTCCAATGGGCAGTAAGGTGTAATTCCCTTGTGCTAGAGTTCCCCGTTTTGGAACTCTCAAGAATAGACCTAGAGGGGTTGACTTGATGTTTTCGAGTGATAGACTCAGAGGAGTTGAGCTCGGTGGGTTTTTATTTGTGTAACCCACATGTTTTGATTTCTTACATGATTATGTGACCTGCTTTTGTGTTTCGTCACGTACAATGTAATTGGGTATTTCCCGTCACCAGTAGGTGAGGTTTTGGTTATGGAGTTTTATAATCCATGTTTTCGGAGACGTTTGAATGTGGGTATTTATCTACGTTTTAAGGTTTTGGTTTTTGAAACTCATTCGAGTTATTGGGATGTTTTGGAAGTTGGGGTTATCTACGTTTTCCGTGTTTGATCATTATAATGTCAATTAGGTTTTACGTGCGCTTTGGGTTTTGACTTTATTTCAGGAGGCGTTTGTTTTATGATTTTTAATCACGAAAATGGTGAATGATGGAAAGGAGATTATTTTTAAGATTTAATGCATTTCATTTTGGTTGCTTTCAAATCAAATGTATTGCATTTTGGAAATCATGATTTTTAAATAATGATCTTAAAGTCTTCATTTTATATATCTCTAAGGAAAACTCTTGAGCTCACTAGGCGTTAAGCCTAACCTTTTATTTGTCGGCATGTGCATCAGGTTTCAAGGTTGGGAGTTGGTTCTAGAAACCCTATGAAGAGTAGAGCCTTAGCTAGATCCGAAAGTAAGTATTCGGTGAAGTCTTCCGCATTATGGAGATAGTGACTATGCATGGGCATGAGTAGCACCCGTCATTTATAGTCCGTATGTATAAGATGGTATATGTGTATTGTAGTTGAATCCAAATTCGTGGTTGTAGATGATTCAATTATTGACGTGTTTAGAAATTTTAAATAAGTTGTTATTTCCAGAATTCAGGGTGTTACACCACCCTAAGGAGTTTGCGGGTTCAGATAACCCGGTTGTTTGTATGTACTGGCTCAAAGAGGTAGAGATGGCCTTTGAGTCAAGTGAGTGTGATCCTTCTCAACGGGTCAAGTTCGTTTCTCAACTACTTTGGGGAGAGGCTTTGATCTGGTGGAATCTCACTCGATTAGTTCTCACTCCTGAGGTTCTGACTAAGTTAACTTGGCCGGTGTTCAAGGATAAGATCATGGACAAGTATTGTAGTGAGCGTTCGATGGACAAGTTGGATCGGGAGTTCCGAGATCTGAAGAAAGGGAACCTGTCTGTGGTTGGCTACTCCAAACTTTTTATGGAGAAACTAAACTTGGTGGGACATCTAGTCCCTGATGAAAGGTCGAAGATTAAGGCCTATCATCAAGGGTTACCGGCCGAGATGCGGACGGCGGTAAGGAATGCCAGGTGTTCGACTCTACAAGAGGTTATCGAGGAGTCCTTACTCGTTGAGGACGACATCAATGCCGAAAGGGATGAGAAGAAGCTTGTTGGTGAGAAACGGAAATGGGAAGGGCCATCTGGGCCCGTTCGTCTAGGGGTGAGCGTGGGTCGGGTCGGGCCGGGGTTAAAAAAAGGAAACCCGATCGGGGTTCGGGTAAGGAAATCAATCCCCTAAATAGCATAAACGGGTTGCGGGGGGGTCGGGTTTCAGACCACTTCGGTTCGGGTAAAATCGGGTCGGGTGGTCGGGTTTATTTAAAAAAAATGTTTTTTTCTGCTTTGATTTTTCTGTTTGTTGCAAGCTGCATGTTATATATTAATTTGTTATATACTAACTAATAGGAATATTAATTTTGCTGTTTGCTTTTACGGTATTAAAATTTTCATACATAATGATTATGATTAATTGACTAGTTTTTTTACTTTGTTGTAAAAGCAATAAAACATAATCCTTTCTCTCTTAAGTCTTAATTATATATATTATATAATAAATATAGTACATTAGTACTTGACTACTTGCATGTCTATACGTGAATGTGAATATGTGATGATGTGAACAGTGAACATGGCATACATAAATATTGAATAATTAAATACTTACACCTATAACCTACACCTCTCTCTCACACCAATTTAATTATATAGAATATATGTAGAGAATGCTTTTTATCTTTTCCATGCAAATGCTGCCTGCAAAGTGCAAAGACAAGAAACTGAGAAAGTGAAGAAACTAGTATAGCTATTAAGTATTAACTAGACACTCACACTATACACGTACCCCCTCTTCTCTCTCTCTTAAATCTTAATATACTCAGTGCAGTCATATTCATATATGATATATACATACTCTGATACTCATACATGAAACAGAGAACAAACTAGAAGAGTTCATGAATCATGAATACTCACGTTCACGTAAGGTTTGCTGACTAAACAAAGTAACAAACAAGAGATGAAGAGAGAGAGGAGATACCGTAAGAATTATGGCCTGCCGCCGGCGTGGGTATTACTGGAACCAAACGAAAATGGAATTATGGGATGGAAGACTGGAACTATGGAGTCTGGAAGTTGAATACTTGAATATTATTGATGACGAATTGACGATGGTCGATGAATCAATGGTTTATGGATTCACAAATCACGATGGCGATGGATGATAACTAGACCGTATATTATATATACGTGTTTTTATAGTTACCGACGTATGAGGTATGACTCTGACTTACCAACTATTAGAAGAAAATAAAAGAAGGAAATAGGAAGAAAAAAGGAAAGTATTCTCAATTTCTCAAGATCTCATCTCCGTCGGGTTTCGGACGGGTTCGGACCGGGGATTTGAACACCCTACCCGACCCTATTAATCACTCAGGTAGTCGGGTTTCGGGGGTCGGGTTATATCGGGTATTGTGGGTCGGGGATTTTCGGGGATTTTCAGTTCGGGTTTTCGGGTTTTTCGGATTTGTTCGGGTTTTGCACAGCCCTACGTTCGTCAATCAAAGCCTTTTGTTAGTGGGAGAGCTGGTGACTCTCGTAAAAGCGATCAGTGGTGCCCAAGGTGCAGAACCAAACATTCAGGCGCATGTGCTTCCAAAACCTATGTGGGTCCGGTGAGTTGTGCCAGGTGTGGCAAGAAAGGTCATGTGGCCCGGGACTGCACTGTTCGTCCGACGGTGTGTTATGAATGCCAGGAACCGGGGCATATAAGGAGAAATTGTCCAAAGTTAGCGGGGAGCAATCAAGTCGGATCTGTTGGGTCGACGGCTAGGGTCGACCAATCGCCGAGGGTGACGAGCCGAGCTTTCCGGATGACTACCGAGGAGGCAAAGGAGACCGCTGACGTTGTTTCGGGTACGTTCCTAGTAAACTCCTTGCCTGCTCGTGTATTGTTTGATTCGGGTGCTACGTGTTCTTTTGTATCGGATGTTTTCTGTAAGCAATTCGTCAATCCTATTAGTGTCCTTTTCGATGCACTAGTAGTTGAGATAGCCAACGGTGATAAAGTAATTATCCGAGACCGTTATTGTGATTGCACCCTAGAGATCGACGGGAATTCTTTTGGGGTAGACTTGCTACCTATGGCCATATGTGGTTTCGACGTGGTCATAGGCATGGATTAGTTGACAAGGCATAAGGCCGGCATCTTTTGCGCTAAGAAGATGATTCAAGTGCCTTTAATGGAAGGCGGCGTGGTCGTCATTTATGGGGAGAAAGGAAAGGGACGCAACCCCATTATCTCCTCTCTCAAGGCGCGTAAGTTTCTAGCGAAGGGTTACCCTTCGTATCTAGCGTATATTGTGGACGCGAAGAAGGAAAAGAAGACGGTGGAAGACGTGAGGATCGTGCGGGAATATCCGGACGTCTTTCCAGAAGACCTTCCCGGATTACCACCGGAACGTCAAGTGGAGTTTCAAATTGAGCTCACTCCAAGAGCGGCTCCGATAGCCCGAGCTCCCTATCGTTTGGCCCCGACGGAGATGAAGGAGATGATGACGCAACTTCAAGAGTTGTTAGAGAAGGGTTTTATCTGACCGAGTTCTTCACCTTGGGGAGCGCCGGTGTTGTTCGTGAAGAAGAAGGACGGATCAATGAGGATGTGTATTGACTACCGTGAGTTGAATAAAGTCACGGTAAAGAACAAGTACCCTCTACCTCGTATCGATGATCTCTTCGATCAACTTCAAGGTGCAGGATGTTTCTCGAAGATTGACCTCCGATCCGGTTATCATCAAATGAGAGTGAAGAATGATGATATTCCGAAGATGGCCTTCCGAACGCGTTACGGTCACTATGAGTTCTTGGTGATGCCTTTTGGGTTGACCAATGCGTCGGCCGTGTTTATGGACTTGATGAACCGTGTGTGTCGCCCATTCTTGGATAAATCTGTGATCGTCTTCATCGACGATATTCTAATTTATTCTAAAGACGAATCCGAACATGGGAAACACTTGCGGGAAGTCCTGGAAGTCCTAAGAAGAGAGAAGTTGTTCGCAAAGTTTTCTATGTGCGAGTTTTGGCTTCGAGAAGTGCAATTCTTGGGGCACGTGGTGTCAAAGTACGGTGTTCAGGTGGACCCGGCGAAGATTGAAGCAATGATGAGTTGGGAACCGCCGACGAATCAGTTGGAGATACAGAGTTTCTTGGGCTTAGCGGGCTACTATAGACACTTCATCCAAGACTTTTCTAAGGTAGCTACACCGCTCACATCCCTCATAAGAAAGAACGTTAAGTTTCTTTGGACCGATGTTCAAGACCAAGCCTTCCAAACGCTCAAGAGGAAATTGTGCGAAGCTCCGATCTTATCCTTACCTGAAGGATCGGAAGACTTCGTAGTGTATAGTGACGCTTCTAAGATGGGGCTCGGATGTGTACTTATGCAACGAGGGAAAGTCATTGCCTACGCGTCGAGGCAATTAAAGGAGCATGAGAAGAACTATCCGACGCATGACTTAGAGTTGGCGGCGGTAGTTTTTGCTTTGAAGTTGTGGCGACATTACTTGTACGGGACCAAGTGTACTCTCTTCACGGATCACAAGAGTCTCAAGTACATCTTCGATCAAAAAGAACTCAACATGCGGCAAAGAAGATGGCTTGAACTTCTGAAGGATTATGATTGTGATCTACTCTACCATCCCGGTAAGGCCAATGTGGTGGCAGATGCTTTGAGCCAGAGGATCCATGATGGTGGCGTTAAATTATCCCTTGCAAGAATCGACGTGGTATCAAGTTTGGTGGAAAGCATCAAGACGTGGAAAGTGGAAGCACTCAAAGAACAAAACCTCAAGTCCGAGGTCATGGTGAAACAAAGGGAACTTTTGACGGAAGATTGCCGCGGGCTTAAACTATTTCAAGGTCGTATTTGGGTGCCGAAGTTGGGTGGAAATCGAGAGTTACTTCTAGAAGACGGGCACAAGTCGAAGTATTCTATACATCCCGGTAGTACCAAGATGTATAGAGACTTAAAAGTAAATTATTGGTGGTCGGTGATGAAGTTGAATGTGGCTAACTACGTGGAGAAGTGTGTCACGTGCCTTCAAGTCAAGGCGGAACATCAAAGACCGTATGGAAGTTTACAACCGTTGTCCATTCCCGAGTGGAAGTGGGACAACATTACCATGGATTTTGTGACTAAGCTACCGAAGACTTTGCGAGGCCATGATACAATTTGGGTAGTCGTTGATCGGCTAACTAAGAGCGCGCATTTCCTTGCGATGAGGGAGACTTTGCCGATGGGGAAATTGACCAAGCTTTACATTGATGAGGTTGTGTCCAGGCATGGGGTTCCACAATCTATCGTGTCGGATCGAGATAGCCGTTTCACGTCGAACTTTTGGGCAAGTTTGCAAAAGGAGTTGGGTACCCGATTGAATTTGAGCACGGCGTATCATCCTCAAACGGATGGTCAAAGTGAAAGGACGATTCAAACACTCAAAGACATGTTAAGGTCATGTGTTATCGACTTTGGGGGTAGTTGGGACTCACACCTGCCGTTAGTGGAGTTCGCATATAATAATAGCTACCACTCTAGCATTGGCATGGCACCATTCGAGGCGTTGTACGGGCGAAAGTGCCGAACTCCAGTTTGTTGGTTAGAAGCGGGCGAAAGGTAATTCGTCGGGCCAGAAATAGTGCAAGAAACGGCGGACAAGGTGAAAGAGATCCGAGAAAGGCTAAAGGCGGCACAAGATCGCCAGAAAAGTTATGCGGACAAGAAAAGGAGACCGGTCGAGTTTCAAGTGGGCGATCGTGTCATGTTGAAAGTGTCACCATGGAAGGGAATCATTCGGTTTGGGAAGCGTGGGAAGCTCAACCCTCGTTTCCTTGGTCCATTCGTCATATTGGAGAAAATTGGACTACAAGCCTATCGGTTGGATTTACCACCGGAGATGGATGGAATACATCCTACATTTCACGTATGTTACCTTCGGAAGTGTCTAGCCGAAGAGGAAAGCGTGATCCCTTTGTCAGAAATTCGGGTGGACAATGGGAATCGTTGTGTAGAAGAACCGGAATCTATTTTAGAATCAAAAGTGAAGAACTTGAGGCATAAGGACGTGGTCATTGTTAAGGTTCAATGGAAGCACCATCGGGGTGCTAACATTACTTGGGAATCGTAAGATGATATGAATAAGCGTTATCCTCACTTGTTCATTCTAGAATAAGATTTCGGGGACGAAATCCCAATTAGGTGGGGAGGATTGTAACACCCGGAAATTCGCAAGGTAAGTACTTTGTTTTCTTAAATGCATTTATTTCGCTTATGTGAGAAGGTGTGTCTTGGTGTACATTTCATGTTCATTATTATGTCTAAATGTCATATAATCAAATTACCTTCGTTAATTGTTCAAACCTTGTGATTGTTATAGTTTTCGGTTGAGTTTTGGGTTGTTTTTGGGTGACTCGCGATTGTGCCCTGGGCACTATCGCGGAGGGCACTATCGCCGAAGTTGTACCGAGAGTCCGGGGTGAGTTGCGATTGTGCCCCGCGATTGTGCCATGGCACTATCGCGGAGGGCACTATCGCGCGGTTTGTACCGCGGGTGGTATGGTGCTCGCGATTGTGACTCGCGATAGTGCCAATGGCACTATCGCCGTCGGGGGGGCAGTGTATTAAATGAACCCTTATCAGATTTCAACCTCATTTCTCTCAAACACTATCTTTTGGTTGCGATTTTGGAGCTTCCTTTCCATCCTCCATTCTCCACTTTTCAAACCCTAGCTCTCATAAATACTACCTTTTGGTGGTTGGGTTTTGGATTCAAGCATTAAACTCACCTCAAGAAAGATTCTAGGGTCTCTCAAAGAACATCTCCTCATCTTCAAGTCTCATCTTCTCAAATCTAGGGTTTTCATCTTTTCTAGGTTTTGGTACAAAACCTAGGTTGTGAGTTTACTAACCCTTTTGTAAAAACTAGATACACATCATTTACTTTACTTGTTATTATTCTTGTTATTACTCAAGAGTTCTTATTTAATGTACAAGTATTTGGGGATTTCTATGGAAATATGTATGTGAGCAACCTACTATGATTCACTTATGCATATCTTGGTATTATGATGATTCCTACTTGGAATGCCTTTTTGGCGACCTTATATTCTCACGAAGTATTTGGATGATTACTAGGTCATATGACGGAATTTACATGCTTGGGATGGTAATGTTGTGTTCATGGTTGATATCCGAATATGTTGGGTTAAAACACATCTTGAGACCTCCTATTTGCATAATGTGGACGAACCAGGTCAGTGATTCACTATAGGGATGTAGGTGGGTGACATTTGGGGAATTTCCTGAGTGGTAGTCCCCTATGTGCCTAGACCTCCGCCGTCGGGGAATTTCCTAAGCGGTAGTCCCCGATGCGTGTCGGGCCTTTGGGTTGCCTTTGTTATTTGGCTTCAAGGTACATCGCCTCTTTGGGTGAACCTGATTAGAGATATGGGTCGCTCTCGTTGACTCCACCTCTACGTGATTAAATGATTAACTGCTGAATAGAACTGTAACTGTTTCTGGCATGTTTTTACTTGTGCAACTCACTAGGCTTTTTGGCCTAACACTTGTTTGGTGTCGATGTGTATCTCAGGTTCTAGCGGCGGCGGTACTAAGTGGGTTTAGTTGCTTTGGGGTGAGAGCTTGAGGAATTGCACATGGACGCATTATACTTTTGGATATATACCGTTTGGGTTTATAGATAACAACAACCCTTTTTGTAATCTCTTTTCTAGATGTAGGAATTAGATTAATTGGTTGTTGTTTATTGTCCGTTAAATTACAATTGTGATTAAACAGGTTACTTATATTTATATATTCCCCATTTTTGGGAGGCTCTTGCTATGGCAATTTCAGTATACCTCATGTCCGTTTTTCGGATTTTTGTTATCCCTATTTTTAGGGTGTTACAATATATATATATATATATATATATATATATATATAGGGGTGATATCAATTGGAAACCAAGTTTCATTGGAAACTTTATAAACCAACTTTCAGCTATTAATCTTTATAATCTATGGTTAAGATTCATTTGAATTATATATGGTAGTAAATTAATTAAATTATTAATAATAAATAAAAATAATAGATGAAAAGGGTAAATATGTCTTTTGATTTTGTGTCTCAAATATGTCAAGAAAGGTTTATTTTATTTAGATTACTTGAAACCAAAATAAAATTTCTCACGCAATCTAAATTTTGATTTTTTTTACTATGAAAATGAGGAGCATTTGTCTTTTCATCAAAAAAATTAATTTTCTTTTAAAATGTAAGAAAATATTTTTTTTTAATTTCATTTTATGATAAAATTTCCCACGCAATCTAATATTGTGATGAAACAAAATGAATTTGTGAATTACAGATTTCATTGGATTACAGATTTCATCAGGTTCATCGTGTTATCATTATTATTTCATATAATGAAAATAGATTCATCAGGTTCATCGTGTTAGCATTATTGTTTCATAATGAAACATGATGAATTTGTGTTATTTTTGTTAACTTCCCATTTTTGTTTCATTACCTGTTCAGTTGCATATCCGTATATGAAAATAGATTCATCAGGTTCATCGTGTTAGCATTATTGTTTCATAATGAAAATAGATTCATCAGGTTCACCGTGTTAGCATTATTGTTTCATTATTACCATATATAAGCTAAATTAAAATTAAATAATTTACCTAAATTAAATATCTCATTTTTAAATTAATCAATAATTATTATTACCATATATAAGTTAAATTAAAATTAAATAATTATTAATATAATAATAATAAAAATTACCATATATATTATAAAATAATGTAAACGACAAAAATAACCTTTTCAATTAAAAATAAAAATAAAAAAAGGAAATTCACTGATTGGTTGATTTCGGTTTCCAAAATTTCCAATTTAATACTGGTTTCCAATTGATCGCTCCCATATATATATATATAGGGAGAGAGAGAGAGAGAGAGAGAGAGAGAGAGAGAGAGAGAGAGAGAGAGAGAGAGAGAGAGAGAAATGGGGTGTTCAAATGTAACACTTTCACATGATGTAATCAATACAACATCTCTATCCAATATATATATATATATATATATATATATATATATATAATCAAGTATTATCAAATTAGTGTTTTTTGCATAATGTTTTATATATTTTTCTATCTACGTAACAAAGTTTTAGAAATTTTCTATTTAATGTAACAGTTTCAAAAGTTTCTTATTTTCTATACCCTGCTAACTTGTTGACTTTGATACATTTGATTACGTGAATGTCAAGTTTATTGTTCATTTTGTTGTAACTCTTTTGTTAACAGGTATCCACAACCATTAAATGTTACAAGATCAAGGTGTCACTAGTCAAATGGGTACGTAATAAAAAATTCTGAAACTTCACTATATCAATTGAAGAAAAAAAATATATTATTCGTTGTGTAATCGCATTAAAAAAAAAACTAAATCAAACTTTGTTACATTTTGATTCATTTTATACTCTTAAAAACCAGAATCAGAATAATTGTGCAAACATATAATCATTTAGGGTGCGTTTGGTTTGCAGACTGGGTGGGACGGGAAGGGACAAAAACTCACTGTCCCACGTTTGGTGCGACATGGAACAGGGACAAAGATTGGACATGGTAGGACAAGATGGGACAAAAAATATATTTTCTTGGTCCACCAAAATAGGTGGAACAACATGGGACAAAAGTGAGACATAAACTAAAAATCACTGATCTATCGCCATTTGATATATAATCCTAATATGGTATTAGGTTTTAAGGGTCACCACTACCCATCGCCGCCACTACCACCATCGGCGGCCACCAGTAGCCACCGCCAACAACCTATTTCTTCACCATAACAACCTCCTTCACTACCTCCACAACCATCGGCCATTGCCACCACCACTACCATCGTCGACCACCTCCACTAACACCGATCACCACCACCGATGGCCGTCACCACCATCAACAGCCACCGGTAGCCACCACCAACTATCGTCGATCACTTCCACCTCTTCCTCCACTACTACAACAACTTCCTCCACCACCTCGACTGATCACTACCACCCATTGTCGCCGCCACCATCGACGCTCACCGCCAACCACCGTCGCTCGCCGCCAACCACCATCGATGACCTCCGCCTCTTCCTCCACTATCATTACCGTCGTCAACCACCTCTACCAATGTTTTTGTATGTATTTATATGTATGAAAATCGTGTAAAAAAATAAAAATGTATTTTAACTAAGTTATTTAAAGATATACTTTATTTGTGTTATTTATAACTATTATATTACATATAAAATCATTAAACAACTTTTAGGGAAATTTTTTCAGTCTTGTCCTATCAAGTCCTAGTCGTACCAAACACAAAACAAACATTTGTCTTGTCTTGTCCAGTCCCGTCCAATCATGTTTGCGTACCAAATGATACCTTACAAACCCAATAAATAGTACAAACATAAATTTTGTTTTATGTGTTGTTTCAAACATGAAACATGTATGAAAATACAATGTTTGTATTTCATATATAAAACGTTCATGACTGTTTTGCATGAAAAAAAAAATCTGAATACTTTATGAAACACACTGTATAAACACCATATATTCTACATTTTACAAAGATAAACAAACCCAAAATTTTGAGGCTTAGGCTATGTTTGACAAACTAGCTGATAAACTACATTTTCAAAATGCTACTATGAATAGTTTTTCAATAAGGTAGCTTATAAGCTAGTTTATGGTCATCCAAACATGTACTAAAAAAAAGCTAGTTATAAGCTAGTTTTTTTTTTTTTTGACAAACAATGCCTTAATTCTTTGAGGACCCAAAAAATTTAAGGCTTAAAAGAAAGCAAAAAGTTATGAACCTTTCAAACGTGGATTGTGAAGATAAACAAACAACCAATCACAAAGCATTATTCGTCCACGTGTCATAATAAAATCTTACCTTTTTAAACAATAAAAACTAAAAAAACAGAAAAAACAGAAAAAACGAGCTCGGAAAAGATAACTTTGTGCGGACAGCAATGGCGACGGTGTATGCGGCGGCAACTTCCACCTCCATGGCGGCCACCACCGCCGTCATGTTACCTCGTCTTCCTACCATAACCACCGCCCGTTGCTCCGCCGTACCTAACCTCCCAGCTCGTTCGTTTTCAACGTCCGTGAAACAGGTTTCAGGTAAACAATTATCCATTTGTTTGTTTCTCTCGAGCATTTCGTCGAACAGTTTGGGTGCATGTGAATATTTTTGATGTGGTAAATACTTAGATTGCTGATAAGAAGGCTTAACAGGATTTTGGGAAGTTTAGAGCATCGATAATCGAAGTTTAAAATTACTAAATTAGGTGAATTTGTTTGATGTTTTATATATAGTTGATGACAACAGTGGGATTAAGAATTTTATGTCTGATTGATTGTTAGCAGCTTAACGAGACTCACAACTTATTATGTCAGCTATAAATTACTGTTTGGTAGTTGTTTAATGATATAAGAAGTGGCTTATTCCGTAAGCTTATAAGGGGGAGCTTTGTGCAGAAAGTAAAGTTTTTTCCAAACATGTCCCTCCCAATTAAAAAACATGTTCTTTCCATCTATAAAAAAACATCTCAAACAAAAACATTCTCAATCTATACGGACAATTTAATCCACACAGACAGCTTTATCCGTGCAGAACTTAATAGAAAACCAACCAAACGGCCACTTAAGATTGCAAATGAACGTGCCCCTTATTCATATTTACTCAAAGAAGTCATATGTCGGTGGAGTTTCACATATTCTCACATGGTATCTAAGCCAAAGCTTACCACTCTAAGGACTCTACACTCTGGAACAGTCTGCCCCCGTTTAGACTTTGTTGGAGGGAGCGTGCGTGTTGGAACCTCTTTTCATTCCTCGAGGGCTCTTTCGGAGAGTAATCTAATGGGGTTTCACATATTCTTACTGTGTAATATGTAACCGGTTCTCCCATGAAAATTGAAATGCTTCGTTTTTTTTTATTATTATTAACGAACAACCGTTTCTCTTGAACTCTTATCAAGTCTTGTGGAATGGAGGGAGTAAATGTTAGTACAAATGCGTAAGGCCATTTGTGTAAAATCCAGCTATTGGCATAAACCATTTGCGTAAACCACATGTATTATATTAGAAAAAAGCTTGTTTACGCAAATGCGTAGCCATTTGCATAAAATCCGACCATTTAGGGAATTACATTAAAAAAAGTGGCTATAAAGTGAATGGGGTAGGGAGATTGGCTATTTCAGTCAATTTCCCTATTATCATTATTTTGGTAACAATGAGTGTCTAGGGCAGTTTGCGCGCATCTTAACTAATCCCACGGGGACCTGAAGATAACAGTCAGGAAAATCATAAGTGACCTTAAGGAGACTCAAGACCGACAATATATGAGTTTTGCATTTTTTGGGTCAATGAAGAATAATTTCCAACGAGTAATTTTATATCATTTCTATTTCATGTTCCGTTACATATTAGAGTCGAAGCGGTCATCTTTGTTCCGGATCAAGGCCTCAGAAGATGCATCACCCGCCGCAGATCCTAATGAATTGTTCACTGATCTAAAGGAAAAGGTGAACATGGCACCAAATCATTTTTTGTTATACTTTTCTATCTTTTGGCACACTTTTCACAAACGGGGTCTTTATGGAAACAACTGCTCTACTTTTTGAGGTAGAGGTCAGGTTTGCGTACATCTTACCATCCCCTGACCTTACCTCTTGGTGGGATATACTGGGCTCGTTTGGTTTTAGTTTTGGTTTATCTTTTTGTTATGCTTCTTTCCTTACAATTCTTGTTTCTTCTTTACTTTGTTGTTGTTTGAAGTGGGATGCACTTGAAAACAAGTCTACAGTCATAATCTATGGAGGAGGAGGAGTTGTCGCGATTTGGTTATCCTCGATTCTTATCGGTGCTATCAACTCCGTGCCATTGGTAAGCAGTAGTGTAAGCGGTTGTCCTAAGTAAATTTCGGTAGATTAGTTGATATAATATACGTGTATATATATATATATATATATATATATATAGAGAGAGAGAGAGAGAGAGAGGCAGAATTATACGAGAAGTCGGTCAATTTATGAGAAGGCGAGAAGTTCTAATATCATAAATTATTACATGTAATACGAACATGTAATCATATATGATACAACACGTCTAAAACGGACGTGGGCGACTTGGTTTGGTCGCGGGAAAGGTCCCCACTCCATGGGCGGTCAGTGCATGTTGTATCACATAAGATTAGTGTTTGTATCACATGGTTAATCATGTATGATCTTGGAACTTCTTGCCTTCTCGCAAATTGACGGACCTCTCGTTTGGATCGGACCCTATATATATATATATACACACACATACATATATGAATGACAAGGCAAGATGCAACAAAATTTCGTTTGGTCCCTAGTTAGGGTAACAATGAAATTTTCCTCGATCGATGTAACAAAGTTAAAACTTGTTGTTTTGTACCCATTTTGACATGTTGGTTTGTAACATTTGATGATGATGTGTATATATATAATATATGACAGGGAAAATGCAATAAAGTTTGGTTCCTATTTAGTTTAACAATGAGTTTTTTTTCTCAATCGATGTAACAAAGTTTCAAAAATTTTTGTTTTGTACCCATTTTGACACCTGATTTGTAACATTTGTTGATGTGGATACTTGTTTTCATAAGGGTCATGAAATGTTTACAAAGGGATTATGGTGAAGTGGAAGATAACTTGACATCCACGATATCAAATGTTACAATATTATCAGTCAAAATGGGTGCAAAATAGAAAATTAGGGGATGTTTGCTTCAACATAAGGAATGAGAATGAAAATGGGAATGGGAATGCAGGAGAATGGAAATAGGAATGGGCATTGCATTGATGTTGTTTGGTTAAACCAATATAATTATTAAAAAAATGTTTTATATAATATATTTAATACAAATATGTGACATCCAACATGAAAATAAAAAAATATTTTACATTCAACATCGACAAATGAATGAACACATGAGAAAAGATGATTGAGCAGGAATAAAATTTTCATTCCCCCCAATTTGGTCAGGAATGGAAATTAATGGTCTAAGGTAATGTGTCGATTATATTATATCAAACCAAACAACAGTTTTCATTATCATTCTTATTCCTTACCCCTCAATACCCCCAACCAAACACCCCCTTAATAGTTTTCCGTGTAAGCTAGTCTAGACACCAACAATTATTAAAAAACTAGGATGCATGTCGGTTTCAGTTATTTTGTTTTTCATGGTTTCGTAAAAATTTCAGCTTCCGAAGATCATGGAGTTGGTAGGACTTGGATATACGGGATGGTTTGTGTACCGATATTTGCTCTTCAAGGTAAGAACCTTCTCATTCCGAGACCAAATAACTTGCATCACACGCAGTTAACTTTATAACGAAAATTTTCAAGTGGCAATTATGTGGACCAGCACGGACTCTGTGCTAGTCCTGACTCGAACCGGGCTGGTCTTTGTCCGGTAGAGCCTTGACCGGTCATTTGACCAGACCGGTCCAATCCCCTGGTCCTCAACTCAGAAATAAAAGCTAGCCCTTGGGCTCCTTCCTATAGGTTGTCAGTTCAAGTCTACCAAGGGTCTATGTGGATTTTACTGACCCCATGGGATTAGTCAATGTGCACACAAACTGGCCCAGACATCTACTGTTACAAAAAAAAAACTATGTGTGCATCTCTTCTTAGAGACCATATTGTGATCATATTGGTCATTTTTTTTCTCGATATTGCCGCAAAATGATTGATGTTGTCACGTTTTTTTGTACTCCAGTCGAGCAGAAAAGAGCTAGCCACAGATATCGAATCCATAAAGAAGAAGATTGCAGGGACCGAGTAGATGGTCGTGGTTTCAATCTATAATTCTACATTTACTTTGTTCATCGCGTTGGAATCGATCTTTTTTTTTTTTAAATTTTATATATTTTTTAAATTTATGTACAAGAGGCATATATGGTCTTGTAATGTAGTATAGATTTTCTATGGGATTTGTATGTAACCCTACTATTGTTTTACTTCCCATAAGACTTAAAAAGTTTGAGTGAACTTTGTCAATTTGGTTAGAAGTGAGCAAAACTGGTCATTTATCAAACGTTTATCGGGTAAGTGCTTATTAATAATAGTTACCATCCTCACTTACCTTATCGGGTGATATTTTTAGCCATCAAAATGGATTTTTGGTAAGCATTTTTACCCGATAAATGCTTACTAAGTAAGAGTTTTCTTTCTCACTTACCAGGTAAGAGTCTTTCTTCCTCATTTACCAGGTAAGATTTATCGGTCCTTCCTATGTCTCTTACTCGGTAAGATTATTGGTCATTGGCCATACCCACCCGCTAAAGCAAATGACACCCGATAAACGTTTACTGACAATAGTTATTACCCTTACTTACCTTATTGGGTAACATTTTCCTCCATCAAAATGGATAATAGGTAAACGTGTTTTACCCTGTAACTCTGTAAGCATTTTAATGAGTAAGAGTCTTCTCCCTCCCTCACTTACCAGGTATAATTATCGGTCCTTGATTGGTCCAAAATTTCAGTTTCCTTAAAAACATATTTAACAGATTCTCTATAATTTTATTAAAAAAACATTTGTTGAATTTAAGTCTATATTACATGAGACTTTTGATACCAAAAATGTAGGACAAACTATAGTGTGTATTTGGTATCCAGACAGAACAGAATAAGACAAAGCCAACAAAACATGACAACAAATGTTTTCAAACCTGGTTTTTTAGTTGACCCGGTGTGGTGACCGAGTCACGGTTCAACCGGTTCAACCACCGGGTCAACCAAATACATTAAAAAAACACACATAACTGACATAAACATAAGTTTTCATCAATCCAAATACATCAACCGATTCAACCGGTTTTTTGATAATCGGTCGGTTCACTCCGTGCCATAAATTGCCATAAACCCGGTCGCAATTGAACCGCCTTTTTCCCCGGGTCCCGGTTCAACCGGTCGGGTCGACCCGGTTTTAAAACATTGATGACAATTGTTCAGTGTTTGATAAGACAGAACTAGACATGACAAAAATGATAAAATGACCACTATACCCCTAATGAGTTGTTTATCTATACTATATTATAAAGCACGGATAAAAAACTCTTAAATACAAATTATTAGGCACAAGGTACCATCATTTTATGTAAGATTTTAAAAATCTCTTAATTTACGAATATCAAAGCACAAGATACATATTACTACTGCAGACTTCTAACACCCACCAATTTGGTATGTGCAGAACCTTCCTTTTATTCAGACATTTACATGTATCACTGTTAAGTAATATATTATATTACTATAAGTTATTTTAATTATATTATTAAATATGTAATTGGTTATTTTTTTAGATGTCATTAAAATATATAAAATAATAATTGAATTATAACAAAATACTTAATTTTTTTATATAAAAAAAATTATATTATTAAGCCTAAATTAAACAAATTTATAAAAACATTATCACTTTCTCAAAATCATCTAAAATAATACTGTAAATCGAGAAAAAAAAATAAAATCGTGATGTATCTCTCTGCATTACGCGAGTACGCTTCTATCTAGTATATTTTAATTAGTTTATCTAATTTTATATAGATTTTTAACGCTCAATGTTTCCATACTCCCATTTTTAACCCCCAAAGTTTCCATAATTTTAACCCTCAAAAGTTTCCGTGTTTTCACTTTAACCCCCAATATTTCTATATCCCAATTTCAATCCCCAAAGTTTCTCCACTTTCAATTTCAACCCCCAATGTTTATGTATTCTCATTTTTCCAGATTTCATTTTCATTTTCATTTTCATCTTTATGCTACCAGAGTTCACTCTAAACCCTAGTTTCACTTCCTCCGATTCCACCACACCTCCACCGCCACCACCAATCGCCGCCGCCGTGAAAACAATGCCGATAACACACACAAACAAATTCAAGCCACTTACCACCTCAATCGAAACCCTAGCTCACCAATTCCTCCAAAAATCCTCCGTCAGCGGTACCGCAAAAGGCAAAGGCAAGGTCAAACCCGGCCAAACCCTAAAACGATCCAAAATCACCGTGAAAAAAGGTCAACAACCACCAGATCCAACCGCAACAAAAGGCTCTTCGCGAAAAGGACAACTCGAACAAATGATCGACGATTGCTTGCAATCGAAATCGCCGGTGAGAGTCCTGAAACCGAAGGAACGTGCGCGAGAAGCGGAGAGGGAGAAAATGGGATTGATTTCTGAAGCTAGAAAGCAAGAGATTGCGAATTTTAAGAAAAAAAGTAAAGTTGAAAATGATGATGAAGATTTGTCTGGTTTGATTGGACCAAAAGGATTGGATCTGATAACATTAGGGATTGTTGATGTCGATAAGGTTCCGAGATACGAATTGACGGTGGAAGATGGAAGGAGGTTAGCTAAGGAGTATAGTAGGGTTTTGATGAGGAAGCATAGAGTGCGGCAAGCGGCGGAGACGTGTTTGTTGAAATGTAAGAGGGAGGCGATCGAGGCGTTGCCGGAGAGTTTGAAGGAGGCGGCGATGTTGCCGGATTTGACACCGTTTCCGGTGAATAGGTTTATGGCGACGTTGACGCCGCCGATTGAGGGGTATATCGAGAAGATTAATGAGGCGGCGAAGAGGCAGAGCTCGGTGAAGGGGAAGCTCAGATGAGGGGAGAAAAGGTTAGGATGTTGGCTTTGATTTGTTAAATGGTTGTGTTACTTTGTGATATGTGTTTTTTGTTCTTGAATTGTTGCTTTTGATTGTTTGGTGTTGAAATTTGATTTGTTTTTCGTATGTTTGTCGATTGGAAATGGATATCTATGATATGGTGATAGTTCATTTCTGTAAATGATAGGGTGGAAGAAGCAACTTAGGATAGTTGGGTTCGATGAAAGCACGAATTCATGAAGTTGTCTAGATTTAATGTCTTTGATCTTTTTACATGATGAGCCAAATTAGGAGGCCTTCATTAACATGGGAGGTGGGATGATTTCATGATAGTTGGTAAAGTTATGTTAATTTGATCATGATTGTAGACTAGTTACAAGAAATATTGTCAATGAACATAACCGCAATAACCGTTGTATGAAATATAACTTCATCAATTATCATCCCACCTCCTCTATTAGTGAAAATACAACCTCCTAATTTGGCTCATCGTGCAAAAACTTGAAAAGGTATTTTACCTAGGCAACCTTATGAATTGGTGCTTCATCGAATGGGACTATCCTAAGTTGCTTTCTCCACCCTATCTTTTTCAGAAATGAAGTATCATATGATATCATGAATATAAGTATAACCAAGCTAGGCAACATCTTTCATTATTAAATCAGCCATGAGCCAATCGAACCACCCAGGGTCTTTACAAAGGTCCCCCTCAACCGGTACACTCTCCACCTTCATCACCGGTGTCGTCATCTCCCTCTTGCGAGCATGTCCAAACCACCGCACTCTTCATTCCTCGATTTATTTGTAAGAGGCTCAACTTCTAGCCCATCCCGAAAGACCTTGTTCGGTATCTTGTTCAACATGGTCCGACTACTCTTGTTAAACATGGTCCGAGTATAGGTCCACCGCAACATCCTCATTTTTTGTCACTTCTAACCTTCTCTCATTCACCTTCTTTAACGCCTTATGCTTAGACTCGTACATTATAGTTGGTCTTATGGCCACCCTATACAATTTGCTCTTCGGTTTTAATAAAAACTTCTTGTCTCACAACACTCCCGTAGCCAACTCTTCATTTTACCTACCATGTCTTTGTGTGGCATGTAACATCGTCCTCAACCTCAACGATCCTTTTAGGGTAGTCTTTGCTCCCCGATCTTAACTTTCTGGCTAAAGTCGCACCATAAGTATTCGTTCTTAGAACGACTAATATATAATCCTTGAGTTTCCAATGTCGTCCTTTATTGCTCTAAACTAATGTTCACCTCTCTCTTCGTCTCTGCTACAATTGTAATGTCGTCAGCAAATAACATACACCATGGATCGCTCCCCTTTGATTCCTTGGTAAATCTCATTCAAAACCAGTGTAATTAGGAATGGGCTTAGTGTCGATCCCTATTTAGTTTCATCGAGAAATACTTTGTCTCGCCCACTAGATTCCAATGTTGTTTAACTGAAAACATGCCCCCTCGGTCCCAAAAAATACTCCCTCCGTTCCAAAATAAATGTTCACAATGAAAAATGCACGCTGTGTTAGGAATTTATTACGCTTTTTAATTGACAAAAAGACAATTTTACCCTTAATTATAGAAAGAGAAATTTTCCTACATTTCACAATAAAGGGTAGAATAGGAAAGTAGACATTTTACTCTTGAAAGTGGACACTTATTTTGGGACAAACTAAATAAAATAGTAATGTATACACTTATTTTGGGACGGAGCGAGTAAAAAATAATGCAATACTTTCTGTTTTGGATTGTTCAGAAAATGCAATGCTCCCTTTTATGGAAAGATTCCAATCCAAATTTACATATTTGGCCATTAATTTTTATTACAACTTATTGGTGATTGGTGAGGTTGATTGTGGTTCAGAAGTTTCCTCAATTTTGTTTTATTAAGGGGTACTTTAGGTATTTGATTATTCGTCAAAGACTTTTCTATAACAATGTGTCAAGTCAAACGTTGGAGGGAATAATATCATGAAGTAAAAATTGTTACGTTCTATTAGTTCTTTAAGACTCTACAAAAACAGTCGCAAAAGAAAAAGTTTATATTATATGGCTACTTATAAGTATTGCTGGCAAAAAGGGTCTTCCCACAAACTCATGTGAAGACCTTATTTTTGCCAGCAATATGAGAGTAGGAGTGTAGCAATATGGATGTCAATATAAAGAGAATACAATGCTCGTTTTATTTTTTGGATATTAGTTGTTTAGCCCCAATTTTAATTGTGATAGGGGGGAGGGGGGAGGATCTTTTTAGTTTTATAAATAAAGTTTTAACCATCTTTTTAATCTTAAGTCCTTGTATCAAATCCATACAACAGTTGAGATATGTTTCCATGTGAACCTCCCTATACCCTGAATTTACCTACAATGATATTTGGATAAGGAAATACAAGTAATGCATATATCATTATGATCCCCATGTTTCTTGATGATTAATGTTACATGATTTGATTTAGAATAAGATGTATGCATGTTGATTATAAGATGATTGTGATATGATATATTTCTTGCCAAATGAGAGGCTAAGGGGGTGTTTACTTTTTTTTCTTCCATTAAGCCCTATATGTGTTAAATTGTCTGTCTGGATATATTTGTCTGTCTGAGGGACGATGGCTTTGAGGTTAGATTATTTCCGAGGCATTTTTGGTATTAATTTGTCTGAGGTGGCTTAAACGGGACAAGTGAGGGGTCCTGGTTTATTGTATATAGTCATTTTTGGCTTAATGGCTTAACAAGTAAGGGCCTGTTTGTTAGTAGCTTAATGAGCTTAATGGGACTCATAGCTTATTAAATGACTGTTTGGTAGTGACTTAGGGGCTGTTCGGTTGTGGCTTAATGGGTTGCATAACCCATATAGCTTATTCGGTCAGCCATAAATGGCTGTTCGGTAGTGACTTAATTTAGAAATCAGTAGCTTATTCGGTCAGCTTGAAAAATACTCTAGTCTACATTCAGCCAAACTTTTTACCTATATACCCTTCATTTAAAACACTCTCATCCTCTATAACAAAAAGAAAACCCTTGAAGAACACCTCCATTCCTTGAATCTGCAGCACCACTAACTAGCACCTCCATCGAAGCTCTCCTGTGCCACCGCCGGTCTTCCACCGACGTTCTACCAATCATCTTATTTATCTCTGCCCCCTCGTCCTTTCCCTCGTTTTCTCGTAAGATCCACCATCCCTGCAAAAAAAGTCCCCGTTGATATATCTTCCTTTCCCTCTTTTCTAACGAGATCTACAATCAGAGGTTAAAAAATTGTTTGGAAAAGTCATCCTAGTTCAGGTATTTATTTTGGGATTATATTAAACGGTGATGCCGACAAAAGTGGAGGTGATGAACAAAAATGGAGGTGATGGGTTTCATAGCAGGTGAAGGGATGGATGAATTCATGGCTGGTGAGAGACTCAAAAATAGATTCTGTTGCATAGATAATCAAGCCATATATTCAAAATCCTATCTCATAATTTAGTCTAAACATCTAATGAAGTTTAATCATGAAGATATTTAAAGAAATAAAAAAAAGCAAAGATAAACACCAAGGGTAAATTTGTCATTTGTACTATTCAGATAGTTTATTCAGTGCAATAACCGAACAACAATTTTGTCGACAACTAAATCCAAACATACAACTTAACCCATACAGGGCTTAATGAAAAACCAACCGAACATCCCCTTAATGATATAGAAAGTGACTTATTCAATAAGCTTTTAGGGGGGAGCTTTATGCAGACAACCAAGTTTTTCCAAACCTGCCCCTCCAAATTAAAAAAATACGCTTCTACCATCTATGAAAAAACCGTCTCAAACAAAA
This sequence comes from Arctium minus, assembly GCA_954870635.1. Classification (NCBI taxonomy): domain Eukaryota; kingdom Viridiplantae; phylum Streptophyta; class Magnoliopsida; order Asterales; family Asteraceae; genus Arctium; species Arctium minus. The sequence continues at coordinate 2,009,698 of OX941094.1, read as the reverse complement.
ACCTTTCCAATCCATACAGACAGATTAATCCACACATACAACTTTATCCCTAAAGGAGTTAATGGAAAATCAACCAAACAGCCCCTAAGTTGTAAATCGTAATGTAACACTCATAAGCCGCCAGACCATTAAGCTCATTTGCAGTATATTTTTGGTAGTAAAATATAGTCCATCAGTTATATCTTACTCTCTCTATAGTCGTTTTCTTGATTCATGTTCGTGTCGTTTGTTTTTAGTCTCCTTTTTCTTAATTGATGCAGATGATTTCAATACGGTTGGAACGGCTGATTTTGGCTGTGTAGTAGACGGATTTGAACCGACTAGAGCTAGAACGGTATCGAATGATTTACAGTTAGTTTTTGTTTATGATATGTTACTAGTTCTTTTTGGTTAGGGTTGGATTGTTACTTATGGTGCTGAACCAGCCATTCATCAATAAATGAACTTGTTCAGCTTTTCTCAACAAATTGATTTTTATACGACGGCTGCTCGTGTCATCGTCTATTCTTGTATTCAAGGATCTTGGCAACATATAGGACTGCTTATAGGTATTGGTTTATATATATATATATATATATATATATATATATATATATATATATATATATAAGGCAAATACCGATGCGCTTTTCACATCTTTCGTGATGCTTGAACCCTTAATGCTAAGCTCTACCAGTAACCTGGGTATTGCGGCCAATGACCCTTTGGGGTACAGATGCATAAAAACCCAAGCCCGAGTTCAGGCTTGGACTTGAAGTCCGATCAGACCATTTTATTTTTTATTTTATTTTTTGTAAGCCTGGCTTGAAAAAGCCAGAAAATCTTGGTTAAGCTTGAGAAATAAGCTTTTTTTTTAAACGGCAAGTTAACGCACACACACGTTCCAGCGGTATCGGGCCTCAATTACGGGCAATCCCACTAATCCGTTGCGACCCGGCCCAGCCTTTGGCTGAACCCGAACGACAGGGTAGAGGGTCCCATAGACTGGACCCACCCGTACCGTCCCCGGACCCAACCCCAACCCCCGAGTCTGGATATCTCAGGAAAGTGTCGCTCGTGGGAATCGAACCCGGGTAGTGTGGCTTTCACACACCCCCCCCCCCCCCGGCGGATGTTACCTATCCAACTGAGCTAACCCCCATTTGATAATAAGCTTTTGCATAAGAAAAACTTCTGAAAAAAACGATTTCCTCCAATACAATAACTCTTTCAAAAGCTCGTTTAATTAATGATGGTTGTGTGTTTTGATTAATTGGATTGTTTCTTAAGGTTTTGTAGATGTGTTTCGGAGTATTCCTTATCGATGCACAGTCATTTAGGGGCCTTAGTCGATGATCTGGGTTGTTTCCCTCTCAACAACTATGAAGCTTATACCCGATCGCCATCCGACTTGCCGACCTTGATCCTTTTTTTTTCTTTTTTTGAGATAATATCTAGTATTTAGAGTTTGCCTAGATTTGGTACTGCTCTCACGGCTCGCGCCAAAATGATGCTTTACCCCTAGATGTCTATTCGACTGTTGCGCTCAATGCATTCCGAGGAGAACCAACTAGCTCTGGGTTCAATTGTTATTTCACCCCTCAAACCACAATTCATCCGTTGATTCCTCAACATTAGTCGGTTTGGATATCCACTTAGTTTTACTCGAACTTCATTCTAATCATGGATGGTTCACCCAGGTTTGGGTCCATGACAATTTGTCCTTATGAAGACTCGCTTTCACTATGGAACGCATTACGACCGGATGGTTTTACTTTGTTATTCTAATCCTTTGAATTATACTTTAAAGGGAAAAGTCTAAAAAAACCCAAGTCATTGCACTTATTAAACGAAAGTGATATATCATTTCTTGCAAAATAGAATAAACCAATCAAAAAATATTTAAATAACATTTTTATTATGCATTATTTATTTCTACATATTCAAATGAGAAACATAAGAAAAGATAATAATTATGTATTATTCAAATACAAATGACAATCATTAGATCGTAACGAACATATATGATGGTCTTTTAAAGCTGAAAAGTAAATAACGCTTAATAAAAAATGGTGTATTTTTTTTTTTTTCGTGTTATTGGTTTGCCTACTTTTCTACTGGTTGGTTTGTTGATACATGAAAAATAAAATGGTAATTTTCTTTCATTTTACAAGTCATTCAAAAATATGTTCAGAAACATAATCGCTTAAAACATGAAAACTTGTGTCTTCTCGGTTTTGGTGTAAATGATTCGAGCTTTTAACAGAGTTACTTGTTTATCTTGAGCTTGAGGTTAGTAATTATTGAGTTTGAGCTCGAATCGATCTCGAATACAAAATAAAACTCGTTTAACTTAACGAGTGAGCCTCGTAAAGCCATTGTTTGACTCGGCTCGTTTGAGAACTCAATTAAAATTTTCGAGTTGAGACAAGCTATTTAAGCATACATCTTTTTCGAGCCAAAAATTATCATTTATTCATAAATCATACAGTAAAATATAAAAATTATCAAGCTCGAGCCAATAAACGAGATAATCGATCATGAGTTCGAACCCATAAATGAGAATCGAGCTCAATAACTCAAAAAAAAAATGAGCTCGAGCACGAACCCTAGTTTCAAAAAGTTATTTGAGCTCGAGCCAGGTATAATTTTTTCGAGCCGAACTCAAATAACCTACTACTCAACTCGACTTGACTCACTAACACCCCTAATCGATATACGAGCAAACTAATCTAAAATCCCACAGTTGCCAAAAAATAGGAAATCACCTCCCAACCAAGTGCTAACCGGGTACGTAAAGACTTCTTGGTCCTTGCTACGACGGCATATCTATCAGCGACATTGTTGGTCAAAAGATACGGGCATCGGATAAACTAAGGGATGGTTTACTAAACGCTTACCGGGTAAGCAAGCACTTACCAATATCAATTACCTTATTGATTGAGCTTGGTCCTTTACCTGATAAGAGACAACGGAAGGACCGAGAGCCTTACCCGGTTTAAAATGTTTACCAACAGTCCATTTTCATGGCCAAGAATGTTACACGATAAGGTAAATGAAGGTGAATCTCTTGCCGGTAAGGGCTTACCCGGTAAGAATTTGGTAAACGGCCCCTAACATTACCCTTAATGGGTCGGTACCACTTACTTATCTCTTATTGGGTCGGTACCATTTACTCGGTAAGAAGCTGTAAGTGTTCAGTAGCTTCACAATTATGCTTCTTAGTTGTTTGAAAGTTTCTTAAGAGGATCACAATTATGCTTCTTAGTTGTTTGAAAGTTTCTTAAGAGGACCAAATTTGCTTTATTTGGACAAAAGGTTATTACCGGTAACCCCAACCGGCCCTTGGCACCACGTTTGAGTAGGCAACCTTTCATGAGCCAACTAAAGGGATGTTTATTTACAGCTTACTGAGCTTAATAGTTTGGATGGCTTATTCGCTCAGCCATACATGAGGGTTTCCTTACGACTCAATCGTTAAGCCATTTAAACCATTAAAGCTCAAATGGTTGTATGGAATAAGTCACGATCCCTTGCATGTCCCCATCAAGCCACCCCAAACAAATTAATACCAGAAATAATCCAACCCTCTCTCTTTGCCTCATTAAATCCATTAGTTTCCCGTGCCTCGGACAGACATATTTTTCCAAACAGACAACTTAACAGCAAATAGATTCAAGCCCGCATCCCGTGGGATTCGGACATGAATCTCTTATGTATTTGGGCAAAGTCACTTTGGGGGTTTGCCACAAGGCTAGTTTGGCTTGGTTTTCTAATCTTATATGGCTAGGAATTCCACAGGCAAAAGATTAAAATGAAGATGGCTACAATAACTTATAACCAATACAGCACATATCAAGAAAAAGGCATAAAATTGGGATTCATATGAGATTCATATGAAAGGGATACAGATAAAATATTGTTTCTTATAATCTTAAGAAGACTAAAATCTCACAGGTAATTCAGATGCAAAGAGCTCAAAGGTTTCTACTAACCATCAACTTTTCAGAACTCGATTTCGTTCATTCCATCCCAATCCGAAAACTGCGAAATCAAAAAATTCACAAATTAGACAAAAACAGATCCTGTATACTCCATCATCAACAACAAAATCAAGCATCAAATCCGAGATTTCGAAATCAATCTTCTTACAAAATCACCAGATGATTTTCTAATTGAAAATTTGATCATGTATTTCTAGTAATTTTTAGCAGCGAATCAGACCTCAAAATTCAAGCACACAACTGAAATTCTTGTTACAAAATCACCAGAAAATTTTCTAATTGAAATTCGATCATGTATTTCTGGTAACTTTTAGCAGCAAAGCAGACCTCAAATTTTTAAGCAAAAACTGAAATTCTTGTTACAAATCTTACAAAATCACCAGAAAAATTTCTAATTGAAATTCGATCATGTATTTCTGGTAACTTTTAGCAGCAAAGCAGACCTCAAATTTTTAAGCAAAAACTGAATTTCTTGTTACAAATCTTACAAAATCGCCAGAAAATTTTCTAATTGAAATTCGATCATGTATTTCTAGTAATTTTTAGCAGCGAATCAGACCTCAAAATTCAAACAAAAACTGAAAATCTCGTTACAAAATCGCAAATCACCAGAAAATTTTCTAATTGAAAATTTGATCATGTATTTCTAGCAACTTTTAGCAGCGAATCAGACCTAAAAATTCAAACACGTAACTGAAATTCAAACAGAAATGAGGATTAGACGAATCACAAACCCTAGATTTTGTCAATATCTTCATCTTCAAACTCGATATAATCATCACCGGCTCCATCCTCCTCATCATCAATTCCACCAACAATACCTTCATTAAGCCTAATATTATCCGGCAACTCACCGTACGCCTTCAACAACCTCGCTTCATCAGGCATATACTTAAGGATAACATCCGCCTTATCGTCCTGATAATCACGAAGTCCGACGAGAATAATATCACCGGCGGCGATCCAGACCTTCTTGTGCATCTTACCACGGATATGGCTGAGACGTTTAGTGCCGTCGATACACATGGACTCACAGCGGCCATTTCCGAGCATACGGAGGACTTGAGCATACTCCTGGCCGTCTTCTTTGAATACGAGCTCTCGTTTCTCGTCGTCGGCTTCGTTCTTTCCTCTCTTGCGGTTTTTACCTCCTTTTCCTTTGTTCTTCGGCATGATTGATGATGGCGGTGGGGTTTTGGATGAAACCCTAGCTTTTTGATCTGTTTTTTTGTAGAGAGTGTGTGTGATTGTGTTTGTGTGTGTTTTTGTATTTATAGGAAGTGTGTGGCGGTATATGTGTATACGTGGCGTGCAAGCAAAGCAAACCACGCGTGGAATATTCAACACCCCGTTAAAAAATTGGAAATCGACTTAAACAATAGTTTTTTTATAATTTCTTTAAAATAGAAAAATGAAAATCTCTAAAAATACTATATTTACGATTTGTTATTTTAGAGATTTTAAAACAAGTTATCTATACTATATTATAAAGCACGGATAAAAAACTCTTAAATACAAATTAATAGGCACAATGTACCATCATTTTATACAAAATTTTAAAAATCTCTTAATTTACAAGTATCAAAGCACAATATACATATTACTACTGCAGACTTCTAACACCCACCAATTTGGTATGTACATGACATTCCTTTTATGCATACATTTCCATGTATCACCATTTAATTAATATATTATATTACTATAAATTTGTTTTAATTATATTATTAAATATGTAATTGATTATTTTTTCTAAATGTCATTAAAATATATAAAATAATAATTGAATTCTAACAAAATACTTCATTTTTTTATATAAAAAACATTATATTATTAAGCCTAAATTAAACAAATTTATAAAAAAAACATTATCATTTTCTCAAGACTATCCAAAATCGTACTTTAAATCGACAAAAAAACAAAAAATAAAATGAAACATTAAAATCGTGATGTATCTCGCTGCATTGCACGGATACGCTTCTAGTATTATTATAATATTCTTTAATTTATCATCCCAATTAGGCTATGTTTGGCAAGCTAGCTTTTTTTTCGGGTACATGTTTGGATAACCATAAGCTAGCTTATTGAAACGCTACTCAAAGTAGCGTTTTGAAAAACTAGCTTATCAGCTACCAGCTAGCTTATAAGCTAGTTTGTCAAACAATGCCTTAATGTAAAATGATAATAATTGAATCTCATTTGTGGGATTGAATAAAATAATAATTTATCTCTCCTACCATCAAGTTTTAGAGAATTCTCTAAGCTTAGAAAATTTGCAAGTTTTTTCTATTATATCAAACAAGATAGCAAAGCTGTTGGAGAGGTTTAGAGAACAAAAACACATTTTTTTTTCTATTTTAGCAAAGTTGTTGGAGATGCTCTAACTATTTCTCTCTCGATTTCACAGTCGTGGCATTAGTCCGTAATTACAAACACGGGTAGAAAATATAAGTTTTTTACAATTTTACTTAAAAAATAAAGAATTGCCTGGGTCCGCAATTGCGGATGTGGGGTTCGCAATTGTATATCTGGGTCCGTAAAAAATTGTTTCTTAAGTAAAAAATGATCAGATTCGTTTTTTTCTTTGTCATTTAGTCAGGTTTGCAAGTTGTGGATCTGGATATTGTGGAAGTAGTGATACTTGTGTAAAATCGGGAGAGAAATGACTAGAAAACCAATTTCTTTGTCTACTTTGACTATTTAAGTCAATTTCCCTAAAAAATCACTCTACTTTTGGATCATGTGAAACCAAAATCGTCCAACCCAACTGGTGTACAGCCCTAGTGAAACGAACTCTATTTTTTTAAGAGACTCGTATGATCATAAAATAATGTTGAATGTTTGAATCTTTATAACAAAACGTTGTGAATGTACGAAATAGCATTGAACCTTCATAGTTAAAACATTGTGAGTGTTTTTTTTTGGTATCTTTACAGTGTTTTTGCTACAGGTTTAGTGTATGCCTTCATAAGTCACAACTGGTTTCACGGATCTCAAATAAACAAGTTGGTCTCACGAGAATCCAAGTGCTTAACAAGTCTTCAAACGCCTTTTACCAAATAAATTCTTGAATAGGGTCGCGTTTAATGGTGTTCTAATTAGTGATTTGAAACAGTGTCTCTAAAATTTTTGGAGCTTGATTATATGTTTTAATCTTTACCCAATAAAAATGTTTTAGGTTGTTACTTTTTAGCCGATTTACCGATTCCAGTTCTGGGTTTTGAAGAATGATTCTATTTAAGTGAACTTCGTACGTAACTTTTTATTTTATTACATTTTTGTTGTTTTAATTTGTTAGAGTTTTAATATAACATATGGTATACATTTTTATATTTTGTTTTGTTTAGTACTTGTTAAGTCCATATATAATCTTGGTACTCATATAGTGGGGCCTCCAAAAAAATGGAATGGTATTGTGACTCTTGTTGTAAGTTATTATATGCCCACGACACGTGTCACACAGAGATACTGCTGAGGAGTATGTAAACCTATAGGGTCGCACACAAAGAATGCATTTGTTTCCATTTGTAGAAACCCGGATTTTTTGAAAATATGTGTTAAACTGTAATTATGATAATTACAGGGTGAAAACGTAATTATGTTAATTACGGGGAATTATCTGTAATTATATAATTATATTTTAAAGTTTAAAAGGATAATTATATATACTTATATAATTATATTTTAAAGTTTAAAAGGATAATTATATATATACATATATATATATATATATATTTGAATTTGAACTTGAATATTACAGATAATTACTATACCTTATTTAATCTTTAATTGAATTATAGTCTAACTATAATTCTTCTGATATAAATAAGGGGTTAGGCTAAACCATTTGATACACAATTGAGTTAGAAAAGCCTTTCAGAAAAATACAGAAAAGAAACCCTTTTCTTTTCTGTAAAACATATATAGATCTAGGGTTATTGGGCTAGCACCCGGTGGAATTTCGTGTGTTCGTGTGTGGATACCGCCAGAGGAAACCTAGATTGGTTTCTAAATGCTCAACTAGTTCAACCACAACAGATCTGAAAGGTACATCTCTAAACACCCTATGGTGTGGTTTTAAGTTTTAATTAAATACATCATTGGATCCGTTTGGGTTTTAATTGTTCAGAAAAGTTTTCTACATTGTAACCAAAATTATTTTAATTTCCGCTGCGTATAACGATTACAAATTGCTTTAAAACCCCTACAGTGGTATCAGAGCCACTTTGATGTTATTTAATTAAAAGGGGAGCAATATTATTATAATGGCAAAAAGTTAAAATTAGATATTAAGCCTAAATCTAATTGAACCATATTTTATTGAACCAAGAAAAGTTAATTAAAAGGAAGAGATGTGGTGATAGTCAGTAGTCACGTGAATAGTTTCTTTTTCTTGTCATCCATTCATTAAATAAAGAGTAAAAGGAAAAGGGTTAAAAAACCCTAATCGTGTCTTCCCACACCACACAACCGCTAAGCGGCCCTCACCCTTTACCACTCGATCGTCGGCCGCCGGCGGTGACTTGCGGTTGTTGTCATCGGCTATCCTCCTCTTCAATCTCGTCTCTCTATCTCTGGAAGTGGTCGATCGAGAAATCAAAAGAGGGTTGTTGTCCTCATCGTTTTTTCCTTCCGCCATCGGCCATCATCGGCGATATACTCTTGACTGGACGACGATGTGGTCCTGTTGACGCTGATGTTGCACGCCGCTGTGTAAGTCGATGGTTGACGCTGCTGTGTGGCCACCGCCGCTTGCTTTTGAGCCAAGCAGCGGTTCTATCTTTATCGCCGGTTGTTGCTGCCGCCGCCGCTTGCCTCTGCGCCTAGCGGCAGGTCTGATTGTAATCTTTTGAAATTGTTTGGTCGACATCGTCGTCGGAGAACAAACCAATGAGCCACCGTGGTTCATGTGGTTGTTGCCGCTGTCTCTTCTGGTCGTTGGTCCTCTAGGCTGCCACCCTTCAAGGGCGGTGGTGCTCGGTTGTTTTCTGTCTGATAGCCACTGTTGATTAACGTGTACAAATCAGATCATGATCTTGAACTATTAACCTGTAACCATGTCTCTGTAGACTGGTTGCATTTTTTTTAGGTTACCGGAATGGGCTCGTTCCCTAGTTGGTTGGCCCGTGGGCCTAACCAAATAATCTATAGGTTGTCTTTGGTTTGGATCACGAGTATACGTTATATTCTTCCGGGCCGGTGAAGTTTTGCATCATGTTTTGTTAACATACAAAGTAAATTGGGTCAATTAATTTTTATTTTTATTTTTTGCCATATGAAAATATTGTTCCATATAATTTAGTCACTTTATTTATGTTAAATCATCTAGACCAAATTGTTTTATTTATGTTTAAAATATTGTATAATATATGGATTGCCCCGAAAAGACCCGTGGTTGATTTATTTTGTTTTGGAAAATTAAAATGTATTAGTTGCATGAGATGTATTTTTTAATTTAATTTTCTAGATAGGGACAAATGTAAATAGAATAGGCATGTTGTATTTTCTATTCTAAAGACGGCGTTCCAAAAGATCGAGACGGAGACCCTGGAGTTCATCAAGATGGCGAGGCCAGTGGGAGAAGATTGAAGATGTCCTTAGAATTGACCGTGGTTGTTGTGTTGGCTCACAACACCACATTAGGGGCAAATCCATATATTATCTTGGTTGTTTATTTTGTGTTTGGTTATTGCTTTATTATTGTTATGATAATTGCAAACGCTTAAAATAAAAATCAAACACAAAACATTTTTAAATCGGTAAATAAAATATGATATTTTAAATTGATATGTTTATCAAACTCAAACCGATTTAATAAAATAAACTTTTAAAACAAGATTTAGAGATAAATTCAAACGTTTTAAAATAAAAGAGTTTTCTAAATTTTAAACCTTTCACAAACGTAAACTATGCGTCATCCATTTAAGATACTTGTTAAGCTTACAAGAGTTCGGCATGGTCAGTGCTTAGCCAATCATATCGGATGATTGTAGTGTAAGACAAGGCGCCAGGATAACGAGATTTAAGTGAACAGTTGCTTGGCCATTCACTTAAATAGTCGAATTTTGGACGATTGATCCCAATAAACCCTAAGTTAAGACTTTAGGTGGGATCATGATATCTTAGTATGGTCAGTTTACTTGAAAGTATCATAGACAGTGCTTAGCCATCTATGTGTACTTTCAAGGCGTTGTAGTGGGATTAAACATGCTTTTTAGCATATGATATATTAATAGAAATCCCACGATATCTAAGAATTATGTTGAACATAACTGGATGATTCCTACCTAAATAACCTAGTTCCGTAAACAGTTGCTTGGCCATTTACGAAAATAGGTGATATATGGATCTTAGCTCAAATTAATTTTCTTTTGAAAGGTAATATTAATTAATTTGAGATTTTAAAAGAATTACTAAAATTGAACTTATTTTGTAGATGGCCGCTAACGCCCCCAACCAAACTGTCTACACAAACGGCTTATCCCAATTTACATTACGATCAATCCTTGATAAGGATAAACTGAACGGTACGAACTTCGTGGACTGGTTTCGTTTCTTGAGGGTTGTCCTTAAGCACGAAAAGAAGTTGTACGTCCTCGAAAACCCCCCTCCAAACCCTCCTGCCAGGAATGCTTCAGCTGAGGTCAGGGCTGCTTATGATAAGCATCTCAATGACTCACTAGATGTTAGTTGTCTGATGCTAGCTTCCATGACTCCCGAGCTACTGAGGGAACATGAAGACATGACTGCTTGGGATATGATATCCTCTCTAAAATCCATGTTTCAGTTACAAGCAAGGCAAGAAAGATTTGATACAGTCAGGGCATTGCATGCCTGTATGATGACTGAAGGTTCATCAGTCAGTACCCACGTTTTAAGAATGAAAGGGTATATTGACCGATTGACCCGTCTTGGCTACCCACTGGGTCTAGAATTGGCAACCGACATGGTTCTCAATTCTTTATCCAAGTCATATGACCAGTTCGTTTTGAACTAAAATATGAATGGTTTGGAGAAAACTCTCACAGAGCTTCACGACATGCTTAACACTGCTGAGAGAAATATGAAATCCAAGTTGGATTTATCCAAACCAAAACAGGTGTTGATGATCAAACCTAAAGGTGGAATAAACAAGAAGAAAAGGGTGGTTACCAAGGGTAAAAGAAAAGTTGGAAGCTCCAACAAGGAAAAGGGCAAGGGAAAGATTCCTGAGGAAGCAGTTTGTTTCAACTGCAACCAGAAGGGACACTGGAAGAGAAACTGTCCTGCCCTATTGGCAGAAATGAGAAAGAAGAAGGCTAATGAAGTCGGACCTTCAGGTATGTTTACCATTGATTTATTCACTTCTGACTCTGACTCCTGGGTATTGGATACTGGGTGTGGTACTCACATTTGTACTGCTTTTCAGGGACTAAGAAGTGAAGAGAAAATGAAACCAGGCCAGATGGAGCTTCGAATGGGGAATGGAGCTAAGGTAGCTGTTATTGCTCAGGGGACTTATGACATGAAGCTGCCAAATGGTCTTATTTTAGCACTTAGCAAGTGTTTATATGTACCTAGCATTACTAGGAATATCGTTTCTTTTTCTCGGTTGCAACAAACTGGATTTATGTTTACTTTCAATAATGATTCAATTTCAGCTTATCTTAACAATGTTTTGTATTTTGTGGCCAAACCACACAATGGTATTTATGAAATTGATATGCAAAATAGTTGTAATTATGAATCAATGTATAATGTAAACAATAAACGAATTAAGCGAGGCTTAAACCAGACCTATTTGTGGCATTGTCGTCTTGGACACATAAACAAGAAACGCATAGCCAAACTCCAGGCGGACGGAGTGTTGGAATCATGTGACGATTCATATGATGTATGTGAATCTTGCTTAATTGGCAAAATGACAAAAGCGTCTTTTAAAGGCAAACCCGAAAGGGCAACAGAACTATTAGGGATTATACATACTGATGTGTAACACCCCAAAATCTCGACTTTGTGATTAATTGTTCCTTAATACCCCGTTTGTAAACTTTCGTGCTTAAATTGTTAAATCTTGGTAATTAGAACTGCATTGACAAGCATTATTATTTCGTTGTGTCCTCGCACCTGTATTATTGAGCTTTGATGATATTTGGTTGCATTTCGAACTTTAGGAAACGAATTTCGGAGGCTGGGGGGTTTTGCGCGATAGTGCCATGCTCACTATCGCGAAGGCCACAATCGCGAGCCATGTACCACTCTCGGTACATTTGGCGCGATAGTTCCTGGCGAGAGTGCCATGGCACTATCGCGAGTGTCACAATCGCGAGCGGGGGCACTGTTCCTCTATTTGGCCGAATTTCTCACTTAAAACACCATTTTCTCATCCTAACACCAAGACTTCTATTTTCTCTCTAGACCTGCGATTTTCTCCTACCTCTTCCTCGCTCCATTAAATTCTTAACCTAACTTCACCCTCACCATTTATTAACCCTCAACTACCCCAAGCATCCCAACAAAACACTACCATTCTTGTGTCATTAAAGCTTCAAGGAATCTCACTTTCAACCTAGGGTTTCTTCATTTTAGGGTTTTTACTCCACAAACCCTAAAGGTGAGTTTTCTACCTACTCTTACATATTAATACTCATTTTACATACTAGATACTCATAATTGTTGATTTGGTGATTTTAACCTAACTGCTGATAAGAATGCATATTACTCTAAAATGTGTTGTGAATGTTGTTATTAATGATGTTAATGGACCATGAAATTATGTTAGTAGTTATAATATGGTTTCTATATGCATGTGGTAAAATGGTGTTATTCGTGATATATACATATTGTGTGGGTACCCAACTCTTGTGCACGGGAGTTTGGGTGATGTTGGAAACATGGGGTATGATTTGGGGGTGGACACTAAAGGACCATTATCCTTGAGGTGAAACCATCTAAATCGAGGGATAGGCACTAAGGCTCGGCTATCCTTGAGGTGCAGCTCGACGGAGTGGGCACTAAAGGTAGTTTATACATTTGAGGTGACGCCGGTAACGGTGTGCACTAAAGTGTGAGCCTGAGGTGTAAACTCCCACTGTTGTGGACTTGTTGTGTTTTGTGTTATAACTTGTACAGGTTGTGTATTACCCTTTGTTGGACTACACTCGGATGATCCACGTGGGCGGTATTATGGGAGTTCCTACTACTCTTTGCCTAATTTAATTATGTTAATTGTTTGAAAACTCACTAGGCTCCTTAGCCTAACACTTGATGTTATGTTTGTCCTCAGGTTCCTCTAGTGGTGTGCAAAGGGCACCTTGACTTCGGGTTCAAGCTTAGGATGTTGGTGGACCGGGCTTTTTGGGATTAACTTTGAGAAGAGCGTTTTGAAGACATAGCAACACCCATATTAATCTAGTTGTGTCTCATGATCTAGATTGGTTAGGTTGTTGTAATATATGTCTTATATTTCATTGCTACTATAATTATTACAAACTACCCCGAATTCTTGGGTTTTAGTTGTTGGTTTACAGGTAAAAATGGAAAGGTTGGTATTATAGACGTCATATTGCAAAAATTTTAATTATTCTAGTTTTCGGAATTTAGGGTGTTACATGATGTGTGTGGACCCTTTAGTTCAACCACAAGAAATGGTCATCGCTACTTCATTACTTTTACTGATGACTTCAGTAGATACGGGTATGTTTACCTAATGAAAAACAAATCTGAAAGTTTTGAGTTTTTTAAAGAGTTTCAGAATGAAGTAGAGAATCAACTTGGCAAAAAGATAAAGACACTTCGATCGGACCGGGGTCGGGAATATCTAAGCCAAGAGTTTATTGACCATCTAAGAGATAACGGGATAGTATCCCAATTAACTCCTCCCGGAACAACGCAACATAACGGTGTGTCCGAAAGAAGGAATAGAACCTTGTTGGACATGGTTCGCTCTATGATGAGTCGTACCAATCTGCCTAAAAGTTTCTGGGGTTATGCCCTAGAAACAGCTACCCGAATACTAAATAGTGCACCAACCAAAAAGACCGATAAAACCCCTTTCGAACTATGGACTGGGAAGATCCCAAAACTGTCATATATGAGAATATGGGGCTGTGAAGCTTATGTTAAGCGAGAAGCTTCTGGGAAGCTTGATTCAAGGTCTGAAAAATGCATCTTTGTAGGATATCCAAAAGAGACAGTTGGATATTACTTCTACAAACCCAGCGAGAACAAAGTTTTTGTTGCGCGCCGCGGTGAGTTCCTAGAAAATGATTTTCTATCGAGAACCACAACGGGGGATCCAGTAGATCTTGAAGAAATTCAAGAACCACAAGATGAAACAATGGTTGATACTGACAATCAACATGATGTTGAGCCTCAACAAGTTGTTGAAGGTAATGACGAGATACAAACAATCCGAAGATCGAGTAGGAGTCGTCAAGAGCTTGAGAGATATGGTTATCTCATTGGCAATGACGATACGATTCATGATGAACCCGTAACCTACCAGGAAGCCGTATCAAGTTTAGAATCTGATAAATGGCAAGATGCCATGAAGGCTGAAATACAACCCATGTCAGATAACCAAGTTTGGAACTTGGTAGATGCACCTACCGGCTGCAAAGTCGTAGGGTGCAAGTGGGTATTCAAAAAGAAAACTGACATGGATGGGATTGTACATATCTATAAAGCTAGGTTGGTAGCTAAAGGTTTCACTCAGACTCATGGAGTAGATTATGATGAAACTTTTTCTCCAGTAGCCATGATTAAATCCATCAGGATACTTCTTGCCATAGCTGCATTTCATGATTATGAAATATGGCAAATGGATGTTAAAACCGCGTTCCTTAACGGAACTTTAAGCGAGGACGTGTACATGGTACAACCAGAAGGTTTTAAACATCCAAATTTTCCTGAAAACGTATGTAAATTGCAAAAGTCCATTTATAGACTGAAGCAAGCATCTCGTAGTTGGAATCTTCGTTTTGATGAAAAGATTAAAGAATTTGGTTTCTTAAAGAACGAAGATGAACCTTGTGTATACAAGAAAGTCAGTGGGAGCATAATAGTATTCCTGATCCTATATGTCGATGATATATTGATCATCGGAAATGACATCCCTACCCTTAAAGGTGTAAAAACCTGGTTAGGGAAGTGTTTCGCGATGAAGGATCTAGGAGAAGCAGCTTATATCCTTGGTATAAAGATCTATCGTGATAGATCGAAACGCTTAATTGGATTAAGCCAAAGTACATATATTGACAAGATCTTAAGACGCTTCAATATAGAGGGTTCTAAGAGAGGAAACTTGCCAATGGTACATGGTGTACATCTGAGCAAAACTCAGAGTCCTATATCTAAAGAGGACATAAACCGCATGAAGGGTGTTCCCTATGCTTCGGCCATCGGTTCAATTATGTATGTCATGTTATGTACTAGACCAGATGTCTCGTATGCCCTAAGCATGACGAGCAGGTATCAGTCAAACCCAGGTGATGCTCACTGGGTAGCAGTAAAGAATATTCTAAAGTATCTGAGAAGAACTAAAGAAATGTTCTTACTGTACGGCGGTCAAGAAAGAGATCTGTGTATTCAAGGATACACAGATGCTAGTTTCCAAACCGACCGAGATGATTATAAATCACAGTCGGGATATGTGTTTGTGTTAAACGGGGGTGATGTGAGCTGGAAGAGCTACAAACAAAGCACGATAGCGGATTCAACTACAGAATCGGAGTACATTGCAGCGTCGGACGCCGCAAAGGAAGCTGTTTGGATGAAGAAATTCATCACAGGTCTGGGAGTAGTCCTTAGCATATGTGGCCCTGTCAATATCTATTGTGACAATGAGGGTGCCATTGCTCAGGCAAAGGAACCAAGGTCACATCAGCGCTCCAAGCATATCATGAGAAGATATCACCTAATTCGAGAGATTATTGAAAGAGGTGACATAAAGATATGTAAAGTTCGATCAGAAGACAATCCAGCAGATCCTCTTACCAAACCTTTAAGTCAAAACAAGCATGATGCTCACATTAGCTCAATAGGCTTAAGGTTTTGTAATAATTTAGTCTGATTTGTAAAATTTTAGTAATCTTTTACTTTGTGAACATTAAAACAGTTATGGTTTACAGTTATGGCATATTGGATATGAGTATTTAATTAAAACATCTATGTCTTCGTTTTAGCATGTTTAAGTATCCTTAAATGAATATGATGATCATATTATTTAAAATTGTCCTTGATCACTTATTACTAGGGGACTAGTAATAAATCAAGATCATTGTGAAGTCTGGTCATAGTCCAAGTTGGAAGTGCACTAGGTGCAACCAGAGTCACATGCGCTTGTTGAGGCACAAGGCGTTGGACAAGACCCACGGTCAAGATCACCTCATAGATCGGCGTCATAAGGTGAGTCTTGAAATAGTATTACACTATTTATCCTCAGACCTGAGATGTGCATTGGGATCTAATGCACAAGGAGTGTTATACTTTGATATAGTCTAACGTTACCCTTGACCGGGTAATCATAAGGGCTATATTAGGTATAACATGAATTGTGTAGTTAGTCGTGTACATGCAATATGGGATTTGCTCCTCTCAAGATGAGAGAGATATTTCTGGGGCCCTCGATTACATATTATGATTTACATGCATGAACAAGTGGATTAGTTGGACTAATGACACTTGTATAATCAAATATGTTAGGATCGAGAAACACAATCTTTGAACTATAAATGATGAGATAGATCTATGCCTTAAGTTCAAAATAAAATATCGTGAAGCAAAAGGATAATGAATGATTCTACTATATGATTGATTAGATCAATCAAATTGCTCGAAGATAAAAGCACATTTACATAGCCTTGGGGGCGGTGACGTGTTGCTAGACGCTTACCATCGTCTGTGTTACTGTGTATCGTGTGCAAGTGGGAGAATGTAAGTTATTATATGCACACGACACGTGTCACACAGAGATACTGCTGAAGAGTGTGTAAACCTATAGGGTCGCACACAAAGAATGCGTTTGTTTCCATTTGTAGAAACCCGGATTTTATGAAAATATGTGTTAAACTGTAATTATGATAATTACAGGGTGAAAACGTAATTATGTTAATTACGGGGAATTGTCTGTAATTATATAATTATATTTTAAAGTTTAAAAGGATAATTATATATACTTATATAATTATATTTTAAAGTTTAAAAGGATAATTATATATATTTGAATTTGAATTTGAATATTATAGATAATTACTAAACCTTATTTAATCTTTAATTGAATTATAGTCTTAACTATAATTCTTCTGATATAAATAAGGGGTTAGGCTAAACCATTTGATACACAATTGAGTTAGAAAAGCCTTTCAGAAAAATACAGAAAAGAAACCCTTTTCTTTTCTGTAAAACACATATAGATCTAGGGTTATTGGACTAGCACCCGGTGAAATTTCGCGTGTTCGTGTGTGGATACCGCCAGAGGAAACCTAGATTGGTTTCTAAGTGCTCAACTAGTTCAACCACAACAGATCTGAAAGGTACATCTCTAAACACCCTATGGTGTGGTTTTAAGTTTTAATTAAATACATCATTGGATCCGTTTGGGTTTTAGTTGTTCAAAAAAGTTTCCTACATTGTAACCAAAATTATTTTAATTTCCGCTGCGTATAACGGTTACAAATTGCTTTAAAACCCCTACACTTGTCCTTGAACCCACTGAAACGAATAAATAAGGTTTCGTTTGGTAAACTAGTTGATAAGCTAGTTGGCTGAAAAGTTAGCTAATAAACTAATCATGTTTATTAAAACTAGCTGACAAGCTAGCTGAGAAATATAAAATGATCAAAAAGAACATGTTAAAAATTAATCGATTCTAACATTTGATAATATAATTTAAACACATCACTAATAATAAAATATATTAATTAATACAAGTCAAATCGTAAATAAAAACTATATTATGTTAATTAATAGAATTCTAGTTAAATATGTATAATAATATTAGGCAAATGATCGTATGAGAAGTTGAGGTCAACATAAAAAGTGTGGGAAATGGACCTGAATCGTTCATCACTTTTAATTAAGTGTTCTCCCATGAATTGTGACTTAGAAGGAAATTGATCTGGTGTATCTGGATGCTTATCTAGGTGCATCACATTCTAATGTACATTCAATTCTCATCTAACAGTTGATAACCACGTCTCACGCTTCTCATGTTAACCTTAGGTGGCGTTTGGTTCGTGGAATGGAATAGTATGGAATTGGAATTCATCAAGGAATTTGACTTTGAAGGAATTGGAATTGGAATTTGATGGAATTTGACCACGCATTTTGGTCGCATTTGGTTGGATGGAACTGGAATTGGAATTGGAATCTTTTTGTTTGGTTCACGGAATTCGATTGCAGATCTGAGATAACATACATGATCTGAGATTGCAGATCGAACCGAAGAGAACAAATCGAGAAGAGAAGAGATCAATCGCGTAATGAATCTGTCGGAAAGAAAATGAATTCCGTAGGATACCCCGTGGAATTGTGAAATCTGTGTTTGAAGGAATTTGATGGAATCCGCAGGATTCCTTGGTTTTAATTATGTGAACGAAACAAGACTTTGGAATTTGGTCAATGGATTTGGACATTCCAATTCCATTGAATTCCATCCAATTCCGCGAACCAAACACCCCCTTAACTTCATAACCATATAATATTATATGTTTGATGTATGTAACCAAATAAGAATTTTAGAAAAATTTAATTAATTGTTGATTTCAAATAATCCTTACATATAATAAAAATAAATTTATTTTTATAATTTAGAAACTATGGTTTTTGTCCTTATAAATTGCTATTTTATTTTCATCTATTCTTTGTTGTTTTATTCCAACATACTGAATTAGTCAAGAAACAAAAACGAATAATAAATTACAAATTATAAAAACCAAACATACAACTTTCAGATCACAAAGACGAAAATCATAAAAAAGTTTGGCAATGTTGTATTTCTTTAGTTAATAAATAATAATTTTAAAAAATTAATAACTAAATTAAAATTTTTGTTAAAATTACTTATCAAACTTTTAACCATTTCATATACTGTCCACATCTGGGTTCACGGTTTTTTAAAACTTTGTATGATAAATGAGGTATCCGATCCCTTACAAGGTAACATTCAATTGAATTCGTTTAAATACGGATTTTGCACAAAAGAAACAACACAAATCCAGAATCCAAATTTACATTTCCTCTGTTTGTCTCAAAACCAGTTCATTTCATCGGTGTATAACGTTAGACCTTTGTAAAACTAACGATTTCAATGCCTGATCGTAAGCTCAGCCCGCAAATGCAGAATCCCGTTGATGAAATAAAGGCTGTCTTCCGCCATAAACGAAGTCCACGGAATCGCAAACAAATTCCGATAACCGACCGCTTTTCCCCCCGTAAACGTATAATTCCCCTTATACTTGCTGATATACTCTTCGGTCGGCTTCGATCGGGCCGCAAACTCGTAATCCACCGCAAACGTGACCGACCCTTTTTCCTGCATCCCCAAAAAAAGCCCAAAACAATGAAACGAGCTTTGTTGGTCCATGTTACAATGTGCCGATAAAAAGAACCCTTGTCCACCTAAATGGAACGCTTGCGAATAGACTCTTCCGGAAGGAAACAGACCCGCACATTCTTCACGTTTCAAATCCAGGTACACCACGCATTGCTGACGTGGCAGTTCGAACTCCACAACCTTCACGGGTCGGTACTTGTAGGCCCGTTCGACGAACCTGCGGTTCGGGTTCGGGTTTTCATCGGCGGCAAGGCTGCGTTGTCGGTGTGGGGCTTCGGCCTTGAAGAAGAGCGCCTCCACCACGACTTTCTGGGCAAAGTCATGGTCGAAGTCGTTGCAAGCCATGACCTTTCTGAGCTTTCGGCAGGTCATGTAAGGGAAACGGATGAACTGAGCGAGCCGTGTCGCTAGGATTTCGCGTCGCTCCTCGACCTTCGGGTACTGGATCCGGGACCACTTGAGGACAAAGTCGTAAACTGCATCTTCTGATGCTACCTGAAGATCGTCACTAGACAAAATTGCTTCAACTCCGGCAAGAGGCAAGTTAAGGACCTCCTCTTGAAACCTGCCGATTGTAGTTTCAATAGTGTAACGAAATATATGAAACCAAACCAAACAAACCCGGTATACATCCCACACGGAGGTAGGGTCTAGCGGTAGGATGTATGTTGTAGTAGTAAAAAATAGTAATAAAACTATGCAAGTCTTCTTAATTATTCCATTTTTACCATCTTCGTTTCTAAACCAAACCAAACGTACACGGTATATCCCACCAAAATGTAGCGTATGTGGAGGGTATGATGTGGGCAGACCATAACTCCCCCCCCCTAGGGGTAGAGAGGTTGTTTTCGTGAAAACCATATTCATTTCTCAAATCAAATATATGTGACCAGACATATATATATATACAAATAGATTTCTCCAAAGATATATAAATGGGACCCACAAACGAAAACGTCTAATGTGCAAAACAAAATAGCATCTATATAACCTAAAAGAATAAAAACCGTGTTAGATTTTGGCATACACTTAAGTAACCACATCTTGAAACTTCCTTTCGACCACACTAAAACCTTTAAAGTAGATTTGTTCAAGGACACTACGACCTGCTACAAAGTGAGCTTGGGCAAAAATTCTCAGACAGGCCCGGTCCGTTTATAAGATGGGTAAGGGCAAGTTATCAAACCCACAAAAAAAAACTCGGGTTTGTTATATTAGGCCCAATGGAGAAAAAATGAGGTTGGGCCCAACCACTATCCGGCCCAGACCCACAAACGATCACCTCTACCCAAGGGCAAATATAGAAAAAATTTCCAAGCGGGGCACAAGCGGTTTTTTCCTTCTTTTCTACTGCTGTTTCCAAAATATTAAGAAAGGGCCAAAGGGATTCGAACTTGCAACCTCTAATGCCACATGCAAATATGCAATGACACCACCACTAGGTTGTAGACGCATTTTGTTAACTTAGGTGAGCACGCGGGTGCACCCTTTAAGACCCCTAATCTTTTTCCGTTGCGTTCAAACGGTAGAGCATGGGTACCCCCTAGCCCATGACTAAATCCACCCCCTTTAAGTTGTGAGTTTGAGTCTATGCAGTGACATCGGCATGTGAGTTTATTTTCTGTTTCAAGAAAAACGTAAAATACAAAGAAGGCACACAAATGCATCAGGAGCTTACTTGGTTATGTCTTTGTAGCGAACAGCAAGGAATTGTTTTGCTGCATCAGTCAATGGTTGAACTGCTTCAGCCATTAGAACACTGGACGGAAGATCGAGATAGAGTAGTGCCGATTCAGGGGTCATAGGCAGATTTCTCAATGAACGGCTGCAATATCTCATGCATGAAGCAACCTCAAACTTGTCGGCAGCCATCAACACGTCCAGTAGGGCAGGAGCAGTAGTTACCGTTAAGGTATTGCTGTACATAAAGTTGAGAAGTTCCATAAGAGCAGCTTCCTCTGTTCCAAAAGAAAAGGTGACCAACAAATTAGGTGCATGTTTTCAGTCAATTAGTCCATAGACATTGATCTGCAACTAATATCGAGATAAGAGAAAAACCGACACTTGAAGTAAGAGCATCTCCAACAAATTCCCTATAATTTCTTTATAAACATAAGTTAGAATATCCAAAAAAATTACTTTCAACTCCAACAGCCTCTCCATTTTCGAGATTTTCAATAGATTTAATATCCCAACAAATTTTCAAATAAAATATTTATGAAATGATAATACGTTCCACTTCATTGGTGGGAACAATAAAAAGAGCTATTTCTCTCCCTCTCTTCGACGTTTATTTTTAGAGAGTTCTGCAAATTTGAAGAATTTTATCCTATCTCTCATGCTTTCTCCATTTTGGAGAAAGTTCTGGAGGATCTGTTGGAGAAAAAATAGGTTAAAATCTCCAAAATCTCCATTTTGGAGATTCTGTTGGAGATGCTCGAAGAGGCTCAAGAAGAGACATGTACCAGAGGCATTGATTCGCAAAGTTACGTGACGTTGCTCCGACTCCCTCATCCCATTGGAAAAAAGCTGCATTCAAGATAAATGAAAATGCCCATCACCAACCAAAAAATTCCAAATCCAGAAAAAGTACATCCATGTGGACATCGAGATTCACCTTGTAAAAAAATGGACTCTTTGCCGCCAAAATTGGAGAGCTAATATGTAAAGTTTTTACTCTCAGAACTGTTGAACACTCCATGCTCCAGTTTGAATCAATGTCATTTGCACCTTCATCTCCTATAAATTGAAAGCAAGAACCATAGATCTAAACAGCTCAATGCCAACTTCAAGAAGGTAAGATGCTCAGGACCAATTTGTTTTGGTGACTTGATTTCCTTTTGTGGGCCCCATAACCACATTTGTGTGTGGATAAAAAAATGGGACCCACAAAATGGAGAGTGGAAAACTTCAGGTAACAAGCCATTTTTTCATGCTTACTTTGTTTAAATCAGAATTATATGGTCATTTGATCATCTTAATATAGAAATGGCTACACATATTCAAAGAGAGAAAAACAGGTTTAACAGTTTGATTCCCAATTTTATCTATGAAGAGCCAATCTAACTGTATTATTATCTATAGTAAGATATATATTATCTACACATAACAAGCCAAACGTTTGAATACTACCACATACTTGCAAATTATCTCTTCAGACACAGCATGTTCGAAACTTCCTAGGTGGTGTGTGGGTTGTAAGATGACACGAAAAAGATTGTCATGCTAAGGTCCCCATTAATGCAAGCAGCTTCCAAGAGCACCAGCTCCTAGAAGTGCAGAACCAGCAATAGTATCAGGTCTTTATATTATATGAGAACAGAAAGTAAACATTTATTTCAAGAATGAAATCCAACTAGAGTACAACATTTCTTTGGTGTCTTTCAGGCAGCCAAACAAAACAAAATGGATTTATGAAAAATTAACAAATGATGCAAACCCCTAATATAAAAACTATTCAATATAATATCTTAAAACCGGCTTCCTCCTACCTTTTTCTCTTTGCTAAAAGTGGTATAAGTTATTGAATAAACTTAACAAATGCATCAAAAGCTATCAAACTTTGGTGTGATACTGATTTTGAAATGAATACTGTATCACAATTATTCATATGAACAGTAGGAAAAATCACAGTCATACCTGATTGTGGTTCTTCAATCATTGCTGCCGCCTCCTCTTCCTGGTTTTCAGTGTCCCCATCATCCGGAATGTTGTCAGGCTGATTCAGAATTTGTTCCTCTGGACCTGCAGCAGCCATGTCTACGGCTGTGAATGCTAGAAAGTCATCAAGGTCAGTGGAAACATGTTAATGTTTGAAATTATTAAATTAAGCATATTATTAAGGCAATTTAAGCATGCAAAGCACTTATGTGGAGAACAGTCATGCTATTCAGCATACTTTGGCACATTCTATAAAAGGGAAAACAACATAATGAAAAGCCATGACCAAGGATTTTACAGCAAGTCCATATAAACTCAAGCGAGTTTATCAGAATTTGAAAGAATTATAATCATCATAACCAAAGCATAACACAAGTCTAAATGAGTACAAAAGAAGATTGTTTATGTGCTTTTCTGTGTTGTGAGAGAACTTGAGATAGACAGTTAATTACTTGTCTTAAACCTTATGAATCATGTTGATCAAATTCCATCATTTGCTCAAATGATATGATTCAGAAATAAGATAACAATAAGCTGCATGCAAAAAATTCTATCTTAAAAAATAACAATTTACTCGTAAAAAAGAAGAAGCATATATATGCACCAACCATAGAACTAAACAACGTAAAAGCATAGAAAGATGCTGGATCCATGAACAGAGACAGAAAACTGAAATCAAGTTACGGGGATCTGAAACTCGAAAATTAAATTCCTGACACAACATGCTTTTCTAATGTTCTCCAAAGATGAAATGAATAAACTCAGAGAAACCTACACCTCGTGGAAGACGCTCTCTCAATAAGAAACAGGACTTCCACCAGAATTGGGTCAAAATTAACCATTACTTGGTAATCAATGAACAGATCACAGAAAACTATGTCAATGGCAATGTGACCATAGACTCGTACAGCAAGTGATAGCAATAACCAAAAATGAGGAAATTCGTATACCACTACCAAGGCAACTTAGTTCACTATACACATCTTTTATAGTGAGCTAAAACAAAACGGACTTACCCCGCCCACACCACCCAACCCCATGACTACATAAATTGCAAACTTTCTTAAGGTTAGGTAAGCAATTCTCCAACTTCAACTGCTGAATAAGAAACTCCCATTTAGTTTACCATTTTCTCTTCCCTTTGACCTGATTGACTGAACAGTCTCTGTTTTTTATTATTGTACTTTTCTGAAGTATACACGTCAATGTCATTATCTGGCCGGCAGGCCCAACCATGACATGATCTATTTAGGGGTTTATAAGATTAGAAACCTATTGTTTATTTTAATAACATCTGATAGTTACAAAAAAATTGCTAACAATCAAATTTCGTTTTAAAAAACCCCAGTATCTCCTTTGACTTGTAGAATCCTAAAAGAAAATTACAAAACTTATATTCATCAGAGTTTCACCACCCACCCTTCTCATTTCTTTACACGTTGGACTATGACCACAGGCTTTTTCAATTTTTGCACCAAGAATTACATTAACAAGAAGCCAAAAGCTTGTCGTTATATTCAGAATGACAAAGTATTAAATTCATAGTGTACTACTGTGTCAATTAAGCTTGCCATCTACAACACTACCAGACTAAGAACTGACCCCTGTATGTTGTGTCAAGTATCGCTACAGCACCTCTTATTAGTCAACGTGATCCATATCAAACAGCAAACAACCACCAAATTGAAAATAATTGTACGTTGGTAAATATGCTCCACAATATGATTTAGCAAACAGCTCGAGGGTCCCTTTTAAAGAGATACTTTGGTAATAGCTTGTTCCATTATTAGAAAAGGGCCAAACTACTTGATTTTTTAAAACATTTGTCAAAAGGTCAAATGAAGTTATGAAGGGACAATTAAACATGTATTCATGTACGAAATATGGAAAATATGGAAATAGGGACCAAGGTAAAGAGGGGAAGGAATAAACTGTCAGCATTGACTTGTTAGCTTCTTAAATATGTCAATTCTTCCCAAGTTCAATTCTATGCCAGCAAATATATTCGTCATGTCTAATGACTTAACTAAATTACATATAAGAAAAACTGCATAGGTTTTCTCAAATCACTCAAAGCCAGCACATAACACTCCTGGTTTCAGAAACTTTTCTGTACATTTAGCATGTGTTATGTGTATTAGTATTATCATTTCCCAACAACTATGCCGGTCAGTTATCAGCCAGGTAGCTGCCATGCCAACACAACACTTTCTTAAAAATGCAACTACGAAACATTTATGAGCCACTCTCACTTTCCAGTGTACCAATGTCCTAAAGTCAGTTCCCCAGAAAAATCCTCCTAGCACATCTGACCCCTTATATCAAATACTTGTGAACATAAAAACTGAATGTCCCATCACGGAATACAGTCGGAATCTTCCTAAAGGATAAAACGGGAAAAGGAAAAATGTTCACATTTACTTAAAAGAGATTCCCAACAGAAAATTAATCTTCACATTCTTGACATCTTATTGTTGGGATTCAACGAAGCTCGACTTAGTCTTTAGTTGCTGGTATGTAGTGATTAATTAAGTCTGTGTTGCAGTGTTGATCTAGTCAAGATTTGAACAAGGGGTCCTGAAGTTCAGGAACAAATTAATGTTAGTTTCTTTGAATTCGTAGTCAATTATAGGTACCGAGTGTTTTTACTTTTTAGTCATTTACCGTTGTTTGTAATTTGTCTATAAAATCCAGCTTTGTTCATATCATACAGTATGCAATCTTCGAACACATTATACTCCATCAATTTGTTCACACCATATTTAACACTTATAACACCCTACTAATTCCAAAATAATCATGTAAATCACGTATATCATCAAGAACACAAACAATATACACACAAACACGCATCCACTTCAAAAAAGTCAAAAAAGTCAAACAAATTACCATTTTCTCTCTTGATATCTTCCCTACGGCGTTTCCGATTCCTATCCCAATCAGCGAGACTGGTGCAACCTTCACCATCGGTTCTAGTCTCTGCAGATTCAGAAATAATCTCTATACGAAGAATACGATCGGAGAAATTGCTATCGTTGAAAGCGAAACCGAAGTCGGCGTCACCGCGAGCGACTTCGATTGTATAGTCAGAAGAGTCCATGACAGCAGTTCTTGGATCGAACAGATCCAAATTTGAATCCTTCATGGTACGATTTGTAAGATTTTTGGGGAAAATTTTGTGAGATTTTGAAAACCCTAATTTGGTTAGCTGATGATGAAGATGAAAAACGAAATACGTACGGTGATGAGCTCGTCAAAGGTGTTGTCCTCTATCAAATAAATGTTTTTTTTTATAGAGTTAATTACATATTTCGTCCCTCTACTTTACATGATATACGTATTAGGTCCCTACAAAGAAATAATATAAAAATATGTTTTATGTTATGCGTTTTATTGCCTAATTCGTCTATCGTTCTAATGGAGTTTGTAAAAAGACGTTAGCCTAGTCAACTTAGGGGTTGTTTGGTTGGTTTCCATTGAGTTATGTATGGATAAAGTCGTTTGTGTGGATTAATTTGTTTATATAGATTTTGAAGGTTTTTATTTAGAAGAGTTTTTCATATATGGAATAAACGTGTTTTTTTAATTTTGAGTGACAGGTTTGGGAGAAAAAAAACTTGTTTTTTTGTATAAATCTTTCCCGTAAAAGCTTACTAAATAAGTTAGTTTTTATATCCTTAAGCCATTACCAAACAATCATATATAGTTATCTGAATAAGTTGTGAGTCTTATTAACCTCGTTAAGATGCTATCAAACAGACCCTTATTGGGCATTTTGGTCATTTTACTTGTTATTTATAAACTTTTATAAAGCACAAATAAGATGACATCATGCGTCATCCCCTTCCTCCCCCTTCTTTTCGATTGGACTGTGGTTGCCACTGTCACCTTTATGCCATCTTTCCCCAACCTTCGTCCACTTTTTATGTATCCCGATCTGTTGAATCACATCCTCATAATTTATCTTGCTCAAACAAGCTTAATAACACTCATCACACAGAACTTGAAACACACATCCTTCAATCTCTTCATAACACTGTGAACCCGCCTCCTCCCTTCGGTCTTCCCTCCCATGGTTGTTTCCCTCTTCCCTCTATTTCTATTTATTTTACTTTATTTACAAGCATTTTAAATGTTTGTGTATGGTAATTTAGTGCAATTGGGAAAAATCCTCTCTGTTGATGGACAAAATTTGCAAGAACAAATGATATTTTTATTGCATCATGAGCTAGTAATAGTTTGGAGATAAATATTCCCAATATCGAATGTGAACTCGGTAAGGGCATTGGTTATTTGGAAACTAATCATTGTACGCAGTGTTTTGAAAAGGGTTGCAGATGGATACGGAGATTGAGGTTAGATACAGGGGATGTGGTTCATCGAAGATAATATGGATGAGATAGAGATGGATGTGATATTGGGATAGTGGTGGGTGTCATAACTGGTGGAGGTTGATGGAAGTGGAGTAACGGAGAAGGAGAATGGGTACAGTGGTGATCGAAAGAAATTGGAGAAATATAAATATATTTTTTAAACTTTCAATAGAAACACCCCTTGAGTTAAATGGGTTAACAATTTTTGTAACCGTTAAGGTAAGGGATGAATTAGGCAATAAAATGGATAGCACCGGACGTTTTCGACAATTATTTTAACTTTAGGGACCCAATATATAATATTGTTGTAAAGTGCACTCGCGAACGTTATTTAGGGACTGTTTGATTTTTTATACATTAAGTTTTGAATTTGCTAAGTTGATTTTAAGTATTAATCTATTTAGATAAATTAAGACAAGTTGTTGTTTGATTTTTTTCCTGATAAATAGTCTGAACAACAAAAATTACCATTTTATCCTTATATCTACATATGTGTTGAATGAAATTAAATTTTTCGATAAATATTTAAATGACAAAAAATTTAAAATAGTATGAATTATTTAAAATAACATTCATAATATGAAATCAACAAGTTCATTACACAATACTTAATAACTTAAAATATATTTAAAACAATTATATATTATTGTTTGATTATAATTTTTTAATTTATACATGTTGGTAATTAAACTATTTATTTTTTAACGAGACATGTGATTAAATTGTAGAACAGGGGTAATTTTGGAAAATTTATAACTTAATGCATTAAGTTAGGATGAACTAAGGGGTTGTTTGGTTGGTTTTCCATTAAGTTCTGTATGGATAAAGTTGCATGTGTGGATTAATCTGTCTGTATAAATTTAAAGGTTTTTATTTGAGAGAGTTTTTTCATAAATGGAAGAACCGTGTTTTTTAATAGAAGGGACTGGTTTGGAAAAATTTGGCTTTCTGCATAAAGCTCCCCCTTGAAATTTGTAACACCCCGGTGTCGAAAAGGTATCGTTTCAAGTTATTACGGAAATCAGTAGCTTTAAGGGGAAAAATAAGATATATGATTTTTTACTTAAATCCTAGATTTTATAGTCTTGATGGATAAAGGATTCAATTACGAGTCCAACGGTTCTTTCCGGAGCAAAAACGGAGCTATAACGAAGAAGTTACGGCCAAAACAGTGATCGAGAAGAAAACTAGGGGAAGTGGGCGACTTATGCCGCGACTTAAGGTCGCGAGGTAAGTCGCGAAACCCCCTGGACGAGCTTAAAACTCGATTTTCAGCCACCAAACTTCATTTCTTCATATCTTCTTCATCACAACTCCGATTTGGGTGATTCAAGTTGCCATGGTTTCGTTTTTTAGAGCTCTACAAGGATTTAGCAAGAGATTGAAAGTCTATTGGAAGATCCAATGGTATTTTGTGGTAGTAACCTCCTCATCCCTCCATCTTCATCTTCTTGATCAAGTTTTCTAGGGTTTCATCCACCCTTGTTCTTCCTTTAATAGATTAGAAGTTTGTAATCATTTTGGTGAACTAGAAGTGTTTTGGTTGGTGGATTCAAGTTTGGGTTAAGGTAATCTCCTATTCTCTTCAGTTATGGAAGTTAGGGTTTCGGTATCAGTTGAGGTATTCATGTATATGGTTTGGGAAACAATTCTTTGTGGTTGATCATGTTTATTTATGGTTGAATATGTATGGATTTAGGTTTTTTGAAAGTTTTGACTTGAGAATCCAAGTGTTCTTCAAATAAGTTCTAGTTGGGGGAAAATCTAGATTTAGCCTAAATCTAGCAAGGTGATTTCAAATTGATTTGTGAAAACGGTGTACATGCCAAAATGCTTATTTTAAAAGTGTTTGTGTTTTACACTAAATTGTTAACTGCTGATAAGTTTTGGTTATTTGGGTATATTTAACTTTATAAACTTATATAACGCGCATCTTTGAGGTTTTTGGGCGTTTTGTAACACCCTGAATTTTGGGATTGGGTGAGAAGTTGACCTTTACCCAAAGTTCAAGGGGGTATAATGTAACTTGGGCTATATATATACAGATCAAATCTGAGATATTTCTTAATATCTCATTTTGATCTGTTGTGTTGGAGAAGCCAGGGAGAAGAGCAGGAGAAGCTTTGTTTTCTTGGGTAGATCGTTTCGGGCAAATCGAGGTACGAATCTAGCTTAATGCTTTGATCTGAATGCTTTTAGCTGTGTAGAATCTCGTTGTGAAGGTTTTGAACCTTCCATTTTGAGATCTGAGTATTTCTCATTTGGATCTGGGTTGAATCTGGGTTCTGCATCGTACTGTTCTTGATGAACATGGCGATGGTCGTTCGACCGAATGGTTGTTCGACCGAATGGTCGTTCGACCGAATGGTTGTGTTCGACCGGAGCTTGTTCGATCGGAGGGTGTTCGACCGGGGGGTTGTGCCCGACCGGGGGTCGTTCGACCGGGGTAGTTGTTCGACCGGTGTGGTCCTTTAACCGGTTTAGGTTCTGTTAAGTTGTTAGCTTCTGTGTCTTTGAGTCCTATTCAAGTAACGAGAGGTTTATCTGTATTTCGACTTACCGATTCTTTCGGTGTTATCATAGGTAGCGCTTGTTAAGAAGAAGGAAACAGAGGTGAGTTCCTACTATCATTTTAAACTGTATACATATCAAAAGTTACCTTTTTGATCTTATCTTATTTAAAGTAAAATGATGTTTTACCTGTGCGTTTATGCGAAAGAAATATTTAAAGGAACTTCTTTTAAATGATTTTCATTCTTACCAGAAGTTGAACTGGGAATAGCATTTTGTTTATAAAAATGTGTTTGTAACCATATGTTTATTTATGGTTGGTCACATATGTTGTTGTGACGAGTCCTTACCATTACTAGTGGATCCCTAGGTTTTGAGTAGACTGTATTGTTGGGATGTTACATTCCCCATAATTGTAGCTAGGGATCACTTGTTCCTTGAGGGCAACTTGGTACGGTTATGTGAGGTCGGATACTAGCCATGGTTCATAGTTATCCTAGCGAAGGAGTATACCTTGGTTTTGCGCTTGGGGCTTGATCTCACATTGTAGCACGGACTTTGTGATTCGTATCCGCGGACTCCAATTGGTTTAGCTCGTAACTCGGATTGTTGGCCTAACTTTGTGTTACGCCACGATCCTTGGTAAAATATTTTGTTTTCGGTCCTTTTGTGGTATGTTTATAACGAAAAAGCCCGATTGTGGCGAGGACCTAAATTGTAAACTTAATCTCTTTGGAAATGTTATCTTGATGCAAATGTTTTATCTTTTGAGCTTCATAAACTGTATGTTCTCACCAGGCTTTAAGTCTGACACTTTTTCTCAAATGATATGTGTATCAGGTTTCCATTAGCGGTGGGTTGCCGGGGTTTTTGGAGAGACGAGTTTTGAGTCTCGAGGTTTTTGGGATTGATTAGTATTATTGCTGGGCATTGTTAAGTCCCATTCTTTTGATGAAATCCTTGTATAGGATTGTATAGTCTGGAGGACTGATCCCATTTGTGAAAAGTTATGGTTTTACATTCGTTATATTGTCAGATTTCCAGGTTTTAATTTACTCTGATTTTTGAGGTGTTACAAGTTGGTATCAGAGCTCTAGTTTAAGCGAACTAGGCATGAATGTAAGATGTCTAGACTTAGACTGCGTATACTAAGAATTGATCCGCGAGAATTGGGTAGAGCTCCTAAGTTGGGTTAGTCTTAGAGTTGACGGAAAGTACGTTTATCAGGCATTGTAGTAGTGGTGACAAGAACCATTATGTGTTGTATGTTCATAATTTCACTTAGCTAATGTTATTATGAGGATATTGTACGTAAGAGTCCTTGAATTGCTATTAATATGACATTTGGTAATGTGATAGTACGTTTTCCTTTCGTGTTTTTCTATCTTTTCTTATCTCTTCCACTGCTCCGTGTAGCAGTTCAGAATGGTAGGTACGCGTGGAAGACCGCGTGCTCGTGTTGATGGTCAGGAAGCGACAGCCTCTACAACGGGTCAGCCGGAAGGAGTTGAGGTTATCGTTCGACCACCCGTTCAGCAAGTACTAGGAGGGGGGCCAGAGGTCATTCCGAGAGTAGACCTGGCTTCGTCCCACCCAGTAATCGGGGATGCTAATCCCCAATCCGAGTTGTTGGCCAGCGTGATGTTGGCAATGAGAGAAGAGATGGCGAAGCAGCAAGAGTTTCTGCTGAAAGCAATGGAGGACCGCGACGTAAACAATCGGAGAAGTGAGACGGTTGTGGAGAACGTCGTAGCAGGTTCTGGAGGTAATGGTATAAGGGTCGTGTCGGTAGAGCGGGGGATTTCTGGAGCTCAGGGGAACAGGAAGAGTTGTTCCTATAAGTCCTTTCTAGGCTGCGGACCGCCAGAATTCTTCGGTTCTGATGACCCGGTGGTGTGCGTTAAGTGGATCCGAGCGGTCGAGCAAGCTTTTGGCTCTTCCGAATGTGGTGATGATCAGAGGGTGCGGTTTGGTACCCAACTGCTGAGGGACACTGCACTCATCTGGTGGAATATCATCCAATCCACTCTATCTCCTGAAGTGTTGGCTCAGTTGTCTTGGGCCGAGTTCAAGAAGAAGCTGCTAGAAGAGTTTTGCAACGAGAGGACCATGGACCGAATTGAGAAAGAATTCCGGTCTTTGGTGAAGGGGAGCCTGACGGTGAGGGAGTACACCCGTCAGTTTATGGAGAAACTTGGTCTGGTGGGGCATGCTGCCCCAACAGAGAAAGACAAGATGAAAGCTTATCTCAACGGCTTACCAGCGGACATGCAATCTATGGTCCATAATTTCAAGGCTTCTAACCTCCGAGAGATGGTGGAAGAAGCTCAGTTCATGGAAGAGATGTTCGCGAAGAGCAAGTCTGAGAGTTCGGTGGTGGTGTCTGATAAAAGAAAGTGGGAGAGCAGTTCAGTACCTCCCAAGCGGACCAGACCTTTTGTTGGAAACCGCAATTTCGGCAGTTACCAGGAAGCAAGGTGGTGCCCGAGGTGTCGGACCAAGCATCACGGTAACTGCAGTAACAGTTCTCAAACTTGCTATAAGTGTGGGAAGCCTGGGCATACGGTCAGAGATTGCCCGGTCAGGGGACCCATCTGTTATGAGTGCAAAGCACCGGGGCACGTGAGGAAAGATTGCCCGAAGCTTGTGTCGGGTAGTGCGCCAGCAAGGAAGGAGAACCCTCCGAAGGTTCAGGGCCGAGCTTTTCAGATGACGGCCGAAGAGGCTAGGGCATCCGCTGATGTGGTATCGGGTACTTTTCTTATAAACTCTGTACCTGCTCGTATTTTATTCGATACGGGTGCTAGTTTCTCTTTCGTATCTGAATTGTTCCGTCAGAAATTTGCTATGCCCACTACTAGTCTTGAGGATGCATTAGTGGTAGAAATAGCAGATGGTAGGCAAGTTCTGATCCACGAAGTTCTGAAGCAGTGTGCTCTTAGCATCGAGGGAAGAGAATTCCCGATCGATCTGCTACCAATGTCAATCGGGGGTTTTGATGTTGTAATCGGTATGGATTGGTTGTCAAACAATCAGGCCGAGTTCGTGTGTTCCAAGAAGATGATTCGACTTCCCAACCCCTCTGGAAAGGTCGTGGTCATCTATGGTGAAAAGAGAAAGGGTGAAGTGGCAATAATCACAATGGCAAAAGCACGCAAGTGTCTAGTAAAAGGATGTTCGTCTTTCCTAGCCTATGTGATCGATGCCAAGTTAGAGAAGTCCAAGCTGGAAGATGTGAAGATCGTGCGGGAGTATCCAGATGTCTTTCCGAACGACTTGCCCGGGTTGCCGCCCGATCGTCAGGTAGAGTTTCGGATTGATCTTGTGCCAGGCGCTGCACCGATCGCTAAAGCACCTTACCGTTCAGAACGCGTTACGGCCATTACGAGTTCCTTGTAATGCCTTTTGGCCTGACGAACGCACCAGCGGTGTTTATGGACTTGATGAATAGAGTGTGCCGACCATTCCTCGACAAGTCGGTCATTGTATTCATTGACGACATACTCGTGTACTCCAAGAGTGAGACAGAGCACGAGCAGCACTTGCGTGAAGTTCTGGAAGTGTTGAGAAAAGAGAGGTTGTACGCCAAGTTTTCCAAGTGCGACTTTTGGCTTAAAGAAGTACAATTTCTGGGGCACGTAGTCACTCGGGACGGAGTGAAAGTAGATCCCTCCAAGATTGAAGCAATGATGAATTGGGAGCCTCCTAAGAGTCCGTCAGAGATTCGAAGTTTCTTGGGTCTGGCGGGATACTACAGGAGATTCATTCAAGACTTTTCGAAGATCGCTTCTTCCTTGACAGTTCTGACTCGGAAGAATGTGAAGTTTGAATGGGCAGAGGCCCAAGAGAAGGCATTCCGGATTCTTCAGAAGAAATTGTGTGAAGCTCCGATCTTATCTTTGCCTGAAGGGTCGGAAGATTTCGTGGTTTACAGCGACGCTTCAAAGATGGGATTGGGTTGTGTGTTGATGCAACGAGGCAAGGTAATCGCTTATGCCTCGAGGCAGCTCAAAATACATGAGCAGAATTATCCAACTCATGATCTGGAGTTAGCAGCAGTGGTGTTCGCTTTGAAGCTTTGGCGACACTACCTCTACGGCACGAAGTGTACTCTTTACACGGATCACAAGAGCCTGAAGTATGTCTTTGGACAGAAAGAGCTGAATATGAGGCAAAGGCGGTGGCTCGAGTTGTTGAAAGATTACGACTGTGAATTGCTTTACCATCCCGGTAAGGCAAACGTGGTGGCCGATGCGCTAAGTCGGAAGGACTATAGCGGGAGTATTCGGGCTACCCATTCAAGAATCGAGCTAGTGTCTAGTCTTGTTGAGAAGATCAAGACATCTCAGATGGAAGCATTGTTAGAAGAGAATCTCAAAGAGGAAGTCATGACAAAACAACGTTTACTCTTAACGGAAGATAGCCGTGGGGTGAAACTGTTCAGCGGTCGTGTGTGGGTGCCCAAGGTTGGGGGAAACCGTGAGCTGTTGCTAGAAGACGCACACAAGTCCAAGTATTCCATTCACCCGGGAAGTACGAAGATGTACAGGGACTTGAAGTTGCACTATTGGTGGCCGGTGATGAAGCTTGATGTGGCGCGTTACGTTGAGCGTTGTGTGACGTGTTCGCAAGTCAAAGCCGAACATCAGCGACCGTATGGGAGTCTTCAGTCCTTAGATATTCCCGAGTGGAAGTGGGAGCATATCACCATGGACTTCGTGACGAAGTTGCCTAAAACTCTTCGGGGACACGATACCATCTGGGTGATAGTGGATAGATTGACGAAGAGCGCTCACTTTCTGCCTATGCGCGAGACTTTACCGATGGATAAGTTGGCGAAGCTTTATATCGATGAAGTGGTCTCGAGGCATGGAATACCTTTGTCGATCGTGTCGGATCGCGACAGTCGGTTCACTTCGAACTTCTGGGATGGGTTTCAGAAAGAGCTTGGTACGCGAGTTAAGTTGAGTACGGCTTACCATCCGCAGACCGACGGGCAGAGCGAACGAACAATCCAAACCTTGGAAGACATGTTGAGGTCTTATGTCATCGATTTCGGGGGTAGTTGGGACTCTCACCTGCCTTTGGTGGAGTTCGCTTACAACAATAGCTACCACTCGAGTATTGGGATGGCACCTTTTGAAGCACTGTATGGGCGAAAGTGTCGGACTCCCGTGTGTTGGCTAGAAGCGGGAGAGAAGCAGTTCGTCGGACCTGAAATCGTGCAAGAGACTGCCGATAAGGTCAAGTGTATTAGAGAGAGGATGAAAGCGGCTCAAGATCGTCAGAAGAGCTATGCCGATAAGAAGAGGCGACCGATGGAATTCCAAGTAGGCGACCGCGTTATGCTTAAGGTATCGCCATGGAAGGGCATCATACGGTTCGGAAAACGTGGGAAGCTGAGTCCTCGTTTCCTCGGACCTTTCAAAGTACTTAAGCGTGTAGGGTTGCAGGCCTACCAGTTGGAACTGCCATCGGAGTTGAGTAGAATACACAACACGTTTCATGTCTGCTACCTCCGGAAGTGTTTGGCGGTAGAAGACAGCGTCATTCCCCTTTCATAGCTGAGGGTAGACGAAGGTAACCGTTGTGTGGAAGAACCCGACGCCATCTTGGAGAGAAAGTCTAAGAAGTTGCGTCATAAAGAAGTCACTTTGGTCAAGGTGCAGTGGAAGCATCACCGAGGAGCAAATGTGACTTGGGAATCTGAAGAGGATATGAAGCGTAGATATCCTCATCTCTTTATATAGTTGGATTTCGGGGACGAAATCATTCCCAAGTTGGGGAGGATTGTAACACCCTGAATTTTGGGATTGGGTGAGAAGTTGACCTTTACCCAAAGTTCAAGGGGGTATAATGTAACTTGGGCTATATATATACAGATCAAATCTGAGATATTTCTTAATATCTCATTTTGATCTGTTGTGTTGGAGAAGCCAGGGAGAAGAGCAGAAGAGCAGGAGAAGCTTTGTTTTCTTGGGTCGATCGTTTCGGGCAAATCGAGGTACGAATCTAGCTTAATGCTTTGATCTGAATGCTTTTAGCCGTGTAGAATCTCGTTGTGAAGGTTTTGAACCGTTCCATTTTGAGATCTGAGTATTTCTCATTTGGATCTGGGTTGAATCTGGGTTCTGCATCGTACTATTCTTGATGAACATGGCGATGGTCGTTCGACCGAATGGTTGTTCGACCGAATGGTCGTCCGACCGAATGGTTGTGTTCGACCGGAGCTTGTTCGATCGGAGGGTGTTCGACCGGGGGGTTGTGCCCGACCGGGGGTCGTTCGACCGGGGGTTGTTCGACCGGGGTAGTTGTTCGACCGGTGTGGTCCTTTGACCGGTTTAGGTTCTGTTAAGTTGTTAGCTTCTGTGTCTTTGAGTCCTATTCAAGTAACGAGAGGTTTATCTGTATTTCGACTTACCGATTCTTTCGGTGTTATCATAGGTAGCGCTTGTTAAGAAGAAGGAAACAGAGGTGAGTTCCTACTATCATTTTAAACTGTATACATATCAAAAGTTACCTTTTTGATCTTATCTTATTTAAAGTAAAATGATGTTTTACCTGTGCGTTTATGCGAAAGAAATATTTAAAGGAACTTCTTTTAAATGATTTTCATTCTTACCAGAAGTTGAACTGGGAATAGCATTTTGTTTATAAAAATGTGTTTGTAACCATATGTTTATTTATGGTTGGTCACATATGTTGTTGTGACGAGTCCTTACCATTACTAGTGGATCCCTAGGTTTTGAGTAGACTGTATTGTTGGGATGTTACATTCCCCAGAATTGTAGCTAGGGATCACTTGTTCCTTGAGGGCAACTTGGTACGGTTATGTGAGGTCGGATACTAGCCATGGTTCATAGTTATCCTAGCGAAGGAGTATACCTTGGTTTTGCGCTTGGGGCTTGATCTCACATTGTAGCACGGACTTTGTGATTCGTATCCGCGGACTCCAATTGGTTTAGCTCGTAACTCGGATTGTTGGCCTAACTTTGTGTTACGCCACGATCCTTGGTAAAATATTTTGTTTTCGGTCCTTTTGTGGTATGTTTATAACGAAAAAGCCCGATTGTGGCGATGACCTAAATTGTAAACTTAATCTCTTTGGAAATGTTATCTTGATGCAAATGTTTTATCTTTTGAGCTTCATAAACTGTATGTTCTCACCAGGCTTTAAGTCTGACACTTTTTCTCAAATGATATGTGTATCAGGTTTCCATTAGCGGTGGGTTGCCGGGGTTTTTGGAGAGACGAGTTTTGAGTCTCGAGGTTTTTGGGATTGATTAGTATTATTGCTGGGCATTGTTAAGTCCCATTCTTTTGATGAAATCCTTGTATAGGATTGTATAGTCTGGAGGACTGATCCCATTTGTGAAAAGTTATGGTTTTACATTCGTTATATTGTCAGATTTCCAGGTTTTAATTTACTCTGATTTTTGAGGTGTTACACGTTTTGATAAATAAATCATGTTAACATGTTTCTTTGATGATGTAAGAGATAAATGGAGGTCATTTTATATATTTGTCCATTTGGTGCATACGATTTTATAAACCGTTGGAAAATGCATATCATGGTACTATGAGTCATTTTGGGTATCGCGAAAAGAATAAGTTCATTTGGAAAACGTTCTTTTTCAACAAACGAGGAGTTTTGGGTTATTTACTCTTGAGTCGTGGTATTTTCATAAATGTTGGTCAAGCGTGTTTTGGATGTTTATATTGGCGTCCATTGGAGATTTACGTAATTGTTGGGTCTTTATGTCGGATTTCGGCTTTGTCAGGTCTTTGGGACTTTTGTCCGATTTAATAACCTAAGTGGAGCTTTGGGGTGTGAGTTGCATTTATTGCATTTTATTTTGGAGAATACATGTTTTGGGTGCGTGAGTCATTCATTTGGAGTCATGTATTTTAGATCGTGTTGCATTGGATCCATAGGCACGTAAGTCAGTTGTATGTATCGGTGAGGACTCTTGGGATTCTCACCTTGGGAAATAATGTCGTGTTGGCATTGGTGTTGTTCCGGTTGTTTTGCGGAGAGGAACCTTTATGGATTATACTCCGGGACCTTGGGTTTAGAGTTTGATGTTCTAATTCTTGTGCACGAGGGTTAAACATCGAGTGTTATCAAGTAAGGAGCTGAGACTCCTATCTTGACTGATAGGGAGTAGGCACTAAGGGTCAAGTGGGCACCCTGAGGATGAAACTCCCTAGAGACCGAACAGGCAATAAGATCGCGTATCCTTGAGGTGTAGCTCAGCAGAGCATGCAATAAGGGATACGGTGTGGTGGAGACTTGAAATATAGTCATGACTGGAGGTGTAGCTCGGCAGAGCAGGCAATACAGTCACAATCTGAGATGTAGTTCGACAACATAGTTATGTGGTTTAACTTTGTGTTCCGCCACGTACAATGGAATCGGGTATCCCCCGTCACCGGAAGGTGCTATTTGGGTATTTTATTGTGCCATTTTATTATCCATATTTTCGGTGACGTTTTACTTATGGGGAATTGTTTACTCAAGAGTTATGAGTTGCGTTTTATGACCCGCCCACGTTTGAAGGATTTCGAGAAGCAAGGTTTTATTTCATATTTTTATAAATTAATAGATTTGCCTACTATTCACGTTTTGGTTGAGTTTGGGATTAAAATGGTCTTTACGAGAGAAGGTTCATGTTGGGTTATTTGTTCTAAAGATGTACTTTTGAAAAATGGTGTCGTTTGTTATTTAAAGTAAATCTGTCAGAGAGTCCGTGATTTAAACTACTTTATTTCCCTTTAACAAATATATTTATTTCATGTTGTAAACTCTTGAACTCACTAGGCGTTAGCCTAACCTTTTTATTTGTCGACATGTACATCAGGTTCCGGATGGGGGAAGAGGTTATAGCGTTTTGGTAAAGTGTTGAGTGCTAAGAGTTTGTGCAACGGTGAGTAGCTTGATGAAGTCTTTTGCGTTAGTCGTTGATAAGAGCAACTATTTCTTTGGGGTTTTAGTAACACCCGACTTTGATTAGTCTTTATGCGAGACTTGGCCTTTTAGTTGTTAAAGTTAAATCCAATATTCTTTTGAGGTGTCTCAAGTGACGATTGTAAAATAGATTATATCTTTTTTGTTGTATAATTTAGAAGTTTTAAATTAGTTGCTCTGTTCTTTTTCGAGGGTGTTACAAAATCCTACTGAATAAACCACTTTCTATATCATTAAGCCACTACCAAACAGTCATATATAGCTGACCGAATAAGTTGTACGTCTCATTAAGCTGCTAACAA
Organism: Arctium minus; assembly: GCA_954870635.1. Lineage (NCBI taxonomy): Eukaryota > Viridiplantae > Streptophyta > Magnoliopsida > Asterales > Asteraceae > Arctium > Arctium minus. The sequence continues at coordinate 1,970,366 of OX941094.1, read as the reverse complement.
ACAGGCCCTAACTTAACATGTTAAGTCAATCTCTTAGTATTAAGTTAAAATCAAACACTTTAATATATCTTAACCAATTAAGCTAACTACCCATTAAGCTTATTAAGTTAAAAAAAAAACACCACCTTACTCTTCTTTCCATCTATTTTTATTAATTTATTAATTAAATGCTAGCAATCTAGTTTCACAAATTTCCTTATTAACAAGTACTTCCATTTTATTTTATTATAGTAACATATTTTTCAAATTATTTTTTATTAAATCATTGTACTTTGAAAAATTATCCATTAAAGCAATGGATAATCTTTTGGTTTGAAGTAAGATGGCATGATACGTTACCAAGTTTTCATGTCATGTCATTGTCCATGTGTAATATCACTGACGTGACATTTCTTATTACATAATTGTACTTTAAAAATATTAACTTTACATATTACTAGTGTTGGGTAGGGGTGTACGCGGGTTGGGTTGGGCGGGTTGGGACATTTTTACAACCCAACCCAATTATGAAGGTTTGGAAAATCTCAACCCAACCCAACCCATTCAAAATTATAACCCAACCCAACCCTTGCGGGTTATGGCGGGTTGGGTTGGGTTGGCGGGTTGGTAAAATACACAAATTTGCCGATTGAAATACGATAAATAATTCTAAAAGTATTCTCAACAAAGTTATTAGTTATTACAATCATTCAAATATATATTAAAATCCACAAGTCTTAAAGTTAAACTTCAAAAGTCTAAATGATAGCAAACGATTCAAATCCTCAATCAAGCACGACCGTCTTGGACCTTTCCGACCCCAATGTTGCATTCTCCTTGAGTTTGTCTACAATTCGAAAATAAAAATTAAACAATTTATAAACGAGTCTAAAAATTAAACAATTTATAAAATACCCCAATATAAGCATAAAAAAAGAAACATTATTAAAGTTGTCTTCTTCAAGAAAGTCATAAAATGCAATTTCATCCAAATATTCACTTATTTAAATGTCTTCATTATTCTCTTTCAACCAACTTTGTGTGCACACAAGGGCCTCCACCATATTATATATATATGGGCTTAGAATTAGACTTGGTTATGAATTTTAAATGTGGGTTGTGAATAAATTGTATATTATATATATATAATATAATTTTATAAAAAAAATAGCGGCGGGTTGGCGGTTTGGGTTGGGTTGAGTTGAGTTTTCCTAACCCAATTTCAACCCTTCTAATTAGCGGTTTGGCGGTTTGCGGTTTCGCGGTTTCGCGGGTTGGGTTTAATTGGGTTGGGAGCGGGTTGGGTTGGGCGGGTTTCGCGGGTTGAGAATTTTTTGTACACCCCTAGTGTTGGGCCCGTGCATTGCACGGGATAATAATTTTTTTGTTGGAGTATTGAATCGAGTTAAAATGAAACGTAATTTCTCTGTTAACAGTTAATAAAATACAATGTAAAAAATAAATGTATTTTCATAAGTGATTAACTTGCTTATATTCTTAATCGTTTGTTGTTATGAGTTTGTGTAATAATATTGGTATTAGTTTTGTATTATATTATTTAAAACTCAAACGACATGTCTTACAACATATCACTATTATTGAAATAATTATAAATATACAAATTAGTTAATCAACATGTAAGACATATCCCACTAAAAATTCCAATAGAAAGCTATTATAGTAACTTTTTTCCTATAAAAATAGGATTAATATCAACTCTATAATTTGTCACAAATGCATCTTTCATCTTAAGCTATTATAGTAAATGTTACCGCATAAAAAAATAAGGTTATCAACTCTATAAGTTGTCAAAAATGCATTATCTCCTCTTATATATATATATATATATATATAGAGAGAGAGAGAGAGAGAGAGAGAGACACCTTCAAATACAAATTTTTTAATGGTGCAAACCATGCAACCCACTTATCTACCACATATTTTATTTTTACATTTTTAATAAAAAATGGGAAAATAAAATATGTGGTAGATAAGTGGGTTGCATGGGTTTGCACCATTAAAAGGTTTGATCAAATAGAAACCACTCTAATTTTGAAAACCGTGGAAACCCTCGGTTTCATTGGCTATGTTAATGAAATTGTTTCATGAAATTGTTTAATTTGATGAAATTGTTTCATATAATTCTTTTATTGATGAAATCGTTGCATACATTTGTGTTTTTTATAAAAATTGAAAAAGTTTCATCAGACTGTGAAAATACATGAAACAATTTCATCAAAATGAGAAAAATAGACAAAACTACATAAAAAACACAAATATTTGAAACAATTTCATTAACAAAAGAATTATATGAAACAACTTGATCATATTAAACAATTTTATGAACAAATTTAATTAATTTAACCAATGAAATTGACGGTTTCCAAAGTTTTCAATCTAATATGGGTTCCAATTGAAACCTCTCTCTCTCTCCCTCTATGTATATATATTCACATCTTTCTTTCAATTTAACATTTTCTTATCAACTCGAGGCAACTAAAACCAACCCACATTTTAATATTTAAGAATAATCAATTCTTATGATGTCATATCATCCAATCCACTTATTCTATACACACTTTTCTATTCCAATATTTCAACATCTCACCAATAGGCATGGAAATTGGCCCCGACCCGTCGGGGAACCCGGTCCACCCGCCCCGATCGGGGATGGGGATTCCCCGCTAAACCGGGGATGGGGATGGGGACGGGTATCCCCGTTTGTCTCAAACCGGGGATGGGGACGGGGACGGGTATCGCACTCCCCGCCCCGCCCCGTCCCCGTTTTATATTTTAATTAATATTTGATATATTATTTATTTAAACTAAATTGGTAATTCATAATTTCCCATTTCCTAACTAGGTTTATAATTTAAAATTGTTATTTTTTGGATGTTAGTATGTATTTTGGATATCAATCAAAATACAATTACTCGATATGGTTTTAAATCTTACTCGATATCTTTTGGTACGCTTGAAGTTAAGTTCTTTTTTTTCCGAATTCGGTTGAATTTCTTTTGGTTTTATGTTATTAATTATTATATGATGTTGTGATTTTTATACTAAATTAAATTTCTTTCGATTTAAGGTTTATTGGAAATATGTGATATTTAAACATATGCGGTGTGCCGGTGTCTCATATATTTGATTTAAATAGCTTACATAAACGGAAAAAGAAAATCCCCGTTTCCCCGTTGGGGATCCCCGTTCCCCATTGGGGATGTGATCATATTCCCCGACGGGGATGAAGATGAGGGATTGGGGACGGGGATGGGGATTGAGGTCCCTGCCCCATCCCCGCCCCATTTCCATGCCTACTCACCAATCTGGGATAACAAAAACTCAACTATAATTCATCATTTGAGAATATTGAATTTTTATGGTGGCGCCTCAAGACCCTTTGTTCTTCTTTTAATATATATATATATATATAGGGGAGGGATCAATTGGAAACCAGTATTACATTGGAAACTTTGGAAACCGAAATCAACCAATCATTGAATTTCTTTTTTTTTTTAATTTTTTTTTTAATTGATAAGGTTATTTTAGTCTTTTACATAATTTCATAATATATATGGTAATTGTTATTATTATTATATTAATAATTATTTATTTTTAATTTATTTTATATATGGTAATGTTAGTCATTTATTAATGTAAAAATGGGATATTTAATTTAGGAAAACAAATTTTAATCATACGGATCCTCTATTTTTGATTCTGATGAATCATTGATTGATTAAAATATTAATATAAAAAATAAATATTTAATTTTTCAAGTATTCATATGAAATTACCTCCAGACACAAAATATTAATATACTGAAACATAATGGATTTGATATAGTGAAACAAAATATTAATATAGTGAAACATGATGAAACATAAAATGTTAATATAGTGAAACCTGATGAAACTGATTTGATATAGTGAAACATAATGGAAAGGTAATGAAACAAAATATTAATATAGTGAAACCCGATATAGTGAAACAAAATATTAATATAGTGAAACAAAATATTAATATAGTGAAACCTGATGAAACATATTTGATATAGTGAAACATATTTGATATAGTGAAACATAATGAAAAGGTAATGAAACAATAATGGTAATGAAACTTAATTGGGTTTTTATATACTGCATACTGATAAACAAGTAATAAAAATGTAGTCTTGATATATTGTTATTATCTTTTATTAATAAACTAATTAATTTATTACCATATATAATTATTATTTTTTATTAATAAATTAATTAATTTATTACCATATTTCATCTTTGTTGCCAAATTTGAAACACAAAAGAAAAAGACACATTTACCCTTTTGACATATTATTATTATCTTTTATTAATAAATTAATTAATTTATTACCATATATAATTTAAATGAATCTTAACCATTGATTAAAAAGATCAATGGTTGAAATTTGGTTTCCAAAGTTTCCAATGAAATTTGGTTTTCAATTGAAACCACCCCTATATATATGTGTGTGTGTGTGTTGGGTTCCAGTGATAATGAAAGTTATGGCGAGAAGGGTAAAAAGAGATCTCCATCATTTGATCAATATTAATTGAAGATCAATTCCCGTAATTAATAAACACAATTCATGGGGTGAGGGTGAGATTAAGAGGCCGTTTACCAACACTTTTCGGGTAAGTGCTGTCCGGGTAAGAGTGTTGTCTCGGGTAAGAACTGTCCGGGTAAGAGTGTTTACCAAGTATTTTGTGGTAAGTGCTTACCGACAAAAAATGACCATTTTAACCCTTTTTGTAATTATATGCTAGATAAAATGTAATATACTCTAAAAATTAATAAAAACAAAACCCTAATTTTTTTTTACTTTTCCCTCCTCTCGCCAATCACCAAGCACCACCGTCCTTTCCATCCCTTTGACCTTCTTTCTCTGCCACTGACCTCCATAGAAGTTTGATTGTGCAATCACAGAGTCGTCTTTCCATTTCTTCCATTTGCTTTAACCCATTTTATAAAGTCTTTAATTATTAGCTTGTTGTTCAAGCTCCAAATTCCAAATCGTCTTCAATCCAGCATCACGTCATGTGACAAAACCCAAAAGGGTTTCGAAATCTTACCGAGCAGTGAGAAGATTTCACGGTTTCGGTCGATTTCACAGACAAATATTACCAAACCAAAAGGGGTTCGATCGATTTCAGAACGGTGGCAGAGAGAACGGTGCCAGAGAGCAAAGAGGAAATCTTACCGACCGGTGGCCTACCGGTGGGAGGAGTAGAGCGATGAGGGAAAAGGGATGAGGGAGGAAGCGGGAGAAACCTAATCGCTCAAGAAAGGGAGTCTTTTGGAAATAAAGAATCTGACTCGGGTAAGCATGATTTTGATTCTGGTCGGGTAAGTTTTCGGTCAACACTTCGGTCATATTTCGGTCCGAGCGGATATTTGGTAAACACACTGACCGAGTCAGTCTGGTCAACGGCTAGTAAACAGGGCCTAAAAATGATCAAGGGTCCAAATATATTATTACGTTTTTCACCTTAACTCTTATTCTTACACGATCATTCGTGTGTGTGTGTATATATATATATATTGATATAAAAATTATAGCAACTTTTCCCAATAAAATATAAGATTTATAATGCATACCTTTCTTTTATCAATACATACTCAAGTCTTTCTTCAATTTAACATCTTCTTACCAATGTCCGATAACCAAACCTAACACCACATTTCAATATTTTTTAATACTCAATTATTATGATAATATATCATTCTTGCGGTTTATACATTACATATATATAAAGATATAAGTCAATAGATTTTTTTTTCCAGAAAGAGGGACAACTTAAATGAGTTAACTCCGTTAAAATAGATATTTTTGCAAAAAGAGGAACAACTAAAATGAGCCAATCCTATGAGTCCATACAAAGAAATTCTCTCCCTTGACATATCACTTTATTCCTCTAATCTTTCATATTTCAACTAATGTAGCCATATGGGATAATCAAAATCAACCAAATTTCATGATTTAAGTATAATGCTCAAATCTCATGGTGTCAACTCATTATTTTTGTAAAAAGGATGACGGTTAAAATAACCCAACGATATGAGTTTACACAAAAGAATCATCTCCTCCTTTTATATACATACATTCTTCTTCTAATCTTTTCATTTTTACATCAATGTAGGATAATCACAATCAATCATATTTCAAGATTTGGATAATTTTACTTTAATAGATATAATAGATAGATTACATTATTTAAAAATGTTTTATTATACAATGAATTGTTTCATCATGTAAATTAAATAATATAGCCATGAAATACTCATGGAATGCTTTAGCCTTTTATATTCATTCCTTTATTCTTATATATAAACATTTTTCAAACTATCATCTTATAAAATCTACCTCATTATCTACGTCGTTCTTTAATATATATTAAGATTTTGATATATAATAATTATTTTTTTAATTGATTTTTTTATAATTAGTTTTTTTTTTGCAAAAAGAGTGTCACTAAAAATAAGACAATTCTATCAGTTTCTTATACACATCTCCTTTCAAGCTAACATCTTCTAAAATCTATTAGTCACCTGCGATTATTTCATATATATATATATATATATTGATTTTTGATGATTTACGTTTTCGATTGACATGTAATATATAATATATATTGATGTAAATAATAATATATGTAGTTTTATATATTTGTGGATTCTAATTTCAATTATAAAAAATGAAAAATGAAATTAAATAAAGAAAGAAAATGAAAGGTTTGACGATTAATGTGTTGAATTAATATTAAAAAAATAAATCAAAAAAATGAGAAAAAAGATGAATGTTATTAAAGGATTCTCATTGAACCACATTTTGGTTCTTCTTTTAATATATATATATATATATAGAGAGAGAGAGAGAGAGAGAGAGAGAGATTTATATAAAAGTTGGGTTTCGGTGATAATGAAAATTATTGTGAGAAGAGTAAGAAAAGATCTCCACACTTAGATGCACATTAGGATGAGATGCATCAAGATATACCAGATCAATTATCGTATCAAATATGATTCATGGGTTGGTTTAAGACTAAAAGTGATCTATGGTCAAAATCTTTTATTACCTTATCACTTTAATTCTTATTCTCACGTGATCCTTCATCTATTTAATAAATATATTAAATTGATTAAAAATAGGGAATTTAATTAAAATGCCCTCTATTGAAAAATCAGTACCCAATATGCCCCAAATCTTGTTATTTTTGCCAAAATACCCCCTAGGTCCGCGTTTTTCACTGTTACGCGCGGACTTGGTCCGCGTTTTGTCCGCGTTCTACTATTACACGCGGACTTGGACCGCGTTTGGCTTCAATGCACGGGGACGAGGGTTGTGTCCGCGTTTTTCACTGTTACACGCGGGTTGGGGCCGCGTTTTTTGTTAAAAAACGAGGGTTAGGTCCGCGTTGAATAGTGTAAAGCGTATTAGGGTTTGGAAAATTAGGGTTTCAGGCCTATGATTTCATGTGTGGTCAACTGTTTCTGACGTATTTTTTGAATGATTTTACTGTTTTTTTTCCACATTTTGGTCTGATTCTCATACAATAAGTGTACCATTGTCATTGAATATGTGGTTCACATTCATTTTCTCCATTCAATTTTTCCTATAAAGATTAGTAAGATTAGATGCAAAATCGTTCATCACATCCACTTGAATTGCTTCATTTTTCATACTACTGAAAAAATGAGTTCATCTGTTCAAAAAGCTAGACTCTTATTATGTTTTGATGGTCAATGGGTGCAAAACAACAATGGGTGGGATTATATTGGCTACACAAAGTGTGGTGTAAATATTCCAATAATGGTTTCGTATAAGACGTTTATCGATTACGTCGTGGGAAAGTGTGGAATCGGAGATTCTGCTGCTTGCAAGTTGGTGTTCAGACGTGCAGATGGCTCACTGATGGAGATAACCAACGATGACGAAATCCTTGGTTTTATGCTACTTGCAGCCGATTCAGAAATACCTCCACAACTTTTTGTGTATGTCGCACCATTGATGGGCGATGACGAAGATGATGACGAAGGTGATGACGAAGATGATGACGAAATCCATGTCGGTGGTAGTCAACTGGAGCCTGACTCTCAATTTCGGGCATCCTACGACACCACACTTTATTCTGATCATGCATATCGTCCTAACGAATCTTATCCCGAAGTTGTTCCGGAGACGCAACTAGAAGAAGAATCAGAAGCAGAAGACCCAAAAAACGGTTTGTTGGAGTTGTTGATGACGAAACATATGTTTTCACAACTGGTATATCTGATCTGGACAAATCAGATACCGATAATGACGAGGACGAAGAAACATATACCCCTAGCAATAAATCATTTGGTGCGTTAAACGATTATTTTGATATGCCCCCTTCCCTTCCTAACCCAGAGACCCATATACCAGCCTACCAACCCGCACCTTACAATCGCAGTACAACTATACATGAAGGTCAAATATTTCATACGAAGGAGGAAATGACCGTACAGTTGGGAATGAAGTTCTTGCGAGAGGTTTTCGTGTTTAAAGCGAAGAAATCCGACAAACGCAGATACAAGGTTGTCTGTGACCAACAAAATTGTGAATGGAGTATGTCCGCGAAGTCCGTGGGCCCTAAAGGAGGGTTGTTTGTCGTTAGAAAGCTGAACGACGTACACACATGTTCGAGGACACAACTAAATGCCAGCCACCGGCAGGCCAACTGATATGCATTGAGAATTCAATGTATAAGAACACCTTTTCTTTCTTTTTAGATAGATCATTTTGTTTAATCCCAACTTTGAGTCCATTTTTCTTATCTTATTTTCCCTTTTCTGTTATATGGAGCTAAGTTTATGATTTTCTTGTCTTTTACTACTTATGGAAGCTAACATATGTTTTACGCTGATTTCATTACTGTCAGTCAATGCTACAGCATCCGGATCTGCTTGTTGGAAGAGCCATGGACGAATTTGATGAAGATGGCCAACGAAATTAATCCAAAACCAAATCTTTTGTTGAAATGGAACTAGAGTTGTTGGCTGGAGGAAGGAAGATGATGACATACTTGGAGTGTAACTTTGGTTATAACTTTAGTTGTTATGTCCTTTATATTATTTTAAGTTTCCTTTTTATTACTAGTTTGCCATTGTTGGTTTAGTATAAATAGGAGTAGTATTCTCTTGTTTTGATTCATCTTTTTTGGTATTCCATCATGTGGAATAACTGATTTCGTGATCCTCTCTAGAAAACTTTAATATTAAGTCCTTAAATTCCTTATTTACTTATTATCTTTACTTATTTGCATTTTACATTTCCGTCATTTATTTTCCGTTATTTATTTTCCGTCATTTACATTTCGTCATTTACATTCCGTCATTTACATTATGTCTTTACTTTATGTCATTTACATTTCTTGCAATTTATTTTACGCAATGAGTAGCTAATTTTATAGTTTGGGTGTGAGACAAAAAGGGAGGTTGTAAACCAAAAACTAGTGGACTTTGTTCTTCAATAACATTGTTCCACTATGTCATTTTAAGTTTTATAAATCCAAACGCACTTCTTGACGAATTGATCACTTCTTAAAGTGTGAAAGTGCCATGGACTTAGGAATAAGCCATGAAAAAGCACGTCAGTTTGAATGATACGGAAAGTATACTTGGAAGAGTTACTAGCAAGGGAACTTGCTATCTTTGTTTTTCAAACCGATTGATTCTTGACGGGTTTATCACTAGTCAAAGTGTTAAAGTGTAGTGGACTCAGGAATGAGCCACTAAGAACACGTCAACTTGAATGATATGGGAATCGACTCGGAAGGGTGATTTTTAAACAAAGGCATTTGTTTTTCCATATACTTTAAAGAAACCATTTGACACTCACATTGGTCCGGACATTTGCATAGGCATATGTTGATGGAAGGCTAAACAAAAGTGCAATGGTAGATATCTGGAAGGATACTCTTTAAAGTACATGGTGGAACTTGTTGTTGCTGAACTAATGTTATAGCATTCCTATAGCATTGGCCTCCAGAATTTGTGTTTACTCCTCACTTTAAGTCTTGCACCCATTCTATCTTTATATATCTTGTTAATCATATCACTGTTAACCAAGCCAAACAAAGTCTTCAAACTCGCCATCTGAAGTTAGTTTTTCATCTCGAGATCTTGCAACATAAGATACCTATCCCTGTGGAATACGATACTTGGTTCTTACCATTTTATTACTTGAAAAGACGATATTGGATCCCGTTGTATACTTGCTATGAGATTCAATTATCACATGTCTTAGAGGTGTGCAAACATCCGTATCAAGTTTTTGGCGCCGTTGCCGGGGATAGGCGTAAATCTATTGTTGTTTAGCGATTGAGTTTTGTTAAGCTAATTTTTCTACCACCTTTGTTGCTCGTCATAAGTCTCCATGTATGTCCGAGTAACAAATCTTTGAGTTTTTCTTTCTGTGAATATGGATTCCATGGGACATTTGTTTGGGCCGTATGAAACTGTTTTCTGTGACTATTGTGGCGGAAATCATTTCTCGTATAATTGTCCTTCGAACCCCGAATCCCATTATTTCATAGGAGATAGTAATTGGGATGCCTCACACTTCAATGGTTACAATCAATCATGGGAGGATCATCCTAATTTGTTTTTAAGTGATCAAGATCATGACATGTTCACATCACCAATACCTCCCTACCAAGATTGGAGTAACACTTATTCAAATACTTTTGACCAATCTTGGGAGGAACAAGTTGATTTTTCTGGAAGTTTTCAAGGGGATGATTTTAACAACTCATTTTTATCCCCTACACCTTCTTTAGAACAAACTGAAAACTTTGTATCTCTTGAAACTTTGATGAATGATTTTTTACAGAACATAAATGGAGTTGTTATTAACATAACGACCTGTGTTGGAAAGATCATTAGTGAGCGTAATAGACAAATCCAAAATCTTATACCAAGTGAGATTGAAAAATTTGAGAGTATTGGTAAGGATAAGGATGAGGTCAATACTTTCGAAAATAGTCAAGAGATAGAGAATTTCGAGGAAGAATCTGAGCATTTGAGCAACCCCACTTCACTTCAAAATAGTGAAGAGGTGCAACAAAATGCCAAGATTGTCATTAACCCATGCTTTGAATCTGTGCAGAACAACTGTGTTATTGCAGATGATGCAGCATCCTTACAGCAAAGTTGTGCAGAAGGTCTTCAAGTTGTTTTGAAAAAAGGACGTGACGATCAATCCAAGGGCTCGGGAAGCTTCAGAAAATCAAGTTCTAGTGTTGGTGAGGTGGTGTGGAAAAATCATGATGGGATGAAATATTCCCCCATATATGCCATCGAAGTCTTGTGCCATGATCAAGGAGTGAAGGAAGTGATAAGGGAAATATACAAGCATAAGTGGAAAGAGAAACACCAAAATGAGTTGGTGAGAATCATTCAGGCTGAGGAGCATACTGATGTGCTCCAACAAATTGCACCATTCCTCAAGAAGTTGTTAACAAGTGATCCATCAGATGAATAAGGAGAGCACCTTACTAAAAAAATGCAGAGATTGGTACCACAACATGCAACATCAGCAATAGAGGCTTCACAGCCTACTCCTAAGGAGTAGGACAGGTTCAAATCACTTCACTTAGTCTCCATTTTTATTTATTTCTTTTGTTTTGTGTCTGGGAATAATTTGTTGATTTATAGGTTTATTTTCATGTTAAGATCATCACATGTTACTTGCATATCTTTTGAATTCATAGCCTAAATAATTTTTTGGAACACATCATTGCACCTAGTCTATGTTTGCTATGAACTAGCTTTCACTTTCTTAGGACACATTGGAAATAAACATTCTGTTTGGGACATGATCTAGGTCATCTTTCACTCACCATAAACCACTTATAGCCATTATACACCAAAGCACATTGTTTCCTCACAATTAGGACATTGTGGATTTCAAAGTTTGAGGTTGTAAAGTTTGGGGATACGAAGGTTGCATCGCAAAACAAGGCATGGACATCAATACAAAATAGCATAGCTCTAACTTGATGCCTTGACAAACACCCAAAAATACCCCATAGGGGTAAGGTACACACAAATGTTCCATAGGGGCAAGGTGCACAAAAACAGAAAAATGAGCACAAAAGTGCCAAAATTGAAAAAAATGTTGGGAATTTGTATGGAAAAAGGCTAGGTGAGACAAAAATTGCCAAAAATGAGTGACCCTACCAAAGCCCTTTTGATCCTAAATTTGATTGTGATAAGTTGAGAAAGAAGAAAGTGGATACTAGCTTATGAATCATGCACATACCTAGGCTAGTAATGGATGACTAGGAATTTATGAAAGGCTATGGATTTGGTGAGGTATCTTTTCACATTGTGTGTGCATTTAATGCCATGATCTTGCATATCTTTTAATTGAGTCATTTTCTTTCTTTTATTTTATTTGCTTGGGGACAAGCAAAATTTCAAGTTTGAGGTTGTGATATGCATTGAGAATTCAATGTATAAGAACACCTTTTCTTTCTTTTTAGATAGATCATTTTGTTTAATCCCAACTTTAAGTCCATTTTTCTTATCTTATTTTCCCTTTTCTGTTATATGGAGCTAAGTTTATGATTTTCCTGTCTTTTACTACTTATGGAAGCTAACATATGTTTTACGCTGATTTCATTACTGCCAGTCAATGCTACAGCATCCGGATCTGCTTGTTGGAAGAGCCATGGACGAATTTGATGAAGATGGCCAACGAAATTAATCCAAAACCAAATCTTTTGTTGAAATGGAACTAGAGTTGTTGGCTGGAGGAAGGAAGATGATGACATACTTGGAGTGTAACTTTGGTTATAACTTTAGTTGTTATGTCCTTTATATTATTTTAAGTTTCCTTTTTATTACTAGTTTGTCATTGTTGGTTTAGTATAAATAGGAGTAGTATTCTCTTGTTTTGATTCATCTTTTTTGGTATTCCATCATGTGGAAGAACTGATTTCGTGATCCTCTCTAGAAAACTTTAATATTAAGTCCTTAAATTCCTTATTTACTTATTGTCTTTACTTATTTGCATTTTACATTTCCGTCATTTATTTTCCGTTATTTATTTTCCGTCATTTACATTCCGTCATTTACATTCCGTCATTTACATTCCGTCATTTACATTATGTCTTTACTTTATGTCATTTACATTTCTTGCAATTTATTTTACGTAATGAGTAGCTAATTTTATAGTTTGGGTGTGAGACAAAAAGGGAGGTTGTAAACCAAAAACTAGTGGACTTTGTTCTTCAATAACATTGTTCCACTATGTCATTTTAAGTTTTATAAATCCAAACGCACTTCTTGACGAATTGATCACTTCTTAAAGTGTGAAAGTGCCATGGACTTAGGAATAAGCCATGAAAAAGCACGTCAGTTTGAATGATACGGGAAGTATACTTGGAAGAGTTACTAGCAAGGGAACTTGCTATCTTTGTTTTTCAAACCGATTGATTCTTGACGGGTTGATCACTAGTCAAAGTGTTGAAGTGTAGTGGACTCAAGAATGAGCCACTAAGAACACGTCAACTTGAATGATATGGGAATCGACTCGGAAGGGTGATTTTTAAACAAAGGCATTTGTTTTTCCATATACTTTAAAGAAACCATTTGACACTCACACTAGTCCGGACATTTGCATAGGCATATGTTGATGGAAGGCTAAACAAAAGTGCAATGGTAGATATCTGGAAGGATACTCTTTAAAGTACATGGTGGAACTTGTTGTTGCTGAACTAATGTTATAGCATTCCTATAGCATTGGCCTCCAGAATTTGTGTTTACTCCTCACTTTAAGTCTTGCACCCATTCTATCTTTATATATCTTGTTAAACATATCACTGTTAACCAACCCAAACAAAGTCTTCAAACTCGCCATCTGAAGTTAGTTTTTCATCTCGAGATCTTGCAACATAAGATACCTATCCCTGTGGAATACGATACTTGGTTCTTACCATTTTATTACTTGAAAAGACGATATTGGATCCCGTTGTATACTTGCTATGAGATTCAATTATCACATGTCTTAGAGGTGTGCAAACATCCGTATCACCAACAAAAAGACTTTGGGCCACATACTGAAAGACAAGTTTCTTGACGCTAGCAGGTCATTTCGGCCGAAGGACATCGTCAACAATATAAATCAGCAGTACGGGATCAACATTGGTTACCACCAAGGATGGCGTGCGCGATGCAAGGCACTACTAATGGTGAGAGGCACTCCCGAGGAGTCGTACGAACGACTCCCTGCATATTTATATAACTTGGAGCTGAAGAATCCGGGTACACGCACCAGAATAAGGACGGATTCAAACGGACGTTTCGAATTGTGTTTCGCTGCACTTGGATGTGCGGTAAGTATATTAAATCGTCGTAGCTTTACATATTATGAATTTTAACATTTACAAATAATAACCACGTACGTTTATTGCAGATCCGGACGTTTTTGACAAATCTGCGTCCTGTCCTTGTAATAGACGTTGCCCATTTAAAGGGGCATTACCTGGGTATGATGTTCTTGGTGGTTGCCATGGACGGAAATAACAACATTGTGCCCTTGGCTTTCGGAGTAGGCAAGTCCGAGACGGGGGAGGAGTGGGGTTGGTTTCTGAACATGTTGCGGGAATGTATCGGAGCCCCGGAAGGGTTGGTGTTTATGTCCGACAGGGCTCCTTCCATAAGCGCGGCAATTTCTGCCGTGTACCCCTCCACCCCTCACGCCCTATGTTGTCGATATTTGGAGATGAACGTGAAAAGCGCGGACAAACGTATCACAACAAACAAGACCACCTACTGGAAGGCGTGCAAAGCATATACTATTAGGGAGTTCGAGACCTACATGAATGCACTACGATATGAAGTACCTCGTGGAGCACAAGTTATGGACGAGGCTGGTAAAGAGAGGTGGTAAAGGGCCCATTTCCCTGCACAACGGTATAACATAATGACCTCTAATAGTGTAGAGTCGGTGAATGCACTGTCCCGTTTTGCACGCAGGTTACCCATTGTCGGCCTTATAGAGTACTTCCGAGATTTTCAACAAGAGTGGTACCAACTTCGACGACGAAAGGGAGGTTGATAAACTCTAAAATCTTTAACTTATATGTTAGTTGCTTTTTTCGTTTTCCGTATAAATCGTAACACAATTAACACATATTTGTAGATGAAATGCGTAATCATCTCACACCAATGGCGGAGGAGATAATTAGCAGAAGGTCGGGAAAGTCTGCGACATGGAGGGTAAGTCAGATTGGACATGGTAAGTTCAACGTTCGGGATATCCATTATCACGCGACTATCGATATGGTCAACGGTGTTTATGAATGTAACCAATGGCAATATTCTGGTTTACCGTGCGGTCATGCCATCGCTGCTGCAAGGTCAATGAATCGTAGAGATTGCAGCGATCTGGCTATATCTTACTACACGTCCAGTACTTACCAGTCAACATATCATGAGCTGATCTATCCTGTTGGACCCCCTCAATCATGGGTTTTGCCATACGTCCCCCTTCCGCCATGCTATCCACCGTTAATAACCAAGAGACGTGCGGGGAGACCAAGAAAGAACGATCGACGTCCATCTCGTGGTGAGGATCTGATACAGAGAACGTGTACTAGGTGTGGAGCAGTAGGACATACTCGTGGTGAATGTCCAACTCCTGCCCCTTCAACCGTGCCCAGGAGAGCTTCTACTAGCCAAAGATTTCGCTCTCAAGGGTCATCGAACCTAGAACCACATGGAACTTTAAGGCATGATAGCATTGACCTTAACATTGACTTCCCTTGATTGTAACCACCTCATCTTCTATGCTAAGTGATATTGTTATTGTGTTAATTGTTGATTTTATCTACCTTATCGTGGTTGTGAAATTATATTATGTGTAAATAAAAGTTAAAACATGAAAGCATCGTTTTATTGAAATTAAAGAAAACGAAATGGTGCATCCATACAACATTCAAGCATCGATAAAGTAAAAATTAATGCATAAAATAAAACTTAGGTTAAACGTTAAAGTGCATCCATACAACAACCACCCTTTGAGAAACCTACTACGGGTAGATTTCCCGGCACTTCGTAACCCAGCCAGCCTTTGCCTTCATATGCTCCTCCATGACGGTGTAGTTTTCTTTTATGTCTACCAGTTCATCTTCTAACTTTCTAATCTCCTTTTGTTTCTCCCTGACATTGCGCTTCATATTCTCCAGGAGCTCCTTCTGCTCCGCAATAGTTGCTTCTTTCTCCTTCTGAAGTTCCATGTTTTGTAGCCACGTCTTGCCTGTATTTCGTATCTCTTCATTTGCCTCATCACATGACCTTTTCAACCTGGGAGGCAGTACCTGAGACATTGGTAGACCTGGCCCCTGGTTGGATTGATACGTAGGTGGGGCCATTCCTCCATGAGCAGCGTAGTATGCGGCTTGGGCATTGTTAAACTGCTCCCACTCCTGAGGCGTTATCGGTTCATCGTAAGCAGTTATCCCAAACTGCGCCCAATCCTCCGTTGTATCTGGTGCATTCCAGTCAATCCTTGAAGCTCCATCATTTAATTGGTCGATGTCCACGGAGCATGAAGTGCCAGCCCCATTCGCTGACCTTTTCCCCCTACCGCGTGAACCTCCAGCCATCAAGTAATGAAAATGTAGATAATGTATAGAATGTAGATAATATTTATAAATTAAAGTGAGGGTAGAAAGGATAGATATGAAGTTGTGAAATACTACTTCACCGGAGCATCTACTTATAGTCCATGTGAAGACCGGTTCATGATAGTTTCAAAGGCATGGTCAAATGATTCCTCTGCAAAGCCTGAAATGATTAGTTTTTTGTGCCATGGTCAAACGATTCCCCTGCAAAGCCTGAAACGCGGACTAACCCCGCGTTACACCACTAAAACGTGGACTAACCTCGCATTACACCACTAAAACGCGGACTAACCCTGCGTTACACCACTAAAACGTGGACTAACCCCGCGTTACACCACTAAAACGCGGACTAACCCCGCGTTTTGTTACCATATGCGGAGATAGGTTTATGCACATGGTCAAACGATTCTTCTGCAAAGACTGAAATGATTACTCTGCAAAGACTGAAATGATTCTTCTGTAAAGCCTGAAATGATTCCTCTGCAAAGACTGAAATGATTCATCTGCAAAGCCTGAAATGATTCCTCTGCAAAGACTGAAATGATTCATCTGCAAAGACTGAAACGATTCATTTTTTTTTAACAATTGTTCCTTGTGGCTATAAATACCCGTGTTATAGTAACTGTGAAATTCACAACATCCACACACCATTTTCATATCATAAGTCTCCACTTTCACCAAACACATGGCTGGAAATGCATCAGCTTCAAACCCACCATCTTCACAAATAATGCCCTCGAGACTGAAAAAGCGATAGAGAAAAGTGAAGCGGAGATTGAACAACTCACTCAAGAGTGGACGGAAATGATGGCGAAGAAGGATGGACACTTGAGAAGGATCGACGCAGACAAGGAGGAGGTAAAAAGGTTGAAGAGGGAGATCAAGGATAAAGAAGACCGTATTCGCTACGACAACGAACAAGTCAACAAAATTATGCAAGACTTCGCAACACTGCAAGCGCAGGTAACAGAGAAACAAACTTGGATTGATAAATGTAAAGAACTATATCCTTAGATGGTGCTTATGTTTTTGGTTTCGTGTTTGGAGTTTACTATGTTGGTAGTTTGTACCCGGAGTTTATGTGTTGTCGGTTTGTACTTTTACTTTCTATGGTTTTGTTTCATTAATAAAATCGTCCAATGTATTTTGTGGTTTGATGCGTTTATATTTTTATACTACAAAGTTATACCGTCATTGAAGTGTACAGCAAGAAAGTTGAGCTTAACACTTCCAAAATTGTATCACCAGAGCATATAAGAAGTCGTTGGGGATTCCAGAAAAACCAAGTGTCGTGTAGCCATAGTTTGACATATCAATGACCGACAATGTTACCTACTCACTTCATTTAATGACGTCGTTTCAATGTTTGTTTAGATGAACTTGTACCGGTTGTTTTCGAACCCTACCAGTTTGTCACTAATAATTGGTAAGTTTAAATAAGATTTTGTTTTTTATTTACCAAAAGAACTTTTTCATGTACTACCCTTTTCATATCAATTTGTGATATTGGGAGTTAACGAATTCTATTTTTATATAAAATAAAATATCCGATCCAATATAGTTATCTAAGTAAAAAAGGGTTTTAATATTTAAAATGACTTTAAAAAAAAAGAATCATATTTGCTATTTCAAGAGGCCCATCACAACTCACAAGTAACATAAAAAGTATCCCCAACCTAATCGTTTATTTGGTCAGCCAACGAGAAAAGGGTCTCCGCCATGTAATTACGCCATTCCCTTGCCACATGTTTAGTTGCATTTGGTGCAACTGTTGGGTGCAGACCTTCAATAAACTTGGATATGTTACGACACACCCACACACCGCAATCCCCAAGGCCCCCTGTCTGTTGAGGTGCATCAGAATCATAGATAACCTCTAATTTCTTGCTAGCCTTGATACGGTCCGGCGTGTCGTGTATCTTTTTTAACAACTTCGGCAATTGTTTTTTGAAGATCCCAAGGCGTTCTTGCAAGGGCAAGGTGTACCTTCTTGCTCGTAAACTGTCAAATAAGACCAACCTCATTTCACGGAGGTACAGAACACCGAGCACCCAATGTTTGTCCACGACGTATATGGGGATGTATACCTGAGATTTTACAATAACACAATAATAGTTAGTAACAAACAAGTTGAACAAAAATTATGTAAATCGATTTCCATACCTCGTCGATGTCCATCCAAGCTGGACGAGTTCTATGGCCCAGTCCATTGCATGTTTCGAACACAGACATGTATCCTTGGCCCGGCCGTGTAAGCCACTCAAAGAAGTTGGAGTCCATAACCGTCCATCTCGCATGTGGAGAGCGGGATTCTTGGATCATTCTAACCCAAGCGTCGATTTTCTATACACAAAACATAGATTGTTAGATCTGTCATTAGAAATGTAGTTGTTTATATGACTATATTTAAATACTAACCAGATCCTCGAAATCCCCACTACCACCTACACCCAACAGTAGCATGAAAAAACCGGCATTCATTTGAAGGCCGCCGTAAAATGGACACATCAGGTGGGGGAGCTGATCACTGGTACATAATTCCCTGATCTGTGTCGCCGAAACAAACACCGATTGCCCCGCGTCAGTCATTGTAGTGTCTCCCCCAACCTTTCCCTTGCCCTTTGCCTTCACCCTTGCCTTGGTTTTTTTCTTAGGTACTGCTGTGGTTGAAGGTTGTTGGATATATGGGGAACAAAGGGCTGGCCCCACAACAGCGACCCGTCTCGCCATCTCATGTGTTGCCTGATCTGGCTCATGTATGGGCATGTCATCATCCTCGAAGTGGTCATCGATGATATCATCAGCCATCGGAGTACTCACCTGCGCCTGGGTGGTGTCAACCCCCGACTCCGACCCCATCGAATAAGGGATGGAAGTTCCCAAAAAATCTTCCACCAACCCGCTAATGACGGACGGCCCCGGTTCCATCATCTGGGGTCTGTAATAGTCCCCCATTGGCATCCCAAACTGGTGACGTAGGTCATTATAAGAATGTTCAAATGTAATAACAAAAAAAGAACAACAATGAGCATTCGTCGTAACTTACATTTTGCTGGAATGATGGGGTCGAGAAAGGGTAGTTTCCTCCGGTTGCCGCCTGTGTGTACCCCGGCGACGTGTAGGCTGGCGTCATACTTGTCATCCCAAACTGGTGACATGGATTATAATGAGCACTCTTAATAAGAATCTTCAAACGTAATAACAAAAAAAGAACAACAATGAGCACTCGTCGTAACTTACATTTTGTTGGGATGATGGGGTCGAAAAAGGGTAGTTTCCTCCGGCTGCCGCCTGTGTGTACCCCGGCGACGTGTAGCCATGCATTTGCCCAGGCGACGTGTAACTGGGCGCCATGTTCGTCGACACCCAATACAATCATGGAACGTAATATCAATACACAAACCAATATAAAATTATTGGGCGTAATATCCCCAAATTAAGTTAAACACTAACGTGAGTGTGGCGAAGGTGTGCGGTGAGGGCCTCGAGATCTCTTATGCGTCTGTCCATGGAGAGGGCCTCGAGGTCTCTTACGCGTCTGTCCATAGAGGTCATGTACTCCCACTTATCTTGGTATGGGTCTATATCAGGCATCCTATGATGGGTGGGGCTAGGGGGAGCTTGATAGGTGGGGCTAGGGGGAGCCTGATAGCTAGAGCTAGGGGGAGCTTGATAGCTAGAGCTAGGGGGAGCCTGACGTCACGCACCATCATCGTCATCTTCATCATCATCGTCATCATTGTCATCGTGATCAGGATCTCTACGTCGGGACCTCTTTGTCGGTCGCCTGCCCGCCGAACTTTCAAGAAAGGCGACGCTCCGTTGAAACCAACTCGACTGCTGCTCAGTCTGAGTAGGCCTCAGTTCCGCATATGGCGCATTTCCAACCTAAAAAAATTATAAGACATATAAATCACAAATAGTTTTTTAATTACTACAATTAAAAATATAGTAAGAGGGTGTACGCTCAAATCTGAGTTGAAGATCCCAATGCATGCAGCTTTAGTAAGGACAACATCTCGATCCCATTTGGTTCCCCTAATCAACCTGTCGGAGCGCTTGGTGAAATTTTGCTGGCAGGCAGGAAACACCTACAAGATCCATACCTGGAATTACATAAATTGAACAAGTACGTTAAAAGAAATCAAAAATTAGCAAAATTAGTTAATGAATTGATATTTATGTTATTGTACTTATCTAACCTTTAGGGCGTGTGCAAACCCATTCAACGTCATCTTGTTGTTTTGGTGGTTCTTCTGCTTGCGTCTGGCGATGGCACCGTGGAGTCCTTTGTATGAGTGACTCCAGATGTAGCTACCCCACGGATAGCGGTTAAACCTCTCCAAGTCATCGACAACGATAAGTACAGTAGAGGAAACCGGCAGCCTTGGATCACGACCCATGAACATCAACTCCGCCATCACCACCAAGCAAACACGCACAACATCCTCATCGGATATCGCACCCAGACCAGTTCTCATCGTCTGGAGGACGGTTTTCAGCGTCAAGATACCTGGTGCAAGGCCGGGCCAAACCCTACTAACGAAGGACTCATCTGTCAAGGTAGGAAGGTCAGGTATTTGTCCGAAAGGGAGTCCAGTTACAATACAGAACTCACGACGACCAAAGTGCATGCGAGTCCCACACACGTGGAAATACAATTCCTCCGGCTGTGGTCTCGCAACCTCGACCTCCATCTGTAAAAACATGTGTACTAGAAGGGGGTCCTGTCCAATATTGGTAAGCTCGAGCCATGGCCCGAAAGATGTGCGGCTAAACATTTCGTGTAAACGTTGTGCCCGTTCAAGTGGACACGCTTCAAAAGCATCTCTAATTTCCTTTACCATGGCGATGCGGCATTTGAACGAAAGATCGACGTTATCAAAATCATTCTACATAGTAATGCAAAGATGTTGTCAACGCACCTAACTTATAACTAACGATGTACATTTTGTTGATTTCGTCTATTGGTTAATTTTATAAAAAATAAACCACTCAATCTATTGGATTTCCAGGTAGTAGGGGAATCACGTGGATTTCTTAAATCCCTACAAACCTTAGGGCTATTTACACCCGTTTGACAAAATCCAAATCGATATGTTGCGGTTTTTATTATTTCGGTTTTAGGCAACTAAAATTAACGCAATCTCTACAATAATTTTATAAAATGAACGCAACCCCTAAAAAAAACGCAATCTCTAAAATTAACGCAATCTTTACAATAGTTTTATAAAAAAAACGCAATCTCTAAGATTAACGCAATCTCTACAATTTTTTTATACAAAAAAAAATGCAATCTCTAAAATTAACGCAATCTCTACAATATTTTTATAAAAAAAACGCAATGTCTAAGATTAACGCAATCTCTACAATATTTTTATAAAATTAACGCAATCTCTAAAATTGATGCATAATCTACAATTTTTTTATTAAACAAACGCAATCTCTAAAATTAACGCAATATCTACCATATTTTTATAAAATGAACGCAATCCCTAAAATTAACGCAATCTCTAAAATTAACGCAATCTCTACAATAATTTTATAAAATGAACGCAATCCCTAAAACAAACCTAATCTCTACAGTTTTTTTATACAAAAAAAAAACGCAATCTCTAAAATTAACGCAATCTCTACAATAATTATATAAAATGAACGCAATCCCTAAAACAAACGCAATCTCTAAAATTGACATATCTACAGTTTTTTTATAAAAAAACGCAATCTCTAAGATTAACCCAATCTCTACAATATTTTTATACAAAAAAAAAACGCAATCTCTACAATTTTTTTATACAAAAAAAAACGCAATCTCTAAAATTAACGCAATCTCTACAATATTTTTATAAAAAAAACGCAATCTCTAAGATTAACGCAATCTCTACAATATTTTTATAAAATTAACGCAATCCTAAAATTAACGCATTTTCTACAATTTTTTTATACAAAAAAAAAACACAATCTCTAAAATTAACGCAATCTCTACAATATTTTTATAAAAAAAACGCAATCTCTAAGATTGACGCATAATCTACAATTTTTTTATTAAAAAAACGCAATCTCTAAAATTAACACAATCTCTACAATATTTTTATAAAATTAACGCAATCTATAAGATTAACGCATAATCTACAATATTTTTATAAAAAAAACGCAATCTCTAAGATTGACGCATAATCTACAATATTTTTATAAAAAAACGCAATCTCTAAGATTGACGCATAATCTACAATATTTTTTATAAAAAAAAAGCAATCTCTAAAATTAACACAATCTCTACAATATTTTTATAAAATTAACGCAATCTCTAAGATTAACACAATCTCTACAATATTTTTATAAAATTAACGCAATCTCTAAGATTAACACAATCTCTACAATATTTGTATAAAATTAACGCAATTTCTAAAATTAACGCAATCTCTACAATAATTTTATAAAATTAACGCAATCCTAAAATTAACGCAATCTCTACAATAATTTTATAAAAAAAATGCAATCTCTAAAATCAACGTAATATGTAAAACTAAAATTAACGCAACCTCTAACATATTATCAACATAAACGCAACACTCTAAAATTAACACATAATCACTAATATAAATATAAAATTAAAACGCGGTTAAAGGAAACTTACCGAAGAAAGTGGTCGACCCATATCCGACTTTTATAAATGCTAACCAACCGAGCCGAGATCCGAGTGTGTGTAATACAAGATATATTTGAGAGAGTGAAAGAGATGGGATCCCTTTGAGAGTGATGGTGGTGGGGTTATGCGGGGGACCTCACTTATTTATAGGAGGGTGTCATATAAAACCCTAAAAAAATAATCAATCCACACCGTTGATCAATGACTAAACCCTAAACCATGTTATGGACCGGCTCCCAAGTACGCGTTGAACAGTGAAAAACGCTGCCCAGGTCCGCGTTGAACAGTGAATGTCGCCCCCCTCGTGTCACGCCATTTCTCGGTTAATGGAAGCCAAACGCGGACCAAGTCCGCGTGTAACAGTGAAAAACGCGGACCAAGCACTCATCCCCGTGCATTGAAGCCAAACGCAGTCCAAGTCCGCGTGTAATAGTAGAACGCGGACCAAGTCCGCGTGTAACAGTGAAAAACGCGGACCTAGTGGGTATTTTGGCAACAATAACAAGATTTGGGGCATATTGGGTACTGATTTTTCAATGAAGGGCATTTTAATTAAATTCCCTAAAAAATATAAATCATTCATTAATATAACAATATTAAGAAGATTTGTAAATCACAATTTATTTCGTTGACATTCAATGAAAATGTTAAAAAATGTATTTTTTAACAAATAAAATAAGATTGTTAACTTTTTTACAAACAAAATATTTATGGTCCGTCTGGTTCATAGAAATGGAATGGATTGGATTTCATATAAGGATATGGATTTGAGAGGATTTGAAATCATTTTGTGTGTTTGGTTTATAGGATTGAAATGGATTTGAATTCCATTATTTATAAAAAAAATCGTTAAAAATATGAAAATAATTAAATTACCTTTTATTTAACTGATTATTAGAAAAAATGTTTTTAACATGTTTTAAACATTATTATATAAAAATTATATGAAATCCCTTTAAATCTTAGTCATTCCCTTGGGATTTCAAAATCCTATGTTGGAGAGATTTCAAAGAAATATTAGGATTTTAAATCCGAAAAATCCTGCAAACCAAACACGGGATTGAAATGGATTTAAAATTCAAATCCCTCCGATTCCAATTCATTCCGGACAAACCAAACGCGCTCTTAGAGTGAATTGTGGATTTAGTCCATGTGTTTTGATATATTTTTTTACTATGGTCCCAATGGTTTGTTTATTGTGGATTTTGTACTTGCGGTATTCAATCTGTTTTGGTCATGGTCATTCTGATTAACGCATCCGTTAACTCCGTTAAATAAAGGGTCAATTTAGTGTTTTGCTTATACTTTTATCTTTTTCTTATAAAAAGTAAAAAAATAATATTTTTACACACACAAGTATATATATATATATATAATATGAAAATAAATAAAATCAGATATTATTTTATGATTTGATTTGTTTAAAGTAAAAAATTAATTATATCAAATATGTTTTGATTTTATTGTTTTAGCATTTTTGCCTATTTGGGTATGAAAACCTATCATGTGTATTGTTTAGGCAAGGGTAATGACATTTTTAGCATTTTGAAGCACCTCTACATTATTTTCAAGTAAAGAGATATTGCTCAAATGCTCGGATTTATCCACTCGGCTCTCTAACTCTTGAGTTTCTTTTGGAATAACAACATCATACTCATCCTCACTAACAAATTTAACTCTTGAGATTCTCTTTTAAGCTCATTAATCATCTCTCTAACATAAGTTGTGATGTTATTAACAGATGTTTTTAGACTTTGTGTGGAATCATTGAGAAACGTTTCAAAAGAGTTAAAGATTTCAATTGGTTCTATAGAGGGTGTATGGGGTAAAAACGAATTGTTAAAATCATCCCCTTAAAAACTCCACGAAAAATCAACTTGCTCCTCCCAAGATTGGTCAAAAATATTTGAAACAATGTCATTCCAAACTTGGTAGGGAAGTGTGGGTGGTATGAATGTGCCATGATCTTGATTATTTTAAAAAAAAATGGGATGCTTCTCCCACGAATGATTAAAAGCATTAAAGAGTGAGGTATCCCAATTATCATCTTCCATGCAACAACGAGATTCAAGATTCGATGGACAATAATGTAGAGAAATGATTTCCGCCACAACATTCACATAAAATAAATTCGTACGTCCAAAATGGCCCCATTGATGAATCCATGTTCAAAAAAAGATAAACTCATGACTTGTTACTAGTACACACATGATGATGTATGACAAACAACAAGGGTGGTAGAAAAATCGACTTTTAAAATTTTGACTTCCAACAATTCGAGATTGTTGTCTATCCCTAGAAGTGGTGCCAAAAACTTGTTGCGAGATTTATCTAAAAATAAATCTCTCGGATTATTAGCAAATGGAGACCCGCGCAAGTATACACTTGTCAATACATTGTCATCTTAAACAAATAATAAAATGGTAAAATACCAAGTATCGATCCACAGGGACAGAAAAATCCGAACTTTCGTAAGTCAAACCAAAAAACAATTTCAGATGCCGAAATCGAAGAAATATTTTTTGGTCGGTTTTTAACATCTACTTAATGAAAATAAACTTCTTTAGGTGTGGGATTCGTTAAGATTTTTCAACAATTAAATAAAGTGAAATGTAAAATTAATTTATCGAACCATTAGTTTTTCTAAGGCACTTTTTCGAAGTTGAGAGAGACACTTATCTATAATGTTTCCAAAATAGAGAAAAGTCTAAACAACAACACAATTTGTTCCTTGTATAAACTATATGGAATGAAAACAAGTTTTCTTGTATCCAAATAACTCTCTCGAGTATATCTCCATATCATTCAAGTTGACGTGTCAATACAACTTATATCTAATAACGTCACACTTTAACATTTTCAACAATGATCAACTTGTCAGGAAATGATTTTATAAGTATAATCTTGAATGAATGGTTGAAAGAATTATTAATTAATAATTTCTACCATAAAAAATTGGTTTTAATCTCAACTTCACCCCACACCCAAACTAAGGTTGTTAGTCTATCATCGTTCGGGATCTTTGCATTTTTAAAGTGAAGAAAAATAAACATTTACAACTAAAAATAAGGATTACGATAAATTGAAAACTAAGTTACGACGATTTAAATAAAGAATAATGGTAGAATAAAATATTACGAGAATTCAAAAGTTAGAGTAAAATAATTACGATGACGTAATGAAATAAACAAATTGAGGAATAATTAAAATGCGATAATATAAAAACATAATATTAAAGTGCGGTAAATAAACGATATATAATAAAGCAGATAAGAAATACTGAAAGTTAAATACTTATATAAAAACAACTAAATATGTTCAAACTTTCTCCAAATGATTAGAGAATAAAAGTACCAACTAAATATAGAATTGTTGGGAGTGATGGGATGATTGTGTGATTTTCTAACAAACATCTATGGCCTTTTATAGCTAACAAAAGGGAGGGGGAAGTATTACACAATGGGTAAAAACAATTTAGCACATGACAAATCTCTCCAAATATTCCCACCAACTCATGCATAACCAACTCATGCATAGGTGGAAGAATATTATAGGAATATTCCATAAATCTCGAGGTGGCTTGATGCTGGAGCACGCTGCTATCTCCCTGTTTTTCGGCATTCGAATTCTCCCAGCAAAAACGTCCAAAAGTCGCCAAATTAGATAGTTTCTACTTCTAAGCTCCATAAACAATAAAAATATAAAATAGTAATGAAAAAGACTCGAGTCATCCATTTAAAGATGTAAAACGCAAGAGAAATATGGGGAAATTATGTTATATTATCAAATAAATAATACTTACCAACAACAATAATAAATAAAAACGATAAAGTAAGAAACACGTATCAATTGGTGACACGGAAACCCCCTTAAACGAGTAAAAATCATGGATAACGTTGGGTCACTGTTCCACTGGTAGTAAAGGAAGGTAGGTGTAGAACAATTGCATTCCTTTTAACTAACTAGCTAGCTAACACAACACTTGGTATCTCTTTTGAAACAAATATAGAGAAAAATGTTGGTGAACTCTGCTATCGATCCGTCTCCACTATCCGGTGGAAGTCCCCCTTTTTATCCCCTCCGTTCGCGATCCTCGGCCAATCAATTGGGCGTGCTCTGAGTCTTCTGGTTGGTTAGGCTATACTTGGTCAAAATGCTTTAAACAGATGTTTCCTCATGTCTTGGGCCCAACTTTAACGATTCTCCCCTACTTGTGTTGTCTTTTGATGAACTTTAAACAATTTGAGCCTAGGAGATGGCCCAACGAGCCTAATGGTTTGGACCAAAAAGTGGTTGGAGTAACCAATTTGGTTGCCCCCAACGCACATTATTCTATTATACATTACAAGCTATCTATATTCTATCATACATGATTTATCTATACTATATTATAAAGCATGGATAAAAAACTCTTAAATACAAATTATTAGGCACAAGGTACCATCATTTTATGCAATATTTTAAAAATCTCTTAATTTACAAGTATCAAAGCACAATATACATATTACTACTGCAGGTTTCTAACACCCACCAATTTGGTATGTGCAGAACCTTTCTTTTATGCAGACATTTCCATGTATCACTATTAATTAATATACTATATTACTATAAATTTTTTTAATTATGTTATTAAATATTTAATTGGTTATTTTTTCTATATGTC
The DNA here is from genome assembly GCA_954870635.1 of Arctium minus. NCBI lineage: Eukaryota > Viridiplantae > Streptophyta > Magnoliopsida > Asterales > Asteraceae > Arctium > Arctium minus. Next base: position 1,942,399 of record OX941094.1, on the reverse strand, counting down.
ATTAAAATATATAAGATAATAATTGAATTCTAACAAAATACTTGATTTTTTATATAAAAAAATTATATTATTAAGGCTAAATTAATCAAATTTATAAAAAAAAAACACATTATCACTTTCTCAAAATCATCCAAAATTGTACTCTAAATCGTCAAAAAAATAAAAAATAAAATGAAACATTAAAATCGTGATATATCTCGCTGCATTGCGCGAATACGCTTCTAGTATTAGTAAAAAGATAAACATATATACAAAAATAAAAACAAAAACTATGTTTCGAACAACTTCAACCAAGCATGTATGCCCAGGTAATGGACTTTGCACCAATAGACCATTCGACATTTGTCGATGAACTATCTGTTACGAGAGTTGTATTCTGGTTTCCTTGTATCAATTGTCAAGTTTTATATGTCTGTCTGCAATACATATTTCAACTATTATTGCGAAAATTGTATTTCATAAACAAAATATTCCATTTTACTAAACGTATGAATAAGAAAAATCAAGACAAGACACCCCCCCCCCCCACAACCCCCCCAAAAAAATCAAATATACCATGTGAACAACAAAAGTTCATCGACAAGTGTAATCTTATTATAAAAAAATCGTTACCAATGCAGTAAACCCATTTTCCCTGATAAATTTGAACTGCACCACGTTAAAAAAAATGGTATTTATCAAATAGATGTTCTAAACAATCAAAATTGACAACAAAAATACAAAGAGGATACTGTTATGAGATTGCATGTTGATAAGACGCAGGCTGGTAAGAAGATCAAGATATTTGAAAGACGCTTATGGGAGGAGCTCCCTTCACCCCAATCCAAAAAGATCATGGGAACTACGGCTCCACCTTCATGCTCACCGTTAGCATGCACACTAATGACCACTGGTGCACCTATCAGTATTCATGAACGAGCAGCCGTGAACCACCATGATTTTTCTTTCTGGGTTGAGGCGAGAGAGAGCTCCGACCATAAATATCTACCCTGACCTCCTATATGTTATAACTTAACCCAAAATGTATAAATATCTGACTTGAAAACCTTAAGGATTTTAATGATGATTAATGGATGGAGACACCAAATGGTTTATATAGGCAACATGGGTGCCTCTAATGGAATGTGATCTCAACCATTAATTGCATAAGATTTAAAAATTAATTTCAAGATTTCTTTCTTCAAAGCTTATGTCATAAAAAGTGAGATTAGTGCCCATAAGAGCATCTATACTTTTTCTTTCCATTTCCCACTAATATTTTCTTTTTATTTATTAAATTGTATCAGGTGTTTTAAGTTATATGATATTTGTTTGGTTTATGCTTTATACTAGGGGTGTTTAAAAAACGACTAATCTGATCAATCCGGTCAATTCGAACCGAAATAATCAAACCTGAAGTCATTCGATACTTAATCGAGTTATAAAATCTTTAAACAAAAGCTATTGAATTGGAATTTGGTTGGGACCATTTGAATCCAAATCAACCTGAAGCCTTCTGATACCATGAGTTTAATATTATTATTAAGTCCATAATTAATATATATAATTGTTAGCCTTTATAGAAGTCTTATGCAAATACATTTTAGGCGAAAGATCATGTGAGAAGTTGAGTTAACCGTGAGAAGCGTGAGAAGTAGATCTGAACCGTTGATCTCTTTTAATCTCAAGCCCCTCCCATGAATTGCGGCTTAGAAGGGAATTGATCTGGTGCATTTCATCATAATGTACGTCCATTTCTCATCCAACAGTCGATAACCACTTCTCACGTTTTTCACCGTTAACTTAACTTCTCATCGGAACCCAACTCATACATTTTAATATATCTTATATAGTTGTTAATTTTATTTATATGTTCTCATTTTGATTTTATTTTGTTTAAACAAAATAACTTAACTAGATTGTAAAATAATGTATCAAAGTTTCAACCCGACCAATCCACAAACCAACCCAACCCGTACAGTTTGGTTTGAATTGAGATTTTTCAAACCGTAAACATTAAATTGAGTTGTTCAAACACTTTCAACCCGACCAACCTACAAACCAACCCAATCCGTACAGTTTGGGTTGGGTTGATATTTTTCAAACCGCAAACATTGGATTGAGTTGTTCAAACACTTTCAACCCGACCAACCCAACCCATATGCAACCCTAGTTTATACGGTATTATTACAAGTCTATGTGCTTATATTTAATTGATAATACGAATATATACAATGGTTTAAATTAAACGATACATATTTGGTTCATTAACATACAAAATAGATTATTTGGATTGTATTTTATATTTGATGAATAAGTATAAGATTAACAAAAAAACTAAAAAGAAAATATATTAAACAGGTTGAACGAATTGAAAGTTGTCCAAAATGTATTGAATAATTATAGCTTAACAAAAAAAATATATTATCTATATTATATTATAAAGTACGGATAAAAAACTCTTAAATACAAATTGTTAGACACAATGTACCATCATTTTATGCAAGATTTTAAAAATCTCTTAATTTACATGTATCAAAGCACAAGATACATATTATTATTGCAGATTTCTAACACTCATCAATTTGGTATGTACATAGTCTTCCCTTTATGCAGACCCTTCCATGTATCACTATTAATTAATATATTATATTACTATAAATTTGTTTTAATTATATTATTAAATATGTAATTGGTTATTTTTTTATATGTCATTAAAATATATAAGATAATCATTGAATTCTAACAAAATACTTAATTTTTTTTTATATAAACAACATTATATTATTAAGCATAAATTAAACAAATTTATAAAAAAACAATATCACTTTCTCAAAATCATCCAAAATCGTACTGTAAATCGGCAAAAAAAAAATGAAACATTAAAATCGTGATATATCTCGCTGCATTGCGCGAGTACGCTTTTAGTTTTAATAATATAGTTATTATAATTATTTAAACATTTAATAATTAATACATAAATTATAATTATTTAAACATTTAATAATTAATACATAAATCTGTACTATGTTATAAAGCACGGATAAAAAAACTCTTAAATACAAATTATTAGGCACAAGGTACCATCATTTTATGCAAGATTTTAAAAATATCTTAATTTACATGTATCAAAGCACAAGATACATATTACTACTGCATTCTTCTAACACCCATCAATTTGGTATGTGCAGGGTCTTCCTTTTATGCAGACATTTCCATGTATCACTATTAATTAATATATTATATTACTATAAATTTGTTTTAATTGTATTAGTAAATATGTAATTGATTATTTTTTCTAGATGTCATTAAAATATATTAGATAATCATTGAATTCTAACAAAATACTTAATTTTTTTATATAAAAAACATTATATTATTAAGCCTAAATTAAACAAATTTATAAAAAAACGTTATCATTTTCTCAAAACCATCCAAAAGCGTACTGTAAATCGACAAAAAAATAAAATAAAACATTAAAATCGTGATGTATCTCGCTGCATTGCACTACAAAAAAACGGCATTTTCGACGGCCAAAATCCGCCGGAAAATCACTGTTTCGGCGGATTTGGCCGGACGGAATCAGGGGCGCCGCAAAAAAAAAATCGGCGGCTTTTTCGGCGGAATTTGTGTTTTCGACGGATTTTTCGGCGGATTTTTCCGCCGGAAACTTTTCCGAATATTTTTAATTTTTAAATAAGTCGATTAATTAAATAAAAAAATTAAACATTTTCGGCGGAATTTCGGCGGAATATTCCGCCGAAAATTTTAATATTTATTTTTTATTTATTTTTAATTAATTTTAAAAAACATATTTCGGTGAAAAAGTTTTGGCGGATTTTCGGCGGAATATTCTGTCGAAAATTATTTATTTATATGTTTAATTAATTAATTATTTATTTATTTAAGCATATTTCGGTGAAAATGTTTTGGCGGATTTTCGGCGGAATATTCCGCGAAAATTATTTATTTATATATATTTATTTATTTATTTCGGCGGAATATTTCGCCGAAAAATTTAAAAATCAACAACAGGAAAAACCAGTTTTTTTTCATTAAAAACCCTGCTTTATAACCTGCTGAAAGCTGTAAAAACTGCCAAAACTATAAATAAACATAAAATACAACAAAAACATAAAATACATTGTTCAAGTGTTAAAGTGTTGTTCCAAAATACATTCCAAATTTTCAAATATTAAACAGCTCATCACATGGGTGGCGGTGGCGGTGGCGGTGTCTCTGGCTGGGAAGGACAGAAACGCTTTATCAATTCACACATATGCTCGTACTGGGCATCACGTCTCTCTTCCCGCTCCTTCAACTCCTGAATTTGGGTCTTTAAATCCTCAATTTTCTATAAAATAAAAAAAAGACATTAGAAGAAGTTTAACATGAATTATAAAATAAATTGTTAAAGCTCATATAATGAAATGTGGTACGCACATGTCGAGAAGAAGAAGAAGAAGAAGCACCACCCGATGATGTCCCACTCAAGATCGCGTTGGGATCTTTGTGGTACCCGAACCCAAACGTACGACCTTTCTTCACTCCCCCATAAACCTCCTGCCACAACTCAGTATCAAAAGTCAGATGTTGGCTGGGATCATCGCCATACCTCTGGGTGACACTGGTCGAATACCCACCCTGTGGTTTTTACAAAATACATACAAGTCAATTTCGACAGCATAACGACTGTAAATGGGACAAACCTATTGGGCTACTTGAAACCCAAACCCTGTATATAGAACATGTAAGGTTGGGTTTGTGCGCATAAAAGCCCTAAATGCACATATTAGGCTACTTGAAACCAAAACAATGCATATATAACATGTAAGGTTGGGTTTGTGCGCATAAAGGCCCTAAATGCACATATTAGGCTACTTGAAACCAAAACAATGCATATATAACATGTAAGGTTGGGTTTGTGCGCATAAAGGCCCTAAATGCCCCTATTAGGCTACTTGAAACCAAAACAATGCATATAGAACATGTAAAATTGGGTTTGTGCGCATAAAGGCCCTAAATGCACATATTGGGCTACTTGAAACCCAAACCATGCATATAGAACATGTAAGGTTGGGTTTGTGCGCATAAAGGCCCTAAATGCACATATTAAGCCACTTGAAACCCAAACCATGCATATAGAACATGTAAGGTTGGGTTTGTGCGCATAAAGTCCCTAAATGCCCCTATTAGGCTACTTGAAAGCCAAACCATGCATATAGAACATGTAAGGTTGAGTTTGTGCGCATAAAGGCCCTAAATGCACATATTAGGCTACTTGAAACCCAAACAATGCATATAGAACGTGTAAGGTTGGGTTTGTGCGCATAAAGGCCCTAAATGCACATATTAGGCTACTTGAAACCCAAACCATGCATATAGAACATGTAAGGTTGGGTTTGTGCGCATAAAGGCCCTAAATGCACATATTAGTCTACTTGAAACCCAAACAATGCATATAGAACATGTAAGGTTGGGTTTGTGCGCATAAAGGCCCTAAATGCACATATTAGGCTACTTGAAACCCAAACCATGCATATAGAACATGTAAGGTTGGGTTTGTGCGCATAACGACTGTAAAGGGGACATATCCAACTACGTTAAACAATCATAATGTTTGCCCAACAAATGACAACCCAAACTAGATAGATATATACATATATACACATTAAGATAAAGTCATACAGTATAAAAATCCTAATGTTTGCCCAACAAATGGCAACCCAAACTAGATAGATATATACATATATACACATTAAGATAAAGTCATACGGTATAAAAATCTTAATGTTTGCCCAACAAATGGCAACCCAAACTAGATAGATATATAAACACGAAATATATATAGATATTCTAAAGTATTGTGCTAAATACTTACCGCAACCCGGCTACACCTCGTAGTCACATAATCCCCGGATGAAGACGTGGTATCCGAACCCGAGTACACTTCTAGTTAATTGTAAAACTAAAAAAACTAGCAAATGATTGTTGACGGGTTACCAAACATACCTGACCCGACCCATCTTGACATATTAATCGTTTTATTCGTCCATACCGATTAAATTTCCATTTTTTTTGGGTATTTAATGTGATTTTGATTTCAAACTATCATTTTTTTATTAATTATTACATGGAGTTCATTTTAAAAAACAAGATATTACAAAAATCTTATTCAATATAATTGGACAACAATTAAGTTTAATTATACTAAAATAAAGTATTATGATTTTATTTCATCATCAAATATACAATTATTATAATTTTTTTTTATTTTCCAAAAATAACCGTACTACAATAAAATTGGCTTTATAGGAAATCTAGAAAGTCTAAGAGTCTTAATAAAATACTTTATACAACTTAAATTTATGGGACCAAACTATAAAATGGCCTACTTGAAAAGTATTGCAATATGTTTATGAGACGTAAAAAAGCGTTGTATTAAGTTTTTAGGACACATTTAAAATAAAATGTCATATTAACTATTTTATATGATACTTTTGAGAAGTAACTATAAACCCATCTTTTTATAGGATTTTTTTTCCCAAATAGTGTCATAAAAACTAATACAACACTTTATTTTAAATGTGTCCTAAAAAACTTTTTAAAACACCTAAAAGTGTTCTATAAACATATTGTAACACTTTTAGATATATGACGTTTTTTGATTTTGTCCTATAAACTTAAGTCTTATAATATTAAAACGTTTAGATATTTTAAACATCTTTTAAAACTAATCATGTCATTGCTATCATATGTCATCACCTTTTTTATAACAAAATATTCATTTTACTTTAAAAAGCACATATATTCTTTTTTTTTTAATGACTTATATAGTTATATAACAAGTGAACATTTATGTCATCAAAGTGCATTTATATTGATGGTCTATAATTAAAAAAAATAATTTACAAATAAAATAGTTTATTGGTTATAAGAGCATCATTTATTTTGCTTTATAGAAATATATTATTGGTTAAAATAATTAATTAAATTGATTTTGTTGGTGATCTTTAATTGAAAGAATGTGATCCTACTAAGAATTCTCAAAAGAGTCCAATAATCATTTGGTTATGTGAATTAAAAGTAATTTTACTTTATTTTAAATTAAAATATGTTTTCATTAATTCATATTTTGACCCTTTTAATCTCATTCGTTTTAAACGAGTTAAATAAGTGGAAAGCATTGAATTTTCATTTTACGGTTAAAATATATATATATATATATATATATATATATATATTAGAATCTAAAAACATGTAAATTAAAAAGTTGGATGACAGTTATGTGTCGTTTGTTTTTTAAGAAGTATAAAGTCTGAAGTCTTATTTTACTTCTGATTAATAAGAGGTGGTGCTGAATTCTGAAATCTGAATCAATAAAACTGTATGTTTCTGTAACGTCTGGAGGCGTCTTCAGAAAAGGAAAATCATATGAATTGAGGTGGCGATAAGAGATTTTAAGAAGTTAGATCACCACTTCTAATTTTATACGTATTTAAGAGTTAAGAGGTTATGAAAACTGAAAAAACAAACAGTCTAAATGTAAAAAGGTCTAAACGCTCCATACTTAATAGTCATTAAGAGTTTTTTTAGAAAAACAAACAACCCCTTAGCGTTCTCGTTTGAGTTTTTTTTTCTCTCTCTCCCATATATATATATATATATATATATATAGGATAGATCAAATGCAAACCACCCTAATTTTGCAAACCGTACAAACTGTCGATTACATTGATTAGGTTAATGAAATTGGTTCATGAAATTGTTTAGTTCGAGAAAATTGTTTCATATAATTATTTCTTTTATGAGAGTGTTTCGTATATTTGTGTTTTTATGTAAAAAATGAAATTGTTTCATTTATTTTCTCACTCTAATGAAACATTTTCATTTTTACATAAACATCACAAATATATGAAACAATTCCATCAAAAAAAGTTATATGAAATAATTTAATCAAATTAAACATTTTCATTAATTAGCCAATGAAATCGATGGCTTGCATGGTTTGCAAAATTAGGGTGGTTTGCAAATGAAACTACCCACATATATATAGGTTTTCGGACGAGTCAGGTGACCAAAAATAAACTCAACTTGAACCCAAATATCCCCCAGAAGTTGGGTTCCATATTTTCATGTTTCATGGCATTTGGATTTTGCACAAACACCTGCTTTTTTGTTCGGGTTCAACTTTTTGGGTCATTCGGGTTTTGCACACCTCTAGTTCTACTTGGTTCAAAAGGCATGCACGTGTATACACCAAAATATATTATAGTTAAAAGTATAAAGATAAATTATTATTATTACTATTCTACTGTATCCATGTAAGTGTATATTTTCGACTGGCATTCGGATTATGCATCTAAGAATTAGGTTTTGCAGTTTATCCCTCTCTCGTTTCCTCTAAGCATTAGGTTTTGAAATCTATATGTACTATTGTTTTCTCATATTGCATTAGATATTCAACACAAATTAGGAGTTATGTATTAATTTATATGTATGCAATATGATTAGGATAACTCAAATCAAACAAACTTAGGGGTGTTTATTAAACACTTACCAGATTAGCGCTTATCAATATTGTTTACCTTATTTATTGAGTATGACAAATACCAAGAAACTTACCCTGTAAGCGACAAGACAATGATCGAGAGTCTTACATGGTAAGTATGGGAAACAACTCATACCCAGTTGTAATAACCGGGTTCAAAGTTAACAATTTTAAAGTTGGGGGTGAGAAGTGGTCTAAATCCAAAGTTTAAGGGGGCTATGTGTAATAGGGTATTAAAAGGGTTTTGCCTAGGGATTTCCTCATTTACTCTGTTGGCGGCTGGAGAAAGTGAAAGACAGGGTGTTTGGGGTGCGATTTGAAGAAGAAGAAGAGTTAGAGTTCTGCAAATTAATTTCTCTTAAGGTAAGATTCTAAGTCCTTTCTCTCTATAAAGTTTATGTAGAAAGTGTAATTGCCTCCTTAATGGTTGAAGTCTGATTTTTGTAAGTTTGGGTTTGTGGCAACCAAAAACCCTATCGTGTTCCCTGTGATCGACTTATGTTATGTTAGAGGTTTGATCCTAATAGTTCGGGGTTCTATTATATCCTACCCTAATCTTTTGAGATTAGGAGTTTTGTGGGTTTTAATCGAGGATTTAGAATCGTCTCTGGGTTTTGTTTATTTTTGAATCGCCCAGTGTTCGAAAACCATAATCGCCCCCGGGCGGCGTAGGGGACCGGGGGAGTCCCGGTCGATGGAAGCCCCGGGCGGCGTAGAGGACAGGGGGAGTCCCGGTCGAAGGAAACCCCGGGCGGTATGAGGGACCGGGGGAGTCCCGGTCGAAGAGTCTCGGGTCGTGACCCCGGGAGTCGGGGGAGCCTAAGGGGGGGAGGAAGGAGTTCCAAGGGTCGAGGTTGTCCGGGGGGTGTTTGTCCAGTAGCTATTTGGGGTAAATGTTTGAAGAATTATAAAGTCTCGTTAGTGGTGTGTCTTATCGGTTTATCGACTTTGTCGTAGGTTGTGAATCGTTAGAGCACGGATTGTGAGCAAGGACCGAAGGTGAGTCTTTTCAAACTAAACTTCCATATGATTTTGCAAGCTGTTGACGTACGTGAGATTGCTAACTAAATGTTTATGGGTTTCTTTAAAGCTGTTATTATGTGCGAAAGTTATTTAAAGCATGTATTTCTTTACGCGAGCCTTATATTTGTAAGTACTCTTTATCGTATTATATGATTTTATTTAAGTGTTGAACAATTGTATGCATTTATTGTTGGGAGCTATATGACCAAAGTCGGGGGGGGGGGGGTGTGGCCCGCCTGTGCTCATACCGGGGTGCGTGTCTCGTTTATGCCAACTGGGAGGTGTGACCCAGATAAGGCAGTGTGAGCCAGACACGCCGTTTCCTTCGGGCAACGGTAGTGTGTGTTGGAAGCGAGTTTATTTCTTAAAGTATTTTGCTTTTCAAGTTGAATGGGTTAAGTTGATTTCTTTTATATATAAACTCGAATTGCTTTGGATTTTGAACTGTTTTGAGGGAACTCATTAAACCATCGGTCTAACCCTCGCTCTTTCAAAAAACTAAAAACCTTTTCAGGCCGTCGTGAAATAGGCAGCTCTACCAAGGGTAAGGAGAAGATTTGATCGGGTACCAGAATAGAAGACTACCTTTTATCATGTTTTTGTTTAAATCTCAGTTGTAATAGGTTGCCTTGTTGCAAACCTGGAATACTTTTAAGGTTTTGATTGTTGTCTTGGGCCGTTTTTGGCGAGATTTCTTTATGTTATTAGACTGCTTTATAGTTTATGTTTGAGTTGTTATATACCCAATAAGAATTTGGTAAACGACTCCTTAATATATCAATTTGAAAATAGGGTCTGAGGGTGATTAGGGGTGTAAACGAGCAGAGCCGAGTCAAATGTTAGGTTATTTGAGCTCGGCTCGAAAAAATCATACCAGGTTCAAGCACGAATAACTTTTCAAGGTAGGGCTCGAGCTCGAATATTTTTTGTATTATCGAGCTTGAGCTCGATATTCGTTAATGGCTCAAACTCGCGATCGATTGTCTCGTTTATTGACTTGAACTCGATAATTTTTATATTTTTATTGTATGTTTCATGAACATATGTGAATGTTTGGCTTGAAAAAAGTGTATACTTGAATCACTCGGCTCGACTCGACTAGAACAATTTAATCAAGTTTTCAAACGAGTCAAGTCAAACATTAGTGCTCTGAGACTCAACTTGTTAAGTTAAACGAGTTTTATTTTGTGTTTGACATTGACTTAAGCTCGAGTAGCTCGTTAAAACTCCGAATAGTTTATACCCCTAGGGGTGAGACATGCACGCGCATATCCTATACCCCAAATGGCAGAACAACTGTTTATGTGAATACCTTGAATAGTTCAAAAGCTCGAAATAAAAGGAAAAAAAAGCAAAATTGGTAAACTGTAAGTAACAGAAAAGGCACTAACTCTAACAAGTTGGTGAAAACTTTGGTTTTCGTCTTTACGGTTTAAAATTTATAAAATCTTCCTTGTGGTTTCTATTTTGTTTCAGAATTGGTCACTAACTAATGGGGTGTTTGTTTACCTCTTAATGGTTCCATTAAGAGACAACCTCTGAATCGTTACGAGGTGAATTTTGTTTGTCAAAAAAATTGTCTGTCTCTTAATGGTTCCAAAACCCTCTGAATGATTTTGTATCATGACCCTCCCTTAACCATTAAGAGCCTTGATTTTATTTCGAACAATTAGCAAACAACCGTATTTCATTTTAACTATATCATAAGAGTCTCTTAACAATTATGCACAAAACCATTCAACAACCGTCAAACAGCCCTGGACATTAATCTAGCTTTGTTAAGTGACCCCACGTGTAAGAATGTGAGGGGAGATTGGCTATTTTGCATATTTTTTATTGTATAGATTTGAACATGTACAATATTGGATTGCATTTAAGACAAACTAAAACCTGAATTAATGGATTTGTTTGGTTTATTTAAAATATTCAAGTATCTTTTTTACATGAGTACTATTGACTTAATCCAACAAGATATAAAATTTTATTGTAAACCAAAAAGAAAAAAAAAACTTACAATTTTTTGTTAAAAGGAAAATGAAAATCTGAATATTCTTAACTTATTTGTATACATTGTTTAATAAAATAACAAGAAAAATAATCAAATACTTAAAATGCATTTGGCTAAGGCGCTTCGAAACCAAAACGTTGACTCATTTAAGGTTACGGTGCTTAAATATTTAAATTGACTAGTTTTTTAACATGTGATTTTTGGTCATTTTGCATTTTCCAACTCGCTTATCACCTGGTTTTTGCCAAATATGATTAGTTCATGTCCTTCATGTGGTAGCCCAGTGGTAAGGTAACATCCTGGGGAGGTCAGTGGATGATATCCCTGACTACCCAGGTTCGAACCCCGTGGTGAGCATCATGTGACATCCATGATCATGGGTCTGCCACATAGTGGTACCCTTAATTGGGTTGGGTCGTGATCGACGGGGATTAGTCGGGTGACACCCTTAAGTGGGAGCCCGAATACCCTGGGAACGTTTGCGTGTGTTAACTTGCCGTTCAAAAAAAAATATATGATTAGTTCATCGTCTAACTTATTTGCTAACAACTACCTTATCAATTAGTTTGCCAAACGATGCCTAAGTATTTGAGTAAACCATGTTTTTCGTATTGAAAAGTGACTTTCGTACCTATATTGACAAACTTGCGGTTTCGTCCTTGTAGTTTGGAATTCATTCCTTTTTTTCGTCTTTGGAGCTTGGAGCTGAATTCGTTTATTGTTAAATATAAGAAACGAAAACAACAATACATTATAAACTATAGGGATTAAAAGATAATAAATTGTAAACTACATAGACAACAAAAAACAATGAACTGAAAAACCATAGTATGTGTCGGGTTCGGTTTGATCAGGTTTCGGGTTAACGTCAGTCGCGCTCGGATATAGTTACGATGCATTATATATATATATATATATATATTCAAAATCGATTTTGATGAAGAATTCAATCAACTGAGATAATTAATGAAATTGATGGCATATTTAGAAATTATAAAATAGTATGACCAACTAGGATTTAAGATTTTCAAAAGATAATTAGATAAATAAATATATTTATATAATACTTAAAAAATATGTGCATATATATATTTTAGGTTTTCGGACGGATCAGGTGACAAAAAATAAACCCAACCCGAACCCAATATCCCCAAAAGTCGGGTTTTGGATTTTCGGATTATGGGGACCAAAAACATAGGGGACGTTTGGTTTGCGTAATTTTTTAGATGAAATGAAATTTGTCAAAAAAAATTGACTTTGAATAGGGATGTTGATTTCCCCCTACCCGGTGGGGAACCCGGTTCACCCGCCCCGAACGGGGTCGGGGATCCCTGCTTGACTGAAACCGAGGTCGGGGTCAGGTAACACACCCTGACCCGCCTGTACCCGGTATATATATATATATATTAAAGTTTTAAAACTAATAAATACTAGTTATTTTGTTTCCCAATTTGATTTTCCTCGTTTCCAAGTTCATCTCCAATTTCACGATTAGATGTTTAGAACCCAAGAGCAACCCTCTCAATTCTCAAGTCTCATGTCTCATTGCTTAGGGGCATTTAAGTGACTATATATTTATAAGCATTAAGTTTTTGCCTACAAATTCAATTGTTGCCTTATCATTTAATGTCCCACCATTTTAATTAGCAACCAGTGGTTGAATTAAGAATTTAAAAAATTAACTAGTGTGTAAAACCAGGTATGAACAGGGCCGGGGAATCGGGTATGAACCGGGGACGGAGAACGGGTGTAAAATCGGGGATTGACTGTAAGACTCGGTTAAAGAAAAAAAAAAAAAAGTATAATTATTCTTACCCGAATTGAACCTTAATTAAAAATGACAACTAAAGATAGTTACGGGTTAAAACCGTCATTTATCTAAACTATTATTAAAACTATATATATATATAAAAAAAAAAAAAAAAAAATTAAAACAACAACAACAAGATATCTCCCTTTCACCGTCTCTCTCTCATCTCTCTCTCTAAAAATAACTTCTCTCTAGATTATCTTACGATCCGTTGAAGTAATCGACGAAATAACTACATATTCGGAATCTACGCGACGAACCCTTCTTAGAGGTATAAATTTCTTCTTAAGTTATTTAAGTTGGTAAGTTAGGGTAGTTAAAGTTGGTTGGTAGATTATGATTATATAATACAAAGTTATAATCATGTATATGTATAGGAATGTTTGTTTTTGTCAAAATTTCAAACGGGTAAAGTTTAGAATCAAAATGGTGATATTTGTATCTAGATGTTTAACCGCACACCAAGTGATCGGTTTAATGTCTACGTGAACAAAATCCGTGCTTAAGCTTATAATATAACCATTGAGTTTAGGTTATGTGATTATTAATAATTGGTGGTTTAAATAGGCAATCGAACGGGTTAAAGTTCGTCTTCAGTCTCGCGTGTTACGTCTCAATTTGGTTAAGGTATGGATTTCATTTCTTTTGAATCGTGGGCAACTATTTGTTGTAGTTGACCCTTCCTAAAGGTGGTTCACCACCTTGTGATTGATCAATCGAACGTGATCAACAAATGTGGAATTATACACACACACATACACATTGATTTGGTTTATTGAATCAATTGTTTGAACATTTTGATGTTTTATTAAAATGTGTCTCGTATGAGATTGTTTATGAAAAATGTGAAGTATATAGATTATAATTTCTGTGATCGCCATTTGGGTAAGTGGCATATGTTTAGTTTTCATTGATTTTAGAAGAACCCAATAAATGGGCACATTATTTGGGATGCCTTCTATGGCGGCTTTGTTGTCATAGCGTCCTGCAGATGACGGTTCACCAGAGTTAAGCCTATGTGGCTTACGTGAACCCACTCTGGGAGGACTTGGCTGACTTTGTTGGCTCCAGGGCGGATGAATCGATTCTAGAACTTTACCCACAGAATATGTGACCGTGGTTAAATTCACGGGGGATCCGTTGTGTGTGCCCGCATGCCGACCCAGTTCGTGTGGTTTGGCCACCCCACGAACACAACGACTGGAATTGACGGACTTTATTTATATTACATTTTGAAGTTAAAGTGTGAACTGTTCTTGAGATTATTGTTTTTGATTATATTACCGAACGTTTCTTTTGATTTAAATGAACTATGAACTTCAGTCTCAAGAACTTTCTTCGAATTGAATTTTTAAGTCTTCCGCTTCGTTATCGATGTTTTTATTATTATTTACGAATTTATATTATAATCCATTCACTGAGCCCTGTGCTCAGCCGTGTTTTTGTTTTCTGACACGGCAGGTTCGAAGTGACGTTTACGGGGACGGAACTTGAGATCGAGCGTGTTATTTTGGAGTTCTTAGAATCGCATTATTATATAAACGTTCTAAGTTTATAAAATCTTTTGAAGTATAAGATTTTGGATTGTAATATATGTTTAGAGTTTATTAGTAGCTCTGATTTAGTTGTGTAATTATGTTAAGTCTCATATGTGACATCACCCGTTCCGGACCACGGGGACGGGGGATGTTACAAATATGGTATCAGAGCATAGGTTACGACTTGTAGATTAAATAAGTTTGACCTGTGAGAATTGGGTAGACATTAGAATGGGTATACTAGAATTTAATTATATTTACTGATTTTTAATCCGTAACTATTTTGAATTCTGATCTTGATGTTGTTCTGTATTAGAATGTCGAGACGTGGTCGCCCGCGCAAGTCTAGATCTCAACATGAGGGTAACCCAATTCCCAACCCAGTGGGCGGTACTAGTGAACCTAATATTGCTGATGTGGTCCGTCAAACCATGTCAAGTATGATGCCTGCATATCTTGAACAAGCCATCCAGGCTATGCGACAGACGGCACAAAATCTTCCTCCAAATCCGAATACAAATCCAAATCCAAATTCTGGTCCTACATCAAATATTGGAAATCCCGGATCAAGTTCGGGTAATCCAACGGGAGAAATGCATACATGGCTAGAGAGGTTTAATAAACAGAAACCTCAATCTTTCTCAATGGCCGTAGATTCAGTAGATGCTGAACACTGGATTCGGCACATCGAAAAGATTTTTAATGTCTTAGATATTCCAGATCAGTACAGGGTCCGCTTGGCTACTTACAAGTTTGAGAAAGAAGCGAACAATTGGTGGGAAGCTTGCGTTCAAACTGACCCATCTGTTAAGAACTTATCTTGGGATAACTTCAAATAATTTTTCTTCAATCAGTATTTTACGGCGGCAGATCGCGATGCTTATGTGCAAGACTATTCAACGATCCAACAAGGCGAGGAAGAAACCGTTGCCGACTACATGGCTCGTTTTCTTAAGTTTTCTCGTTTTGCAGGAAATACCGCAGGCACACAAGCGCAACAAGCCAATAAGTTTAAATGGACACTTAACTCGAAGTATAAGGATAGTCTCTTGAATCTTCCTTTTAATACCGTTACTGAAGTGGCCGACGCAGCGAAGAATATTGATCGGTCACAACAACAACAGTTAACTTCACGCGTTGACAATAAGAAACGTGGACCTGAATCTTTCCAAGGCAACCCTCGTTTTGTAAAGTCAAAGTCGAACATTAAACCATATAAAAGTTCAAGTCAATTCACGCCACGACTTCCAGTGTTTTCTAACAGGGGGAGTCAAAATGTTTCAAGTCCAATTAATATTTGTGATCAGTGCAATCTTCGACATCGGTCGGGTCCGTGTCTAAAGATGACCGGTTCGTGTTTTAATTGTCAAGAACAAGGGCATATGGCCAGAGATTGTCCTAAAGCTGGAAAAGGAAAAGGAAAACAAGCGACTACGAGTGGGCGAGTATTTGCATTACCTGGCGACAAATCTCAAGCGGGTATGATTTCAGGCCATGTTAACTTAAATGATTTATCTGTTTATGCCTTGTTTGATACCGGAGCAACACACTCTGTTGTTTCTGAACAATTAGAATCCCGGTTAAAACCTTATGAACAAACCACCGAATGTCCAGTCGTAATATCTACCCCAATGGGTGGTTCAATCTGTGTGTTAACTCGATTTTCAAATTGTCCGTTAATTGTTGGAGATCGCATACGGGAGGTCACTCTACTTCCAATGCATATGTCCCACTTTCAATTAATATTGGGTATGGACTGGTTGTCACACCACCATGCAACTATAGACTGTAACGCCAAGCAAATATTATTTGGAGATGTTGACAAACCAGAGGCAATCTTCCAAGGAGGTACTCCAAAAGAAGATGTTAGCGCTTTAACTTCTATTACGGTGCACCAGTATACTTGGCAAAGTAATGAAGGTTTTCTGGCCTCGTTACAAGATCCCGAACAGATAATCCCTACATCTGCACCCGTACCTGTTGTTTCCGAATATCTTGATGTGTTTCCCGACGATTTACCGGGTATACCACCAGTTCGGGAAGTCGAATTTACCATCGATCTAGTTCCGAGAGCTTCTCCTATTTCTAAGGCTCCCTACCGAATGGCTCCAACTGAAATGAAGGAACTCAAAACTCAACTCGATGATTTATTAAAGAAAGGTTTCATTCGACCCAGCGTTTCACCCTGGGGAGCTCCGGTTCTCTTTGTTAAAAAGAAAGACGGTACGATGCGTCTTTGTATTGATTACCGGGAGCTTAATAAAGTAACGATCCGTAACAAGTATCCGTTGTCGAGAATCGACGATCTGTTCGATCAATTACAAGGGGCACGATACTTTTCCAAAATTGATCTTCGGTCCGGGTACCATCAACTTCGTATCCGAGATTGTGATATTCCGAAAACCGCATTCAGAACTCGCTATGGGCACTACGAATTCTTAGTAATGCCTTTCGGGCTAACTAATGCTCCAGCGGTCTTTATGGATCTTATGAATCGGGTTTTCAAAGATTATCTCGACGACTTTGTTATCGTGTTTATTGATGACATATTGATATATTCAAAGTCAAGAGAGAAACATGATCAACATCTTCACATCGTTTTGGAAACTCTTCGAACGAAAAAGTTATACGCAAAACGTTCTAAGTGTGAATTTTGGCTTGATCAAGTATCTTTTCTCGGACACGTAATTTCTGCGGAAGGTGTCAAAGTCGATCCAACGAAAATTGAAACTGTCACTAAATGGCCTCGACCTACGAACGTATCTGAAGTTCGTGGTTTTCTGGGTCTGGCCGGTTATTATAGACGATTCGTTGAAGGATTTTCTAAAATATCTCTACCGTTAACCCGATTACTCAGAAAAGGAGTCAAATTCAATTGGGGTTCCGAACAAGAATCTAGTTTCGAGGAATTGAAGCATCGATTGGTTACCGCACCTGTTCTTGTATTACCGTCTGGCACCGGAGGTTTTCAAGTTTACAGTGATGCTTCAAAGATAGGTCTCGGTTGTGTTCTTATGCAAAACGGTAGAGTGATCGCATATGCATCACGTCAATTAAAGCCTTATGAGGTCAATTATCCGACTCACGATCTCGAATTGGCTGCGGTTATCTTCGCACTTAAAATTTGGCGTCATTATTTGTACGGTGAAACATGTGAAGTTTTCACCGACCACAAGAGCCTTAAATATATATTTACTCAAAAAGAGTTAAATATGCGTCAACGGAGGTGGCTCGAACTTCTAAAGGATTACGATGTTCATATACAGTATCATCCGGGTAAGGCTAATGTAGTCGCCGACGCTTTAAGTCGTAAAGTTGTGGGACAGGTTTCCTCGTTACTTGTTCCTACAGAGTTAGCTTTGGAGATTGAACGGTTCGGACTAGAAATCTATCCGAGTTCACAAACAGAAATTCTATCGAATCTGATGGTAGAACCGACTCTAATTTCTCGGATAAAAGAAGCCCAACAAGACGACGTTGAATTGTGGGTGAACTTCCAGCAAGTAAAAGAGAATGTTAGTTCGGAATTCAGGATCGATGATGATCACGTGTTGTGGTTTCGGGATCGTCTTTGTGTTCCAAATAACTCGGAGCTTAAAGATCAGATTCTGACCGAAGCTCATAAATCTATGTTTTCCGTTCACCCGGGTACAACAAAAATGTATCGCGACTTACAGACCCATTACTGGTGGTTTGGAATGAAACGAGATATCACCGATTTTGTAGCTCGTTGTCTCACTTGTCAACAAGTTAAAAGTGAACATCAACGTCCGGGTGGTCTTCTTCAATCGTTGAACATCCCGATATGGAAATGGGAACACGTAACTATGGATTTTGTAGTCGGACTACCCCGCACGACCTTGAAACACGATGCAATTTGGGTAGTGGTTGATCGACTGACAAAATCGGCTCATTTTCTTCCTATCCGACAAACATGGTCAATTGATAAATTGACAGAAGTATTCCAACGTGAGATTGTACGTCTCCATGGAACTCCTGTATCAATTACCTCCGATCGAGACCCACGTTTTACATCTCGATTTTGGGAAGGTTTACATAAAGCTTGGGGCACACGTTTGAATTTTAGTACAGCCTTTCATCCGCAAACTGATGGGCAATCTGAACGTACGATTCAAACACTGGAGGATATGCTCCGAGCATGTGCGATGGAATGGCATGGAAGTTGGGATAGTTATTTGTACTTAATAGAGTTCTCCTATAATAATAGTTGGCAGTCAAGTATCGACATGGCCCCGTATGAAGCACTTTATGGCCGAAAATGTCGAACACCGACTTGTTGGAATGAAGTTGGAGAACGTATTCTTGAAGGCCCAGAACTGGTACAAGTTACTACCGAGAAGGTCGAAATTGCGCGTCAAATGATGAAAGAGGCTCAGGCTCGTCAAAAGAGCTACGCCGACAAGCGACGACGACCTATCGAGTTCCAACCGGGAGATAAAGTTTTCTTGAAAGTTTCCCCAACTCGCGGTATCAGACGTTTCGGTCTAAAAGGAAAGTTGAGCCCGAGATATATTGGTCCCTTCGAAATTCTGGAAAGGGTTGGCGTTGTGGCTTACCGGTTAGCCCTACCGCCGCAATTATCCCAAATACATAATGTGTTCCATGTATCTTCACTTCGAGGGTACAACTATCATCCCTTACACGTCATTGAATATCCCTTGGAACACATAGAACATGATCTTTCTTATCGCGAGGAACCTGAAGCGATTATTGATCGTGATAAGAGAGGTACACGAAAGAGAGTGATTCCTTTCGTAAAAGTTCTATGGAAAAATCATTCTGAACGTGAGGCGACATGGGAAACTGAGGAGCACATGCGACGGGAGTACCCCGAGTTCCTTAATCGATGTAAGTTTTCTGTCTAAGTTTGATTTCGGGGACGAAATCTCTTTTTAAGGGGGGAATAATTGTAAGACTCGGTTAAAAAAAAAAAAAAAAAAGTATAATTATTCTTACCCGAATTGAACCTTAATTAAAAATGACAACTAAAGATAGTTACGGGTTAAAACCGTCATTTATCTAAACTATTATTAAAACTATATATATATATAAAAAAAAAAAAAAAAAATTAAAACAACAACAACAAGATATCTCCCTTTCACCGTCTCTCTCTCATCTCTCTCTCTAAAAATAACTTCTCTCTAGATTATCTTACGATCCGTTGAAGTAATCGACGAAATAACTACATATTCGGAATCTACGCGACGAACCCTTCTTAGAGGTATAAATTTCTTCTTAAGTTATTTAAGTTGGTAAGTTAGGGTAGTTAAAGTTGGTTGGTAGATTATGATTATACAATACAAAGTTATAATCATGTATATGTATAGGAATGTTTGTTTTTGTCAAAATTTCAAACGGGTAGAGTTTAGAATCAAAATGGTGATATTTGTATCTAGATGTTTAACCGCACACCAAGTGATCGGTTTAATGTCTACGTGAACAAAATCCGTGCTTAAGCTTATAATATAACCATTGAGTTTAGGTTATGTGATTATTAATAATTGGTGGTTTAAATAGGCAATCGAACGGGTTAAAGTTCGTCTTCAGTCTCGCGTGTTACGTCTCAATTTGGTTAAGGTATGGATTTCATTTCTTTTGAATCGTGGGCAACTATTTGTTGTAGTTGACCCTTCCTAAAGGTGGTTCACCACCTTGTGATTGATCAATCGAACGTGATCAACAAATGTGGAATTATACACACACACATACACATTGATTTGGTTTATTGAATTAATTGTTTGAACATTTTGATGTTTTATTAAAATGTGTCTCGTATGAGATTGTTTATGAAAAATGTGAAGTATATAGATTATAATTTCTGTGATCGCCATTTGGGTAAGTGGCATATGTTTAGTTTTCATTGATTTTAGAAGAACCCAATAAATGGGCACATTATTTGGGATGCCTTCTATGGCGGCTTTGTTGTCATAGCGTCCTGCAGATGACGGTCCACCAGAGTTAAGCCTATGTGGCTTACGTGAACCCACTCTGGGAGGACTTGGCTGACTTTGTTGGCTCCAGGGCGGATGAATCGATTCTAGAACTTTACCCACAGAATATGTGACCGTGGTTAAATTCACGGGGGATCCGTTGTGTGTGCCCGCATGCCGACCCAGTTCGTGTGGTTTGGCCACCCCACGAACACAACGACTGGAATTGACGGACTTTATTTATATTACATTTTGAAGTTAAAGTGTGAACTGTTCTTGAGATTATTGTTTTTGATTATATTACCGAACGTTTCTTTTGATTTAAATGAACTATGAACTTCAGTCTCAAGAACTTTCTTCGAATTGAATTTTTAAGTCTTCCGCTTCGTTATCGATGTTTTTATTATTATTTACGAATTTATATTATAATCCATTCACTGAGCCCTGTGCTCAGCCGTGTTTTTGTTTTCTGACACGGCAGGTTCGAAGTGACGTTTACGGGGACGGAACTTGAGATCGAGCGTGTTATTTTGGAGTTCTTAGAATCGCATTATTATATAAACGTTCTAAGTTTATAAAATCTTTTGAAGTATAAGATTTTGGATTGTAATATATGTTTAGAGTTTATTAGTAGCTCTGATTTAGTTGTGTAATTATGTTAAGTCTCATATGTGACATCACCCGTTCCGGACCACGGGGACGGGGGATGTTACATTGACCGTATAACAAACCGGGTTTGGGATATGAATCCCCGTACCCGCTGGGGAACAGGGTCAGGGGTCTTTACCATAACCGGGATCGGGGATTGTAAAACCTGCCCCGTTGCTATGCCTAACTTTGAAGGAACTATAATGGAATGTTATCAGATTTGACCACCTGTTTGGTTGACATGCATTGGAATGAAATCTGTTAAAAAAACTGGAACCTATTAAAAGAATTGGAATATGTCTGTTTTGTCCACATAATGTAGTTTTGGAATTGGAATGAAATATTGGTAAATGACTAAAATACTATTTTTTGAAAAATTTGAAACAAAAATCCAACTATTGTGGTTCTATTGGTGGTGGTCGACGGTGGTTCAGATCGACGATGTTCGACCAGTGGTTCAGATCGACGGTGATTGACGTCGATTCAGATCGGTGGTGGTCGACAATGATTCAGATCGATGGTGGTCGGCAATGGTTTAGATTGATGGTGGTCGGAGATGGTTCAGACCAGTGGTGGTTGACGGTGATCGATGGTGGTTGGCGATGGTTCATATCAATGGTGGTCGGTGGTGGTTCAGATCGACGGTGGTTGGCAGTGGTTCACATCGGTGGTGGTCGGCGATGATTCAGATCGATGGTGGTTGACGGTGGTCGCGATAGTCGACGGTGGTTCAGATGGGTGGTGGACGACGGTGGTCAACGACGGTTCAGATCGGTAGTGGTCGGCGGTGGTCTAGGTAAATCAAGTAGGGAAGATGAGGATACTTTTGTCTTTTTGAGAAAATGGAATGAAATGGAATTGAATTCCTTTTCAATTATGATGAAATGACCAAATCCATAAATAATGAAATATGTAAAATTCAATTTCATTTCATAGATAAACCAAACACCTTAATGAAATTTAGTCGATAGAATTGATCATTCAAATTAATTAGAATTCCATAATTTACTCTTATTATTTAAAACAATCTATACTTATACTTACTATATAATAAAGCACGGATAAAAAACTCTTAAATACAAATTATCAAGCATAAGGTACCATCATTTTATGCAAGATTTTAAAAATCTCTTAATTTACAAACATCAAAGCGAAGATACATATTACTACTGCAGACTTCTAACACCCAACACCCACCAATTTGGTATGTGCAGACATTTCCATGTATTACTATTAATTAATATATTATATTACTATAAATTTGTTTTAATTATATTATTAAATATGTAATTGGTTATTTTTTCTAGATGCCATTAAAATATATAAGATAATTATTGAATTATAACAAAATACTTATTTTTTTATATAAAAAAATTATATTATCAAGCCTAAATTAAATAAATTTATAAAAAAACATTATCACTTTCTTAAAACTATCTAAAATTATAATGTAAATCGACAAAAACAAATAAAAAATGAAACGTTAAAATCATGATATATCTCGCTGCGTTGCGCGAATAAGCGTCATATGTTGTTAACCGACCCGCTCGGACCAGGAGTTGTCACCGAAGTTGTGGACACCATCGAGTTAAAACTAGGTCATCATCTCCTTCTCCGTTAACCGATTCGCTACATCACTCCAACACCTTCAAATCCAAACCCTATTTCATCGTTTATCCCTCCATTCTCCGTCTGATTAACTCTCCAATTTTGATTTCGAGGTACGAAGAGGTTACAATTTGAAGAAAACTAGGGTTACGAACGGGATCGAAGTTTCCAGATTACGATATCGCGAGCAAGTTTCGTTAGGTAATTCGATCCTGTATATCTGTGTTCCATTCATTATATCTGTTTGCATTTTGAATTTGCTTTATTCGATTGTATGTTGATTAAAAAACCTAATATAGTTGCCGTATTCGTAGGAGTTAGGGTTTTTATTTGTTATTTGTTTTTTGTATGGTTTTACAGTGATTAATAGCTACACGCCATGGAAGAGTCGAAACACAAATCTAGCAAGAAGGATGATTCCGTGAAGAAAGATGACGAGTTGAAGAGGGGGCATCGAGAGAAGGAGCGGAATGGGGAGAGGCGTAGAGAGAGGGAGAGAGACAGGGATAAGGAGAGAGAAAGGAGTGTTGATGAGAAGTATAAGGATAGAGAGAAGCATAAAGAGAGACATAGGGATAAGGATAAGGAGAGAGAGAAGGAGAGAGAGAAGAGGGAAAGAGAGAAGGAGCGGGAGAGGGAACGAGCGAAGGAGAAAGAGAACCGAGAGAGGGAGAGAGAACGGGAGAGGGTGAAAGAAAGAGAGAAAGAGAAGGAGAGGGAGAGGGAAAGAGAGAAGGAGAGAGAGAGGAGGGAGAGAAGAGAGAGGGAAGAAAGGGACAGGGAAAAGATGCGGGAGAAACGTAGAGAAGCCGAGAGGGATCACAATGGTGCGGGTGGCAACGACGATGTCCGAGATAGAGATAGAGATAGAGATAGAAAGAGGCGGAGGAGAGAAGATGATCACAAAGAGGAGCGAGAACGGGAACGTAGTATTAAGGTGTCTAGTAGACGCAGGGAGGATAGTGTAGATAATAGTGGGGCGAATAAGGTTGATGAAAACTCTTCAGACAAGAAAGAGGTAAGGACCCGTGAAGAGGACATGGAGGAAGAACAACGGAAGCTGGATGATGAAATGGAGAAGAGGAGGAGAAGAGTTCAGGAGTGGCAGGAAAAGAGAAGAAAGAAGGAGGAGTCCGAAAGAGAACAGCTTGGAGTAGCTGGGGAGACTGATGAACCCAAATCAGGTAAGACCTGGACCCTAGAAGGGGAATCTGACGATGAAGAAGCAGCCCCGGTAGAGAATGCAGAAGGGGACATGGATGTGGACGACAATGTGAAGCCCGCCAATGAAATTGGAGATGGCATGGTTAATGGATTAGATAGTGAGGATCTCGCGCCTGCTTTGCAGAATGGTGACGATATGGGTGATGATGATATTGATCCTTTGGATGCTTTCATGAATTCTATGGTGTTACCAGAAGTTAGCAAGTTGAGCAATACCGAGATTCCTGTTTTGGGTCAAAAGGGCTCCCATTCAAAGAAGGATGACAAGGTTCAGGACAATGGACAACAGCGCAGAAAGAGTGCTGGCAGATCAATGGGCAGAATCATTCCTGGTGAAGAATCCGACGAAGATTATACCGGTGTCGAAAATGATGAAGACCCTTTGGAAGATGAAGATGATGACGAATTCATGAAAAGAGTGAAGAAGACAAAGGTTGAGAAATTATCGCTTGTCGACCACTCAAAGATCGACTATATTCCATTCAGAAAGAATTTTTATATTGAAGTAAAGGAGATACAGAAGATGACCGTAGAAGAGGTTGCTGCTTACAGAAAACTACTGGAACTTAAGATTCATGGAAAAGATGTACCCAAGCCGATTAAAACCTGGCACCAGACTGGACTGACAACTAAAGTTTTAGAGACAATTAGAAAGCTGAATTATGATAAGCCAATGCCCATCCAAGCACAGGCACTACCAATTATAATGAGTGGTCGAGACTGTATAGGTGTCGCTAAGACTGGTTCTGGTAAAACCCTAGCTTTTGTTTTGCCAATGTTGAGGCATATAAAGGACCAACCACCAATTATGTCTGGAGATGGACCCATTGGACTTATAATGGCACCTACCCGAGAGCTTGTCCAGCAGATTCACAGTGATATAAGAAAGTTTACCAAGGTAATGGGTCTGAGTTGTGTGCCTGTGTATGGAGGTTCTGGTGTTGCCCAACAAATTAGTGAGTTAAAAAGAGGGGCTGAAATTGTTGTTTGCACCCCAGGCAGGATGATTGACATTCTCTGTACCAGTGCTGGGAAAATCACAAACTTGCGAAGAGTCACATATTTGGTAATGGACGAGGCTGATCGTATGTTTGATATGGGTTTCGAGCCTCAAATCACTAGAATTGTTCAAAATACTCGACCTGATCGTCAGACTGTACTGTTTTCCGCTACCTTTCCTCGCCAGGTGGAAGTATTGGCACGGAAAGTGCTAAACAAACCTGTGGAAATACAGGTAGGTGGGAGGAGTGTCGTGAATAAAGACATAACCCAACTAGTGGAGGTGAGGCTGGAGAATGAAAGGTTCCTTAGACTGTTAGAGCTACTTGGGGAATGGTACGAGAAAGGTAAGATTTTGATATTTGTGCATTCCCAGGAAAAATGTGATGCTTTATTCAGGGATTTGCTCAAACATGGATATCCCTGCTTGTCGCTTCATGGCGCCAAGGATCAGACTGATAGAGAATCCACCATTTCTGATTTCAAGAGTAATGTGTGCAATTTATTGATTGCGACAAGTATTGCTGCTAGGGGTTTGGATGTCAAGGAGCTTGAACTTGTGATCAATTTTGATGTTCCAAACCATTACGAAGACTACGTTCATCGTGTTGGCCGTACAGGAAGAGCGGGGAGAAAAGGTTGTGCTATCACATTTTTGTCCAGTGAAGACGAAAGATATGCACCAGATCTTGTGAAGGCCTTGGAACTCTCCAATCAAGTTGTTCCTGATGATCTGAAAGCTCTTGCTGATGCATTTATGGCGAAGGTAAATCAGGGACTTGTGCAAGCACATGGGACTGGTTACGGTGGAAGTGGTTTTAAATTTAACGAAGAGGAGGATGAAGTGAGGAAGGCAGCAAAGAAAGCACAGGCCAAAGAATATGGATTTGAAGAAGACAAATCTGATTCGGAAGATGATGATGATGGGGTGCGAAAGGCAGGAGGTGACATTTCTCAGCAAGCTGTCCTTGCTCAAGCTGCTGCTCTTGCTGCTGCCAGTCAACAGCCTTCAACTGGTGGAGTGCCTGTTGCTCTGCCAGGTATTCTTGGTATGCCTGGTGTTGCGGCCGGCAATGAAGGGGCTGCTAGGGCTGCGGCATTGGCTGCTGCCATGAACTTGCAGCACAATTTGGCAAGGATTCAGGCTGATTCTTTGCCTGAGCATTATGAAGCAGAATTGGAGATCAATGATTTCCCTCAAAATGCTAGGTGGAAGGTAACACACAAGGAAACCCTGGGTCCTATTTCCGAGTGGACTGGAGCTGCCATCACAACCAGAGGCCAATATATTCAACCTGGTAGGATCCCAGGACCAGGAGAGAGAAAACTCTACTTGTTCATTGAGGGAGGTACTGAACAATCTGTTAAGAGGGCCAAAGCAGAATTGAAACGAGTTCTAGAGGACATTACAACACAAGCTTTATCTCTTCCAAGTTCACAACCAGGCCGTTACTCTGTTGTATGAGAACCGGGCTCAAGTGTCTTCTGGTGTATTTTTGCTTGGTTCTGCATAAGGTGTGTACAATATCTAAATAGCCTAATTGATTTGCTCCTGGATTGAAGTTTTTTTTGTGGAATCTTTGATTTACTTTTAGATGTTGCATATAGTTAGGACAATATGAAGTAAAAGATGTTTCTCTATTACATCTGGTACTTTGTTGATACTTCTGTTCTTTTTTGTTGGATGTGTTTTAGTTATCTGGTTGGATGTCATAATGATGGTCACATGTGTATCATTTATATTTATTTATTTTTAATGCATTTTTTGTAGCCTTGGCTTGAAGGAGGATCCAGATTGCACATGTGTTGAGCAATTGTCTTTGCCATATACAATTGCTTTTAGTGGCTGCCAGGAGATGGCGATCACGTCCTTTTTTCCCACTAAAAACATGTATGACTGATGTACACTGAAGCTTCAGTCTTGAGTTGCATACTCTTTCTATCTGATGTTTGTTCTGATTGAGCATTCATTTCTGATTGTAGGTTGGTTGGGGAACGGGCCTTTGTTGCTTCTTTGACAGTGGTCTGAAGTTATGACTTATTGCTTCATGTAGCACCATGACCTTGCATGTGAGACCTGATTTTTACTTGCATGGATTATAGACTAGAGTAGTTGCTCAGTGGAACTAGGGGTTTACTAAAAGCTTCCCTTTTGACGAGCCTCGTCCTCAAACACTTTGCTTGCTTGCGTTGCATTTTGATTGTACCATATGTGTTTTTTTGTGTTACCTGGTCAGAACTGGAAAGTGGTGCTATATGCCCTGTTGTTGAATTGGCCTTCTCGTGTTTTCTATTGTTGTAATTTATACATTTACAGAAGAAACAAGGAGTCATAAATCTTCCAGTCACTCCTGTTTTGATATTTCATTCGTTTTCCTTGTCTTCTTTTAATTTCTTTCTTTTTCTAGGGGATTCTTGTTTTATCTAAAACATGCAGAACGTTTCCACTTCATTCTACTTAATTGTTCCTTTCTTATTACACATCCAGCTCTAATACTATTAATTCTTCTATGCTTATCTTGTTACCAATTACTGTTGGTGGATCCATACAATAACACTCCCTTGTTAACGCAGTAGGATTACGAATCTATGAGCATCAATTGTGCATGGCAGTGGTCATGGATGACTTGAATCTAGGACAACTGAGGTGCGAAGAGTAGCAATTGGCTTTAGGACTCTGTGTGGCATTGATAAATGATGTTGCCATATTATTGCCTTACTACAGATCTTAAAGTGCTAATAGTTTGCTTGAGAGTTGGGGAAAGGCATCTTGAGTTGATTATATCTTCTCTTTATTTGGGAATGACATGTCATGTGTGCCACTACCTATTATGGGCTATGACTCAATGATATGAATAAATGTATTCCCTCAGCCTAAAAAATTGCAGCAGTTTCTATGGACATTGCACCATTTCCTTGGCAATTTTGCATAGCTAATTATTACCTTTGTGCCACTGTCACCATTACAAAATTCCCATCTATAATTAATATTGAAGGGAATTTAGACATTTGATATTAACTATTTATAGAATCAAATTTTGGAGCTTTTATGGGACCAAGGGAGGGAATGATCCAATTTAAGTTTTCCGTTATTGAAATCAAAGGCAAGTATGAGAGCGTCTGGATAGAGATTCTGATTGAAGTTTGCTTTCAACTCTTTTTCCTCCCTGTTCAATGGATACAATATCGATTCGACAAAATTCTCTCTTCCGCAGGGGGCAATAAGATGTTGCTCTCCATGACATGATGATAAATGCCATAGATAAGTATAACCGCACAACTTTTAGGCAAGGTTTTAAAAAGCGGAATCGTGCCTCAAGGTGTTTTCCCTCAATGAGGCGAGGTGTAAACCCCGAGGCGGAAATATATACACTACACAATACACACACACACCAATCTACATTCCACAGCTTCTGCTCCGAACATATATGCAATATATATAGACACATACTTGACACTTAAATACTAGACACAATATATATATATATATATATATATATATGTATCACATACTAAATTACTAAAAGAATTTACATGTACTTTTTTCAATCATGAAATATTGATGTACATGTACTAACAAAGAAAAAAATTATCGATCTATTCATAATATATGTATATGTATATATATATTAATATGCTCACAATTCATAAAGAAAAAAATATTAAATATCAATAAAGTGTGAGTAGAAGTGTGACTGTGATCCTCACACGTAGTGGAGACTAAATATAAAGAAATGTATTCGGTAGATATATATACATAATACTTCTGTGAACCGAAGAGAATTGAAGAAGAAAATACAAAGAAAACGGGAGAAAACCGGAACTCACGAAGAACAATAGACGAGTAGCAGATATGGATTAGGACAACAGGAGAAGAACAAGGTTTTCAAAAAAGAAAGAGAAGGTTTTAGTCATTTTTTAAATAATTTAGCCTCGGTATTGAGGCGTATGCCTCTTTACCTCTCACCGCCTAAGACGGCCAAGGCCTTACGCCTCGTCTGGGGATTGAGAGGCGCCTCCTCATGTACGGTTTTGGACCGCCGCCTCGAGGCATACGCCTCACACGCTTTTTAAAACCATGCATCTAGGTTAGGGAAAGGAGAGAATCGATGATTGCATCCTTTTGTTTTTAGATCAATAGCTAAAAAACAGAAATTCCGTTAAGTTTTTTAGACATGATCAACGCAAATTCTGCATTAGAGTAGTCATAGGTTAGTTTCTGATTGTGCTTTTTCATCAGTCCAAATGACCTTCATGACCATATTGCCTTGTTTTCTTCTTTCAAATGTCTACAATATGAATTTGACATGTTTTTGTTTGGGTCATCTATTGATCTCATTTATATTTCCTATTTGTCTTTTGCATGTTTGTAATTCTATAAAAACTATACTTTCTTCTTACCTGTTTAATATTTCATATTCTGACAATTCTAGTATTGCAGGTGAGATTGTCGTCATGGAGGATGAAGTTGTTGCCTAATATCAAGAGCTCGTTTATTCAAGAACTATGCATTATTTGGAGTACAACTCAAAGCAGTAACGTTTTTGAAAAGTTTGTGAGTCCCTTCACTCGTGAAAGACTGTTATGTTTCAGCTCCCTGGGTTTGTTTTCACTATTATTCGTATTATTTACTTCTTTGAGAATCCAACTACTGGGGATTTGTAATATTAACTGTTCTTATAGCTAATGCTTTATAAAGAAATCTTGAAAAAACGGACAACTGCCACATTGAGATATTGTTTTGCATGGCCACGACCTACTGTAACCATTTTATGAAATGGGATCAAGGCGACGCTTTCCAGGTAGCTACATTTAACCATGTTACTAGTATCAAGTTTGCATAATCTTGAATATTTGCCGATACATGATTTTATTTGCAGAAATTGTTTTCCTAAAGTGATCGCTATGCCAATGGCACTAGGAACTGCATCCAGGATTGTTTCTGCAACATTTTCAGGTTAAACTTTACATTCATATAAATTCATTGTCCGATGCTTTATAAATCCTCTATATTATCGAAAATCTGGATGACGAAAATAATCGTTTTGGCATGAATACAGTAGTTTCATAGTTAAAAAGAACAACTTAAAATACAAGACTCTTACCTTTGAGGGTATGGTTTATATAAAGCATAGCACTACCAAGATGTGGATGATTATTATCGAATGTTAGAAACTAGTTTTTAAGGTGTTGAATCAAATATTATACGCTATATGCACAGATACCGAAAAAAAGAACATTGCTGAGTGTGTTTAGATTTAAGATCAGGTTCCAATTTTTAAGATGCCTCCCATTGAGATGTGGAGATTAGGAACAACTGAAAAGAGGCTATATAAATGTGTCAAAATGATATGGTTTTAGATGCCTTTGATGGATTAGATGCTTTTATTCTTCATCCAGTTGTGGTTGACTCTTGTCCTTAGTAGTCAATTTCTAGGACCCTTTGGAGGGTACTATAAAAGAGCATCTCCAACAACATTGTTAAAATAGACAAAAGTAAACTTTTGTTCCCTAAACCTCTCCAACAACTTTGCTATCTTGTTTGCTATAATAGAAAAAACTTGATTATTTTATTCAAACCTACCAATGAGATTCAATTATTATCATTTTACATTAATTTTTTTTAAAGTGTATTGGGATGATAAATTAGAGAATATTATAATAATATAAGTTGTTTTAAAATCTCTAAAATAGCAAATCTGTTGGAGTTGAATGTAATACTTTTTAGAGATTTTCACTTTTGGTTCTCTATTTTAGAGAAATTATAGGAAAGCTGTTGGAGATGCTCTAAGGGTCTTTGGTCTTTACTTTTTTATATTTTGCTTTGTGCCTATTTTTTTTCTTTTTTTGTTTATTCACTGATCTTGGTTCTTTTTCTTTTTCGCTCGCACTTTTCGACAAGTCTGTTTACATCCCACCCCATACCCCGCTTTGGAGTAAGATATACTAGAGATGCACAAAAAACCTAAGCCCGAAGTTGGGTCCAGACCTGGTTAAGCCCAAAAAAGCCCGATCAGGCTTTCTTCTTGACCCGGCCTGGGCCTAAAAAAGCCCGGTTCTTTTTTTGCTCACTGGAAATGGGCTTTTGGGAGGCCCTGACTCGAAAAAACCCGGGCCTTGTGCATTTCTAAGGTACACCGAGTTGGTTTGGTTTTTAAGGATCTTTGGTACCGACTTGTGTCAATCAAGGTCCCACCAACATCTTATGTCGGGTTTTTGTGATTATAAATAGGAGTTAGCTCTTTGCTGAAAAAACAAATGAGTAACATATTCAATACTTGAAACTCGAAAGGCAACGGTTGTTAACTCTCCCTCAAGGGCTTCTTGCTTTAGCCTCGTCTTGCATCATTCAATGATTTTTTGAAGCATACGAGCGTTTAGCATGGAGCTCTTGGGGGAGTACTAACAAACGATGTCTTTTTTTCTTCTTCTTGTGTGCGAATCTGGATGCCGTCAAGGCATTTTTTGCCATCTCTCCCTCAAAGACTTCTGACCATTTCAAATGGTCCGAAGTCTTTAGGGAGGGATGACAACAATTGTCTTGATTTATATGTTCTCTGTTGACATTTAAGAACCAAACCAAACGAACTCAGTATATTCCACATAGAGGTCGGGTTTGAACATTTTCCCATTTTGTCCCGTTTACCTAATATATTTCAATCTTTTTTCAGAAAAAAGTAATTATTATTGGTACTTTCGCGTGTGTAATGTTTCTGCGAAAGCAGTAAGGTTTGAGGGATATGTATTCATTTTCCATGTCTAAAAAGTAAGCATTTACCACGTATCACTTACCTTATCGGGTGAACATGACAATGATCGAGAATCTTATCAGGTAAGAGATATAACTATGACCGAGGATCTTACCCAATAAGCACTTACTAAACGATGCTTACAAACATTTCTTTTTGATGGTCGTGAATGTTACCTGATAAGGTAAGCGAGGCTGTGAGGTTGGTGATTCTTGCCGGTAAGCGCATATGTAAGTGTTTGGTAAACGACTTCTAAGTTCATTCACATTGCATACAGGTTGATCGGAGTCGTTATAAATTTTGTACTTACACGGATATGTGTGAATGGGACAAATCCCTATTTTCTATGTCTGATTTCCAGGTTTTCTTTAAGGGACATGTTTGAAGACCGATGGCTCCATCGCTTACCAGAGTTTTGCATGGCCGCTTGTTGTAAAATATTCGACCTCTTACAAAATCCGCATAACAAATGTTTAGACTCGACCAAGTGTCTTATTCTGTTCTGTTGTCGTAAAATTTAGGTAAGTTAGATTTGCATAACAGAATAAGAGATTTCGATTTGATGCATTTTGTTGTGTTTATTAGTAAAAGTTTGAATGTTAAATAAATCAACTTCTAACTTTAAAATTTATGTAAATGAAATGCATATAAATTTTGTAAAGATTATAATATGGAAGTAAAACAAAATTTCACTGCCAACTTGTTAAATAAATAAAAATTAGATGCCTAATTATGATTTATCTATGTTTTAAACGAATCGAACGGACATGAACTAAGACTTGTTTTTGTTCTCCCGTTTAACTTAATTAAACAAAAGAACAAACGCGAACACTAAAGGAACTAAATTTTTTGTGTTTGTTCGTGTTCGTTCGTTAAGATGCTAAACAAACGTAAACGGAAAAAACATGAAAGAATCGTATACAAATGAACAAAGAGTAACTATCATTATCCATCATTTATCATTTTGTTCCTAAAAAGTAACATAACAAAATGAAAAATCTGGTAAACTTAGGAGGGAACAAAATGAATTCTAGAAATTTAATTTGATTAGTGATTTTATGTATTAATGTCATAATATAAAATTACAATGTGACGAATGTTCACAAACGTAAATGAACAAATAAGACCACTGTTCATGTTTATTCATATAAATAAATGAACAAAAAGCTATGTTTATGTTTCCTTATTTATTAAGCAAACAAATTTTCCGTCAAAAAGATTCACGAACATTTTGTTGAACATTTGGTTTGTTTACAATCTAAGGTAAAATTGTCTTGATTCTCTATTTTGGAGAAGATTTTGAAGTATTTGTTGAATATGTTTTAATATGATTCTAGTGGGTTATTTTACAAGTTGCCATTTCGTTTCCAAGCTTTCATGTCCGTTTCACAAGTCAACCCCAGTACTCCACGATAATCATATTTAATTAAGAAAAAAAATACATTTCGAAAGTTGATGCACTTGCAAAGTAGACCAAAAAACAATAGAAGGGAGTCATTTTATAACCGCTATTTTGAACTTACAAATTTTAATGAAAATAAAAACACCAACAGTATAAGGATTATTGAGGAGTGACAGTGAAACGAAGCGGAAATGAATTTTGCACTTTTTCTTGTTAATTCGATCATGTATATAGGACAGTTGTTTTATCGAATTTTTGCTACTGATGTGTAGTTAAAGTTGTTGGACCAAGATGATTTCAAACATGACTGTCTGTAAATTACTCAAAATATATAAAAAGAATTGGAAATGTGTTCAGATTTTTGAAAGCAACATATATTGTACTTTATATCTATCTGAAAATCATGGTAGGTTGCTTCTATATCTGATTTCTTTTCTGATATCCTATAACAATATTATAGAAAATCCAGGGGAAGAACCCGTCCATGTGACGAAAGTGAAATGACCAAGTTAGGACCAAATATACTCACTTTGGTTTGTCTTCTAGATTTTGTTTAAATATCATTTATTGTAAAAGAAATCGAAGATGGGTTCTTATTTAGATTGGAATACAATACGAAGCGGACTGGTTTGTCTATTGTTTTTTTAAACTTGAAAATAATGACGTTAATAGACGGTTTATGCAACCCTTCAAATCTACCGTAAGTGTACGGTATCAATCAAATAATACGTACTAAGTACAAGTATCGATCCAAGGAACTACGAGTTTAAGTACCACAAAGGCTACCACAACTTCTAACTGGACTGTTGATAAAATGATTTAAGTATGATTAATTACACTACTTATCTAGAGAAAATGGAAGTAAGCACGGAAATAAGATTCAAACAATGATTCAAACACCACAAAGAGAATACTTAAATGATTAGGGAAGGCTAGGGGTTGGATTTCATTTGGATTCCACCAACAAATAGACAACACATATTCAATAAATCAAGACACAAGGTTAAATTTAGCAATTCCAAAATTACTTACTATTCTCTCTCAAACAATATCAAGAATGCATCATGTAATGTATATTGAAATCTCTCGATTAATAAACATAAACATTCAACTCATTAAGCACAATAATCACAAACACATAACTAGGGTTTACTTGTTATATCTCTATCTAATATCTCACCCTAGTTTATCCAACTTTTATCAAGTTATAAAACCAATTTCTCAAGAGGAAATACAACCAAAAGATGAATAAGATGGTCAATCTCATAAACAATAAGAACAAGAAAGATAAACTTCAACCAACAAGTGTAATGACTAATTAAATGCATTTAATGGTATAAAACCAAAATCCATCATTCCCCCAACCTCAAAGAGTTTAGCTCATGTTACTAGACGCAAATAACACCATAAAAAAGAAGATGACAACATCAAATACATTGTTTCTCAACAAAATATCAATAGAATGAATAAACTCCCTCAATGATTGATACACACTACCAATTTTTAGCTCCAATTGTTGTTTCCACCTTCCCAATCAAACAAGTCTTCTTTTCAGCTCCAAAAATGGTTTAGAATAGCTCTCCTCAGGCCTAGCCTCCAAAAACCCCGAGATAACCCTAAACATTAACTTTCTGCAACTTTTTATACACTCAGCCCCTGTTTGCGAGAGTGACACACGAGAGTGACACACGAGAGTGACATGTGTCACTTTCGCTAAGAATCCTCATCCTTGCGGTACACTTTGCGTGATAGTGCCAGCGAGCGTGTCACTTGTCACTTTCGCATGACGCTTTAGCCAAGACCAAATTTGCTGATTTTCTTCGCCCGTTCACTTGGTTCGATACTTTCCTCGTCCGAGATGTCAAAATGGAGTAATAATATGCAAACTTTTCTTCCACTTGACATCTTATATGTCTACACATAACTTGCACAGAAATATTAGTCCGAAATGTCAATTCTTACTTTAAGACAAGCCGTAAACTTATGATTTAGAGGGTAAAAACCTGTCAGATAGCGAAGTTATCAGACGTTATTTTAGAGTTATAATTTTTTTGATTAAAATGACCCTAGTTCATATCTTATTTACATTCAGTTTGATGCTTAATCAGTTTAAATTAATTATTTTGATCGATTATGTTATTTAGACTTTTAGTTCTGATTTAAACTCGTGAACGACCTTATACTTCATCCTTCCTAAAAATAAATATGAAATATCCGTAATGAAAAAGAAAATTTTAGAAATATGTACTTGCTAAGCTTTTTAATTGACTAAATGATTGTTTTTACATTTATTACTACATAAACTAATTAACTTCTCCATGTCATAATTAATGATAAAAGTGAAAAGTAGACAATTAGGGACCATTTACCAAACTTTTACCGGGTAAACACTTACATGATGTTACTTACCTTACCTGGTGAGCATGACAAGAACTGATAATTTTACCTGGTAAGAGGCATATCAAGGACCGAT
This sequence comes from Arctium minus, assembly GCA_954870635.1. Taxonomy (NCBI): domain Eukaryota; kingdom Viridiplantae; phylum Streptophyta; class Magnoliopsida; order Asterales; family Asteraceae; genus Arctium; species Arctium minus. Next base: position 1,906,436 of record OX941094.1, on the reverse strand, counting down.
AATCTTATCTGGTAAGTAATGGATAAGCCTCTTACGCGACAAGTGCTTACCGGGTAAAAGACGTTATCAACAATCTATTTTGATGGCTAAGAATGTTAACCGATAAGGTAAGTGAGGGTGTTGACTCTTCCCAGTCAACGCTTACCCGCTAAGCGTTTTGAAAGTTGATACTTATTTTGGAACAGAAAGAGTACGAGACAAGACAAGAAAACCTTGTTAATACCCGTTTTGTTGTTGTTTTGAAATGCAAAATTTCTAAGTAAAAAACTAAGGGCCCATTTGGTTTGTGGAATTTGGTATAATTTAGAACGATTTGAAATTGAATTCCTTCCAATCCTGCGTGTGGTCTAAAAGAAAGTTTGGATTTGAAATCTCATAACTAATGGATTTAGAAATACATCGGAGATGACTGTCATTGCAGATTCAAATCCCATGAATTTTAACTATTTCCATCGCATCTCTACCTTGCCTCTATCATAACATTTACCATAATCTCCATGTCTCGTTTTCTCGATTCTCTCAAAGCAAATTGTTTATTAAAGAAATAAGAATTTACAAAAAAATAAATTTCATTTCAAATCTTATAAACCAAACACACCAAACATTTCAAATCCCTCAATATTCCCTTAAACCAAACCGACCCTTGTATAAAAAACGAAGAGAACAACCAAATTCCAAATAACCATACGAGCTCCAACCCTAATATTTGACTCATTGTTGGTTAAAACTACATATGTACAAGGATCAGACTTTAACTAGTCCTAAAAAATTCAGTACTTTTTAACGACAAAAAGGACCAGGTAAAAGAAAAGACAAGGTTAGATCTTAACCGGTTATTGACCAAAAATTTAAGATCAAATCCAGACCGTCGACCCGTTAAAAATATACACCAAACAAGCTAAGGTATGAAAATTAAATTTGTGGTGGGCCCACTTTGACATTGGGCTGTGGTTTAAAGCCCATTGAAAGATGTTGCAGCCATAAATAATAGGTCCAATAATTCAATGCTACACAAATCAATCAACACCCAAAAATGTGGGTAGTTGGTTGGTTGAGAAACATAAAAATTAATAACACCTAAAAAAAACTATTTTATTATTTTTAATTTGATTTCTATTTTAATATATTTTCATATATATATATTTTTTTAAAGTTGTCTTCTCAATCCTACCTTTATATGTAAGTAGTTTCAGATGAGAAAACGGTCAACTTGTGAGAAGAGTCAAAATCACATGTGACACAAAAAATGTTGTATTGACCGGCCATCAAGTAGACGACTTTTCCCGCGACCTTGGTCGTGTTGACCAAGTCGCTTGCGTCCTTTTGGACATGTTGTATCTCATGTGATTTACTCTATAATCACATGTGATCTGACCCTTTTCGCATTTTCCGAACATTGAACGACTTCTCACATGATCCTCCATATATATATATATATGTATAGGTGAAGAATCATGTGAGAAGTTGAGGTTAATGTGAGAAGCGTGAAAGTGGATCTAAACCGTTGATCATTTTTGATCAATTGCGGCTTAGAAGGGAACTGATCCGGTGCATCTCATTCTAATGTGTATCCATTTCTCATCCAACGGTTGATATCCACTTTTCACGCTTCTCATGTTAACTTTAACTTTTCACTGGAACCCAATCCTATATATATTTGTACTAAACCCTAATTATAGTACAAGCCATACAAATTAATCTCAACCGTTTTTTAGTTTAATTAATGGATATCTGGTTCCATAAATATTTCGATTATTTTCTAATCTAAAACGTTGATGATAATGAATGAACTTTGATAATCTAATAATGCATGAACTATGATGATCTGATAATGAATGAACTCTGATAATCTTTCATAAATATTAGATCATAAAAATGAATCCTCATCATTTCCATAGACATCTCAACAAATTAATTTGGAAAACTGAAGAACATTCTGATAGTCTTTCATCTGGACAACATGCACTTGTGCATATAAGTAATTTGTAACATGCACACGTGTATATGCACAAATGCATAATGCACACGTGCATAAAAACCAAAAAACAACATAAGTTATTTGTATGTACAAGTGCATACCGTCCAGATGAAGGGCTACCAGAGTGTTCTTTGGTTTTCTATTTTTTTGAGGTTTTACCTTGAACTTCCCCCTCTCTCTCTCTCTCTCTCTCTCTATATATATATATATATATATATATATATATATATATATATATATATATATAAGTTCGGGGAAAATTCTAAATAAATAGAAAACCGAAGAACCATCAAAAAACGGGTGAAAAAAATATATGAATATAGATGTCAAACTAACGAGAAAAATATGTTCGTTTATTTGGTGTAATTTTTTTTCGCTCAAATTTTGTTCATTTTTCGTATTTTTTCAAATAAAAAATAGGGGTGGTGGTGGTGAGGTTTTTTTAATTTAGAAAATATTGTTGTAACCGTTTTAGTTTAATTTATTTAAGGTTTCTCCTGACCCTCCTCTCTCTCCCTCCCCCCCCCTCTCTCTCTCTCTCTCTCTATATATATATATATATATATATATATATATATATATAGGTGATTTCAATTGGAAACCAAACAATATTAGATTGAAAACTTTGAAAATCGTCAATTTCATTTGTTAAATTAATGAAATTGGTTCATAAAGTTGTTTAATATGATCAAATTGTTTCATATAATTCTTTTGTTAATGAAATTGTTTCATGTATTTTCGCAGTTTAATGAAACTTTTTTCATTTTTGCATAAAAAACACAATTATATGCAACGATTTCATCAATAAAAGAATTATATGAAATAATTTCATCAAATTAAACAATTTTATGAAACAATTTCATTAACTTAACCAATGAAATCGAGAGTTTCCGCGGTTTTTAAAATTAGAGTGGTTTCCATTTGATCGCTCTCCTATATATATATATATAATTTTAAATACAAACATCTAATTACTATAAGAGTTGGATTCCGGTGAGAAGTTGAGTTAACGTTGAGAAGCGTGATAAGTGGTTATCAACCGTTAAATGAGAAATGGACGCATATTAGGATGAGATGCACCATATCAATTCCCTTCTAAGCCGCAATTCATGGGAGAGCTTAGATTAAAAGAGATCAACGGTTCAGATCCACTTCTCACCGTTAACTCAACTTCTCACACGATCCTTCGCCATTACTTACAAACCATATAAATCAATCAAATCAGACATTTATAGAAATAATTAGAGTTTATTTAATTGGTTAATAAATAAGGTAGATGAGTAATTTGAAAATCAATTTGTTATTTCTCTCTCTTTAATTGGTTAGGTAACCAATCTATTTCACACCCATTACTCATATTAAACACCACCCACCCACACCAGGATCTTCTCTTGCAAATCCACCATCTCATGACAATAAAACTTTCTCCATAACAACTTTCTTCAATCAACACTTTTTCAAGTTTGTTTTATTTTTGGGGAAATTAATTAAAATAGTCATTTTTTACTAATGGTTTTACCTTTTAGTCATTTCTCTTCATGTTTTATTAAAATAGCCATAGGTCTGTAAAAACCTAGGTCTTCAATTGCGGAGTTAGTTTTTTTACGGGTATAAAGTGTAAATTTTGAAAGTTTAGGGGCCAGGTCCGTAATTACGGAGGTAGTTTTTTGGGGAAAGGGGTAGAAAATGTAATTACTTTTTGTCGTTTAGTTAGGCGAAGTATCGTGTGAGAAGAAGAGTTAAGGTGAGAAACGTATGAAGAGATATGGACCCTTGATCACTTTTAATCTCAAACTCACTCGTTAATCGCGCTTGATACGGGTATTTATCCGGTGCATCCCATCCTAATGTGCATCAAAGAGTAAAGATCCTTCTTATACTTCTCACCATAACTTTCTTTCTCACCAGATCTTAACTATATATATATATATATACACACACACACACATACACACACATGAATGATCGTGTGGTAAGTCAGGTTTAGGTCCTTGATCACTTTTGATCTCAAACCCACCAATGAATCGCGCTTCATATGGTGATTGATCTGTTGCATCTCATCCTAATGTGTATCTAAGGGTGGAGATCCCTTCTTACCTTCTCACCATAACTTTCATTCTCACCAGAACCCAACCCCTATATATGTAATGCAACTGTAAGCGTTGCTCACATCCCTGAAGTAAATATCCCCGTGGCCACAAGAGCATAAGTAGATAGCAGAATTCGAACCCGAGTTGCTTTTTCCATCCAACTTGTATTTATCCACCACACTACCACCCTTGTGGTTAAACTCCTTCATTCCTAATGTTATGTAGCTTTCAATAATCTTTAATTCTTTATAATATATTTGTACGTACATTTATAATGTATCTTACCCAAAAAAAATAAAGCCATTTATTCGTCTAAATAAAGTTTGACTTTGAACTACCTTCTGAACACGAGGAGTACGTCCTAATTTCAAGGTCAGACACAGATAAACATATTATGATACTGAATTATCCATGTGTTGAGAACTTTTATAGCCGAGACACAATGATACAATTATCAGTTATACCTTTTATGCATCGAGCTAATAACATACATTGCAACTAAATTGGGTTTATAGAACGCCAAATATTTCTAAGCAATAATAGACCGCTTTATAAGACTTAATTTGTAGAACCAAAAAATAAAGCATCTTATCTAAAGATGTTGTAATAATTTTGTAGAATGCTTTTAGGCGTTGTAACAAATTTTTTAGGATAAAAAAGTCGTATTAGCTATTTTATAGGACACTATTTGAAAAAGTGTCTTATAAAAACAAATATTATATAAAAAGATGGGTTTATATGACATATTTTCAAAAATATTCTATAAAATAGTTAATGCGACGCTTTGTATTAAAAGTGTCCAAAAAAATTTGTTAAGACATTCAAAAACATCCTTTAAACTTATAACAAACCCATTAGATATGACCCTAATTATTTTTTAATCATATAAATTAAGTTTTATAAAATAGTTAAAATTAATTACGTTCTATAAAAATTATTTTGTTGTAATTAAGAATTTCTTTTACTGGATCATTCAAATCCAACTAAAAAAACCATGAAATTTATTTAGTTTATGTTTTATTATTTAATTTTTTATTTATTCTACGTTATGAGAAAAAAATAAGTATTTAATATTATATCGTATTTAATGTGAGAAAGATAAAGATGAGGATAACACAAACTGTATGGCAGGATCCATGTTACATTAAACCACATACATACCTAATAAATACTCGTATTTTACATAAAATACAATAATTTTTATTTCAACGAGTGGTCGACACACGATTTTTGTCGAGCAGGTGTACATTTAAAGTAGATCAAAGGTTTGCACAGTAGTTTAATGTGGTTTTAGCTTAATTCCATCTTATCGAGGGATTTTTAAGTTTTTTTTGGTTGATTTCAAGGGACTTTTTTCAGTTTTCTCGATTGATTTCAATAGACATATATTGTCTTTTTGGTTGATTTCGAGATACTTTATTTGGGTTTTTGGTTGATTTCGAGGGACTTTTTCAGGGTTTCTGTTGATTTCGAGGGGCTTTTTGGTTTTTTGGTCCATGTCCGTTGTCTAATATCCCAGAGCACATCTTAAAGTTTCACATGTGCACCTTTCATACAAAAAAAATGCGACTTGCGAAAATCGGTTGAGCAGGTGCATAGGACCTTATGAAACCTTCATTAGTCCATCCCCGTTTTCTACCGATATATTATCCACGTACAGATGCACTACAATAAAATTGGCATGTTCTGATGTCACAACTGTTCTATTGTAGTATTTAATAAGAACTTTATGGTATTTATACAAAGACGTTCCAATAAGTTGTTAAAACGAAGTTGGATAATTTAAAAGTCTTGTTAAAATACAATATGACTCAACAAGTAAATCGTGTTACGAGTCTTTTCATATGACACTTCTTGAAAAATATCATAAAAACCAGATTTTATTACAGTGATCCATTCGAATTTATGACCCTTATGTTCCCAACCATTTAAAATCAATCAACATTTACTACATTTGTTAGTGATGAAGACTATATAAAGGAATCCAAACTCTCATATAAACTCAAAGATCTATCAATGGAGTCTCTGATAGACGGGATAAGATATAGAAAAACAGCTCTAAAACCTATTAAAATCACCAAGAGAAGCCCTACTACAACCACCGTTCGAAACCACCATGATGGTGGCGGCATCAGCCACGATGACGATGGTGTTGATAACCAGTATGTGACTGTGAGTGGTGAAGAGGAACCACTAAGCCCAAGTGCACTTTTATTCCATGAACCAAATTTCAATGTGCACGTCATCGCGATTATGGGTTCCAAGAACCCCATCGACCCCCGTGTTGCTTTCGAGAAGTTGCCACATACTTTGCTTAAACATTATCGGTTCTCTAGTTTGCAGGTAATATTTATGTCTGGCAGCTTGATATTTGATGAAAGTTATTTGAACATCATATATATATATATATATATATATATATATGAAATTTTAATATCTATTTTTAATAGGCATTTCATCCCTATTAGTAGAATTGTAGAAATATGGCTTATATTTTTAATCTATTATAAAATGTTTCTTTTATCCGAAATCACCATTGTTATTTTGATTTTATATGTATTTGATGGATTTTTAAAAAAAAATTGGTTTATATATATATATATATATATATATATATATATAAGAAAACACGAAAACAGCCGAGTACATACAAAATCATATATGATTCACGCGACTTTAGGTCGTGGCCAAAGTTACTCGCGTCCGTTTTTTTCGGGTTAATGTAAAATCACATATGATTTTATACATGATTTGTTATTTTCTTAAATAGTTAGCGTTCTCATCTGACTATATATATATATAGAGAGAGACTTAATATTTGAGAACCAAAAATTGTGATAACTGTGAGAACTATTATCATAAAATATTGTTTCACATTAACTTTTTTTTTATCTAAGGTTAAAATTTAATATATTCATTAACATATATTTGTTTCACAATGTATTTGTTTCATATGTATTCAATTCACAATGTGAAATTTTTAGTTGTACATATTGTTTTATAAACACATAAAAAATGTTCATATTGTGAAAGAAATATATGTTAATTAATCAATACACTACCCATAGATGGAAAAAAAACAATAATTTGAATTAATACATAATACGCCAGTTCTCAAAAGGTTATTACAATTTTATGAGTTTAACTAATCATCGACTCAAAAGGCACATAATACACCGTATCCGTCTTTAATCCGTTAATACCCAAAGAATAGGACTACTTTAGCCCGAAGAATTGACCCGAGCCCGTGTTTGGTCCTTCCACATCAAATCTTCAAATCGAATTCGATTCGAATTTGGTTAACCATGCTTTTCTGCATTTTGTAAAATGGTCAAATAATCAATACTCAATAGTCATCTTAACGTAGGGGTGTAAATGAGTCGAACTTTTAATGAGCTACTATAGATCTAGATCGAGCCTAATAATCCACGAGCTCGAGTCGATCTCAAACACAAAATAAAGCTCGTTTAATTTAACGAGTCGAGCTCCATATTACAAATGTTCGACTCGACTCGTTTGAAAGCTCGATTAAACTTTACGAGTCGAGGCGAACCATTCGAGCCTACACTTTTTTGAGCCAAACTCATTTATATGTTCAATTCACAAATTATATAATCAAAATATAAAAATCTAGCTAGAGTAAATAAACGAGCTAATAAATCTCAAGTTCGAGCTCGAGCACAAACATTGAATTTTTTTTTTGAGCTCGAGCTTGAGCCCCATTTGAAAAAGTTAATCGAACTCAAGTTCGAGCATGAGCTCGACTTCGAGCCTGATATTATTTTTTCGAGCCAAACTCAAATAACCTACTTACTCGACTCGACTCGGCTCGTTTACACCCCTGACGTCGTCGTTTTACCTTATTCGCAATTTTCGAACATTCTCGCAGGTCGTCGATGACAAAAATGGCGGAACAATGAAATGGGTTCCGACAAACGTTAATTTACGCGATCACATCATCATCCCTACCATCCCACAAACCCTAGATTCATCCCCTGATCAATTCCTCCAAGATTATGTCCACAATCTCAGCAAAACCTCCATTGATGCTTCAAAACCCATGTGGGAAATCCACCTCCTAAACCTCGAAACCTCCGACGCGGCGGCCGTCGTGATCTTCCGCATCCACCACTCGCTCGGCGACGGCACCTCCCTCATGTCGTTGCTACTTGCTTGTACTCGACAAATCTCGAATCCTGATGCTGTCCCCACCATCCCGACCCGCAAGGATTCGGGATGGTTTTCGTACCATAGCTCTATGTGCTCCGGCGGCGGCGGTGGGGGATCGTGGTGGTGGTGGCGGTGGTTGATGACGGTTTGGATGGTTATGAGGTTGGTTTGGAATACGGTGGTGGATATGACGTGTTTTATGGCGACGGCAGTGTTTTTGAAGGATACGGAGACGCCGTTGAAAGCTCCGGCGGGGGCGGAGTTTACTCCGAGGAGATTCGTTTACCGGACGGTTAGTCTTGACGATGTGAAGTTCGTCAAGAATGCGATGAATATGGTGAGATATTCATTTTGATTATGGGAAATTGGCTGAAATAGTTGATTTCATCGACCAAATTCACTTTTTAATCACTTTTCAAAGCCTTTTCCAAAGTAGTCGGTCTTTGTGTAGTGGTTTACGCATTTGGGTAAAAACAGATTTCTAGAAGGAAGAAAGAAGGAAAATAAATTTTTACGTATATGCGTAAGGATCTTTATGCGAAAATTTGAATCCTTACGCATATGTGTAAATATTTTTACGTAAAAAATTGAATCCTTAAGAAAAAAAATCTAAATCTTCACGTAAAATATCTTTTTCTTTTAATCTGAAAATCGAGTTTATGCAAATGTATTTTGCATAAACTTTGACTAAAATGAGAATTTAATAAAAAAAAAAATAGCTAAAAAGTGAAGATGGAAAAATGTGGTTCCTTTCCTTTAATTATTGGGTTAATTTATGGTTCCTTTTTTGAAAGTAAAATTTTAGAGTAAGGGGGTGTTTGGGATTGCTTATTTGAGGTGTTTTTTAGCTTATTGCGATTTGGCACCGAAGATAAACACTTTTGAGTGTTTGGATGAGGAAAAATTAAAATGGCTTATAGCGGTGTCAAACCGCTGAAAAGCACTTTGTAATAAGTCATTTGGTTTTAACTTATCAACTTATTTGAAAAGTGCTCATCACTTTTTTGGTTATTTTATATGTATAAGCAATCCCAAACACCTTTAAATAACAAATTATTAGCTTATTACGTTTTGGTACCACAATAAGCTAATCCAAACATTTTTAAAAAAACTCCGATTTAACGCCGCATAAGTTGATAAACACTTTTTAAAATAAGCATAAGTTGTTTTAAATAAGCAATCCCAAACACCCCCTAAATTAAGTTTTTATTTCTTGTGGTTCGTTGAAAATTGTGATTTCTTTCCTTTTATTTTTTAAATTACAATTTTTATTCCTGTGGTTTATAATTTTATTGTTATTTTTTGTTCTTATGATTTACTTCAATTTACTGTTGTTTCCATTCTTTCTTTTCCTCGTATTTAGAATGCAGGAGTTAGAATTAGAGAAGAAAATTACAATGAAATACAAATCACATGGATGAAAACAACAATTTCAAAACCACAGGAATGAAATTAGCTATTTAAAAAAAAACCATTGGAACGAAAACGAAAGTTACTCAAAAGTTTAAACCAGGGTAATATCGTCTTTTTTATTTTTCTTCTTTTACTTTCTAATTTAACAGACAATTAACGACGTCGCATTAGGCGTCACCCAGGCTGGATTATCAAGGTACCTCGACCGTAGATATGGTGAGTTATTCAGAGCATCTCTGACAACTATGCTATAAATTTTATAAAATAGAGTATCAAAAATCAAAATTTCAATAAGAAATTATATCCAACTCTAACAGCTACTCTGTTTATGCAATTTCAACATTAGTTACATTATTAAAACATTTTATAAATACTTCATCTCAATGCTATTTTATAAAAAGTTATAGCACATTACACATTCAACCTTATTGGTGGAAACAATTAAAATAATATATATTTTTCTCCACAATATTAAGTTTTAGATATTTTTTCAAATTTGGAGATTTCTACGATCTCTCTACTTTCTTTTATGTATTTTAGCATACAATTTAACATAACTATTGGAGCAAAATAACTTCAAAATATTCAAAATTTAGAGATGCACTCATATAAATGTTAAAACTTTAGAAACCATTTTAGGTCCTTAGAAAAAAATTACAGAAAAGGATGCTTTATTTTGTAGTAAACTACAAATTTGGTACTTGTGGTTTGTCGAAAATAACACTTGTTATTTTGTCTATGTAGTTTCGAAATTATAAGGTGGCCATCTTAGTTTATATTCCTTCTTATTATTAAGCATCTGAATCATGAATTGTCTTCAAAATGTCCTAATTTGGTCATTCTCTTTAACGTCCGTTAAAAACTTATGTTAAATGAGAAGAAATTTCGTCATTTTATCAATTTTTGTTGTCTTTTAATCAATCAAAAGTCGTAGGGGTCAAAATCATATAATTGTTTTTGAGTGGGTAAAAGACAAAAAAAAATCGATAAATAACGCAAATGCTTTTATTTAATGGAAGGTTTTAACTGCCGTTAGGAGGGACTAAATTTGGATGTTTTTACAAACTACAATGACCATATTGTAAATTTCAAACTGTTGGGACAAAAAAAATGTTGTTTTCGACAAACCCTAATTAAGGACTGAATTTGTAGTTTTAAAATTAGACATTTAGGCATTGTTTGGCAAACTAGCTTATAAGCTAGCTGGTAGCTGATAAGCTAGTTTTTCAAAACACTACTATGAGTAGCTTTTCAATAAGCTAGCTTATGGTCATCCAAACATATACCAGGAAAAAAGCTAGCTTATAAACTAACTTTTTTTTTTTGCCAAACATAACCTTACTACAAAGAGCATATGCTTTGACATTATTTTATATCTATATAGTTTAGTACCTTAAATTTCATTTTACCAACCCATTTTATTTAAAAGTATTCATGTTTTTTTATTAAATTCAATTATACTTGTATCATACGTAAAATTAAAGTTTTATTGCATGAACAATTGACATATCTACTGAAGAATTATAAAGTGTTGATTTACAAAAGGAGAGTATTTGGCATCTTTTAAGGTGAAGGGAAAGAAGATGATGGCACAATCTCAACCGAGAAGAAAAACAACCTGCCAAAAAAGAAGATACGTTTGCGTTCGACGCTTTTAGTCAACATAAGACCATCTTCGGGGATTCAAGTGAGTGTTATAATATATATATATATATATATATATATATATATATATATATATATACGTGTGCGTGTGGAGATTCAAATGAGAACACTTTTATTATACGAGAATGCAAAACACTCGTATCACATGTGATAATATACGAGAGGGTACCTGGTGGTGTGAGGCTGACTTGGCTTGCGACTTAGGTGGCACCAAAGGTCACCTACGCTTCTAATTTGGTATCACATTTGATTGACTATAGTGAAATGGTTTCCTCGTGTTTTCGTAAAATGAATGTATTATCTTTTGAACCCTTCTCTCTCTCTCTCTTTCTTTCTCTCTCTCTCTCTATATATATATATATATGTGTGTGTGTGTGTGTGTATGTGGAAGGTTTCAAATTATGAAAACACGAGAACATTATTCTCCTATAGTCAATCAAATGTGATGCACTGTAGTGCATTAGAGCATCTCCAACAAATTCTCCAAAATTTCTTCAAGATGGAAAATCAAAATTCAAAAATTTAAAAAAAAATTCCGTTCAACTGCAACATTCTTCATTGTGGAGGTAACACCATTAATTATATTATTAACATATTTCAGACATTTAACAACATTTTATTTCTCTCTCTTAATCGTTTAATTTTGAACTTTCTTATTGGTGGAATATAATTAAAAAAAACTTTTTCTCATACTTTCTCCATTTTGGATTACTTGTTGGAGCATAAAATTGTCCAAAATCCTCATTTTCTCCATTTTAGAGAATCTACTAGAGATGCTCTCACTGTCTCACATTGATACTTCACGTGTATAAATATGATAAGGGTATTATCACGTTTTCGTAAAATGAAGTTGTTCTCATTTGAACCTCCACATGAAAAAAATTTAAATGACAACCATAAATGTACACCATCAACAAAATATGTATTTGTTAATTTGATCGATTTGTCGAGTAAATATTAGGCATTGGCGGATATGATGGAGAAGGACACTAAAGCGAAATGGGGGAATTCGATCGGTTATGTGTTCCTTCCATTCACCATCGGTATAAAAGATGATCCGATAGACTATGTTAGAGACGCCAAAACAATGATTGATCGAAAGAAGCTCTCCCTCGAGGCATTATATACATCATCCATAGTAGACTTGGTTCTTAAACTGTTCGGCGTCAAGGTGATTTTTTTTTAATGTATATAATATTTATATACAACAAAACTCACACATTCCTCATATTTGGTGATGCTTGAACCCTTGACCTATATGGAGGTAGGGATTTACTAGTACCTCGGGTACTGTTTGGGTAAAGACCATTTTGCCCCTCATTATCACAAAGCCAATCATTTGCCTCAGCCCTGGTATTTTGCAACATAAAAGGCGTTGTAACATGTAGAAATAGCATAGCAATGCCTTTTCTTTGTGTGGAGTATTTTTTTTCCAAGTGATCAAATGATCATAATTTTCTATGCTCGGTATTCAGTATTGCAAAAAAGACGTCATGGTAAATGACTACGATTAGCGAAAAGTGAAGTTCTTGACACAATTAAGAGGTTTATTGACGCATTTTGGTGCCACAATAGGGCAATTTTATAGCAAACAAGTTGGATCGCTTCTCGAATTCTATATCATATTTTTTGTCATATACCATAGAGATAGGCATCTGGATTAGGTCCGACGAATTGGATCGAACCGAATACAGACCATTCCATAACGTCATCAATTAAGATCACATGTTCTTTTTAAGACTAGAATTTTTTATAGAATCAGATAAAAAGATAAAGACTAGTCATTTTTTCTATTTTTTAAAATTCTTTTGCCATTTTTAAACCGAGCTGACCAAAACCCAAAACAAGCAGGACTTTTTCGGACCGATGGTCCAAGTATGGTCTATATAAAGCCAGATCCATACCGCCCCAGACCTTTTTCAGACTCCTTCGACTAAACCGGGTTTTTAGACAGGTTCGTATGCAACTTTAATTTGCGACATCTTGTATTAGTGATATTGGATGTCGCAATATACTAGATTAGTCATCTGCAAAGTTACAATTAGGATTTTTATGACTTCTTTCGTTGTCGTACATCATAGATCAATTTTTAGTTGTCGTATTTTGAAGTGTTGACTATGTAAAAAAATTTCGTCGAACCACAGGCATCAAGCTTGTTTGCGCACAAGATCTTCAGTCATACAACCTTGGTTTTCTCAAACATGGTCGGGCCTATAGAAGAAATCGGCTTCTATGGCCATAACCTCGAATACCTTGCTCCTTGTTGTTACGGTCAACCACATGTAAGGATACGTTCATTTGATGCTCTTTCTATGAATTGTCGCTAACACATAGATTAACACACATAAATGCGTAGATATAACATAAGTCCATGGGATCCCAAACCTATTTTTTGATTAGCAACAAAAAGCTTGGGCCTTCAAAAGCCTAGTTGGGCTTTAAATGTGAAAATGGGCCTGCTCAGGCTTTTTCGGACCCATTTCTAGTTTAACGGGGGTCTTTAAAAGCTAACATGGTTTTTTAACAGAAGAATCTAAAGCATGATTATGATATCTGGCTAACATTCTACTTTCCTTCGTTTTTACCATCTGATGCTAGGGTTTGATGATTAATCTCCAAAGTTATGTGAATAAGTTGACAATAGTCCTTTCAGTTGATGAACGTATAATCCCAGATCCTCACAAGTTGTTAGATGATCTTGAAGACTCGCTAAAACTCATCAAAGAAGCGGTTTATGCAAAGGGGCTCGTTAAGGACGTTTAAACTTTGTGTTCAAGAGATTTTTCGATTTCGCATTTTGTGTTTCTTTACATTCGCAACCGAACTTAAACATGTTTTTTTAATGTTCTTTAGAAAGTTATTTAGTTGTAATGGACCCTCTAATAAAGGGTACATTTGATACGTAGACAACACCTACGGAAATGAGGTAGGCTGGTGAAAGAATATTGGAAGATTTTAAGTTTTTAATTTGATATGAGTTTGTCTGATTTTTCAACATGTGTTGGAGTTGTCCCACTCAGTCTTGTCTTTGTCTAATTGTCGTGCCAAACGTGGAACAACAAGTTTCTGTTCTTACTTGATAAACCACCTCCTCCTCCTCCTCCTCCTCCTCCTCCTCCTCCTCCTCCTCCTCCTCCTCCTCCTCCTCCTCCTCCTCCTCCTCCTCCTCCTCCTCCTCCTCCCAGGGCCGTGCATAAGCCCGTTACAACTGTTCACTTGAACAGGGCCCCCAAATGAAGAGGGCCCCCAATTCTAAATATTATGTGCCTAATATATTATAGTATTATACTGATGTAGCCCAAATTCCTTAATCATTTAACCCATCTCGCCTAAGAAAAAGCGGCAGTCGGCAGTCCATATCCCAATCTCGATCGATTTCTATCTTCAGTCTCTCTTCTCCCAATCTCGCTTCCAAGTTCCAAGTTCCAGCCCCTTAATCGATTCGACTAATCTACCATCTAGACCTCTAGTATCGCCGATTGAAAGTCCCAAGGATGGACGATTCGGTTCTTCAACGACAAAGACAATGTCTAACTGCAAACGACTTCTTCTTCCTCCTCTGTATAACAAGACAGGTACATCTTCATTCTTCAATCTTCATCCTTCAATCTTCATCCTACAATCGGTGAATCTTCATTATTCAATCTCATTCACACTTGGTTCTTTCTTTATAGTACGATTTGCAGATTTGGGTTTTGGGAACTCCACTTTACACTTGGTTCTTGCTTCCAGTTTCTTAATAGATTGGACATTGTCGATTGAAAGGTAATTTTTAATCAGTTCTAATATCTTAATTCTTAAATTCGATTTTTTATGTCTAATGTCTAGTTGTTATTTTTGTGTAATTTAGATTATGGGTTTTACTTGACTACTTGTTTAGGTTAATAGGTTTAGGTTAATTGATTTAGAAATTATGATGAACAGATGTGTGTAAGTTGATTCTGTGTTGTGAGGATGATGTCGACATACTTGAACCGGTGAAAACTCGGTGCCATATTTTCAAGCTTGATGCTCCTGTAACTCATGAAGTAAGTGCTAGTACTCTATCCTTCTTTCTTTGGAATCTCGAACTTGTATTTTCTACCACTAGTGTTGCCTATTTGCCTTGTTGATCCCACATATCCATCATCTAACCTCTAGTTACATATGTTTTGCTAAAGGACGAATGGAGATCTTTCTTTATTACAAGTTTTTGCATTTTCTTTTTCCTGATGTGAACATTCTTGAATCACAAAAACACAAGTAACAAAACTGTTATTTATTATGAACAGGTTTAGGTTAATTGATGAACATGTTTAGGTTAAAGAATCACAATCTTCTCGTTTTACCGTCCAAATGTGTAACAGGGCCCCCAAAAAGTTATCCTCCTCCTCCTGTGGATTCGGAATTGGATGGATTTAGATTTGAAATGATCTGGTCTATGTTAAACTTTGGCTTATATTGATGTTGTACAAATCATAGAGCTCATATTACAAGTGAATGAAGCTCGGAAGCTAAAAATGAGAGCTGGCCACTCTTTGGGGCGCCTTAGTTCGTTTGGCCCTAAGGTCGCGTCATTGTGGACATCTATTTTTAGGACGCACGAAGTATAAGAGATTGCTATCTTGTAACCGATCCCGGTCCTCGTCCTGATAAAAAAATACCTGGTCCGCTCTCCATGTACTAAGCCCGGTCCCTAGAACCAGTCATGATCCTAGTGGGCCCAAATTGGTCTCAATTTTTTTTTTCAAAAATCAAATTTGAACATATAAAAAATCATGTTTGAAGATTCTCTTTTTTTTGGCACAATATCTTATTGTAACTCTTTAAAATCTCTAACTGGGTCATTTAAATACACTTTCAGTATCTTTTTAAATATTTTTTACACAAAAATGTTATACATGTTTTTATAATTACTACTTTTGAAATTTAGTATTAAAACACTTAATAGAAAACTTCAAAAATAATTTGAAAAACTTCAAAAAGAACTTGGAAAGCTTAAAAAAAAACTTGTAGAATTGAAGAACTTGATATATAATCTATAAAAACTTATCCTAAAATGTTGGGCCATAACCAGTCCTAAACCGTTAGATCATAATCAGTCCCAATCGATTCCGAGAAAATCGGTAACAATGGGGCCCAATTTACCTTTATACCCTCAACAAAATTAAATTTGTGGTGAGCCCACCTTGATATTGGGTTGTGGTTTTAGAGCACCCACAACAAGGGGTTTATTAAAGTACATCAACCCACGTGTATGATGTGGAACCGGTCCTTCATTTTTTTCCCATTGGGTGAACCTTGACATGGCAAATCGCTCCATCTGCATGGAGCGGTCCATGTTTTCATTTTCATTTAAATAATATAGTTTTTTAAATAAAAATAATATAATAATCAAATTTATATTTATCAAATTTAATTAATTAAAAATGAAAAATTAGGATTTATTTTAGTCTATTTTTTTAATTCTAACTTAATGTAACTTTTAGTTATTGTAATTTTTAATTATTATGATTTTTGTTATTGTAATTATTAATTATTTTCTTTTAATTAATAATTAGTTTTTAATTATTGTCTTTTATCAGTATAATTTTATATTATTATAGTTTTTATTAAATTAATCATGAACCAGTCTATGATTGGGTATGAAAGGTTTATAAAATGTGTAGAAAAGAGGAAACTGATGTGGCAAAAATAGAAAACTGTTAAGGAACTTTAACAAAGTCCATGATTGCGCGGATGCTTGAGGCTCATTGGGACATGCTGCCGCCATAAGTAATGGGTCCACTTACATTCATTATGCATGTGAATGCTAGTGTACCACTTGTATTTGTATTACCAAAAAAAAAATTAAAAAAAAATGGCCTCCAATTATGGCAAAAAGAAATAAGCCAATGACTCATGCTCCACAATCATCATCCATAAGGCAAAAATGTGGGTGGGTGGTTGAGAAATGTAAGATCCCCATAGGTTCGGATGGGAATAAATGTTTTTTTTGTAAGGGACTGAATATTGTTTATTAGATGTGTTTTTTAAAGTCGTGAGTTCAGGTGGGACAAAACGAATGATACTTGTACGATTAGTATGGTATGTTACAAATTATATCAGAGTTAGAAATCGGATTGGTGTGTTAGCGAAGACGCTAGGCTCCTACCGCCCGCCCGGGGGGGGGGGGGGGTGTTGTAAGATCACACATTGGTTTGAAGAGAGGAATGAAGGCTTTCCTTATAAGTGACTTGATATCTTCTCTATCAGATTCCTTTTAAAACCGTGAGTCTATGTGTGGACAATATCCGATACAGTTAGTCTAAGATGTTACATGAATATAATAAATTAATATTTTTCTCTCATGGTAATCATTTTTAGGAGTTTTCATATTTGAAGAAGTTTACACTCTTTTCTATTTTCTTTGTTTAAGAGAATTTCGCAATCCGAACTCTATTTTTTCCGCTTTAAAGAATCTATTAAAAATACTCAAACCTCGTATTAAAACTTTACCCACAAAAGGTTGTTACATTTGATTTACGAAAACCCATAAGGTAAGGCTATGTTTGGCAAAAAAAACTAGCTTATAAGCTAGTTTTTTTCCTGGTACATGTTTAGATGACCATAAGCTAGTTTATTGAAAAGCTACTCATAGTAGCGTTTTGAAAAGCTCACTTATCAGCTACCAGCTAGCTTATAAGCTAGTTTGCCAAACAATGCCTAAAATTGTTGTATTTACTTTAAAATCAATAAAAACAATAAATTATAAATAAAATAAACCCTTAAATTCATGTTGATAAAGTTATTAATCAAACATCAAAATTGTTAGCGTGAACTACATTTTTCGTCTTCATAGGTTCGTGTTTTTAATTGTTTGTCACTGTTTTAAAAAAATTAATAGAATGTGTTCTTATGATTGCATTTTTTGATAAGTTGAGTCTTCGTAGTTCTATTTTTGTTAAAGAAAATTGGATCATGTGGTTGTAGTTTTTTTAACGCATGGGTCCCTAAATAAATTAATAAATTGGATCCCAGAATAAACTAACGAATTGGATCCCTGTGGTTTTATTAGAGACCCATCTCGTTACAAAAAATGCAACAATAGACATTCAAACTCGTTAATTTTTCAAAATAAGGATGAAATTCATTTAATACACCAAACTATAAATTAAAAGCTATAGTATTTTTTTTTTGGAAGGCATAGTGGCATCGAACCAACGAACGACTACCACGAACACACGCACGCATACCTCCCTGGCGGTATCGGGCATCAACGAGCAGCCCACTAATTCGCCGCTGTCCCGGCCCAACTTACGCTGAACCTAGAGCCCAACCACATTCTAAGAATGGGCTGGGGGGGAGCCCAGTCAATGACTGGCCTGGCCCAAGGACTGGGTACTCCTCATACCCTCAAATTGACTCCCCTTGGAATCGAACCCGGGTAGATTGGGATACCATCCACAACCCCCCAGGATGTTACCGCCCTTGGGGAAACCAACTGAGCTAGACATGATTTGGAAGGAAAAAAAAACTTGGGTTATTTCCCCATAAAAATCGACTCGGGTCCGTTTGATACTTGGTAGGCGTGACATTAGAGCATCTCCAACAGCTATGCTAAAATAGAAAAAAGTGAGATTTTAACAATTTTTTTGCTCCAACAGCTATGCTATACCATATGCTAAAATAGAGAAAAGAAGAGGGCGAAGGTAAAAATCTCCAAATTTAGAGAAATCTTTAAAACTCCTATTTTAGAGAGAAATAATATTAAATTCTTTTTCACCAATAGGAGACATTGAAATTGTGTGTTTATGAGAGAGAAATAATATTTTATTAAATGTATTGAATATTTTAATAATATAATTGATGATAGACATGCTAAAATAGAGTAGTTGTTGGAGTTGGATGTAAATTCTTTTAGAGGTTTTAAGTTTTTGTACTCTATTTTAGAAAAATTATAGCATAGCTGTTGGAGATGCTCTTAGACCGGGAGAGAACAACGCCTGAGCCAACAAAATGCATTTTTTTGGTGTCCCACCAAAATAGGTGGAACAAAAATCAGGGATATAAAACAAAATTGGTAACTTACTAAACTACTTATATCAAACTAAAATCCTAAAACCTTCCAAAATCCTTCACCCGTCTACCTCACTCTCGTCAGTCCAGTTCTATCCCGTCTAGTCTCATTCACATATCAAACGCAGTACGCACCCTAATAGAACTGATGTCTGACTCACCAAAACAATATCTACTTTTTCAAGTAGAGGTAACATATGCATACTAGTATGAGATTTACTGGGTCGTTTGATTTGGTTATAATACTGTATAACTTATGTCTTGTGCACTCCAACCCAATATGAAGAACAAAAAACAACATTAAAAAAAAAGAGAGAAAAAGACCAAAAACTACATATTGTTTATTAACACCAAATATATGAACCGCTACCAAATGTTTGCAGACCATGACTGCAAACAATGAGCTGCTTCTGCTGGCTACAACTCACTTACTATAACCAAATTATACACACACAAAAAAAAATCTATACTTACACCACATATTTCCACAATGACTTGAAACCAAACCTACATATCAACCACCAAGTTTTAACTCATGGAAAAGGGCAAGAAACTAGACACTAACCCGGAACACCGTAAGGGCATTTTCGTCTTTTCACATGTGATGTTGAAAGTTATGGACGGTTAAGTGAGGCGTTGAGTCTGATCCTGGACGGCCATCCTCTCCGAAACATCGGAAAGGGATTTAAGGTTGCAGTTGATTAGGGCTTTGACAAAGTAGCATGTGTCGTCCTTGGTGTTGCCATCGGGTATGTCGACCACGAATGATTCTATGACTAACGTCTCACCCGATCTACCTTCGGTTACCTCCGGATGGACGGTAAGGATTGAAGAATAGTTCTGCAGAATCAAGAATGTAAAGGTTGAGGAATGAAGATGATGAAGTTGGTATATATTCAACTTATGCATGAGAGTTTTAAAATATTTTAGGGTCCGTTTGGTTGACGGAATGTTTTTTAGGGATTTTGAGTTCGTGGAAGGAACTCAGGTGTGTTTGGTTTGTAGGATTTGAAATGGAATGGAATTCCATTCTTTATAGATAATTTTAAAAAACAAATTATAAAAATAATTAAAATACCTTTTTATTATTTGATCATTACAAAACAAGTGTTTTTAACATATTCTAAAAAACTATTACAAACATATTCTATGAAATCCCTCGAAATACCAACTGCCCATTGGATTTTTAAATCCATGTATGGGATTTCAAATCCAATAATTCATTCAAACCAAGTATATGGTTGGAATGGAATTCAATTCCAAATCTCTATAGCATTTGAAAAACTAGTTGATAAGCTGGTTGTAAGTTAACAAACTAGTTGCGGCTAATAAGCTAGCTGATGAATACTCATGAATTTGCTTATTCAATCATTGATTATCATTACAAATAATTGATAATAATGATTTGAATTGAGATGATTCTTCTACTTTATCATTATTCAAGGGTCTTTGGGAATTTGACATGTGGTCAAACATTTATTTGGAATTATATTTGCACCTTTTATGCACTAATATCAATTTTAGTCAACCTACAATACAATCAAAGGTATGTCACCCTCCACCTACAAATAACTAACTAACCAACTAACAGGCCATTTATCAAACGTTTACCAGATAAGTAAGTTGCTTACTGGGTTCCTTACAAGGTAAGCATAGCAAGGACCGAGAATCTTATTTGGTAAGAGGCAAGGCAAATGATCGGGAGTCTTACCCGGTAAGTGAGGGTAAGCGACTCTTACCAGGTAATAGACGTTTACCAACAACCCATTTTGATGGCCGGAACGTTTCCCCATAACGTAAGTCAGGGTGATGACTATTGCCTTGTAAGCGCCGGTAAGCATTTGGTAAACAACCCCTTAGTTACCAGATTTCTCTAACAAAATATAATTGGTTTCACCTAGTTAATCATAAGAGGATTCATACCAAACAAAACAAGCCCAGTATATCCGAGGTGGGGTCCGGGAAGACTATTCAGACCTGATCTCTACCCCAAAAAGTAGAACGGTTGTTTCTATAAGGCCCCGTCTAGTGCCATGATTGGATTCATAAACTATGCAAATAAGGATGTCCTGGTTAGGGAGTATACATGCTTTGGTTAAAGAGTTGAGATTCTTGGCCCCAGTGGCCTTGCAGGACTCGAACGGGTAACCTTTGAGAAGAATCCCCAAAGGCCAAAGGCCCGAGATTTATTGTCAGTTAAACTAACCCCAGATCAAAGTTGTAATTCACAAGGGGAAGATGAAATTACCCTTAGCCTATGGTCGCCACCGACAATTTTGATGCCGAGGATGTGCTCCGTGTCATCGAGAAGTTCCAACCTCTCTGTGCTGGTAGTGGCCGGAAGCCCCGACTTGACATTCACCTCTCTAACACTCCCTATATTAAGATCCCCAACCATAGTGCACCTGCTCACAAAGGGTTTGTACTTTTGAGGTTGATCAAACCTCCTAACTAATGACCAAACCTGAGCAATTATAGAAATTGGCAAAAGTCAATAAACAGTTCTTCACTTGTTAGCTGGAAAATTCATCCAAGAACAATGATCACAGATAGAAAACACTCGCGAAGTCTTGAATTTAAAGGAAATATGCTTTTTGTTCAATGTGTTTCTTGTTACATATTATTAGCTTTTTCGATTTCTATGTATTTGTCTATGAATCAGCGGTTGAATATGTGTTGTTGCATATGTATGCACGATTCATCCATGTTCTTGTATATTTCCTAGCGAAATGCAGCCTGGGATGTTTCTGGAATTATCCTCTAGGATCTTCGATTGTTTCCTTGATTTTGTTGTTGAATCGGTATTTTAATGTAGTTTAGATTCACGAAGGTAGCTTTTCACCCTATACGATCCTCAACTTACCTAGGATATCTTTGAAAAGAAGCGAAAAACGGGATATCTTAAGGTAACTTGAAAGATCGTATTAGAGTCAAACACTAGCTACTTGAATCCGAACTACATTAAAACATAGATTAGGCAACAAAATCAAGGAAACAATCACAGTTCCAAAAAAATTATTCCAGAAACATCTTATAATGCATTTCACTAGGAAATACACAAGAACGTAGATGAATCGTGCATACATATACAATAACACATATTCTCAACCGTGAATTCACCAAAAAAACACACACATAGAAATCGATGCATACAACAGCTTATTTAACACCAGAAGAACATCAATATAACTTCATATTCCCCCAAAATCTGCATAAATCAACGAATCGATTGAATCCACGCACATAACATACTCAAAATCCACAAACAGAGAGAACGAGATCGCACACAATCACAACACGCAAATACATACAGCTACCGATATATATACATATATATATATATATATAGAGAGAGAGAGAGTTACGATATCGACAGGAGCTTTGACGTGTTTGACGACGGCGGAAGCGCACTGTTTCCGGCCAAGGTTATGCCGGTGATGTCTTCGTATGTAATGAGCTGCCTCCATTGTTAAATCAAATTTCTTCTTGTGATTTCAGTTCTTCGATCGCAAACAAAAACCTGAAAAAATCGAATCGAAAAAATCACAGAAATTAATTAACAACTAGAAGAAATTCGTGTGGTTTTTGGTGATGAATTTTTGTGATGGAAATAGCGTGTGTGTTTATGAATTTTATTGAGATGTAGAAAGAAAACAAACCATCAAATCGGAGGAAGGAACCGCACTACCGACAAAGAAAATCATGTAAAGTGATTCGGTCCATTTATGTGACAATCTCAGTACTGTTGTACCAAGAGAAGCTCGCTGAATACATGCAC
The DNA here is from genome assembly GCA_954870635.1 of Arctium minus. Lineage (NCBI taxonomy): Eukaryota > Viridiplantae > Streptophyta > Magnoliopsida > Asterales > Asteraceae > Arctium > Arctium minus. Next base: position 1,883,305 of record OX941094.1, on the reverse strand, counting down.
CTTCAAAGATGCTTCCGCACTTTGAAATTTACATGTGCAAAATTTGAAATTAACTTAATCCGAAGGTTGACCTGGGTGGTGGAATATCCTATCTGTTCAGGGTTCGAATCCAGAAGTACACAACAATTGTGGCCTCTGAGGTTTAATCAGGGCGGATGTCTTACGATCATAATTTGTCAAAGGATTAGTCTAGGCATAGCCTAGGACACACTTCCAAAAGAATTTTTTTTTGAAATTGACTTTATAGTTTTCGGTATCTGAATTCCGGGGAGAAGTGAAGTTATGGTGAGAAACGTAAGAATTAAGAATGAATCTCTACTCTTAGATGTATATTAGGATGAGATGGACCGAGATGAGATGTACTTAGATGTAGGGGTGCTCATGGTTTGGGTTGATCGGGTTGAAGACATTTAAATAACTCAACTCAATACGTGCGGTTTGAAAAATCTCAACTCAACTCAAATCAAAATACAACCCTACCCAACCCAAACCGTACGGGTTGGTCGGGTTGATATTTTGATACATCAAAACATTCTTCTAGCTTGTTTTCTCTAATTTACTCGTAATTTCTTTTTCATCATCAACCATTTGATACAACCTATTCGTACTTCTTAACACATTCAATTAATTTTCTCAATTTGCACACACACACATAGAGAGAGAGAGAAAGGATTATGCGAGAAGTTAAACATTTTGCGAGAATGCGAGAAGTGTGATATCATATATGATTACACGGTATGTGAATGTGCTTAATCATTTATGATTAAACGTCTATGTATTGTCAATATAACATGTGTTTAATCATACATGATTAAGCTTGTGTATCATATATGATTAATCACTTCTCGCCTTCTTGCAAAATGTTTAGCTTTTCGTTTGAACCTGCCCCTATATATATATATATATATATGTTCACGGTTATTAAATATATACACAAATGAGTTATTTAAAGATGGAGAATAGATTGAAAATATATGTATATGAAGAGGGTACGTGATAATGTCATTGTCTAAATGTACATATTAATAGAGATTCAACAATCATATTAAATCCAATAAATAAAATAATATTGGATTCAACGAGTTGGTTTGGGTTCAAATAAAAGTAAACCAATATCAACCCAATACTTACAGTTTAAAAATTTTACAACTCGATTAGACATCAGGTTGCTATGGATTGAATTATTTCGTGTTGGATTGAATTAGGTTGATCAGGTTGGTCGGGTTTTTGAGTTTTGACCACCCCTAGTTATAGATGCTCTAAAAAACTAGTCATTTTGTGATGGAACCTTCTGAATTTGGCTAATTTTGTAATTATCCCTTCTCTATTAACCCCTTTACTTGCTATTTGTATTTCATGTTAAAGACAATAATATAACACCTTGTTTTATTTATTTTCAACACTTTAAATTGTGTTCACTCAAAAATAGGAACACTATCCAAAATAATCCAAAAGATGCATGGTTCATGACAAAGACTATTGATGTGATGGAATATACCCATGGCATCTAAAGTATTGCTCTCATTTGATGACAAAATTTTGATAGATAATTTAGTTAAATATTTATAATGTAAATTATAGATTTGGTTTGATTTATTATGTAGAACATCTTATCTTATCTATGTATTTTTTCCATGAGCCCTTTTTAACATGAAAATTAGTTATTCCAATAAATAAAATTCGTTTTAGATTGATATGGGGCGTCTGATCGGTTGACACGCTAAAACTATAGTTAACGAATTTTGTGGAATTTTTACTCCGGACATACTGTGTTGGCTTGCGGCGAAACTTTCCATGATCCCTCTCCAACATTAATAAATGATCTTGGACCAGGAAAAAAACTCAAAAAACACATTTTCGTGCCTGTAATTTTCGGGCCTACCTCGGGTCGAAATGAACGAACATGTGTTGTTCGAGTCGTCGAAACCCCCTCAAATTATGACGGGTTATCACGAAACTTTCTACAAGCCCTTTCTAATATGAACAAAGGTGATTCAATGAACTAAAATAATGTTGGCTTGCCACGAAACTTTCCACGAGCCCTTTCTAACACGAAAAATAGTTGTTCCAATAAAGAAAACTCGTTTTCAGGTCGATTTTTTTTAGCATATATTTGGTCGATGCGCCAAGGCAATAATTAACGAATTTTGTGGAATTTTCTCCTCCGGACCATTGGTGCCGGATTTAGGGGTGTTCAAAAAAACCGGAAAACCGAGCCGAACCGTTTGATCTGAAACCGAAAAAACTGAAAACCGAAAAACCGGGTATTGATGGGCCGGTTTCGGTTTTAAATTATAGGTATCCGCGGGTAGCCGACCCAAACCGGTTATATATATATATAAAACAATTAATAATATTATATTTAATATTAACTATTTAATTTTTAAATAGTGGATATTTATAAACAATAAAACTTATTTCAATTTCTTTTTCTTTGATTTTTATGTATTTGTTATGTATTGGTTTAAGTTTTTTATTTTGGTATTATTTTTATATTGCAAATACTATTTTCCTATAAATCCGGGTAACCGTGAACCGAACCATGTATTGGGTCATATAAGATTTAAAGATAACATCTCCTTAGTCCTTTTTGATGTTTGAACTTTGTACTTTGAGTTTTGGTTCTTTATGATAGCTTAGTTTTGGTTAAACAGATCGGTGAGTCGAAGACAAACGAAATCAACATGAAGGAAGTCTACTATGCGGATTGAGATGAACTTCAAAGTGAACTAAGCTTAGCCTGCCGATTCCTATTCGGCAGATCACCCCTATGCCGATTTCCTATTCGACATATCCTCCTCATGTTGCCGAATCACCCTTGTTCGGCACAACTCTCCTATGCCGATTTCCTATTCGACATCACTGTCACCTTTTCGGCAGTTTTCCTTCTTACTGATTGCTCCTTTATCTGTAAGATCATTTATGTCAAACCCTCTTGATTTGACATACTTCCTCATTTTCAATGATCTTCTGACAATGAGAATGGAAGCTTCCTTCTTTGAGAAGATATACACTTGGTCTAAATGTGATTGAGACGTTTATTTTCTAATTGATCTCAAAAAGATTTACCCATGAATATTTTATATAGATATTGTACTTTCCTATTACAAAAGTTACCTTTTGTATTGTGATAAGTCACATCAAATATCTTATAATTTATTGACAATATCTCAACCACCCATGCCTTTAATGCTCTATGTCCTTTGCACTCATTACATTGGATAGTTTATAAAGGATGGAGGTAGCACCTTGCTACTCATGCTTTCAGCTCAAGACTTCTCATTTGCAAGATTTCAAGCAGGTTGATAGTTTTCCTTTTCTCTCTAAGATTTAGTCTATTTGTTCTTTAAAGTCTTCTTAGTGTTAGATTGTTCTTGAGTAGTTCTTAGCTATTCTTTTCCGCAAACAATCTTTTTTTTCTCTTTGTGTAATTCTTGATATTTTATATCAATAAAAGAATTAAAATTAAGTAAATTTTGAGTATTGTATTCAACCCCCCCCCCCTTTCTACAATACTTGTTTTGCTATCTCGGGACTAACACCATGGGTAACCGACTAACTTCGGTTCGGTTTGGTTCGGATCGGTTCATCATGCGGTTCGGTTTCGGTTCGGGTAACAGGTATCCCTCTCATGCGGTTCAGTTCACATTTTTCTTACTAACCGAGCCGAACCGAACCATGGACAACCATAGCCGGATTGCAACGAAATTTTTCGTGACCTCTCACCAACATTAATAAATAATCTTGCAACAGAAAAAAACTCAGAAAACATGTTTTCATGCCTGAAATTCAGGCCTACCAAGAGCCGAAATGAACGAACGTGTGTTGTGCGAGTCGTTGAAACCCTCTCAAATCATTACGGGTTACGACGAAACTTTCCACGAGCCCTTTCTAACATAAACAAATGTGATTCAATGAACTAAATCTCGTTCGTTTTTTGTCCAATGTTTCCTAGGGCGTGTGTTCGTTCGTGACGACAAGACCATAATTAAGGAATTATGTGAAATTATCTCATCCGGACTGATCGTGCAGGCTTGTCACGAAACTATCGGTGAGTATTCTCCAACATTAATAAATAAAGTGATAAAGAAAATTGTTACAATAATAAATGACCATAGAGTCGGTTAATATTATAGTTAACGAATTTTGTGGAATTTTTTCTTTATACCAACCGTGCAAGATTGTCACGAAACTTTCCATGATCCTTCTCCAACATTAATAAATAAAGTGATAAAATAAAATTGGTGTAATGATAAATAAATATAGAGTCGGATATATACAAGTTGCTTTTTTAAATATGGACGTGGCATTTTATCATTGGACTATTGAGGATTTATAAGGTCCAATAAGAAGTTTGGTCACATTATCCTTTACTATAATTGGGGTGTTCACTTTAGGCTTTATAAATTTATCATAGAGTAAACTACGATTTTCGTCCCTATGGTTTATTGTTGGGAAATTGGCCCAAATAGTCATATTCCTCTAACGCTTTCACCTCCTAGCCATTTCTCTACCAACTTTACGGATTTGATCCTAGGTCCGCAATGGAGGGCAGTTAAAAGTCAAAAAAAGTCGCGGATTGCGGCAGGTCCGCAATGGGTCGGGTCACCCAGGTCCGCAATCTGTAATATCTCGACACGTGTCATCTCCATAACAAACATTAATGCAAATCCACAATCAGACCTAGGTCCTCAATTGCGGACCTAGGGCCAAATCTGCAAATACAGGAGAGACATGGCTAGGAGGTGAAATTTGAGGTGTAATATGGCTATTTGTGCCAATTTCCCTTTATTGTTTATAACTAGTTTTGTACTCGATCTTTATAATTCACTTTTTTCGTCCTTGTGCTTTTCATTTCATTTCGTTTTTCGTCCCTAAAACTAATTCTGTTAGATTTTACATGTTGACTCAAGGGCATTTTAGTCTTCGACTATTTTAATTAGTTCTTTATTAAACCATAATATTATCATATTATATTAGATATAATATATACCATATTATATTATATTATTATATATAAATATGTTATCCCAGAGAACTTCCTACGAACTCGACAACGCATCACCTTCGGCGTCGACCTTCTCCTCTCTTCTCCCATTTGATCTCCTTCCCACCATCTCTGGTGGACACCACCACCACCACGTCCAACGGCCACCAACACCACGTCTAACGACCACCAACACCACGAACCGTCGTATCCTACTGGTTTCCTCCCATTTGATCTCCTTCCCACACTTTCATCTCTCTCCTCGTCGCTCTCAACTTGTCTTCTTCCCCCTGCCCTCACGACCGCTCTGATCCCAAACTACACCACTCCAATCTCGATTTTCAACCTCATCTCGATTTTAATTTGGTTTTGGCTATCCATTTGTTTTTGGTTATTGATGTTCAATCTTTCCATTGATTTTGTTTTTGGTTTTGCACAGTGAAAATCACAAAGAGATGGTCCTGGATTTTTTTTTTAGGCAGAGATGGTGATGGTACGGTGGTTCCAGTCAATCATGGTAATTTCTTCATTGGATACATGAGAGAACAGAGATAGAGGAAAGATGATGTTGGTGAGGAGCAAATATTGGTGATTTAGAATAAAGAGCTTAGAAAGCAGGTAACTTAGTAATAGGAATTGAGAACAAACCAAACCAATTACCTGATGATAATGTGGGCATCAAGACCTCAAGTTCGTATAAAATTTTCAATTGTTTTTAAGAAATCAAAATAATTAATTTTTATATTAGGGGTTGTTTGTTTACCTCTTAATGATTCCATTAAGAGGCAACCTCTGAATCGCTAAGAGGTGAATCTTTGTTTGGCAAAAAAAAAGGTTGTCTCTTAATGGTTCCAAAACCCTCTGAATGATTTTGTATCATGGACCTCCCTTAACCATTATGTGTAACACCCTCAATTCTGGAAATAACAACTTATTTAAAATTTTCTAAATACATCGAATAAACGTAACCTCTACAACCACAAATTTAGATTTGACTTTAAAACACATGAAGATCTATGCATATAGACTATAAAAGAACGGTGCTACTAAAACCCAATAACAGTCACTATCTCCAACCTGCGGAAACTTCTCTCACTACTTACACTTGCACAAGGCTAAGGCTCGACTTCTCGAAGCACTGCTAGAATCGAACCCCCCAACAGGAACCTGATGCACATGCCGACAAATAAAAGGTTAGGCTTGACGCCTAGTGAGCTCAAGAGTTTTCCAACATACACAATTTAATCACTTAGAAAGGAAGAATGCGAATAAAATCAAAATCTTTCAAGATGATATGCTTCACTTATGAAAACGACTTGTTTAACAAATAGTATGCATTTTGTAAGAAAGAGACACCGAATTAATAAATAAAGATGATATGCTTCACGTTACAACACGAAATACCCAACACGGGTGGAACTTGATACACAACCCATAAATCGCAGGTGTAAATTTATAAATAAATCATGCCATGAACACGACATTAAACCCAAAACTCACCCGACCAAGATATGGACTAATTCAAGTATCGAAACGTGGAAATGACGCGTTATATTCAAACCTTAATATACGTGGGAAGAACCCAATATTAAAGCCATCCTTTACCGTCAACCACTTAAAGACCCAAATCGGTAAAATACCACATTACCATAAAAGACATCACGGATCAACGATGAAGAGATCCGTATACACCGAGAATAGAAAATACGTAAGTAGGCCGTTCACGCGACTTCCTTGCATATCCTCTAAACGTTTCCACCTTGGGTGGCGAGAACACGTGAATGGGGCCACCCGCGATGTTATTGGATTCTACCCGAACACCCCGACATCCTGGTTCTCATGCCTCTACCGACATCATACCACGGACCGTTTAACGCCTCTGGCCTTACTTCATTTGAGTTCCACTTTCGAGGGCTTATAGGCGTGAGCGCCTATCCAATCTAGACGAGTTCCAACCCATCGGTTCATGCCACCTATTGTTTACTCGCTAGCAACCCAAAACCTCAGGCCTTACAAAACAGACAGACAAACTTACGTGCCTATGGATCCATTACAACACAGTCTAACATTACATGACCCCAATTGGATGACCAAAGCACCCAAAACATGTAATTCACCAATGACACGAAATTAATCGTCATCATACTCCAAAACCCACGACGGTTATAAATCCGGACAAATGTCCACACGACTCATTTTAGTAAAAAACCGAGCTAAAATACTCAAAATCCATTTGACCAATAATCATCGGTCCCCCGAGTAATAAAATGTCTTTAAACAACGTTTACGAAGACACATACCTCAAATACTATATTAACCCAAAACTCAACACATAATGGGACCAAAGGTTTTCCAAAGGGTTTATGAATGCAAATACACCAAAATGCATATAACATGAAATAGACTTCATTTGTACCAAAATCACCAAGATGCATAAGTCATGAAATGGACTCTATTTGTACAAAATCCCCAAAATGCCTAAGTCATGCTATTACTTATCAAGATGTCCAAATCCCAAATGTGAGCATTTTATGAAACTAAATAAGCCAAGTTTATCAAATATGAAAACTCATTAAGATACTCACACTTTGACAAATACCAAGTGAAATACATTTTTACTTCGAAATACTCAAAACTTATCAGCAGTTAACCATTTCATGTAAAACACTTCAAATTAACCATTTTGGCATGTACACCGTTTTCACAAATCAACTTGAACTCACCTTGCTAGATTTAGGCTAAATCTAGATTTCACCCAACGAGCTCTTTTGAAGACCGCTTGAATCCTCAAGCCGAAAACTTCCAAAACCTAGATCCAAACATTTCAAACCATAAATACCCATACTCAACCATTTAGAAGCATTTCCCCCAAACAATATACCAAAAACCCCAAACGAGATCAAAACCCTAGTTTTCTCCAAAACTTACCAAATCCGAGATTTGAGAAACCAAACACTAAGAAACCATCAATGGAGCATTTATAACTTGTTGCAAGGAAACTTACCATTAAAGATGATGAAACTCTCCGAGGACACCCAATCCAACACTTCAACCCGAGCTCCCAACACGAACTTGATGAGGAAGATGAAGATGGTGGTTTTGTGGTTCAAGATCCCACAAGCTAGATGATGAAGCATCTTGTGGTTTGGGGAGGGAAAAACCCCCAAAATGGGTTAGGGTTCGGTTTTGGGGTTTTGGGAGAGAAGAGGGAAGAAGATGAAAGTGAGAAATGAGGAGAATGGGCTGAAATTCGAACTTATCAGCCGCTGGGTGCCCTGGTGCGACATTGACCAGCGACAATGCCCTGGGCATTGTCGCATGGCAATGTCGCCAACTCCTTCAGGCCGCGGTACCCTGCATGCGACTGTGACAGTGCGACTATGATAGGGCATTGTCGTGGGACCTTTTCGGAGCCCCGAAACCCGACCTTTTCACTGCCAAAACTTCCGAAACTCCAAGGGACTTTAAACAATACATTTCCCAACGAAACCCCACCGTTTACAAGTCACAGAAATGTCCGGTTGACATTTACTTACCGAAAATCACGGGTGTTACAATCCTCCCAACCTTAGAATGATTTCGTCCTCGAAATCTACATTTCCCATGAAATCTTACCCGCAGAAGGACTGACCTTAAACCATTTGTCAACACCACTAACACGACTCTTGCACTGATACTCCCATCAACTGTCTCTCTTGGGCACATTGCACTCATAACCCAACAGACACTTAACTCCCAAGAGAACCTTTACCCACAAGGTTACGGTCGTCTCCCAACCTTGGACAACAAGTACTACCTCTAGGTAGTTTGTGACCCCAACTTTCCACCGATCGATTTCCTTCGGACCTACATGGTTCCGAATCCAACATCAAAGATCGCAACCAAACTTCTAAAATCCTTAGATTTCAACTGGTTCATTCCTAATATCTATAAAAACATCCTTCCAAGGCGCACCAATACGTCCTTCACGTGACCGGTTAACACAGATTCGGCTGTCACTTAACTCCGACTCAACACCAAGCTCGCGACGTTCCTAAAGTAACATCCTTATCACCACAGGAGTGCTTGGGTACCTCGATACTCAATCCTCAATACCCAAACTCCTTTCAAAATCCATTACCGAAAGGTCACTATTTTCCATAATCCAACCGGGTTACATCCATCCATTCCAAGATCCATTGACCTCAAGAAAACAAGTCGACGCCTAAGACTAAACGGTGACCTCGAAAACGTGGACATCCCGCCCAAAATTCAATTCCAGACGGATTGTCGCACTAAGGTCGGCACCTAACAGAAAGCTAAAATTTCAAATCTTACATCTCTAATAGACAGATCACCAAAATTTCCTTTAATCGCGGAACCCGCTAAGACGGTACACCAACCACATAAGCCATGGTGTCACACCGACGAGCAAACCACCAAAACGAAACCCAATCTAATCGCAGGTAATCACCTAAGACTTCATCCCGCATGATTACCGAGGTATGAAATTACTTCCTTCGTTAACTGGGAAGACTTAAATCTACTATTTCCATTAGTACAAACGCGCGCAGATTCACAAACCGAAACCTCAAACATTCAAGACTGATCGCAAGTCGGATCATCCGACGCTTCAATTCTCAAGGACTCCCCTAGTCCCCTAATTGCAACTCCTTTCCACAACAGGGGGTTAAACCTATAGGCCTAATGAGTTCAAGGTTTTTCGAATAATATGCCAATTTAAACTTTTATAAACTTTCAAATACACAAGCTTCTTAACGATTAAACGTGCGGCAAAATACACTACCGTTCATTCGATAGGTTTCAAAATTGATCATTAACACAGCGCATATGAAATCATTTCCAAAATTCATTTGTTCGATACTTACGTTAATAAAGACAGTCATAAATGCGCAATAATTTACACTATATGTGAAAATAGGTTCCTGCATTACAACACGTGCAATAAATGTTTGTGCAACTCCAAAAGAGAAATTTTGCAATTTTTAACTTTAAAATTTCTGCCTTTTTAACCAAAAGACGTTGCGACATAAAGATATCAACAACTCTATATGCGACGGTTTTTCCCCAAAGCTCAAAAGAATGATGGGAATGCAAATAAGATTTCAAATCGAGTTTAGGCTTTAAGCCAAAGATAAACACACTTGGCCCAACAGAAAATTTCAACGACAAAAATGCTGCCAATTCGATAAATGCATTGCGGAAATTTCTAACAGTAAAAGTTGATGATTGAATTACGATTAGAACAAAAGTCATGCTTGAAATAACGAAGATCTTTTACAAGTTTGCTCACACCGACGTTATAGTTAAGTCCAAAGGCAAAAGTAGGCAACGAATGACATTTATATAAAATCCAACATTTAACGCACACAATGATGCATATGCACATGTTCTCAAAATTATTTTACGCCACACAAAATGACGTAAGATGAGACACCCTAAACCCAACTGAATTTTTGCAAAACTCAATAATGCTAAAATCATGCAGTGACAAATTTTCATTTCTCAACAAGAATGTAAGACGACAATATGGCTAAAACATTAAGCCTTTAAGAGTTTCCTCTTTTAATGCAATGAAAGGTAACATGACACCTTTAACAAAATTCACATGGGACACGATGTCAAATAACTCGCAAGTTATCATGGAGCAAAAATTAAAACCCACGCAAAAAGGACGCCGCAAAACAACACTCCATGAAATTTAGCAAACTAGCACAACTAGAAATTCTCAAGAAATTCCGACTCAAAATATGGGAATAACCTTTCCTTTAAAACCCTTGACATACGTGGAGGAGATCCAATGCCTAGGTTAAAATCTCATAGTTACTTACCCAGTACCCCAAATGACATTAAAACATGGATATTACAATACCTGAAAATAGCGTTAAACACGAGACGTAAATAAAGAGATTTTTTATAACAATTTGCAAGTATGTGCAACAAAACAATTTCATGCATGCTTAAGCTCACAGTTCAAAATCTGATGAATGCTACATGCTTTGCCAAAACCTTATAATGCAAAACACTTTATGTTTTACGAACATAAGAAACAATTTATGCAAATTTATTTCAGAAATAAATTTAGTGCATGGAATTGATCGGCACATGGCATCATAGGACTACATTTCCCAATAACCCGACATACTATTGTCATCCGGATGCATCAAACATCTTAAAGCCAAAATCTCAATAATTTGATAAACTTACGAATTCTCCTTGAGATAGAATCGGTCTAACAAACTCACGAATCTAATCCAACCAAGATTTCCGACCCAAGAGGATCAACTTAGTGACCTCCTCGCACTTAGCTATCACTCCCAGGTGACCTTGATATAAGCATCAATCATTCATTAGTTAACTCGCTTAGAGGCTTTCTCACTACCCCAACGGTCATCATATCAAGGTAACGCAAGTGCACACATGTAGCATGTAGATTCACCATAACACTGGTCAGGTGCTATTATGAACGTACCGTACATGACCATCCTTGCGACCCTCGACAATTTTCCCGTCTCTAGCGACTAGTCAACCTCAAAATATCTTATCTTAAGGTACCTACTGTGCAACTTCGCTTACAATCACTTATAAGACGCTAGTTTGAGTCTAGGCATCCAAGAATCAATACCTAATTCTCTCAAACTTAAGCTCTGATACCAACTTGTAACACCCTCAATTCTAGAAATAACAACTTATTTAAAATTTTCTAAATACATCGAATAAACGTAACCTCTACAACCACAAATTTAGATTTGACTTCAAAACACATGAAGATCTATGCATACAGACTATAAAAGAACGGTGCTACTAAAACCCAATAACAGTCACTATCTCCAACCTGCGGAAACTTCTCTCACTACTTACACTTGCACAAGGCTAAGGCTTGACTTCTCGAAGCACTGCTAGAACCGAATCCCCCAACAGGAACTTGATGCACATGCCGACAAATAAAAGGTTAGGCTTGACGCCTAGTGAGCTCAAGAGTTTTCCAACATACACAATTTAATCATTTAGAAAGGAAGAATGCGGATAAAATCAAAATCTTTCAAGATGATATGCTTCACTTATGAAAACGACTCGTTTAACAAATAGTATGCATTTTGTACGAAAGAGACACCGAATTAATCGACGACCAAGGCAACTGTATTAAAGGCGAGGCTCTCGATATGGGACGTACTTTCGTAATGTAACCCAAAAGTTGCTAAAAGGAAAGAGGGAACGCGGACATCCATTTTATAAAATGCGGACATCACGTTACAACACGAAATACCCAACACGGGTGGAACTTGATACACAACCCATAAATCGCAGGTGTAAATTTATAAATAAATCATGCCATGAACACGACATTAAACCCAAAACTCACCCGGCCAAGATATGGACTAATTCAAGTATCGAAACATGGAAAGGACGCATTATATTCAAACCTTAATATACATGGGAAGAACCCAATGGTTGGATGCGTGTATTCACCATCCTAAAATGGTTGCCGCACAAATACGAGAAGGGTAAGAGACAGATCGAGAGAATAAACACGAAAGAACGGACTATTATAGTACCAAATGTCATAGTAATGGTAATTCAGGCACAATCACGTATAAATATTCTCATAATAACATTAGCTAAGTGAGATTATGAACATACAATACATCATGGTTCTTGATACCATCGCCACAACGTTTGATAACTACAATTTCCGTCAACTCTAAGACCAACCCATCTTAGTAGTTCTACCCAATACTCACGAATCAATGCTTAATATACTCAGTCTAAGTCTAGACATCTTACATCCATGTCTAGATCACTTAAACTAGAGCTCTGATACCAACTTGTAACTCCCTAAAAACCAGGGTGAATTTAAAACTGCGGAAACTAAACAATTAAGCATCAACAATAGGTATAAAACTCCCAAAAAGGGGAAATGTACTTAACCTTTACAAAAATCAGAATACGGATAAGGATTCTAACAACAAATAATCTAAACGTATACTATCTAGATTACATCAGTTGTTGATCCAGAATCATCAAAAAATGTGGGACTTAACAATGCCCAACAATCCAATACTAAACATCTCAAAAACCCTTGGGATCAGTCCCGGCACTCAAAACCCTTGGCAACCCGCCGCTAACGAGAACCTGATATACATATCATTTGAGAAAAAGTGTTAGGCTTAAAGCCTAGTGAGAACATACAGTTTATAAATTTCAAGAGATATAAACAATTGTATCATAATATAATCTTTCTAATAAGGTTTAGTTTTACAAATGAAACCTTTGCCACAACCAGGCCTTTTTGATACAAAACTCGTCAAAAAATAACCAAAGATAACCATTTTACCAAGTATTGTAGCGTAACACAAAGTAGGCCACAATCCGAGTTATGAGCTAAACACTTGGAATCCATGGCCACGAACTCACAGGTCCGTACTACGATGTGAGGTAGGGCCCCCGAGGAAACCAAGGTATACTCGTTCACCAGGACTACACTATGATCTTTGGCTAGTAACTGGTCTCACATAACCATACCAAATGGTCCCCGAGGATCATATGCATCCGTAGCTACAAAGAGGGGAATTATGATCCATGGCTAGTAACCGGTTTCAACCGTACCAAATGGCCCCCGAGGATCATAAACATCCATTTCACAATTAGGGGAAAACATCCCACATATAAGTCGACTCAATACCTAGGGATCCACTAGTAATGATGCAGACTCGTCACAACAACAAATGTGACCAACCATAGATAGTCATATGGTATAAAATAACATTTATAAACAAAAATGCATTTTCAAGTTTAACTTCTGGTAAGAATGAAAATCATCAAAATGAACTTTAAACATTCTTTTACTTCCAAATAAGATGAACCCATCATTTTAATCGAAAATGATCGGGAACCCTAAAATCTCCCAAAACTCAAGTTATATCAAATATGTAGAAAACTTAGATCTGAAACCATGGAGATATATAGGAGTTCCAAAAGGTATCTTTTGATATGTATACAGTTTAAAAATGATAGTAGGAACTCACCCAACAGGTTTATACGAAAACCCGAAAAACCAGATATCGACCCCCTCGAGGAGACGAAGCTTTCTACACCGAAACCCCGAGCACAACACTTAATACTAGTGATTAACAGAAGCTCGAAGATCCAAAGAAAACCAACAAAGAGAGAGAGAGAGATATTGAGAAAATATCACCAATGAGATATTTGTGGCTGAAGCCACTTAAGTTGGCCAGGGTCTTTCGCGGGTTATGCCGCGACCTCAACTCGCGGCATAACTCGCCCGTGTCCGAAACCCCAATATCATTCAGTGGGTTACGCGGGTTGTGCCACGACCTCAAGTCGCGGTGCAACTCGCGTGGTTCTTAAAACCCAAAAACATTCAGTGGGTTACACGGGTTGTGCCGCGACCTTCACTCGCGGTGCAACTCGCGTAGTTCACTGTTTGTTTGCCCAAAGTTCTCAAAACTAAACTCGAACTTCAAATCAAACGCGGTGCTAACGACAACAACTTAACACAAGAATACAACGATGAAATATAATGAAAATCTAGGGTGTTACAATCCTCCCCAACTTGGGAATGATTTCGTCCCCGAAATCCCAACTATACAAAAAGATGAGGATATCTCCGCTTCATATCCTCTTCAGCTTCCCACGTCACATTTGCTCCCCGATGATGCTTCTACTGCACCTTGACCATAGTGACCTCTTTGTGACGCAACTTCTTAGTCTTTCTCTCTAAGATTGCGTCAGGCTCTTCTATACAACGGTTACCCTCGTCTACTGTCAACTCGGAGAGAGGAATGACGCTCTCCTCTTCCGCCAAACACTTCCGAAGGTAACAAATATGAAACGTGTTGTGTATTCTGCTCAACTCTGGCGGTAGTTCCAATTGGTAGGCTTGCAGACCCACCCGCTTGAGCACTTTGAAAGGTCCAAGGAAACGGGGACTCAGCTTCCCACGTTTTCCGAACCGTATAATGCCCTTCCACGGCGATACCTTAAGCAACACACGGTCACCAACTTGGAATTCCATCGGCCTCCTCTTCTTATCGGCATAACTCTTCTGCCGATCCTGAGCCGCTTTCAATCTTTCACGAATGTTCTTGACCTTATCGGCCGTCTCTTGCACGATTTCAGGTCCGGCGAACTGCTTTTCTCCCGCTTTAAGCCAACACACGGGAGTTCGGCACTTTCGCCTGTACAATGCCTCGAAAGGCGCCATTCCAATACTCGAGTGGTAGTTATTGTTGTAAGCAAACTCCACCAAAGGTAAGTGAGTGTCCCAACTACCCCCAAAATCGATGACACAAGACCTCAACATGTCTTCCAACGTTTGGATCGTTCTCTCGCTTTGCCCGTCGGTTTGTGGATGGTAAGCCGTACTCAACTTAACTCGTGTACCAAGCTCTTTCTGAAGCCCATCCCAAAAGTTCGAAGTGAACCGACTGTCGCGATCCGACACGATCGACAATGGTATACCGTGCCTCGAGACCACTTCATCGATGTACAGTTTTGCTAGCTTGTCCATCGGTAATGTCTCACGCATGGCCAAGAAGTGAGCGCTCTTTGTCAATCTATCAACTATCACCCAAATGGTATCGTGACCTCGAAGAGTTTTAGGCAACTTCATCACGAAATCCATGGTGATATGCTCCCACTTCCACTTGGGAATCTCCAAAGACTGTAGACTCCCGTACGGTCGTTGATGTTTGGCCTTAACTTGCGAGCACGTAACACAACGCTCCACATAACGCGCCACATCAAGCTTCATTACTGGTCACCAATAATGCAACTTCAAGTCCCTATACATCTTCGTACTTCCCGGATGAATGGAATACTTGGACTTGTGAGCATCTTCAAGCAAAAGATCACGGTTACCACCAACCTTGGGTACCCACACACGATCATTGAACAGTTTTACCCCACGGCTATCTTCCGTTAAGAGTAAACGCTGCTTCGTCATGACTTCCTCTTTGAGATTTTCTTCTAACAATGCTTCAACTTGCGACGTCTTGATCTTTTCAACAAGACTAGACACCAACTCGATTCTCGAATGGGTAGCCTGAATACATCCGCTATAGTCCTTCCGACTTAACGCATCAGCTACCACGTTCGCCTTACCAGGATGGTAACGCAACTCACAGTCGTAATCTTTGAGTACCTCGAGCCACCGTCTTTGTCT
This sequence comes from Arctium minus, assembly GCA_954870635.1. NCBI lineage: Eukaryota > Viridiplantae > Streptophyta > Magnoliopsida > Asterales > Asteraceae > Arctium > Arctium minus. The sequence goes on along the minus strand of OX941094.1, from coordinate 1,867,133 downwards.
CATATTCAACTCTTTCTGGTCAAAGACATACTTCAGGCTCTTATGATCTGTGAAGAGTGTACACTTCGTGCCATAGAGATAATGTCGCCAAAGTTTCTGGGTGAACACCACCGCTGCTAACTCCAAATCGTGGGTAGGATAGTTCTTCTCGTGTATCTTAAGCTGCCTCGAGGCGTAAGCGATTACCTTGCCTCGTTGCATCAACACACAACCTAAAACCATCTTCGAAGCATCGCTATAGACCATAAAGTCTTCTGACCCTTCAGGTAACGACAAGATCAGAGCTTCACATAACTTCTTTTGAAGGATTCGGAATGCCTTCTCTTGTGTTTCGGTCTAATCAAATTTCGCATTCTTCCGAGTTAGAATTGTCAAGGAAGAAGCGATCTTTGAAAAGTCTTGAATAAATCTCCGGTAGTATCCTGCCAGTCCCAAGAAACTTCGGATCTCGGACGGATTCTTGGGAGGCTCCCAATTCATTATAGCTTCAATCTTGGAGGGATCTACTTTCACTCCGTCTCGGGTGACAACATGACCCAAAGACTGTACCTCTGGCAACAGGAGTCGCTCCCGGTACAAGATCAATCCGAAACTTTACTTGACGATCGGGTGGTAACCCAGGCAAGGCGTCAAGAAAGACGTCTGGAAACTCGCGCACAATTTTCACATCAACCAACTTTGACTTTTCTAACTTGGCGTCGATCACGTAGGCTAGGAAAGATGAACATCCTTTTACTAAGCACTTGCGTGCCTTTGCCATTGTGATTATTGCCACTTCACCTTTTCTTTTCTCACCATAGATCACGACGACTTCGCCACAGGGATTGGGAAGTCGAATTAACTTCTTAGAACACATGATCTCGGCATGATTGTTCGCCCACCAATCCATACCGACTACCACGTCAAAACCTCCGATTATCATCGGCAGTAAGTCAATTGAGAATTCCCTCCCTTCGATTCTGAGAGCACACTTCTTCAAAACATCACGGATCAGGACTTGACTACCATCAGCTATCTCTACTACTAACGCATCCTCAAGACTAGTAGTGGGCATAACAATCTTTTGACAGAACAGCTCAGATATGAAAGAGAAACTGGCACCCGTATCGAATAAAACACGAGCAGGTACAGAGTTTATAAGAAATGTACCCGATACCATATCAGCGGATGCCTTGGCCTCTTCGGCCGTCATCTGAAACGCTCGACCCGGAACCCTAGGTGGGTTCTACTTCTTTGTCGTCGTGCTACCCGTCACAAGCTTTGGGCAATCTTTTCTCACGTGCCCCGGTGCCTTACACTCATAGCAGATAAGTCCTCTGATCGGGCAATCTTTGGCGGTGTGATCAGATTTACCACACTTGTAGCAAGATTTAGGAGTGGTGTTACAGTTACCGTGGTGCTTGGTTCGACACTTGTGACACCACCTAGCTTCCTGCTAGCTGCTGAAGCTTCGGTTCCCGGAAAAAGGTCGGGATCTCCTGGGAGGCACATAACTGTTCTCCCACTTTCTCTTGTCAGACACTACCACCACTTTCTCAGATTTGCTTCTCAAGAACAACTCCTCCATAAACTGAGCTTCTCCAACCATCTCTCGGAGATTGGAAGCTTTAAAATTGTAGACCAAAGATAACAGGTCCGCTGGTAGGCCATTAAGATAGGCCTTCATTTTATCTTTTTCCGTTGGGGCCACGTGCCCCACCAAATCTAGCTTTTCCATGAACTGACGGGTGTACTCCCTCACCGTCAGGTTTCCATTAACAAGAGACCGAAACTCTTTCTCGATTCGGTCCATAGTCCTTTCACTACAGAACTCTTCCAACAATTTCTTTTTAAACTCGACCCAAGACAACTGAGCCAACACAGTAGGAGACAGGGTGGATTGAACGATATTCCACCAAGTGAGGGTCGTATCCCTAAGCAATTGGGTACCAAACCGCACCCTCTGATCATCCCCACATTCGGAAGAGCCAAAATCCTGCTCGACCGCTCGGATCCATTTAACACATGCAACTGGGTCTTCGGAACCAGAGAACTCTGGTGGTCCGCAACCCAGAAAAGACTTGTAGGAACAACTCTTCCCACCTTTCGGAGCACCAACAACCCTGTGCTCTTCAGCTCTGACTCCGCCCCCAGCGCCAGTCAGCACATTCTCTTCCACTGCCCCATGCCTTCTGAGGCTCGCGTCCCGGTCTTCCAACATTTTCAGAAAAACCTCTTGCTGTTTCTCCATGGCCGTCGTCACTATTTGCATGACGCTGGCCATCATATCAGCTTGAGGGCTAGCTAACTGAACAACGGGACTGGTGGATGTCAGAACCACTTTTGGTCCTAGCTCCACTTCCCCAGTAAGTAACGGTGGCATGCCCGAAGGAATGACGGTCGCCGCCCTAACCACGGGATCTCGCTCGGACGAACTATCGTCACGCAAATCTCCATCGACTAACGGTCGGATGCGTGTATTCACCATCCTAAAATCGTTGCCGCACAAATACGAGAAGGGTAAGAGACAGATCGAGAGAATAAACACGAAAGAACGGACTACTATAGTACCAAATGTCATAGTAATGGTAATTCAGGCACAATCACGTATAAATATTCTCATAATAACATTAGCTAAGTGAGATTATGAACATACAATACATCATGGTTCTTGATACCATCGCCACAACGTTTGATAACTACAATTTCCGTCAACTCTAAGACCAACCCATCTTAGTAGTTCTACCCAATACTCACGAATCAATGCTTAATATACTGAGTCTAAGTCTAGACATCTTACATCCATGTCTAGATCACTTAAACTAGAGCTCTGATACCAACTTGTAACGCCCTAAAAACCAGGGTGAATTTAAAACTGCGGAAACTAAACAATTAAGCATCAACAATAGGTATAAAACTCCCAAAAAGGGGAACTGTACTTAACCTTTACAAAAGTCAGAATACGGATAAGGATTCTAACAACAAATAATCTAAACGTATACTATCTAGATTACATCAGTTGTTGATCCAGAATCATCCAAAAATGTGGGACTTAACAATGCCCAACAATCCAATACTAAACATCTCAAAAACCCTTGGGATCAGTCACGGCACTCAAAACCCTTGGCAACCCGCCGCTAACGAGAACCTGATATACATATCATTTGAGAAAAAGTGTTAGGCTTAAAGCCTAGTGAGAACATACAGTTTATAAATTTCAAGAGATATAAATAATTGTATCATAATATAATCTTTCCAATAAGGTTTAGTTTTACAAATGAAACATTTGCCACAACCGGGCCTTTTTGATACAAAACTCGTCAACAAATAACCAAAGATAACCATTTTACCAAGTATTGTAGCGTAACACAAAGTAGGCCACAATCCGAGTTATGAGCTAAACACTTGGAATCCATGGCCATGAACTCACAAGTTCGTACTACGATGTGAGGTAGGGCCCCCGAGGAAACCAAGGTATACTCGTTCACCAGGACTACACTATGACCCATGGCTAGTAACTGGTCTCACATAACCGTACCAAATGGCCCCCGAGGATCATATGTATCCGTAGCTACAAAGAGGGGAAGTATGATCCATAGCTAGTAACCGGTTTCAACCGTACCAAATGGCCCCCGAGGATCATAAACATCCATTTCACAATTAGGGGAAAAACATCCCAAATACAAGTCGACTCAATACCTAGGGATCCACTAGTAATGATGCAGACTCGTCACAACAACAAATGTGACCAACCATAGATAGTCATATGGTATAAAATAACATTTATAAACAAAAATGCATTTTCAAGTTTAACTTCTGGTAAGAATGAAAATCATCAAAATGAACTTTAAACATTCTTTTACTTCCAAATAATATGAACCCATCATTTTAATCGAAAATGATCGGGAACCCTAAAATCTCCCAAAACTCAAATTATATCAAATATGTAGAAAACTTAGATCTGAAACCATGGAGATATATAGGAGTTCCAAAAGGTATCTTTTGATATGTATACAGTTTAAAAATGATAGTAGGAACTCACCCAACAGGTTTATACGAAAACCCGAAAAACCAGATATCGACCCCCTCGAGGAGACGAAGCTTTCTACACCGAAACCCCGAGCACAACACTTAATACTAGCGATTAACGGAAGCTCGAAGATCCAAAGAAAACCAACAAAGAGAGAGAGAGAGATATTGAGAAAATCTCACCAATGAGATATTTGTGGTTGAAGCCACTTAAGTCGGCCAGGGTCTTTCGCGGGTTATGTCGCGACCTCAACTCGCGGCATAACTCGCGCGTGTTCGAAACCCCAATATCATCCAATGAGTTACGCGGATTGTGCCGCGACCTCAAGTCGCGGTGCAACTCGCGTGGTTCTTAAAACCCAAAAACATTCAGTGGGTTACGCGGGTTGTGCCGCGACCTTCACTCGCGGTGCAACTCGCGTAGTTCACTGTTTGTTTGCCCAAAGTTCTCAAAACTAAACTCGAACTTCAAATCAAACGCGGTGCTGACGACAACAACTTAACACAAGAATACAACGATGAAATATAATGAAAATCCAGGGTGTTACATTTACGAAGACACATACCTCAAATACTATATTAACCCAAAACTCAACACATAATGGGACCAAAGGTTTTCCAAAGGGTTTATGAATGCAAATACACCAAAATGCATATAACATGAAATAGACTTCATTTGTACCAAAATCACCAAGATGCATAAGTCATGAAATGGACTCTATTTGTACAAAATCCCCAAAATGCCTAAGTCATGCTATTACTTATCAAGATGTCCAAATCCCAAATGTGAGCATTTTATGAAACTAAATAAGCCAAGTTTATCAAATATGAAAACTCATTAAGATACTCACACTTTGACAAATACCAAGTGAAATACATTTTTACTTCGAAATACTCAAAACTTATCAGCAGTTAACCATTTCATGTAAAACACTTCAAATTAACCATTTTGGCATGTACACCGTTTTCACAAATCAACTTGAACTCACCTTGCTAGATTTAGGCTAAATCTAGATTTCACCCAACGAGCTCTTTTGAAGACCGCTTGAATCCTCAAGCCGAAAACTTCCAAAACCTAGATCCAAACATTTCAAACCATAAATACCCATACTCAACCATTTAGAAGCATTTCCCCCAAACAATATACCAAAAACCCCAAACGAGATCAAAACCCTAGTTTTCTCCAAAACTTACCAAATCCGAGATTTGAGAAACCAAACACTAAGAAACCATCAATGGAGCATTTATAACTTGTTGCAAGGAAACTTACCATTAAAGATGATGAAACTCTCCGAGGACACCCAATCCAACACTTCAACCCGAGCTCCCAACACGAACTTGATGAGGAAGATGAAGATGGTGGTTTTGTGGTTCAAGATCCCACAAGCTAGATGATGAAGCATCTTGTGGTTTGGGGAGGGAAAAACCCCCAAAATGGGTTAGGGTTCGGTTTTGGGGTTTTGAGAGAGAAGAGGGAAGAAGATGAAAGTGAGAAATGAGGAGAATGGGCTGAAATTCGAACTTATCAGCCGCTGGGTGCCCTGGTGCGACATTGACCAGCGACAATGCCCTGGGCATTGTCGCATGGCAATGACGCCAACTCCCTCAGGCCGCGGTACCCTGCATGCGACTGTGACAGTGCGACTATGACACTGTCATAGTCGTCGGGCATTGTCGCGGGACCTTTTCGGAGCCCCGAAACCCGACCTTTTCACTGCCAAAACTCCCGAAACTCCAAGGGACTTTAAACAATACATTTCCCAACGAAACCTCACCGTTTACAAGACACAGAAATGTCCGGTTGACATTTACTTACCGAAAATCACGGGTGTTACATTATGCGCCATGATTTCATTCTAAACAATTACAAAACAACCCTATTTCACTTTGAACTATATCATAAGTGCATCTTAATCATTATGCACGAAACCATTCAACAACTGCTAAACAGTCTGTAAATGTTCCTTAATTTCTAAATGTTATTAGTTTTATGGTTTGTTTGGTTTTGGTTAATGGATCACCGGAGAAGATGAATTTTTTTTGGCCGGAGAACAGCTATAGGTGGGTGAGGGGTACGTAGTCGGTGGGGATTGATTTTAATTCTTAAATAGGATGGGTAATTGGTGGGCTTTGCTTTTTCAAAAGGACAAAACACTTGGAGTCGATTTTATTGGGTGGGTTTATATTTATAATAGAAAATCAGATGATATGTACAAAGACACGGGTGACCATCCAGCATGAAAACCCTTGATTTACTTTTATTCTTTAACAGAGTTAGTTTGAGGGACGAAAAACCAAACAAAATGAAAACCATATTGACGAAAAAAACAAATTTTCGGGAAAGAAAATAGTTATAAACAACAAACAACAGGGACGAAAATCGTAGTTTACTCTTTCTTATATTTATAAAAAAATCATATTTAATATTCTAAATATTTATGTTTTAATTTCATAATTAAAATAGTTTTAATTTATTTAAAAACAAATACCAAAATTAAAAATATTTAACTTTTTCAGATTATTAATAGGCTTTTTAATATAAATTAAATATAATTACTACAAAGGATAATTAGTTACTATTTAAGTTAAGAAAGAACCAAAGAAAAAGAAAGTATCAGTTTCCTTTTACTATAAAAAACATATATGTCGTTTATCCTAAGTAATATAATTCACTCATTTTTTTTTAAATGTGAAATTGGAATTGACAATTCACATATCGTTAAATCTAATAAATAAATAATTTGAATTTAAATATAACTATTTTTATAATATTGGATGGGTTTTTTTTAAGTTTCTCTCCCGATCTCACCCTATATATATATATATATATGTTAAAATTTTGTATCACTTATTTGTAAAACGAGTAAAATAACTTGTATTGTTGATTAATTACTTCTTTGGTCCTAAAATAAATGTTCACAATGAAAATGATACAAAATTTTAGAAATTTGTAATTATTATACTTTTTAAATACGAAATAATACTTTTTCACAAAGGGAGAAAAAAAAATCTATCTCATAAAGGAAGAATGCGAAATGAAAACTTTCTTTTAAAAATTGACATTTATTTTAGGATAAATTAAATAGGTCAACACTTAATTTTGGATTGAGGGAATATATAATTATATATACTTGTTAAAAAGTATATATATATATATAGTAGCAAATCTAGGATTTTTCTTAGAGGGGGGATCTTTAAGGTAAATTAAAGACCCACAAAGTCGTCCGATGTGTTTTTAGCCTAATTCAACGGTTTGAAAAGATTTTTAAAGTTTTTTTGGTTGAATTTCGAGGGATTTTTAAATTTTTTGGTTGATTTCAACACTTTTTTTTGGTTGATTTCGAGAGGCTTTTTTTTGGTTGATTTTGAGGTACTTTCTTTGGTTTTTTTGGTTGGTAGGGACACAAGCGGAGAAGTACCGAGAGAACTACGGTAGAACGATAGAAAAAAAATGTGTTTTTAAACTAGAGAAAAAATGTTATTTCTATTTTAATGGGGTCCCATCCCCCCACCTTTCCAATGTTGATCCACCCCTCACACATACACAAGTATAGATCGTGTTAGAGCATCTCCAATGAAGATTTTACAAGAACCTTCTTTTTATACTTTTTGGTGTCACCTAATTTCTAATTTATCAATTTAAAAATTTATCTAAAAGTTCACAATGATAGTTCTTATAAGAACCTCATGTCAACATCAATAATTATTATTTATTTATAAATAAACTAGATACGTACTCGCGCAATGCAGCAAGATACATCACGATTTTAATGTTTCATTTTATTTTTTGTTTTTTGTCGATTTACAGTACGATTTTGGATGGTTTTGAGAAAGTGATAATATTTTTTTTTTATAAATTTGTTTAATTTAGCCTTAATAATATAATGTTTTATATATAAAAAAAATAAGCATTTTGTTAGAATTCAATGATTATTTTATATATTTTAATGACATCTAGAAAAAATAACCAATTACATATTTAATAATATAATTAAAACAAATTTATAGTAATATAATATATTAATTAATAGTGATACATGGAAATGTCTGCATAAAAGGAAGTTCTGCACATACCAAATTGATGGGTGTTAAAGCATGCAGTAGTAATTTTATCTTGTGATTTGATACTTATAAATTAAGAGATTTTTAAAATCTTGCATAAAATGATGGTACCTTATACCTAATAATTTGTATTTAATAGTTTTTTATCCGTGCTTTATAATATAGTATAGATATCAAATATTTAATTTAACTACCAATAAAAATGAGGTGATTGTCATTAGTGATGTTAGTGATACGTGGCAGATAAAGGCGATAATTGTGGCAATTTGGTCGGTTAGGAGTTGTTATGTCGGTTAGGCTCTTATAATATAAATAGAAATGAACAATGTCTTAATTTCATTCAAGATAACGAAATTCTCATTCATCCCACAACTACCGAGTTTGTGTTGTTATCCATTGGATTATTCACGTGGGTGTGTCATCCAACATGTAGATGTGGAATAATGTCTTTTTACATAGCGCCTATATGACTCAACCACCAAGCTTTGTTGATGTTACTTAGACCTTGCAAAAACTGGCACAATATGCTAACTCGACATAAAATAAACGAGTTTGGGTAATATATTTTAATCCGTTTAAGTAAACGGGTTGACACGAAAATTAAACGGGTAAGGTCAGAGTCAAAAATTTCAACTCGAAAATGACCCGAATAACCCGTTTATATATATATATATATATATATATATATATATATATATATATATATATATATATATAAATATATATATATATAGGGGTGGGTTATTATGCAACATTTTACATGATGCAACCCCTTGCAACCTCTTTATCCACCACACATTTTACTTTTACTTTTTTTCCTTTTTTTAATTACATAAAAAATGTGGTGGATAGAGGGGTTGCATGTGATTGCACCATGTAAGGTGAGTGTTTGGGATTGCTTATTTTAAAAAGTGCTCATCAACTAATGCGGTGTCAAACCAAAGTTTTTAAAAAAGTGTTTGTATTAGCTTATTGTGGTACCAAAACGTAATAAGCTAATAAGTTGTTATTTAAAGGTGTTTGGGATTGCTTATACATATAAAATAACTGAAAAAGTCATAAGCACTTTTCAAATAAGTTGATAAGTTAAAATCAAATGACTTATCAAAAAGTGATTCTCAGCGGTTTGGCACCGCTATAAGCCATTTTAATCTTTCCTCATCCAAACACTCAAAAGTGTTTATCTCCAGTGCCAAATCGCAATAAGCTAAAAAACACCTCAAATAAGCAATCCCAAACACCCCTAAATGGGTTGCATTTGAACCACACCCTATGTATATATACATTATAAGTTTTTTTTAATGTTTTGGATTTTTAATGTTTTAGATTTTGGGAATTTATAAGTTAAACTATAAAATTTGAATATTTAATACTTTCATTTGAATTTTGTATTTGTATTTTTTTTTTTTGTGAATTTTCGATTTTTAAATTTTAGTTTTATAAAACTTAAACGGGTTATGCGGTTCAGGTTAGGGTTGGGATTTTATGACCCGTTTATTAAACGGGTCAGGTTTGGTTTAAACATTTTCAACCGTTTAACTTTGAACCTGGTACGAACCCGACACGCCACAACACGTTTACCAGGTCTAATGTTACCCATCCTAATTATGTATGTTTGCTTTAGAAAGCTCTTAATGGGCTTGAGAAATCTTTTTATGGGCTTAAGCAAGCTTCTCAGACTCAGTTGTTAAGCTCCTTATTGCATGGGCTACAATTTGGGTTTGTTAAATACGTGTTAGATACTTCTCTATTTGTTACTCTAAACCCACCATTACTACCTATTATTTTTCGCGAATCATGACTTACGTGCCGTTTGCTTTATAAGAAGTCTGAATTCTTATTTTAGTTATGATTAATAAGAGGTGGTGTATAAAAAGGTCTGAACGATTCAGATTTAAGAGCCATTAAGAGGTTTAAAAATAAAAAAAACCCTTAATTTTTGGGGGTCCTTTTATTGATAAAGGTATTCACGTTACTCAACAATGTTATTTATTGGATTAATTGTTGCGTAGTGGATTTAGTTAGAGCAAGCGTTTGTCTTCCCTAGTTTTATCTGTTCATCGACTTTCTAGGTATTTCAGAGTACCCATCACCGATCCTTTAATATAACGGAGTACAATTGGAAGTTGCGGTTTCTTGTACTCACTTGACCAAATATTGTATATGTTGTTAGTAAGAGTTCTTACAGAGTTCTATAGATAGACATTTGATAACGTAAAGTATATTCTACGAAATATATCAGCAAACTAGTGACTTAATTTCAGGCAGTCCAATGATTTGATTTGAAGTGAAAAAATTAATACCTAAGGGCCATTCTAGTTAGTGACTTCCAGAAAGAACCCGTTTTGTGATAGAAATATCGTTCTCAATTATGCTGGGATGATTTAGTAATTTGTTAAAACTTGTATTTAAATTTTAAGCATATTTGATTATTGAACCGGTTAAATTAACTGTTAAATAATTAAGTTGTTAAAGTAATGATAAAACATCAAGTACTTAATAAAATAAAACAATTGATTAATCAAATAATTAAATAACAATTAACAATAAACTTTGAGTAAATTACAAAAAATCGTCCTTCGGTTTGTGGAATATCTGGATATCGTTCCTAATTTTTGAAAATTAGAAGGACCATCATTGTGGTTTGCATTTCCACACATGGCGTTAAGGTCGTTAAGTCTCCATGTGCAAGTCACGTGAGGGTAATTTGGTAATTGTGCATTCTCTATTATAAATATTAACTTACAAGCTTGTAAAGCATATATACAATTGTTTAAACATTAAATGAACATAACCAACCCCCAATCATCGACGCCCCTCTTTTTTTTGCTGGCACCCCCTTCGTTGTGATCTCCTAATCCTGTCTCCATCACCACCACATCGTTTCTCTGCACCTCCCTAGCACCACATATGTCCTCCATATTGTGATTCTCTGCACCTCCGCTACTAATATTCCCTCTCTTTCATATTGCAATCCTCTCTCTGTTTGTTTCCAATGTTGTCGTCTGCTTCTAATGTCTCCCCTCTTTCAAGAAATGGATTTTGAGTTAGGATGGGAATGGGTTTTGACGAAGATAGAGGCTAAGGGGCTATTGTGGTGGGTGGAGACAGGGTCGTTCCTAACTTTTTGGGGGCCCTGTTACACATTTGGACGGTAAAACGAGAAGATTGTGATTCTTTAACCTAAACATGTTCATCAATTAACCTAAACCTGTTCATAATAAATAACAGTTTTGTTACTTGTGTTTTTGTGATTCAAGAATGTTCACATCAGGAAAAAGAAAATGCAAAAACTTGTAATAAAGAAAGATCTCCATTCGTCCTTTAGCAAAACATATGTAACTAGAGGTTAGATGATGGATATGTGGGATCAACAAGGCAAATAGGCAACACTAGTGGTAGAAAATACAAGTTCGAGATTCCAAAGAAAGAAGGATAGAGTACTAGCACTTACTTCATGAGTTACAGGAGCATCAAGCTTGAAAATATGGCACCGAGTTTTCACCGGTTCAAGTATGTCGACATCATCCTCACAACACAGAATCAACTTACACACATCTGTTCATCATAATTTCTAAATCAATTAACCTAAACCTATTAACCTAAACAAGTAGTCAAGTAAAACCCATAATCTAAATTACACAAAAATAACAACTAGACATTAGACATAAAAAATCGAATTTAAGAATTAAGATATTAGAACTGATTAAAAATTACCTTTCAATCGACAATGTCCAATCTATTAAGAAACTGGAAGCAAGAACCAAGTGTAAAGTGGAGTTCCCAAAACCCAAATCTGCAAATCGTACTATAAAGAAAGAACCAAGTGTGAATGAGATTGAATAATGAAGATTCACCGATTGTAGGATGAAGATTGAAGGATGAAGATTGAAGAATGAAGATGTACCTGTCTTGTTATACAGAGGAGGAAGAAGAAGTCGTTTGCAGTTAGACATTGTCTTTGTCGTTGAAGAACCGAATCGTCCATCCTTGGGACTTTCAATCGGCGATACTAGAGGTCTAGATGGTAGATTAGTCGAATCGATTAAGGGGCTGGAACTTGGAACTTGGAAGCGAGATTGGGAGAAGAGAGACTGAAGATAGAAATCGATCGAGATTGGGATATGGACTGCCGACTGCCGCTTTTTCTTAGGCGAGATGGGTTAAATGATTAAGGAATTTGGGCTACATCAGTATAATACTATAATATATTAGGCACATAATATTTAGAATTGGGGGCCCTCTTCATTTGGGGGCCCTGTTCAAGTGAACAGTTGTAACGGGCTTATGCACGGCCCTGGGTGGAGAGGGGTTGATAAGCAGTCTTGTGATGTTGCCAAAGTTTGAAGGGGTAAATTGCAGTTGGCAGCGATGGGGGGAGGGGATGCACTTGCCGACACTAGGGATGGAGCCAGAGTCTCGTTGGAGAATAGGTTAGGTTTATTTCTTCCTTTTTAAAATATGTTTTAACAATCTGTAAATATGCATTAAGGACTTATGTAACACTTCTTTAATAAAAAGGCAAAAGGACAAAAATGTCCCTCATGTGAATTTATTTAACGCCATCAACTAACGTACCTAACAGCTATGGACGAAAATCGTGACAAAGTGCAAACAACAGTGACAGTCTTTGTAATTTCCAAAAGTTATGGATGATATCTACAATTTCCACAAACCCGTGGAGTTTTTTCTTTCAACAGTAGTCGTTGCGAGTTCTCATTCACATCTCAGTTCAAACCGTTAGTCAAACTCCTCATCATCATCCTACAATCAATTTGAAATATTTTCTCAAATGGCAAAACATGTCCAAGCCTTTAACTATTGGACCCTCAACCCCCTGGACTTACGACTTTCATAGAACTACACTTTCAGTCCTTCTCTTCGTCTTATTGTTACATTCGAATGACTTTTTTGCTACACGTCTCCTTCTCTTGTCATATGCCGATTGCCATACTTGCCCTTTTCCCTCAACCCTGCTTCGTTATCGCCATGCCTCTACCCCCCTCCTTCCACAGACATCGCTCTCAGCCTCATCAATCCCCCTACTTCATCTGTCCTCCCCTACTGTAAATCAATGATGACAACCACCTATTTTTCACATGTCGTTGATGAATCCTTGTTTCTTTTTTAATTTCGAAAATGTATAATTTTTTATAAATATTTGGGTCATTTCAATTAAATTTGATGTTAAATGATATGTACTTACAAATTTAAATATCATTTTTAGAATTTCTATAATTAGTAAATAAAAGTTCTACAAAAATTCGTCATCATTCATACTTTCGGTGAGATATTTTTTCAAACATACTTGGTGAGTCGTATTGATGAAGAAAGAAACAAAAAGAAAAATACTAGCTGGATTCTTGACACGTGTCCGTTACACAGAATGGTAAGCAGGAAACGGTTGTTTATGATTCCACCCCGATCGCCTGTGGAATCAAAACTATTCTGCTGGGTTTCTCTAAAAAAAGACTGCGAAAAAAGAGGGCCACACTCACCTACATGCAACCGCACATTTGGCCCATGGTTGCCTGCAATATATATGTGAAGTGTCTATATTACCCTTTTACTCTAATTATCATATGTTTGGATTCTTTTCAGTAGGGTGTCAATTTTGTACCAAACTAAGGTGTCGTTTGTTTTTTAAGATGTCTAAAGTCTGAAGTCTTATTTTAGTTATGATTAATAAGATGTGGTGTGTAAAAAGGTCTGAACGATTCAGACTTAAGAGTCATTAAGAGTTTTTTTTAAACAAACAAACAACCCCTAAATCAATTAACATGTGTACCAATCGTATCAATTTAATTCGTACTAATTATAATCGGTTGGCACTTAGCACACGGTATTAGAAGTTGCGTATCATGGTAGTATCATGATACCGACTTATTTAATTTTTATTAGTTTTTGAATTTTTGATGTATTGAATATTAAACTTTGTAGCTTTAACAATTTTGTTTAAACATTTGAATGTTTGCAAGTTTTATTAGTTGTAATAAAAACCCTTAAACATCACATGTGTTACCTAAAAACTCAAATAATTACTCAAAATTTGGATATAATAGTGAGTTTTCACATATGTAACTCGAAGTTGGTATACATTCGGTACCAACATGTACCAACCAAAAAAAATTGGTACAATTACAGTTGGTATGAGATTTTGAAAAAAAAATTATAATTGGTTGGAACACGGTATTGGAGAAAAGTCCACCCCTAACACCAACAATTTCTAAGCATCATAAATAGATTGTTTTATAAGACTTAATTTATAAGAAAAAAAATGTCTTATTTAAAGGTGTGTTATAATAACTTTATAAGACGTTTTTATGCATCTTAGCAAGTTTTTCAGAACATTTTTAATACAAAACGTCACATTAGCTATTTTATATGACACTTTTGAGAAGTTTCCTATAAACCCATCTTATAGTTCACTTGTTTTTATAAGATATATTTTGATATTTTCACATAATGTTCTATAACATAGTTAAATACGATTTTTTTTTAATAAAAAAAGTGTTAGGACTTCCAAATATGTTCTACTATAAATTTATTACAACGCTTTTAAATACGAAGCTTTGTTTTTTGATCCTATAAATTAAATCCTATAAAATGATTTATTAAAACGTTTAGACATTTTTGACATCCTATAAAATATAAATCCAACTTTATTGTAGCGTTTGTTACATATCGAATTCATTTTCAATTTGGTTTGAACTCGGTCTTCGTGAATTATATAAAAATATATATATATATATATATATAATAATTAATTGCTTTCAAACAACATAATAAATATTATTCAGTAAATATAAAATGACATAAATTTGTGAACCAAAACTACTGTTAATTAAAAAAGTATGAAAATTTAATTGTATTTTGTTATGGGAAAAGTGCAAATACAACTATTTTATTATCAAGAGAAAACATATAAACAATGAATATAACAAATGTTTTATACATAATAAATTATATTAAAATAGAACGTGTTTTGTTTCGAATCTTATTATAAAAAAATTGCTTTAAAAAACTTTGTTTTAAGGAAGAGTTAAAAGGATGTACTATCTTTGATATACACATTTAAGAAAAACAAAAGTATATCTAACTAATGGATCTTGATCTGAAACTGAGAACTTGAACTATTAATCCTGATTTTTATTCTCTTGTCTTTTTTGTTTTTATTTTTATGGTTTTGTGTGAAATCGGTATTATGATTTTACATATTAGTAGGACTGAATGTTTAATCATGTATTTAAATGTGTTTATCAGTTAATTTTATATGGTGTAGATTAAAAAGTTGTACATAAGCAAATAATAAGTTGTAAACTTAAATTTTAATAATTTTTTTTATTAAAATGAGGTAAATGCTTTATAAT
Organism: Arctium minus; assembly: GCA_954870635.1. NCBI lineage: Eukaryota > Viridiplantae > Streptophyta > Magnoliopsida > Asterales > Asteraceae > Arctium > Arctium minus. The sequence goes on along the minus strand of OX941094.1, from coordinate 1,851,693 downwards.
GTACTTTAGATATTAGTATTAATATACTCGCATTTAAATATACATGTGATCATAATTATGAGAAAATAAGTTAGCAAAATTCAAGAAAAAAAAAACATTTATAATGAGTATCAAAGTAAAATGAATAAAACACTTATTTTATTAAATAAATTGTTTAATTAAAATGACAATTAATTTTAAGCCGATTTAAAGTTTTTCAAAAACTGAGATAAATTTATAGGGTTTACTTGTTACTTTTTTTAATTTATGAAGTTTTGAAAAGTTGTACCGTAACTATAATAACTTGTACATTGAATTTTAATATATTGTGTTGATAAACAATATTTGATATGAATTACACTTTTGGTCCTTGAGGTTTGGTGATTTCTTTGAAAGTGGGACATGTACTTCAATAAGTCAAGTTGTAGTCCCTGAGGTTTGAATTTTGCTTTGAAAGTGGGACATGACCACTAACTTCGTTAAAAAAAACTCAATTAGAGTCGGGGGCAAAATCGTCCAACCATGTTTTTGTCATTTTTTACGCTTCTCTTTTGTTTTTTCTTATTTTTGTAAAAATCATGGAATTATAGGGGCAAATATATAATTAACTATATATTCATTATACATATATATAAAAAAAAAAGAGACACAAGGACCAAATGGACGACACCATCCCCTCCTAAACCATCGACACCACCTCCTCCTAAATCGTCGGCATCACCCTCTCCCACTCGAATCATACCCTCTTCCTCTTATGCCTCTCACGTTTCTCTCTACCACAGGGACCAAATCACAGAACCAAACCCGAGGAGGGTGTCTCTCTAATTCTCACCGGCAGCCACTTCCCGTCCCAAATCTGGCAACCTTCAAACTCTGCTCGATTCCGAAGAACAACAGACAAGTAAACCTCAAAGTTCCATGAACAATTAATATTCTCTCCAATCACCCATTTCAGTTTATTGTACTCAAGTCCTAAATCATTTCTCTAACCCGTTCAATCAATTATGTAATCCAATCGACCAGCTTAGGGCATCGATTAACAAGGGAAGTAAGGCTGGAGGCTAGAGGGAACACAAAAGAGGGAGGATGTACTAATCGAACCTTCAGTTCATAGGTCTTTGCCAACATGTTTCGAAACTTTAGTCTGGCTGTCAAAACAACCGACAAGCCTTTATTAACTGACCGATCTCAAGCTTCTCGGATTGTGGTTGGGGACGGGCACGACGAGAAAAGTGAGGCGATGAAATGGACCTGTGTGAAATGGATTACTTGATCGGTGTATATATTTCATATTCCTTTATTGGGGTTTTTGTGCATCACATGATTACTTGTGGCTTTGTTGTAAATTTGAGCAATTATTGCTTATTAATGGGTATCTAAGAACAGTTCCACACTACCTTTTAGTGATATCTCCAAGTTTTCCCCATTTTCATCTTAATCTTTTGCAGATCCTTGTGTGCGTAAGCATAATCTCTTGATGATTAGAAACCATCCCTACTTGGGTTGGGACAAAACTATGTTTGTTTAAGTTGAGTTTGAACATTATAAGCTTCATTGTCTTTTTGTTCCACTGATTTGAATCCTAATTGGCCTGAAGATCGCAAGAGAAGATTATCAGAGGGCAACCGGAAAAGATGACCGTGGTGTTTTATGGTTAATTACGTAGATGATCCCTATAATTTAATGGTTTTTACAAAAACAAGAAAAAAAACAATAAAAGGTGCAAAAAGGGAGACCAAACATGGTTGGACGATTTTATCACTCTAGCTGAGTTTTTTAACGAAGATAGTGATGAGGTCCCACTTTCAAAGCAAAATCCAAACCCGAAGAACCAAATATTGACTTATTGAAGCACATGTCCACTTTCAAAGAAATCAATAAATGTTAGAGACCAAAAGGGTTATTCTCTCTATATTTTAATAGTTATTGACAAATGCTTTAAATATAGTAGTTGTCTACCCATGTGATATAAAATAATGTCAACTTTTATTGTAAATAGAGAATAGAAAAATAATACTCCCTTTTACCCAAATCCACAATTAAAATGACACATAGTTTTATGCATAATTATTACACTTTTGGTGTAAACATTGATTCCTCTTAAATCTATTACACAATTTTTAACATTAAATAGAATATTCCAAGCCATTTTTAACATCAAATAAGAATATTTAAGGAATATTCTCTATTTTTGGTTTCTATATATTTTCAATAATACTCCTTATATTTATTAGTAGTTTACAAATTCAACCCATAATCTTTTTTAATTTTGAAAAAATATTATGCAATTTTAACCCAAAAGAATTATTCGTACATAATTAATTTCGAAATAATCATTACTTTAATATGAAAGTTAGCTTATATCACATTTATGAAAGTGTATTTTATTTTAAATTTGAAAGTAGGTTGATATTCCATATATATAGCCCTATAATTCTCTATTCTATTTAATCGAAATAGTTAAAAAAAAATGAAATCAAACCGAATACGATATTCTTATGTTGTTAACTGGACTGTTTAACCCGAAAACCATTATGGTTCAGGTGGGTTATCCAGTTTTGAAAAGTTGTCAACTCCAAAATATGACCCTAATTACCTAAGTTTTTATATCTGTCATGATTATCATGATAGCATATCAAAACTAAGCATTTACTTCCTTTTATCGGGCAAAAGACATTTACATGGTTAGTAATGAAGGTGCTTATCAACAAACTCACGATACCATTTTGCTGACCAAAAATATTATCCCGTAAGTAAGAATGGTGACTCTTCTCATATCAAATACTTACCGACGTAATCAAAGACATCGTGTTTACCAGGTGTTAGGGATTGTGTAACTTCGAGATGGTATCGAGACCGGATAAACTTAAGAATCGTGTAGGAAAAACACTTTCCAAATACAATAATTCGACCCTATAAGCCTTGAGTTCACAAACTTTGTATTGGGATAATTCTTAAGATTTCTCTCTTTTTCAAAGGGCTGTGAAAAGAGATTTTTCGTATATCCTCAGATTCTCACATTACATGTTTATATAGGAGATCGACGTGGCGGTTATTAGCGGTTAGGCGGTTATTGACGGTTATAACCATAAATGGATAAGATTAAAAAGTAGTTATAACCGAATTCTATAAGCTATTAGCGACCAGTTATCACCTATCAGCGATAGCCTTCCGATTTTCAGCGATAACTTTTAGATTTTTAGCGATAGCCTTTATAATTTCTAAAACACGACTTAAATAAATTTATAAGTCCTTTAGAACTTCAACCCCTCTTAAGATAATAAAGGTAACATTTGTAAGTGTGCACTCCGCACCTTCTAACTTACGTATGTTTACCTTATCGTCTTAATCGATCTCAAGTAAATCACAATTACACCAAAATGTTTGATGACACTAAAATCACCAACATTCCTCCCCCATTTTAGTGTAATCCTTTGATTCACTATTCAATCATAAACATGTAAAATTCAAACAAATGCATAAATGAAAATGTCACGAAGATTGAATTTTCATTTTAGTATATTACACATTCCAAATATTCGAGAATCGGGGTGTTCTAAGAATTGAACCCACCAACCCATTTGAATACATGAAGATAATATACACATATGTTCGTACAAATCTAGATAACACACTTGACACATTTGTAGAGGCCTTGCGTCCTTATCCATTCATGAACGTATAGAAAGTCAAGTCGAAAACTTTCTTAAAGCGGCCACACTTCACGTCCACTTAGGTGATTCTTTTATGTCTTGCACCTAAATATGCAATTTTTCAAAAGAATCATTAAGAAATAATTTTTCAACCTTACAACACTTGCAGGTCTAAGCACATACCTTGGGATGATATTATCATGTGCTTCAATTTTATTAATAAGCCTTCCACATTGAATTCAACCTTTAACGTTGTATTAAAGGGGAATTGGGTATCTTATTAATAAATATTTATATGGACTTTAAACCCATCCCGATCACAGACTTGTGCACTAAGTCCCTAGCCAACCCCTTTGTTAAATGGTCGGCTAAATTATTATGAGTTCTAACGAATTCTACGGATATCACCCCATGCATGATTAATTCTCTAACCATGCTATGTCTTACTCCCAAGTGCCTTGACTTTCCATTATATACTTGGCTATATGCCTTAGCCAAGGTTGCAGAACTATCATAATGAATACAAATCGGTGATATCGGTTTCGACCACAAAGGAATCTCGTATATTAAATTCCTTAGCCACTCCGCCTCTTTACCCGCGGCCGCCAAGGCCACAAATTCAGATTCCATGGTGGAATTTGTGATGCAAGTTTGTTTCTTTGAGACCCAAGAAATGGCACCTCCACCGAGCAAAAATGCCCATCCACTAGTAGAAGAATGATCCTCTACATTGGATATCCAACTCGCATCCGTGTAGCCTTCGATTACCGAAGGAAACCCGATATAAGTGATACCATAATTCATGGTTCCCTTCAAATACTTGAATACTCTTCTTACCGCTTGCCAATGATGAGCACTTGGTCTACTAGTAAACCGACTCAACCTACCAACGACGTAGGCAATATCCGGGCGTGTACTTGTCATTGCATACATCAAGCACTCAATTGCTTTAGAGTATTCTAATTGTGAAACCGCTTCACCCTCGTTGGGCATAAGCTTCTCACTTGGATCCAACGGAGTACTTACGGGGGAACAATTTAACATGTTAAACTTCTTTAACACTTTCTCTACATAGTGAGATTGTGTTATGGCCAAACCTTTGTTCTCCCGTTTAATCCTTATTCCAAGGATCACTTCGGCCTCCCCCAAATCCTTCATCGAGAATTGGGATGGCAAAAATTCTTTTGTCAAGTCGATTTGTCTTTGGTCCGTGCCAAAGATTAACACGTCGTCTACATATAAACAAATTATGATGCCTCTACCGGAATCGTCAAATTTGCTATACACACACTTGTCCGATTGATTTAAACGAAAACCATAAGACAAAACAACTTCATCAAACTTTTGATGCCACTGTTTTGGGGCTTGTTTCAAACTATAAAGTGATTTAATTAATTGACACACTTTATGTTCATTCCCCGGCATCACAAAGCCTTCCGGTTGCTTCATGTAAACCTCCTCCTTTAAATCACCGTTAAGGAATGCCGTCTTGACATCCATTTGGTGAATTACCAAGTTATTAATAGCCGCCAATGCTATTAATAATCGAATAGTGGAGATTCGAGCAACCGGTGCGTAGGTATCGAAATAATCGATGCCTTCTTTTTGCCGAAAACCTTGTATTACCAACCGAGCTTTAAACTTATTAATAGAACCATCAACTTTCATTTTCTTCTTGAAAATCCATTTGCAACCCAATGGTTTGCAACCCGATGGTAAGTCGACCAACACCCACGTGTTATTACCCATGATAGACTCCATCTCATCATTTATTGCCTCCTTCCAAAAGGCAACATCTTGAGACTTCATAGCCTCATTTGGATCTTCCTCTATGCTATAACAATAAGCATATTGAGATCCAATTTCATCTCGTGAGCCTTCAACTAAGTATAGTTGAAAGTCGGGACCAAAAGATTTCTCAATCCTTCCTCGTTTACTTCTTCGAAGCTCGAGAAATTCCAAAGTATTTTCCTTTTCTTTTCCACTATCTTTGATTCCACTCGTACTTGGAATCATGTCTTTTGGTCTCGGTATCGAAGTAAATCGATTCTCATCGAAGATGGCATCTCTCGATTCTATTACGGTAGACACTTATTTTGGAACATATAGTATAACAAATAAAAAGGAGATTTTGTTCTAGTGAGAACGAAAGTTATGGTAAGAAGAGATATCCACCATTGAATCAATCCTAATTGAAGATCAACATAGTGGAGATGTACCAAGATACACTAGATTAATTCCCGTGAGAAACACAATTAGGTGGCGTTTGTTTTTTACGAGGTCTGAAGTCTTATTTTACTTCTTATTAATAAGAGGTGGTGCTGAAGTCTGAAATCTGAATAAACAAGATTGTATGTTTCTATAACGTCTGAACACATTTTGAGAGAAAGAAGAGTATATGAACTGAGGCGGCGATAAGAGGTTTTAGAAAGTTAAGTCGTCACTTCTTATTTCAGATGTATTTAAGAGATAAGAGGTTCTGAAAACTGGAGAAAAAAAAACAGTCTAAATGTAAAAAGATCTGAACGATTCAGACTTAAGAGTCATTAAGAGGTATTTTTAAAAAAAACAAACAACCCTTTAATGAGTAGAAGGTGAGATTAGAAGTGATCAAAGGTCCAGATCTTCTTTTAAGATTCTCATATTTGACTATTTTTCTCACACGGTCCTTCGTCCGGACAACTTCTTAAAATAGAAGGGCAAAAAGGTCAAAAGAAAAATTAAAGAAATGGAAAGGGTACGTGGCAAACTTGAAAAACCACGTGAGGTGACTCTCTCTCTCTCTCTCTCTCTCTCTCTCTCTCTCTCTCTCATCAAACCATATAAAAAGTCATACCAGATCTCACTAACCACCGAAAGAGTGTGACCAAGCCAATTAATCTCTCCTCTCTCTCCTCAGAGAGAAGAAGAAAGAAGAAAACCTTTGTTTATGTGTGAGTTTTAGTGCGTGTTTTATATACAATATATATACATACATATATATTGTATCTATATGCGTGTTTGAATTATCAAAAAATTTGTTTCAGAAACTTGTGAGACAATCGATCGATTCATCAACAATTTGGAAGAAAACCTTCGTTTATGTGTAAGTTTTAATTAGTGCGTGTTTTATATATATATATACACACACATTACATACATATATTGTATCTATATGCGTGTTTGAATTATCAAAAAATCTGTTTCAGAAAACTTGTGAGACGATCGATTGATCAACAATTTGGAAGAAAAAACTTCGATCGATTCATCATAGATATATACATTCGTTCGCAAACCTGCTGCGGGAGGTCTCCATTGATTGGAGCTTTCGCAGCAGTGGACACGTAAGTCTCTCTCTCTCTCTCACACACACACACTGATCGCACAAAAATGCACGCAATTAAATCACAGTGGAAAGTACCGAAATGAATTGAATGCGGAGTGAAATTGTGGAAATATGGAGAGGATGAATTGTTTGGTTAATTATGGCGATGAATTGAATTTGGAAGAAAAGCTTTTTATCGATCTAATTCGTCACAGAGATTTATGTTCATGTATTCGAATTTAAGCTTTTGCAGGATATACACACAACGATCGCACAAAAAAAACAAACAAAAATAAACACGCAATTAATTGAGATACATAACGTGTCTCGATCCATCGCGTTGGAATGTACCGAAATGAATTGAATGCTGAGGGAAAATTATGGGAAGTATGGAGAGAATTGATTGTTTGGTTGATTGATTATGCCGATTAATTAAATTTGTAAGAAAAGTTGATCAATTCGTCATAGAGATTTATGTTCATAGGATATACAAGTCTCTGATCATAAACAAGCAATTCATTGAGATATATGGTATGTACGATCAATCGATTGATATGTATAATCGGAATGCTGAATAAAATTTTGGGGAAATTCGGAAAAATTTGATTGCGTTTGTTAATTGCTGGTGAAATTCTTGCAGATTTGCTCGATGCGAAATTCGATTCGATAGGTTGCGGAAACAGCTTGAGTTGATCGATGGTGGATCGGTCTTCAAGGTTTAAGGTATGTAGAAATCCTGTTTATCATGCCAAATTAATGTTTTGAAGTAAAAAAATGGGATAGGTGGAGGTTCAAATAAGAACACCACCATTTTACGAAAACGTGAAAATAGTCGAATCACATGTGTGACGACTTGGCCTACGACTTAGGTCGCACACGACTCTGATTTAGTATCATATACAAGGGACTACGGTGTCAGATATGATACGAGTGTTTTTGCATTTTCGTAAAATAATTGTGTTCTTCTTGGAACCATTTCTGACAGGTAAAACAATTGATCGTTTCTATATTTTTAATGGTTAATAGTTTTTGTTTCGGTTGTGTCATGCTAGTGTGATGTTATATATATATGTGTGATATATGATGAATTATTATTCGTAGAATATGGCGGGCATGTTATGTGCATGTCCCGATTTTAAAACTTGATTTTCAGCCACACGTAATTAGAATGAATGTTCATAGAAGTGACATGGTTTTTAAGAAATGAATATGCGGGAATGCTAAATGCACTCATTTTTAATGTCAGAATTTGATCAAATCATGTATTATAAATATAAAGTTAATATATGTGAAGAGGAAATTAGTGGTGGAACCAAAATATTTTTTTTCTAGTGGGGCACTTTTAAGGTTGACTAAATACGCGTAAAGTTTCGAGGGATTTTAAAGCTTTTTTTTGGTGGATTTCAAGAAATTTTTAAGTTTTTTTGTCGATTTCTATGAACTTTTTTCAGGCTTTAGTTGATTTCGAGAATGTTTTTGAGTTTTTGGTTGGTTTCGATGAACTTTTTTGGTTGATGGGGTCCCAGACAAAAAATTACCGCAGGAAAACTAAGATAGAAAATTAAAAAAAACTTGTGTTTTTACCTTAAAATTTTCCTCTTTTTTTCAGGCTCATCCCCCATTGAACCTATGCTACATCCACCACCGGAAGAGATTAATACATTTAATTATATATAAGGGTGCATTTAACCTATCTCATACGGAATTAAGTCGACTAAATTATTAGCTATTCATATCAATAACATTGAGCAAGTCTTCAAAAAACAAAATTTAAAAAGGTTACCGTTGGTATGAAAACTTTTAACAAGTAAAGTGTCAAAAAGCAGGAAAATGATGTTTGACTATTTAGTTTGTTAAAACATTTTCAACGGATTTTTCGGAAAGGTTTGTTACAACAAATTCTTAAAAACGTTTTTCAAAATTGATGAAGTAAGAGAGAGACAGTAAAATCCTTCAAATTTAAAGAATTCATAAAAAATGATTACCATAAGAAAAAAAAAACAATTTTATATTATATTTTACTAATTTAAAACTTTGAAATTAAATATTTATAAGAGAAAAATATTATTTTATTAAATATTGAAATATTTTAATAACATATTTAATGTTATAGTTTCGAAAATGTAAAAGTTGTTGGAGTTGAATATTAATTTTTTTGAGAATTTGAATTTTTATTCTTCATTTTAAAGAATTTATTATAGATGCTCTTAGACATTTTTATGTTTTTCATGAAGTCTTTCCATAGACAGTTACTATTTTCTTTATAAATATTTTGAGCCATACTTAAGTTATGCATATATCTTACTTAAACTATACATTTAAATAAAATATATTGAATTTGTTTGATTTATTTAATATTTTTATTTTATAATATGTTTTGAATAGAATATGTAATCTTTAAGAAAATTTATATAAATTTGCAAAACCAGAAAATTAAACTCCTACTTGATTATTTGGTTGACAGAGCACTTCATCTGGATTCAAGCAATTATTGTTTAGTAGCTGTATATTCATTCTTGCTTCAATAATTTATTGGAATTAGTTTTAGAGTGAATTACAAAAATTATCCCTAAGGTTTAGGGAAATTATGGTTTTCGTCCCTCAACTTCAATAATTACAAAAATTGTCACTATGATTTGTATTTGGTTTCGGAAATCATCCCTGGCCGTTAGGAACGTTAGGAGCAACTATTAAGTTTCCCTCATGTGTGAGTCACATGAGGGTATTTTAGTCATTTTACATGGTTTTTATAAACTAAAAGTTAGTGTACAAGTATTTAAGGGGTATTTGGGATTGCTTATTATTTAAAGGGCTTTTTAGCTTATTCCGGTGTGATATCGGAGATAAACATTTTTTAGTGTTTGGATGGAGAAAAAATAAAAGTGTTTATAGCGATGCCAAACCGGTGAAAAGGAGTTTTTCACAAGTCATTTGGTTTTAATTTATCAACTTATTTGAAAAGTGATTATGACTTTTTTAGTTACTTTATATGTATAAGCAATCCCAAACACCCCTAAATAACAACTTACTAACTTATTACGTTTTGGTACCACAATAAACTAATCAAAACACTTTTTATAAGCCTCATTTTTGTCACCACATAAGTTAATAAGCACTATTAAGAAAAAATATAAGTTGTTTTAAATAAGCAATCCCAAAACACCCCCTTAAAGTATACTCTTAAAACATTTATAGAAGGAAAACAAAAACCCATCCGACTTAACATCTTGCTCCATTCCGTCAGTCCTATCCACTCCGACCACTTGCAAGTTGCAACTCCGTCCAATGTGACCACCTTCAACCATCATTTCCCTCTATCATCACCAACAGCTTCGTGCTACTACACCCTCTGCCCCCGTCCCTCCTTCGATTTCTCCATCGCGGCACCATTTCGCCCTCACCATTTTCATTTATTTACAAATCTATGAGTATGAGAGTACTTTTTTAATTATATACATTATAACAATCAGTGTAAACATAATTAAAGTATATAAATTTAGAATAAAAAATATATAAAGTGCATAGATATTGTGTCTTTCACACATTGGAATTCCAATGCAGAATCTTTCATGTTATTCTGTGCATAGCATATAACAGCTATGCTATAATTTTTCTAAAATAGAGTATAAAAAGTTGAAATATCTAAAAAAAATTACAACTAACTCCAACAGCTATTCTATTTTAGCAATTCCATCATCAATTATATTAATAAAATATTATTTTTCTCTCCTAAACATACAATTTCAATGTCTCCTATTGGTGGAAAAGAATTAAATATTATTTCTCTCTCTTCAATATGGGGTTTTAGAGATTTCTCCAAATTTGGAGATTTTTATCTTCTCTCTCCTCTTTTCTCTATTTTAGCATATGATATAGCATAACTATTGGAGCAAAAAAATTGCTAAAATCTCACTTTTTTCTATTTTAGCATAGCTGTTGGAGATGAGGAGCTTGATGAATCCGTTAGATTTACATTTTTTTAATGGTGGGACATGTTTAGGTATCTGATTGCATCACCTCTCACATAACACAAACATTGTATAAAAATATCTCTAATAGCTATCTTAAAATACATATATTGAAGATTCAAAAGTTTTTATGCTAAAAAAAGGGAAAAAGAGAATGAGAGAAAGTAGAAATCTTCAAAATTTTAAAAAATCGTTAAAACTTAACATCTCTAATAGAGGTTTTTATAGTAACATATTTTTTGTATTTTTTGTCACGTCACCTCCAACTCATCAAATTAAGAACTTACATAGAAGTCCACAATGGTAGTTTTTATAAGACCTTTTATGTGAGTCCCATGTATTTTTTAAACATCAATAATTGATATATATATATATATATATATATATATATATATATTAATAATTATAAAGTTAAGGAAATTGTCATTTCACACAAACTTTAAGGTAAAGACCAAGGTTCTTGTACAAGAACTCAAATGGGGCGAGCTTCTTATAAGAACCCTCTCCAATGTTGGTTCTTGTAAGAATCTACACTTTTGTTGATAAGAATCTTGTACTGAAGATGCACTTAATATTGATGCAAAAAATATATTATTTTAAGTGTTTCCACCATTAAGGTTGTATGTATTATAATTCTATATATAATATTTCAATAATATATACTTAATCCAGAAATTGTTAAAATGGAATAACTGTTAGAGTCAGATGTTTTTTTTTTTTTTGAGATTTTGATTTTAGATACTCTATTAATTTTTTTTTATAACATAGTTGTTACATATGCTTTAATTTTCCTTTCTATTAAATTTTGTCGGTCAAGGTATGCTCGTTGATTAACATAGTAATCACTCAGAATATTTGTACGGATTCCTTATGAGAAAATCGATAGGATTGCCATTGATGATTGTTTTTAGTAATGAAGATTGTTTTAAAGTGTCCTGTTATTTTGGAATTGACGGATGGTTCAAACAAAAGGACCTTAGGGCTTAAGCTTAGGGTAGAACGCTAAAACTAAAGTCTTCCCACATTGATATCAACTCCATTGGCAATTAGGAGACAAATGTCCTTTGTTTTGTGTTTGATTGGTATTTGCTTCTGCTTTGCTACCATACAATTGATCCACAACTTTATTTATTACGGAAGAAGACTTGTCATTTACATGTTTGTGACGATAGGAAATAGAAAAGAATATATTCAAACTTCGATTTTATCATAATCTCAAAATCATCCTAAAAAATGGAGAAAGAATAGAGAGAGAACAAAAATTGTTCAAATCTGCAAAATTTATTTTGAATGGAAAAGATTGCATTAATTGTTTTGTATTTTGCATAAATATTTTGAAGAAGAAAGAATATAAAATTATCATTTTATAAAAAGTTTGTTAAGATATTAAACGCGTTAAACATTTTAATGGTATTACTTCTCTATTTTAATTTTTTTATATATAAACAGTTAAATGTATTTTAAAAGCATCTCTAAGGTAGCGTTTGGTACGCAGACTGGATAGGATGGGACGGGACGGGACAGGACGGGACTAACTGTCTGTCCCACGTTTAGTTTAGGTTTAAAATCATATGTTTGAAAGAGGGTAATATTGTAATTTTACATTTAGTCCCATGTTGTTCCACCTATTTTGGTGGAACTAAAAAACTTAAGTTTTGTTCCATGAAATTTGATTTTTGTCTCATGTTGTTCCATGTGATTTTTGTCCCATGACATACCAAACATGGGACTATTTTTTTTGTCCCGTCCTTTCCCACCCATTCTGCGTACCAAACGCACCCTAACAGATTCACCGAAGGAAATCAAGATCCAAAATGTATAAAAAAAATTACTTTCAACTCCAACAAATTATCCATTTTTGGAGGTTACGACGTTGATTATTTTATTAAAACATTTCATATATTTAATAAAATATTATCTCTCTTAAACATTTAATTCTAATGTTTCTTATTGGTGAAAATAGAATAAAAAAAATATTTCTCTCCATAGTAATCATATTTGGGGACTTCTCTAAATTTGTAGGATTTCACACTCTCTCCTACTTTCTTATCGTTTTGGAGAATCTATCAAAGCAAAAAACTTTCCTAAAATCCTCAACTCTCCATTTTCAAGAAATTTGTTGAAAATGCTCCAAGGGTCTGTTACTAAATACTTCCCACTTTTTACCGGGTAAGAGACGCTTAACCGATTAAAGATGATGGCATTCTGCATTTATCAAGAATCTTACCGGACCATTTTGCTGACCGAGAATTTAGTAAGGACTGTCCTCTCAGCGCTTACCCAATTTGTATTAATAAATAGCCCGAACCCCCAAAGCAGTAAAGCCTAGCTTGACTGGTTATCTCAAACCGGCATTCGAACCCAGAAAGCCTAGCGGCACCCAGTCAAAGTTTGTGAGTGATGCACTGATGTGTGCAAATGTCACACAAAACAAAATTTCATAGACGAAGTTACAAAGGTCCTAGACAAGATACCACCATGTCCTGTTCACATGACTACTTTTAGTATTCAATATTTCATCACTGCGAATAAATAGCCGGTTATCCCCTTGGAATTCATGTTACCTTGATGAAATCTATAATGCACCCAATATTTTCGTTGCGATCAAGGTTCGATTTTGTCGTCTTTAGCGTCGTTATATAACGTTTGATGCTTTTATTGTTTTAGTTTCAAAGGAGTACTCATGTTCTAGACATGTTTCAGGCAATCTGATCAAGGAGGAGAAGCTTCTATTGTTTGCTAATGATGGCATGCAGTACTATGTCCGTTTCCAGCCAACCGACCACCCCGAAAGCCGAAAGCCCGAGAATGGGACGACAGCGGCCAAACATCCTTAACCGCTCGATCTCCGGCCAAAACTTAAGACAGCATGCGAGAATCCAAAGAGCGTACTCCGACAACAATCTATGTTATTCCGCTAATCGTGTTCAGGCCTCGATGAATCAACCCAAGTCGAAAACCGGGATTTTCGACTTCAATCTAACGGGTTCGATCATCCCCAACTCACTCAAGACATTGTTGTTTGATACCGAGATGACCACGGAAATTGACGATGGATCGACGGATGTTAGCGATATGGAGATGGAGAAGCGAGAGAAGAAACGGGCGAATTGGATCGAGAGGCTGTTGGAGATCCGAGGCCGATGGGTTCAGAAACAAGAGGATAATGATATCGATGGTGAGAATGAAGACGAAAAAGGTTGTGATGAAGATGGAGATGGAGATGGGTGTGAGGTAGATTATAGTGATGATGAAGGAGGGAGTGATAGCATCAATCAGGAAACATTCTCCAAACTGTTGAAGCATGTTTCTTGGTCTGATACCAAGCATTTCTCACAATTGGCTTTTCTCTGTAACATGGCCTATGTTATCCCAGAGATTGAGGTATGTTTCCAACCCATTGCTACTATTTTTCTCATAAATTTGGAACTCTATCAGATTACCCTTTAAAAGAGCTCTTAAGAACAAGAAGAAACTTTCCAATATACACAGGGACGGACCCAGTGTAGAGCATAAGGTGGTCCGTGTCCCCGCTTAAGAACAGAAGAAACATTTTTTTAATTTTTGTGAGAATATGTGGAACCTCGTTAGATTAATCTCCAAAAGAGCTCTTAATAAGAGAATGGAGGTTCCAACATAAAAAGGAGAAAAATGGTCCAAAGTCTAGCTGATGCTAAACTCCAATAGAGGCTAGACAAGCACAAATATTGTCCCATAGTGTGGAGAGACTAGAGAGGGCTAGACGTCTCGGGTGAGGTGGGCTAAACGAGTAAAAATTCTCCTAGAGTGTCGAGTCCCTAGAGTGGTAGACCTTAGCTATGATATTATGTAATATATATATATATATATATATGAAACCTTATTAGATTACTTTTAAAAAACCCTTAGGAGAGAATATATCCAAATCTAGCCGATATGACACTATAACAATTTCTTTTTGTGTGTAGATGTGTGGAACCATGTTAGATTACTTTTCAAAAGAACCCTTTGGGAAGAGAATGCATGTTCCAATATATATAGAGAAGAAATTTTCTAAGTCTAGCAGATAAAACGCCCCCTCCAACGGAGTCTAGACGGACACAAATTGTCCCAGAGTGTCGAGAGGGAGCTATACGAGTACATATTTCCCTAGATCGTTTTAGTAGACCTTGCCTCTCATAGCATGTGAGAATACGTGGAACCCCATTAAATCACTGTCCAAAAAAATGTCGTTTGAGAGAAGAAGCATGGGTAAAACTTAGAAGCACAAGAAGAGCAAATGCATAAAGATATATTGGATTTTTTTGGGTCAAACAAGTGAAAAATAAATATTTTTGACATCTTGTAGGAGGAGGACTTAAGAAGATACTACGATTTAACATTCGTAACATCTTCCTTGGAGAAGAAAGCGTTAGCCGAAGCCATCGCAGAGGATTCGGTTCGCTTACCCGTGACTACTTCGATTAAACACGGGGAACTCAAGCAGCAGCGTATTAACCACACTTCCGCTTACGAGATAGCAGCCTCGGCGGCAACTTATGTCCAATCCCATGCCGGCGGGCTTACAAACCTTAAATCCAAACCACAACCGCAGGAAGATGATGGTGTCTTAATAAGTCACAAAGATGACTACCCGTTTGACAAAACCAATTCTTCTTCTCCAAGAGTCTACAATTCGGAGATGGCGGCATATATGGCGGCTTCGACTATGACCGCCGTTGTGGCTGCACCGGAGAAAGAAAAACAGGAGGCTGCAAGGGATCTTCAGTCACTTCACTCCTCCCCTTGTGAATGGTTTATTTGTGATGATTCGAGCATTTACACTCGATGTTTTGTCATCCAGGTACGTTTCTACATCATCTAAAGTAAGCTTTACATACAAAACCTTACGGTTATCGGGATTTTCCTGACTGCTATCTTGAGGGTCCTATAAAATTAATCGAGTTGTATGCATACAAGCTCATCCACACACCCACAATTTAAAAAAAAAAAAAATCTGATGAGCGAATTACTAACCATTCTACCACCTGTCAATTGCAGGGTTCTGATTCAGTGGCATCATGGCAGGCAAATCTCTTCTTTGAACCAACTAAATTTGAGGTAGGATGCTTTTCAAAATTTAGCCTATCTGGCTTTCTTTTGTTTCTTTTTTTCTTTTGGTAAAATTTAAGGTCAAACTCTTTATTTTTTGTACTATATTCATAAGCTAGTGATTTTCACGAAAATAATTCTACTTTTTGAGATAAAAGTAAGCTTTTTTTTCTTCCAAAAGCCCAGGTCTAAAAAGCCCCAACACGGTATTTCAACAATAAAAGTTCGGGCTTTATTTTGCATGTCAAAAACATGCTTGAAAGGTCGGGCCTTGTGCATCACTATGGGTATGTTCGTTAGTAGCTTAATGAGCTTAATGAAACTCACAACTTATTCGGTCAGTTATATACATCCCACCTCCCAAACTCCACTTCAGTATGCGATATATTGGCCTCGTCTATTTTTGGTTTGGTTTATGCTTCTCTAATACCTTGCCTTGATTGTAGCGTACGACAAAAATCGTAATATATTGACCATAAAAATCCCGTTACAGGGAACAGGTGTGCTAGTTCACAGAGGAATATACGAGGCCGCGAAGGGAATATATGAGCAATTCATGCCGCATATTTTGGAACATCTGAACAGATATGGTGAAAGAGCAAAGCTTCAATTCACAGGTCATTCTCTTGGAGGCAGCCTCTCTTTACTAGTTAACTTGATGCTACTGACCAGGAAGGTTGTGAAACCATCGGCTCTACGACCCGTAGTCACCTTTGGTTCACCGTTCGTGTTCTGTAATGGTCAAAAGATTCTCGATCAGTTGGGGTTAGATGAAAACCATGTTCACTGTGTCATGATGCACCGAGACATCGTCCCGAGAGCGTTTTCGTGCAATTACCCGAACCATGTTGCGCAATTGCTCAAACGGTTGTGTGGTACCTTCCGATCTCATCCATGCCTAAATAGAAATGTAAGTATTCTTTTTCCGTCTCCCTTTTGTCTTTATATAATATCAACCTAGATTAACGTCATGTTTG
Source organism: Arctium minus (assembly GCA_954870635.1). Lineage (NCBI taxonomy): Eukaryota > Viridiplantae > Streptophyta > Magnoliopsida > Asterales > Asteraceae > Arctium > Arctium minus. The sequence continues at coordinate 1,834,742 of OX941094.1, read as the reverse complement.
ACAACTAGATGTTAAGCTTATTTTTTGAGTTTATTGGAAAAACCCCGTTTGGTTAGACATGAATTGGCTTAAGCTACTCCAAGTAGCATTTCAACAAGCTCCAGGGGTTTTTTCAGTTATGCCCCTTTTATTTTTTTTCCATTAATCTTTTTTAACATGTCAGGTCATTTAAAATTGTTACCTAGAGCTAGTTTTTTTCAAACATAACTAGTTTGTCTGCTAGCTTATAGTCAACAACTAGCTAATCAGCTAATTTTTATTTGAATTATGCCCCTTTTATTTTTAGCTTATTGAAGAAGTCCCTTTGGTTATACATAAGTTACTTCGAGTAGCGTTTTAATAAATTAAAGGCCTTTTCTTTTTCCAAATTATACCTCTTATATTTCTTTGATTATTAGTTTAACATGTTCTTTTAGGTCATTTTATATCATTATCTAGCTTATTTTATGAAACATAACTAGTTTATGGGCCAACAGATCAGCGAACGACTAACATATCAACTAGTTTTTTCAATGATGTCCCTTATATTTTTCCAATTAATTTTTCAACATGTCATTTTAGATCATTTTACAATGTTATTTAGTTTATCTGCTAGTTTTACTAAACATAACTAGTTTATCAGCTAACATCTAACTTTAGTCTGCTAAACTACCTCCTAAATCCATTTTATCTTCAATATTTGCAGAGGCTATTATATACACCCCTCGGAAAGATGTTCATCCTCCAACCCGACGAAAAGTCATCACCACATCATCCTCTACTCCCTCGTGGAAGCGCTCTATACGCTATGGAAAATACTCAGTGTGGTTCGACCAAAAACGCTCTTCGGTCCTTTTTAAATTCCCCACACCCAATAGAAACCTTACAACACCCAAGCGCATACGGGTCCGATGGCACCATCCTTAGGGACCATGACTCGAGCAACTACCTCAAGGCCGTGAACGGAATCATAAGACAACACACAAAGATGTTCATCAAGAAACCAAGAGAACAGAGGAACCTTTTGTGGCCGTTATTGACTTCACAGTCTCCGCATTATTGGAGTCAAGAAACAAAACTCGATGAGAAAACGTTGACGGTTTCGGATCAGAAAAGGTTGATTACGACAGAGGTGGCGTGAAACCTATAGTGAAAACTAACCTAACTGGGGCAATGTTCATAAGAGGTTTGGCTTCAAATTTAATTACATTATTGTAAATTGTGGTCTATCTTAGCCCCCCAAATTTTCATTGTATCTATTACTAATAAATATATATGTTAATAATGAAAATCCCGATATTTGGACAAAAAGTTGATTACCGGCAACCATAATTGATCCTGCATGGAACCCAGCTTCAAAAACACCAATATGAGGCCATCTTCAAAAACACCAATATAAGGGGGTACTTTTTGGCTCACTCAGCAGCTGAGGCTAGCAAGGGGGCCTGAGATCGAACCCAAAACATGTCTTGTATTTAGGCAAAGTCACTCCACCATTTTGCCAATTGAGCCACACGCCCAAGGAGAAAACCCCGATATTAGATGTGGAAAAAAGGGTTTGTGTTACCCTCTGAAAATCCTGATATTAGCTGTGGAAAAAAGGGTTTGTATTACCCTCTAGAGTACCCTCACGATATCAGGCCCATGGCCATCTTGGAGAAGTTAAATTACAGCATCCGAGGGTAAGATGGACAAAGCTAAATATGAACGGAGACCATGTGGAAACTCCATCCATTTTTCGTTGGGACAATTCAACAGAAACCCCGGTATTAGGGGCTGTTTACGGTAATACTTACATGTTACTTACTTACTTACCGGTGAGCATGACAAGAACCAAGAATATTACCCGGTAAGATATGTGAGGGTGGTGGCTGATACTCGATGAACGTTTAACCTAGTTAAACATTGGTAAACAGTGTCTTAGGGGGTTTTTGGCAGTTGCTGAATGGTTAGGTGCAGAATTATTAAGTGATACTCTGAATGAAATATGGTTGTTTGCTAATTGTTCCGGATGAAATCAGGGCTCTGAATGGTTAAGACAGAGTCAAGACACTAAATCATTCAGAGGGTTTTGAAACCATTAAGAGGCAAACATTTTTTTTGCCAAACAAGATTTACCTCTTAACGATTCAGAGGTTGCCTCTTAATGGAACCATTAAGAGGTAAACAAACAACCCCTTAAAATATCTCCAATGGAATGACTAATATTTACAATTTTTTGTCACATTATTGCCAACTCAGCAAATTAACCTCCTCCATAAGTACCCACGGTTACCCAAAATAAAAAAAAATAAAATAAAGTGATGAACTTGGGTTGCAACTTGCACTAAAACCAAAATTCAATTTAGTACGAGGATACAAGTTACAAATAAGACTTGGGCCTTTGAGAATTCTCCTTAGAAGTCAGCAGTTCAAGTCCTACAAGGCCACTGAAGATTTTTCTGGTTGTTCTGTAGGTCCCGTGGTATTAGTCGAGGTGCACACAAGCTGGCCCGGACACTCACAGTTAACACAAAAAAGTTACAAATAAAATGAATAATCTTACCAGTAGCTGTGAAACAAGGCTCACCATGTTAAATAAACCAAACCGAATGAGCATAGTGGAGCCTGGAGAGGGTGAGATATACATAGATTTGTCCTCTATCCCCAAGGAGATATCAGTTGTTTCCCTAAAAATCCCTTTTGCAAAAAAACCACCAACCAAAATGAGTTGGGTCCGTACTTCTATTCCGACTGAACCAACACATGGCTTTGAACACGGTGTTTACGTAGTTCAAATTCATAGTTGTTGCTAGGATTATCATCATATAACTAGTATTCGGTAGTATACGAAAACAAAGCAGTCTGCTTCCCTTCATGAAAAAAAGATAGAAGACAAGAAAAAAAAAACGATCATCTTCGCTGTCATATAACCGTTATCTAACAAGATTTGAGTCGGCCCTCCTTCTGTGCCAAAATAAATGCCTACAATGAAAAAGACACAGTTTTAAAAATGTATAATTATTACACTATTTAATTAACTAAATGACAAATTCTCTCCTTAATAATAGAGGGAGTAATGAATTTCTCCATCTCATAATTAACGGTAGAAGTAAAAAAATAAACACTTATTTTAGAACAAACTAAAATAGAACTATGGACACTTATTTGGCAACGTAGTGAGTATTTACTCTTAGATATGTTATCATGTGCATAAGGTTGCATGAATTTCCATATACGTAGGGCATCTCGAATAGGTAACGGTTAACATCAAATCTTACACCAAATCCGTAAAAAGTGGTGTAAATTTTGGTACAAACAGTAAATCTACTCCAATGGCTAACACCAAATTTTACACAAAAATGTAAGATTCTAGGTATATTTCTTCTTATCTTTTGTAAAATTTGGTGTAAATGAATAGTATTACACCAAATTTGGTGTGTTACAATTCATCACACCAAATTTAGTGTAAGATTTGGTGTACCTATTGGAGTGATTTGGTGTAAGATTTGATATTTAGTGCCCCTATTAGAGAGGGTCTTAGGTGCCGTTTGTTTTTTAAGAGGTCTAAAATCTGAAGTCTTATTTAAGTTATGATTAATAAGAGGTGGTGTGTAAAAAGGTCTGAACGATTCAGACTAAAGAGCCATTAAGAGGTTTTTTTTTTAAAACAAACAACCTCTTAGAGTCCCTAAATTGACCGCGCTAAGAAGGATACAAGCTTGAAACCATAAAAGGTGTAATTGCAAAGCTTGAAAGTTACGCCCCCACAACGTCAACCTAGCCGGTAAGAAGATGGACATCCTAGTAGAATGAGTGGGAAATCTGGGGTTTGACTCACCTGCCCATTGGACATGCGATATATCTCCCTATGATGGTCGTGGGACCGGTACGGTGGGAGCAACAGCAGAGGGTGGCATCATACCCCTTTTGCAGAAAGACTTGAAAGTTACGATTTAGGTATTTGGGCGTAATGTTGGATATGGAACTTAAAACGGACTCTACGCCAACCTATGCCCCAAATTTTGCAAGGATACAATCACAAGAGTCGTTTGGTTTTCTTCTTATAGAAGTCATACGGATTCACTTGTGAACAACAAATCCTAGAAAATTGTTGAACCACGTAAATACAATAGCTTCAAATTTTCGTTTCTTGCAATATACTATTGTGTATGTGATCGTTGATCCTAACACAAGTCGTTTGGTTATCTTCTTATAGAAGTCATACGGATTCACTTGTGAACAACAAATCCTAGAAAATTGTTGAACCACATAAATACAATAGCTTCAAATTTTCGTTTCTTGCAATATACTATTGTGAATGTGATCGTTGATCCTAACACAAGATTAACTTTTACTCCCTCCGTCCCAAAATAAGTAGTCCATTTTCAAAAAATAAGTGCTCACTTTACAATTCTACCACTAATCATGAGATGGAGAAATCCATTACTCACTCTATTATTAAGGATACATTTGTCATTTAGTTTAATTAAAAAGTGTAATAATTACACATTTCTAAAATTGTGTGCATTTTTTTATTGTGAACATTTATTTTGGGACGGAGGGAGTATGTTATTGTGGACGAGCGGAGGGTGGGGGGAAAGTAGAGGGAAGGATGGAGTAGGTTTAGAAAAGCCGGCATATAGGTTTCTAGAGCGCTAGGACAGATAACGGGGGTCCTTTTGGTGACAGTCAAAGAGTGCCATAGGTGCGAGTTAACTTGGAGCGGACCTTTTGGCTTACTTACCTGTCCTACAATTATACCGTTGTTTGTTTCTACTTATATCTATTGTATCATATTTTCTTCTATCCTGTCAAGATAACCAATCCCCCCCCCAACCCACTCTCAGATTTCCGAGCAGGATATATTGGATACGTTTGGTTTGATTTAGGTTATGATGGGAAGGCGGAAACATACTAATTTCTACAAAATGCAAACAACAAAACATAATTCTGTTGTGTGTTAAGTGTTATTGTTGATCCTAGTACACAACACAATGCTATCACCTCGAAACGCTACCAGTTCAACCAAGATAAAAGCATAAGGCTGCGCTATTTCCTCCCAAAATACGTACAGAAAACCAGAATTTGAGACTCTAATCCAACAAACTTAAACTACCAATCCAGATAGCGACTACCGAACAAAATCGTTAAAAGATTTGACCCGGTTTACAACTTGAGACCTAGATAATATTTCAGCAAAAAATGGTGGCTTAGGATTTGTAGAACATTCTTAATAAATCCTCATAAATGGTGGAGATATTGAAACCATAGATAATACTGAAAAGATTCAAATGAAAGAAGGGGAAAAGGCGTTTTACTCTTTGGGGTAGATGCCAGGTCTGCGTGCATCTTACCCTCCCACCCCCGGTGTGGGACCCCAGTCACCCCACCTCTAGGTGGGATATACGTTTAGTTTGGTTTATTCGAATGAAAGCAGAAAACTGTACATCAAAAGAAGATAAAGATTACAGGGGAAGTTTTAAACTATTTTAGTCACATGAATAATACTAGCTAGCTACTTTGTTTACAAGAATTTTAAGGGTACATAAAAGATAAAAAGGTTCAAAATTTAGTGAACTAGACTTTCTAACCATCACGCTTGTAGTTTCGTTGCAAACTAACCATTGTACTTGCTTAAAAACCTTTTTAAACAAATTAAAACATGGCAGAGAGGAATTTTAAAACGTTTCGAATTGTTGGTTTGCAAAGAAACCACAAGTACAATGTTCAAAATCGGTCAGTCACATACTTCAATTTGTTCTTTTTTTTTTTTTTTTGCATTTTAGCAAGTACAATGGCTTGTTTGCAATGAATGCACATGCACAATAGTTACGAAACTCATCTACTCGTTAAAAATAGAAACCCTGTGTATATCTTCCAATTGGTTTTATAAACCAAAAAATAAGAAAATGACTAGAGAACTGTAAGTTGTTGCCACATTTAAATGATATTGCAGTTTTTGAGGTTTAATTTGACCAGATATGCAAATGTAATATCCCTAAAAAAAATAGACAAAAACTACGGCCCACATGTGTAGTGTCAATCTAAAACCAAGAACAACGGCTGAAAAGTGAAATTCCATGAGATAAGTAAAGATTAACTTCGAAAGTGAACTTATGTTGCAAAGCAGACATAGTGAAGTACGTAATCTGTATCAACGAAACAAAGAAGGGTTGAAACATACATGCTTGCTATTTTCCTTTCGCGGCCATCCGCTTTCGTATTTCATGAGCAGTGTTGAATATCCCAAGCGTAGGTTGGTTGCACACGTAGCACCTTTTCTTCTTTGCATGGTGCTGCTGCATATCAGAAATTCCAAAAAACAAACCTTAAATTAAACAAAATTGCAGACAAACATATACGTCTAGAAATTTCTAAGCAAGAAAAGGAGGGTAACGAATGAAATATTAGAAAAGCAAGAAAGACTAGATGTTTATAGCTGGAATCATACAAAAGTCTAAAATAAACAAATTTTAGCATGTTAACAACATTTCCTTCCATTTATCATGATTCTTTATTGTATGATCAAGTTTTTCATTTAATATACACTTTGAACCCTTCTTTTTCTGAACTATATTTTGAGTAAATTTGGGTCCTCAAAGGTTGTTGATCGGCATGATACAGCTGAGACACAAGGGCGTTTTTTAGGCCAGGCACAAGGCAGAGCCACTAGCCTTATAAAAGAAGCTGTAAACCATGTAAAAAAATTACTCCCTCCGTCCCAAAAATAAGTGTCCTAGAAATGTTAGTTTGTCCCAAAAGATGGCTACTTTTTAACTTTACCCAAATTATAAGATGGTGAAATTCATTACTCCCTCTACTATTAAGGGTAAAATTGTCATTTGGTTGATTAAGAAATCTAATAATTACACATTCCTAAAACTGTATGCCTTTTTCATTGTGGACATTTATTTTGGGACGGATGGAAGTAATAAAATATACTTCAATCGGAAACATTGATCATTTGATACATCAATTCGCATGTCCACAAATTCATAAATAGTAAACATGTTACGCTGTATGCTCGTTTTCTCTTGTATCATCAATATGAAAGGCAGTAACTTCAAAAGAGCTTTAAGTTCATAGATGTTGAATCAAGAATGTGTTCATACACAGTTATCTATGGTGATTTTATCATGCAATAAGATCTTTTATCATGTCATATATAGCCATTCGGTTTACATATTCTGTTATGCTGTTTTGACTAGTTTGCAAAACTACAAATGTGAATGCACAAATCACGTACCACTTCCATCCCAAAATAAGTGTCCACATTTCTATTTTATTTTGTCCCAAAATAAGTGTCCACTTTCAAAAGCAAGTGCCTACTTTTCAATTCTACCCTTAATTATGAGATGAAGATATTCATTAGTTCATCTATTATTAAGGCTACAATGGCCATTTACTTCATTAAAAAGTGTAACAATTACACATTTCTAAAATTGTGTGCCTTTTACATTGTGAACATTTATTTTGGGGACGGAGGAAGTAGAACAGAAAGCATGGAAAATCTAACCTTTAAAGCACAATGCTCGCAAAAATAGTGCTTGCACTTGGTCACAACAGGATCAACAAACGGTTGCCGGCAGATAAAACAAGCAAACGGAAGTCCATCCTCATCGTCTTCAACATCCTGATCATCTTCATCATCGTCATCATCGTCCCCTTTCGTTGCCAATTTCCTCTTCCTTGCCTTCTCTGCTTCATCCCACTCTTTCTCCATCTGCCATCCCGACTTATAATCTCCACGATCATGCATGAACTTACACGAATCACCGTACCCACAATACCCAGTCTCCTTATAATCTTTGCAAATGTCGGGCTGGTAATCAAACCTAGCCGAAACCCTAATGTGAGCGGAAGCTCTCAATGGTCCATGAGATCCACCTGCTTTCTCACTAGCCACAGTTTGCTCTCGCCTAAAACCGGCCTTATAATCTGTGTACCCATGAATACCTTTATACAACTTCTCATCACCGGCTCCATTACCCTTCTTCCCTTTCAAAGCTTCATCTGCTTGCCTAAGAACTCTTTCACGGATAGCCCTTGCATCTCTCGAAAAGTCTGTCTCCGTTTCTAGTGTCGCCGTTGCTCTACTGTCATTCTGAACTTGAATTTCTTTGGAAGAATCAAACTGAAAGATCGACGCTTTTTTATCTACCTCGGGTTGCTCTGAGGTTGCGGATCGCTTAGACGATCCGGTAGCAAAATGCAATTTATTGTCAGGCGCAGGAGGCTTTTTCTTGTTGATCACAACAGAAGGTTCCTCTTTTTCATCAGTTTTTTCATCATCGTTGTCATGAGCCCTTTTCCGTATATTTTTGTTCTTTGAGGGTTTCCGAAAAAAGTTGCACACTGTATATGGGATAACAAAAACTAAAATCATCATCAATTGTATCTGATGTTGTACAAAAAACGATCATTATTCAAGAAAATAGGCACCTATTTCGAGAAAAAAAAAATCAAGATAAACAACATACCTTGTTCTGTTTTCGGTTGTTCTTCTTCCGGTTTTTCAGCCATACGGACAGGGGTAGAGCAAGGATTTGGTTCTCTTGAAGATTAAAATCAAAAAACAGGTCTATATTTCAGTAAGTGAACCCAGTAAAAAATATAGTGCAAATTAAATATAAACATATGCCTGCTTTATGTCTCCTACAAGAAACTAGAAAGTTGATGATGTTATTGTTGTATCAGGAGAGCTCAACTAGAGATATACGGAGAAAAAAAAAAGATAGGTTAAATGCACCCCCCCTACCTACTCGTACATCAACATGATTTGACCTGATTTTCAGATAAATAGGGGTGTATATAGCAACACCATGAAGTAAACCAGTTGCCATATAGGGTGATGCTATATCCACCCCTACATAATTCAAAATCAAGTCAAATCGTACATTGAAAATGTAAAAATAGACTTTTGATGTTGATGTGCGTGAAGAGGATTTTAGCATGCGGTGGGCTAAATGCACCCCTAGCTACCAATTTCCTAGTCACACGCATCAACATCAAAATCCCCCTTTACATTATCAATGCATAAATTGACCTGATTCTGCCAACATCAAACCCCTTTTTTTACATTCCGATATAACGGGGTGCATATAGCATCACCCTTTTAGCATATAGGGGTGCATTTAACAATCATAGGAGTGCAATTAGCCTACCCCACCATATATCACCTAAAATATCCATAATCACATAGTTAAAAAACACACCTCACTGTCACTACCCTAATTATCCATGATTTCCTCAACCAATTCTCATTCCACTAATAAACCTCACAAATTGGGCATATATATGTATGTACTCAACAAGAACAAGATAGTAACAATGATTGCATATAATCAAAACAATGATATATAACAAAATTAGTGAGCATGATTTGCCTAGCATCCAACAGTTTCTAACTTCACGAACAAATAAAAAAACCCTATTTTTTATGGATTAACACCGGCTGACTCAATACCAAAGCTATATGTATATTTCGAAACCCTAATTTATGCCAAGTAGAATATTCGAAACCCTAATTTATGCAGCAAAAGAAGCTAATTAAGTATGAAACATCTAACCTGAGCCGGAAAACGAATTGAGAATTTCAGGATTCGGAGGTCTAGGGCCTATACAGGGGAAATATAATGGCCGCTGAGCTGTAATCGTAACGGTGCTACGGCGGAGAGAGGAGGCTGAACGGTAATCGACGTCCTCGTCGGTGAATCAGGGGGGCAGCGGTTCTAATGTCGTCTGTGAAAGGAGCCTAGCATATCTATACTATTTTTTTATATAGTTAGTTAAAATATATTCTTAACTAGAAGATTACTCGCTCGCACCACATGCATCACAATTTTAATATTTTATTTTATTTTTTGTTTTTTTATCGATTTACGGTACGATTTTAGATGGTTTTGAGAAAAACTGATAATGTTTTTTTTATAAATTTGTTTAATTTAGGCTTAATAATATAATGTTTTTTATATAAAAAAAATTAAGTATTTTGTTAGAATTCAATGATTATTTATATTTTAATGACATCTAGAAAAAATAAGGGAATCAATTACATAATTAATAATATAATTAAAACAAAATTATAGTAATATAATATATTAATTAATAGTGATACATGGAAAATATTAATTAATAGTGATCTATACTATATTATAAAAACGGTATAAAAAACTCTTAATTACAACATTTTAAATAGAAGTTACAACTAATTAAAGTCAATTACTTAATTTACAATTTATTAATGTTTTGGTACAACATTTTCAAGCACAGTATCTCACATAATCATCTATTTGTGGAATGGATACTCAATTATTAATATAACTATCTATTTGTTTTTTTGGTGGAGGATTTTATAAAATAGATTTTATATTAGCATAATCTATTTTAAATGTAGATTTTATATTTAAATCTATATTAATGAGATGTAATATAAAATCTTTTTTCTTCCGTATTTTTTTATATTACATCTCATAATGATTTTTTCATATTTTATTTTATAAAATCTTTTTCCATCTTTTATTTTATAAAATCTTTTTACATAATGAGATGTAATATAAACTCTTTTTTCTTCCGTATTTTTTTTGCTAATATAAAATATATTTTATTTTATAAAATCTACACGTATTTTATATTAGCATAATATAAAATCTACACGTATTTTTTTTGATAATATAAAATCTACACGTATTTTTTTTTCACGAGCATTAAAAGAAGAAAAAAGAAGGTTGATATGAATTAAAAATAAAAAATAACGAGATACACTAATAAATTATCGTATTCTTTAAAATAAAAATATTCCGCAATACTTTCCAAATTAACCAAGTGTAAAGAAAATAAAATAGAAACGATGTAGATATAAAAATATTCTTCCATATTTTTAATATATTTACATTTAAATATAAAATCGAAAATGAAAATAAAAGATTTTAAAATATTCTCTACATTCACTATAAATATATATAGTTTCTCTATGTATCATCCGAGTACAAGAAGAAGACGAACGGTCGGGTGTCAATGGCGGAACCTGCAACTGAACAAAAGGTATTCCACTATATTTTTGTTTCTTTGAAAAACTATTTTTTTATATTTTATTTTATTTACTGAGGATTTGTTTATATTTTTCAAAACCCACAATCATATTTTTCGAAGTAGGGGAATAAGATATATATATATATATACATATCTTTATTTTTATCGATTAATACTATGAGGTCTTGAAGTCAATAGTCAGATAAATATGTTGTGAGACATGTCGTTTGAGTTTTAAATAATATAATACAAAACTATTACCAATATTATTGCACAAAGTCATAACAACAAACGATTAAGAATATATACAAGTTAACCACTTATGAAAATACATTCGTTTTTCACATTGTATTTCATTAACTGTTAACAGAGAAATTACGTTTCATTTTAACTCGATTCAATATTCCAACAAAAAATTTATTCTTCCATGCAATGCACGGGCCCAACACTAGTACATGGAAATGTCTGCATAAAAGGAAGACACTGCACATACTAAATTGGTGGGTGTTAGAAGCTTGCAGTAATAATATGTATCTTGTGCTTTGATACTTGTAAATTAAGAGATTTTTAAAATTTTACATAAAATAATGATACATTGTGCCTAATAATTAGTATTTAAGAGTTTTTTATCTATGTTTTTAATATAGTATAGATATAGATATAGATAATACGTTTGTATAGTTTTTTAAAGTTTTATATTTGAATTTATATATAAATATAAGATAGATTATATGGATTTTGAAAGTTATATAATAATAGGAGAACATAGATCACACAGATTTTAAAAGTTATATAGCTTGAGAGTGTACCACACTACCACCATAAGATATTGAACATGGCACCCAAATTTTTTGATATATATATAGAGAGAGTGTCGGGTCTAAACGAAAACAATACATACTTAAGAAAATAAGAAAACGGTTAAATCACATATTATTTTACACTAACATCACGTACAAAATTACCTTTGTTCACGCGACTTTGCCCGCGACCTAGAGGCTAAAGTCGCGGCCAGGGACGTTCCAATCTTTTTGGAGGCTGATAGCGGAAAATCGTATAGTTCCACACAGTGGCCACAGTGGGAGCGCAAGTATACACCTCAACTATGATTGCTATAAGTAATAAAATGGTAAGTATACCGAATATCGTTTCCACAGGGACTGGTCTACTGAGAATCAGAGAGTTTCATGAACTTCTTGCACACGCTTCGGTTGTGAGAAAAATTTGTCGTTTTGTTGGTGAAATATCGAAAATAATTAAGAAATTTAACAATGAGTTAAGGATTGGGTATGGGTGTAAGTTTCCTTGAGATAATTGTAGTTACCAGATGGTTAGGCGCTTAAGTGCATAGAACCATGTATAAAAATCCCGATCTCTTGAAAACGAATTTTTATATATTATGCCCAAAAGTACCTATAAAGTGCCCATAATTATTGTACTTGAGTTTGCCGATTTATCTAAGTTGACTCTAAGCGTCTAGTTCTACCGGTATGGAGATTTATACCCAAATCTCTTTGTGATATAAATTCTGACCGACGTTTGAACCTTAGTAAATCATACAAAACCTGCATCTCTGCGTGATTATCAAAGACTTTCTCAAATCTTTGTGCATCACTTAAGCCGTATTTCGGATCCGCCCCTCTCGAGGTCTAAGATCTAATATTAACACTTCAAAGTGATCGGCTTATCCGCATTGAGTTATGTCCCGACTCAAGTGACCAAACTCAAGAACAAGTAATTATAGACACACCCAAGTGTATCCTACTAGTCTCAAGTTCACTCGCACCCACACCCAATAAGGTGCTTAGCTCATGACTAAAAAGAAAGACATAATAAAAGAAGAGAAATAATTAAGAACTACTTGCATAAATGTAAATTACGGATATTAAATTACAAGGGAAAGTAAATGACTAGAAATGTAAATTACTAGGATAGTAAAGTACTAGAAAGTAAAATACTAGAAAGTAAAGGACTAGAAAGTAAAATTACAATCTTCAAGTTAACAAGTAACTTGAAGATGAACTAGAGCTTAAGAGAATTTTTATGTCTTGTGATTGATGGTGGTGATAAGTTGATGAAATAAATGCAAGTTATTCCTCTTTATATAGCCTCCAAAAAACATAAAACCCAAAGGACTCTTCCTTCAAAAACACAAGGGGCAAGACCCACTTCACTTTTCACCCATGCTTAAAAGATTTCCAGAGATTGTTCCAGCAAGCATGCTCCAACAAATATATTTTAATCTGCTCCTCATTACCCGGATAAACGCAGCGTCCAGCAGTTTCTTCAAGTGGTTCATCGACGCCCACAGTGGGTAGAGTACTTGCCCACAGTTGGCCACAAAAGTGCAGTTTTTAATAAACTTTTGATAATTCATCACCTCTTTATCACATTTTTAGACCAAATGAAAAGAATAGAAGCAAAGTGGGTATAAAAATGATGCAAAATCCTAGAAAAAGAGTGATAAATAACTCTCAAAATCGAGAGTTATCAGAGGCCCTGCTACACCTAAGATTACAATGCAAAGTGAGATAACAAATATACATATATACAAATTACCGAGGCGATGATACGACATATTATTTTTGTTTTTTTGATGGAAATTAGTGAGACACTGTTTGACAGTTGTTGAACGGTTTGGAGTGGTTAGAATGATCAGAGTGAAATAATGTTGTTTTGTAATTGTTCATAATGAAATTAGGGTGTTTAACGGTTAAGGGAGGTCCATGATACAAAACCATTCAGAGGGTTTTATAACCATTCAGAGACAATTTTTTTTTTTTTGCCAAACAAGGTTCAGCTCTTAGCGATTCAGAGGTTGCCTCTTAATTGAACCATTAAGAGATAAACAAACAACCCCTAAGGTAGGTTGTAGTTTTACATTTATTGATTAAAGACTCTAAATAACGTAAAATTGGGGCCCCCAAAATTCAAAATCACACATTTAACTTGCTAAAGAACGGCTCTGGCCACGACCAAAGTTGCCTGCACACCTTTTTTTGATCGTTAACGTAAAATCACATGTGATTTTGCATGTGATTCGACAGTTTTCGTATTTTCTTAAATAGTTAGCATTCTCATTTGATCTTTCCTATAAGATGTATAGTTTTTTTACTCTTTTAGCATGGGCAATTCTGATTATAGATGGCAATTCCTTCTTCTTAGCATTCTAGTATCTAGTCTCTAGTCTCTAATTTGTAATTTTTATGATTCTATTTAGGATGTTTCAGTTGTATAAATCACTGTACTTCCACTTGACACCTATTATAAACAAAACTTCAAATAGGAACTAATTGGTGAATTAATAAAGGGTAATGTTAGATGTATCTGTTTTTATGTCAGGATCAGGTCAAATCAAGCATTGAGGATGTAAAATGTAAGTCTTGATATTAATGTATGTGATAAGTAAATTAGTAAATAAGTGTGGGTTAATAAAACCACTTATGCTTATAAGCACTTGTACTTTTTTTCCAATTTGTCCACTCGGTTTGGGAGTCAAGGAACCGGAAGGCAGACACGTGATGGACTATTAGTAGATAAAATGATTTATTTCACTTCTGAATCTCAAACTATTTAATTATAGGGGTGTTGGTACAAAATGATTTAAGGTCATTTATTCGAATTGCTCTCCACTATGATCGTGAGTCTCATGTATTATTTCAACATTAATAATATGGTCATAAGAATAAAAAAAATTACATAAAAAACTAATAAAATGTCTATTTTACATAAATTGGAATATAATAACCAATATTTTTGTATAAAAACTCAAAAAATGAAGGTGACTATTAGGACAGTTAGACATCTTCGGCCTCCTGTCAAACCCGCTTTTGTTGTAGTGATACAGGGAGAATTCGTGAGTTAAGAAGGGTTTTCGCAAATAATTGGGAAAAGGAGAAACGAACTCGAAATGAAAAACGAACTCGAAAGAGGCTCGGGATTTGGCATCGAAAGAGAGGTAAAAATAAAGCATCGAATATAGAGAGAGTTGCGATAGAAATTGAAGAGCGGATCAAAAACCGTAAACAGAAACGAATGCGAGTGCCAAACGACTTGAGCCGCATGACAGTGTATCTCGCGACTTGTTGGCGACCTTCACCCACATGACAAGCCGCAATGGTCACTGTTTTCCAAACTAACATCACGTGACCCTCATGCAATTCTTATCCTACTTTCTAATCTAATTCTATTTCCTTTAATTATCTTTATTAATTGTTTAAGATTAGTTTAGTTTTATTCCTTTATCTATTTAATAAATTAGGATTAGGTTTAATTAATTTCGTATTTATCTTTTCCTTAATTTAGATTATAAATAGGATAGCTAGGTTTCATTGTTAATCAGTTCAAGTTATTATCAATTAATAAAAGTTTAGCTTTTTAGAGAGTATTCTCTTGAGTTTTCGAGTTTTACGCATCGTAATTCTCAACCGAAAAGGGATTTAGACGCTTGTCGATCCTTCCGCAAACCTACGTTGCGTCATGTAGTATAACTTTAAGAAACGTAATTGCTTAGTGATCACAAGTTTCTCACATCAATTTAAGCACATATTTACATCCACAATTCATTGCAAAATATCCATGAATCCATATTTCAAGTTCAATTCAACCGGTGGTTGTCGCACACTTCTGGTATTGATTTTGGAGCCTCTCATGAAGGGTTCGAAATTGTTTAAACGACTCATTGCCACAGTTTAACCGCCTCAATAATATCCATGCCGCCAATCCTCATTCCAATCACCCTTTCACGACTAGTATTCACAGGTTCTCGTTTCTTAGTAGTATAGTTTGGTGAACATTTTACTCATCAAATTACCCATGCAATATATGAATTATGAACATAACACTTGTATTAACATGTATGAAACATGAATATTTAACAACATATTCATAAGGAATATAGGCTTGTTATTCATCATGAATGTGTGATTCATGATGAATAATATGTCCATAACACGTCCAAATTCATTATGAATGTGATGATTCATAATGAATAAAACGTTCATAATGTAACTTGATAATAAATTAAAATTTTATTTTGCAGACTTGTGGACGGTTCCTAATCAATTTTAGGTTCGAACTTTCCTCCATAAGCAAAACATCATGCATCACATGTTTATTAAAAAAACAAAACATAACCACTTTAGGCTTTGATGGTAAAGAGTAATGTATTCTAATATAACATTCACAAATTGCAATATGTATTACAATTTACAAATCATGAAAACGAACACGAAAACGTAATGGAGATGGCACAGATCGATCGAGTTCCTGGAAATGTAACTTGAAAATAAATTAACAAGAAAAAATACAAAAAAATTTAATCGAAGAAAACACCCTAAAGAAATTAGAAATTAGCGACCATAAACCTTAGCCTCCGAACTGTTTATCCGAAAGCTGCAAAAAATATGAACGGAGATGAGGAGAGATGATTTCTCATTGATTATATGAAATAAAGATACAGAGACTAAACGAACTTCTTATTACAAAAGACTAAAGTACCCTTAGTCTAATACGCCCCCTCAAAATGGACAATAAATTTTGTATAAGGCCATCTTGGGCATTAATACACATCATCAGAAAGAGAATGTGAACTTGAATTAAATAAATTTAAAATCTATACTGATAATGATATGATGTGTTTTAATTTCATTGGTGGGACATGAAGGAGATGTGGGATTTTAAGACAACATATTTTTATTTGGTTAAAACCAATGGTCAGTTTGACAGTTTCCAATGGTAAACCAAATCAAACACACACAGTATGTTCTACTTGCAAGAAAGGGGCCAGTTTCCGATGGTAACAAACACACGGTATGTCCTATTTGGAACCAAGGGGCCAGTTTCCGATAGTAAACCAAACCAAAAACATGCGGTTAGTGGCGGATATATATATATATATAGGGGCAGGTTCAAACGAGAAGCTAAACATTTTGCGAGAAGACGAGAAATGTTTAATCATATACGATACACAAGCTTAATCATATATGATTAAACACATGTTATATTGGCAATACATAGACGTTTAATCATATATGATTAAACATACATACAGGCCGTGTAATCATATATGATATCACACTTCTCGCCTTCTCGCAAAATGTTTAACTTCTCGCATGATCCTTCCTCTCTCTCTCTCTCTCTCTCTCTCTATATATATATATATATATATATATATATATATATATATATCTTTATATTATAAAGTTAAAATATATTTCTTCTTTTAACCCCCATAAATCTTCAAAATTTCAACCACAAGGGTTGTGGCGTAGTGGTTTGAGGCCCCGGGGATGTAGTGGAATATCCCATTTGCACAGGTTCAATTCCAGGCATACACAACAATTGTGGCCACTGCGTTTATCTGCGCTGATTTCTTACGGTCAAAATTTGCCGAGATTATTCTTTTTAAGGGTGTCCTAGGCTATCCCTAGACTAATCCCAGCAAATTGTGACCGCAAGAAATCAGCCCGGATAAACTCAGTAACCACAACTGTTGTGTACGTCTGGAATTGAACCCTGATGTGATATTCCACCAGATCCCCCAGTGCCTCAACCACTACGCCACAACCCGTGGTTTTCTGAATCTGCTATTGCATCAGTTTCAGATAGCATATACATGTATATGGGGGTAGTAGTGGTTGTAATTAAATGTGTTAAATTTCTAATACTGATTTTGTTTCCATCCCAAAGGATTTTAGCATTTCGTGATGGAAATGGGAACCACAAAGACGAAAAATGAAGAACGAAAGACATGAGCAAAACGAATGCACCATGTAACTTTTACATGATTTTTGTTTCATCGGTCGTGAAATTCTATATGAATATGATATAAGCGAGTAGCAAGCAGGACTAACCAGATACAATCCACATGAATACTGTAAGCTGTATTTGGATATCACATTCCTTCTTTCATGGTAAGCATCTTCAGTTTCTGCAACACATAGAAATTGGAAAAAAGATGAACACGGAGGAATTAGAAAACGAACATTGCTATATAGAGCAAGATTAGTTAATAACTGTGAGAGTGGAATATGTTTATGTGGTGATCAACTTGAACAAATCTATCTAACCATTGGAAAGAGATGGAAGCAATGAAACAATGTTTGTTTTTGCCTTAACTATTAAGAAAATGTTTGGAAATGATTAAACCAAACCAAAGAAGCCCAATATGTCCCACGTGCAGGTGCGGTCTAGGAGGGGTGAGATGTGACGTAAGCAGACTTGACCTGACTTCTATCCCAAATAGTAGAGCAGTTGATTCCATGAAGACCAGAGACGGACCCAGGTGGTGCATGTGGTGGCACGGGCCACCGCTTTGTTCATCCGTCGTAGTGTAAAAAATTATAGGGTCGTGAAAAGTGTCACGGTATCAATGTGTTGTGTGCCACCGTATATATTTTGAAACCACAATAAGGACACAAGTTTCCCTTGATAGAGTTGGTTTGCAAGGCTTTTCTTCCACTCCAGACCCGAGTTCGAATCTCGTTAGTGTCATTTTCTTAGTTTTTAGTTTTTAATTTCAGATTTATTATGTTTCTGAAAAAAGATTGCAATAAAAGACTTAGACACAGGAACTCACATATGATAAGCAATGAACTAACTAACAGACCGATGATGAGTTTGTGAAAAATATCCCTATATTTGTTTCTTATAGTCAAATGGTGCCACTACTTGAAAAAAACTCTAGGTCCGTCTCTAATGAAGGACCCCCCCCCCCCCCCCCAAGTGTACGGAAAGAAAAAAATAAAGCTTGTTCAAAAAATTTGCAGGACTAGAACATACAGAGAACTTGAAAATATGAAAGAAAATGCAAATATAGAAAGCGGATTAGAAATAAGCAACAGCATCAAAAACAAACAAAAGCAGGTACAAGAAAGCATAACAAAGGTTGGAAATGACTGAATTGGATAAACCACCGTATATTATACTGTCCATGTTCGGTCATCTTTTTTCAGACAGGTGTTAATAGAAACAGCCCCTAATTTTCAATAGTAGATGCAAAAAGAACCATGTTACATGACACTCTTTGTGTGGAATTCATTATTCTTTTACAGTGTAGCGTTCTTTTTGTATTTTAATAAGAACGATGGTTTTACTTATGATGAAAAACCAAATGCACTAATTTCAAAATTCAATCACTCGGGAAAAATTAAATTAAAAGCAAGAAGGAAGAAGAAGTTATTACCGTGAGGTACATTGGTGGATCATCTATGCTAGTTGAACCCAACACAACTTCCCTCCTGAGTTTAGAAGTAAGCTTGTGACAAATCCGCAGCTACAAACAAACAATGAACTATCTTTAAGAACAAAGGCAACCTGAGTGAAGTGAACGGAAGCCTCAAATGTTTACCTCAGATCTGGTGGCACCGCCAATTATAAAAATAAAAATTCGCTGCCCCATGTGTTTTAAATCATTAGCTGCATTCTTCAGCGCTGAGTCACTGCAAATACAGTTGGAAAAATGGTAAGAACTGAAAGAGATTTGCAGAGTTCCGTCACATTAAAACAGATAAACAAGTTTTTCAGCATCTAGAAAGAGTTAGAATTTAGGTGATGATTATATGATTTAAATATGGGTCATAAGGAGATCAAGTCAATTAGATAAACAAAAATCAAGTCAATAATGCTAATTTCTAATCAAGATTCTTCTTAGCATAAAAAACAAAAGGAAAATTGGGTGTCGATAGACTAGGATGATGTGTGTTGAATAAAAGTAAGGATATTAAATAAATAGATTCAATCAAGCTGCTTATGAATTTTATGTTAAATGTGCCTCCAAAATTCTTCTTCCTTTGATGTCGTGCGACTTGGGTCTCGCGACAAAACTTGCCAAGCTAAGTCGCAACATCGTCCCTGACAGTTTTTGTTGCCTGCTCTAGGTTATTTTGGTTGCTATCTTCTCCAAATATATATACGAAATACCCCCAAACCCCGTAGACAAACTAGGTGCAAAATATGAGGTTTTCTTAATTGTTTCTATATTCAAAGAAGTGTAATCTTCGTTGTGATTAGTGGACTTCTATTGGTGGTCTCATATACCCATGGTTTTCACCATTTTTGGGGTTCCACGTAAATCCCAAATCATGCTCTCTCTTTACTGTTTATTATTGTGCATCAAGTTTATTGCTTTCTTGTTAGCCATAGACGCTACATTGATGATCTGGTTATCTTTCTGCATTAGAACCTTTTGTGAGTTCAAGTTTTGCATCATGGGACTATTAACTTTTCTGCCCATTTGACTTTTACTTGTGTGTAGCTATTGATTGAGGTTGTGTTGTCAACAAGATTAGATACATTTATTTTTAACACTACATAAATGATGAAAAATCGGTAAAGCTACCTTGAATGTCCATCATCAGAAGCTTTTCCAGGTGCTGGTGTCCTTCTTGATCTCCTTGATTGTTGGGCGGCAGCCCTCCCTGCTGCATGACCAGAGACCCCTCGAGTGCTTGGGTCGTTTATGCATTTGTACTCGTCCTTTGGCAGCTCATGTTTGTCAATCTTTTCAATCAATTCCTGAATGATGACATAAGTCATGATATCCAATCACTTGAATTATTGCCATTATTGTATCGTACTAATATCACTTTCAAAGTAGTACATAACCAATTTGGCATGTACAGAAAAACGACATTGTCAATGATAATGTCAGAATCAGTTCAAGTACAACACACAGCAGATGAAAACAGAGTTCCGCACAAATATTTGGTGTAGTTTAAAGATCTAAAAGGTGAATTTCTATCACTGTCCACGATGATTTATTCCTACCTATCATTCATACTTGTTGAATAAGTGATATAAATCCAGCGGAGCTATATGCAACTTCGTTTGCAACTTAGGAAGTCGCTTATGGGGTCACGGGAGCAACTCTTGGTAAAGCAGAAGTAACACGTTATGCGATATCATAAGTTGCTCAACTAAGTTGCCTTCATCAAAGCGACTTCCTATGTGACTTGGGCAAGTCCTCCATCAAGTCGCCTGATGTGATCGTGGAAATGACCAAGCTGATCAATCATGGAGTGAAGACTTTTCAAACCCTATCCAGATACCTAACAGTCAATTACAAGAGCTCAGGCTAGAAGGATTCGAGTAGCTTTTAGTAGCATTTTGGAGAACTAATGTGCAAGGTTGAGGCATGATGAAGTACTGAAAATGAATCAATTCAAGATTGGAAGACCATACTTAGCAGTCTGCAAGACTAGCCACATATCATCATCCAAAAAAGGCATGACCCGAGTTCGAAGATCCAAATTTGAATATCAACTACTAAATTTTCGTTTTTAAATATTTAAGTACACTAGCAGTGATTATCTTAAGAGATATGATTTGATCTTATTAGGACATGCCCTTAAGTCGAACCGGAGTGCACTAATCGACCAAAGTGAACAACCAGGATAAGTCTCAAGCGAGTTTGAAGTCGCCTACATGATTAATGGGATTTAATGCCACTTTAGGTCATTAAATGAACAATTGCTAATTTGTACATTTATTCTCTCCTCATAGAATATCTCCCATATACTTTGTTGCTTTCAAGATTCTTCATTGTTGTGATCTCCAAGCATAGTACAAGTTTTGATACAGTGGACTTTTCGGTGGTCTCCTACGCCATGATTTTCGTCCGATCTGGGTTTCCATGTAAAACTTTTGTGTTTATTTGTTATTTACATTACTTGCATTTATATTGTAGGTTCTGTTGATATGTCTTCGTATACCAAGTGTTTCTTCTGTATATTGTATGGTCCGATTTTGTTATATACTTTGGTATTGAAGCTTTGGCGAGGTCAAGTTTGGGCTACATTATTTAGTTGAAGTTTTGTGTTATATTATGTTTGTTTTTCTCAACACTTGTGAAGTAGCTACTCCAAATCCATATCAAGGCATCACATAATACTTTATACTTTATCACATAAGTGATTCCATATGAAAAATTCTTTTTGTTCAAGCCATTACACACACATAAGTTGAAAATCAAGTACCAATGAAAAAAGCTTTCTAACATATCCTTAGTACCACAAAAAAATATCAATCAGAATGCTTAGTTGTAGATATAGAAGTTGAGAGATATGATTATAGTACCTCTAGCACAGGAAAAAATCGGAAGAGTGCCCATGTTTCTTCTTCTCCTTGTTTATCCTTCCTTAGTGCATTGTTTGCTTTCTGATAACCAAAGAGAATATATCAACTCTCTGAACTTGAACATGTCATGATGTAAGAATTGTATCTTGAGTTATGTTCAGCAATTCTCTTCGATACATTTTAGAATTACCTTTTTATCAAAATTGAGAAATCCCCCTTTGGTTTCTTGTTTCTTTTTTTTAACTGGTCCCTCAAGCAATCTCATGTTATCTATCATCCTCATATCGTCATGCGACAAATTTGCCAACTGAAGGGTACAAAGAAAAGAGACAAAGAAGTAGAAAACAAAAGGATTGTAAGTAACTATGTTGTCAACTATTTTTCCTTAAAATGCTGGCAACAAAAAAAGTTCAAGATGACGATCAATGATAAATTTCATTTGGCTTCAGATTTATTGAACGCAAACTACTCACCACATTTCCGTGGCGATGGTTGTGAGCAGGATATTTCACATGCTTATGTTAGATTTTACCTTCATAAAATAACAAATTTGATTTCTAGTCATTGAAATTGCTCCATAAAGCAATGCGCACATTCTTTTTCAGGTCAATTCCCAAATTTATGTGGACAAGTTTCACTTTCTAATGATTTAACATCAATTACTCTGACTCTTGCTAAGTCATCATTCATAAAAGATTTAAGTGTGAAACAATGCCTAATTGACAGAAATATGGTGGGAATCAAGTAGCTACCTCCATAAGCTTTGCTCCGTTCTCGCCCTCAAACTTTTCAGGATCAGCTAATGCATAAATCATCATTAACCGTAACATATTTTCAACATTTCCATCCTGTAAGAGGTATAGAAACTGTTAGCCAGAGAAAAATATCAGGTCCCAACCAAAGCTTGTCCAGCCACTAATTCACCTCGTTTTCACTTAAATATTCAAGGAGTTCTTTATGTCCAGCATCACCAAAGACAATATCCTGCTCAATTTGACCAAGATCTCTAAGCCCTTCTTCACTGATTACTGTATTAATTTTCCCAGCAATCTGATTTGAAGAGTCAGGTAAATCAATCAGTCCAGAAGCATTTAACAGATGAAAATCCTACCAGTCCTTATATTCTTCCTCCTAATTGTGTTCAGAACTAATACAAGATATTTGAAGATAACACAAGTTATATAGTGGTATATAGGTCTTATTTCTTGAAGCAAAGTTGTGTAACAAGGGTATGCTTTGAAGCCTTCCATCATGCTTCATATTACAAGGAAATGGGTCTAA
The DNA here is from genome assembly GCA_954870635.1 of Arctium minus. Lineage (NCBI taxonomy): Eukaryota > Viridiplantae > Streptophyta > Magnoliopsida > Asterales > Asteraceae > Arctium > Arctium minus. The sequence continues at coordinate 1,811,393 of OX941094.1, read as the reverse complement.
GATTGTTTTATAGTACAGAGCTTAGAACACTAAGGGAAATATAAAAACTAATAGAAACCAACCTCTACGTGGAGTGAAAGTTTTTCCATTTGTTCATTATATGCAGGCAAATCTTGAACCATTTTCTGTATGTCTCGGGTAGATAATTCACTACTGTCTCTGCATTGATGTCAAAATTTTAATGTGAGAAACTCACAAGGGGGCGATGATAAGAAGTTGCATGTCCTTCTCTTTTAGTAAAAGAATACCCACTTTCAACGAAATCTTCTGACAGTCACATGTAAACTAGACATCACGTTCCACGCTGAGTCATATATGTGTCATGTCCATATAAAGTATATTTAACTTTAGTACTTTTCTTGCAGAGACTAACATGATTTAATAAAATTATATGTACTACCATTATAATAGGAACATAGTGATCAATGACACAACCATTTTCATGGGATTACTAACATCATAGGGCAGTAGAAGTGAGGCTATATGGAGTTCTCACATTTGAATGCCACAACCATGGTCCTTATGCAAAGACATAGCTTTTGGTTAGGAATGGTACTATAGTCTCAAGTTGGACGTGCTTATTCATCGTGTCTTCGGGAAGATCTCTTATCAAATATCATTACTTCTTAATTGGTTCGGGATCTTCATTCAAGAAGGATCTGTACTTTCTCTTCAAAGGTATTGAAGAATTTCACTTAGTGAATATCTACATATTTTGCTTAAAGAAAGAAAGAAAAAAAACAGTGATTGAAACACTTCAGATTGAGAGAACAAACTTGTTTTGTAGTTGTGCAGCTTTGTTTTTTGACAGCAAATTGTCCATCTTGTCACTCAATCTTTCACTAGCCTGATATGGCGTCAAAAGAAAAAAACATTAGAATTTGTAGTACTTCGAAATGAAACAGAAAACAAAGCTGGAGACGTACGTCTGCTATATGCAAATAACGCATTTCAACCCAAACTGGATCATGATCTTCCAAAAGGAACGTCTTTCTCTCAGGTGGACCACCAGATTTACTTGGGACCTACAAGCTTTGCTATTCTTAGATGCTACTCAACCGGTACTATAAATTTCCATACAAAAGGTACCTCCATCACATATTTGTTTCCATCCAAATCTACTAGATCATGGCACATTGCATCATAAGTCCATTCATGAATGATGGGTGCAACCTGAACTTGTGCAATGTGATATAGACAGTAAGATGTCACAAACTACAAAGAAGAAAACAAAAAGAACAAAAAGAAAAACCTGAAATTACCAGATCAACAGATCTATCCACAATGAGCAACTCGCATGTTTCAATTTGTGGATAGTTAGGGATAGTAGTTTTATACGAACTAATGTATTCCCAAACCGCCAAAGCTAGCTTTTTAGGAATTGAATCACGGAAAGTTGTCCCTGTAGATCCATCCACGTCCTTTACATCCACGTCCTTTACACGGTACCGTACAACGGGTAACTCCTGAAAGCACGCAAACATTCAACAAACAATTCAAATATGAATATTTACTTAAGTTTCTGAATAAAACTATTGCTTTTGATTTAAATCAACAATCAAAATGTTTCTTTAAAGGCGTTATCTTAGCAGGCCATTATTTTACTAACAGCTAAGGTTACTCTTCTGTGACATGGAAATAACCTACATGCAAGTGCAAGGGAAAGGCTGTGTAATAGTTCCCTCTCCAAGCATCACAAAGTTGAACATTGGTGCACAGTGGTCACCCTTTACTAGCTTTATGTTTATCTAGTCAGTTCACAAAGCAGATCTTCTTCCTGCCAATAGAACATTTTGAAAAACATGAAAAAGACTTTAATTGTTCTTTGTATAAAATCTTTGGCTTTCTTTCTCCCTTGCTCAAATCCTTCATTCAGATTTTAAACCTGTAAGACCTTTTTTGAGTTTGAAAAGATTAACTTTATCTATCTATTCATTTACTTTTTGTGTTCTAGAGTTGTAAAAAGTTCCACATAGTAATAACCACAACAGTCTACAACTTGCAACCTGTTACTACTGCAAATTATTTTGCCCTATGATTTACAAGTAACTTTAATTCATTTGATTTGTTTATATTTCATTTGATATTGCATCCTATTATTCTCCCATGATGCACACCTTACAAATCAGGTTTTTTGCCTTATGATACTCATAGACAGCAACTGCAACCTAATTACTATATGGTACCAGGCAGCAGCTCCCTTTTGCACAACTCCCCCGAACATCCCAGATCTTATTCACTTTCAGAACCTATTCATTGGCAGCAATCATCTCGCTCTACCCGTTCTGTCTGCAAAACAGCCTACTCCGCTGTTTTCACCATCTTCTGCAGACCATAGCCCCTTTAGAGACCTAATTGCACCACGAATTATGTCCTACCCCTATCACTCACCAGCTAACTGATTGCAACTCCAAAATGATCATGGTGACTGTTGGGTGAAGACATCTCCTCACTCCTGCCTAGTTTGTTGCTGACCACAGTTTGCTGTGACTCAAGATCTATCCTAGACCTGATTCATCTTATCCAGATTGGCTGTGCCCTGTTGCTAACTTCTGTCCATCCTCTTGAATACACAGCAAGCTGCTGCTCAATGTTGCTGTGAACTTTTTATTAATTCCAGAAATCATTCCTGGTCAGATTACAAAATTTTCCTACTCATTATCACTCTATTTACGCTCGATTGATTGTACCTGCTGATCTGGTACGATCCATTCATGAGTTTACTAGCTCTCTGGTTTATAAATTTGTTGACAACAAAAATTATGGGGAACAAAGATATGATGCAAAAAGGTGAGGGCAATATCGTTCAAAGTTTAATAATTATTGTTCAATTCTCAAGGTCCCTGTGAAACTGAACTCCTCTAATTATGCTGAATGAAGCATGTTTGTTGAGACCGCTCTTGAGAGCATGGACAATGAAATGTATTTGATCAAGGACCTATAAGAAACTATTTTCTGGGAACGGAAACTTGACAGTGGTATTGGAATCACGCGTTGGAATGCACATTGCTCAAAATCACCCAACCATGAAAATGTTATCAGTCACCATTTTCGGTCAAAGCCTCCTGTCTCATGCATATTTTGTCTCCAAGGACTTCTAGGTGTGACTTGTGAGAAGGGTGATTGTGGCATTATTGACTATTTCATATTAAGTTCCCCACTTGTTTCCATTACTCCTGATATTGCTGTTATAGCTTGCTAGGTTCCTTTGATAGCTGCATGCGGGTTGTCTTCAACTCGCAACGTATATTGCATGATTCTGGCAACGTGGCTTCAGGTCGCATCCTGTTATTTGGCCAAGGCACAACTTTTGTACCGTAGCTGTCTCCCTTTAACCGGGAAACTTTCTTGGCAAGTTCAACTAGCAACACACAAGTCGAATGATCCATAAATCCAGATTTGGGGTCATATGTATCAGGACACATTGCTTTCGGCTGCTATCTACCACCTATCATCTTTTACGTGATATGTATTAATACAGATACAACTTCTCAGGCCCCAACATCAACATATCTGCTTTGCCGTATCTAGTTACAGGCATCCTGACAAAAGGGAAGTAAGGCAATCTTTTAACTGGATCCAAGACCAAGATGCAGTGTTTTTGTCGCAAGAAGTTTGGCCATAAAAAATGCACCACCCCAGTCGTTTGAGTTCAGGTCTAGGTTCTTAGCCAACACCATGTCCTCTCATGTTTAAGTAACTTCTACTTAGGAAACCTCCCTTGCACCTTTTGGCTCTTTTAGTCAGGTGACAAAATGCTTTCTAATCAGGTTTCATCCATCTAGCGCTAACAGGTATAGTGCTAGTATGTAAAGTCTAAATGTACAACATTGTGAGCATATATTACATTCCAATTTTATAAAAAAATAACTTGGGCTACCACAATAAAACTTCTTGTGTTTTTACCTTAAGTGAAGCAAAAACAGTGGCAAGGCGAGTAGCCATCGATTTTAAGCAAATATTGAAATCGCGAGAATTCTCAGCATCCTCGCTATACAGCTCTTCTAACGCTCCTCCATGATCAGTCAAAAATGCCTATGGTGAAACACAGACAACGTTCACATTGTCAGGAATAAAAAGGAAAACTGAAACTAGAGATGGGGCATGTCGAAAGTTCGCCAAACTTTGTGCTCAATTTTCTTAAGACAAGAACTATAGAGCATATATAATTTCTGCCACACGCGAATCATAACACCAAATACATGTAGAACTTGTGAAGTCGATAAAGTTAAACTCTCACACGGTCACTCTAGCCAAAAATTTCAGAAGAACAGTCAAGCCCTTTTTGATTTCTTGAGTTCATATATATCCATCCTTGTCACTAGAATATGATTAAACAACAAACATGTCCTCAACTGAGTTCATTTGTGGAGAAGTGAAACAGGTTCTACATTCAACACACTATTAGCGATTGAATAGGAAAGGGATGCTCAAAAAAAGTGGCTCAAGGAAGAGGAAAATTTATCAACAAGAACAACAAATCAGAAGGGGAAGATGATTCAGTTGGGACTGTACTAAGCAGCAAACAAGTACAGAAGTATATAATTTCCCTATATAATAGATTAGGACTGAAGGTGGAACAGTCTCTCAAACCAATTAGATCATGGACCCGCAAACAGTTTTCTATAATAATTAAGGTCTTTTTCATTTGGATGCATCATGCAAGAAAATGTGGGTGTCTGTCTCTGAAGAGTCAGAAAAAGAACATAAATCAATATTGGAGCAAACAAGAGGGGTGTAAAATTTGAAAACATCCTCAACACTTTAGGCTAGGATGGTGAAATGCCTTCACAAGGGAATGACGACTCTGCATACTAATACCTAACTATGCACCACAATCAGAACATAAAACCATAAACCAAGCCATTAACTTAGAAGTAGTTGAAGAATTAATTGTACCTGATTGTCTATAGGAAAGTACTCCAAGTTCATCTGCAAGTACTAATCAAATAGAGTGAAAAACTAATGTTCACACATATGTCATTTGGTACTTACAGACGGATGTCATTTACAGAAGAAAAAAATCATAAATCAGAAGAAGAATGAGATGGTAATTTAACCTCTCTCAGTGCACCTACACGTGGCACGACACTTGTATCACCTTTGATTCTACCAACAAAATCCTTTGGGATAGAAGAGCTGAAAAAAACGAACGCTCTGCAACAGAAGGATAAAACCAAACCATATGAACCATATGAAAAGGAAAAGAAGAAACAAGGCTTCATGTCATGGAAATTACAGCTCTTCACATACTTCTTATACAGAGGCTCTCTCCCTGACATGTCAGATATAAACATGATAAGGCTGCAAACGGGAGAAAGAAAAGAGTAAAGCTTAGTCTTCTTACAAGCTATTAAGAAAATAGGAAAAAGTGAGGGCAATTAGTGAAGAAACAATAAGTCTAGTTTACTTGCAGCATATAGACTGAAGGAACATGCATATAGATGAAGGAACAGCATATAGTTAAGGAGTAAAATGTGATATCAATCAAAAAGAGGACGATGCCAACTCTGAATGCATATGAACATGAAGAAGATGAGGCAACAAGATTGACATACTCAGAAATTTGAGCTCCTATTGCGGATATAAGCATTAGTAGAATAATGTTTCCGTTGTTCTGTCCAATAGGATTTATTTTACTTCCTTGGCCTGGAACAAAGGAAATCAACTCAATCCTGAGGAACATAATGGACATAACAGAAATGCTAAAATGAACACCAACTCTAGAAACCCCTAAGAGTTGACCTACTGGTAGTTCATGTTGAACTGGTGACTTATGAAGCATCAGTTCTAGGATTTGAATTCCACTAGGTGCTATTTCTCATCAGGTGCCATGCCGGCAGGTCGGAAGGCCTGAAATTTGTCCGATCCACGTGAAGGGTTTTTTTGCATGGATCTTGTAATCTGCAAGAGTTCTCTATCAATTTCAATCTGTTTCACATACAAGGGATTTGAGAAGATAACGTCTCTAGTTTTCCTAATCTATCATGACATTGTTTTCATAACACTCTCCTTCAAGTTGCAGACTTGTAGCATAGACATTCATCATGCCCAACTTGTTACAAATAGTCAATACGGGTCTCATTACTACTATTCTAATAATGTCTCGTTCATAAATTTCAATAACACTCTCCTTCAAGTTGCAGACTTGTAGCATAGACATTCATGATGCCCAACTTGTTACAAATAGTCAATACGGGTCTCATTACTACTATTCTAATAATGTCTCGTTCATAAATTATCTTTTTGTTCGAACATGTCGAGTTGTAATGAATCTTTCTTCAATCACACCAAAGCTTTGTTGGAAGTTCAAGCACATAGCCAATTTTTTAGTAGTTGATGTGTCCATACAATCTCACATATTAAGTCAGCCATTACCCTTTATTCTGATCCAGCAAGAGAGCAAGACACCACATTTTGCTTCTTACTTTTCCATAAAATAAAATTTTTCCCAACAAACACCGTATCATGAGGTGGATCTATTATCATCATTGCATCCACCATAACATGTCTTAAAAATCTTCAATTAGACTAGTGAAAGGATTTGGTGTAGAAGGGTCCAATAGTTAGTTGTTGGAGCAAATATAAATCGAATGACTAGAAATGCAATGTCGAGCCATGTTATCGAAAAGGAAGCAGGAGAAGGAAGTACATGTCGTACAAACTGAGTAGTGCCACGAGTCTCAACCAATTCCAACTTCTGAATCTCAAGGTATGCTTCCTAGTGTACTTACTAATATTGATAGTCTAGATCTTCCTATTGCTCTAAAAAATGGGGTTCGGACCTATACTTCACATCCAATAAAAAATTATGTATCTTACGAGGGATTATCACCCAATTATCATGCCTTTGTGTCGAGATTAGATGAAACACATGTTCCACCTCCATGCACAAGGCCTTACAAATCCCAGCATGGAAGGCCGCAACATATTGAAGAAATCAAGGTATTGGAGATGAACTTGACAAGGGATTACAAACCTTCCACCAGGAAAGAGGACAATAGACTGCAAATGGATCTTCTTAGAGAAGTACAAATCCGATGGAACAATTGAGAGATACAAAGCGTGATTGGTAGTTAAAGGATTTACTCAGTCATATGAGGTAGACTACCAAGAAACACTTGCACCAATTGCCAAGTTGAACACCATCAGAGTCTTGTTATATGTTGTTGTAAACCTAGATTAGCCACTGCACCAACTCGATGTAAAAAACACATTCCTCAATGGCGATCTTGAAGAAGTTTTCATGGACATTTCACCAGGATTCAACTTACAGGCAAATCAAGGCAAGGTATGGCCTAAAACAGTCCCCGCGTGTTTGGTTCGATAGGTTTTCTAAAGTTCTCAAAAGAATGGGATACAATCAATGCAGATAAACTGGGTAATTGTGTATTGTATTATTGTGTGAAACACGATTACAATCAAGGGTATATATAAGAGAAACATTTACACTCTAAACCCTCTAATATAAATATGTACGTATATCACACTTATTGTCTAACATTCCCCCGCAAGCTAAGGTCGGGGAGCGACCTGTAGCTTGGACCGTAATAGGAGAAACCGTTGTGAAGGTAGCGGCTTAGTGAACACGTCTGCAATCTGATCATCTGTAGATATAAACTGAACTGAGAGCTTCCGTTGGGCAACCATTTCTCGAACAAAGTGAAAGTCCACTTCTACATGCTTAGTACGGGCATGAAATACAGGGTTAGCTGAAAGATACGTAGCTCCAAGATTATCACACCATAAGGTAGGAACCGATTTCACAGGAACCCGAAGTTCGCGCAGCAGTGTTTGTAGCCATGTGAGCTCAGCAACAGTATCGGCTAGAGCCTTGTATTCAGACTCTGTTGACGACCGAGAGACAGTCCGTTGTTTTCGTGCGGACCATGATACTAGGTTTGAACCAAGATAGATAGCATATCCCCCGGTGGATCGACGGTCGTCGGGGCAACCAGCCCAGTCTGCATCTGAGAAGCCAGTCAGAGAGTTGTAAGCAGAATCAGTGTAAGCATGAAGGATTGTGCCGGAATTATGCATGATTCGTAAACCATAGTCAGCAGTGCCCTGCAAGTAGCGAAGAATCCGTTTGACTGCAGTCCAATGATTCTCAGTGGGGGAGTGCATAAATTGGCAGACTTTGTTGACCGCAAAAGTGATATCCGGACGAGACAATGTGACATACTGAAGGGCACCCACAATTTGGCGGTATTTGACCGGATCAGCAAACGTAGCACTATCACCAAGAGCAAGATTAGCAGTAGTGGTCATAGGAGATGAAACCGGTTTAGCATTAGACAGGCCTGCACGTTGCAAGAGTTCAATGATGTATTTCCTTTGTGATAGAAGCATATCATGACCCTGACTGGTTACTTCAATACCGAGAAAATAAGACAAGCGACCCATATCCTGAACAGCAAAGGATTGGCTAAGACGTTGTACCACTTTGTTAATAGCCCCCAGATTGTTTCCTGTCAAAAGGATGTCATCAACATAGACTAGCATATACAAAATGGTGCCCCTGTGGGAGTAAATAAACAAAGAAGGGTCCGTCTTAGAGCCTTGAAAGCCAAGAGAATGAAGGACCGTAGAAAGGCGATGAAACCACGCTCTAGGGGCCTGCTTTAAACCATATAAGGATTTGTGAAGTAGGCAAACATGGTCGGGTTTGGCCGGGTCAACGAACCCTGGTGGTTGTTGCAGATAAACTGTCTCGTTGAGATCACCATGTAGGAAGGCATTTTGCACATCAAATTGCCTTAGGGACCATTTCTGAGTTACGGCCAGAGATAGAACAACACGGATGGTGGTCGATTTGACCACGGGACTGAATGTCTCCTAATAATCAATGTCTGGTTGTTGCCGAAACCCTTTGGCAACTAGTCGTGCCTTGTAACGTTTTATTGCCCCTGTTTGGTCCCTTTTCAATTTGTATACCCACTTGCAATCAACAACGTTGGAATTCGGAACACGTGGCACTAGTGTCCATGTATCATTCCGCATCAGTGCCGAATACTCATCAGCCATGGCACTACGCCACTGAGGATACCTGTTAGCAATAGTAAAGGTGGCCGGTTCGGTATCAGGTGAAGGAAGTTGGGTATGGTATGAGGAGGCATTGTAGGGTTTGGTCGGTTTGGGATTTGGGCGTAGGTTGGATGGTCGAGTACGGATGGGTTGTTCAGTGGTAGAGGAGGGAGGGGGTAGGGATAGGCTGAGGTGGTGGTGGTTCGGTGACTTTGGAACGACGGTGATAAGTCTGAATGATGGGTGGTTGGGCCGTGGGAAAGGCATTGGGAAGGGTGGTGGTAGGTGGTGTTTCGTGTGGGACAGATTGCACGGTGGGTATTGTTGAGGGTGTTGGTTCTGGTGGAGTAGGATGTGTATTAGGTTCAGTGAAGGGTGGATCGGTGGGTGGTAGGTCAGGATTGGGATAGGTGGAGACGTAGGGATTTGGGGTGGTTGGAGTAGGGGTGGGTGTAGGAGATGTTTGGAAAGGAAATGATTGTTCATTGAATCGAACATGACGGGCCACGTAAATACGATCAGACTGTGGGTCGTAACACCGATAGCCATGATGAGTGGTGCTGTAACCAAGGAACACACAAGGTGTAGAACGAAAGTCCATTTTGTGTTTATTGTATGGACGGAGATGAGGGTAGCATTGACATCCAAAAACCCGAAGAAAGGAAAAATCAGGTTTGTGCTTGAACACATGTTCAAAGGGTGAGGTGTTTGAGTTGGTTCTTGATGGCATTCGATTAATAAGATAGACTGCGGTGTCGAAAGCAAAATGCCAAAACCGTTGTGGAACATGAGATTGAGCGAGCAAAGTAAGGCCGGTTTCAACAACATGTCGATGTCGTCGTTCAACAAACCCATTTTGCTCGCTTGTATGTGGACATGAAAGGCGATGGGTGATGCCGAGAGGAGAGAAGAACCGGGAGAGATTCCGAAACTCGCCTCCCCAGTCGGTTTGGACAGATTTTAGTTTGGTTTGAAAATGCCTTTCAGCCATCGCAAGGAACTGTTTGAAAGTGGCATAAACATCAGACTTTGATTTTAATGGAAAAATCCACATAAATCTGGAGTAATGATCAACACACAGCAGAAAATAATTGTGACCATCAAAAGAAGGAACAGGAGCGGGGCCCCATACATCACAGAAAACTAAATCCAAAATGTGCGAACTTATATAAGTAAATGGTAACAAATGAAGTTTGGACGATTTGCCAACAGAACATGAGTCACAAAAAACACTAGCACGTTTATTTTGTAAAGGTAAACTGTATTTAGACAACATGGACTTCAAAAGCTATGGATGTGGATGTCCAAGTCTTTGGTGCCATGTAGTGAAAGAAGCACGAGTGGTGGAAAAGGACATTTTTTGAACATGTTGAGTCTGAGGAAGACGGAAGGAGTAGAGACCACCATTACTTGGACCCGTGAAGAGGAGAGTGTGTGTAAACTTGTCCTTTACGGCAAAGAAAGTAGAATGAAATTCAAAATACACATGATTATCAAGACAGAATTTTTGAACAGAAAGTAGGTTTTGTTTTATGTCAGGTACGTGTAGTATGTTTGTAAGGGAAAAGGTTTTGTTTGGTGAAGAAAGATGTGAGGAACCAATGTGTAGGATGGGTAAACCCTTACCATTGCCAATGTGAAGGTTGTCCTCACCGTAGTAGGCCTCAGAGTTATCGAAGCTAGATAGGTCCGGTGCAACATGATGGCTAGAGCCAGTGTCCGGAAGCCAAGCTTGTGACCGGTACTCTGTAAAGTTGGCAGAAGGTGGTTGTCTCGTCCTTATAGTGGCAGGGTCGCGATTAGGACAAAGAGACGGGATATGACCAATCCCACACCTGTTGCATGTGCCAAAAACAGTGTTTTGATAACTAAATTGATTACGATTACCTCCTCCTTGACTTCTGTTGTTGTAGTTTCCGCGTTCACGTCTAAAATCACGTCCATGGCCACGGTTATTCCCAAATCTGTTGGTGTAAAAGGCTTGTGCAGGCTGTGCATTAACAGGCTTAAGTTGAAGACCAAATTGTGACAGAAGCTGTTGAATCGCTTGAAAGAGTAGACGAGATTGGAGTAGACAGAAGAGTAAATTGATCCGGTTGAGGAGTAGACGAGATTGGAGTGAAGGATGTCATATTTGTCATTGTTGTTTAGAGTCGAAAGGTACTATTCACGTCGGAAAACACTATTCACGCCGGGAACACTATTCACACCGAAAACACTGTTCACGACGGTGACTGGCAGAAATTGGGACGGCTGCTATTAGGGAGGGATTTGGAGCGGCGGGCGGCTATTAGGGTTTTAGGAACCTGGCTCTGATACCAAGATAAATTGTGTATTGTATTATTGTGTGAAACACGATTACAATCAAGGGTATATATAAGAGAAACATTTACACTCTAAACCCTCTAATATAAATATGTACGTATATCACACTTATTGTCTAACAAATGCCAAGCGGACCACATGCTCTTTGTCAAGCACACCTCTGATCGAAAGGTAAATGTCCTTATTGTCTACGTTGACGATATAGTCCTGACCAACAATGATCACATAGAAGTTGGTCGTTTCAAAACCCTATTGTCAAGGGAATTTGAGATTAAAGATCTTGGAAGTTTAAAGTGTTTCCTTGGAATGGAGTTGCTAGATCAAGAAAATGAATCTTCATCTCTCAAAGGAAGTATGTCCTAGATCTCCTGAAAGAAACAGGTTGCTTGGATGTGAACTATTTGACACGCCAATGGATCCATACAACAACGTAGGATCCAAGCAAGACAGCATTCCAATAGACAAAGAAAGTACCAAAGGCTAGTTGGAAAATTAATCTACCTTTCACACACATGTTGTAAGCCAATTTATGAACAATCCCACAGAGGAACACATGGAGGCGGCATATCAAATTCTGAGGTATCTCAAAGGAACACTGCCAAAGGAATTGCTTTTACCAAAGGTTCAGATAGAGGTATAAAAGTATTCACTGATGTAGACTGGGGGCATACCTCTCTCTAACCGGAGGTCTACTTCAGGCTATTGTACTTTTGTATGGGGCAATCTAATCACATGGAGAAGTAAGAAACAATCTCTTGTTGCAAGAAGTAGTGCAGAAGTCGAATATAGGGAAATGGCACACGGAATATGAGAAGGGATGTGGCTTAAGGGACTTCTCAATGAACTCAAAGTTGAGACTTCAGAGTCAATCAAACTCTCATGTGACAAAGAGGCAGTTACAAGAATTGCAAATAATCCGGTCCACCATGATTGGACAAAGCGTATTGAGATTGATCAACATTTCATAAGCGAGAAAATTGAAGGCAAAGTTATTAGTGTTGGATAATTACACGTCGTTACAACAACAAATTGCAAATATCTTTACTAAAAAATCTCTACAAAACCCGGTATTTGAAAATCTATGCTCCAAGCTGGGAATGATCAATATATATTCCCTAGCTTGAGGGGGTGTAGAAATATTTGGTATCCTTGTAAAATAGGAATTGGAGATTAGGGTAAAATGTCCTTGTAATTAGCTTTTGTGAATATCTGTTATACCCCGGGTATTATAGTCAATAAGTCAATTGTAGTAGGCTAAGGTACAAGTGTTTACTGCAATGGTAGTAGGTTAAGTATGTTAGCGAAGTCGGTCAATAGTTTTTACCTAGTATAAATAAGGAGTCGTCATGTGTAAGGAGGATATCGATAAGTTTTGTGGTCGTGTTGGGGCTGTAGGCCTGTGGGAGAGAACTCGACCTCTCGAAAGCCGAGAAACTCTTTGTTCACTCGATATCTTCTGTAACATCGTTGAATTCTAATAGAAATTACATATTCAATCATCAAAGAGTGTAACAAATGGTATCAGAGCAATCGATTATGGAATTGACCAGTAGCATGTTCGGTACCGTGCAAAAGATGATGGAAACTATTACTTCCATGAAGTCGAAAATGGATGCGGTTCAAGAAGATTTGAAGATCATAAAGAAATCGATTTAAGAAGACTTGAATTCTCTCCAAGAACAATCAGTTGAGAATGGCAAAAATCCGGATCCGAGAACGAATACAATTTCATATCCAAATCCAGATTTGTATATGAATTGAAATCTGAATCCAATTTTTGTGTTTGAATTCAAATCTGAATCCAAATCTATATCTGAATCCAAATTCGAATCCAGATCCACAGGACGTTTACCATTAGCCATTTCATACTTCTTCATCATTGCATTTTAGCAAGGAATTGGTTGAGAGTGCAGAAGAAAAAAATGTGAAGGACGACGTTGATGACATCGTTAGGGGAACCGACAAAGGGTGAATTCGAGTTCTGTCAGTTATCCGATGCTAAGTTACAACAAAGAAAGTCGCAGGGTTGTGGTTATAGATTTGACGAGGAATTCATTCCCAGCGGTACAAGTAGGTTAAGCATGTTAGTGAAGTCGGTAAATAGTTTTTACATGTATAATTAAGGATTCGTCGTGTGCAATGAGGATATCGATTAGTTTTATGGTTGTGTTAGGCTATAGGCCTGTGGGAGAGAACTCAACCTCTCGAAACCCGAGAAACTTCTTTGTTCACTCGATATCTTTTGTAACTTCGTTGAATTCTAATAGAAATTACACATTCAATCATCAAAGAGTGTAACAATATCTTCTTTATAGGTTAGGAATCCTTTCCTTTTCTTCTCAGATTCTTTGTGTATATATAGCCTTTGTACCTCCCTCTTTTGAGACAAATGAAATAAAAGAATCCCATAGTGACATATTGTCTGTTATTACCACAAGAACAACAAAGAATACATGACATGTTCCATCTACTAAACCTAAGAAAATGTTTGGCCGACGAAGAAATGAATATACCCTTAGAAGAAATCGACATCAACGAGAAGTTGATTTATGTAAAAGAGCTAAAAATATCATTACCGAACATATCGAAGACTACGAAATAAAGTTTTCCTATGGATCAAAGATAATAATAATACATAAGTGTGTATGTGTGTATATATATATATATAGGAGTGAGAGAGAGAGAGAGCTAGTTTTTCTACTAGGAACCAATCTCAACCGCCCAACACATTAAATCTGAAGCTTATGTAGCTTCAACAGGAATAAGTTTAATCTATATTTTATCTTCCTTAAACATTATGTTCTTTTAAGTCAAGTTCAACTAGTTTGATGTATCAGATGTCATTGGTAGGTATGTGTTGTAAAACTAATCCATATAAATGCTACTGCAAGTTCTGTTTTTATATGAATGTCTTTATCAATGAATGTTACACATACATGGCTTTGCTCGGGGCGTCGTGTAGGGTGTTAAATACAACCACTTTCGGAGAGGCCCAACATAGAGACCGTTACGAGAATCTTTAGCTAGCTAGTTTTTCTACGTTTTGCTTAGATTAGAAATCAAACGGGTGGAAAGAATAGTTCATTGCTTCCTTTTTTTGGTGAGTTCTGAAGGCATGCTCTTCCTTTTTCCAGGAAAGGAAATTGAGCCTTGAAGAGAAAATAAAATTTAAATTAAATGGTACCCTAGCTCCAATACCTTATGATCCACAAGAGTTCTGTATTGATTTCAATGTGTTCTACATACATATTTATACAAGGGATGAGAGAATAATCTCTCTCTAGTTTCCTAATCTGTTGTGATATTGTTTCCATAACATATCCCTTAGACTAGTAGCTAGCCCAAAGGTACATATACCACGCTAACCGAAAAATCTAATATCTACTAACGACACTTTAAAATGAAAACTTGACTCTAGATTCGGGGCATGTGTAGTATAATACTCATGTATACAATATTGTGGTTTGTCTAACACCATGTGAGATGCAAGTTGAATGCACAAAGCAAAAAAGATAACCTTTTTGTCTGGTCAATTTTGACATGAAGAATGAGGCATCGCTTATTGTTATGGAGAAAACAGTAAATTTCAGAGTCTATCACAATAACCAGATACAAAATGGCATGAGTGAATAAAGTGGGTTATACGACAAAGAAGGGAATTATACTTTTCATATATTGGTTGGACGAAATATACGACATCCATACCAGGCATAGGCTCCCTTCTCTTGAAAAGTTGTTCCACCACTGCAAAACATGGATGAACATTTGAGATCAAATACCAACAACAATTTACTAGAAATGCCTAAATGAAGGAGCAGTGTTGACCAAACTATATCTATGCCATTAATAAAGGAAATTCCAAATGTATGGTGTGCACGAGGTAAACAGATGATATTTTTGAATAAACGGACATGTGTCATGGCATAGAGATTGTTCCTTTTGATATTTAATTCCAATACCATGGCACTCGCATGAAATGACAGAACCCCTGTGACTCAAGAAGATTTTTTAATAACACATCTTAAAGTTGAGGGGTAACTACAATCCAATTAACAAAATCATCAAAGATTGGAAAATTTAATCACCAATGTTTTAAAATAAGTAACAGAATTTCATTACCTTGTTTTCACTTTTTTTAATCCACTTCCTAAAGTTGAGCAGGATTACAATCAGCTAGTAACATTATCAAGGTTGACAATCAATTCTAAAAAGATGGAAATGTACATCTTCGGCATTTTTTGGCGTATGTGACACAAGCAGTTGATGCATGCTGATATTAAAACCACAATCACACATTCGTATTGAATTTTAGATTCTTACGTGAAACTCCTTGATCTGTTATGTCTGACATTTTGCATGAAGCAGCCATAACTTTTACAGTAACTTTATCCATGATAAATACCTGCAAATGATCATACAGAGATCCATAAAAAAATTGATAACACATCCTACATATTCAAGAAAAAAATAGCATAAAGTAAAACAAGAACCAATAACATTATTCACAGTTGATTTTGAAATAATTAACAATTATTATATGCATGTATTATCGATAAAATGAGATGCAAGTTAGGATCCTATAAGACATGAGATGCTCCACAACATTAGAAGGAATTGTTATCCTTTCATACTTGGTGACATTCCAAACTGTTTACATCTCAATTGAAGCGAAAAAGTAAAAAAGTTGTACATTTACCTTGAAGCAGAGTTCTTGTATCATGACTCACGAAGGCAGCTAATATGATTAGTTTTAAACCTTCTCATTCTGTATACCCAAATTTATGCCAAGATTCTTCTATAAAAAGTCAACTAAAAAGATAAAGTAAATGATTATATACGGTCACCACTATTATCTTCCCTTGGTTCTCTCTGATCCTGTAATAGTGGACTTGAAGTACTAACCTATGGCATTGATATATCGTGCGTCCAGTATCGTGCTGGAGGGTGTACCAATGTGAGATCCCGAACAGGGCTGCCAAAAAATATGGGGACCCCGAACTTTTTTGGGGCCCAATTATTTATGTTTTAGCCTTTACCCCATTATACATTTCTTATTTTTAGCCGGGTTTTGACCCAATCTCTTCAACCTTCTCCCTCTTATTTTAGCCCATGTGGGCAATTAGAATATTTTAACAATTTAGCCCAATGCCCTTATTCCTTCTCTCTTCTAGCAGCTTTGCCGATTCGCCAATTCCCTATTATGACTACAAATCTACAATCCCTTCTCCTTAGAGCATCTCCAACAGCTATGCTATAATTTTTCTAAAATAGAGTATAAAAAGTTGAAATTTCTAAAAAAAAAATTACAACCAACTCCAACAGCTACTCTATTTTAGCAATTATATCATTAATTATATTAATAAATATTATCTCTCTTCTAAACATACAACTTCAATGTCTCCTCTTGGTGGAAAAGAATTAAATATTATTTCTCTCTCTTCAATATGGGGTTTTAGAGATTTCTCCAATTTTGGAGATTTTTACCTTCTCTCTCCTCTTTTCTCTATTTTAGCATAGCTGTTGGAGATGCTCTTAAGTCTCTAATTCGAAGATTGAACTCTCCTACTCGGCTAGTCCCGTTCATCTTTGGTTTCCCGATGGGTAACTTAAGATTGAAGCACCAAGCAAGACCCTCTTTAATAATCTTCCTCTTTCTTTTTCTCTGTTTCTCTATTTCTTGTTCGATGAGCATCCTCACCTGCAATTTCGTCGACTTAGTTCATAGTGATATTGATCACCATTGTTCAGAGCACTATAGCCCTTTGTAAAAACATGAAGAAAAGTTGGGAGTTGAGGGAGAATTCGGCCCAAGAATTGAGCTAGGGTTTATTGAGAACTTGAGGTAAACAATAGTTAGTAAAATCCTATATGCTAATCTTTCAATTTAACGTCTTATTGCAGAAAGTTGATTATGAAAATCGACTGAATATTTTGTTTCAAACAATGTTAGAAAAATGATTCTATTTAAGTGAATTTTGTATGTTACTTTGTCATTTCAAGATATTTTTGTTGTTTTGATTTGTATGACTTAATATAACATATGTCGTTAACTTTTATATTTTGTTTTATGCGTTACTAATCCAATCAATCTATAGTTTCGGTACAAGTGTAAATGGGCCTCTAGAAAGATTGGAATGGCCCTGCTTACATCGTTGATCCAAGTTTACTACTTTGGGGCTAAAACATAATCTTAATGCATCGGCTATATGCAGAAGAGTGATATACAATATTCACATGGATATACTTGGCTTGTTTGGTTTGGTTTGGTTAGTTCAAGACTCCCTATTGATTTTGTCATCACAGTAACACAGCTTGCCTATTCTTTGTCTTGTCTTGTGTACTAGTTTAAAATATTTTTATTGCGTGTGACATTCCTAAAATTTTCTAAACTGTGGGGGTGGGAGTGAGACCGTGGGGGAAGGGATTGTTAAAGCTCCATAGATACAAGTTTTTCAAGCATTTATACATGAAAAATCTGAACTTCTATGGAAGGTATCTCTTCAAGTAGTTCCGCTCTCATATAGGTGCATATCTAACACTTGCATATGTTGGTCAGTTATCAATCATACTCAAGTAGCAGTTGTACTTTTCATTGAAAATATCCCATGCAAAATTATGAGATACGTACCTTCCAACTTCCTTTTGAAGATGCGGATGCTTTGAGCATTTCATACAGTAACCCTGCAAAATAATAAATCTCTTTTTACATCATAAACGATAACTGACATGAGTTATTGATTATTACAAAAAAACCAGATTAAGCAAAACAAATTAGATATACAACAAGGAAAACCAAAGCAAACAAATAGAACGAAGGAGAAAAGAAAGATAAGAAAATCTAAGTTAGGATGGGCCATAACTTAATAAGGGGCGGTTAGGTGTACAATAATGGCTAAACACAAATTATTGAACTACGTGTCTAGCAAAAAGACAAAAACAGCCATGAGTCTGAACTGCATCTGGTCTGTTATTCCTATGCTGTTACAGCGGTCAATACTATGATTTGAAATAGCGGTTATCGCAATGGTAAAGTGGTGGTATAGAGGTCCATATAATAATTATTAAAATTATATATATATATACACACACACACACATAACTTAACATTTTATATGTATTCATTAAAAATATGGTTTCAACATTAAAACATCAACTTAAACAAGTAAGCTTCACACAAACAATTACAACAAAGATTCAAATGAATTTGTTTACCTTCCATGTTCTCCATGAATTTGTTTACCTACCACTTATTTCCTAACACTCAAATATCAATAACAACAACGATTGTCAAATATACAATAGAGCCTCAATTAGAATTGGTATCGATCTATTATTGATTGATAAAAATAAAAGAGATTACAAAAGATTATATAGAAAAACTAATTACACTTTTGGACCCTAGACTTTATTCAAATATACACTAGCTGACTTAGTCTAATATTCCCCCGCAAGTTCAGCGCGGTTAGCAATCTGCAACTTGGTCCGTAGAAACTCAAACTTCTGAGAAGACAAGGGCTTTGTAAAGATATCAGCAATTTGGTCGTCTGTAGAGATGAACTTGACATTTAGTTTCCCTTGAGTAACTTGTTCACGAACAAAGTTATAGTCTACTTCAACATGCTTGGTACGGGCATGAAAGACAGGATTAGCAGTGAGATATGTCGCACCAAGATTATCACACCAAAGTGTAGGGCCTGGCTATTCAACCCAAGTTCCCGAAGAAGGGACTTCAGCCAAATCAATTCAGCAACAGTGTCTGCAATGGCCTTATACTCGGACTCTGTTGAAGATCGAGAGACAGTTTTCTTGCGAGCAGACCAAGAAATAAGATTCGAGCCTAAGTAGATAGCATATCCCCCTGTGGATCGACGATCAATTGGGCAACCAGCCCAGTCAAAGTCTGAGTAAGCTTGAAGATTCGGGCTCCAATGAGAATCAAAAAAGGCATGAAGCTGATAGCCCGTATTGTGACGAATCCACAAACCCAAATTGATGGTGCCCTTGAGGTAACGTAAGATTCGTTTCACTCCGGCCCAATGATTTTCAGTGGGAGCATGCATGAATTGGCAAACTTTATTAACTGCAAAGGCAATATCAGGACGAGAAAGGGTAGCATACTGAAGAGCCCCGACGGTCTGCCTATAGCGAGAGGGATCATCGAGTAATGGACTATCATCCGGTAACAACACATGAGAGGGGCTCATGGGAGTAGCAATCGGTTTGCAGTCTGCAAGACCAGCACGGTGCAAGATCTCACGAATATATTTCCGTTGTGAGAGAACTAAATCCGCACCCTTATGAACAACTTCGACCCCCAAAAAATAATGTAGTTGCCCCATATCTTTAAGGGCAAAGAGAGTATTGAGCCGGTCAACGATGGTGGCGATAGCAGAGGAGTTGTTACCGGTGATGATGATGTCATCAACATATACCAGCAGGTAGATAAGAGAACCCGGAGAGTTGAGAATAAAAAGTGAGGGGTCGGTTTTGGACCCATAAAACCCCAACTGACGAAGAGCAGTAGACAGCTTTATGAACCAGGCACGAGGAGCTTGTTTGAGCCCATACAACGACTTGTGTAACAAGCAGAGATGATCAGGTTCATAAATCAATGAAGCCAGGAGGTTGGCGCATGTAAACAGTTTCCTCAAGATCACCATGCAGAAATACGGTTTGAATGTCCAACTGTCGGAGAGGCCATTTGTTGGTGACAGCAAGAGACAGGACAGTGCGAATAGTGACAGGCTTGATAACGGGGCTGAAAGTCTCATGATAATCCACGCCATGTTGTTGGTGAAAACCTTTGGCCACAAGGCGGGCTTTGTACCTGGTAATCTTTCCATGTTCATCAGTCTTTAACCTGTAAACCCATTTACAATTAACAACATTAGCATTAGGGACAGGGGGCACAAGTGTCCACGTGCCATTCCTAAGAAGTGCAGCCAACTCATCAGCCATTGCTTGGCGCCATTCTAAAGACTTGTTAGCAACGGTAAAACTAGTGGGTTCAAGAGGTGGAGTGGTGGCAGAGTAAGCGGCTGGATCATATCGGTCAGGTTGTTTGGGATTGGGGCGAAGGTTGGAAGGTCGAGGCCAAGTGACAAGGTCGAGGCCAAGAGACAGGTGGTGGAGTATGGGTATGTTCGGGCGGGGAGGCATCAGAAGGAGGTGAAATAGGTGGTGATGATTGTGGAGACGATTGGGGAGGGTCGTGAGGAGGAGATTGAGGAGATTGGGGTGGCGGTGGTGTTGGGGTAGGCGATTGTGGAGGCTTGGGTGGGAAACCGGGTGGTGGGTTAGGAAATATAGAGATGTAAGGAGGAGTGGATGGTGGTGGTGGGGTTGGTGAAGGCTGGTAGGGAAACACATGTTCGTTGAAGCGAACATGTCGGGCAACGTAAATCCGATCGTTAGACGGGTCAAAACAACGATAGCCATGGTGAACGGTGTTGTAACCAAGGAAAACGCAAGGAGTGGACCGGAATTCAATTTTGTGATGATTGTATGGACGAAGGTAAGGGAAGCATTGACAGCCAAAGACTCGTAAGAAGGAATAATCAGGTTTTCGTTTGAAGACGTGTTCAAAGGGAGATTTGTTTGAGGAGACACGAGAGGGGAGACGATTGATGAGGTAGACGGCGGTTTCAAAGGCAAGGTACCAGAAGCGTTGAGGAAGACTGGACTGAGCCAAGAGAGTGAGTCCAGTTTCTACAACATGACGATGGCGGCGTTCAACAAGGCCATTTTGTTCACTGGTGTGAGGACAAGACCGTCGATGGATGATGCCAAGGTCACGACAAAGATTGGTGAGAGGCCGAAATTCGCCCCCCCCCCCCCCCAGTCAGATTGAATACACTTTAATTTAGTGTTAAACTGGCATTCAGTCATGGTAATAAAATGTGTGAACACAGTATACACATCAGATTTCTGATTTAAGGGATAAATCCACATATAACGTGTGAAATGGTCAACACATAAAAGAAAATAACGATGACCATCAAGAGATGGCGCGGGAGAAGGGCCCCAAACATCACAATAAACAAGATCTAAAATATTATGGCTACGAAAAGTGGAAGCAGGTAAAGAGGACTTTGATGATTTTCCCAATTGACAAGAAGAACATAAATTATTGGAGAGTTTGTCTGAAACAGGTAAAGAACAATAAGAAACAACTGAACGAAAAACTTGAGCATGAGGATGTCCTAAACGCTGATGCCAAATGGTCGAAGAAGCTTTGACAGCAGTGAAGGCAACCTTCGGCAGAGACTGAAGTTGAGGAAGACGAATGGAGTACAAACCATGTTCACTAGGGCCCGTAAGGAGGGTAGTGCGTGTAGACTCGTCCTTGACAACAAAAAAAGAAGAGTGAAATTCAAAGAAAACATTGTTATCAAGACAAAATTTTTGAACAGATAAAAGATCAGATAAAAGATTTTGTTTTAGTTGAGGAACATGAAGAATGTTAGTTAGGGTAAAGGTTTTGTTTGGTGAGTATATTTTGGATGAACCAATGTGAAAAATGGGTACAGAATTACCGTTACCAACAAGTAAAGAATCGTTACCATAGTAGGCCTCTGAGTTATCCATGCTAGATAGGTCTGGTGTGGCATGATGGGTAGCACCAGTATTCCAAGTAGAGCCAGAAGATGAGCCAGCCTCTGAGTGTGATGTAAAATTGGCCTGTAGTGCAGGATGAGACTGGTTCGGCTGATTTGGGCACTGGGACGGTAGATGACCGATGCCACACCTGTTGCAATGGCCATAGACCGTGTTTTGGGTTGAAGCCCAAGAAAACTGTCGGGAGCCATTGCTATCCCGAGGGCGATTGTTGAAACCACCACGTGAGTTGCCACGAGAAGAACCACGAGATCCCCGACGACCTCGGTTATTGTTGAAAGACCGAGAACCATAATATGCTTGTGCCCGAGGGGTGGGAAAGGGATTTAATTGATAACCAAGTTGAGAAGCCACAAGTTGAATGCTTTGAAGTTGTTGTTGAAGTTGATCTAGATTCGGTTGTTGAACCGAAGATACAGCAGCCGTTAGTGGCTGGGAAACTGGAGTAGTGTTGGTCAGGAAAGCTTGTGGAGTTAAGGACTTTGTAAAAACATAATCATGATCACACAAAAGACCATGTAGTTCATTGAAGCGGACAGGAGGTAAACGAGTCAATAAATTGCCTTTAATGACATTGTATTCCTCTCGAAGCCCTGTGATAGTTAGCATTACTAGGTCTTTGTCCTTCATTGGTTCTCCAATGTTAGCAAGAGCAGTGGCATATTCGTTAACCCTGCTTAGGTAGTCAGCCGGTTTTTCATCACCCTTCATGGTGATTCTAAGCAATTGATTTTTGAGAGTAAATTCATGAGAAGCTGTAACAGGGGCATAAGCTCTTTCAAGAGATAACCATACCTCACGTGATGTTTTGCCCTGAATGTGTTGATAAGAATCCTCGGACACAGTAGAGATGATAAGCATTCGAATATGGGCATCATTTGAAATCCACGGGATGTAGCTTGGATTGTCGGTGGTTGCTGATTCATTAGTGACTTTCTGATCAGGGCACGGTACTGTTCCATCAACATAACCAAAGAGATTATGAGATGTGAGAAAAGCTTCAATCATAGAACGCCAATAGCCATAGTTGGTAGGTTTGAGAGAGAAGGAGAATTTGTAGGAATTGTGAATGGTTTTCTCCTGATGTGAAAAAGCAATTATAGCTGCCATGGATTCAGATGTTGAATTTGTCTGGAAGTTAACGTTGATTGCAGATTGCAGAAATCGATTGTTGATTCTAATCGCCAATTGGTAATCTGGAAGTTAACGTTGAAATTTTGATCGCCGAGTGTTGGTCGCCAATTGTTGAAGTGCAGACTGTTAATCGCCAATTGACAGAATTGAAGAGATCGCCGATTGTTGAAATCGATTGTGGATTGCAGGTTGTTGAAGTCTGACGCTGATTGTTGAATTCTGATTGTGGACTGTTGATCGCCGATTGAATTCCAATTGTGGACTGTTGATCGCCGATTGTGAAGTTGGACTTGATCGCCGATTGAATTGGGCCGGCAGAATTGAAGCGGCGACTTGAGTTAGAGAAAATAGAACGGCTCTGATACCAAATTAGAATTGGTATCGATCTATTATTGATTGATAAAAATAAAAGAGATTACAAAAGATTATATAGAAAAACTAATTACACTTTTGGACCCTAGACTTTATTCAAATATACACTAGCTGACTTAGTCTAATAGCCTCACAGGGACGGACTTGAAGCAGTGGCGACGGTGGCACGTGCCACCGTATCATTTCTCCGACGAAGGGTAAAATTTTGACGTTCGTGAAAGGTGCAACCGTATCGTTTTCAAGTGTGCTACCGTATTTATTTTCGAAACTTCAAAGGTGCACCAAATCCTAATCTGGAAACCCAATTCTTCACTTCTATTCTAGCCCAACTCTTGAAATCAACCAAAAAAAGGTAAAAATCTCTTGAAATCAACCAAAAAAACCGAAAAAAATCTCTTAAAATCAACCAAAAATACTGAAAAAGTCTCTCAAAATCGATAAAAAAAACTTAAAAATGTCTCGAAATCAAGCAAAAAACTTTAGAAATCCCTCGAAACGGTGGAATTAGGCTAAAAATACATCGGACGATATTGATCGCCGGTAAAAAAATTAAGACATGTCGATAAAAATCGTATGAAAAATATGGTGCCACCGTATGAAAAAGTTGTTGCGTCCGTCCCTGGAGCCTCATTATGTCCACTGTCCAATCCAATGAAAATGGAAGTTATAAACATTATAATTACTAGACTAAATTATAAACATTCATTAATACTAAACTAATTTATCAACAGTAACTAAGTGAAGCATCAATGCTTTATAAATTTTGTAACTAGTTAAGTAGTTAACTACTGAGTCTTTTAAGTTATTCACTTAATATTGGACACCTACAGTATGATCCATAATTTCAGACCAAGCATATCCAGCTTGATGCCCATTACTTCATAACTTTAAAAAGGAAAAGGGCTTGTTACCCCATACTATCTTCCTACCAAGCAGCACCTATATTTGATTGGGGTTTGCCTCCACAGGTTTCTATTGCTGTTTCACTTTCCTGCAAATTTTCTTCATACAATAAAGCTGCCTTTCATTCTTCAATCTCAGTTTACCCTAAGCTTACAGCCCATGCAATCTCTCTTTGCACAAATACTTGCAAAAGTAACATGAGGCTCCCACAATTAGACAACCACATATATACAAAAACTCGATTTGTGTTCTAACACTCATAAAAGCTCTCAAACATGGTAGAGCCAGAGTGAGCTGAGAGCCTGAGACTATTAAGGTAAAACAGAAAAGCTTCAAACCTAAATTTTGATACTTAAATTCTAATCTTATAGAACGAAAACAAGAAAAAGCAAACCACATCAGACTTCATCGAATTAACTTTTATCGCTAAAGGCAGAGTGAGCTGAGACTATTAAGGTAAAACAGAAAAACTTCAAACCTAAATTTTTTATACTTAAATTTCTAATCGTTTTGAACAAGAAAAAGCAAACCAATCAGACTTCATCGAATTAACTTTTATTGCATTCTAAGGGATATTATGCAAAAGAACAACATCATACATGCAAAAATCAGATAGAAACTTACGATCAACTTAATTTCTAAGTGATAGAGCCTAACAGCAGAACAAATCTATCAATTCATCTTATGCAAAAGAACAACATCATACATTGAAAAATTAGATAGAAAACTTACGATCACGACCGACTTGACGGAACAACTTATACTCTCCATCGGAAGCCGCCATCAAATCACACGTTGAACAGATCTCTGTTTGATCGAGTGACTACAAGTTTCGAAATTTCAAAATTTCAAAATTCATAAATGAAAGTAGAGATCAAGAGATGAACACAAAATGCAAATCTAGAGAGAGAAAGAGATGAGAAGCGATAAAGAAGGATACGAGAGAGTGGAAGTGTTTTCGGTTATGTTTGAGAGGGGTATTGATTTTAGGCGCCATCTGTTTCCCATGACAATTTTGTTGCTTGTCTTTTTTACCATTATACCCCTACTAGGCATATACCCGCGATGCAGCGAAATATAAGTAAATAACGAACAATTAATGCTACTTTCTTAGACATGTCATCAACAATCAACCATTACCTAAAAATCACAATTTATGAAACCTAAACCCATAAAGATATTCAATAATTAGTTTATATTACAATTATTGACGAAAAAATTATAATGATATAATTTATAATAAGAATGAAACGTATTTTTAATATATTTTACGATTATGTGTTTTTAATGTGCTAACGGTGAAAAAAAATAAAACGTATGGATATAAAACAATTTAATTCGTAGATATTCATGTAATTTAATAGTACGGTTAAATTAAAAACTATTCAATATTGGGCTCGTTTTGAAGGTATTGACGAGACGATTATAATGGTATAATTTGTAGAAAAAAGAAATGTATTTTTTCATTGCATTTTTGTTCATATACGATTATTTGTGTAAATATGATAATGGTGTAAAATGAAAATTGAAAAAATAAGAGATATAAAGTAAATTAAATAAGTAATTGTAAGAGTGGTAAATGTTATTATACAAAAGATTGTATAATAACCGTTTTAGAATTTTTATATAGTAGTATAGATAATATCAATATCTTCCTTTACCCAAGGTTTATTCGTTAAACTGTTTTATCGGTAATAGTTAACACTTTCAGTTATTTTACAGGATAAAATTTTAATTTCGTAATTTACAGGATAAAATTCAATTTAGTAAAACGACGTTGTATAAAACATTTTTTTTTTGATAAACGTTTAGGGGTAAAAGTTGTCACTCTTACTTATGGGTAATATAAACAAATACTGAATATTTTTGCATGTTAATCTTATATTATTAAATATTATAAATATTTAAAGAAATTGTTTTTAATACTTACATTTTATACCCTTATAATAATAGATTAAATAAACAATCACGGGGTAGAAAGTATAAGTACTAAAAATAATTCGTACGTATTTATTATATTTAATAATATGATTAAAAGCAAAAAAAAAATGGACTCATTTTGAACGTATTGACGAGACAATTATAATTGTAAAATTTGTAAAAAACGTAGTTTTTTGTATATTTTAGTTAATATACAATTATATGTGTTAATATAATAAAGGTGTAAAATGAAAAATGAAAAAATTAGGGACATAAAGTAAATTAAATAACTAGTTATAATTAAATTTTACGCATAAAAAGTAATGATTGATTCTTATTCTTTTTTGGCCAAAAACCGTTCGTTATGCAGAAAAACAACTTATGCGTACTCTGTAAACTTTGGCTATTTGAGAAATTGGGTTTCTAACACGGCTAAAAAGTGAAACCACTTTTATGGTTTAGCCATTTTCGTAAATTTTCAGATGAATAAGGGGTGTTGTTAGGCTTGATATTTTCGGAAACAAATTGTTTAATTGACACTACGGTGTTGTTTGTTTTTTAAGAGGTCTAAAGTCTGAAGTCTTATTTTAGTTACGATTAATAAGAGGTGGTATGTAAAAAGGTCTGAACGATTCAGACTTAAGAGCCATTAAGAGTTTTTTTTTTTTAAACAAACAACCCCTACCTCTTACCGAATTAGACGTAAGAAGCTGATAAGATATATTAAAAAAAAACAGGCCTTAGTGCATAATGAAAAATGATTGTTCGGCAAATATTCTGAATAAACAATCCGAATAATAAAGAATTATCATTTTAACTTTTTGTATGATTTAGTACCAGATAAGTTATGTTGTTTGATATTTGTTCTGAATAAATAAATTACCTTAATTGAACTCACGAAACTCAAATTAAAAACAACCATTAGTCCAATCTTCTACGTATGATACAAAATTTCAGAATTCGAGTTAAGACTTAAGAGATGTGGTATGTTGGTGCCTACTTTCTTTAGCTAGTACTCTAAACCTTTTCTTAAGTGTATATTCAACAAAATTTAGTGCATATTAGGATCAGTTCCCACAATCATGATTTTAAAAAGCGCTTGATGCACATGCCTCAATGCGCTGAAAAATCGAGTCTAAGGCAACACCTCACATGGTTAGTCATGTCGTACGCCTCGAGCCTCTGAGACGAGAAAGGGGCAGGAGTTAAAAATCAGGGTTTGAAAATTGCCTTATTGATTTTATTTTTTGTAAAATAAACTCATTTTCTTTAATAGTTTTCTTTAAATTTTAATATTAATTATATTATCAAAATATTCTATAAATTTATCATCCTAGTAAACTTTTAAATTACACGTATATAATACAATCAACCTCTTTGATGAGAACAATTAAAAAATAATTCTTATTAATTCTAAAAATTCCTTCAAACTTTGAGATTTTTATAACTTTCTCTACCTCTTTATTGTAGAGAGAGTTTAGAAAACCTATTTGAAGAAAAAAAAAATTATAAAATATCTAAAATCTCTTCTTTCTCTATTTTAAAAAATCTGTTGAAAATGTTCATACCTATATTGTGAAGAAAAACCACATCAACACAACTAACATAAGCTTTATGTCACTTTCTTTTCCCTCCGTCTCAAAATAAGTGTCCACATTTCTATTTATGTTTGTCCCAAAATAAGTGTCTACTTTTAAAAGTAGAAATCTAAATTCTCAAATTTACCCTTCAGTAATGCACAAATATTTAAGTGTTGTGAAGAGATAGAGACATTAAATAAGGGTAGAGAGGTCTTTTGGTTAACAAAAAATGTAATTATTATGCATGTCTAAAACTGTGTGTCATTTCAAGTGTGGACACTTATTTTGGGACAGAGGGAGTAATAAAAAGAATGGTCTTTTAACTACTACAAAGTTAATCCGAGTCATATCGAGAAGACGTCTTGGGACCGTGGGGACATCTCTTCGAGTATGAGCGGGTGTGCTTCCCAAAAATCATCTTCAATTATATTCGGGTGTTCCACGACCGCTTTCTTGTGAGATTTTACGACAACTCCGTCATCCATCACCGTTGTCTCCTAGACATATACAAAAATCACAACTGATTTATTCAAAGCATACGTACTACTATTAACGTAGAACAAATTTGTGAATATATACTTCCTCTGTCCCAAAATAAGTGTCCAAAGTGAAAAATGCACACAGTTTTAGAAAAGTATAATTATTACACTTTTGATGAACATGAACTAATGACAGTTTTATCCCTAATAATAGAGGGAGTAAAATTATCCATCTCAAAATTAAGGGTATGATGAAAAAGTAAGCACTTATTTTTCAAAAGTAGACACTTATTTCGGACAAACTAAAATAGAAATGTGGACACTTATTTTAGGACAGAGGGAGTAATATGGAAACGTGATTGAAGGTTTCTCCGAGAGTTGGAGCAGGTGTGAAAAGCGGATGGTGGATCTATTCATCCGACCGTGGATACCATGGAAAAAATAGTAGTGTTTAACAGTATAAGAATATATTTTTTTTTATTGTAGTGCATCCCGTATGTTGGAAAACATGGATCCACTATGTTTGGCAAGCTACTTATGATGGCTAATAAGATAGCTAATAAACTAGTTGTATTCCCCGCGCACGAGTGTTAAAAAAACAAGCTAAGAATCTAGATGTCAAAATAACCTTAAAAAACATGTAAGAAAAATTAATTGGAAAAATGTTGGAGGGTATAATTGGAATGTGGGGAAAAAACACCTGGACGTTACTAAAAAGCCAAGTGAGAATTTTTTCAATAAGCTCTTGCTCATGGTTGCCAAACATGGCAATCTTGTATAAACCAAATCAAACCAGATGATCACAACCACTTGGGTTGTGGCGCACCAGCGGGTGTAGTGGAAATCTCTCTTCTCTGAGTTCGAATCCTGACGGTTCTAAAGCTCTTGTGGCCATGGAGGTTCACTTGAACCTCCATATATATATATATACACTATATATATATACACACACATATATATATAATATATATATATGAAATATAGTGCATATATACTATCAAAATATGTATTCCGTCAATGAATATATTCATCAATACATATCTACTATGCATGCAAATATATATGCATTGATGCATATAGTCACTGAAATTCATTAGTATTATAATGCATCAATGAATCCGATTCTTAATTTTTTTGTGATTCTTACATGAACCGCCCCTATATATATATAGAGAGAGAGAGAGGGAGATTAAGAAGGAAAAACCCAAAAAAATGAAAAACTGAGGAACACCCTGATATGCACATCTGATACAAGTAACTGAAGTTGTTTCCTGGTTTTTATGCACATGTGCATTTCGAACAAATTGCTTACAAATTACTTGTATGCAAATGTGTGTACCGTCCGGATGAATGGTTTACCAGAGTGTTCCTTAGTTTTTCATTTTTTGTGGTTTTCCTCTGAACCTGACCCTATATTTATATATACACATATATATATATAGAGAGAGAGAGAGAGATGACCTTATCCCAGAATACAGAAGATCCGTTGCGGAATATGACGGGCAACATATTGTAATCAATACCGAATAACTGAGAGAGCATCTGATTCTTCTCCTGTGTTTGAGTACCCTGTAGACACACATTCTAATAAAAACACTTTCTTTTGGTAAGTAAAATATGCATAAACAGATTTACAAGATTTCAGTCCATCTATGGAAGAAATCACCTCAATAGGTATAATCCCTTTCCAGAACTATACCATGTTAGAAATTAAAGTTTAAATGTCAAACATAGGTTTATTTATTGTTTAGTTTTATTATTATTATTATTAGATAAATGTTAGTGGATACCTATGTGTGTTGGTTATTTATCCCAAAAGGGTGGTTAGTAGTGTTAGTTGTAGGCGACGGTTTTGGCACTCCTTGCCAACCGTCGCATCTCTTCAAAAGGCGACGTTACAGCCTCTTTAAAAGGCATGTATCTGCCATCATTTAGGGTGTGTGTGTTTGCATGTACTCTTCTCATATTATCAATAGAAGTATTATCTTCCATTCATCTATTTTCACATCTTTTACTAAGAGTGCTTGTGTCTGTGAGTAATTCTTAATCATGGGTTCAATATCGTCTAAGACACAAGAACAAGGAATCATGTCCGATAAAGTCTCGATTCAGAAACCTTCTAAGATTTTGGCGAGTAAATACGTAAAACGAACATACCATATTATCAGTCCAAGGGTAAAATGGTATTTTTATCTGGTTGGACGTACCATATTATCACATCTTTATTTATTGTTTAGTTTTATTATTATTATTATTAGATAAATGTTAGTGGATACCTATGTGTGTTGGTTATTTATCCCAAAAGGGTGGTTAGTAGTGTTAGTTGTAGGAACGGTTTTGGACCTCCTTGCCAACCCTCGCATCTCTTCAAAAGGCGACGTTACAGCCTCTTTAAAAGGCATGTATCTGCCATCATTTAGGGTGTGTGTGTTTGCATGTACTCTTCTCATATTATCAATAGAAGTAATATCTTCCTTTCATCTATTTTCACATCTTATACTAAGAGTGCTTGTGTCTGTGAGTAATTCTTAATCATGGGTTCAATATCGTCTAAGACACAAGAACAAGGAATCATGTCCGATAAAGTCTCGATTCAGAAACCTTCTAAGATTTTGGCGAGTAAATACGTAAAACGAACACGGTATCAGAGCCGAAGGTTGAATCATCGGAGGAGACAACAATTGACAAGGAGAAGATGGATCAGACCACAACAACTTCGAGAATCACATGTACGATCCCATACTAAATCGAAGAACTCGAAGTCACGATGCGGTCTGAATGGAATCAGCGAAAAGGAAGAAGCAAGGATGAAAAGGCCAACGTGTTATAGATGCACGTTGAAGGGACATTTCGCTTGGGATTGTCCAATGAAGAAGAAGCAAACACCGAGAGACAATTCGGTCTTGCAAGTGACCGAATGTGAGAAGAAGGGCAGAATTCGATTTCCCCGAATTCTCGGCCCGCTGCAACCCTACACACAAACGCACACCGAAAGGATTGTCGTGAACGGAGACTATTTGATCGAGGGCACGGATGCCGGAACTTGGAATGAAATCTGGTACGTGAACACAAAGACATCAAGGCACATGTCTCCCTCTAAGGAGATGTTCGATACCTTAAGAAAATGTTTCTTCATCAATGATGAAGAACATTATCTTGATTCTATAAATGTGCAAGGAATTGGTGAAGTTAGTGTGAATACAAATGAGCGAACATATGTTGTACCATATGTGTCGTATGTCCCGGAGATCAATATCAATGTTCTTAGCATGAAACAACTTATACTTCAAGGCTTTGAAGTAGAAGTTAAGGATATGAAGTGCAAGATCACACATATGTGTGAACAATCTAAAGGGAAGCAAGAAGAAAAATCCGCGAGTACGGATTTGAAGGATAAAGGGAAGAAGCCGATGTTGGAAGAAGAAGAAAAGATCAAAATACACGGGAGTTTAGTGCCCGTACATGTCCGAACTCTTGAAGAATTCACTACATTCATGATATTGGCCAAATGTAACAAGATTGCCTATGCAAACAAGGAGTTCTTTAAGAAGAAGTTTGATGAAGCAATCACGTGGTTCTACAAGGTTAAGGATAACGAAGAAGTCGTGGTACCTCCGAAGATAGCCGGATTGGAGGTATGTCTGTTTGATCTTTATCAGTTAATTGACAGTTATGGTGGACATGAAATCATCACAGTTGAAAAGCTTTGGGGTGAAATTGCACAAAGTTTTGGTTATACGGAATTTTACGGTGAGACCTTCAATAGACTATTTATTGATTATCTCCTACACCCGCACGAATATTATATGTTTGCTCAAAAGTGGTACGGAAGGTACACAAGCATGACGAGTCGCAAGTACGGAGTGGTGCCCGTTAGGACTCAAGTAACGGAAGGTTGTAAAGCAGAAAATGGCGTGGGTACCTCAAAAGATGGAGGTACTAGTCGAGTTGGTCAAAAGGACCGGATTGACGTCAAGGAAGCAAATCAACCAGTTGAAAGCAACGAACAAGAAAGTGAGGGAACGGAGGAAGAAGACCCGGAAATTGAAGGTTACTACTCGGAAGGAAAACAAGACTCGAGCGATGGCTCGGATGATGGTGAAGATTTTGTCATCATAACTTGAAGTTTCAAGATCGCAAGGATGTTTGACATTTAGGGAGAGTGTTAGAAATTAAAGTTTAAATGTCAAACATAGGTATTTATTGTTTAGTTTTATTATTATTATTATTAGATAAATGTTAGTGGATACCTATGTGTGTTGGTTATTTATCCCAAAAGGGTGGTTAGTAGTGTTAGTTGTAGGCGACGGTTTTGGCACTCCTTGCCAACCGTCGCATCTCTTCAAAAGGCAACGTTACAGCCTCTTTAAAAGGCATGTATCTGCATCATTTAGGGTGTGTGTGTTTGCATGTACTCTTCTCATATTATCAATAGAAGTATTATCTTCCATTCATCTATTTTCACATCTTATACTAAGAGTGCTTGTGTCTGTGAGTAATTCTTAATCATGGGTTCAATATCGTCTAAGACACAAGAACAAGGAATCATGTCCGATAAAGTCTCGATTCAGAAACCTTCTAAGATTTTGGCGAGTAAATACGTAAAACGAACATACCATATTATCAGTCCAAGGGTAAAATGGTATTTTTATCTGGTTGGACGAAAGGGAATAGAGTTAAGTCGATAGTCGCTACAGCTAGTAATTCTAGCAAGGTTCTAAATGGGGTGTGTGTGTGTTGTGACGGTGAGGTCAAGCCTCAAGCCATGGAGTCACAGCGAGGACACGGCGTTTTGCAAAGCGTGACTTATGGCGGCAAATTTGTATATCACATATGGTTTCTACTACTCCTTCCATCCCAAAATAAATAAATGTCATTACTATTTTTGTATGTCCCAAAATGAGTGTCCACTTTCATAAGTACTTGTCTATTTTCCCATTCTACCCTTAATTATGAGATAGAGAAAATTTCTCTCTATATAATTAAGGGTAAAATTGTCTTTTTGTTAATCAAAAAGTGTAATAATTACATATTTCTAAAACTGTGTGCCTTTTTCATTGTGGACATTTATTTTCGGATGGAGGGAGTATTAATCAATAACTCAAATGATATTAAACAATTTAAATTGGGTTACATACCAAAAACTGACACCAAAAAGGTTATTAAAAAAATCAACGCCTAACAGAAACCGCGCATAGGTCATCGCATGCCATGGAACGGAAATGCAGGTGGATGTATTTTATACTTATTGTATGCTTTAAGAGAAAATTCTCTATAGAAAATATAGGGATTATATGAGATGTTGGCACCTTTAAGAGACTTTGAGCTTCCCTTGTGCTTTTGCCAGACTTAACTAGCATCCAAAAGCAAGTGTTGTATTGATTGTTTATGTGACCTACACAAATTAGAACACATTGGAAAAGAAGAAAAAAAAAGGTTAGAGAAATGTCGATTTGATCAAATAATCCAACTGTCGTTTACCAAGCACTTACAGGGTGGGTGTCACTTACCTTACTGGGTGATCATGGCAAGGACCAAGCATCTTACCAGCAGGGGCGGAGGTAACTTGTAAATGGTGGGGGGATGGGCCCCACTAAAAAAAATTTATTCTCATTTTCATAGGTTAAAAACAATTTTTTTTCAACTTTATACTGTAGGTCCCTCAGTAAATTCCTATCTGGGCTCCCACAAACGAAAAAAAACTGGAAATCAACAAAAAAGTCTCAAAATCAACTAAAAACCGGAAAAAGTCCTTCGAAATCGACAAAAAAAACTTAGAAATCTCTCGAAATCAACCAAAAAGCTTTAAAAATCCTTCGGAAAGGTGGAATTAGGCTAAAAAGTAAAAACACATTGGTTGACTTTACGGACCTTTAATTTGCCTTAAAGGTGCCCCCACTAGGCAAAAATCCTGGATCCGCCATTGCTTACCAAGTAAGTGATGGAGAAGACTCTTACCCAGTGAGCGCTTACTGGGCATGAGACACTTACCAACAATTTGTTTTGATGGCCGAGAATATTACCCGATAAGGTAAGTGAGGGCATGGACTCTTCCCGGTAAGCACTTACCCAGTGACCGTTTGGTAAACGGCCCCTAAACATTACGGGCGTGGAGGTTTAGTTAGCGAATCAGTAACGATCCGTTTTAAAAATCTTTTCATCATACTTATATCAAGATAGTAAACCAAGCATTTAACAATTAGAAACCATCATTTTAAATGAGAGCTCGATCATGGACAAGGTTGTTGTGAATGAGCCATAGTGTCGACTCGTTCGTTTTGATTATAAGAATAAAAAAATATTATAGAATTCTAAAAAGAAGAAAGAAAGGTAGAGAGCAAAATTTACTCACAGTCAACTTGTCTCCAAGCTAGATAATCTCGAATAATCTCGTATGATGGATAGCAGACAGCCCTTCCATCGAAATTTGGCGGGTACTTCAACTCTTTTTTAGGGAAGAATTCTTTCCATTTCATTACATATGTAGAAGAGAAGAATGAGACAGTTGCAGACACTATTTCACTGCAAGGATCAAAAATGAAATTTATAGGTGGCTAAATCTAACCACTATTAAATATAAACGTTATATAGTTGAAATACAACTATATATTAAGGGCCCGTTTGGTTTGACAGAATGTTTTTGAGGCATTTGGATTCGTGGAAGGATTTGGAATCTTTGGTGTGTTTGGTTTATAGGATTTGGAATAGAATTGAATCCATTCTTTATTAAACAATTTGTAAAAAAATAAATAAAATTACCTTTTTATTAATTGATTATTACAAAACAAGTGGTTTTAACATATTCTATAACATTATTACAAATAAATCCTATCAAATTCCGCGAAATACCAACTACCATCCCACGGTTGTGGGATTTCAAATCCAAGCATTCCTTCAAACCAAACATATGATTGGAATGGAATTCAATTCCAAATCCCTCCAAATCCTATCAAATCCCACAAACAAAACGGGAGTAAGTTTCCAACTACATTAGTTGAACGGCATGATTCAAAACCAACCGAGACTTCCAAGGAAGGTCAATGCACTTTTGTTCAAGAAACCACAAAAGATTAATGATTTCTTCTAGTTATGGTATTGCCCTCCACCAAAAATACTTGCTGGAGTGGATACTGACTTGGGGGTTGTTTACTTCTTTTTTTCCATTAAACCCTGTATGGGTTAGGTTGTCTATCCGAATAAGTTTGTTTGTAAGAGGGACGGGAGACCAATGGGTTTGAAGGAGGCAAAGAGAGAGGGTTGGATTATTTCTGGTATTAATTTGTTTGAAATGGCTTAATGGGAAAAGTGAGGGCTCCTATCTCATTCATTATAGCCAATTTGGATCAATGGCTTAACAATTAAGCCGTAAAGGAACACTCATGTATGACTGAGCGAATAAGCCATCAAGACCATTAAGCTCATTAAGTTGCAAGTAAACAACCACATAGTTACAAATAGCTTCTCCAAAATCCAACGAGCATTTATGGTATGATTACAAAACAAATAATGAATCTTTTAGTTCTTACGTAGCAGTATTAGACTATTAGTCACAATTTATGCAACAACGGTTTCCATGTATCAAAGAACAACAAAGGCGAGTAACATATCAACAAGAATATCTAAGTACAGTTTCTAGACATACCAGAGCATAATTAACCTATTGGTGGAACAAATCACTCGATCAGAGACAAGTCTCAACATTTTTTCAGTTGCTAGATATTGTTCAATAAATTAGGATTACATCACTTCTATAAATAACTAAAACCATAACTACACTCGGTACCTTATTAAGAAGTGACTACTTAAGATCATCTCCGACAGATTCTCCAAAATGGAGAAAATGGAGATTTTGAGGACATTTTTGCTCCAAAATGGAGAAAGTAGGAGAGAGAAGGTAAAATTCTCCACATGTGGATAACACCCTAAAAATGATTACTTATTAGCGAAATATGATATTTTACTATTCCCACCGATAAGAGTATTTGAAACTAAATGTCTAGGAGAGAAAAAATAATAAGTTATTAAATGTAATGAATATTTTTATAATATAATTGTGGAGATTTTGATTTTTAACTCTCCATTTTGGAGAATCTGTTGGAGATGCTCCAAGTAAAATTACTCTCTACCCAAGGGGGTAGAGGCAAGGTCTGCGAACATCCTTCCCCCCCCCCCCCCCCCCAAAAAAAAAAAAAAAAAAAAAAAAAAAAACCAGGGACCCATCTGGGTGAGATATAATAGGTTTGTTACTTTGTTTGGTTTGGTTTAAACACTAATTACAACGACTCTTCCTAAATGACAGTATAATAAAATCCACTAGTTGGGGTCGGAATTGAGGCAGAGGATTTTAAGGAGTGTTTAATTCAAATGCAAGGGATGCCAACAAGAGTTCAGTACTATTTTGAAGTGCTTTATACTTGGTATAAAGAATGGAAGACAGACCTGGCACGTCTTTGATAGAGCTGAGTATTTCTCTTCAAGACAAAGCTGAAAATCGAAGATGCTGAGGGTAATTACACAACGCATCAACACCACAAGGTCAATCAATAAGCGATTTAATTTAATAAACTTACCTGTACTCATCACTCACTCCGTATGCAAACACGATGTCGTTAAACTCCTCTAATACAGCAACTGCACATGAGTTCATAAGTTTCAGAGCGTGTTCGTCATTAGGCTTCTCAAATCCTTGAACCTCAGAAAATCTATTGGAAGAAGAAAATAAGAAAGCAAATAGATAAAAGTGAAGTAAACAAAGCTTAAATTAAGTTTTTGCATTCATTGGAAACAGGAACACAACTATCACAGTAGAAATTGCTTCTTATCTCTCATTCCACCACTTCAAAAGGTCTATTCGGTTGTTCTCTAAGGGCCCTTCTGAAATTGGAATTGGAAGGATTTGGAATCTTTGGTGTGCTTGGGTTATAGGATTTGGAATGGAATTGAATTCCATTCTTTATAAATAATTTATAAAAACAAATTATAAAATAATTAAATTACCTTTTTATTAATTGATTATTACAAAACAAGTGTTAACATAATTTAAAAACATTATTACAAACAAATCCTACAAAATCCCGCGAAATACCAACTACTCCCATGGGATTTCTAATTCCCATGTTTATGGGATTTCATTGAAATCCCGGCATTTCAATTCCGGGTTTTCCTTTAAGCCAGACGCAGGGTTGGAAATTTGGAATGTCCAATTCCAAATCCCGACCAAATCCCGCAAACCAAAGGGGCCCTAAGCGTAACTTTTGGAATGAGTCAACTTAATTGTTCCAACTTATTTTTAGTTTAACTGTGCAAAAATAGTAAATAAGCTCAACTGTATTCAACATAAGTACTCAATCAGTATTTGGAATATCCAACTATCAGGATGTCTAACAAACTGTAATTAAGCTAACTAACAAAAAAATGTAGCAAAAGCAAGCAGTAGCACTTGAATAATTTACTGCGCTAATACAAAATCATCATTGAATTCATATATATCACTCTAACTTGATATGGTTTTACCTGTGAAAATGAGAACCATCGATTCTTATCACAATCCAAGTAAATGGCAGCAACTTGTTCTCGGACTGAAACGATTTCACATACTCCTGTTTAATATTATTCACATTCTGCTCGAAACCACCTATCTCCTTGCAAAGACAAGAATAATCATTCCAGAAACTTCTCAACGCTATATTTTCTGAGTGGACAATTATGACCTTCTTCCGCAGTCTTTTGACAGGGGCTTCATTATCAGGGATCTTTAAGGTATCATCAACCTGAGTGATAGCTAAGATTTTTAGAGTACTTGTAGGACGTATGCAAATCAGCACAGATAAGTGCGTAAAAAGTTTGAAACTTAAATGCACCTCATGCAATTGGTCATGTTATGTCCAAGACTACTTGTGGTTCACCAGAAAATAAACCAACCACAAATTTACAGCACAAACCAAGCCTAAAAGGACTCACCAACACGTATAGCAAATTAGCAACCTACATGATCTCCTTTCTAAAAGCCATGGATTTAAAAAGCGCCCGAGGCGTACGTCTTGAGGCGCTGGAAACCGAGTCTGAGACGCCGCCTCTCATGGGTTAGTTGAGTCGTACGCCTCGAGCCACCGAGGCGGGTCTTGAGGCATCTGAGGCGGGTGAGGTGAGACTAAGGCGAGGGTTAGAAATTAGGGTTTAAAATTGACTTACTGATTTTATTTTTTATAAAATAAGCTCACTTTCTTGCTCGTCTTCTCCTACTCCCTTGCTGCTTGTAGTTTTCATTTGTCTTCTCCAACGTCTTCGCCAGTCTCCCAATTTGATGAGCATCACGTATATATATATATATATATTTTTTTTTTATTACCCACTTTGAAAAGTATATGGTGTATATATATACATATATATTATTTCTTCTCCAGTCCCCACTTTGTATATATTTAGTGTGTATATACATTGTATAGATATTGTGCTACATATATTTATATATATAGACAAAGGATTGTGTGAGAAGAAGAGTTCAAGTGAGAAGGTAAGAAGGGATCAGGACCCTTGATCACTTGTAATCTCAAACCCACTCATGAAGCGCGTTTGATACGGGGATTGATCCGGTGCATCGCGGTGCATCTCATCCTAATGTGCATCCAAGTGTGGAGATCCCTTCTTACCCTTCTCAGCATAACTTTCATTCTCACAGGAACCCAACCCTATATATATATATATATATCCACCTCGAGCTGACGCCTCGCCGAGCGAAGACGCCTCGAGGCCTGATTCCGCTTTTTAAAACCTTGCTAAGAGCAAGTCTAATCAGTTATTACTGAATACCACAAATACACATAGAAAACTGAATTGTAACAACAAAATTTAGAAATATAGATTTGCGCATTAACACTATGGGTAAAGCAAACCAGCTTCTAGAAAACCGAGGTTTGGGAAGAAAATAAAACCACTGCAAAAAATATAGAAGTTGGCCCAACCAAAATGTTTGCTTTTTTAAGTGTAAATTAATTATAAAAACCAGAGTATAGTTGATTACCAGTAGTCATTGGCTTGCTTTCCTCCTAACCAACTTGCCACAGGCCCACATAAGGCAAACTGGACGCTTATACCACCAAAAAGCATCAAACAACCAAACCAAATAAAGAAAAGAAACATCGGATGGAACAAAAATTACCCAACACATTTTATTTTTGGGTAAAGGGTATAAATTTCTACTATACATGCAAAGATTTCCACCCAACCGTCACAAAGTCGAGGAAGCCTTGGTGCATACCCTCAACCAGGAGTATCATGTAAAAATGCAATGACAACGTTGCACAAAAGGTAGATAGATCTAATGGACCTCCTTTAGTTGGAAACCATGACCTAGCTCATAATCCAAAATCAAAACTCTTTCAAAGTTGGTTGTATAAAATTACCATATCGTCCTTTGTTTGTGAATATCATGGTTCATCTGCAAGGCAGAGATCGCAAGACCTGACGGGAAATGTTGCTCGCCCAGGTGGGTGCATCAATCTTTCAGCAAGCTTTTTCTAGTAAGTTTGTATTTTCATTTTTCTAAATGGAAGATCCCTGCTTTATCCAACCGTCAAAAGGGGGTAATTTCGGTTAAAGGATCTGTTGCTTTCAAGGAAGATAATCAATTAAGACACACCTTTAATACTTGAATGCAACACCATCAGCAAGAGGAATAAACCCACATTTTCTTCTACCTTCTTTCAAATTAATAGAACTAAATCACTGGATGATATATACGGGAATTACAGTTTCTTTTTAAGGGTGTGTATGGTACACGGGACAAGAACAGGACAGGATAGAACAAAAAACTTGTGGTCCCACGTTTTGCGCGTCATTAGACTTGGACAAGACGGGACCACCAAAATAGGTGGAACAAGAATCAAGGATATGGACAAGATTGTCAATTATTAAACTATTTATGTCAAATTAAAACTCTAAAACCTTCCACAATTTTTTCACCCGCGTACCTCACTCTCGCCCGTCCAGTTCCGTCCACATACCAAATGCACCCTAAAGAGAACCTACATAATGCCATGCGTAGAATGGTCCAAGACAGATCTTCATCTGACTAAGCCACATAATTACAAAGTATATAATATATGCCTACATCAAGGAGAACGGAAAGAAAAATAAACACAAATATATATAGGGAAGGGTTCATGTGAGAACAGCAGATAATTTGAGAACCAGGAAACTGATTTTATAGTGTGTATTCATTGATAAATATACACTATATAAATTTCATCAAAATATGTATCTTGTCAATGAGTTTATTCATTAATGAATATATACTTTATATTCATTGGATGAATAAATTCACTTGTATTTGACAATGAGTATATTCAATGACAAATTTACATTAAAAAATTAGTTCCCTAATTCTCAAAATATTTGGGTTCTCATTTGAATCAGGCTCTATATTTATAGACAAATGTTCAAATGAGAACAGGGTAAAATAAGAGGACACGAATATCACATGTGAATTTAGACTAAACATCACATGTGACTCAAGTTTGGTCAACACACTTAGGAGTTAGGACGCCGGACCAATCACATGTGAAAGGAACATCTAAAGGGATGACCGTTCATTTTTAAAAAAAACAGCACTTGTATGTTGTATGCCCTTTTGCAGCAAGTGAGCAAGCATACAAAAGAGAGGTAAAGTTCACGAATTAAAAAACCAAATTAATGCAAGTGAAAATGGAAAAGAATAAAAATTAGGTATGCTGTTAACAATTTACCAACTTGAAACTAGCTTAATATAGGAAAGAGATATATGTAACACACTAGATCATGACAAAAGGTGCAATCTCTAAAATGGCATACACATACCACATACTACTATGTTGGCGTCAAAAGCTTAGGTTCTACCTACTTGTGATTACTGTAACAGATGAACCGGATATGAATATAAGAGATTTATCAACTATAAAATAGAATATAAAGGTACAAGACAATGTGTGGTTTCAATAAAAAGAACATGAGAAATTTGATAACCATATTTTTCAGTTTCTGAAGTCTTGCCCATTAATAGTTGTGTGTGGCTAACCACTAGTAGTATGGAGCAGTATACATTCCCATCGAAAGCCCAAACTTTTTAAGAGATTGTTTTATTTCCCTAATATTAAGATGCAAGTGTACGGTTTCTAAAATATACTGATTGACAGTGAACACTCAAACATCTGCCCAATTTCTTCGATAGGCTATATATCAATCAGAAATTTCTTCTCAGACTCGTTCAAATAATGCAAGTTTCTAATGTTTCTATTCAATTCTCTTCTAGTAAATAAATTAATAAAAAGGTGAAATAAAGAAATCAAAAGATAACCACAAGGCTTGTGGCGTACTGGTTAAGGCCTGTGGGGGATGTGGTGGGATATCCCATCCACCCCGGGTTCGAATCCAGGCGTACGCAACCTGTGGCCACTGAGGTTTATCCAGGGCTGTCGCTTTAACAGTCAAAAATTGCCAGGGATTAGTCTAGGTTGTGCCTAGGATACCCTTTCAAAAAAAAAATCAAAAGATGTAAATAATGTAAATGCAAAATTCGGTATGAGATTCAACCTCTGTCTTGAAAACACAAGAACCCTGGCGGTACATGCTTGGAAGTTTTTTGTAGTTGATACCAAATTGTTGGAAAAGAATCTCATTTTTTTCTTGCTTTTGAGTTCCCTGTAAATAAGCCATATACAATAGAAGAAGTGAGGAAGCATGGGATATGCACATAGTTGTGTTATTCAAATATGGATATCGCATTGAAACAGAATCGAGAGGATCATATGAGCTAGAGTGGTTGTGTTTACACTACTATGGAAGTGCAACCATATAATGATATGCATGTGCATGTTATTCAAACAAACCAGATTCCATAACCTGATATGTTTCACATAGAGCACTATGATATACAAG
This sequence comes from Arctium minus, assembly GCA_954870635.1. Taxonomy (NCBI): domain Eukaryota; kingdom Viridiplantae; phylum Streptophyta; class Magnoliopsida; order Asterales; family Asteraceae; genus Arctium; species Arctium minus. The sequence goes on along the minus strand of OX941094.1, from coordinate 1,769,125 downwards.
CCAAAGTTAGGAGACAATTAATGTAATGATTCACAATTCATTGCTTTTTACCATTACGATGCAATTTAGACGCCACTCTATCAGTCACTTTCTGATTACTAGAGACATATAGCAAGATGTAAGATGGTTCAGAATTTTATTTTATTTTTTTGTAGAGAGAATCGGGGTACATTCTTTTAATCGTTTCATTCTCCACTTCCACAACGTAAAGAAAAATCCAGACGGGCAAACGGCGGAAATCCAGTCAAACAAATGCAGGGTATAGAATAAAAGATGATGATTCTCAGCTTCAGTTTTTGGTTAATTCCTGACAGATGCTTGATCCCTATCAGAAACGACCAGCCGAACACTTAAACTATTTGCAGAAAGATGCTAACTACATAGTAGTTTGCATTATAAAAAAACTAATTCAATTGCTAAAAGAAGGTACGGCTTTAACTTCTCCATCTAACAAAGGCATTATAGATACGACTACCTTAAGAAACAGTTCCCAAATACTCGATCTATGTGTATTAAAGTAAATTCTTTGAATAAAAGCCTCGAAATTCTGTTTCAACTATAGCACTTTCATTTAACCAAACCAAATGTATATCCCACACAGAGGTAGGGTCGGGGGGGGGGGGGGGGGGGGGGGGTAGGCATACCTTGCCTCTACCACAAATGGTAGAGATGTTTTCGTGAAGACCCGGGTTTGCAAAACAAAAATACAAGGAGACATGTAGGAGAAGTAACATAAGAGTGTGTGCAAACACGCAACAGGTATAGTGAACCAAAAAGGAAGTGGGGACACATGACTTCAGGGATATAAGCAAAAAAGGAATCACAAAGCTTAGCACTGAAAATTGCTAGAGCAGGAAAAAAAACAAAGACTGACATACAGTAAAAGCAGAAAAAATTAAGGCTCGCATAAATAAAACATGATAAGTAAGATAAACTCAAAACAACTCTCTAACTAATGTAAGGCTCTAGTAATTATTATGAAGATCAAGTAAATGAAGAATGCTTGAAACTAAGAGCTTGCATCTAAATCTTTGTGGATTTTTTCTTGAGAAAGGAAATAATTTCTGTAAGCATATAAAATTGAAGTGCAGCAACAAAATAAACTAAGCGTACACACCTTCAAGACTCTGTGTGCTTCTCTTTCTGATTTCCCACTTTTAATCAACATCCAGAGGCAAGTATTGTACTGATTTTTGCTATGACCTGGACGAAGTAAACAAGAACGTTTAAGATCAATCAGACCGACAAAGTGTTTGGGACTATAAAACTAGATGCTTGGTCAGAAACATCAAGTATAGTGAAGATGTACAGGCAGGGTCAACTAATTCATTACTCAGAAAGTGGCTGCTTAAATTGTTGGCTTCTACTCACATTCTCTTTGTCTCCATGCAAGATATGCCTGAAGAACCTCCATTGATGGGCAGCATATGACTCGTGACTTGAATGAAGGAGTAGATCTCATGTCCTTGGCGGGAAAGAACTCTCTCCATTTTGCCACATATAAAGATGCAAAGAAGGACACAACGAGCGAGAGAATCTTGCTGCAGGTCAACTTCACCATTAAGCCAACACTAAAAAGAATGCTCCACAAGAATAAATAACGCGGAAGGAGTGGAAAAAGACAATAGCTTTGCAATTACACCATAAGCCATGTGGAGAGTTTGCATTTTGTTAGATGGTTGGCACATTTGCATTCTTAAATCCCACCTAGGGGTTTTTGATGAGCTTGTGCCATTGACCATGACCAAGCTGTGGCCATGTTAGATCAATGTAATGCGGTCCTTGCACATTAAAATAGTATTCATATTGCCAACACAATTTTCACCAACCAACACCCTTGTATTATCATGAAAAAGGGAACATAATAAGATTTAAATCATGATGTAAAAATAAGGAACGCCATATCGAGGAATGTCATTATTCTGAAAAAACTTTAAGCGTTTAAGCTCATTAGACCTCACGCATAATCGTCCAAGTCATATAATTAGGTTATATAATCATACTTAAGATAAGTAGTACTTCTACTTGAAGAATTTTCTAGCAAACGATTCATAGCATAAATGAGGGCTTACAGCAGCCAAATATGCCAATGCTAATCTCCTGAATCAATTAAGAAAATAATACATGAGATATGTTTCCCACAAGTGTGCTATGCAAAGTTACAAACTGCGAAATAAAAATAACTGAACTTCATAGGCACTTGAAATCTACCTAATACAAGATCTCTTCATAAATCACTTTTCAGTGTACGCACTGGGAACAGCCAGAGCATGTGGTACATGTTACATTCATGGATTGCTTGATAACATGAACACGTTTATGAAGTTGAAAACAAAAGCGAGTTGCAGTACTGCAAAGCTTTATATGAGTACTGCAATGTTGTGTCAGTGATGACAACACAAACACATAGGAATTGTTGTAGAAAACAATATCCAGTAATAAAATATCACCTGACACGCCTTTGGTAAAATTTGGTTTCCTTCTTGAAAATGAAACTGCAGAGCACATAAAAATATTACTATTGACAGTTCATATATAAATTTTTATGTAGTATTATCAATAAAACTGGAGACTGAAGATCTCACCTGTACTCATCACTGAAGCCATAAGCCAAGATTATGTCTGGGTACTTCTCCAACACTGAGGTGGCACAACAATTCATCAAATTTAAAGCTCTCTCATCGTTTGGTTTTTCAAACTCATTAATTTCGGAAAATCTGCCAAATTTACTCATGGTTAGAGCATTAAAAGTTGTTCACATACATAATCTAATAAGCACCACTCAAGGTAGCCTAGAAGAAAATATAACTTCATAATAGAACAATATATCACATGTGTATCCAGACCATACTGGCCATCTATTTGTTAGTCAGTCATGATTGATCAAATATAAGTTTTACCAAGTGTGATAAAGCATATGATCATTTACTTCCTTTCATTCCGTTCCAATATCACAGCTGAAGTTAAAGCATGAAGCCATATGATACATTTAATCATTGGCATAGCCTTTAACATGAAAAAACATGGATATTGGGGTTGCCCAACAATTATCACCTTTATGATAACATACAAATGATGCAAGTAGGAGTGCAAGGACCACGCTTTATTCCTCGGGGGCGGGTTCCTGTGGGGCCAGTCGGGGTTGCCGGTAATCAACCTTTGCTCAAATGTGTATAGCTTGGTTGTTGTCTTCTATACATGTGGCATTGCCTATTTTATGGTCATGAACCTATAACCATCCAACACACAATGGTAGCTTCGTCCATAAATCGAAAGGTGGAAATAGTAACCGTTTGGTTTGCAACTTCAATCTCTCAAGATGAATAAATAAAGAAGTTGATAAAAGATCAAAATGTTAAGGGTCTACACTAATACCGAATGAAATATGTAAGTATTATGGTTGTAGGCCTACCTTTCAAAATTGCGACCGTCAATTCTGACTACAATCAAGTTCGGATACATCATTTCATCTTCGTTTTCAAATGACTTCACGTACTCATACTTGCTATTCGCCATGCCAACCTATAATCACCTCTACCAACAAAACCAAAATTACAAAAACAAAAATAAAAATCTATAAGTTTGATTAGCCACAAATTGATAGACTACAACTCTAATGCACACAAGTCAACACTCAGAAAGGGATCTTACTTCGTTTCCGTCGGAGTAGGGGAAGCCAACACCTGATGAGCAGATGATAGGTGAGGCGAATGTGGTTTCGGCTGCAGGGATGAAATTATGTAACTATATATTTTCAATTGGACACACAAATTTTACTTCCCAACAATAAACAACCATCGAGAATCGGGAGGTTCGTGTAAGAAGTCATTGATTTTGTCATAGAAAGCATGACGTATATGTTGCATACCTTCACATATATATACATGTGGATATGTATTTGAAAGTTTGCATAAGAAGAAAAAAAAGCGTACCTTCGAAGATCAGAACTGGAGATTTGAACTTCAATTTGAGAATGAACAGGTCGAAAATTGGTTTTACTGGAAGACCTAACTTTCTTCTTTCACTTTCATCAACAAAATGGGAAACTTCAGTATAAGAAAAGTAAAATCAGAGCTGCCGGAGGTGGTGCAGGGAGGAGATGGAGGTGTTGGGGCGGTGGTTGGTTGTGAGTTGCAGGCGGAGCAGTCGCCGACTTGCCGGAACGAAGGTGTATCGGAGGCGGTTAATTTTCAAAGTTTTTGTTTATCTTTTACGTACAAAACTTGTACATTATTGTAAAACATTTTACACATAATCAATGCTAATAGAAATGTCAACAATCAAACAAACGAATCATAATTTATGAAATTCTAAATTCATAAATATATTCAACAATTAGTTTATATTATAATTATTGACGAAAAAAATTATATTTATATAATTTATAATAAGAATAAAACGTATTTTACAATTATGTATTTTTAATGTGTTAACGGTGGAAAAAAAGTAAAACGTATGAATAGAAAACAAATTAATTCGTAGATATTCATGATATTTAATAGTACGGTTAAATTAAAAAATATTCAATATTTGACTCATTTTAAAGGTATTGACTAAACGATTATAATGGTATAATTTGTAGAAAAATGAACATATTTTTTTATTGCATTTTTTTTCATATACAATTATTTGTGTTAATATGATAATGATGTAAAATGAAAAAAACAATGGATATAAAGTAAATTAAATAAGTAAGTGTAAGAGTGGTAAATGTAAAATTGAACAAGAAACCACTTCGTACAAATAACCGTCTTATAATCTTTATAATATACTCAGTAGAGATACGTGTCAGCGATCCGGTGCGTACCATTTCGAAACTAAGGGGTTGTTTGGCAATTGTTGAATGGTATGCACATGGTTTGGTGCATAATGATTAAGAGGCTCTTATGATACAGTGCAAAATTAAATATGATTGTTTGGTAATTGTTTATAATGAAATCAGGGCGCTTAATGGTTAAGGGAGACCCAGGATAAAAATCATAGGGTTTTTGAAACATTAAGAGACGGGCTTTTTTTTGTCAAACAGGATTCATTTCTTAGCAATTCAGATGTTGCCTCCTAATAGAACCACTAAAAGTTAAACAAATCGCCCCTAATTGTTTTATTCCGTCATACGATGTCAATTTTATGATTTTAAGTGTTTTTAAATCGCATATTGGGTATATAAAGTTCAAGGTTAATATGATGAATTTGATAAAAATAAAAATAGAAAAAAAATCGTTAAATAGTGGAATTTAATACCTATAACACTTTAACTTATTTTGAAGGTATTGATAAGACGATTATAATTCTATAGTGTGTAAAAAAACATATATTTTAATGTATTTTAGTTATTATACAATTATGTATGTTATGATAATAGTATAAAATGAAAAAATAAAAGAATATAAAGTAATTAAATAATTAATTATAAATGTATACAACGTAATTTAAAATAAAAAATAAAAAAATAGTTTTATTTTTAATTATCATGTTGAAAGTTGGAGGTTTTAAAGTTTTTAAACTTGTACATTGTGTTGAGATTTGTACCTCTTAAAAAATCAAGAATAACCGTAATAGGTTTATTTTAAACGAGTGTAGATAGATAAATATAGATAAGGGTTTAAAATGTACAAGTTAAAAAAAAGATCTCGATACATCATTCTTGAAAAATCTCGATACATATTTATGATATTTTACAATACTGTTAAATTAAAAAATATTCAATAATAAATTTATCATGAAATTATTGACGAAAATATTATAATGGTTTAATTTGTGAAAAAATGCATTTTATAGTGTATTTTAGTTAATCTATGATTATTATTTTTAATATGATAAAAGTGTAAAATGAAGACTGAAAACGTAAAGGGAGCGGATTGTAAGATCCCACATTTGTGAGGATGAGAATGAAAGTTGCCTTATAGGAAATTGGATACCTCATTTACCAAACGCAATTTAAACCCGTGAATGCAAATGTGGACAAAGCGGACAACATATGATACAATTAGTCTGGGATGCTACAGTGATGGGTGGAGGATTGACAGGGTCAAGAAGTGAATCAAACAAATATATTTCAATTTGGTCAAAGGACTATTTCATTTTCTTTGAAATCCCATAAATTTCATTAACCAAAGAGCATCTTAATCATTCAAAATCGAAACGAAATAACAGTAAAAGTTTTATAAACTTTTATATCTTTTGTGTTTGTTTTGATTATGTTAATTTGATGTGTGGTTTTGTAATTTTATTTATTTTACCTGTACTTGTATGGAAATTTTAACAATAAGTATATCATTTTTTTTCTTTTACCATACTAGTAAGGTACATGTGTGATGCTACGGGTGCATCTCGATTTAAAGTCGATAACTTAAAATGACAATCTTGTTTATTTTTGTCTGTTTTTTTTTTGTCCATCCTGATGTTAGTGTTGTATACTTGTACAATGTGTAAACAAAAATACCTAATACAAATATGTTTTTACCAAATAAAATATTATGTGCATCCGTTTTATATTTTTGCCTATAGAGACATAATTTGTGCATTTCTTTAGAGTTATAAAGTTATGTTCGAAGAATAATCTTTTATAATATACTAGAAGTGTACTCGCGCAATGCAGCGAGATACATCACGATTTTAATGTTTCATTTTATTTTACTTTTGTCGATTTACAGTACGATTTTTTATGGTTTTGAGTAAGTGATAATGTTTTTTTTTAATTTGTTTAATTTAGGCTTAATAATATAATGTTTTTTATATAAAAAAATTAAGTATTTTGTTAGAATTCAATGATTATCTTATATATTTTAATGACATCTAGAAAAAATAATCAATTACATATTTAATAATATAATTAAAACAAAATTATAATAATATAATATATTAATTAATAGTGAATTAGTGATACATGAAAATGTCTACATAAAAAGAAGGCCCTGCACATACCAAATTTGTGGGTGTTAGAAATCTGCAGTAGTAATATGTATCGTGTTTTTGATACTTGTAAATTAAGAGATTTTTTAAATCTTGCATAAAATGATGGTACCTTGTGCTTAATAATTTGTATGTAAGAGTTTTTTATTCGTGCTTTATAATACAGCATATGTTGGTGATTTTAGTGTCACCAGACATTTAAGTGTAATTGGTTATAACACGAGTACTAATGGATTTCAAACTATGATCTAATACAAGTTAGGTAGTGCGTAGTGCACACTTGTTATAAGACGAGTTTGATCCCGGACACGATGAAATGGCGGGGGGTCAAGGGGCAACGCCCCTAGCGGTGATCCAAGTGGCATAGCCTCTGAAGGCATGGCAGAGCCTCTAAAGGCACGTCAGAGCCTCTGAGCCTCGTTGGCACGACAGAGCCTCTGAAGGCTCGACAGAGCCTCTGAAGGCACGACAGAGCCTCTGAAGGCACGACAGAGCCTCTGAGCCTCTTTGGCACGTCAGAGCTTCTTAAGGCACATCTGAGCCTCTGAGCCTCTTTGGCACGACAGAGCCTCTGATGGACGTCTCTGGACCAGAAGCTCTTGGTGTCTATTTTTGGACTAAATCTGCATTTACTGAACATTTAATGGTCAGTTATTTTCTGCCCTTATTTTTAGCTAAATTGATTGTAATCGACTATAATGATAGTGATTTACAATCATTGCCATTTTTTAGTTAAATTGATTGTAATCGACTATAATTGATAGTGATTTACAATCATTGCCATTTTCCGTTATTTCCTATTTTACGAATGGGACTAGTATATATACCGTATATACTTATGTTTTAGACTAACGATTTTAAACAATCATATATGTTGGTCCCAAATAGCAATTAGTAAAGAAGAAAAGTATTGTAGAAGGGGGGTTGAATACAATACACACAGTTTTTCACTTACTTTAATTCTTATTGATTTGAAATCAAGAATTACACATAGAAAACTTTTGATTGTTGCGGAAGAGAATAGATGAAATCTATTCAAACAATCTTACACAAAGAGAAATGAAGAACAATTGTAAAACACTTAGAAAACAATAAGAACTTCTTAGAGAGAGAATGCCAGTGCACTTAGAGAGCTTGAATGCTTGAGAGCTGGTGATCTTGCATGTTGAACCATCCTCCATATTTATAGTGTCTCATGCATTAAATGCATGGGACACCTGTTGAGCAAAGGATGGACACAGGTCTTCAGCAAGGTACAGGGTGTACCTTTTGTCTTGAGGTGTTTTGGCTTGAAGTGTTGACCTGCAGAAGGATGGTAGAGACCTTTCCTTAAAATGGTGTAGTAGACAAGACTTACTTGATCTGATCTCGAGATGAGGTCCACGTCAATGCAAGATATCACAATATACTTTGTCAGAAAAGTACAATGTGTTTGAAAGAAATCCTTAAGCATAGACTGCCGAAGACTTGAAAGATCTTCGGCTCCTGAAGATGTGAGAACACCTTCATGTCTTAAGGAGAGATCATTGGCTACCGAAGACTTGAGAAATCTTCGGCTGTTCCTTGAAGATGTGAGAACACCTTCATACTCTAAGGAGAGATGAGATCATCGGCTGCCGAAGACCTGAGAGGTCTTCGACTCCTGAAGATGTGAGGACACCTTCATACTCCTGAGAGACATGTGATTGACACCATCCTGGCTGATGGTGTTGATCACTTGGGCATGTTTGGCTTTAGGCTGAGGAGACTATCTTCAATCCGCTTTGAGAGATGTACTCCTTCTTTGTCTTCTTCGGCTGATCTTCGACTTCACCGAACATTTGTATAGAAACCAAGCTGCTAACAGAACCTTAAACATATTCTAAGTAGGATGATATAAGATGAAAGATCAGGAGGTCATCTTCAAATCTTCAGATGACCCAACAATCTCCCCCTATTTGAGGATGACATCCATACTTAAAGAATAAAACAGAGAGTGTACTGAATAAATTCATTTTGACCCATCTTTACTCTTTTTGGGTTCTTTTCACATAGTTTTTTTTTTTTTTTTTTTTTGTATAAGGATTTATAAAGTATATCCAACATTTACAAAAGAATAAGAGAATGAAATATATTTGTACAAACTAAATAGAGGAAATGCATTTGTATTAAATATCACTTAGCAAAACAACGGTTACAAGTACATTAGAAAGATAAAAGGATTTAGAGAAGAACCTCATTCTTTCTTCTGTCTTTTGTGGAGCTCAGCAAGAATATCCCGACGGAAGAGAGAACCTTCAGAACTTATGGGGATAAGAGATAGGATAGCAACCAGAAATTTGGTGTCAGCAAAGGGGATCTCCTTATGTCTGAAGAACATGGGAGTTTCCTTTTCATTAAGGAAAAAGACTCCTTTGGTTGGCCTAAACACTACAGTACCAGTAGTGCCTGAAATATGGGTCGGACACGGACCACCTGGAGTCTTCAGATTTAGATTCTTTATATCAAGAATCATTCCCTTGGCAACAATGTCCTTGAAGAGGTTTTGAGTGACAGAAGAGGAGAGTTGTGGAGAGGAGGAGAGACACATCTTTTTGAGACATTGAACTTGAGCTTCTTCTTCAGGAGAATGCTTATAATCTTTTGCAATGTCTTTCATTTTTTCAAGAAGACGATTGATGGTCTTCTTGGCCAAAACTTTGTGCCTACTAAGAGATTTAGATAAGAGTTCAGAGAGTTCGTACCATTCAGAGAGTCCATAGTCTTCAAGATCGCTGAATTTGGTGGAGTGATGACTTTTGTCTTCTCTAATGATTAACATCCGAACCTCATCTGAGCATTTGGTGGTGCCAAGCTTTATTTCAACAATTTTAGACTTCAACTTTCTTTCCATTAAAGTCTTTCTGTACCAAGGGATGTCATGAGAATCAAGCTTAGCTTTAGAAAGGCCAAAGTCAGAGGTGACTTTGTTTGGTGGTTGAAGTTTGAGCCTATCAGCTTCAGAAACAAAAGCCTTTAGAGAATCAGACTTTTGTTGCTGAGATAAAAGGGCCTCTTCATCTGGAGATAGCTTGCTCTTTCCTTTGTCTCTGCTTTGTCTAGAATCCTCCCCCTCAGTTAGAGCATTGGTGATGGGAGTGGGACCCTGACAGCCGCTGTCTGAAGGAATGGGAACCGTCTCTTTCTCCCCCTCAGTGGCTGACGGGGGAGCAACCAGCACAGAATCAACCTTTTGATGAAGAGACTGCAAGGACTCAAGAATTTGAGTAGTGATGGCCCGATGAGACTCTGAAGCCGCTTGAAGCCGACGAACCTCCTTATCACGAGCACTAGAGGCTGCTTGAAGAGCAGTGACCAAGGCTGTGAGGTGCTGATTGGAGGTCTCAAGAGATAACAGCTTGTCACAAGTGACTTTGACAAGAGAGCCCAGAATGGTCTGATGTTCACGAAACTGAGCACCAATGAGGCGGTGCTGTCGGTTGGCTTCCTGAATATCTGCCAGAACCTCTGGGGGAATGATGGGAGCAGAGGTAGGAGCATCCCGCACAGTAGAGGTAGAAGGAAGTGGGGAAGGTGACACCTGCTCGTTTCCCTGTTGCAAATAAGCCAAAAAATGTGAAATACCCTCCACACTGGCCTTTGGTAAGACCCGTGTTTCACCGGGCGGTGCATAAGCATCGACCAAAAATTGGTCGGGTGACAGGCCGTGCAGTGAGAAGGCAGATCCTTGGTCCGGGGAGAAGACCAAGTCATCCTCATCCACCATGGAGAGAGTGGAAGAGGGTAGTTGAGGGTCCCCAAATATTACAGTTGCATCCTTTTGTGAGGATACAAAGGTGGTGGCAGTGGGTATGTCGGAATCCCCGGGCCCGGATGGGAAAATATCAACATCCATCGATTGTGAAGAATCGGAGGATGGAGTACGTGGGATGGCCCTAGAAACCTTCCTCGTTCTTTTGGGAGAAGAGGGAGGGGAAGAGGTAGAGTGCCGCCGCTTTGAGGTGGTGGGTGAGGCCTGGGTAACCACCGAAGGTCCTTTCAGTGGTATGGCCCTTTGGGCAGGTGCGGCGGTGTCGGTAGCTGATGATGAGATAGTGCTAGCCGACATCACAAGAGGTGAGGGGGAAGGGTCCACTACAGAGGAGGGACCTTTGGACACTGGAGTGTCCTTGGCATCTCCCCACTGTAGATTGGGAGAAGTAAGGAAAGAGATCATACCTGGGAGCAGAGGGTTGTCAGTTGCCAAAGGCCCCTTATGAAGAAGGGGTTTGGTCATAATCGGCGCCTTGTAGTCAAAAGTGATGCTATGAGAGGCATCAATGGCAGTAGCAAATTTCTGATAAATGATGAGCCATATAAACCGAGGAAAAGCGACATGGGGCCGCTTGTGAGGGGTGATGACACTGACTAATTCACGGAAGAAATACCGTGCAAAATCAATCTTTCTTTGAAAGATAAGAGCATGTGCCAGTTGGGTGATGGAAGAGGGAGATTGATCATGTCCAGTAGTTTTCTTGCTAAGACATAAAATAACATGAGAGAAGAAGAAATGCCATATACCTCCCATGTTTTTGCGAAGCAGAGTGCCCGGACTCCTGTCATGTTCTCCACGGATGTAGTTCAGAGCCGCAACAACTTCCTCATGCTCAGTGCCAAGAGGGAATTTCTCATAGGGTGAGTAGATAGGAAGATGAAGTGCCGAACGAACATCCTCAACCCCGAAAGAGAGATCCGGCGAGGCGGGATCGGAGAGGATGGAAGCCGACACTTTCTCGGATGTAGCGTCATAAATACAAGTAAGCTAAAAATTGCCAATGAGCAATTTGCTTATTTTTGGTGGATTGTATGTCAAGGCATAGTGAAGAGGAGACTTCATGAGGAAGGAAGCAATCGGGTCAAACTCACTATGTTTGGGATCACTTTCCAACCGTGCAACATGATTGCATGGGTTGAAAATTAGATCCGAATGAGAGGAGGGGGAAGTGAACACATTTTTCTTGACAAGGTTGGGGGAAGAGGAGGAAGCCATGAAAAATATAGAAGGATGAAGAAAGGTGATGAGTGAGAGAAAGATGAGATGGGTGTTTGTTGTGGTGGTGGTGAAAAAAATGAAGGAGGAAGGGTGGTATTTATAGTGAAAATAGGAGGGAAATAGAAATGGGAGGGATTTGAAATGGGTAGGCTAAGTAGGGAGAAGATAATAGAGAGGGTTGTGTAAGTATGGTAAGGATGGGAAAGGTGATAGAAAGGGGGAGGATATGTTTGGGGAAAGGAGAGAAGTGTAAGAAAAAGAAAAAGGAGATATGGAAGGAAGAAGGGGAAAGGGGAAAGGTAGGATGTGGGGAGAAGAAAGGATGGGATGGTTGGGTGAAAGTCTTGGAAAAGAAGAAAAAAAATAAAAAAAGAAGTATGGAGTGGTAGGATGAGAAGAGAAGTAGGAGGTGTAAGAAAAAGGAGGGATGGGATGGGTAGGTGAGTCTTGGGAAAGGAAAAGGGAAAGAAAAAAAATTGGGGAAAGGGAATAATGAAAAAAAAATAGGATGTAGGAAAAAGTCAAAGGAAGGAGGGGGGTATGGCCGAAAAAAAATGGAGTGAGGGAGGGGGGTTGGATTTCGGCTAGAGGGGAGGGGAGGGGAGGGAAAAGGTTCGGCCGAAGGGGGTGTTTGGTAAGGGGGTGGAGGAGTTCGGCTAAGGGGGAGTTCGGCTAGAGGGTTAGGCGGTTGGGGGGGTTTTCGGCTAGGGAGTTATAAGGGTGGTGTTAGGCTCGGTCGAAAGAGAGAGAGAAAGAGAGAGAGAGCCGAAGAAGGAGAGGGCTAGATAGAGAGAGACATCGAAGGGTGGGGGGAGGGGGGGTTCGGTTACCGAAAAGGGGAGGGAAGGGAGGGGGGTCGGTAGCCGAAGGGGTAGGGAGGGGAGGGGGGTCGGCTAGGGAGAGGGGAGGCCGAGAGAAAGAGAGGGGTAGGGAGAAAGAGAGAGAGCCGAAAGAGTGAGAGTGAGAGATAGAGAGAGATAGCCGAAGGAGAGGGAGAGAGAGAGAGGGAAAACCGAAAGGGAAAGGAAGCGCCTACGTTCCGCTTGCAGCCAATACAACCACAACCTAACTTGCACGAGATTCAACAACCGAAGCTACTGGTAGTCCCGAGGGGACGGAGGGGCCGAGAGAGGGAGAGCCGAAGGGAGAGGGAGGGGCCGAGAGAGGGAGAGCCGAAGGGAGAGGGAGGGAGGTGGGGGGGAGTTCGGCTAAGGGAGGGTTCGGCTAGGGGTGGGGAGAGAGAGGGGGAAAACCGAAAGGGAAAGGGAGGGGCCGAGAGAGGGAGGGAGGTGGGGGGGGGGAGTTCGGCTAAGGGAGAGAGAGAGTGTGAGATGAGGAAAAAAATAAGGGAAAAAAAATACTGAGTTTTTTTTTTTTTTTTTTTTTGTATTTCTTTTCTTTCTCTCATTTTTTTTTTTTTTTTGAATTAAAAATCGGCATTTAACATACCGAGTTCTCCGATGAGGAACTTGAACCTAGCTTCGTCAAGAGGCTTGGTGAAGAGATCCGCCAGTTGGAGGTCGGTAGGGATGAAATGGAGTTCGACATCACCTTTGGAGATGTGATCCCGGATGAAATGATACCGGATGTCGATGTGCTTGGAACGAGAGTGCAGCACTGGATTGTTTGCGATTGCGATCGCACTTAAGTTGTCACACAGAATCGGGATATGAGAGTACAGTTGATTGTAGTCTCTCAGTTGGTTCTTCATCCAGAGGATTTGAGCACAGCAACTTCCAGCAGCTACATACTCAGCCTCAGCAGTAGAGGTGGAGACTGAGTTCTGCTTCTTGCTGGACCAACTAACAAGCTTGCCACCAAGGAGTTGACAGCTGCCAGTGGTGCTCTTCCTATCAATCTTAGAGCCTGCAAAATCAGAATCTGAATACCCCATTAGATTAAAACTTGAGTCTTTGGGATACCAAAGACCCAGATTCATGGTACCTTTCAGATACCGAAAAATGCGTTTAACCGCAGCCAAGTGAGATTCCTTCGGATTGGCTTGGTAACGCGCACACAGGCAAGTAGCAAACATAATGTCTGGTCTACTCGCAGTAAGATAGAGAAGAGAGCCAATCATGCCTCGGTAGCTGGTGATATCCACAGATACACCATCCGGATCAGCATAGAGTTTCAAAGGTGGTGCCATGGGAGTTTTCATGGGGGAGGAGTTTTCAAAATTGAACTTTTTCAGAAGATCACGTATGTATTTGCTTTGATTTATAAAGATTCCGTCTGAAGATTGTTTAACTTGAAGTCCTAAGAAAAAGGTAAGCTCCCCCATCATACTCATCTCATATTGGCTTTTCATGAGAGAGGCAAACTCATCACACAGTGACTCATCAGTGGCACCAAAAATGATATCATCCACATAAATTTGAACAAGAATAAGACTACCTGAGGTTTGCTTGATGAACAAAGTGTTGTCAATTTTACCTCTTGTATACTTGTTCTTTAGGAGAAAGTCAGCAAGAGTGTCATACCAGGCACGGGGAGCCTGCTTTAGACCATAGAGAGCTTTGTCTAACCTGTACACATAGTCAGGATGGACTGGATCTTCAAAGCCAGGGGGCTGTTTCACATAGACTTCTTCAGCTAGCTCCCCATTCAGAAAGGCACTCTTGACGTCCATCTGGAAGACTCTGAAGTTCTTGTAGGCAGCATGAGCAAGGAAGATTCTGATGGCTTCAAGTCTGGCAACTGGAGCAAATGTTTCATCATAGTCAATTCCTTCCTCTTGCCTATAGCCTTGTGCAACCAGTCGAGCCTTGTTTCTGATCACCGTGCCTTCTTCATCCATTTTGTTCCGAAAGACCCACTTGGTTCCTATGATGGTTTTTCTGGAAGGACGAGGAACCAATCTCCAGACTTTGTTCCTTTCGAACTGAGAAAGTTCTTCTTGCATGGCAGTGATCCAACATGGATCAGCTAGAGCTTCGTTAACTTTCTTTGGTTCAATGAGAGAAAGGAAGTTAACAAAGAGACAAATGTTACCAACACCTCTTCGAGTCTGTACACCAGCCTGTTGATCACCAATGATTTGATCAATGGGATGATCTTTTGTCCACTTGAGGGCAGGAGGTAAAGGAGGAGGGTAAGAGATTTGTAGAGGAGAGTTGGAAGGGAAATTTTGAGGAGAGATGGATGGAAGATCAGCTTGTATAGGTGAGGAGGGAATGTCAGATGGAGAGACTGGAATGATTTGGAGTGTATGTTGAGGTTGGGTAGGCTGAGGATCATCTTCTTGATGAGAGGAGGGGTTGTGAGATGTAGAGGGTTCATTGTTTTGGTAGAGAGAAGTGGGAACTGTGTAGGGAATGTCTGATTATGTTGGAAGAGGACTATCATCAACACAGGAGGATATCCATCTGTTCAATTCTTCATCATCACAAGAGAGTGATGATATCTTGAGGTCATCAAACTTGACATGGATGGATTCATCAATACACTTCCTTTGGAGGTTGTAGACTCTGAAAGCTTTGGAAGTGAGAGAATATCCCACGAAGATTCCTTCGTCAGCTTTGGGATCAAATTTTCCCAAATTTTCTCTATCATTGAGAATGTAGCAGACACACCCAAAGACATGAAGAAAACCAATGTTGGGTTTTCTACCATAAAAGACTTCATAAGGAGTCTTATTATGTCTTTTCACAATGATAGACCTATTTTGGGTGAAGCATGCAGTGTTGATTGCTTCGGCCCAAAAGTAGGTAGGGAGGTGAGATTCACTCAACATGGATCGGGCAGCTTCACATAGCGTTCTGTTCTTTCTCTCCACTACACCGTTCTGTTGTGGAGTTCTGACGGCAGAGAAGTTCTGAGAGATGCCCTTTTCATTGAAAAAGTCATCCAACATACTGTTCTTGAATTCTGTTCCGTTGTCACTTCTTACAGATCTTACCAGCTGCCCATTCAACACTTCAGACTTTTTGATGAACTTTATAATTTCTTCAGTAGTGTCACTTTTATACCTGAGAAAAAATACCCAAGTGTAACGAGTGAATTCATCAATAATAACCAGAATGTACCTTCTACCACCAAGGCTTGGAGTACTGACTGGTCCACATAGATCCATGTGGAGCATCTGAAGAGGCTGAGTGATGGAGAAGCATTGCTTGGACTTGAAGGAAGATTTTGTGAGTTTCCCTTTCTCACATGCAGCACACGGCTTTTCTTTTACAAAGGATAACTTTGGCATGCCCGTAACAAGCTCCTAGTTTGAAAGGACATTCAAAGTCTTGAAGTTGAGGTGAGAGAGACGCTTGTGCCAAAGCCAACATCTTTTTGCAGAGTTTTCAGAGACAAAACAGATGTTTGTTCCGAAGGATGAGCTATGTCCCATGTCTATGACATAGACATTTTCTTTGCGGTAGCCAGAGAGTACAGTTTCCATCTTTTCGTTGAAAATGATGCATGAAGATAATTCAAACATCACCTTGTACCCCAGATCACACAGTTGGCTTATGCTTAGGAGATTGTGCATCAAGCCTTCAACATAAGCTACTCTATTAAAGGTGATGGAACCATTTGAGAGTGTTCCATAACCTTTAGTCCTTCCTTTAGAGTTATCACCAAAGGTGACAGAAGGACCTTTGGTAGGCACGAAGTCAACAAGGAGAGATATGTTGCCGGTCATATGTCTTGAGCACCCGCTGTCGAGATACCAGATTTGTTGGTGCCCTAGACCCTGCAATCACAAGAAAATCAGTTCTTTGGTACCCATTTGGAGATGGGTCCTTTTGAGTTAGAAGGAGAAGAAGTATCCTTGGAAGCATTTTTATCAATTCTCTCCAGAGGACAAGTCTTAGCAAGGTGAGAGGTATTACCACAGTTATAGCATTTTCTATATGTAAAAACCTTTTTGGAGCTTTGACCAGATTCCTTGTGATGACTGGTCATATTGACTTTCATGGCATCGGAGGTTAGAGGAAAGTCAAGAGGCTTAGGACCCAAGATACCTTTGCCAGATTTAGTTGAAGGAATAGAAGAGGGTGTCTTGGATTTTAGCTTATTTAACATCACAGCTCTGGGGATTGGAAGAGAAGATGGTTTCTTTGAGTTTTTCTTGGGAAGTTTCTTTTGGGGAGGAAGATTGGCAACAGATTTTCCCTTTTTGGAGAAAGAGACTTTATTGGAAGAAGGCTGAGGAACTTTGGAAGATTTGGGTTTAGAGGAGGAAGGCTCGTTTATTTTTAAGGAACACATAGACTCAATAATTGTTTTAGAAGAGTCATTTGAGTCTTGGGCTTCCTCACTCTCATTGGGTGAATCAATGCTCTTAGCTTTGATGAACATTCCAAACTTGAGATCTTTAGAGGGATCAGAAGAGTCCAAAGGTTCAGAGTTGTCGTGGTTCTCTTCAGAGGATTCATAGAATGAGGGAAGAGAGAAAGGAGCATGGGTGTCAGAAGGAGGTTCAAGGTCATATTTTCCGAAGCCTAGTCCAGATTTGTCATCACAAGATATTTGATCCTGAAAAATCTTTTCTAAGTTCTTGGAAGAGCTTGTCCACTTTTTCACAGTTTCTTGCTCCTTTTTAAACTTTTTAAGAAGTTTATTTTTCTCTTTAGCAAGAGTAAAATTTATAGTTTTCAAATCTTCAAGCTCAGCCTTGATTTTGTCAAAGTGTTTTAGTTGAGAAAGACAAATTTGCAGTTGAGAAGAAAGAGATTTTATCTGAGCCTTTGCCTTCTTCTTTGCATCCTTGGCTTCATAGAAGTCAATGGTCAAAGAGTCAAAGGCTTCAATTTTCTCAGCATCAGAGAGAGAGAAAAATGGATGTACCTGAGAAGATGATGTGGAGCACTCAGCAGACACAAGAGCCATGGAGGTGGAAGAGGTTTCACCATCATCAACATCATCTATTTTAGCCATAAAGCAAAGGTTGGCCATTTCCTTGTCACTTTCGGAAGTTGGTTCATCTGCCCAATCATGAGATTCGGCAAGAAGACCTTTTCCTTTGTTGGCTAGAAGAGCATTCCTTTCCTTCTCTCTCTTGTATTTGGCCTTGTACTTTTCAGCACGGTCAGAGTTTGAAGGAGCAGAAGTTTTTGATTTTTGAAAAGAGGGTTGAAAGGAATCAGACTTGGTTCTGACAAACCTAGAGGATGTACGGTTGGAGGAAGGCAGTCTAGACTTATCAGAGGACCTGCTTCTGCATTCAGAAGCAAAGTGTCCCTTCCTCCCACATCTGTAACATTCCTCATTTGATTTGTCAGAGGAAGCATTTTTTGAAAGAGTAGAAAAGGGTTTTCTAGAAAACCTGGGTTTTCTAGAAGTGAAGTGAGGTTTGCCTTTAGAAAAGCCAGCCAGCATGGCAACACCATCTGACAGCTGAGCCACAGAGGTCTCCTCTCCTTCATCATCAGCCTCACTGAGATAGACTTCTGAAGGGTCATTGGGGTCCTCTTGACTATCGTTGTCAGAGTCAGAAGGATAGGTGATCCTAGGGACACACACAGTACTTTTGGAAGATTCACCGACAAGGGCTAGAGAAGAGCCTTTGATGTCTTTTGTGAATGACTTCCTAAGCAGTTTAGACTGTTCATAGTTGAAGAGGGTGCCATACAAGGCAGTGAGAGGCATAGAGTTAAGATCCTTGGTAGACTTGATACAAGTACAGATGTTTTCCCAAAACTCAGGAAGACAGTCCATGAACTTGCACAAGACTTCCTCATTGTCATATATGCGACCCACAAGTTTAAGATCATTGAGAAGACTGTTAAAGCGATTGTAGTAGTCTGAGAGAGACTCACCCTTCTCATGAGAGAAGAGTTCATACTTTCTTACAAGAGCAATCTTTTTGCTCTTTTTCACCTCAGACGTACCTTCATAAAGAACACACAGAGTGGACCACATTTCTTTTGCAGTAGAAAGGTTAACAAGAGAATGATAGACCTCATCAGGCAGAGAGAGGGCAATGATGGCTCTGACTTTAGTATCAAGAGCTATAAGACGTCTGTCTTCATCATTGTATTTAATGGGGTCCTTTAGAATGTATCTCCCAGTAGCTGAAGTTCTTTCTTCTTCAGAAGAGTCCTCATCAGCTTTTCCCTTGTCTGCATTATATCGGTCCCAAACTCTAGGAATAAAAGGACCTTCATGTAAAATAGTTGGATATCTGCTGTCAACTCCTTCTAGAAAGAGTATCATACGACTTTTCCACAAGAAAAAGTTATTGGGGTTAAACCTTGGTGGTTTGGCTATAGAGCCATTGTCGTATGAAACAGCATTGAAGTTTTGAGAAGAATCATTTTTTAAAAAAGAAGAAGAGGTTGCCATCACGGATCTAGTTTATTGTGTTAAACTAAACCGCTCTGATACCACTTGTTGGTCCCAAATAGAAATTAGTAAAGAAGAAAAGTATTGTAGAAGGGGGGTTGAATACAATACACACAGTTTTTCACTTACTTTAATTCTTATTGATTTGAAATCAAGAATTACACATAGAAAACTTTTGATTGTTGCGGAAGAGAATAGATGAAATCTATTCAAACAATCTTACACAAAGAGAAATGAAGAACAATTGTAAAACACTTAGAAAACAATAAGAACTTCTTAGAGAGAGAATGCCAGTGCACATAGAGAGCTTGAATGCTTGAGAGCTGGTGATCTTGCATGTTGAACCATCCTCCATATTTATAGTGTCTCATGCATTAAATGCATGGGACACCTGTTGAGCAAAGGATGGACACAGGTCTTCAGCAAGGTACAGGGTGTACCTTTTGTCTTGAGGTGTTTTGGCTTGAAGTGTTGACCTGCAGAAGGATGGTAGAGACCTTTCCTTAAAATGGTGTAGTAGACAAGACTTACTTGATCTGATCTCGAGATGAGGTCCACGTCAATGCAAGATATCACAATATACTTTGTCAGAAAAGTACAATGTGTTTGAAAGAAATCCTTAAGCATAGACTGCCGAAGACTTGAAAGATCTTCGGCTCCTGAAGATGTGAGAACACCTTCATGTCTTAAGGAGAGATCATTGGCTACCGAAGACTTGAGAAATCTTCGGCTGTTCCTTGAAGATGTGAGAACAAATTCATACTCTAAGGAGAGATGAGATCATCGGCTGCCGAAGACCTGAGAGGTCTTCGACTCCTGAAGATGTGAGGACACCTTCATACTCCTGAGAGACATGTGATTGACACCATCCTGGCTGATGGTGTTGATCACTTGGGCATGCTTGGCTTTAGGCTGAGGAGACTATCTTCAATCCGCTTTGAGAGATGTACTCCTTCTTTGTCTTCTTCGGCTGATCTTCGACTTCACCGAACATTTGTATAGAAACCAAGCTGCTAACAGAACCTTAAACATATTCTAAGTAGGATGATATAAGATGAAAGATCAGGAGGTCATCTTCAAATCTTCAGATGACCCAACAATATATACTCTCCAGCAAATTTGCTCTCGCTTTTGTGCCTAAAAACGAGAGTGTTCTTGAGTCTTATCCCATATTGGATTTCGTGCAACCCAGGCATAGGGTCGAAATACCAATTCGGAAAGTGACTTACACGATTCTCAAGAAATCCGGTCAACTGATTGACTACTTTTCCCCCGATATCCCTAACATTCGAATTGGTATTTTGACATGTCGATCATGGCCGATTCTGTGAAAGAGATGACCTCAAAGTTTGGAAAGCTGGAGAAGTTTGAAGGCACTGATTTCCGACGTTGGCAAAAAAAGATGCACTTTCTGCTGACCGCTCTGAAGGTAGTGTATGTGCTGAGTACACCCATGCCAGAAGTAATGGAGGATGAGACGCTGGAGTACACAAGGAGAAGGAGCAAGTGGGAGAATGATGACTATATCTGCAGAGGACACATCTTAAACGGTATGTGCGATTCCCTTTTTGATATCTACCAAAACGTGGCAAGTGCGAAGGAATTATGGGATTCCCTTGAGTCCAAGTACATCGCTGAAGATGCTTCTAGTAAGAAGTTCTTGGTTAGCGATTTTAACAGTTATAAAAAGGTGGACTCGAGGCCCGTAATGGAACAATATAATGAAATCCTTCGTATCTTGGGTCAATTTACACTCCACAACATGCATATGGATGAATCTATTGTTGTGTCGAGTGTGATTGACAAACTGCCACCTTCTTGGAAAGATTTTAAGCATAACTTGAAACATCAAAAAGAGGAACTATCATTGGTTCAACTTGGGAGTCATTTGCGCATCGAAGAATCTCTTCGGGTGCAAGAAAATGGCAAATCCAAGGGGAAAATTGAATCTGGACAGCCCTCTGTCCACATGGTGGAGGAGAAGAAAACCAACTCCAACAATAACGGAAAAGGCAAGAAACGTAAGTTTGATGGACCCAACAAATCCGTTAAAAGGAAAAAGGAAAAAGGATTTGGTGTGTTGGAGATGCAACAAGGTGGGTCATCACAAACGTGATTGTCGGGTGAAATTGAACAATAATGGTGCTGGTTCGAGTGGAAGTGGATCGGGGTCTAATGATCGCGATCAAGTGAAAGGAGGACAGTTTTTGACTAACTTTGATAATTCTGTCCAGAATTATGTTTCACTCATACCTGAGTCGTTTTATGTGCAGGATGATGACTGTGCATGGTGGATCGACTCGGGAGCGACAAGTCATATTTGCAAGGATCGTCGGTGGTTCGAGAAATTGACAACGGTTGAAGACGGTTCGGTGTTGAATATGGGAAACGAGTCGAGTGCACAAGTTTGTGGAGTTGGAGTAGTTAATTTAGAATTTTCTTCTGGAAATACACTTAAATTGTTTGATGTTTTGTTTGTGCCTAGAATTCGTAAGAACTTAGTAAGTGGTAGTTGTTTGGATAATCTTGGATTTAAACAAGTATTTGAATCGAATAGGTTTATCCTATCTCGAGGTGGCCATTTTATTGGTTTTGGTTATTTGTGTGATCGCATGTTTCGCTTAAATGTGGTTAATAAAATTTTATGTTCTGAAAATTCTGCTTTTATATCGTCATCGTTTTCTTCTAAAATTGTTGATTCAATGTTATGGCATGCTAGATTGGGGCATGTGAATTTTAGAAGGATGCATGAAATGTCAAAAGATGGATTAATTCCAGCCTTTGACATTAATGCGGAGAGGTGCCAAACTTGCATGCTCACAAAAGTTACAAAACAACCTTTTCCGATCGTTAAAGGGAATACGGATGTTTTGGAGCTTGTACACAGTGATTTGTGTGATTTCCACTCCACTCCTTCCTTGGGAAATAAGAAGTATGTTGTCACTTTTATTGACGACAATACTCGGTTTTGTTATGTATATCTTTTGCATACAAAAGATGAAGCCTTAGAAAAGTTTAAAATTTACAAAACCGAAGTCGAACTACAATTGGGTAATTCGATTAAATGTCTTAGAACTGATCGTGGAGGGGAATATATGGATCCCCAATATTTTCAATCAGTTGGTATCATCCATGAGACAACGGTACCATACACACCTCAACAAAACGGGGTTTCCGAACGTAAAAATCGAGTTTTAAAGGAAATGGTAAACTTGATGCTTTCTTACTCGGGATTGAGTGAGGGATTTTGGGGAGAGGTCATGTTAACGGCCTGTTATGTTTTGAACAAAGTTCCAAATAAAAGGAACAAAATAACCCTATATGAACTTTGGTTCAAGAAAACTCTGAATTTAAATTATTTTCAAATTTGGGGTTGTCGGGTTGTTGTAAAACTACCCGAACCCAAAAGGAAAGCTTTGGGTGAACGTGGAATTGATTGTATATTCATTGGATATGCAGAAAATTCCAAGGCTTATAGGTTCTATGTTATCGAGCCTAATGATTCGGTGTCGATTAACACCGTAATCGAGTCGCGTGATGCGATTTTTGATGAGATGCGATTTTCATCAATGCAAAGGCCTAAGGACCTGTTTCCTAGCACCGATAAAGTGCAAAATCCAGAAAGTTTGGATGGTGTTTCAAGTCCAGAAACACAACATGTCCGGAGAAGCCAAAGAGGTCGAATTGCCAAAAATTTCGGTCCCGAATTCCAATTGTATTTGGTGGAAGGTTCAAGGGATGAGCTTGGGCTTCAATACTCTTATTGTTATAGTATTGAGGATGACCCAAAGACTTTCAAAGAAGCTATGGAATCTCGAGATGTCGCCTTTTGGAAGGAAGCAATTGATGACGAAATATCATCAATTCTTGAGAATAACACTTGGGTGTTATCAGATTTGCCTCCAGGTTCTAAACCACTTGGATGCAAATGGATCTTCAAAAAGAAGATGAAAGTGTATGGGACGATTGATAAATTCAAGCCCCGATTAGTAATTCAAGGGTTGCGACAAAAACCCGGTATTGACTATTTCGATACGTATGCTCCGGTGGCACGTATTTCGACTATTAGATTGTTAATCGCCTTGTCGGCAATACACAATCTGATTATCCATCAAATGAATGTTAAAACAGCCTTCTTGAATGGTGATCTTCAAGAGGAAGTTTACATGAAACAACCGGAAGGTTTCGTTATGCCCGGAAACGAAGGTCTGTAAACTTGTGAAATCCTTGTACGGGCTGAAACAAGCACCAAAACAATGGCATCAAAAGTTTGATGAAGTTATTTTGTCATGTGGTTTTGCTTTAAACCAAAATGACAAATGTGTTTATAGCAAGGTTCTAAATGGCGTGAGGCGTGGCGTGGCGGCGACGCCAAGCCTCAAGCCTTAGGAGCCACGGCGAAGCCATGGCGTTTTCAAGGCGTGACTTATGGCGTCAAATTTATATTTCATATATAATATTATATATAAAAACGTATGTTTTGTAGTGTTACTCAGTGAGTCAATAGTAATAGGGAAGTTAAATTAGGTTGTATATATAAAAAATATACAAATAAGACATTAAAAACGTAAATAAAATCAAAAATCTCATTACAATAATTGCGCATTAGGCCATGGCGTGCCATGGGCTTAACGTGGCGTGACACACAAGCCTTGGTGCCATGGCGCGCCATGATGGCTGTGCGGCGAGTTTTTTAGAACATTGTTTTATAGTAGATTTGATGCTACTGGTGCGGGTGTGATCATCTGCTTGTATGTAGATGACATGTTAATTTTTGGGACTAACCAAAATCATGTAGATGAGACTAAGAAATTGTTGTCATCTAAATTTTCCATGAAAGATATGGGAGAGGCTGATGTAATCCTTGGTATAAGGATTAAACGGGTTAACAAAGGGATTGTTATGACGCAATCGCATTATATTGAAAAAATTCTCAATAAGTTTAATTACCGTGAGTGTTCTCCCGTAAGCACTCCTATGGATCCAAGTGTGAAATTAATGCCTAATACGGGCAAGGCTATTTCACAACTTGAATACTCTAAGGCCATTGGTAGCTTGATGTACGCCATGACAAGCACCAGGCCCGATATAGCTTATGCCGTGGGACGATTGAGCCGGTATACTAGTAATCCTAGTACTCAACATTGGCAAGCGGTTCAAAGAGTATTCAAATATCTCAAGGGAACCATGGATTATGGTTTGAGTTATTTAGGATATCCTTAGGTTTTAGAAGGTTATTTGGATGCAAGTTAGATATCCAACATGGAGGATCATTCCTCAACTAGTGGTTGGGTATTTTTGCTTGGAGGAGGTGCCATCTCTTGGGCATCTAAAAAGCAAACTTGTATTACAAACTCAACAATGGAATATGAGTTTGTTGCACTAGCCGCCGCCGGTAATGAGGCGGAGTGGCTAAGGAATTTAATTCATGAGATTCCATTGTGGCCAAAGCCAATTGCACCTATTTCAATCCATTGTGACAGTACGACCACTTTGGCTAAGGCTGATAACCAAGTTTACAATGGTAAGTCTAGACACCTGGGTGTTAGACATAGTATGATTAGAGAATTAATCATGAATGGTGTAATCTCCGTTGAGTTTATTAGAACGCAACAAAATTTGGCAGATCATTTAACTAAAGGTCTGACAAGAGACTTAGTGCACAAGTCTGCGATTGGGATGGGATTAAAGTCCTTATAAATTTATAAAGGTGAGACACCCAATTCCCTTCTAATATGACATTAGAAGTTGAATTCAATGTGGAAAGCTCACACTTATAAATTGGAACACAAGTTGAATCATCCCAGGTATGTGTTCAGTCCTGCAGTGGTTAGGGTGAAGTTTATCTTCTTAATAATTCATTTGATAAAGTGTATTTGCAGGTACACGAAGTAAAGGAATTACCTATGTGATTGTGAAGTGTAGCCGCATTTCAAAAGGTTGGGACTTGGCCTTTATACAATCATGAGAGGATTAGGACACACGGCTTTATAATTGTGTCAAGTTTTAATTTGCTGGACATATAAGAAATTTGTATGTATTTTATCTCCAGGTATTCAAATAAGTTGATGGGTTCAATCCTTGGGACACCTTGATTCTCGAATATTTGGAATGTGTAAAATACTAATGTGGAAATTCAATCGTTTCGATAATTTCATTTATGTGCAAGTTTGGTTTGTTTAATTTAAATGTGTTATTTCATGGGTTACACTAAAATGGGGGAGGATTGTTGGTGATTTTAGTGTCACCAGGCATTTAAGTGTAATTGGTTATAACACGAGTACTAATGGGTTTCAAACTATGATCTAATACAAGTTAGGTGGTGCGTAGTGCACACTTGTTATAAGACGAGTTTGATCCCGGACACGATGAAATGGCGGGGGGTCAAGGGGCAACGCCCCTAGCGGTGATCCAAGTGGCATAGCCTCTGAAGGCATGGCAGAGCCTCTGAAGGCATGTCAGAGCCTCTGAAGGCACGTCAGAGCCTCTGAAGGCACATCAGAGCCTCTGAGCCTCGTTGGCACGACAGAGCCTTTGAAGGCACGACAGAGCCTCTGAGCCTCTTTGGCACGTCAGAGTTTCTTAAGGCACATCAGAGCCTCTGAGCCTCTTTGGCACGACAGAGCCTCTGATGGACGTCTCTGGATCAGAAACTCTTGGTGTCTATTTTTGGACTAAATCTGCATTTACTGAACATTTAATGGTCAGTTATTTTCTGCCCTTATTTTTAGCTAAATTGATTGTAATCGACTATAATGATAGTGATTTACAATCATTGCCATTTTTTAGCTAAATTGATTGTAATCGACTATAATTGATAGCGATTTACAATCATTGCCATTTTCTGTTATTTCCTATTTTACGAATGGGACTAGTATATATACCGTATATACTTATGTTTTAGACTAACGATTTTAAACAATCATATATACTCTCCAGCAAATTTGCTCTCGCTTTTATGCCTAAAAACGAGAGTGTTATTGAGTCTTATCCCATATTGGATTTCGTGCAACCCAGGCATAGGGTCGAAATACCAATTCGGAAAGTGACTTACACGATTCTCAAGAAATCCGGTCAACCGATCGACTAACTTTTCCCCCGATCCCTAACAGTATATATAACCGTTTAAGGCCTCTTGTAACATAGTATAAATTCGTACGTATTTATGATATTTTATAGTATTATTAAATTCAAAAATATTCAATAATTAATTTGTTTTAAAGGCACTGACGAAAGTATATTGTTTCAAAAAAAACATTATGGCCACCTATTTTTTACACATTATGATCAACTTGTGAACACACATGACAGCGACACAACAACGTCGAGAACAAAAAACTAACAAAAAAATCACTAAAAACGTTGTATAAGGATTGAGATACACATTATGAACAATTAATTAACGTTTTTATGGAGAGATTATGAATTTCTTATTTATGAAAGTTATAGATTTTCTATTTATGGAGGGAATAACTTGATTTAATGCATTTGTGAGTTGTATTTTGTATTACTAAATTACCATTTTATATTTATTTAATAAATAACATAATTTTTTTAAATAAGTGACTCATATTGGATTTCACATATCTCATAAATTATATAGTTCTCATTTGATTAAGTTTTGTAGTTATAAAACATTAATTTTATCTAAGCATGACGATAAATATTATAATTACAACATATGTTGAATTGAAATATCGATGCTAGGACGATCAAATAAAGTGGTCATAGTTATACAATTAGTAAGATATTAACAGGGAACTATGAATTAGTAATTCGTTGGTTGAACTAAAAATATGTTAACACATTTGTTAGCTGACCTTATATCAACAGATTGTGATAGTGGGATGAAAATACAGGGAATGTATAATTGAACTTGGCTAGGTAATGTAACACCCCGAAATCTGTGGCCGAAGGGAAGAAAAAACGCCAACAGTGTCTTGCGCGACTCCTTGCACGGATCAAGCCGCACCATGATTCGCGCAAGGATTTGGACTCCAGAGGTCCGCGCGACCCTCCGCGCGAGTCAATTCGTGTCTGGGCCCGCGCGCGACTATTGTGCGTTGATAAAAGAGGAAATTCGGCCTTCAACCCCATTTTTAACCTAAACCTCAAATATCTTCCCATTTTTCTCTCCAAAACCGACCCTTAACCTCTAATACGAACCCTAACTCATATTTGGGGGGTTTTACTTCTAAAGCTAAGTGTTTTTTCTTCATCTAGCAAGTTTTGGAAAGCTATAACCATAATCCTTTCATCTTCATCTTCTTCACCAAATTTTATATGGTTTCATCCAAACTTTTTCTCCATTTTGAAGATTTCAAGCTTGGGGCTCATTGTGGTGACCTAGAGGTTCTTTAGTGGGTGGATTCAAGTTGTGTTTAAGGTAATCCCTTATTTTCTGCAACTATGGAAGTTAGGGTTTTGGTATAAGTTGATATATTCATGCTAATATTTGGGAAATTATTCTAAATGGTTTGGTGTAAATATTTATGGTTAAATTTTATGGATCTAGGTTTTTGAAAGTTTTTGGCTTGAGGATCCAAGTTTCTTCAAATGAGCTCAAGTTGGGGAAAATCTAGATTTAGCCTAAATCTAGCAAGCCGAATTCAAGTTTATTTGTGAAAACGTTGTATATGCAAAAAAAATGTCTATTTTAGAGTATTTATGTGTTTTACATGATTATTATAAAATGTTGAAATATTTGATGAGTTTTGCTATTTAAACAAATAAGATTTTATAAATCTTGTAAAATACCATATTTAGGATTTTTAAGCATTTTGATAAATAAGTCATAAATTGAAGGGTTTTGATGATTTATTGCATAAATGAAGATTATTTGGTTAAAAGACACTTTTAGCGTTTGTTTTAGAGAAATGTTTAATTTTGTGTTATGGGACGTTTTTTAATGAGTAAATGGTATACATTAATTTGGAAAGTAATTTGTCCAAATCTAAGTTGTGTTGGAGTTTATTCATGTATTTTGGAGCGTGTGTTTGCATGATGCGAGTCAATTGCGTTTTATTATTTGGAGATCGTTATTTGTTGGTCAAAAAGGGTTTTGAGCACTTTAGCTCAGTGTTGACTTAAGAGTCTTGGGGACAATTGTCCGGTTTTGATGGCTCATTGTAGAGCCCAGTTATGATTTACATACTAATGCACCTTGTTGCATATTGATGTTAATTACATGCTCGAGTGTGTTAGTCATTCATGTGTAGTCATGTAATGTTAGACTGTGTTGCATTGGATCTATAGGCACGTAAGTCAGTCTGTTTTGGTAGTTGATTGGGTATTGCGGGTTTGGACCCTGGGACCCATGTGTTTACGACCGGAAACTTTTCAAGTAGGCACTAGGAGGGGTGAGTCTGGAAGTGCTACCGGGAAGGTAGGCAGTAGGATCTCCGCCGCTTGAAGTAATGTCTTGGAAGTAGTCTTTAAGTGTGTCGGGCCTTCGGGGTGGAATTTATTATAATGTTCACCAAGGTCAACCGACTCTTAAGGTGAAACTTGTTAAGAAGTCCGTAGGGACACTTGGCATTTTATGTCGTGAGGTGTCATGCGATTAACGTTGTAAGGGTGACATACTTTGTGTTCCTCCACTCTCAATGGATACGGGTCTCCCCCGTCGTCGGCCAACAAGTATTTTAAATATTAACGTCTTACTTTATTATCGTTGGTTTCATGTGGTCGACTGTAAATGAAGACCTTAATATTGGGTTTCCATTCGCGTATATTAAGGTTTGAATGAAACATGTCATTTCCATGTTTTGATATTTGGATTTATTCCATTTTATGGTCGCGTGAGTATTGGACCTAGTGTCCGTGTTTTCGGTGACGTATTGTATCTGTGGGTTATTAACCATGATTTATGGGTTGAGCTTTTCGGCCCCACCCATGCTTGGGTGTTTTGGGATACAACGTTTTATCCACGTTTCTTAAATTGGGAGTCAATTCCCATTCTCGTTGCGCGTGAGTGTTGGGTTGCATAATTTTATAAAGCATGCTTTATAATAAAGTGTTCATATTTGAAAATACATGATATTAGAAAAGAGTCGTCTCCAAGTTTAGATTAAATCATTTGAAAGATTATGATTTTAAGTGGAGTTTATTCCTTTTAAATATATATTTATTCATGTAAAACTTTTGAACTCACTAGGAATTAGCCTAACCTTTTTTATTTGTCGGCATGTGCAACATGTTTCGTTTGGGAATAGTTCTAGTGACACTGTGAAGAGAGAAACGTTAGTTGTGTGCTCGAGAAATGAATGACTTGGTGAAGTATTCCACATTGGTTTGTGAAAAGCAACTTATATTGGGGTTAAGTAGCACCGACTTCGGTTTAGTCTTTGTATAATATTGAAGTTGATAATTGTTGAGGTTAATTATAGAATTTTAATTGGATGTATATCAAGTTTTGATTTGTAGGAA
The DNA here is from genome assembly GCA_954870635.1 of Arctium minus. NCBI lineage: Eukaryota > Viridiplantae > Streptophyta > Magnoliopsida > Asterales > Asteraceae > Arctium > Arctium minus. The sequence continues at coordinate 1,739,493 of OX941094.1, read as the reverse complement.
GAAGTTTTATCCTTTACTTTATGTCATATCGAAATTTTAAATTAGTTGTGCTTATCAAATTTGAGGATGTTACAGGTAATATGATTAAAATGATGTAATCGATTTTGGTAAATGGACGATATTTTAAATAAATGATCCCATTTAAAAATGTCATAACATAATATTTATTTCTCGTCAAACTTTATGTCGTGATTTTTTCGTATCTTATGGAAATTACACGCACAAAATGTACTTTCTAAATAAAATAGAACAATTGGATTTTGAAAACCATTTTTTTTATTTGGATCTCATCGGGTTGTCACAAAATTAATACATTTTGCATATAAAGACGGTCTCAGAGATGTAATAAATTTAAAATAAGGGATTGTATATTAACTAAGGTTGTATTTGGTACGTGAACAAGAGTGAACACCATGATAGATGACAATGCGGTAAGCAAGCAAAATAAATGTAGAGAGTTTTAGAGTTTTAATTTGATATCATCAGTTTAATAATTTACTAATCTTGTACAGTCAACCTGATTTTTGTTCCATCTATTTTGATGGGATAAAAAATAAACTGGTTTTCTCTCACTTAGGTCATGTCGATTATCGTGTCTTAATCTATTGTCACTACAAAATTGGGACAACGAGTTTTTCCCTGTCATGTCTCGTCCTATTACTCATACCAAATGCACACTAAATGACCAAAAGGAAAATAAACCTAACGGAAACCAAATAGGTAAAATGATGTTTTATTATACAATGTTTACGCACATTTGTATCAAACGTTTAGTTTCAACCCCTTGGGTTATGAGGTTCACATTCGACCCTGCATGTGCAGTTTGGTTTGTGGTCCCGAAAAAAAAGTTCAAACCACATATGTGTGTTGGTTTGCAAATTTGACTTCAAACCGTACTAGAAACACCCCTAGTTTAAACTACTTATAACCTACAAAAATCATTAAACAATATTTGCGTATATCTAAACTAGAGGGTGACATTTAATGGAATCATTATAAGGTAATTAAACAACCACATAGTTGTAAATAAATCAATATCCATGGTTGAGTGAATAAAATGTATAGACAACTAGTTTAGATAGTTGTTTTCTGTTTTTTTTGTTCCCAATGTTCATATATTATTCATGCCGACTATAGTTCTTCCTGTTTTTTTTTCCTGTAATGTCGATTTAGTTTTTCTTCCTACTATAGTAGTGTTAGCTTCAATGCTTTAGGTTTGGTTTATCAAGCTAGTATACATATTGCTTGTTTGTGCGCGCTCCTCAACTATTTGTTTCATTCGCATCCTTATACTTTTTTAAAAATAAAATAAAAAGGTGATTATATTTTGTGGAAGTGTTTTTATACTTATATTGAATATAAAAAAATTATTTACAAAATAAAAATTGACAAAATACTATGGAGAGGGCTACTAAGGTTGAACAGCAGATGAATTAATAATAATCTCATCAAAATTATACCAATAAGCATCATATGCAATAATAATATACTTAAAATGATCTCATAATTCCATAATTTTGATACAAACAATAAACAATATAACAGTGTACTAAACCTCCAACAGAACAAACAGGGGCAGGGGGTCGGTACCCCTACTCAAATGCCCCAAGACAGTGGAAATTATGTTAGGGCTCTTAATGGTGCCACTAAATTTGAATATGATGGTTAATACCAGTGTAACACACAAATCATAAATGTAAATCATTGAAATTAGATATAATTTATCAGAAATATATATTGTATTCCATAACTATAATTAAATTATATTTTGTATTACACTAAACATTATACCTAAAAAAGCAAACTTTTCCTCTCCCAACTTTTCATATATTAAATATTTTAATAATATATTTAAATAAATTAAATATTTTAATAATATAATTAATACCAGAGTTGCTAAAATAACATAGCTGTTGGACTTGAATGTAATTTTTTTTTAGAGATTTTGATATTTTTACTTTATTTTAAAAAAAAATTAGCATAACATTGGCTCTAAAGATTTTATTATAATTTCATTATATTATAATAATGTATATAATTCCAATTAAAATAAAATAAAAAAGAAATCATTTTCTTCCCAGATTCCAATCACCAGTATGAATCGTTTGTCCAATTTCGCCATTTCCCCTTTGTCAATCGCCATTTTCAAAAACCCCTTTTTTCTTTAATTTGCAGAAAACAAAAAAACCCCCACAAATTCGCAACCTCAATCTCTCTCTCTCTCTCTCTCTTCATCCGATTCCCCCAAACCCTTCTCACAAATTTCACGATCATTGTTTCATAAATTTCCATAAATTCAATCCAATTTTATTCGTTTGAAATCCCTCCTTCATTCCTAGATTGATTGATGTGATGTATAATCTGACATAACCCTTTTTGATGGTGTTAGGGTTTTGTTGACAATCTTTTTACCGATTTTTATGATCAGATTTTCGGAGTAATTTTTTCAACTTTCCCAGATTTTTCTCTTCTTAGGGCTTGTTTCTAGGGTTCCTGAAAAAAAAAATTCATCGTAATTGACATTTTCAGGGCCACAATTGATAAACGCCTTATATCTCAATTCATTGTTTAGACTTTTTTAGCTAGTAATCTCTTCAGGGTATTTCATACCCTAATTAGTGAATTTACATGTATGTGCAAATATATGTGTGTATGTATGTTTTTGGTATCTGAAAGAGACCTGTAATTGCTAGTTTTGGAGAGCAAAAAGTTAGACTTTTTTTTAAGGAAAGTAAGAAGTAAGAAGTGAGGTTCTTATATTTGGGGATTTTTTTTCTTTTGTTTTTGTGTTGCTGTGATTAGTTTTTTTGTGTGGGGTTTTTTGGAACTAGTGTAGTTTTAGTAGTAGTATTGATAATAGTTGTTGTATGGGCGAGCTTGAGGGATGGTCACAGATGGGTGGCGGTGGCGGTGGTGGCCATCTGTTATTGCCAAATGGGTTAATGCCCAATGCAGGCCCATTGATAGAGAGTTTAGATTCAGATAGATGGTTAAAGGCTGAAGAGAGGACAGCAGAGCTTATTGCTTGTATTCAGCCGAACCAACCTTCGGAAGAACGGAGAAATGCGGTTGCTGATTATGTACAGAGACTTATTATGAAGTGCTTTCCCTGTCAGGTGGTTTACTTTTTCTTGTTATGTATCTATATATATATGTGTACTGTTTCTGACTTTGGTTTATGCTAATAACATGTTTAGAAGAAGTATCGTTGTTTATATGTTTGTATTTTTTGGTTATGTAAGTTGGGAGATGTTTGAATATTGATTAGTTTTCGTATGTTATTTGTCGAACTTGAAGTTATTGTTGATGTTGATTCAACTTAAGAATTGAGCATTGGCATTTTAAGAAGAGTTAATGTTAAGTGGTGATGAGAACATAGTAGAATAGAGGGTTTATGTGTGCTTGAAGAGTGTAAAGTTCATGCTCATTGAAGGAGTGAATTTTAGCCGGTATAATTTGTGTGCTAAAAGATTCAAATCTGGTAGAGCTATGTGTTTGAGTAATCTTGAGTCCAGTGTTTGTTTATGGGGACCATAGTTTTTATTTTTGAAGTATATAACATTTACGTACGGCAAATGCAACAAATAAACTCACAGACTCTTCACACCTTTGGTGAGGTTTGAACCCCTTACCTTAAGGCTCAGATACTGCTAGGCTAGGGGCCCTCTGGTTACAGCGACCATAGTTCTGGCCTTGATTTATGTTAATTGTTCGTTAATTTGTCTTGTGTTGATGTTGGTTAACTTGGGTCAGCATTGCAGTTCCATACATCCATTAATGAACTGATTTCTAAACAGATTTTATTTATGCCCTTTTATTGCTTTTTCATGCCCCATTTTTTGACTCCACCCCCATACAGAGTTAGATATTTTGCTCTGTAGCCATAATATAATGAGCTAGAATAGTGAGGATTCAGTTAGTCAACAAAACACGAGTGTATGAGAATATTGTTGCAAAACATAATACACAACATTGAGTTGAAGGATGGTGGGTGGGTAAGAGAATATTGTTGAAAACTTTTTCCGTCACATCTTTGTGTCATGACTTTGTTCAAATATCATTATAGGAGAGGGTTTTGATGTTCTTCTCTGGTATGACACCTTTTGTTTGCTTCTTTACATATTTGTCTCTGGTATCACTTTGTGTCAAGACTCGGTGAGAATGTAGGGTGTCATGAAGTAGAAGAAAGTAGAATGTGATGGTTGTCCCAAGGTTTTGAAAATTGAAAACGCGAGGTGAGGTGTAACCCTCAACTATAAGAACAGAAAAATTCATAACAAACAAGTGAAACAAGACACAGTTCAAGTCTACCAATCTATAAACTCATAGAAGTATTAAATTTACTAGTTATAATTCCTAAAAACATAAACTGAATTCATTAGATTTGTGTTTGGATGTGTTTTTTAGTCTAATTATGGTCGCTGAAGGTGGCTTTTGTTAGCTGAATGCTTTTGTCAGATGTGGGTGTTGTTTGTTTTTGTAAACACATATCTGAATTAGTAATTGGGATATTAGCAAGGTAGCAGCATTAAGCCACTCCTCCCATTCAAAGGCCTGTCTTTCCTTTATTACCCCTTTCTTCTTATCGGCTCCTTCTATCATTTCTCTACTTCCAGCTTGTAGAGGCAATTTTTATGACTTCCCGAGACGATATTTTTGTTCAATTTTTTTGCTCATATGTTTCATTCTCTGATAAAAGTTGGTGCAAGCCTCTCAACACACATACCCCTATTCAACTATATTCGTCATTTTGTGCTAAAAAAACCAACTTCTTGGTTCAAAGTTGCAAAATTCATCACAAATATGCCTTAGTTTGCCTCATAATGCGTCTCATGCGTACGATTCAATCTCAGCAGTAGAGGCATAGCCTCATAAACGGTTTTTGGACCGCCTCATCTCGACTTTTTATATAACATTGGTACATCCTACATCAAATAACTGCAGAAGTCAAAAGTTCTACATAAAAAAAGATATATGAACATGATGTTTCCACATGAAAGGACACAATCTCAGTTATATCAATAAGTCGGAGGGGAGCAGAGGAGTTCAGATTGTAAATTTATAATAATTCATTTTAGGGCATGTTTTTTAGCAGTTTAATGAGCTTAATGGGACTCTCAGCTTATTCAGTCAGCTATACATGATTCTTTGTAGTGGCTTGATGATATAGAAAATGGCTTATTTAGCAAGCTTCTAGGGAGGAGCTTTATGCAGAAAGCCAAGTTTTTTTTTCTTCCAAACCTGCCCCTCCCAATTAAAAAGCACGCTTCTTCCCTCCCAAACAAAAACCTTTCCAATCTATACAGATAGATTAATCCACACAGTCAGTTTTATCCATACATGACTTAATGGAAAACCAATCGAACATTCTGCTTGCTTTTGTATTGCATGTGTTCTAATTTTTGCAGCACTGAGATACATGTGTCACAAATGAAACTGTCATTTCTGGTTCTTGTTTTACGCCTGCCTCTGCCTGATCTTTTTCTGCTTTACAGGTTTTTACGTTTGGGTCTGTACCTCTTAAAACGTATTTACCCGATGGGGATATCGACTTAACAGCCTTCAGTAGCAATCCGAACTTGAAAGACTCGTGGGCCAATGAGGTCCGTGATTTGTTGGAAACTGAGGAGAAGAACGAGAATGCTGAATTTCGTGTAAAGGAAGTTCAGTACATTCAAGCAGAAGTACGTGTATCCAAAAACACCTTTATTGTATTTATGTATTATTTTCTATGATTTCGATATGCCTTCGAATTTCTATATGATAAATTGATAACTAGTCATCTAGTAAAACGGAAATCTAGTTTTTGGGTTTTGGTTTTGCAGATCGTTGGAATGACGTTTTATGATTTCTTCATATCATACTTTCGTTTTATGTATTAAGGCTTATACATGACTTGGTATGCACATCATCAATGACTGCTTATTCACCTAAATGAGTTTCTGAGTGAGACAAAAATGGATTTTTTTTGTCTCACCAAAATAGGCAGAACAAAAATCAGGGAGATGGACAATATTGGTAAATTACTAAACTACCCATGTCAAATTAAAACCCAGAAATCTTCCAACAATTCTTTCACCCACCTACCTCACACTCGTTTGTTCGCTCCTGTCCAGTTTCGTCCGGGAGATTGTCAATATTGGTAAATTACTAAACTACCCATGTCAAATTAAAACCCTGAAATCTTCTACGATTCTTTCACCCGCCTACCTCACACTTGTTTGTTCGCTCCTGTCCAGTTTCGTCCGGGAGATGGATAATATTGGTAAATTACCCATGTCAAATTAAAACCCATAAATCTTTCATGATTCTTTCACCCTCCTACCTCACACTCGTTCGTTCTTAGTCCACATACCAAACACACCCTGAAAAGTTGTAACGGTTTGGGATGTAACTAAGGGCTCATCCTCTTGTAGACTGTGGAGGAATGCATAGATGAGTACATCGAGGCTGAATCATCTTCTTTTCTGCTTTGCAATCTTTTTTCAGTTGTTGCCTATGGTGTTTTTGAGTGTTATTTTTGCTAATATATCTCATCGAATAGAGCCATAGTTAGGTGTTCATTGAAATCGTTTTGTAATCATTGAATTGCAGGTGAAGATTATAAAGTGTCTTGTGGAGAACATTGTGGTAGACATATCTTTTAACCAGCTTGGAGGACTTTGCACCCTTTGCTTTCTTGAGGAGGTTAGTTTAGTCATTTTACCCATAATGGTGCGTTTCATTTTATACGGGTTTTTTACAATAATAAATGTAATTTGTGCAGGTTGATAATTTGATAAACCAGAATCATTTGTTTAAGCGTAGCATTATACTGATCAAAGCGTGGTGTTACTACGAGAGTCGTGTACTGGGTGCTCATCATGGACTTATATCCACTTATGCCCTTGAGACCTTGGTTCTTTACATATTCCATGTTTTCAACAATTCTTTTGCGGGCCCACTTGAGGTTGTCGGCGTTTATGAAAATTTTCATTTTTTTCTTTAATTACTAAAATACCCTTTCCCCTTCTTTTACATATGAATGTTTTTGTTGCACCTGCAGGTGCTTTACCGTTTTCTGGAGTTCTTCAGTAATTTCGATTGGGACAATTTCTGTGTTAGCTTGTGGGGCCCGGTACCAATAAGTTCACTTCCAGATGTAACCGGTAATAATTTTAACATGATTTTACTTGATAGTCCCTCTGCCCAAATATAAACATCCACAAAGAAAAAGGCACACAGTTTTAGGAACGTTGAATCGTTTACTTTTTAATTAATTAGGTGACAATTTTACCCTTGATGATAAGAGAGTAAATAAGTTCTCATCTCATAGTTAGGGATATGGATAGAATTGGAAAGTAGGCACTTAGTCCGTTTGGCTTGTGAGATTTTGAATCGGATCCCTTTCCAATCCCACATTTGGTTTAACGGATTGTCCGGAATTGAAATCCCACAAACTTGGGATTTCAGGTAGTTGGTATTTCGTGGGATTTCATAGGATTTGTTTGTAATAATGTTTTAAAATATATTAAAAACGATTGTTTTGTAATAACCAATTAATAAAACAAGATAATTTAATTATTTTTATAATTTGTTTTTATAGCTTATATATAGAATGGAATTCAATTCCATTCCAAATTCTACAAACCAAACACATCAAAGATTCCAAATCCTTCCACGGAATTCAAATCCTTCAAAAAATTCCGTCAAACCAAACGGAGACTTAGTTCTGAAAGTGGACACTTATTTTTGGGACGGATGGAGTAGTAAACTGATAACCTCACAAGCGATGTCGTATTTTCTGATGACGGGGTTTATTTTTATGACATTACAGCGGAGCCACCTCGTAAGGACAGTGGAGAATTGCTGCTTAACAAAGTGTTCCTCGATGCTTGTAGCTCCGTGTATGCCGTCGTTCCTGGTGGTCAAGATAGTCAAGGGCAATCTTTCGTTTCGAAACATTTCAATGTTATCGATCCACTTCGTGTGAGTAATAATCTTGGGCGAAGTGTCAGTAAAGGTATGTACACTACTATTTTCGTTTATCGTTTCTTAAATGCATATTATTAGTTTTTCGTTTTTCTCATTTACACTTTTTGTGGGCCCTGTTTACACAAATCTACAAAGGGCAGACGAGAAAAGGGTTAAACAAATGGATCATACGGTCTTCTACTCGAACAATAGTGGACCAAATACTTGTTGGACGGAAATATAATAAAAGGCGAACATAGGGTTAGTGTAAAGAATATCTCTAAAGTTTCTCTGCTGTCCCGAAATGATTGTGCACAATGAAAAAGAGACGGTTTTAGACATGTATAATTATTACTCTTTAAATTACTAAATGACGATATTACCCTTAATAAGAGATGGAGTAATGAATTTCTTCGTCTCATAAATAAGGGTAGAATTGGAAACTTCTGAAAGTGGACACATATAAAAGTAAATAGAAGTTAATGAGGAACAATATGAAGGGTTTCTCAAATATGAAATATTTTCATGAAGAGTAGTTCTATTTGGTTGTTAAATATTAAACTTACGGGTATTTTTGGACCTTTTACGCTCTTGATGCATAACGGGTTGTATTTTTATTTATTGATTTATTTATGTTTTGACTGTTTTTTACTTTATTTTCATGTAGGTAATTTTTTCAGAATACGTAGTGCGTTTGCATTTGGGGCCAAAAGTCTGGCAAGATTACTCGACTGCCCGAAGGAAAATCTTGTTGCAGAAGTAAACCAGTTTTTTACAAACACGTGGGATCGACATGGTAACGGTATTCGTCCGGATGCACCCGTTACCGGTTCCTTGATTTTGAAATTGTCAATTGATACTCAAATGAGCGATTCAAGTGGCATCAAAAAGTTAGAATCGATTGGTCCCGAGAGTGAGTTTGAAGACATTCACTCTACCAATTACCGGTCAGAAAGTCAACCTAAAGCCGGTGTAGTTACCGTGGTTCCTCGTTCCCAAAGCCCAAAGAGTTATGGAAACTTGAAGGAGGCTGCTTCGGTTCAGGCTACAAATGCTAATAAAGGACAACGGAATTTGAAATCCGGTCATTTGGTCAATGACATTCAACGGTCTCCGTTTGCTAGAACACGGTCGAGCCCTGAATTAACCGATACTTACAAATATGTTCCTTTTCAAGGGACCCGTAACAAAGCACCTGAAACCGAAAATACCCTTCCAGAAACGCACCCCGGATCAAATAGTTACTATCGTAACAGAAGGAAGAATGTCGAACCCGAGCCATTGAATCGTGTTGGTCGATCTTCAGGTGATGAGTCTTCGTCTGTACGCCATAATCCACCTCATCAAGGTTTCGAGACGCCTGTTGAATCAAATATTGATTCAAATGCGTATCACCGTGAAGATATGCATCAAGAGGAGCAAGATCTTGTGAATATGATGGCATCTTCTGCATTTCACGGTTTCAATGGGCAGGTTCATATGCCGATGAATTTAGCATCTGGGCATTTACCGTTTCCAATCTCGCCATCTTTTCTAGCTTCGTTGGGATACACGCAACGGAATTTGGCCGGAATGGTTCCGACAAATATGTCGTTCGATCCAGTGTTTTCCGGTATGCAGTTTCCTCACGGTTTGGTTTCTCCGCAACTAACTCATTACTTCTCTGGAGTCGGGATGATGTCAAACTCCGGAGATCCGGTTGACCCTCTTAACGAAAATCTCGGTTCTGCGGAAATGAACTCGGGTGATTACCACCATGACTTCTGGCGGGACCCTGATCGTGGGAATTCCGAAATTGTTCCACAAGATGATAAACCTCAACCATCGTCTACTGGGATGAATTATGTCCCACCTCCTCGTCGTGTAGGTGGGTCCGGTGGGCTAGTACGAAATCAACAAAAGTATAACAAGGAGAAACGCGATCGATTGAGAGATAACAACAATCATTTGGATCATCCCCAATATCAAGAAAATAAAGGAAACGATGCTTATTCTGATGAACGAACAACGAGTTCAAGATTCTCGTCTGCTGCCCACAGTAATTCTCTAAGAAGTAAAACTTCCTCAGAGAGTTCTTGGGATGAATCGTCAACAGCCCCGAGGTCAACAAAGGAAAAAAGAGGAAAGAAAACTGTCATCCCCACAGAGTCATCCGACCGTATGCATTCCGAGGATGACGAGCAGGAGTGGATCCCACCGACGAATTTGGGCCCTGAGTCGGTGGACAGAAGCTCGGAATCTCAAGTGGTTGGTCCTATTCATGTTCCGAGACCTCACGTGCCTGGTATTGAACCGGCTCAAACAAGTGGTTCCGGTTCAGTAATTCCTATGGCTCCGATGATTATCGGTTCGAACCCTAGGCAAAGGATGAAGGATAATTCCGGGGTTACGCAACCCTTAACGTTCTACCCTACTGGGCCACCGGTTCCGTTTCTCACGATGCTTCCATTTAATTACGTCCCATCTGAGAATGGATCATCGGATGCATCCACTAGCCATTTCGGCGTGGATGAGAGTTTAGATAACGGTGATATCGTTCAGAATTTTCATTCCGAAGGGCTCGACCAGTGTGACGATTTTAGTTTGAGAGGGGCTAATCCTGGTGAGACCCCAGATGAACCGAAATCCGATATTCTTAATAGCGATTTCGCTAGCCATTGGCAGAATTTACAGTTTGGCCGATTTTGTCAAAGTCCGCTGCACCATGGGCCCACGGTATATCCTTCGCCGGTCATGGTGCCGCCGGTTTATTTGCAGGGTCGGGTCCCATGGGATGGTCCGGGAAGACCCGTGCCAAATATGAACTTGGTTACACAGCTCATGAATTATGGACCGCGGCTCGTTCCTGTTGCACCTCTTCAGTCCGTTCCTAATAGACCTCCTAACGTTTACCAACATTACGTGGAAGATATGCCAAGATATCGTAGTGGTACGGGAACGTATCTACCGAATCCTGTAAGAGAATTTCTCTGCACATCTCATTTTTTTCGTTAAAGCGAATGCTCAATTTTAAATTTTACTCCCTCTGTCTCAAAATAAATGTCCACAATGAATATAGGCACATAGTTTTAGATTGGAAAACCCCAAAAAAATGAAAAACTGAGGGAACACCCTGGTAATCATCCGTTCATTTGGACGGAATTCACATGTGCATACAAGTAATTGAAGTTGTTTTTTGGTTTTTATGCACGGGTATGTTATGTACATGTGCATGTTACAAATTTCTTGTATGCACATGTACATACCGTCCAGATGAACGGTTACCAAGATGTTCCGCAGTATTTCATTTTCTTACGGTTTTCCCTGAACCCGACCCTAGTTTTAGAAATGGGTAATTATTACACTTCAATTAACTAAATGACAAGTTTACCCTTAATAGTAGAGGGAGTAATGAATTTCCCCATGTCGTAATCAAGGGTAGAATTGGAAAGTAGGCACTTACTGTTATATTTCTTCTAATTTGTTCTCTTTGCTTCTTGTTTTAGAAGGTTGCTGTTAGAGATCGTCATTCTTCAGGCCCTCGCAGGGGGAACTACAACTATGATAGAAGCGACAATAATGCAGATAGAGAAGGTAACTGGAATGGTAATTCGAAATCACGTGGTTCTGGCCGCAACCACAATCGTAGTCAAATGGATAAGTCAAACGCTAGGTTGGACCGGTTGGGTTCAGGTGGAAGTCGGACCGACAGGTCAATGGGTTCACACAGACATGAATCCTTTTCTACGTACCAATCACAAAACGGTCCATCACATCCTAGCTCGAGTCAAGGTGGGCCCGCCAATGTGACTTATGGCATGTACCCTTTACCGGCTTCGAACCTGAGTGGAGTCCCGTCTAATGGATCAAATGGTCCTGCTGTCGTGATGGTGTATCCGTTTGAGCAAAATGCTGGGTTTTCTTCACACAGTGAGCAGCTCGAGTTCGGGTCGTTTGGTCCTGCGGGATTTGCGGGTATGAATGAGCAATCGCCACGGGCTGAAGGAAGTATTTCGAGGGGGGCGTTAGAGGAACATAGGTTATATGGGGCATCCATTCAACGGTCTTCACCAGATCAGCCATCGTCACCCCATCATCAAAGGTAACTATTCCGCTTCAAGTTTTCTGTTTCTTTTTTCTTTTTTCTTTTTAATTATTATCGCTTAGTAGTAGTCAAGAAATGTGCCTTGGTGCTGATAGAGATGCACAAAAAAGCCCGAAGCTCGAAGGCCGGGCCTAATAATCTCGAACCCTGGCCCAGGACCGGCGTTAAAGCCCGATCAGGCAAACATTTTTTTTCCTAAGGCCCAGTTGAAGTCTGGAAATCACGGCCAGGAAAAGCCGGGTCGGTCCATCTTTCAACCCAAAAGCCCGGCCCGGGCCTGAAAAAGCTTTTTTTCTTTGCTTACTGAAAGGCTCATTCCACAAAATAATATGTAAGCTTTGACTTGACTCGATGGCTTGCCAAGCCTGAAAAGCATATGCTCGGGGCATGGTTTGCCTAAGGCTCGAACCCTGGCTTTAGGCTCTGTTTTTGTGGGCAGTTATAGGCTTGGCTCGGTTCCTGTGAGTTTGGATAGCTTTGTATACGCTTCAGCCGTGGCTTGCTTCGTATGGATAACATTGGCAGCTTTTAAACAGAATTATATATATATATATATATAGAGAGAGAGAGAGAGAGAGGTTTAAACGTGAACAGTGACAAAATAAGAAAACAGCAAAATCACATGTGATTTGACCCTATTTTGTTACTGTTCTTGTATGAACCTGACTGCTCTCTCTCTCTACCTATATATATATATATGTATATGTATATACTATCCCTAAAAGATTGCAATTAGAAGGGGGTTTCGCAGGGCCAAGACTAGTGAGCTAAATAAATATGAAATATTCTGCAGCTGATATAGGTTTGGGTGCATTTGGCTCATCTAAGGTCGACTCATTTAGGTTCACCAAGCTGAACTAGACTAGGATCAAGTTCGGCTTAGATAGTCATTAGTCTTCTTACGCTCGGCTCACCAAACTTTATTGACGAGTTGGCTAATTATTCTTGTGAAACTATGGATCCATTTCGAAATTACATCAGGCACTTTACAGTTTGCATTTCGTTACAGAATTCGTCCCTGGTCCTAATGGGCGTTGAGTTTATTTCGTTTTAGTGCCCCATGTGCTAGTCACTTGAGGGTATTTTGGTCATTTTTCAAAATCGTGTGGCTGATGCTGTTCGATTTTTTTGGTGTAATGGGTTGCCATGCAAAGGAATATTCCAGTGATAGAACAAGGATTTTCGGTTTTAGGGGTTCTAATTTGAGGGTTTTGATGTTCTTGACGATGTTGATTTTAGGGTTTTGTATCACAACCTTTTGGAACGAAGCAAAATGTTCATGGTTTTGTTCTTGATGTTCGTTGTAAGCTTCATTGCAGAAAGGATTTGGGGGTGTTTCGAGTATTTGATTTTGTTTTGATTTTTGGTGGTAAATTGGAAGAAACAAGGTAGTCGGTGACGGTGGTGTTTGGCGGTTGTGGTGGAGGCCGGATGGTGTTTGATTTTTTCTTTTTTTGAAATGATTTACATACTTGTACAATAAAATGAATTTTTATAAAGGAAAATGGAAAATGACCAAAATGCCCTCACGTGACTAGCATGTGGGGGCACTTAACAGAATAACTTTACGCTCGTTAGGGCCAGAGACGGAATCCGTAATGAAATGCGAACTATAGGGTTTGTCTGATGTAACTTCGAAAGTTAGAGTGACGAAAAACCAGAATTTTCGCAAACCACGAAGACGGTTTTCGTAGTTTAGTCTATTCATTTTGTGGGTGCCATTCTTTTCGCTAAAAGAACGAACCAAATCAAACGTACCCAGTAATATCCCACTCGTAAGTACGCATGATCCCCGAGTTATACATAAAGTTATGGGAAATGACTCATGTACCCCCCCCCCCCCCCCCCAAACACACACACACACAATGAAAGTAGGGGCGATTTATTTGAGTCCGAAATTTGATGTGTTTCAACCGTTGATGACAGGAGGGTATGATTGTTTGTTTATCCATCGTGGTTGTTCAAAGTATTGATTAAGCAAGACAGCGAGAACTGCGAAAAAAGGTGACTTTTGGGAACTAGAAAACGATGATGAAAGAAAGCAGCAGCAGGTCGTGGGTGCCACCGGAGTCATCTCGTGCATGTTCTTGATTTTCGCTCTCATGTGCTAGCGGATGTGGTTCTATGTAAAACTATGGTGACGGTCGATGGCGTGGCCGTGGGGAGAGAAGTCTTGTTTTTCCGTTGGCGGCTAAAGGGTGGTGAACGGTGGCCACTACCGCCGATATGTAGTTTTAACTCAAGTTACAAGGTCTTTCTTTTTTTACCCTGTTATACATTTCTTACCATGTTTTTTTTTTTACCAATGATGATGTTAGGGTTTTTAGTACAGAAGAAAGATTTGTACCAATTTCTATGGACCCTTTTGTCATGTAGCATTTACAGTTAATGATGATAGAAGTTTCACAATTTCTGTCATGTCTCTTTTTTTATTGGCTGACTGTGGGTATCTGGGCTAGTTTGTGTATACCGACTAAACCCCTGGGCTAGTAGGCGGCCACAAATAGCCTTGGGCTGTTTGGCAGAATGATTTGGTGCAGGATGATTAAGTGGTCAAAATGATTAAGAGACTCTTATGATATAGTGTAAAATTAAAATATGGTTGTTTCGTAATTGTTCAGAATGAAAGTAGGGTGCTGAATGGTTAAAGGAGTCCCAAGGTATAAAACCATTAAGATGATTTTAGAACCATTAAGAGAAGACTTTTTTTTGGCCAAAACAAGATTCATCTTTTAACGATTCAAATGTTGTCTCTTAATGGAACTACTAAGAGGTAAACAACAACTCTTTAGTCTTCGTAGGTGAACCTCCATGGTCATAAGGGATTTGGCAGCGCCTGAATTTGAACGAAGATGAGACTTTTTATTACATGCCCTGAGCTTTTTTCATGTGTTCTTTTTTTAATTAGGTAACTGAGGGTATCCAGGCTAGCTTATGCACACCGACTAATCCTCTGAACGACTATCAATCGCCTGGAATCATCGTAGGTGAACAGGGGAAGAAGAGATTTCCACCCATCTTCTTGAGCCTATCAACTGTCATAAGGCTTTATAGCTCTTTGGTGGTGTTGGTTTAGTATGTAGAGATGGAAAAACCGGTTAACTAGTTAAGCCTCTAATAGGTTCCTATTGGTCTCGGTTTGATCGGTTACCGGGTGAATATGTGGATTATCAAGTAAGAACATCTTCAACAAATGCTTCAAAATTTCTTTGAAATAGAGAATTTAGATTCAAAATCTTCAAAATTACATTTAACTCTAACAACTTCTTCATTTTGAAAATTACAATATTAATTATATTATTAAAATATTTTATAAATTTTGTTTCTCTTAAACATTTAATTTCAAGATTTCTTATTGTTTGGAAAAATAAATGGAAGTAGTTTTCTCACAATAATCATTTTTAGGAGTTATCTAATTTGGACGATTTTACGCTTTCTCCCTATACTCATTCCATTTTGGAAACAAGTTTTAGAGAACCTATTGGAGCAAAATAGGGGAAAAAATAGTGATTTTTTCTCTGTTTTTAGCTTCAATAGATTCTCTATATTGTTCTTTAGAATAAAGAAAACAGATATATAAAGGGTTTTTTTATGTTACCAATGATGAGAAATTCATAGAATACTACAATGATATACATTATGTTAGAGACGAGTGTAATTTTATTGAACGATTTTAACTTTTAGTTCTATATTTTAGAGAAATTATAGAAAATCTATTGGAAATGCTCTTAAATAACCGGTTCTCATGGTCCTAGTATACAACCAGTTTGATCTGACCAGACCCTATTCAGTCAAAACCGGTCAACATGTCATCCAGACATATAACCTTAAAATGAGATTTTAATTAAATTCATGAATGATTCAGAACCTACATACACAAGCTTTTTACTAATTTACAACAGAAATATATGGTTGATTTGTTCCAAAAAATTTGCATATTCTCTTTTTCTACTTTTTCAAAATGCCAATACTCTGCAAATCAAAACTTGTTACAATTTCATGTTATTACCATCCTTGGATCTTTATTTAGAGCGCAAACCGGGAACGTTTTTGAGTCCCATTTTACCGAGGACAAGCCTTGAAATTGCTGGTGGAGTATCGAGCCCCATGCTTCGGCTGAACTCATTCGCGAGCTCCACGAGCCTCTGCTTGTCCTTGCCGACGGTCTTGTTGGAGTTGTAATACCCCAACCATGCCTGGTATGCAGATTCTTTGTTTTTCATATCCACATACGACAACGCTCTCTCCACCTAATCAATTTGAAGTTAGTTTGTAATCTAGATGTACTTAAAAAAAAACAGAACGGTTACCATGTTTTTTTTTTTTTTTTGGAGAGGGTATCCCAGACCACATCGGGCCCAGACTAATCCCTGGCAATATGGGCCGAAGCCCGACTGCTAAAGAACGGTTACCATGTTGCGGGTAGAGTCTAGCCTCTTGGTTCAAACCTCACAAAATATGAGGAGCATGTGTGAGTATTTACGGTATATAACTATTATATAGTTAAAAGAACGCAGATTATAACCCTTTGGGGTAACTCAACCAGTAAAGATCTTGGATTTTGCTTCCTAGTGATCACCAGTTCAAGTTCCCTCAAGGCAACTAGAGATTTTTCCTGGCTGTTAACCGCGGCCCCATGGAATTAGTCAAGTTGGAGTTGGTTTCTAGGTGTACACAAAAACACAGATGACGGTTCGGGTTATTGGTAGAGCCCAACCTCCGAGAAGATCAAGGGTTCAAACCCGCCAAAGGTGAGAAGCGTGTGCGAGTATTTGCAGTATATAAATATTATATACTTAAAGGGACACATATGTTTATTTGGTAGACAAGTACCCATGTATTTTGTATGTAATTTTGATGATTTCTTATAATATAAACCTTCTATGATGGATTTGTGGTCACTTTTGATATAAAAAAAGGGCCCTTGCCTAATATACTCCACCAGGTCTGAAAAGGGTGTTGATCCGATTCCCATTTTTTTGTTTGTAATGTACTCTTAGAACAATCGTTCCGGTACCTCAGATGTGGCATCTCAAACATTTAAGAGCCTGGTTTACATGAGTATGCATGAAAATGTACCTTGGCCTGATTCTTATTTTGTGTCAAGTACTTAAAAGTCTAAATGTTTGAGATATAGTATCAAAATGAAATTTTTTGTCGTACGTTACACGAAATAATAATCGGAAAAAAGTACATTAAATTTTCATGCAATTTTTGAAAAATTAAGGTTAAACAACCCATCAATTTGTTGGGTTCTAAACTGGTATAGGTTCAGTCACAGATTTAGCCCCTAAAGTATAACCATATTTGTGAGGAACACGTAGCAGTAGAAAACACTGCTCATGCCCCCAACAAACATCATAAAGGGCCGGAAAAACAGCAATTTCCGTGAACACGTCCCAATTTCAACGAGATGGGGCCAAGAATAAAAGTGATATACCTTGACAAGGGACAAGTTCATATGAGAACCTGGGATTCAACTATTCATGAGTTATTCATGATAAATAATAGATATTCATCATTATTATGAATAACTCGTGAATGGTTGGTTCCCAACTTCCCATGTTCTCAAAATATTTACATATAGGACAGAAAGTAGACCTTTTTGGCACAGGTATTATGTTCCCATAGGCCCTACAAGTTCAGAATGCTGCAGCTAATAGCATACGAAAAAAAATATCATCTAAAAACTAACCTTTTTCTTTGTGTCTGGATCGACCAGAGGTATGTCGGCTTTTGAAATTGGCAAATCCGCAAGGGTAGACAAAAAGAATTGCTCCCAGGGTGCTAGCATCAATATCCCTTGCCCTTCCTTACCTTTACGGCCAGTTCTTCCAAGCCGATGTATGTATTGAGCTTTATCAGATGGAAGGCCAACCTGCAAGTGTAAGTATGTGTTGAGTACTACTAGTTGTGTACCCATGTGATGCAGCTGGATGCAAGATTTTCTTGTAAAATGAAAATGGAAGATTGATGCAATTTTTTCATTAAAAAAGAAAATCTGAAATTTATGCTTGAATAAAATAAATTACAAGTAGTGATTGAGCATTTCTTGCTAATATGAATACCTGGTAAAAAAACCAAAACAATATATTGATGTTATTCTCAAATGAAAGATTATAAAATATCGCTTTTTGGTATAATTTGTTTAATTCAAAATTTTATTATGATTCAAACATTTCATATTCAAAAATAAAGATGAATATTTATACTCGTTTTAAAGGAGTAATTTTCTAGGTGAGGATAAAGATAATTATGGACACGTTTGTCGTATTAGTAGGCTCAACGATTATCTTGTATTTGACCGTGTTTATCAGTTGATTATTAGTTAGTTTTATGGAGTTGAAAGAGCTTTAAAAAATTATACGTCTGCAGTAATCTATATCTATACTATATTATAAAGATGGCATAAAAAACTCTTAATTACAACTCACTATGCTTTATGTACTATCATTTAAAGCTATCTACTTAAAATCTCTTAAAAATAACTACTAAAGCCTAATATACTACCTGTAAAGCTTTTAACCCTAATTAATATATTTCATCCTTATCCCCCAAAATCCTTATCTCTAATCCCCAAATCCTAAAATTATGAAATTTGAATTCTGATAAAAATAATCAAAACAGAATAAACATCTCAATTTAAATATAAAAAATTTAAAATATATAAGATAATTAATGAATTTTAACAAACTACTTAATTTTTTTTTATATAAAAAACATTATATTTTTAAGCCTAAATTAAACAAATTTATATATAAAAAAAACCATTATCACTCGATAAAAACCATCTGTAAATCAATAAAAAACAAAAAATAAAAATAAACATTAAAATCGTGATGTATCTTGCTGCATTGCGCGAGTACGCTTCTAGTTACTTGTAAATTTGAAATCTAAACCCTAATTTAAGTATAAAGCAATACCTGAATAACAAGTGTTACATCTGGATAATCGACTCCACGTGCAGACACATCAGATGTTACCAGAATAAGACCCTTTGATTTCCGGAATTCATCAGAAACCTGAGTCCTGTAGCTTTGGGACTTTCTGGAATGTATTTCTCGGACGTTTAACTTCAGCTGACCAAGAAGGTCAGCCACCAATTTGGTGACCATGGCAGTCGTGCAAAACACAAGAACCTGCAAAAATGTATCATCAAATAGTTGACTTCAATGTACCAACATTCAAACAAAATGCAACCATAATTGAAATTGTATATTGACCAAATGATAACAGTGTCAGCTGTAAAGGCACCATCTAAGGGGTCGTTTGGTTGTTTTTTCCATTAAGTTCTGTATGGATTAAACTAACTTGCTGTTTGTTTGTTGTGCTAGATAAACTGTATGAATGATATAAATGACCAACTTTACCTTATTGTTTGTTTTTCCCATTAAACTCATGTCTTTGTATTATATAAATCATAAATGATTGTTCATCATTTCATTTTTTTGTTCTTTATCACTATTCTCATTAACAAATGAATTTTCGAGAGTGAAGAAGCCATACAAGTCAAAAGATCATAAAGTTCATGGCAACCTAAAAATTGGACAATCAAACCAACTACGGTCGTCCAACTTCTGGCACTAAAAAGACTTGGACTTTCACATTTCATTCACAACTTATCTATATTATAAGGACGGGCAAATAAAAAAATGGAACAAAAATCAGAGACCATTCAATCGAAGACAGAGGCAACATGTTCTAAGCTCCAGAACAAGAAACAGACCTTATAGTCGGGATCATCCGTGATATGATCTTTCAGAAGAGTGTAGAGCAGTGAAAATTGCTTCTCCAATGGAGCAACTAGATGCTTTTGTTGGACCTTAAAAAACATCATTGGACAGACAATTTTAATGAAATGGTGAATCAAATGGATTTAGTATAAACTTCAAAACGGCCAAAGATAATACCTGTGTGTGTGTCTCTTCGCTACCTTCTTCAACTGTGTTGATATATTCATGATCTCTTTTCAAAGCAATATGACAAATTTGCCGAACCTTCACATCAGAAGAAGCTTTCATGAGACATCTTGATTTGAAAGAAATGGCATCACAAAAATTTATATAAAGAAATTACCACACTGAAATAAGAAAGAAACCTCAGGTGGGACAGTGGCTGAAAATAGGAGCGTCTGTCGCTGTTTCGGGACAGCTGCTATGATATTCTCGATATCTTTGCGGAATCCCATGTCCAATAAATGATCAGCTTCATCAAGAACCAAAATCTTAACGCCATTCATCCGAGTGGCAAATCCAGAAGTGTTCATAATATGATCTTTAAGCCTTCCAGGAGTCGCTACAAGGATCTGAGTTTCAAGTGGGAAATCAAACAATGTAAAAATTAGCATAATTTGCAAAGTAACTCAAGAATTGTAAAAATGTCAATTTTTGATGTTAAAATGTATTCATTAGCCCTCAATGATGTGTTTGGTATGCGGACAGGACTGCTTAATTTGACATGGGCAGTTTATCTATCTATACTATATTATAAAGCATCTACAAAAAAACTCTTAAAAACAATTGCTAAAGCTTAATGTACCGCTATTTAATGCTAATTACTTAAAATCTCTAAAAAACAATAATTAAAGTTTTATGTACTACATTTAATGCTATTTATTAGCTTATCCTTATCTCTAACCACTTTAACTCCCCTAAACTCACTCCCAGGGTCAACTCCCCTAAAATCACTCATCGCGATAAAAATCAAATTTTAAATATAAAAAATCTAAATATAATTAAGAAAATCTAACATAATATTTAATGTTTATTTTATAAAAAAAACTTTATATTATTAAACCTAAAATAAATTACATTATTATTAAACTATCGAAGAAACTCTTAAGAACAAGCTTTGATGCATTAACTACTCTTTATTGATACACATTACTTGAAATTCGAGATTACAAGTCATGATGCATGAATACAAATTTCTAAAGCTATATGTTTGAATTCATAACTAACTGATAAACATAATCAAAACAAGAATTTAAAATATATAAGATAATCATTGAATTCTTCGCATAATTAAATACAAGATAAAAATCAAATTTTAAATATAAAAAATCTAAATATTTTTACTCGTCCCTCGTGCCAAATGGCATCCGAGCAAACTATGCCCTGTCATTCTTTCTTTCAGGAAGGACAGACTAGATATAGGTTCATTTTTACTTCCTCGGTGGTTAAATACCAGTGGGGTTGGTTGTCATCTTCCAAAATATACTAAGAAAGTAAAGGCAGATGCCAAGGATTAACCAGAGCAACAGGAACTGACCTGGCATGGGTTTGCCTGAATGCGCCTTTGTTCTGTAGCAAGTCTGGTGCCTCCAATAACAACTTGAACACCCACAGAAGGATGATACTTCAACAGTTTGTTAGCCTCCATTGCAGCCTGACTTGCAAGCTCTCTAGTAGGGCATATGATAAGGACTACAATTGGAGGCCACCTTTCATCACGGCCAACAGGTGGTGAATTCACAACTACTTCAATTGATGGCAGCTGAAATTAAGAGTAACTTAATAAAATTACTTCCTTCCCAAGCAAGTCCTACTTTGGTGCTCCCTCCGTCCCAACATAAATGTCCACAATGAGAAAGACACATGGTAGCTACTAGATTTTATTAATCAACTAAATGACAATATTACCCTTGATAATAGAGAGTAATAAATTTCTCCATCACATAACTAAGGGTAGAATTGGAAAGTAGGCAATTACTTTTTAAAGTGCACTTATTTTAGTGCAAACTAAAGTGGGAGTATAAAATAGTCCATTTTTTGAAAGTGTTAAACTTCTATAAAAGGGCAAAACCTCCATTGAGAAGGGAATTGCTTCCTTGTTACAAAGGTGATGTTATTTGATCAAATGAAGGTATTCAATTTTCCGATGCTAGGTAACAGTGTATTACCAGAAATGCAACAGTTTTTCCGGTCCCTGTCCTAGCCTTGGCCAACACATCCTTCCCTACAAAAAAGAAACGGTTACGACAAAGATGGCCATAAATCAGAAATCTGTAGATCAAATTCATTACTTCATCATATTCATTGCGGAACAAGAGACATGCATTTAGCCTATTGGGGTCAAAACTGTTACTTTCCAAATGAAAATTCAAGTGGCCATTGCTATAACTTATAAGATTTATCAGTCAAATTTTTGCATTATGAAGTTTAATTTAGTTATCAAATACGATTAATTTAGTGTACCTGTGCCCATCGGAAGTAGAAAAATAGTTTCTTTTTACCTCAAAGATCAGCATATATTTTTTTTCTACTGCAACACTTTTAATATAAGGAAGGGTAATTGACATGAAATAATCATGACAAATTACTCAAAGTCTGACTCCTCGTTCCACGTTAGTATTTCTTTCGGAATACACAAACCTTTGAGAATAACAGGAAGTGTTGCCTCCTGTACGATGGTCATCTTATCATATCCAGCATCCTTAATTGCTTTTAGAGACAACGGTGAAACTGAACATTGATCAAACCTGTGGGAAATTCAGATGCATATACTCAGAAATGACTCAAATAATTCCCAACACTCTATAATGGATAGACCATACCAAAAGGACCCGGAATATCCCACTCAACGGTAGGTTGGGGGTGGGGGGAGGAAGATGTAGGCAGACCTAACCTCTGGCAAACAAGTCAGAGTGGTTGTTTCCAAGAACACACTACAATAGATGAATTTCGAAATCCGGGGTTCTCTGGAAGTAGGCTTAAACATGCAATGTTCTTAAACAGATGCAGTATACAAAGACCATAGACATCATAAATAGATTACAGGTTTAGCATCACAAGGGTAATGATGAATAGCATAACGATATCAAAATAGGATGCAGGGGTGCTTCAAGTGTGTTTGGTAAGCGGGACATGATAGAACAAAAACTTGTCCTACGTTTGGCATGGCATTAGACTAGACAACACAGCACTGAGTGGGACAAAAATGCATTTATCTGTTCCACCAAAATAGGTGAAAAAAGATCAGAGAGATAAATAGGAACGGTAAATTACTGATCTACCTATGTCAAATTTAAACCCTCAAGCCTTAAGCAATTCTTTCACCCAGCTACCTCAGAGCATACCACACCCACCCCAAGTCCCAACTAGTCTCACCCAGTCCTCCGTCTGCGTACCAAACATATCCCAACTGCTTGCCAAATCCTTGTATCAGGTGCTCTGGGATGCAGTTCTTTGGGGCTGCAGGGGGGTTGATTGTATCCCAATTCTTAAGACATTGACCATGAATTTACGTGGTAACGATAATCAAATTAGTAAGGACAATCTTAATCTTTCTATTGCCAGAAAAGGAAACGAGTCACTATTTGTAGAACTAGAAACAAAGGCTAAAATCCAACACAAACTTTAACTCTTATGATCACAAACACATAAGGCCTATTTAGCACACCTGGTCTCACTTAGATAAGATTCATTTCCATCAGTAGAAACTCTTGGCAAACTCGTGGCGCCATCCTCAATGTCCAATCCAGACAAAGAAAGTCCCTTTCCTAAAACCACATCATCATCCTCTTCATCATCTTCGTACTCATCATTATCTTCTTCATCACTGATCAATTCTTTATAATTATGCATTAATATCTTTTCTCCCTCTTCATCATCCCCATCTTCTTCATCGGACATCATCAAACTTCCTGCTCCCATTCTCTTAACACCTGTTCTTACTCCACCACCACCTCCTCCTCTGCTCCCTCTAACACTCCCACCGAACCTATCATCATCTCTCCAATTCGACACAAATCGATCATTTTCTCTCTCTGGATCACGCACGTATCGCTCTTTCTCTTTAGGAAACGAATCAAACGAACCCCAATTTCCATTTCCCCTATTTGAATCACGAGAAAAACTATCATTTCTTCTCCCTACTTCACCCCCTAATCTCCCTCTCCCTCTACCACTCCCACCAAACCTATCATCTCTCCTATTCGACACAAATCGATCATCTTCTCTCTCTGTATCACGCCCGTATCGCTCTTTGGAATCAAAATAGGAACCCCAGTTTCCATTTTCCCTATTTGAATCGCGAGAAAAACCATCATTTCTCCTCCCTGTTTCGCCCCCAAATCTCCCTCTCCCTCTCCCAGATAAATTACTTGACCCCCTCCCTCCTCTTCCATTTTCAAACCGATTTTCCCTCCTAGACACAGATCCTTCATCCCTACTCCCAAATTCACCACCAAATCGCCCTCTTCCTCTTGAACTACCACTAAAAGAATCCCTATTTCCACCTCCTCCTCTTGAACTACCACCATAAGAACCCCTATTTCCACCTCCTCTTGAACCACCACCATAAGAATCCCTATTTCCACCTCCTCTTGAACCACCACCATAAGAATCCCTATTCCCACCTCCTCTTGAACTACCACCAAAAGAACCTCTATTTCCACCTCCTCTTTCTCTGTTACCATACCCTCCATTATAATCATCAGACCTCTTCACACCTGAACCACCCCTCCCACCTCTATCGCCACTTCTCCACTCATCGTCGCTCTCGCTGTACGAACTTTTCTTAAACCAGCCACTAAGTTCAGCTTCATCCTCAATTAAGCTTTTGGCAGCCCTAATTTCAGATCCAGATTTCGAAATCCTTAACTCCGGCTGGACTGTCGTCATCAATTTCGGAAACCCTAGGTTATCTGAAGATGATAGAGATTGAGAATTTAGTCTATCAGGAAAAGCGCGAGTGAAAACCGTACCGATTCTGGATAACGAAGAGTTGGTTTGCATGGTGATAAGAGTTACCGGAAGTGAAGATGAATTGAGCAGATGGAATTGAGGCAGTGAAAGGAGATTAACTGGCATGCTACGGCGGAAACGGAAACCGAAATTTCCCGGCGATAGGTGGCGGTGCGGTGGCGGTGGTGGCCGGAGAATTTTGTTGAAGCGGAGGAGATAAGGTGAGAAAATGGAGAGAGGGTTTTAGGCCCTCTAGAATGAGAGGGTTTAAGATTGTTGATGATGCAGGATAAGGTTATTTATATTTTGCAGGGGATGAAATGATACGACGTCGTGCTGTCTCAGATAAAGTTCTTTTGAGTAAATTACGAATTTAGTCCCTGTGGTTTGTTGTTTGTAACGGTTTTTGTCCCTTATTTTTTAAAGTGTGTCTTTTCATCATCATGGTTTATAATTTATTGCTTTTTTCATCCCTCGAAATAAATGCGTCAAAAAAATCGTCAAATAATAGATATTTTGATCTTTTTACTATTTTATATTGTTTTCCATCAAAAATTAATAACAATGTATATTATCATAAATATTCAGATTATAATAAATGAACTTTCATCATTTTCAAAAATGCCTCAATCGATTGGTTTTAATGATTTGTAACAATTAAATGATTTATATTTGAAACCTCAAACCTCTTATCTATATCTATACTATATTATAAAGTACAGATAAAAAACTCTTAAATACAAATTATTAGGCACAAGGTACCATCATTTTATGCAAGATTTTAAAAATATTTTAATTTACAAGTATCAAATCACAAGATATATATTACTACTGCAGGCTTCTAACACCCACCAATTTGGTATGTACAGAGTCTTCCTTTTATGCAGGTCTTTCCATGTATCACTATTAATTAATATATTACATTACTATAAATTTGTTTTAATTATATTATTAAATATGTAATTGGTTATTTTTCTAGACGTCATTAAAATATATAAGATAATCATTGAATTCTAACAAAATACTTAATTTTTTTTTATATAAAAAACATTATATTATTAAGTCTAAATTAAAAAAAATTATAAAAAAACATTATTACATTCTCAAAATAATCCAAAATCGTACTGTAAATCGACAAAAAAACAAATAATAAAATGAAACATTAAAATTGTGATGTATTTCGCTGCATTGCACAAGTACGCTTTTAGTCTCTCTCTCTCTCTCTCTCTCTCTTTCTATATATATATAGGGTTAGATTTTGTGGGAAAACGCAAAAATTGAAAAACTAAGAGCATCTCCAACAGTTTTGCTAAAATAGAAAAAATTGGGTTTTTGTTCTCTAAACCTCTCCAACAGCTTTGCTATCTTCTTTGTTATAAGAGCATCTCCAACAGCATTGCTATAATAGAAAAAAATGACTTTTTCTTTACTATTTCTCTCCAACAGCTTTGCTAAAAGGTTTGCTAAAATAGAGAAAGGGCAAAAAATCTCTAAATATAGAGAATTCTCTATAATCCCTAAAGTACAGAGAGAAACTATTATTTTAATCAATCCAACCAATAAAATTCAATTTTTAACATTTTATTTTAAGTTTTTTTAAAAAAAATGTATTGGGATGATAAATTATGGAATATTATAATAATATAAATAATGATTGATTCTCTAAAATAAAATAGAAAAACTGTTGGAGTTAGAAAAAAATGTTTTTAGAAATTTTGACTTTCCATTCTCTATTTTAGAAAAAATTTAGAAATGTTGTTGGAGATAATATTCCATAATTTATCATCCCAATACATTTTAAAAAAAAAACTTCAAATAACATGTTAAAAATTGAATTTTATTGGTTGAATTGATTAAAATAATAGTTTCTCTCTTTACTTTAGGGATTATAGAGAATTCTTTATATTTAGAGATTTTTTTCCCTTTCTCTATTTTAGCAAACCTTTTAGCAAAACTGTTGGAGAGAAATAGCAAAGAAAATGTCATTTTTTCTATTATAGCAATGCTGTTGGAGATGCTCTAATAGAAAAAACTTGAAAATTTTCCAAGTTTAATGAATTCTCTAAAACTTGATGGTAGGAGAGAAAAATAATTATTTTATTCAATCCCATCAATGAGATTTAATTTTATATTAAGTTTTTTTTAAATGTATTGGGATGATAAATTATTGAATATTATAATAATATAAGTTGTTTTAAAATCTCTAAAATAGAAAATCTGTTGGAGTTGAATGTAATATTTTTTAGAGATTTTCACTTTTAATTCTCTATTTTAGAGAAATTATAGCAAAGCTGTTGGAGATGTTATAAGAAACACCTTAATAATCATTCATTTGTATGATGTGCACATATGCATACAGATAATTTGTAAGTAATTTTTCATGTATACACATGTGCATAACATGCACACATGCATAGGAAATCAGAAAACATCTACAATTACTTGTATGCACGTGTTCATACTATGCATATGAATGGTTATTAAGGTATTTCTCATTTTTTTCCCTTTTTTATACATGTCATTCTCAAACGGTAAGGTAAGTGATATTGGTAAATATTCACCCGATAAACATTTAGTAAACAACCCCTTAGTTTGCAAAAGATTGTGAACCAACTCATCATTACGCACAACTCAACCTTAACAGCTAGGCAAGCTTAAATAAACTGAATCGCTGACCCATACAAGTCAATTTATATGGTTTATATATCCGAGTCCTTCAATTATATATACTCTTGACTACAAAATATATCCCCTATGGTTCACAAATTGTAAAATTTACTTTCTCCTTCAAATCGACCAACATTTTAATATGATCAAAAGCCAACATCATATAAAGTTATAAAGTGGTTGAATAACATGGTAAAAGAATTAGGGGTGGACTTGATGCGATACCAAGTTTTTTTCTTCAATACCATGTACCAACCAATTGTATTTGATACCATTTTTTTCAGTTGATATATGTTGGTACTGACATTGTAACAATTCCGAGATACATATATGAAAACTTGCAATTTTGTTCACATTGAGTTTGCAGGTAACACATGTCACGTTTAAGGTTTTTTTTTATTGCAAGAAATAAAAGTTGAAAGCATTTGAATGCTAAAATAAAAAAGTTAAAGGTGTGATGTTTAATATTCAACACATCAAAAATACAAAAACTCATAAGTAATTAAATAAATTGGTACCTGGTATCACTGTAATATGAAACTTCCAATACTGTGTATCAACCAAATTTTCATACTTTGTACGATATTATCAACCGAACGCAATTGATATCAAATTAATTGGTACCTAAAAAACACACATGATCTATACTTGAAGATATAACAAACCTTTTAATTATGACTTATGAGGTTATGTAGACAATGATCAAAGATGAACCAAAATAAGAAGGTGGGAATTGAACTGAGCATTCTACAAAAACATCACAGCAGAAAATTTGCACTTACCCTTTTCCTATTGACTAGGATTATACTTAAAATGTCGAAAATTTTCTAAAACCGAATAACACACCTGAACCAAAACGGTTTCAGGTTAAACGATTTAGTTTCAATTATTATTTTACTATAACAGTTAAACCCAAAAGCAAATTATACCATAATTTTATATATTTTATATCTAGATAATTGGTTTGAGGCTTTGAGCATATAAAATAAAACAATTAATATATTATAAACCATTTTATATTAAGGCTAAAATAACAAAATATTGAGATGCCTAATCTTGAAATGGATTTTGAGATGAATTTATTTCTTTTGGTTTTGGTAGAAAAAAAGAAATCAAATATGTAGGTGCTTATAAAAGTTTGAACGGTTTCTTTTAAGTATAAAACCAAGTCATTTGTTAAGAGTGATTTTTGTTGGAAAATTTTTAGTAAAAATGTGATTTTTTACTAACTTTGGACACAATTAAATACATGTATATGTATTGTATATATCTAACTCTTCGTGGGTTTGTGTTCTCCTATATGAGAGCTTCGAAACGATATATTGTGTGTCCAAAACGGAATATGTGTGAATGAGATATCGATGCTCAAAGTTGAGTGTTTGGGATGAAAATTGGCAAAACCAAGTGTGTGTGGGAACTTGTCCCACATAGGAAAGAGGACCAAATTTTATGAGGTTTATAACCTTAGATGTGGAAGGAGCTTACAAGCTCTTTGTTTGGTTTTACTCCTTCACCTACCCACGCACAGGGGGGTGCCGATTGTGGCTTTCGTAGGCTAAAAGCGGCGAACTTGTGCATGGGCTCGACCTGCAGACACGAATGCAGCTCCGAAATCTTGTGCTCGCGCAGCTTGGTTTTTGTGAAATTTTTGTTTTGATCCAGTGCAGTTCGCGAGTTAGGTCGCGGGTTTACCCGCGCCATAAGTCGCGCCATCTTCTGTTTGTGGACAATAAACAGTGAATCCCGCGAGTTGTGCTGCGACTTTAACCGCGCCGTAAGTCGCGATGTCCACTGTCTTCAGGACGAGAAACTGTGCACCACGCGGGTTGTGCCGCGAGTTTACCCGCGTGGTAAGTCGCGACATTCACTGTTTTCGAATCCGTTTCGTTACTCCCAACTGATACTCATTGATGATTAAGATTAATATGAATGATGGTAATTAAAAATATTTTAATTACTGATTAATATCATATTAAGTTGTCGTTTTTGATATCGAGTATATAATGGAAGTTCTGGTTCATTTCTCGACACACGAGACTCGATATACCGAACAATGCATATTCTCTCTAATCCTCTCTGCATACGGTTTCTCTCCAGCGATTTTCCAGGCAAAGTGGTAATATCCGGCAGTTCAACTGTTCACGCTGTTGTACCCTGGGAACAGACGGCGAATCTGTTTAAGGGAATCGTGTTCAACACGAGCCTCATCATCGTTTGAATCGATATACAGTTTATTCGTTTTAATTCTTTTAGTCGATTCCCTTATATCCGTTATCTAATCATTATCTAATCATTTTGTTGATTTCATTTGATTATTACTTTCGTTGTAATATTTATATGTATTATTGAAATACATATAGTGGAATTATTACTAACAATTTTTTATTTCTAAGTTAAATCTAGCATTTTCTTTTTAATTTTTGACTGGGGTGAAGAAACCTCATTAATTTGTATGTGGCTCCGCCACTGATTGAACATATACACGAAAAACAAATAATAAGGGGTTGTTTGTTTACCTCTTAATGGTTTCATTAAATTAAGAGGTAACCTCTGAATCACTAAGAGTTGAATCATGTTTGGCAAAAAAAAAAAGTATGTCTCTTAATGGTTCCATATCTTGGGTCTCCCTTAACCATTAAACACCCTGATTTCATTTTGAACAATTACCAAACAATTATATTTTATTTTGCACTATATCATAAGAGTCTCTTAATCATTCTGACCACTTAATCATTCTGCATAAACCATTCAGCAATTATCAAATAGCCCCGAAGTCATATAGAGATGAAGAAGAGATTTAAAGTTAATACATATAAAGAGTGTGATAATCTAATCGTCTGACATACATATTAATAAGAGACTTAACGATCATATTAAAACGACTGAAACAAAGGGTGTCAGATTCGTCAAGTTAGATTGGGTTTAAATGACTGTAACCCAATTCAAACCCAATACTTACGGTTTAAAATTTTTACAATTCTGAATATAGGTTGGGTTGCAACCCTAAAGACCACCACCAAACATCATCATCAGTGGGAAAATCAAGTCTATTGTCGAAAAGCTCCTTTGCACGTTCTTGCAAGGTACCCTTAAATCTTAATCCCCTATATTCAAGCTCAGATCTAAGCCTTCTCATGCCTAGAATCTACAAGTCACCAAAAAGGAAGTAAATAAATTAATTTACACTAAAAATATGGGAAATTGAGGGTGTGTTTGGGATTGCTTATTTAAAACAAATTATGTTTATTTTAAAAAGTGTTTATCAACTTATATGGTGTCAAACCGGAGTTTTTAAAAAAGTGTTTGGATTAGCTTATTGTGGTACCAAAACGTAATAAGCTAATAAGTTGTTATTTAAAGGTGTTTAGGATTGTTTATACATATAAAATAACCAAAAAAATCATAACCATTTTTCAAACAACCAAATGACTTATCAAAAAGTGTTTTTTAGCGGTTTGACATCACTATAAGCCATTTTAATTTTTCCTTGTCCAAACACTCAAAAGTGCTTATCTTCTGTGTCAAATCGCAATAAGCTAAAAAACACCTCAAATAATCAATCCCAAACACCCCCTAGACTAAAACAGCCAAAATACGCATTTAAATTGGTGTCTTGGTTATCCCTCTCCTGATTTTGCATTTTTGTCACTGCCTCTGCCAATGATCAGGTCCATAATTGCGAATCTGGCTAAAAATGTAAATATTTTCCATATTTCACCACTTTAACAATATTATGGAAGTGTCAAGTGTCACCACCAGAACACGCACGTGTCACCCATGTGGTTCCTATTTCTGTTTGCAGAAACCATGAGAAATAATTAAAAATGGCGGAATAGATTGAAACATACCTCCAGATCTGCTGCCGTTTTGAAAAGACGAAAATCTATAGGCCTCTTGAATTTAGGACCAGTCCTATTTACAGCTACTTTCTGTTTCTTAATCACTCCTTTTGAATCACAATCATTCACCTTTCTCTTTCCTTTCTTGCAAAAACACAAATATAGATTCATCAATCATCAAGTTTTAGGGTTACAAAACGAAAATTAGTGATAGATATGATGATATTAAGCAGATCTAAAGCTTACGAGATCTTAGATGTCTTCGATTTCGAACAGCAACAGTTCTCTTCGATTGCAGAGAACCGCCGACGAGTGGTGACCTAACTGAATTATCACCACCGTCCTCCGCCGCCGCTGCCGTCTTCTTCTTAGTGAAATACTCCGCCACTTTCTCTAGCGTTTCCTGTTTCTCTTCAGCCAACCACTCCTCCATTTTTTTGTGCATGGTGTGAAAGGTTGGGAGTACTTTTTAAGGCGGGAGGTATAGGCGGGGGATATTTAAGCGGGAGTTCTAAATCAATTTTGAGGCTTACGCTGTGTTCTTTAATCTGGAGAGAAATGAAATGTATGGAAAAGAAAGGAAGAGAAAAGAAAGGAAATGAAAATAATTTTTTCATTTGTGTTCTCGAAAGGAAAGGAAATGAAATAGTTTTTCATGTTCTTGAACATGAGAGAAAGGAAAGGAAAAATGTCAATTTTACAAATATACCCTTACAAAAATATATTCTTTATAATGAAAGATTGGGTAGTTTTGTAATTTTAATAATTTCAGTAATTTTTTTAAATGATTTTAATTTATTTCCTTTCGTTTCCTTCCCTTTCCTCCCACATTTGGGAGGAAAGGTTTGGGAGGAAAGTTAACAATTCTTTCCGTCCGTTTCCTTTCCTTTATCTCCTAAAATTTTTTTGAGAACACAAGTTTTTTTTACT
Source organism: Arctium minus (assembly GCA_954870635.1). Lineage (NCBI taxonomy): Eukaryota > Viridiplantae > Streptophyta > Magnoliopsida > Asterales > Asteraceae > Arctium > Arctium minus. The sequence goes on along the minus strand of OX941094.1, from coordinate 1,707,334 downwards.
TTTGTTGGGAACTGAAAGAATTTATCAAAGTACAGTTAATGCTGCTAGCACAACTTGGTTACTACTTCTGAAGTTAATGCTGCTGATACAGGTTAATGCTGCTAGTCAAACTTAATACTGCTAGAAGAAATTACTACTGCTAAGAAAATTTAGTACTGCTAGTAGTTAGTATTGCTGAACTTAATACTGCTCAAAGTATTAATGCTGTTGAAGACTTAATGCTGCTTAAGAGATAATCAAAATTCGTGGAGATCAAGACTGAAGATAATTATGGAAGACTTGGAGATAAAGATGGAAGATTATTCTGAAAATCTTTTATTATTTGTAATTATCTTTTATCTTTTGTATAAGTATAGAATTAGTCAGAATTGTTTAAGATATCAATTTTAGAGAGAATCAACCTCAAGGCTTATAGTCCTAGTTCTAGAGAAGTAGAATTCGTATTGGTGAGCCTGTTCATCAATATTGAGGTTGAGTGTTGAATCTTGTAGCTTTACAATCATTCAATAAAGTTTACAAGTTGTTATTCTGATTCACTGTTTTATTGATCTTTGAATATTAAAGTGTTATTCCGCAAACTTCTTTAATATTGTTTATGAGTGTTTATTCTTGTTAAGAATTGAGATCCTAACAAGTGGTATCAGAGCAAGTATTCTCAGAAATCTTATTCATCATGGAAAACACAGTTGAATCAAACAGTACTCTGGTCTCAAAGGTTCCAATGCTCAGATCTAATGAATTTGACATGTGGAAGATTAGAATCAAGCAATACATTCTCCTCACAGATTACTCCATGTGGGATATCATTGAGAATGGCCCATCTGATGCAGGAAAGATTGGTGAAGATGGAAAAAGAACCCCACCAAAGACGGATGTAGAAAGAAAGACAAGGCAGACAGAGATGAAAGCCTTAAGCACACTGCTCTTGGCCATTCCCAATGAGTATCAACACCAATTCTGTAATTGCACTGATGCACAGATGCTTTGGAATGCTCTAGAAAAGAGATTCTCTGGTACCAAAAGTACCAAGAGAAATCAGAAGGCTATTTTGAAGCAACAGTATGAAAACTTTATGTCAACTAAGAATGAGTCAATGACTCAAACTTTTGACAGGTTTAACAAGCTAATTGGTGAACTAGCCACTATGGGAGTACAGATTGATCAAGATGATGTAAACAGAAAGTTCTTAAGGTCCCTTGGAGATGAATGGACCATGTACACTGTTTCATTCAGACAGAATGAACAATTGGAAGAGAAAGAACTTGATGATCTGTACAATGATCTTAGAGTATTTGAAGCTGAGGTAGAGACAAAGAAGAAACCTTCTGGATATATTCATAATGCTGCACTCCTATCAGCATCAATTGATTCTACTGCCAACCCTGAATTAGTTAATGTTGCTAATGGAACAAATCAAGAAAAAGGCACTGAATATGTGTTTGAAGCCTTTCTTTCCAGCCATGGAAACTCCTCTTTAATCAATGATGATTTGGAACAACTTCATCCTGATGATCTTGAAGAGATGAATATTAAATGGCAGATGGCCATGCTTTCCATGAGGGTGAAGAAGTTCATCAAGAGAACTGGGAGGAACAACTTCTCCCAAAGAAGAGAAGATGGAGCAAACTTTGATAAATCAAATGTGGAGTGCTATAAATGTCATCTGAAGGGACACTTTGCCAGGGAATGCAGAAGTGGAGTGTCTCACAACAACAACCACCAACAAGCACAGTCTGGAAACCTCAACCATAACAGAAACTTTGCTCAAGCCCTTGTTTCTCAACAAGGAAAGGGGTTTGACTGGAGTGATCAAGCAGAAGAGGCTATCCAAAATCAAGCTCTTATGGCAGAAGTATCTGATCTCCCAACTGAGGTAAGTTCTAATATCTGTTCTAAAACTTTCATAGACACTGTTAAAAGGTACAGGGATCACAACCAGAAGATGAGTGATGACCTTAAGAGGTTAGCAAAAGATATAAAAGACTATGTGAGAATTGTTGAGAGGTTTGAGGAACAGATTAAAGGTTTTCAAGCCAATGAACTTCAACACTCATATGATACCAATTACTGGAAGTGGGAGAAAAAGGATCTAGAACTCCAACTGACCAAATCTAAAGAAAATAGTGAAAAGTTAAGAGAGGAGCTAACCAAGGTTAAGCTTGATGTGGAAAAGTTTTCCAATGCTTCTAAAGCAATGGACTCTTTACTACAAACTCATATTCATGACAAATTGAGAAGAGGAATTGGGTATAATACCACACCACCACCATACAACAACAACTACATTCCTCCTACCTCAGATTTGCTATAAACCAAAGATAGGAAGGACTTGCCTGAGGGAGCCACTGAGATAGATCCCTTAGATGAGGTAGTTGTTGAGGATAAGACTGAGAAAGAGGTTGATAAGAGTAAGGAGAACAATGTGAGTGGTGAGATTCCCCTAGAGAATCACATCATTACCAATGAGGGGTGTGGAAAGATTTGGGTCAAATCAAATGACATAGAGAAGACAGAGGGAAAGTCTGGTAAGGTCCATTACAAACAGACCACAGTTGTGAATCCAGTTCCTTGCAAACAGTGTGCATGCAAGAAATCTGAGCCCCTAAAACATGATAAAAAGAGGGGAAATCAAAGAAACTGGAATAATCAGTGGGCACAAAAACAAGGGGTTGATTTGAGTAAAATCAATAGACCAAAACCTTGTTTTATCTGTGGCAAATTGAATCATCTTGCCAAATACTGTTATTTCAATCCTATAAACCAAAGGATGAATTTTCAAAGATCTATGCAAAAACCCTTGGGTTATAGGAAGAAGGAAAGGAACCATGTGACTAAGAAATGTGTTAAATCTAAAAGCCACATGAAGAAAAAGACTGTTAAAGAAAATGTCAATATGCGGGTTCCTAAAAGTGGGTTCCTAAAAGCACTAAAACTGTTAGTACTGCTACCCCAAATAGTACTGCTGACAATGATAGTGCTGCTAGAAGCAATACTACTGCTACCAATGTTAGTGCTGCCAAGAGTATTAGTACTGCTAATATGGTTAGTACTTCTTCAAATGTTAATACTGCTAACTCTGTTAGTGCTTCTAACAAGGTTAGTACTGCTAAACCTGTTAGTGTTGCTAACTCTGTTAGTACTGCTCCTAGTGTTTGTGCTGCCAGACCAATCATATTGACAAAGTACTCCAATAAAGAGTGCCCTGAGTTTAAAAATCTCATCAAAAAGGAATGTAAATACTTTGATGAGAAAGGGAGACCCAATACCACTTTGGCTTGGGTTCCCAATCAATACTAATTGTTTAATCTTATGTGCAGGGCAACCAGCAGTTCAAGGGGAAGAGCATCTGGCATGTTGATAGTGGTTGCTCTAGGCACATGACAGGGAACATGTCATGCCTCAAGAATTTCAAGAAAATTGATGGTGGGCATGTTGCCTTTGGTAATACTCCAGATGGAGGTAAGATAAGTGGTAAGGGGGATGTAACCAAAGGTAAAATGACCTTTGAAGATGTATTCTACGTTGAGCAGTTAAGGTACAACCTGTTAAGTGTATCACAGGTTTGTGACAAAAAGCATAGTATATTATTTACTGATTCTGAATGCATTATCCTTACTCCTGGATTCAAGGTAGTTGATGAAAAGATGATACTACTAAGAACTCCCAGAAAGGATAATGTATATTGCTTAGATATGGAAAGTGTTTCAACTGAATCATCCCTAAACTGTCTTGTTTCAAAAGCTTCTTTGGATGAATCATCACTTTGGCACAGAAGGATGTGTCACATGAACTTTAAAACAATGAATAAACTTGTTAAAAACAACCTTGTAAGAGGTTTACCTTCCAAAGTCTTTTCATGTGATGATCATTGTGTTGTCTGTCTTAAAGGCAAACAACACAAAACTTCTCATAAGTCCAAAGAGTTGAATACAATCTCTAATTCTCTTCAGTTGTTGCATATGGATCTGTTTGGTCCTACAAATGTTATGAGTATAGGTAAGAAATCATACTGCCTAATTATTGTTGATGATTACTCTAGATTTACTTGGGTATATTTTCTAAGGACTAAGGATGAGACAAATGGACTGATCAAATCCTTTATTCTAAGAATTGAAAACCAAACAAATCAAAAGGTAAAAGTCATTAGGTCAGACAATGGTACTGAATTTAAAAATCATGAACTAAACACCTTTTGTGAGGAAAAAGGAATTGAGAGGCAATACAGTGCTCCTAGGACTCCACAACAAAATGGTGTTGCTGAGAGATGGAATAGGACACTGATTGAGGCTGCTAGATCTCTGTTAGCTGATTCCAAACTACCAACTACTTTCTGGGCTGAAGCAGTTAATACTGCTTGCTATGTCCAAAACAGAGTTCTAGTAGTCAAGCCTAAAAACAAGACATCATATGAGCTTTTAAATAACAGAAAACCATTTATTGGATTTTTCAAACCTTTTGGGTGTCCTTGTACCATTCTCAATACCAAAACTCACTTAGGAAAGTTTGATAGCAAGGCAGATGATGGTTTTCTTGTTGGTTACTTATCTCAGAGTAAGGCTTACAGAGTTTTTAATTCTTCTTCTAGAATAATTGAGGAAAGTGACAATGTCAAATGCAATGAGAACACACCAAATCCTATTGGGTCTGGTCCTCAGTGGTTATTTGACATTGATTCACTAACTAACTCTTTGGGTTTCAGTAGTGATTATCATGCAGGTTCAGGAAGTGGAGGATCAGGGGATGAACAAGTACAAGTACAAGACATTATTCCTCAGTCTGTGATCTTTCCCATACCTACAATAGAGCCTGTTGATGTCTGTGCAAAGGAAATTATGACTGAACTGATTCAGAGTGAAGAAGAAGGAAGAGATGAGGAAAATCAAGTGCATGAAGAGCCAGAAGCAGCTGATGAGATCCCCTCAGCTGACTTAAATGATTCCAATCTAGATTTGGGAATCAATGAAGAACCTAGTCATCAGACTAGAACTCAAAAGAACCATCCTCCAGAGCTGGTCATAAGAGACATCTCTTCTCCTATGATAACAAGGAATCAAAGAAGACTTCAAGAGCTGCAGGATCAGCAACACACAGTACTCTCTTGCTTTCTATCTCAGATTGAGCCTAAGAAGGTTTATGATGCAATGAAAGATTCTAGTTGGATAGAAGTTATGCAAGAAGAATTACTGCAGTTCAAATTGCAAGAAGTTTGGGACTTGGTGGACCTTCCAAAAGGTCATAGAGCCATTGGCACCAAGTGGATTTTCAGGAATAAAAAGGATGAGAGAGGAATTGTGATCAGAAACAAAGCAAGGCTTGTGGCACAAGGGTACACTCAAGAAGAAGGCATAGACTATGAAGAAGTGTTTGCTCCAGTGGCAAGGGTAGAGGCAATTAGGCTATTTCTAGCCTATGCCTCATACATGAAGTTCAAGGTATACCAAATGGATGTGAAGAGTGCCTTTCTTTATGGTACAATTGATGAAGAAGTATATGTCTGTCAGCCCCCTGGATTTGAAAATCCATCATATCCAGATAGAGTATACAAACTGAAGAAAGCACTTTATGGTCTTCATCAAGCCCCAAGAGCATGGTATGATACTTTGTCTACCTATCTCTTGGAGAATGGGTTTGAAAGAGGAATAATTGACAAGACCCTCTTCATTAAAAGAAGTAAGAAGGACATCCTACTTGTTCAGATTTATGTGGATGATATCATCTTTGGATGCACAAAAGATCAGATGTGTAGAGACTTTGAAAAGTTGATGCACAAGAGCTTTAAAATGAGTTCAATGGGTGAACTTACCTTCTTCCTTGGGCTTCAAGTGAAACAGAAGAAAGATGGGATCTTCATAAGCCAATCAAAATATGTGAAAGACATCATGGATAAGTATGGTTTAACAGACTCAAAGCCAGCAAGCACACCTATGGAGACTCATAAAAAATCACTGTTGATCTTGAGGGGGAGGATGTTGATGTCCATCTATATAGATCAATGATTGGATCTCTCATGTATCTCACAACCTCAAGACCAGACATCATGTTTCCAGTGTGTTTGTGTGCCAGATTCCAAGTCAAGCCAAAGCAATCACATCTTCAAGCTGTTAAAAGGATTTTCAGATACTTAAGAGGGCAACCTAGATTAGGTCTTTGGTATCCTTATGAATCCAACTTTGACTTGATTGCTTATTCAGATAGTGACTTGGGAGGTGCTAACATGGACAGAAAGTCTACTTCAGGTGGATGTCAACTTTTGGGTGCAAGACTAGTATCTTGGCAGTGTAAGAAACAAACCACAGTGTCCTTATCAATAACAGAAGCTGAGTATATTACTGCTGTAAGTTGCTGCTCTCAGGTTCTATGGATTCAGAATCAGATGCTGGACTATGGGGTAACCTTTCTTCACACTCCAATCTTCATTGACAATAGCAGTGCTATAAGCATTGTTAACAATCCAGTCAAACACTCTAAAACAAAGCACATTGAGATCAGGTATCACTTTATTAGAGATTGTAATGAAAAGAAGCTAATTCAAGTTGCTAAAGTTCATACTGACAACCAGTTTGCTGATCTATTCACTAAAGCCTTTGATGTGGGTAGATTCACTTTCTTGGTCACAAGTGTGGGCATGATCAACTCTGAATGAGCTCATGTCTTAAAAAGTGTTTTCATACCTGTTATTGGTTTGTTCTTTGGTACTACTAACATCTTTTTCAGGAAGTTATTACCTTGCTCAGAGTACCTCAAGCTTCAAAAAGTGTAAGTATAGTTAATGCTGCCAGTGCAGTTTTAATACTGCCAGTGCAAAGTTAATACTGCTAGTAGTTAATACTGCTCTCAGTTAATATTGCTAGTGGTTAATACTGCTCTCAGTTAATACTGCTAGTTAGTTAATACTGCTAGTAGTTAATACTGCTCTCAGTTAATACTGCTAGTTAGTTAATACTGCTAGTTAGTTAATACTGCTTATGTCCCAAATCATATAAATACCCTTTTTGCCCACCTAAAAGTTCATAACGACTCTTTGATTTCTATTCATCTGCTCTCTAAACCTTTTTCTCTCAAGCTCCTAGTAAGTTTCAGACAAGAACACTCAAGTTCAATGGCATCCATGGCATTCATTGATGAGCACAACGAGATTGCAATGCTACAGAAGCCTAAACAAGTTGCTGGTTTCCATCAGATTGTGGATTTTCTCAAATCCAGGCACATTGCCCATGCTTTTACAGTATCGCCAACAATCTACATAGAGCATCAAAGACAATTCTGGGCGAATGCCACCGTAATCACAGAAAATGGTGTGCAGATAATCAAGACAAGGGTGTGTGACAAACCCTTGTCAGTCTCTGAAGAGGTGATTCGCATCTGTCTACGTCTAGACGATGCTGCAGGTATTACTTCTATTCCTAATGAGGACTTGTTCTCAAATCTTTCAAGAATGGGGTATGGAGGCCAATTGGGTGGTTTCAAATTCTCAAAAGCTAAATTTTATACCCAATGGCGTTTTCTTGTTCATACCCTGATGCACTGTATTTCTAAAAAGACTACTGGATGGAGTGAGTTCAGCAGTACCATTGCTTATGCTTTGGTCTGCTTGGCCACTGCCAGAAAGTACAATTTTTCAAGAATGATTTTCAGTGACCTTGTGTCAAACTTGGGAAGCAAAAAGAGTTTTTATATGTACCCAAGATTTGTACAGGTAGTTATAACCCATGAATTGACGGATATGCCTCACTTTGATGAGGTATATGTACCCAAAATCCCCAAAGGTAAGGTCTTTTCAAATATGAAGAGATCTCCATTGGACTCGGAAGGAGTTGACACCCCATTGTTCTCTACAATGATGGTGGTGTCCCACAATGAAGAAGGTATGGCTTCAGGGTCAAGGCCCTCATTAGACTATTCCACTGAAAGCCTATCCCAACCTTCAATCACCATATCAATCCCTCAGTCCCTTGTTCAAAAACCAACTTCACCAATAACCAATACATACATCAGGAAAAAGGTAAAGAAGGCTCCTTCCCTTCTTGTACCTTCACCCACAGAGCCTTTAAGCCCTCTAATGAAAAATTCTCCATTAGAGAATATCTACAGGGAAACCACAGGGGTGTCTCCCAACCCCAAGGAGGTGCTCAATGAGGAGATGAATGAGCATATGGGTGCAAAGGCTGCCACTACTCCTGCTAGCACAGAGGAGGTCAGTGGTAACATCAATAAGACCTTACCCATGGCAACTTTGGGTGAGCAATCATCCAAAGGTCCCAGGTGACAAGAAATCATGGGGGTAGCAGGTGCTTCTGCTAGGCAGAAGACCTCTACTACAAAAAGATCCCATGATCCTTCAAAAGGGGGTCACACTCCTGGAGAAGGTGAGGACATATATGACTATCTTGAATTGATGGAAACAATGGGCAACATCAACATGGATGTAATCAAGCAGGGAAAAGACATAAAAGAGCTAAAACTGATAATTCTGTCTCAACAAGTACAGATTACAAACCTGAAGAAAATGGTGAAGAAATTGGTCCAGAAAAAGAAGAAGAAACAGTTTGTGCTCAGAAGAAGGAAACCAGTGACTGATGCTCCCAAAAAGGGGGAGTCAGAAGCTGATGAAAACATGGAAGATGCTAAAGACAAGGGGGAGAAAGTTGAGTTTGAGGGGGAGCAAGAAACTGAAACAGTTTTTGTACAAGCAACAGTAACAGTTAATGTTGCTGAATCAAGTAAAGCAGCAGAAACTGTTAATACTGCTGAATTGAATGAAGCAACAGAAATAGTACAAGAGGTATTAACAGATCTTGAGATAGCAGAAACTTTGATCAAGGTTAAACATGATACTCCCAAGGTCACCTCAAAGGCCAAAGGAGTTGTCATCAAAGAAAGAGGTGAGGCTATAAAGAAAGCAAGTGTTGAGAAGGTAGCATGCAAAGACAAAGGCAAAGCTAAAATGGTAGAATCTGATCAACCAATCAAAAAGCAAAAGTTGGTTGAGTCAGATGAAGCATTGGCCAAGAAGATTCAGGCTGATCTTGAGCAAGAAGAAAGGGTTCAAGTGGAAAAAGACAGGGAAATGGCTAAGGCTCTAGCTGCAGAGTTAAATGAAGCTTATCAACAAAGTTTGGCAACTGAAATAGCACAGAAGAAAGCTGCAACTCTGAAGAAGTCTGTGTTGTTCAAAACGGCTGCAAAGAAGAGACAACCCTCAAAGACTTACCTTGGTACTCAAGAGAGAAAGAAGATGATTACTTTTCTCAAAGGTGTTGTAGGAGTCAGAAAGGAGATGTTTTCAAAGATGACTTTTGAACAGATTAAAGATTTGTATGATTCAAAAATGACAAAGCTTCAAGGGAATGAAACAACAAGAGTTGAAATGGAAAAGAGAATGAAAGAAAGTAATGATTTTCTGATAGAAAAACCTTTCCCTGATGAGCAAGAAACACCAAAGAAAGAAGTCACACTAGGTGAAAGTCTGAGGACTTTAAAAAGAACTAAGATGATGGCCAGAAGAAAATCAGCCAAGAAGCCTAGAGTGGATAAAGAAGAATCTGAGAAGGTTGCTGAAGAAGAAGGGGCACCTAAGACTGTTGAACAGAAAGAACCATCAAGTACTGATGATGTGAATCTGTACATGGTAGTGATGGACAAAGTGCCTGAACATATTACAACTGAACCTGTTGGTGTTAAGCCTCCTGAGGTCATTCTATGGGATACAATGAAGGTTGATGGCAAAGAGTATATCAGGCTCAAAAGAAAAGATGAGAAGTATGAAGTGTATAATACTTGGGCCAAGATTGTCAGAACATGTTCCAGGTCTGATCTAGAGGAGATGTTTGAAATAGGAATGAAGTTGTATGCAGATCAATTGAAAGCTTCAGAGATTTCAATCACAAAACTTGTGATGGAGTATCTTTGTATGTTGTTCAAGCCTGAAGAAGTGAAGGACATCATCAGAAATGTGTTTCAAAAAGTCACCAACGGGACTCTATATGAAACTAGTGGAGTATATGCTTTGACTATGGATTCAAATCACACAGAATACTTCCTAGTGGATAGAGTGTACAACCACAGTAGATTGAAGCTGCATGCAATGTTGAAAAATAAGCTTAGATGTGTTCCAGATTCAGAAATGGCAAAGTATTTGATTCAAAGGACAATCAATCATAGTTTGGGGTTGAATCCAAATACAGGTGTATGAGCTATGAAGTTTTGGGAGCATCTTAAAGACCATCTGAAGAACTTGACTTCTCTTCCTACAAGTCAAGTTAGGGGGAGATTGTTGGGAACTGAAAGAATTTCTCAAAGTACAGTTAATGCTGCTAGCACAACTTGGTTACTACTTCTGAAGTTAATGTTGCTGATACAGGTTAATGCTGCTAGTCAAACTTAATACTGCCAGAAGAAATTACTACTGCTAAGCAATTTTAGTACTGCTAGTAGTTAGTACTGCTGAACTTAATACTGCTCAAAGTATTAATGCTGCTGAAGACTTAATGCTGCTTAAGAGATAATCAAAATTCGTGGAGATCAAGACTGAAGATAATTATGGAAGACTTGGAGATAAAGATGGAAGATTATTCTGAAGATCTTTTATTATTTGTAATTATCTTTTATCTTTTGTATAAGTATAGAATTAGTCATAATTGTTTAAGATATCAATTTTAGAGAGAATCAACCTCAAGGCTTATAGTCCTAGTTCTAGAGAAGTATAATTCGTATTGGTGAGCCTGTTTATCAATATTGAGGTTGAGTGTTGAATCTTGTAGCTTTACAATCATTCAATAAAGTTTACAAGTTGTTATTCTGATTCACTGTTTTATTGATCTTTGAATATTAAAGTGTTATTCCGCAAACTTCTTTAATATTGTTTCTGAGTGTTTATTCTTGTTAAGAATTGAGATCCTGACAACTTTCCTCCCCTTTCCCTCACTTTCCTTTCCTTTCCTACGTTAAATGAGTTTCGAGAACACAGCGTTAAAGAATATATGTATTCAAATGATACAACAAAATTGGATTTATATAATATTAGAATCGTACTCGCGCAATGCAGCGAGATACATCACGATTTTAATGTTTCATTTTATTTTTTGTTTTTTTGTCGATTTATAGTACGATTTTGGATGGTTTGAGAAAGTGATAATGTTTTTTTTTATAAATTTGTTTAGTTTAGGCTTAATAATATAATGTTTTTATATTACAAAATTAAGTATTTTGTTAGAATTCAATTATTTTCTTAATTATATTTTAATGACATCTAAAAACATAACCATTTACATATTTAATAATATAATTAAAACAAATTTATAGTAAGATAATATATTAATTAATAGTGATACATAGAGATGTCTGCATAAAAAGAAGATCATGCACATACCAAATTGGTGGTTGTTAAAAGTCTGCAGTACTAATATGTATCTTGTGTTTTGATACTTGTAAATTAAGAGATTTTTAAAATCTTGCATAAAATGATGATACTTTATGCTTAATAATTTGTATTTAAAAGTTTTTTATCCGTGTTTTATAATATAATATAGATAACTATAAGTGTATTCGCGCAATGCAGCGAGATGCATCACGATTTTAATGTTTCATTTTATTTTTTTGTCGATTTACAGTACGGTTTTGGATGGTTTTGAGAAAGTGATAATGTTTTTTTTTATAAATTTGTTTAATTTAGGCTTAATAATATAATGTTTTTTTTATGTACAAAAATGAAGTATTTTGTTAAGATTCAATGATTATCTTATATATTTTAATGGCGTCTAAAAAAAATAATCAATTACATATTTAATAATATAATTAAAACAAATTTAGAGTAATATAATATATTAATTAATAGTGATACATGGAAAAGTCTGCATAAAAGGAAGGTCTTGCACATATCAAATTGGTGGGTGTTATAAGCCTCCAGTAGTAATATGTATCTTGTGTTTTGATATTTGTAAATTAAGATATTTTTAAAATCTTGCATAAAATGATGGTACCTTGTGCCTAATAATTTGTATTTAAGAGTTTTTTTATCCGTGCTTTATAATATAATATAGATATAGATTTAACGTGTCGTTTGTTTTTTAAGAGGCCTGAAGTCTGAATTTTTATTTTACTTCTGATTAATAAGAGATGGTGCTGAAGTCTGAAATCTGAATCAACAAGACTGTATGTCTCTGTAACGTAACGTCTGGAGGCGTCTTGAGAGAAAGAATAGCATATGAATTGAGGTGACGATAAGAGGTTTTAAGAAGTTATATCACCACTTTTTATTTCTGACGTCTTTAAGAGTTAAGATCTTATGGAAACTGGAAAAAAAAACAATCTAAATCTAAAAATGTCTTAATGATTCAGACTTAAGGGTCATTAAGAGGTTTTTTTAAACAAACAACCCTAAGCGTACATTTGATACATTTGATATGACAGAATAAAACAAGGATTATTGATCCATGTTTGGCATGATTTTTAGTGGAATGGACAGGAACAAGCTGGAACACGCCTCTTCCACCCTCATCCAATGGAAGACAGTAGAACAGGGTTGAACAAACTTATATTTTACCAATATATTATTATAATAAATTATTCATTTCTAAAACATCAAATATGTTTACGGGGTTGTTTGACAGTTGTTGAATGGTTTGGTGAAGAGTGATTAAATGGTTAGAATGATTAAGAGACTCTTATGATATAATGCAAAATGAAATATGATTGTTTGCTAATTGTTCAGAATGAAATCAGGGCGCTTAATGGTTAAAGAGACCCAATATACAAAATCATTCAGAGAGTTTTGGAACCATTAATAGGCAAACTTTTTTTTTGCCAAACATGATTCACCTCTTATCGATTCAAAGGTTGCCTCTTAATGAAACCATTAAGATGTAACATCCGTAATTTCAGGTAAGTTTGAGGCCTTATTAATCTTACGTTTATGTGTTTATCAAAGTAGAAACTATATGCTTAAATTTCCATTTCCGTCTATCATAATTGCTTGGTGTCGGATTGGAAGTTTTAGACTAGCAATTGTTGGGCAGTGGCTTACGCGACTTAGGCGCAGGTGGAAGTTGCGGCACAAGCCGCGTAGTCCACTAGGGTGTTCGGATTTGTTGAACCTCCCGACTTAGGCGCGGGTGGAAGTCACGTCACAAGCCGCGTAGTCTATTGGAGTCGATTTGGTCAGGCAAGCGGGAGACTTATGCCGCGGGTTCAAGTCGCGACACAAGTCGCGATCGACCTGCAGGTCCTAAAACCCCTCTTTGGCCGATTTTCTTTCAGATTGTTCTCACACTTCTCTTCCTTGGCGATTTTTGGAGCTCACAAATCAGTCCCTTTTCTCACCAAACCCTAACCCTCGTAAATACACCCTACTTTGGTGGTTGAATCCTTGGATTCTTGCATTAACTCTTCTCAAGTCTTCAAGCTTCACCTTTAAGTCTCATCCAATTATAGGGTTTTCCATTTTCTAGGTTTTGGTATAAAACCTAGATTGTGAGTTTACTAAACCTTTGTTAAAACTAGATACACATCATAATCTTCTATTTGTTACTTTATCTCTATATGTTCAAGTGTTTGGGATTTCTTTATGAAAATAGTTAGAAATGTAAATATGGGTGATATGCCATGATTTATGTTATGTATCATTATTTGGGGCTTTTCTCATAGATACATAATGTGGGTACCTTGATATGTTAAATGTATGCATATATGGGTATTATGATGATTCTAGTTGGAACACCATTTTGGTGACATATTAAATGCATGGTGAGCATGATTGTCATTTGGGTCTTTTGTTAGACTTCATGAGGATAGGATGGTAATATTGTACCCGCAGTTGGTATTGAAATATGTTGGGTTGAAATACACCTAAAGGACCTCCTATAGACGTTATGTGGACGAACCAAGTTAGTACACTAGGAAGATGTAGTCTTGGGCGCCACTGTGATGGTATGTGCCTAGACCTCCGCCATTCGGGGAATTTCCTTAGCGGTAGTCTCCGAGTGTGTCGGGCCTTTCGGGTGTTCCTTGTTAAGGGCATCAAGGTATATCGACTCTTGGGTGAACTTGATTGGTGCTTTGGGTCTCCCCTATTGACTCCACATATATTGAACTCTGGTTAACTGCTGATAAGAATTGTAATTGTTCATGCATGCTTATTATTGTTCAACTCACTAGGCTTTCTGGTCTAACACTTGTTTGGTGTCGATGTGTATCTCAGGTTCTAGCGGCGCCGGTCCTAAGCAGGTTTAGTTGCTTTGGGGTGAGAGCTTGGGGTTTTTGCACATGGACGCATGATACTTTTGGATATGAACCGTTTGGGTTTATAGATGACAACCCTTTTGTAATCTCTTTTCTAGTCGTAGAAATTAGATTAGTTGGTTGTTATTTATTGCCCGTTAAATTACAATTGTAATTAAATAGGTTGTTTATACATTTCCCCATTTTTGGGAGGCTCTTGCTATGGCAATTTTAGTATACCTTATGTCCGTTTTTCGGATTTTTGTTATCCCTATTTTTAGGGTGTTACATAAGAGGTAAATAAACAGCTCCTTAGAATGATTATGAGGCTCTTATGATATAGTGCAAAATGAAATATGGTTGTTTGTTAATTGTTCCTAATGAAATTATGGCGCTGAATGGTTAATGGAGGGTCCAGATACAAAATCATTCAGAGCGTTTTAGAACCACTAAGATGCATATACTTTTTTTGCCAAACAAGATTCACCTCTTAGCGATTCAGATGTTGTCTCTTAAGGGAACCATTAAGAGGTAAACAAACAACCCCTATCTCTTTGTATTTTTTTATTCATACTTTAATTATTTTATACTCTTTAAATTTTCATTTTACTATTCTCAGGTTATTATTTTTATACGGCTACTATATTTTTGTGAATTTATGTAATTTATTAAATATTAATAATAAAAAACAATATAGAAATGCATATAAAATAAAATTTGAAAACTACATACATTTTCTATTTTGGTGTCATTTTAGTACGGATGCTTGAAAACCCGACGAACATAATCAACCCAAAGTGAAACAATCCAACGCGAAATAATTCAACCCGAAACAACACAATATCTAATCGAGTTGTAAAATTTTCAAACCATAGATATTGGGTTGATATTTGGTTACTTTTATTTGAAAACAAACCAACCTGATGAAGCCGATATCATTTTATTTCTTCGATTTAATATGATTGTTGAGTCCCTATAAACATGTACATTAGACAATTACACGATCACCTACTCTCTTCATATACATATATTTCCAATTTATTCTCCATCTTTATATAACTATTTTGTACATATGCTCTATAACTGTGAAAAATACACACACATATACACATATGTATGTACAAATTGAGAAAATTAATTGAATGTGATATACTTAAGATTTAATTAGTATGGATAAGTTGTACCAAATGATTGATTATGAAAATGAAATTACGAGTAATCTAGAGAAAGTAAATTAGGAAAATATTTTGATGTACCAAAATATTAACCTAACCAACCCGTACGGTTTGGGTTGGTTAGGATGAGATTTTTCAAACCGCAAACATTAGATTAAGTTGTTCAAATGACTTCAACCTGATCAACCCAAGCACCCCTATATTTTAGTCCTCTTGACGGAGACTTTATAATGATATATTTTGTAATTAAAAATATTTGTTTTATTATAATTTAATAAATTATATAAATAATCAGAATACATAAAAAAGATATAAACATATTCACCCCCAACAGTTAAAAACTATTTATAATTCAATATTTGTTCAGTAAATCATTATTATTCTATTTCCGAACCTCGACAAATATGACGTAAAGAGTCTCAAATGATAACATAATAGGAACAGTTAAGATGGCATACATAAGTAGGGGACGGATATTTTGAAACCCACGAAAAGGTTGCAACCCATGCAACCTTGATCTTCACCGTTGATCTTGATTTGAATTTTTCTGTTTTTTATTTTTTTGTTAGGCCACGAAAGGGTACACTTGTCAAAACATAAATATATATTTTAATTTTTAATTAATAAATACATCATAATGAATCCCGGTTTTCATGTAGACTGATTTCAAAATGTTGGGAAGTTATTATTGGTAGTTACGTGGTTTCCATTTTTGCTGGTTCATTTTCATCTTCAACCTGAACTTGCGGACCAATGAACTTGCGGACCAATGCAAATGGCTCCTTGCCAACATCTACGACTTCTTGATTTTTGTTATTTGGTTTCCACGCAGGTTTCATCTTCATCGCTACTTTCAAGAAAGAGAGAGAGATTTTTCATGTTTGTATGGTTTAAACCAAGTTTAATATATTTTTACAGGTTTCATCTTCATCGACACTTTGAAGCCTTAATTTGTAGGTTTCATATATTCTTCATTTTTGTTTCGATTACAGGTTTTGTTCGAACTTTACTTTCGGTTTAATCGGTTTATATATTTCTAGGTTTTTTTTTCGAATTTTTCGTCATCCGTTTATTTGGTTTCCATGGACCCGTCTCTATCGATTAATGAAATTTACGTAAGCGAAGTTTTTCAAACGGCTATTTTTTGATGGACTCGATGGCACCAAATTGTGTCGGTGATGACGAAGAAAATCGTAATCGAGATCATTTTCAGTTTCATAGGACGTCAGGATGAATCCCGACTCCACCGTGGATCCCGTCGAACCCATTGAAGATGATGACTCTAGGTTTCATGAAGGTTCCACCATGAAGAAAATTTCATCAAGGTTCCGCTACCAAAGACGATGAATCAAGGTTTCATGAAGGTTCCGCCATAAATAAAATTTCATCAAGGTTCCGCTACCGAAGACGATGAATCAAGGTTTCATGAATGTTCCCCCGTCATGAAGAAATTTTCATGAAGGCTTCCACTACAAAACAACATGGCATTTCCGACGGCCAAATCCGCTGGAAAATAATTTTTTCGGTGGATTTGATTTTTTTTATTTTCTTTAAATTATTTTGAGAAAAATAAATATTTAGTGTTTTCGGCGGATTTGATTTTGTTTATATATATTTTTTCAAATTATTCCAAGAAAAATAAATATTTATATTTTTCGGTGGATTTGATTTTTTTATATATATTTTTTTTCAAATTATTCTAAGAAAAATAAGTATTTAATATTTTTCGGCGGATTTTCGACAAAAAAAATTAATTAAATTAATTAATTAAAATCCGCCGGAAATTGTTAATTAATTATAATTAAAAAGAAAAAATAAAAAAAATCGTCGGAAATCCACCGAAAATAGTAGTTTTTTTAAAAAAATAAAAATAAAAAAGTATTCCGGCGAAAATCAATGAGGTTTGACCAAGTTGGATTTTGCCGGAATATTTTCGGCGGAATTTTCCGCCGAAAACGTCTACCGGAAAAAACTGTTTGTTTATTAGTATTCATGAAAGATTTTTGCAAAAATTTCATGAAGGTTTTCATCGGTTTATTTGGTTTCGATGGATCCGTCTCTGTCGATTAATGAAATTTATGGAAGCGAGGATTTTTCAAACGACTAATTTTTGATGGACTCAATGGCACCAAATTTTGTCGGTGACGATGAAGAAAATCGTAATCGAGATCATTTGCAGTTTCATAGTCGAACCCATTGAAGATGATGACTCTAGGTTTCATGAAGTTCCGCCATTGAAGACGATGAAGAAAATTTCATTAAGGTTCCGTTATTGAAGACAATGAGTCAAGGTTTCATGAAGGTTCCGCCGCGATGAAGAAATTTTTTGCAGAAATTTTAATGAAGGTTTTTGCAGAATTTATTTGCGATGAATTCGAAGATGTATTCTTGAAGATTGAGTTATTTGGACCGCGTTGTTTTAGGAACGAGATTGTTATGAATTTGAAATTTCAATTTTGGTTGTATTAAGCAATTTACTTAATTACCCTTTAGTGGGTTCATTTTTATGTTATTATTATTTTTAATTTATTAAATCCATTCAAATTCAAATGTTTTAATCTTGTCCGTTTATTTTGAAATGAATGGAGATGAGGAGGGTTGCAAAGGTTGCTACATTTATAAGGGTTGCAACTTAAAGCACCCCTACATAAGTAATACATTGATGTCGGTTTAATAAGTAGCCTTCGTAGTACATAAAACTATATATCGTGACCCTTTATCGTCTCTTCCTTCCACCTGCATTAAAACGTAACAATTATGATTGATAAAACATATTGTTTTTAACTTCAAATGACAATAACATTATTAAAAATAACACCGGGATAATTGTATGAAAATGAAACCGACTTTGTTGCAAACCCTAAAATGAGGATTTCGAAAGTTCATTCCTTAAATTAGGAATAGACACAAAGTTGGTTTCATTTTTCATGCAATTTATCCACTTACAAAATTATCTCCAACAAGTATGTTATATTTTCTCTCTTTTTCCAAATCTGGAAATTTATTTGTTCTCTCTCCTTTTTATATGTTTTGGAAGAGACATAGCTGTTGAATCAAACTTTTTCAAAAGCTACAAAATTTATAGAACAACATACAGTTGGAGATGCTCTAAACAGACCAATATTCTGACTTCAACGGCAACTCATAATAGAGAGGGATGGTTTAACATACTTTGAACAATTGGTTTTAGAGTCGATCATAGGAATTTTGATGTCCATCAAGCATCCGTCTGGAAGCCATGAGATGGCGTCACCGGTAACACCGTCTACGCTGATCACTTCTTTTTGTATGCAGCTACACAATGTTTGTGCGTCAGAATCCGACGTTATCTGACGGGCTATCATTCTGAGGTGGAGACAACACATTAGCGATGGCGGCACACAGAAATAAAAAAGGTAGTTGCATCGTCTCACGTATAAAATACAAGGCAACAACTGAGTCGTGATCCACATACACGAATAAGGACTATCATTGACACTTTCAACGGGCGTATTCGATCTTGCAAGTGCTAAGATAATCACTACAAAACATGTTATTTTGACTACCCTCTTCATGTTTTCAACTCCAAATGAAAATTCAAGTTTCAAATTTAAGATATATATATATATATATATACACATATCTATATCTATGTATATGTATGTATACGTAATTCTTTTTGTTTAGTGTTTTCAAGACGAAATCCAACCAAATTGATGCATGAATCATATACAATTATTCATGAAAGTATCATGAATATAAATACGTGTGGGAGAATCAATAAGAATTGGAGAAGTATGTCCATATAATTTGAGCAAAAGGACGCTGATTATCAGCAATCTTGACCGGCCACATACAAAATCGTTCCCTATGAACCACATGTAAGGAGATATCTTAGAGCTGACTCAAAGACCGATACGTTTGATTTAACATGTTTATAAAAATTATTTGGGATCTAACTATGTAAAATATACGTCAATAATAAGAAATATGACGATTCCATGTAATGGCGAGGATGCGTTATTTTTCAATGTGTGGCATATACCAGGTCATTGGTATTAACCGTGTTAACCATCCAACAACCGATCAGAATTCGGGAATAGTTTATGTCAATGTTCATGCCTATTAAATAGGGTAGGGGTAATATAGGTATTTTTTTTAAATAAGATATGGATTAAATTGTACTTGATACCATTTTTTTCAGTTAATATATGTTGGTACTGACCTTGTAACAATTCCGAGATACATATATGAAAACTTGCAATTTTGTTCAAATTGAGTTTGCAGGTAACACATGTCACATTTAAGGGTTTTTTTTATTGCAAGAAATAAAAGTTGAAAGCATTTGAATGCTAAAATAAAAAAGTTAAAGGTGTGATGTTTAATATTCAACACATAAAAAATACAAAAACTAATAAGTAATTAAATAAATCGGTACATGGCACAACTGTAATATGGAACTTCCAATACCGTGTATCAACCAAGTTTTCATACTTTGTACGATACTATCAACCGAATGCAATTGGTATCAAATTAATTGGTACAATTGATACACAAGTTGATCAATTTAGTTTGGTACAAGATTACCAAACCTAAGGGCTATTTGTTTACCTCTTAATGGTTCAATTAAAAGGTAACATCTGAATCGCTAAGAGGTGAATCTTGTTTGGCAAAAAAAGATCTGCCTCTTAATGGTTTCAAAACCCTCTGAATGATTTTGTATAATGACCCTCCTTTAACCATTCAGAGCCCTAATTTCATTATAAACAATTAAAAAACAACCTTATTTCATTTTGCACTATATCATAAGAGTCTCTTACTTATTCTGCACCAAACCATTAAGCAACTGTCAAATACACATGATCTATATTTGAAGATATAACAAACCTTTTAATTATGACTTATGAGGATATGTAGACAATGGTCAAAGATGAACCAAAATAAGAAGGTGGGAATTGAAGTGATCATTCTACAAAAACATCACAGGACAAAATTTACTCTTACCCTTTTCTTATATTTTTTTGTCATTTTACATGTAAAAACAATCTCAAACAACCCTTTTTTTTTGTCATTTTACATATACCACCATAAACTAATCCAAACATTTTTTATAAAACTCCAATTTCACATCATAAAAGTTAATAAGCATTTTAATAAAAGAAACATAAGTTGTTTTAAATAAGCAATCTCAAGCATATCTCGAGATCTACTATTTGAGATGGCCTAAGGGGGTGTTTGGGATTGCTTATTTGAGGTGTTTTTTATCTAGTGTTTGGATGGAAAAAAAATCAAAGTGCGTATAGCGGTGTCAAACCGGAGATAAACACTTTTTCATAAGTTATTTTGTTCTAACTTATAAACTTATTTGAAAAGTGTTTATGATTTTTTTGGTTAATTTATATGTATAAGCAATCCTAGACACTTTTAAATAACAACTTATTAACTTATTATGTTTTGGTATCACAATAAGCTAATCCAAACATTTTTCAGAAAACTCCGCATAAGTTGATAAACACTTTTCAAAATAAGCATAGGCTGTTTTAAATAAGCAATCCCAAACACCCCTAAAAGAAATGATCAAAGGATACTGTTTGCAGAAACCATGAGAAATAATTAAAAATGGCGGAATAGATTGAAACATACCTCCAGATCTGCTGCCGTTTTGAAAAGACGAAAATCTAGTGGCCTCTTGAATTTAGGACCAGTTCTATCTACAACTATTTTCTGTTTCTTAATCACTCCTTTTGAATCACAATCATCCACTTTTCTCTTACCTTTCCTGCAAAAAACAAATATAGATTCATCAATCATCAAGTTTTAGGGTTACAAAACGAAAATTAGTGATCAATATGATGATATTAAGCAGATCTGAAGCTTACGAGATCTTAGGTTTCTTCGATTTCGAACAGCAACAGTCGTCTTTCACAACTTTTCTCTTCGATTTCAGAGAACCGTTGGCGAGTGGTGACCTAACTGATTTATCACCACCGTCCTCCGCCACCTTCTGTAGCGTTCTCTGTTTCTCTTCAGCCAATCACTCCTCCATTTTTTTTTTGTGTAGGTTGTGAAAGGTTGGGAGTATTTTTAAGGCGGGAGAGTGGGAGGTATAAGGCGGGGGATATTTAAGCGGGAGTTCTAAATTAATTTTGAGGCTTAAAAGACTAAGGGCTTGTTCAGTAGCAGCTTAATGGGCTGAATAAGGGATATGGCTGATTCGGTCAGTTATATCTGAATGTTCGGTAGTGGCTTAATAGGGCAACTAGTGGCTAACCGAATCAGCTACAAAAATAAAGTCTCCTACACTCAGCCATTTAATATCCTTTAATTTCCTCATCTAGCCTTCCAACTCCCAACTACTCTCCTTTTGTTAAAATTAACCTAACCTGTACTCTTAAAACCTAGCCTTCGGTCTCTCTTTTCTCTCCATTGATTGAAGAAGCAAGTACTTACTGGAACGAGATCAGACCTCTCCATGGATTGAAGAAGCAGGTTCAGAGGTTTCTGTGAAGAAGCAGGTTCTATCGATTGAAGAAGCAGGTACTGGAACATCTCTCTTTTCCTCTCCATCGATCTGAAATCCACCATGTTGACATCGATTTTTTGGGTTTAAACCCACCGATTTTGTGGTTTAAACCCATCGATTTGGTGAAATCGACATTTAGAAACTTGTTTTTCCATCGATTTTGTGGTCACAGTGGCATCGATTTGGAGGTCACAGTAGCATCGATTTTGTGGGCACAATATGCATTTTCACAGTATGTTATATATTGATTTGGTGGCCACAGTATGTTATATATTGAGGTCACGGTAGCATCGATTTGGTGAAATCGACATTTAGAAACTTGTTTCTGTATTTTTATAAATGCAATTGCACAGTATGCATTTTCACAGTATGTTATATATGGTTTTTTCAGGTTATATATGTTGTTTTCTGAGTTTATAGATTATTAGATACGTGGGATTGATTTCTTTTCACAAAAAATAAAGACTAGGGGTAAAATGGTCATTTCTGACATTCAGACTGTTTATTCAACATATTAACCGAACAACAACTTTTTTGTTAACATACAGACAACTATATCCAGACAGTTATATACATTCAGGTCTTAACAGAAAACGAACCGAACATCACCTATATCTATACTATCTATACTATATTATAAAACACGAATAAAAAACTCTTAAATACAAATTATTAGGCATAAGGTACCATCATTTTATGCAAGATTTTAAAAATCTCTTAATTTACAAGTATCAAAACACAAGATACATATTACTACTGCAGGCTTCTAATACCCACTAATTTGGTATGTGCAGAGCCTTCCTTTTATGCAGACATTTTTATGTATCACTATTAATTAATATATTATATTACTATAAATTTGTTTTAATTATATTATTAAATATGTAATTGGTTATTTTTTCCAGATGTCATTAAAATATATAAGATAACCATTGAATTCTAACAAAATACTTAATTTTTTATATAAAAACATTATATTATTAAGTATAAATTAAACAAATTTATAAAAAAAAAATATTATCACTTTATCAAAACCATCCAAAAGCGTACTGTAAATCGACGAAAAAATAAAATGAAACATTAAAATCGTGATGTATCTAACGGTAAGAAGTGTGAGAAGTTGATCTGAACCGTTGATCTCTTTTAATCTCAAACTCTCTCATTAATTGCGGCTTAAAAGCGAATTGGTCTAGTGCATCTCATCCTAATGTGCGTTCATTTCTCATCAAACGGTCGATGACCACTTCTCACCATTAAGTCATTAACTCAATTTCTCATCGGAACCCAACCCTAAGCATCGTTTGGCAAAAATAAGCTAGCTTATTTTTTGGGTACATCTTTGGATGGACATAAGTTAGCTTAGGGGTTGTTTACCAAATTTTCCATTAAGTCCTGTATGGATAAATTGATGTTGTTGTTTACCTTTTTATCTGAATTAACAGTCTGAATAACAGAAATGATCAATTTACCCCTGAATATGAATTTTAAGTTGTTTTATAAATTGTTGTTTATTTTTTAAGCCATATATTTATAAATTCATTGATATAATTCAAAAATCAAACAAAAATTCATTAAGTACTTAAACTTCCAAGTTCAAACAAAAAGTAGCAAGTATGAAACAAGTATGAAATCGACATTGTAGAAATCATGGTTACAAAAATCTACATTGCAGAAATGTCGAACAACTATGGAGAAGAAACAAGTATGGAACAAAAATCGACTGAAAAAACAAGTAAGGAACAACAATCGACTGAAGAAAACAAATATGGAACAACAATCGACTTAAGAAATAAGTATGGAACAACAATCGAGTATGGAGAAGAAACAAGTATCAAACAATCAGTAAAATCATTACCTTTGGAGAAATTGACCAAAGGAAATTATTGTCTAGGGTTGAAATCGAACCAGCAGTGAATTGAAATAGTGTAATCGAACCAGCAATGAACTCGAAGCAGTAAGATCGAACGAGCGGTGAAGGTGAAATCGAAATCGAACAAGCAGTGAAGGTGAAATCGAGCAGCTAGGTTTTTATTGCGTGATTATTGAGTAGGAGGGTAGATATGTCTTTATTTTTAAAGGGTAGAATTGTCAAAGATGTGTCTTAATGGGGACAACACATCTTTCCCCTACTTAGTGAATAAGCTGGAAATGTCTGCGCGAATAAGTCGATTTTGTCATTAAGCACCAAGTAAACACTCCAAACGTCTGCACGAATAAGCCGGTTTTGTCATTAAGCTCATTAAGCCCCAAGTAAACACCCCCTTAGTTTTTGATAAGCTACTTGAAGTAGCTTATGAGGAGTTTTTTGTGTTATTTCAATTATGCCCTCATTAATATTCATTATTATATATTAACTATTAATTATAAATAAATATTGATTATTAAAAATTATTATTATTAATTAATATTATTTGATAACATAAATTTTAATTATACATTGATATTAATTTTTAATTATTTACAATTATTGATAGTTATATCAAAAAAAAAATTATATTGATCAATTTATTTATCGATTATTATTATTTTTGTAAGTATTATTTGATTATTTTTTGGGAAAAGTCTAAAAAAACCCAATGGACTTTAGTGTTTGGAGTGATTAAGTCCTTAGACAATTCAAAACACAATAAATAAATCATTGGACTTTTGGAAACTTGTTAAATATATCTTTATTACTTAAAAATGTAATTTGCAACCTATATAACATATAACAGGTAAAACTACAAATTGCAAAAATAAAACAAAAAAAATGTCACTACTTTATCCCCCTACAAATAAAAAAAATAGGAAAATTAATTAAAGTAGTCAATCTCATCAATCAAATTCATTTTTAAGCACTTTTTAAAGTGTCTTTTTAAAATAATCAAAGTTTTGGCATAAATTTTTTTTCCCTTAATAATTTTTTCTAGCAAAAAAAAAATAGAAAACATCTTTATAATTTGTTATTTAATTTACTTTATGTCTTCTACCTTTTTTTTCATCATTTTAACCATTTATTATATTAACACACATAATCGTATATCAACTTAAATACATAAAAACTAAATTTTTTTTTACAAATTACACCATTATAAGTTTCTCATCAATACGTTTAAAATGAGCCTAATATTGAATTTTTTTTATTTAATCTCATATTATTAAATATCATTAATACGTACGAATTATATTTAATACTGACACTTTATATCCTTTAGAGTTATTTATTTAATAGTATAAGATTAATCTGTAACCTTAAAGGTATAAATTGTAAGTATTAAAAATAATTTGTATATATTTATGATATTGAATAATATAAGATTAAATTCAAAAACAATCTTGAGTTCATTTTGAACGTATTGAAGTGTAAAACCCTCAAATCCAGAAATAGCAACTAATTTAAAATTTTCTAAATACATCAATGAATGATTCATCTATAATCACAAATTAAGATTTAACCTCAATACACACATTCATTCTACACATACAGTCTATAATAAGGACGGGTGTTACTAAGACCCAATGATAGTCACTATCTCCAGCTGCGGAAGACTTCACCAAATATACTTACTCTCGTGTAAGTCTAATGCTCAACTCTTCAAAACACTGCAAGAACCAAACCCCCAACTGGAACCTGATGCACATGCCGACAAATAAAAAAGTTAGACTTAACGTCTAGTGAGTTCAAGAGTTTTCATTAGAGATAAATAAAACATTTACTTTAAGAATGATATATAAAGTCACGATTTCCAAAATGCAATACATTTGATTTGAAAGCAACCGAAAACGAAATACATTAAATCTTAAAACAATTTCCTTTCATTATTCACCCTTTTTGTGATTAAAAATCATAAAACAAATGTCTTTTTAAATAAAGCCAAAACCCAAAGCGCACGTAAAACATAACTGACATTTTAATGATCAAACATTGAAAACGTAGAGAACTCCAACTTCCAAAACCTCCCAATAACACGAATGAATCTCAATAACCAAAACCTTAAACATAGATAAATACCCATATTCAAATGTCTCCGAAAACATAGATTATAAAACTCCATAACCAAAACCCCACCTATTGGTGACGGGAAAGACCCGATTACATTGTACGTGACGGAACACAAAGTAGGTCACATAATTATGTAGTAAATCAAAACATGTGGGTTATGCATAAAACACCCACCGAGCTCAACTACTCCAAGTCTATTGCCCGAAAACATCAAGTCAACCACTCCAGGTCTATTATTGAGAGTCCCTAAAACCGGGCAACTCGGGCACAATGGAATTACACCTTATTGTCCATGGGATAATGCCCGACCGTATAGGCCCACACCCTACTTACCATGGATCCCGATGCCTATTCCGTGCCAAATGGTGAACCAACTTCCCAAACGGGGACAGAGGAACTGTTGATCCAAACTCTCTCAGTGATTTGATAACGACCCTCATCCATACTTAGTGAAAATTACGTTTTAATATGTATTAGTGTTTCACCATCAGCGATCAGACTGAGTCTGTTCAGTTATTGCTGATAGTCTTTCTTATAAACATTTCTATGTATTAGTGTTTCACTATCAGCGATCAAACTGAGTCTGTTCAGTTATCACTGATAGTTTCTGAAGTAAACAGCCAACGTAATCCCTGAAGACAAGTCTCGCGTCAACATATGTTCATAGCTGAATCAAAGACGAAGCTGCTGAACAAAGAGAAGTCTACTAGTGACCTGATGCGGATATCAGTAAAGCAAAGACAACTCTACATATACGCGAAGGAACATGAGGAAAAACTTCAGCGATAGCTGAACCTCTTTTTCTCTGCAAGTAGAAATACTCAGCGATCAATCGATCACAAAGCTTATGCCTCAAGTTTCCTTTTGTCTTATCTTGCACAACCAGTACGATGTGTCAGAACGGACACGTCTCTGCCACAAATCGTACAACAACTCTGTCAACTACACTGTTCATGATACGGCTGAAAGCATGTCTCCCAAAGTCAGACTCCCAAAGCCAATCTATGAACGCCACGTGTAAAGTGCCCTGCCATGCATTTAATGCATAGGGTATAAATAGGAAGCTCACCCCTTCATCTGAAGGTGTGCTCAATCCTTGAACTCCATATAGAAACCCTTGTTTTCTATCTCTCTTAATCCCCCATTCTCTGAATTTCTTGTGCAATCATCTTAGTGTTTCTTAAGTTTGTTTAGATTAAGTTTGTCTTAATCTTATTCCGCAACAAACTTGTAAATTGTATTTTGATTTATCAATAAACAATTTATTAAACTTTAATTTCTGTGTTTGTATTCAACCCCCCCCCCCTTCTACAAACTTGTTAAGCACCTTCGGGACCAACAAGTGGTATCAGAGCAGTTTGTTTAATCTAATAAACAAGATCTTGCTGTATACTCTTCCTTGCTATTCTAAAATGGCACTAAACACAAACACAAACTACTATGATAATGGTTCACTTTCTAAACCTCCTCGATTTAGCAGAGATAACTTTTCTCTATGGAAAAATCGAATGATGCTATTTCTTGAAGGTGCGGATCCTACTATACCTGAATATATATAAAACGGACCCTATGAACCTGTTAGAATTATAGCTGCGGTTCCCGCTACTGCCACCACTGAAGCTGTCCCTGAACGATATGTCGTTAAGGAAATAAGACAGTGGAGTGATGAAGATAAAAAGAAGGTAGGCATAGATGCAAGAGCAAAGACCATTATCTCAATGGCTCTGCCTGATGAAGTTTTCCATTCCATCATGCATCTAAAAACTTCTAAAGAAATGTGGGAAACCATATGTGTTCAATATGAGGGCACCACTGAAATCCAAGAGACTCGAAAGATTAACTTGGTAAGACAGTATGAAAGTTTTATCGCTGGAATGAATGAATCTCTTTCTGACGTTCATCAGCGGTTTAACTGCCTAATTATTGACCTAATAACTGTTGGAAGGACCTATTCTAATTCTGAGGTCCTAACAAAATTCTTGGAAAGTCTTCCTGAAAGCTGGGACAGTTATTCAATATGTCTTAAGCTGACAAAAGACTTACATACTCTCTCTCTAAGCACTCTGTACGGAATATTGCTCAACTATGAGCAATCTAATCTCCTAAAGAAGAATCTTGTAAAAGATTCTAAAGACTCCAAAAGCACTCCTGTTGCTTTAGTATCTTCAGAGATAATTCCATCTCAGCGATCTACTCTCACCATCACTGAGTTAGATTCTGAATCTGAGGATCTATCAGACCCTGATCTTTCAGAGTTTAATGAGTCCTTAGCACTCTTGACAAACTCTTTTAAGAGATTTGCAAGAAAGAGTAACTTCCGAAGAAGTAAACCTCTCTCTCTTACTGAAAAGCCAAAATCAACTCCGGTTGATAAGGCTACAGCCACTTGCTATAACTGCGAAAAAATTGGACATTTTGCTAGTGAGTGCAGGTCGAAAAAGGTCTTCAAACCTTCTACCTCAAGAAGATCCAGTGATGACAAATACCATAAGCTGAAGAACAAATATCAAAAGCTGAAAAGCTATCAGCGAAAAGGTAAAGGTCTCATCGCTGAAGAACATGACTGGGCTGAATCAGAAGAATCATCTTCTGATGAAGAAGAAGTCGCTAATCTTTGCCTCATGGCTGAGATTAAAGAAGAAGTAGAAGAACCATCTAAACCTTCTATGAGCTACATATCATCTCAGGGATCAAAGGGCATCTAGTATCTCGATAGTGGATGTTCTCGTCATATGACTGGACAAAGAGACCTGCTCACTGAATACAAGGAAGAGAAAGGTCCCTCTGTGACCTTTGGTGGAAATGGAAAAGGATTTACCCGAGGGTTTGGTGTCCTCAGCAATGGGACAACTACCTTTCGAAGAGTCGCTTATGTAGATGGACTGAAGCACAACCTTCTAAGCATCAGTCAGCTATGTGACAAAGACTACGAAGTTCGCTTTTCTAAGAAAGTATGTTCAGTGGTAGATGAAAAAGGAAAACTTGCTCTCAGTGGTTATCGCAGAGAAAATGTCTATGTAATAGATATGGACTCTACTATCACTGAAAACTTATGTTTTCTCTCTAAGGCCTCTTCTGATGTCAACTGGCTATGGCATAAAAGGCTCTCTCATCTAAATTTCAAAACCCTGAATTCTCTCTCATCTAAGGAACTGGTTTCTGGTCTTCCTCAGCACTCATATGCTAAAGAATCTCTCTGCTCAGCATGTGAAAAAGGAAAACAAACAAAAGCTAGTTTCAAGTCAAAACAAGTTTCCTCAGTGACAAGTCCTCTTCAGCTCTTGCATATGGATCTGTTTGGCCCTGTCAACATCCAATCAATAGCTGGAAAGAAATATACGCTTGTCATTGTAGATGAATATTCTCGCTACACCTGGGTTATCTTTCTTCGCTGTAAGAGTGATACTCCAGAAGAACTAATATCTTTTGTCAAAAAGATGGAAGTGCTGAACAATCTTATTGTTCGTTCAATAAGAAGTGATCATGGAACTGAATTCAAAAACAGTTCCCTGAACAATTTCTTTGAGAACAAGGGAATCTCTCACAACTTCTCTTCAGTAAGAACACCTCAGCAAAATGGAGTCGCTGAAAGAAGAAACAGAACGATCATAGAAGCTGCTAGATCAATGCTCAGCGATTCTCACCTCCCTACTCAATTTTGGGCAGAAGCTGTAAACACTGCATGTTTTACTCAAAACAGATCGCTGATAATAAAGCGGTTTGGGAAGACAGCTTATGAACTTTTTCTTGGAAGAAAGCCTTCTATCAGCTTTCTTCATATCTTTGGTTGTCAGTGCTTTATCTTAAACAACAGAGATCAACTTGGAAAGTTCGACCCAAAAGCAGATGATGGAATATTTCTAGGATATTCCTCCATCTCCAAAGCCTACAGAGTTTTCAACAAGAGAAGACAAACTGTAGAAGAAACAATTCACGTCACTTTTGATGAAACTCGCTCAGCGAACTCTAAACCAATCGCTGACAATGAAGAGTTAAATGCTTGGATACTTTCTCACTACAGAGAAACAGAACCCTTCTTCTCAAACCATCAGCATTCTGATCCTTCAGCCGCTGATGATGATCCAAACATTATACATCCTACCGCTGAATCCACCTCATGGGTTTCAGCTGAACCTCTAAACACATTACTACCATCAAATCTGCCTTCGTCTGAAAACCTTTCTAGTGAATCTACTCAACAGTTAATCGCTGATGAACCTCAAACGTCCTCGTCAGTAAACATTCCAATTGTTGATCCAACCTCTGAGTTAAGCAATAATGCTCCTGCTCAGCGATGGACCAAAGATCACCCAATAGATCAAATTCTTGGTGATCCAGATGCAGGTATTCAGACACGACGAAGCTCAGGTAATATCTGTCTCTTTGTAAACTTTCTCTCTTTAATAGAACCAAAGAAGACTGATGATGCCCTCAGAGATCCAAACTGGGTCAGCGCTATGCAAGAAGAGCTGACTGAATTTTCTCGAAACAAAGTTTGGAATCTCGTTCCTAAACCATCTGATAAAACTGTAATAGGCACCAAATGGGTGTTTAGAAACAAGTTAGATGAACATGGAACTGTAACCCGCAACAAGGCTCGACTTGTTGCTCAGGGATACAGACAAGAGGAAGGCATAGACTATGATGAAACCTTTGCTCCTGTGGCCAGGCTCGAAGCAATTCGACTATTCTTAGCTTATGCAGTCTATAAAGACTTCATCGTTTATCAAATGGATGTAAAATCAGCATTTCTGAATGGAAAGCTGAATGAAGAAGTCTATGTAGAACAACCACCAGGGTTCTATGACCCTAAGCATCCAAATTATGTTTATAAATTGGATAAGGCTCTCTATGGTCTAAAACAAGCCCCTCGTGCTTGGTATGACACTTTCTCATCTTTTCTTATCTCTGAAAATTTTGAACGTGACAAAATTGATAATACGTTATTTTTCAGAAAGATAAAAAGTCATATAATTCTTGTACAAATATATGTTGATGACATAATATTTGGTTCTACTAACCCATCTCTGTGTACTCGCTTCGCTGAAAGAATGAAGAAAGAATATAAAATGAGTATGATGGGTGAGCTGACATATTTTCTTGGTCTTCAGATTAAACAATCTGACAAAGGTACTTTTATCTGCCAAGGTAAGTATGTTAAAGATATGCTGAAGAAGTTTGATCTCACACAAACTTCAGCGATGAAAACTCCTATGGCACCACCCCTGACACTTAACAAAGATCCTTTTGGAAAACCTGTTAATGTCACTGCCAATAGAGGAATGATAGGCTCCCTGCTGTATCTCACAGCGAGCCGACCTGACATCATGTACTCTACTTGTTTATGTGCACGCTATCAATCTGAACCCAAGGAATCCCATCTGATCGCTGTAAAGCGAATTTTCAGATATCTGAAAGGAACTCCTAACCTTGGTCTTTGGTATCCCAAAGACTCAGGGTTCGATCTAACTGGTTATTCTGATAGTGATTTTGCAGGCTGTAAAGTCGACAGAAAGAGTACCACTGGTGGATGTCAACTCCTGGGAGGAAAGCTGGTAAGCTGGACAAGCAAGAAGCAAAATTCTGTGTCCACTTCCACAGCTGAAGCTGAATACGTAGCCGCTGGAAGCTGTTGTTCTCAGATCTTGTGGATGAGAAATCAACTCTTAGATTATGACCTACAGCTGTCAAAAAATCCCATCTATTGCGACAACACTAGTGCTATAGCTATAGCAAATAATCCAGTACTACATTCAAAGACAAAACACATAGAGATCAAATATCACTTTATCAGAGATCATGTAATGAATGGTGATATTGAACTTCACTTTATCCCTACTGACTTTCAGCTTGCTGATTTATTCACCAAACCTCTTGATGAGACAAGGTTCAACTTTCTCATCAGTGAGCTTGGAATGCTGAACCTCGAAGAATAATTCTTCAGCGTTCATGTATTGTGTCAGTAATCAAAAGTTCCCCTCTCATCATTCTCTCTGATAAACATTCTGACTCTCAGGTATGTTCTCTCCTTTCCCTCAAAGATGTTTTTCTTCAAAATATAAACTTTAATCACTGAACTTTCTTCAAATGATTAAAAGCTTTTTGAAAAATACATTAATCACTGATATTTCTAGTCAGTGATCCTTTAAAAGGAAAATCTATCCCTATCTTTACAATCAGGGATACCTTCAAAAAGGAAAATCTATCGCTGACTTTTCTTCAGTGATAATTTCAAAACGGACAAATGTACAGTCTCTCTCTTCTATGACGTCATTTGAACCGACAATCCACGACATACCTTTTCTGACACGTTCGTCCGTTGCTCTTCTATCCAATCAACTGCGTGGAACGTGTCAATGTCATGATGATCCTTTCTTTTCTGGCTTCATTCCTTCTCTCTCTCTTCTCTCTCTTCGTATAAAAGGAATTCTTCTCTCCTTTATACGGGTTACGCTTTCAAAACTGTCAACGCAAGAAACATTTTCTCTCTCAAGAACACTCAAGCAAGTTAACCCAGAATATTGAACCTGCAACTCTTCTTCTTCAAAATAAACAGGTTTATTTCATGTTTATGTGCATTGTTCGTCTGCTTTCTATTCTTTTTAAAATCCTACTCGTTCTTGTTCTTCATGGATTTTATAAAATGTTTTTTTTTTCTAAAAACTAAAGATCATTCTTTCTGATTTTATGTTTTTCAATAAAAACCTTTTGGTTTTTAAAGTGTTCTTCATTCTTTCTACCCAGAACACTATTTTTTTCTATTCAAAAAAAAATAACTCGATATTTTTCCAGTTTCTTTCCTAATATGGAATCTGGTAAAACATCTTCTTATTTTTTAGTCTAAATCATTTCTTCTATTATGCTTCTTTCCATAACAGAAATGACACAGTCTTCAATCGTTGCTTCCAAGCATGTACGATTCGCTCTCACTGAAGTTGAGATTACTAAATGTAATCATTTGGCAAGACTCGAGTTCAAAGCTGACAAATACCCACATCTGGTGGAAGCTGCTGAATTTCTCAAACAGTCATGTATAGCTTACGCGATCACTGTGGATCCTAAGCCTTCCAAGACTCTACTCCAGCAGTTCTTGTTCACTGCTGATGCAACTGAACTCACCAACAAGAAAGGTGAACGAGTCCCTGCTATCTCTTTCATCACGGACTTGGGGCCAGGAGCATGACCGCTCTTAGCCTCAGGAAATCTTTAAGATTCCCTGACAAACCAAAGAGTGGGTTCGACGCACTCCCCACTGATGATGAGCTGATATCATTTCTGGACGCAATGGGTTATTGTTGGGAAAACAAACCGAGATCTTCTATTCCCAACAAGAAGCTCACCAAGATCCTCAAAGCTCAGATGCCCTCACAACTGAACTTTATCTTCTCGCACATAATTCAGTGCATGAGCGGGAAGAGTGGTTCGCTGGATCAAGCCAGCAAAACACAACTGCAGATGGCCTACTCCGTTATCGCTGGTCAAAACTTTGACTACGCCACATCAATCTTTGAAGACCTGAGGTCAAGATTAGAGAAGCCTGAACGAGATCCCAAGATCTTGTACGTACGTTTCATATGTACGTATATCAAGTTCCTCTATCCCAACACCTATCCCACCAAAGATGATGGCACTTTTGCCAGGCTTGGTCAACGATCACTGGAGGTAAAGCCACTCGCCGACGAGGTAAGTATCTCTCTCCTTCGCTCTCGTCTCTCACTCCATTCTTCTTCATCTTCAGTGACCACGCAGACGGTTCCTTCGTCTGCTATCCCTGTCGCTACCACTACTTCTAAACGACCATCAGCTAGTCCGATTAGTCCTTCCAAAAAGGCCAAAAAGACTAAGGAAAGTACACCCTCTAGTACTATACCTGAGGGAGCTTCTCAACAAGCTACCTTAGATGCATTTGTGAGTCTTTCCTCCACAACTCCAGCAGTCACTCATACTGCCGTGTCAGCGATTTCGATCACTGTCACATCATCAGTGACCCCACCTACTATCTCATTCGCTGAGATTAACCCCATCCCTACTTCTATCCCCAAAACTCTTGCCTTTTCTACTCATTTGGTCTCTGACCCCCTACCTCTTCTTTACCGATAGGACCTGAACATCAAACTTTTGAGGAATCTATGCAGTTCTACAAAATGTTTGATACGTCAGGTACACCTATAATCCTAAACACTTCTCTCCCCACCTCTCCAAATAAGCCCGTATCTGAACTAACATTATTTTCAGGTCCTAGTTTGGCGTCTGTTGACACGCATGTCAACAATCTGGGAGAAAAGATGGACGCCCTCACCAACACCATCAACGACACCACCAGCGCCGTCAATCAGGCTGGTGAGGAGCTGAAGAAGTTGACCGCGACCTGCTCATCTAAAGCTGAGAACTCACAACTTTCAGCTGTTGAAGAACAAATCATCCAACTCAAAGAGTCCTCTCAACTCTTTCAGGGGCGATCTGAGTCTCTTACCGCTGAAGTTCGGGTCTCTCTTCAAAGGTTGACCTCTGCACGTCCCTTCTTCAACAAATACTACACAAGGTGAATGCACCAGCTCCAGCGCTGCCTCCCTCCTTCACTGAAGATGATCGGACCAACCTCAACATCGCTGTGGAATTCATCCATGATGCCACGTGCGACATCCCTGCGGTTGAAGACCGGGTCAAGCGTCTGGAGGCTGACGTCCAAGTGCTAAAAGCTTCAACAGCAACTCCGGCAGCTGAGCAACCCCCTACCGCTGATAATGACAAAGTGGGGGAGAAAGCTGAAGAAACATCTATCGCTGCTGCTGGGGAAGCTAAGACTCCAAAGAATCCTCCCTCTCAATCTGAGGGGGAGAAGGTAAAAGAATCCTCATCTATTCATTCTATTCTCTTTGAAGATGATGAGGAAGAAGACGATGAAGAGGAAGATGATCTAGATCTTGATGATCAAGAAAAGGATCAACCCTCCGATGACGATGACGACGATGAAGACCAATCTATGTGGTTCTCCAAGCCGAACGTCGCATCAGGGACAACTTCGCAAGAGGTTGTCAAAGCAGGGGTGAGAGGTGATACATCTTCAAGCGCTCCTTCGCAAAGCAAAGACAAGCAACCAATCGCTGAAGAATGCTTGAGGACTGGATCACAATCTGAGGGGGAGCATCCTTCTCAGGTATGTCTTTCAATTGTACCACTCCTACTCTTTCCAAACCCCTATTTCCTCTGAACTACAAATAATTCTCTATCGCTGAGATTGATGAAGAAGAAGAAGAAGATTCCCTGGTCCATCCAGGAAGGCCCTCTCGACCATCTCATTGGTCAGAGGAAGTGGTAAAGAAAAGAGTTGAAATGATCGCTCAACTAGAAAGTCAACGGCTGAAAGTCCCTCTTCAAACATCCTTCTCAGAGCTTGACTTCCTCACTGAAGCTGAACAAGAAGAATCTGCCAAAGCTGAGAAACTGATCGCTGAATGCAAACAAGATGCCCAACTCGCTTTAAAGATTCAATCTTCTCAAGTCAAGGGCAAAAATATGAAAAGCAAACCTGTGGAAGTTCAAGCTGCACTGCTGAAAGAAATTGAAGAGGAACGCTCCAAAGAACAAGAGATCAACGATAGGTCTATCGAATGGTGTAAACAGAAGATGGATTATCGTTCTGATCTTCTTCCAATATCAGCCGTGACTATCTCTGGTCGCAAGAAGAAGGATCAACTCTCAGTGACCATGGAGATTACCAGAGAGGATGGAACCCAAAAAGCTATGTACGTATCCAAACTTGAGAGCTTCGGATTTACGGAATGGATAGAGTTCTGGGATGCGCTGAAGAAATCCAAATCTACATACAGAGGCTACGTTGAAGGACTTCTTGAAGCCCTCATAAATAGAGTCACTTCTGTACTGAAGCTGCCATCTCCTCTTCCTCCCAAATCTTTGAAACTCAAAAGAAGAATTGGGTCCTCCTCCTCTGAAGACGTCGCCATCATCAGGAATGAAACTTCTATAAAATTTTCAAGAGATGCACTGTTTGGTCCTCCTCCTGATCTTTCAGTTCTGGATTTATCTCTGCCTCCTGGTGGTCCTTTCCAAGCTGGTCAAGTAATTGACAATCCTTATGGAATATTCTTCAGAGATGATGATGAGGAACTCAGATTTCAAAGAATCTCTGAGATTCCTATCTGTCCTCTGAATCATCTCAAGGATCTCTTATGCTTATGGTGTGACTTCTTCCCTGCTGCTGAGAAAATTAAAGAAATTATCAGCCAAGAATCTTTGAAACGAAGACAGAATGGAGAAGAAATACCTGAGTATATGATCAATCCTCCTAAGTCTTCTTGTAGCTGATAGATTAGTTTCCTTTTCTGTAATCTATTAATTACACTTACAGTAGTTAGTTATTCACTTGTACTGGTAATTTTCATTCCTTGTAATTCTCTTCTTGGATTAATGAAATTTCAGTAAAGTACTTAACTCCATCAGTACTGTAAAAGATCCCTCAAAATAGTAATTGGGACATGTATGTTACGAGTCCTGATTATTCCATCATTTTGAATTATAAAGTAATTTTCTTCAGTTACTTTGTCATTATCAAATAGGGGGAGATTGTTGATCCAAACTCTCTCAGTGATTTGATAACGACCCTCATCCATACTTAGTGAAAATTACGTTTTAATATGTATTAGTGTTTCACCATCAGCGATCAGACTGAGTCTGTTCAGTTATTGCTGATAGTCTTTCTTATAAACATTTCTATGTATTAGTGTTTCACTATCAGCGATCAAACTGAGTCTGTTCAGTTATCACTGATAGTTTCTGAAGTAAACAACCAACGTAATCCCTGAAGACAAGTCTCGCGTCTACATATGTTCATAGCTGAATCAAAGACGAAGTTGCTGAACAAAGAGAAGTCTACTAGTGACCTGATGCGGATATCAGTGAAGCAAAGACAACTCTACATATACGCGAAGGAACATGAGGAAAAGCTTCAGCGATAGCTGAACCTCTTTTTCTCTGCAAGTAGAAATACTCAGCGATCAATCGATCACAAAGCTTATGCCTCAAGTTTCCTTTTGTCTTATCTTGCACAACCAGTACGATGTGTCAGAACGGACACGTCTCTGCCACAAATCGTACAACAACTCTGTCAACTACACTGTTCATGATACGGCCGAAAGCATGTCTCCCAAAGTCAGACTCCCAAAGCCAATATATGAACGCCACGTGTAAAGTGCCCTGCCATGCATTTAATGCATAGGGTATAAATAGGAAGCTCACCCCTTCATCTGAAGGTGTGCTCAATCCTTGAACTCCATATAGAAACCCTTGTTTTCTATCTCTCTTAATCCCCCATTCTCTGAATTTCTTGTGCAATCATCTTAGTGTTTCTTAAGTTTGTTTAGATTAAGTTTGTCTTAATCTTATTCCGCAACAAACTTGTAAATTGTATTTTGATTTATCAATAAACAATTTATTAAACTTTAATTTCTGTGTTTGTATTCACCCCCCCCCCCCTTCTACAAACTTGTTAAGCACCTTCGGGACCAACAGGAACACCGTGCCTATGGATCCATTGCACTAACTAAACCATTACATGACTCAAAACGAATGAACTATTGCATTCAAACATGTAATTCTCAACTAAGATGCAGTAAATGCAAATCTTAACCAAACGCTCAACATTGAGCAATTAAAACGGACAAGTGTCCTCAAAACCCAACAAAATCCAAACCGAGCCATAAGCTCAACAAATTCAAAGACCCAACGTCGAAATTCATAAAATGAAATCAAATATAATTAACCCGTACTTATAGAAACCCATGCTCCAAAACATATAGTTAACTCCAACGTAATTTAGATTGGGACAAATCATTTTCCAAGTGAGTTTACAACATTTATCCATTCAAAACGTCCCGTAACACAAAACCATGCATTTCTCCAAAACACAAAATGAGAAACGTCTTTACTCAAAATCTACTTCCATAAATAAATCATTAAAATACCAAAATACATGATTTATTTATCATAATGCCCAAAATCCCAAAGATGTGTGCTAATTGGGTTTATAAAGTTAAACACCTTTAAAAATAACCAACTTATCAGCAGTTAACAAAACTTATCAGCAGTTAACAAAACTTATCAACAGTTAACAATTTAATGTAAGGCACAAAACACTTTAAAACAAACATTTTGGCATGTACACCGTTTTCACAAATCAACCTGAACTCACCTTGCTAGATTTAGGCCAAATCTAGATTTTACCCACTTAGAGCTCCTTTGAAGAAACTTGAATCC
Source organism: Arctium minus (assembly GCA_954870635.1). Classification (NCBI taxonomy): domain Eukaryota; kingdom Viridiplantae; phylum Streptophyta; class Magnoliopsida; order Asterales; family Asteraceae; genus Arctium; species Arctium minus. The sequence goes on along the minus strand of OX941094.1, from coordinate 1,669,188 downwards.
TCCAAGACAAAAGTCTCCAAACACCTATATCCATACATTCCAACCGTAAATAACCACATTCAACCATATAGAAACATTCCCCAAACATTACACATCAAAATCTCTATTTTGGTCCAAACCCAAATTTCGACCTAGATTTCTCCAAAACCATCAAACCCGAAATTGATAAACCACACACTAGGATAATCATCAATGGAGCATTTATAACTTATGTTAAGGTTTAGAAATGGAAGGGATACACTTACCACTTAGGTTTTGATGAAAACCTAGAAAACCCAAAAGTTCTTGAAGATGGAGGTGATGATGATGAACTCTTGATCCTTGCTTCCACTCCACCACCAAATACTCTTGGATCTTCCCAAAATTAACAATCTAACCTTGAAAAGCTCTCAAATACGAAACCATAGCAAGTTGAATCGCCAAAAACGGAGTTGAAATGAGAAAGTTATGGCCAAATGAAGAAAAAACCCGATTTTATGCACTGTAGGTTTGGTGCGACCCTGACATGCGACAGTGACATTGTCACTGTCGCGCGAAATGTACCGAAAGTCATTAACACTGTTTCGGCCGTAACTTCTTCGTTATAACTCCGTTTTCGCTCCGGAAATGACCGTTGGACTCGTAATTGAATCATTTATCTATCAAGACTATAAAATCAAATATATTATCTTTTTCCTTAATATATCGGTTTCTGTATTAACTTGAAATGATACATTTCGAAAATCGGGGTGTTACATGAAGAAACGGTTATAATGGTGTAATTTGTAAAAAAAGAATTTTTTGATATATGTTATTTAATATATGATTATGCGTGTTATTATAATAAAATTAAAAATGAAAAAGTAATTGATATAAAATAAATTAAATAACTAATTGTAACTTTATAAGGATGCAAAGTATAATTTTTTTTCCAAAACTATAAGCAGAAACTGAATCTTTACACATAATTTTTTTACGTAAAGATATTTTTTTTATCTTTTTGGGAAAAAACACCTTACGCAGAAAAAAATATTTTGCGCAAACTTTGGCTATTTTAGGAAAATGCTTTGAAAAGTGGTTAAAATTAAATTGGGTGATGAGATTGACTATTATAGTTAATTCCCCATTTTTAATTTGTAGAAGGATAAAGTATATGACATTTTTTTTTAATTTGTAGTTTTACCTCCTATGTAGGTTGCAAGTTATTTTTTTAAGTAACAATGATGTATTCAACAGGTTACTTAAAGTCTAATGATTTATTTGATAGGTTTCGAAATGTCCAATGACTTATTTGTTCGAAAAAATTGTCCAGGGACTTAATCATTCCAAATACTAAAGTCCATTGGGTTTTTTTGAACTTTTTCCTTATTTTTTCCATATTATATATAACGTTTATTTAAAATCATAAGTTAATGTAGATTTTTTTAAATTTGGTTTAAAATTCAAAATTTTTAATATATATAATAATAAATTTCAAATTATTTTAACTAACATATTATATTATTTACTACCTTATTTGTATTAATTAATATATTATATTGTTATAAATTTGTTTTAATTATATTATTAAATATTGTAATTAATTATTTTTTCTAGATATCTTTTTTGGTAATTTTATAGGTTTATAAGCTAAGTTTTGCTAAACGTGACTTTTTCATCAACTACCAGCTAGCTTATCAGCTAGTTTGCAAAACATACCCATATTCAAATAATACAACAAAATTGGATTTATATGATATCTAAGGTTACGTTGGTACATTTGATATGACATAATAGAATTAGGATCATTGTTCTATGTTTTACAGAATTTTTAAACGAAATAGACATGAACAAGTTGGAACACGTCCCACCCCCATCCCATGGAAGAAGGTGGAACTAGGTTGAACAAACTTATATTTTACCAATATATTATTAAAGTTAATTAATTATTTTTAAAACATCAAATATGTCTACCTCTTTGTATTTTTTTATTCATACTTTAATCTTTTTTATACTCTTTAAACTTTCACTTTACTGTTCTCAGATTATTATTTTTATGCGGTTTCTATGTTTTAGTTATTTTATGTAATTTACTTAATATTAATAATAAAAAATAATATATAAATGTATAAAATAAATTTTGGAAACTACATACACTTTCTATTTTGGTGTCATTTTAGTATGGGTGCTTAAAAACCCGACGAACGTAATCAACCCAACCCAACGCGAAATAATTCAACCCGAAACAACCTGATGTCTAATCGAATTGTAAAATTTTCAAACCATATGTATTGGTTTGATATTGGGTTATTTTTATTTGAACTCAACCCAGCCCGATGAACCCGATATCGTTTTATTTATTGGATTTAATATGATTGTCGAGTCCCTATAAACATGTACATTAGACAATTACACTATCACATACTCTCTTCATATAAGTATATTTCCAATTTATTCTCAATCTCTATATAACTCCTTTGTATATATGTTTCATAATGAAAATACACACATAAACATGTGTGTGCAAATTGAAAAAACTAATTGAATGTGATATACTTAAGATTTAATAAGTATGGATAAATTGTACCAAATGATTGATTATGAAAAAGAAATTATGAGTACACTAGAGAAAGCAAATTAGGAAAATATTTTGATGTACCAAAATATCAACCTGGCCAACCCGTAGGGTTGGGTTGGGTTGCACTTTGGTTTGGGTTGATTGGGGTGAGATTTTTCAAACCGTAAGCATCAGGTTGGGTTGTTCAGATGACTTCAACCCGATCAACCCAAGCACCCCTATATTTTAGTCCTCCTGACGGAGACTTTATAATGATATATTTTGTTATTAAAAATATTTATTTTATTATAATTTAATAAATTATATAAACTAATCAAAATACATAAAAAAGATATAAACATATTCACCCCCAACAGTTAAAAACTATTTATAATTCAGTATTTGTTTAGTAAATCGCTATTATTCTATCTCCGAACCTCGACAAATATGACGTAAAGAGTCTCAAATGATAACATACTAGGAACAATTAAGATTGCATACATAAGTAACACATTGATGTCGGTTTAATAAGTAGCCTTCGTAGTACATAAAACTATATATCGTGACCCTTTATCGTCTCTTCCTTCCACCTGCATTAAAACGCAACAATTATGATTGATAAAACATATTGTTTTTCAACTTCAAATGACAATATTAAAAAAAAAATACTGGGATAACTGTATGAAAATGAAACCGACTTTGTTGCAAACCCTAAAATGAGGATTTCGAAAGTTTATTCCTTAAATAAGGAATAGACACAAAGTTGGTTTCATTTTTCATGCAATTTATCCACTTACAAAATTATCTCCAACAAATATGTTATATTTTCTCTCTTCTTCCAAATCTGGAAATTTATTTGTTCTCTCTCCTTTTTTATCTGTTTTGGAAGAGACATAACTGTTGAATCAAACTTTTTCAAAAGCTACAAAATTTATAAAATAGCATACGATTGGAGATGCTCTAAACAGACCAATATTATGACTTCAACGGTAACTCATGATAGAGAGATGGTTTAACATACTTGGAACAATTGGTTTGAAAGTCGATCGGAGGAATTTTGATGTCGATCATGCATCCTTTCGGAAGCCTTGAGATGTCGTCACCGGTAACCAAAGAACCGTCTACGCTGATCACTCCATTCTGTATGCAGCTACACAATGTGCGTGCGTCAGAATCCGACGTTATCTGACGAGCTATCATTCTAAGGTGGAGACAACACATTAGCGGTGGCGGCACACAGAGATAAAAAGCGAGGCGGCATTGTTTCATGTATATAATACAAGGTAATAACTGAGTCGTGATCCACGTACACGAATAAGGACTATCATTGACGCTTTCAACAGGCGTATTCGATCTTGCAAGTACTAAGATAATCACTACAAAACATGTTATTTTGACTACCCTCTTCATGTTTTTAGCTCCAAATGAATATTAAAGTTTCAAATTTAAGATATACATATATTTATATATACACATATCTATATCTATGTATATGTATGTATATATAATTCTTTTTGGTTAGTGTTTTCAAGACGAAATCCAACCAAATTGATGCATGAATCATATACAATTATTCATGAAAGTATCATGAATATAAATACGTGTGGGAGAATCAATAAGAATTGGAGAAGTATGTCCATATAATTTGAGCAAAAGGACGCTGATTATCAGCAATCTTGACCGGCCACAGACAAAATCGTTCCTTATGAACCACAAGTAAGGAGACATTTTAGAGCTGACTCAAAGACTGATACGTTTGATTTAACATGTTTATAAAAATTATTTGGGTGCTAACTAACAATGTAAAATATACGTCAATAATAAGAAATATGATGATTCCATGTAATGGCGATGATGCGTTATTTTTCAATGTGTGGCATATATATACAATTATATATGCAGTCTCATTCATTTATTAACCAGGTCATTGATATTAACCAGGTCATTGATATTAACCGTGTTAACCATCCAATAACCGATCATAATTCATGAATAGTTTATGTCAATGTCCATGCCTATTAAATAGGGTAGGGGTAATATAAGTATTTTTTTTAGATAATATATGGATTAAATAGTTTTCATATTTTGCTCAAACATTAAATTTGGTAGTTATCTTAATTTGTTTTAAATAAAATATTTCAAAATTAAATTTGGTATAGGTATTTCTTTTAAATAAGATATGGACTAAATAGTTTTCATATTTTGTTCAAACATTAAATTTGGTATTTATCTTAATTTATTTTAAATAGAATATTTTAAAATTAAATTTGGTAGTTTTCTTTTAAATAAGATATGTCTATTTATCTTCATCCGTTTTTCTTTGTTTGAAAAAGTATTAAGCCACGTATGACCACCTTTCATCAACCTCCGATTTTGGCCATCTTCATATTTATTTACCTCTTCAAGTTTCACTATATCGAGATTCCAATATCGGGATTAGTAGCGATAATTGTCCGTCTTTTGTGCATATCCACATACGTAAGGATGTGCATACATGCATATCCACATACGTAAGGATGTGCATTTATGCATTTATGCATTTGTGCATATGTGCATATTCTTTAAATAGTGCATACGGTTTCATCTTTACAACCCAAACCTTTTCATCGATTTCTTATTGATTTTTTCCTTACATGGTTTCTTCCACGAAGCAAAATCACGATATGGGTTGGATCTGCAGGCTATAGAGGTGGTCGGTGATTGGTTAGCGATGGAGGTGGTCGGTGGTTTGTTGGTGATGGAGGTGGCTGGTGGTTGGTCGGCGATGGAGGTGGCCGACTATTAGGCCCGTTGCGTTGGATCTGCATGCGATGGAGGTGGCGGGTGGTTGGTCGGCAATGGAGGTGGTGCGTGGTTGGTCGGAGATGGAGGTGGCCGGTGGTTGGTTGGCGATGAAAATCGGGTTGCTTGAAATGATGTGGAACCCAATTAAGAGGATAAGATGCACTTTCCTTTGTTATGATTTGTGGTTTTGACCAAACTACCCATTGTGCATATGTGCATCTTAAAACCAAGCACATGTATGACTTTTAAAATCAGTGTTTCATTTAAGTCGTTGATCAAGATTTTCAATGGATGTGATTTGTTAGCACAGTTAATACCAATGACTTGGTTAACAAAAGAAGGGTATGTATATGTACATTTTTTCATTTATTATTCGATGATATAATAACATTAAAAAAATACGATCATATTAGTAGAATAAAAATCACACACACACACACACACACACACACACACATATATATATATATATATATATAATATGATCAATTGCAAACCACCTTCATTTGTGAAAACCGTACAAACTGAATAATCCATTGATTTAATTCCATTTTTTTTTTCATTGTTACCTTAATTATAACATTTTAATCTCACCAATTGATTGATCAAAAATAATTTCATTGTTTCTTTAATTATAACATTTGAATCTCAACCATTGATTGATCAAATCAATGATTCATATTGGTTTGTATGGTTTTTACAAATAGCTTAGCTTGTATTATAACCCATCCACATATTAGTAACATAAAAAGTTTGTTATCAAATATTTAAAATAGAATTTGGACATGTTTTAGAAGTTCAATAAGTGTGAGTATGTGAAGTGAGTGAATCAATGGAAATATATACATTGATTAAGTAAATTTATAAAAATATAAAATCTAAAGTGAAAAGTTTGTAAAGTTAAGAGAAAGTAAATTATATATATATATATATATATATATATTTATTTATTTATTAAAAGTCATGTCTTGTAAAAAATGTACCCCATGTACCACGAGCCACGATTTACACAAATACTATAGGCCCCATTGTAACTATGGGTGGACATAGTAGAGTACCAAGTTTTTCTCCAACACTATGTAGCAATCAATTATAATTGGTATGTAAAATCTTATATCGTGTACCAACAAATTGTCTTTGGTATCAATTTTTTTCGACTGATATCGGTTTTGTACTAATTTCAAGCTAAATACATGAAAACTTATCATAATGTTCAAGTTTTGAGTGACATTGAGTTTTTAGGCAGCTAATGTGATGTTTAAAGATTTCTAATTGCAATAAATAAAACTTGAAAGCATTCAGATGCTTAAACAAAATAATTGTAAGGTACAAAATTGAATATTCAATATATATAAAATCCAAAAACTAATACATAATTAAATAAGTTGGTATCGTGGTATGCGACTTCCAATATTATATACAAACCAAGCTTGCATACTTGGTATGATATTTACAACCGAGTGTAATTAGTATCAATTTAATTGGTACGGTTGATACACATGTTGACTGTTTTTTTAATACAAAATTGTCACCCCTAATGGTGGAGACACATCTTATAACATGATGCACCTTTTAGAACCATGAGAAGAACAGGTAATCATAATGCACAACAATAATAAAAATTAAAATACGAAAGGAGATTAAAAATATATACAAAAGTATTAAACCATTAAACAACCTAAAGACAAAATTCGGTAAAACAAAGGAGCAAGTGAGTGATCCAAAGTCCCGTATCACACAAAAGTCTCACTCCTACAACATAGCTCTGAATTTGTCCTTCCATCCCATCAATGATAAACCTCGTGATTTTTTGTTCAAATTCATACTTAAACAAGATGATTTATAAATCATATGATTATATACAGTATTCAAAAAGGCATGCCATCACAATGCCATGACATGATACTGACTTATTTGTAAATCATATGGTTATATCCCATGTTCAACAACAAGAGGGAGGAATGCCCCCATTTGGTTGGATTAGGCCAATATTATGTAGGTTATAACTTGCAGTTTGATTTTACCGATTCAAAATGAGAAACTGTCAGCCCATTTAATCCAATCGGGATGTCATGTACCCGACGTGTTTCTTGACAGGAGCATCATGAACTTATCCGGGTGGTAGGAGGACTAAAATGGAATTTTATATAAATAAATTGGTTGAGACTATTGTTAGGTGGCTTGGCACCCAACACCTTGTCCCCCGTTGTCTACATCATTGTACATAGTTCCGGTTCAGCCCCTGGTTGTGTCATATATACGCTTGACAAGTAATATCTATTTTATTGGCCCCTTTGCTTTTCTTTCCCTACCGTTTAACACGTTTGACAAACTTCTGTTTTATTTTTGTCAATGTTAATAGCTGTATTAGTATATGTGAGAAAAAGATGTGTACGCACCCGGTAAGTGTTTGATTAACGACCCCTTAATTTCAATGGTTCCATTTTTGGTCCATCTTTGATCGGTGTTTACACATGATTGTTACTAAAAACCCTTTATAATTTTGTATCCGTTTTGTAAATCGCTATTATTCTATTCTTGAAGCTCGACAAATATGACGTAAAGAGTCTTGAATAATAACATACTAAGAACGGTTAAGATTGCATACATAAATAACACATTGATATCGATTTAATAAGTAGCTTTTGTATTACCGAAAACTATATATCATGATCCTTTATCATCTCTTCCTTCCACCTGCATTAAAAAGTAACAGTCGTGATCTGTAAAACAATATGTCTTTCTAACTTCAAATAACAGTGACTTTATAACAAATAATACTAGGATAATTGTATGAAAATGAAACCAACTTTGTTGCAGACCCTAAAATTATGATCTCGAAAAAATATTCCTTAAAATTGGAATACTGCCAAAGTTGGTTATATTTTTATACAATTTATCACTTATAACAACATTTCTATCATGTATGCTATATATTATTTTTTCTAAATTTGGAGATTCCGAGTTCTCTTTTTTTTTCCTTCTTTTTTTTAGAGGAGAGTTTAGCATAGTTGTTTGAGCAAACTTTTCCCAAGTCTCTAAAATGTCTTACATAGCATAATTGTTGGAGATGCTCTAAACAAACCAATATTATGACTTCAACTGTAAATTAGGCTAGAGAGATATAGTTTAACATACTTGGAACAATTGGTGTCAGAGTCGATCCGAGGAATTTTGATGTCGATCATGCATCCTTTCGGAAGCCTTGAGATGTCGGAACCGGTAACCAAAGAACCGTCAATGATCACTCTCTCCTTTATGCAACTACACAAGGTTCGTGCGTCAGAATCCGACGTTATCTGACGGGCTACCATTCCGAGGTGGAGACAACACAGTAGCGGTGGCGTCTTACAGTGATCGCGGTGGCATGATGATTCTTCACAATCATGGCAGTGTCTCACGTATGCAATACAAGGCAACAACTGAGTCTTGATCCATGTACACAAATGAGGATGACCATCGTCGCCTTCAACAGGCGTATTCGATATTGCAAGTACCAGGATAATTACTAAAGAACATGTTATTTTGACCCCCTTCTTCATATTTTTTTGTTCCAAATGAAAATTCAAGTGTCAAATTTAAGATATATATATATATAACTCCTTTTTAGTGTTTTCGAGACGAAATCCAACCAAATTGATGCATGAGTCATATATGATTATTCATGAAAGTATCATGAATACAAATACGTGTGGGAGAATAGTGAGAATTGGAGGAGTATGTCCATATAATATGAGCAAAATGACGTTGATTATCAACAACCCTGACTAGCTACATACATAATTGTTCCCTATGAACCACATACGAGGAGACATTTTAGAGTTGGCTCGACGACTAATACATTTTATTTAATATATTTATAGAAATTATTTGGGTACTAACTAAAAATGTAAGATATACGTACGACGATTCCATGGCATGGCGAGGACACTTTTTTTTTTCAATGCATGGCATAAGGAAATTTTTTATGTGATATATATATATATATATATATATATATAGGATTAGGTTCATTTGAGAAATGATAAAAATATGAGAAATAAAGAAATGATCCTAGCCCTTTATTTGGTCAACATTTGCGGCTTTGATCGTGAAGCACCGGATAATTTCTTGTGTGGTCTGTAGAATATAGAGGGTAGTTTCGTAAAATACACGGGACGAGTTCATATATGAATTATATGTTCATATATGAACCAATGTAATTCACATATGAACTCTTTTAACTGATTCATATATGAATCTGTTAATTAGTTCATATGTGAATCACAAAGGTTCGTATATGAATCTGTTAATTACTTCAACTGATTCACATATGAACCTACAGTTAATTAGTTTACATGTGAAACAGTTAATTGGTTCATTTAGAATCACAAAGGTTCATACATGAATCAGTTAAAATAGTTTATATGTGAATTACACTTATAGTTCATATGTGAATCATATAGATTCATATATGAACTCGTCCCGTATATTTGTAAAAATTACGAAACTGTCCTTCTATTTTTGGAATCGCCGCAAATTTTGACCAGTCAAAGTCGTAATTGTTAACCAGTTAAAGACACAATATTTGATCAGTCAAAGCCGATCTTGATCAAATGAAATGTATGATTACTTCTCTATTTCTCATATATTTACCATTTCTCAAATGAAATTCTTCCTATATCTATATACATATATATAATTATATGTGTGTATATATATATATATATGTTTTCGATGATGTAATGACATTAAAAATTTACAATCATATTAGTAGAATAAAGTTCACACACACACACACACACATATATATATATATATATATATATATATTAGTATTATATAAAAAGTTTGTTATCATATTAAAAATAGAACCTGGACATGTTTTAGAACTTCATTTTAAATGTGACTCTTAGTATGTGAAGTGTGTGAATCCATATATATGTGAAGTGATTAATAAAATTTGTAAAAATATAAAATCTAAAGTTAAAAGTGAAAAGTTTGTAAAGCTAAGAAAAGTAAAATTAAAAATTATTTAAAAAAAAGTCATGTCTTATAAAAAACAAATGCCATGTATCATGAACGCTTTACACAAACACTATAGGCCCCATCGTAACCAGGGATGGACTCGGTACATTACCAAGTTTTTTCTCCAACTGTGTACCAACCAATTATAATTGGTACGTAAAATCTTATACCGTGTATCAACCAATTGTATTGGTATCAATTTTTTTTGATTGGTACTGATTTTGTACTAACTTCAAGTTAAATATATGAAAACTTGTCATAATGTTCAAAATTTTGAGCGACGTTAAGTTTTAGGCAGCACATGTGATGTTTAAAGATTTTTAATTGCAATAAATAAAACTGGAAAGCATTCAAATGCTTAAACAAAATAATTGAAGGTACAAAGTTGAATATTCAATACATATAAAATCCAAAAAATAATAAATAATTAAATAAGCTGCTACCGTGGTATGCGACTTCCAATATTGTATACCAACCAAGTTTGCATACTTGGTATGATACTGTCAACCGACTGTAATTGGTACCAATTTAATTGGTATGTTTGATACACATGTTGACTGAGTTTAATCTAATGATGGAGACATCTTATACGATGTCACGCCTTTTAGAACTATGAGAACATGTAATCATAATGCACAACATTAATAAAAATCAAAGTTACGAAAGGAGATTAAAAACATATACAAAAGCATTAAACCCTTAAACGACCTAAAGACGAAATACGATAAAACAAAAGAGCAAGTGAGTGATCCAAAGTCCCACATCACACAAAAGTCCCATTTCTACCATAGATATCTGTTACATAAATGTCAGTGATTTGTCCTTCCATCCCATCGATGAAAAACCTTGTGCTTTTTGTCCAACTGCATATTCGAACAAGATGATTTATAAATCATACCAGTGTTCGAAAAGGCACGCCATGACAATACCATGGTACCAACTTATTTATAAATCATATCGTGTTCAACAATAACACAGACGGATGCCCCCGATTGGTTGGATTAACTCAATATTCTATAGGTTATAACTTATGCATTTTGATTTTACAACCTTTTATAAAAAAAATGCCTGTTTGGTCTGCTCAGCAAACGTACAAAGCGAGCCGTTGTTTGGCTGACCCCCTTCTTCCCATTCGGGTTGGGTTGACCCAGAAGTTTAAAATGAGAAACTGTCAGTCTGTCATCCCATTTAATCCAATTGGGATGTCCTGTACCTAGGGCTGTAAACGAACCGAACGTTCAACGAACCGTTCGTGAACTATTCGGCGGGAAGTTCGTTTATTCAATACATGAACGAACATGAACACATTTTTTTTGTTCCTTTAGTTAAATGAACGAACATGAACAATAGTCTCGTTCGTTCATTTACGTTCGTGAACGTTCGTTCATTTATGTTCGTTTACGTTCGTTTATGTTTGTTTATATATATAAATATATTTATATTAATTATGACATTAACGTGTCAAAACATTAATTAAATTAATTTGTTAAAATTCCTTTTTTATATCTCCTAAGTTTATCCGTATTTATTTTATTTTAACGAAATGATAAATAACGGTGGTTGTTTTTTATTCATTTGTGTTCGTATATGTTCATTTATGTTCGTTCGTTTACGTTCGTTTAACTCTTAATGAATGAACATAAACGAACACGAACAAACATATTCTTAATGAATGAACATGAACACAAAAAAATTCGTTCGTTTACCGTTCGTGTTCGTTCATTTGTTCGGTTAAGTTAAACGAATGAACACGAACAAGCCTCCGTTCGTGTTCGTTCGGTTCGTTTACAACCCTACCTGTACCTGATATGTTTCTCGACAGGAGCAACATGAACTTATCTGGGGGTGGTAGAAGGATTAAAATTAGAAATTATTCAATCTTATGGATCAATTTTGTTTATGCTTCAATTATAAGGGACCCAAGATGAAATTAACGAGAACTTATCCGGGTCAACCGTCAAGACCCGATTGGAAACCAAATTAGGGCTATATATACAATATCTATATCTATAATCACAACCTTTATCAAGTTCCCTTTCACTCACATTCGATCAAAGCGTTCTTCTATTGAAATTGATCGATTGTAATGGAGCAATCTCAGTCGAAAATCCATCAGATCATCGCAAAACTCTTGGATGGAAAATCTAGAACCCTAAATTTCGAAACTCCGATGATTTCGATCGCATCAATCAAAGCTCAAATCGAAAACCTAACGTCGATTCCGGTACATCAACAGCTCCTTTTATGCGACGGCAAAACACTTTTCGACGATGGTGTATTGAACCATGGGAGTTCTTCACCGTCAACCGTGCACCTCCTGCTTCGTCTCCGGGGAGGGAAGGGTGGATTTGGATCGTTACTCCGTGGAGCGGCCACGAAAGCTGGGCAGAAGAAGACGAATAACTTCGATGCGTGTCGCGATATGAGTGGAAGGAGGTTGAGGCACGTGAACGCGGAGAAGAAGATGGAGGAGTGGTTGGCTGAAGAGAAAGAGAGGAAGCTAGAGAAGGTGGCAGAGGATTTCATTAAGAAGAAAGCGAAGACGGTGAAGAAGGCGGGAGGTGGTGATGGGGCGGAGAAGTATGTGGAGAAGTATAGGAAGGATTCTGCGAAGTGTATGGAGGATGTTGATAAATCGGTTAGGGCATCACTTGCTGGTGGATTTCTGAAATCGAAGAGGAAGGTTGTGGGGGAGGACGTGGAAGACAATGGCAGCTCGAAATCGAAGAAACTTAAGATTTGGTAAGTTTTGGTACTTATTAATATTATTAGTTCTTAACTACTAGCTAGTTGATTTGTTTTTGGAGGTGACACGAATTTATGATAGAGACACAAATTTGAAAGACTTATGAATGCCTTAGAATTGAAAATGATATGAAACTTCATCCATGTCCTTGGCAATCGAAGGGTGAACATTTGGATCTCAATGCTATTTGTTCATGTTAGTGCTTGTAATTAGGATTTAGGACGAGCATCTTTGGGGGCAAAACGTGGGGGAATGCTAAGAAAATATTTATGATGGTATCTCTTAAATTTTTGTAGTTGATATTGGGGTGCTGAGATTTTATAGATCTATGGCAATCGAATACGTTACCACCGGACTCATTATTTTTTCCTTCTTGAAAGAGTGTGTTTGTGTCTAGAGATGTTGTGTATCTGCTTGCATGTCTTTGAAAGGGAATTGTTTTTAATATGGTAACTTTGGTTGTTGCTATAGAATTTCCCTTGACAAAATAGGGGATATATGTTCTATAGGAGAGGACATGAGAGGAAGTTACAGAAATTAGGATGCTTAAATGGACTTGTGGTAGGACCTTGTTAGATAGGAGTTGCATCAAAGAGGACATGACCTCTAGTAGGAGTTATTGGAGACGCAAGACTAGGGTAATAGATTTAAGGTAGGGACCTATAGCTAGCGTGGATAGGGAGAGGGGGGGGGGGTTATGGAGTTGATAGTTAGGGTATTAAAGGCCTGTGTTAGATGGAGGGTCTGTGTATGTTTTCTTACTTAGTATATGTTTTCTTTGTGCCTTTTTTCCTTTTTCTTTTTCTGTTGCTTAGTATGTGTTAGTCTTGATTATCCTTCGTCTTTTTTCCCCTTTTCACTCAACCTTTTCCACAAGGCAGGGGCCTTCACGGAAATAGCCCATCCCTCCAAGACCTTGCTTTCGAGCAAGATATAGTGGGTTTGTTTGGTTCGGTTTGGTTAGGACATGGAATTAAATATTTTGAACACTGGATGTTAAAAGATGTCGTTGTGTTATTGTGTAATCCCGTAACATGCATCTATATTCATTTTGTAGGATGGGAAAGAGAAAAGTGGATGATAGTGATAGTGATGACATGGATGATGAAGATAGTGATGATGATATGGGTCAGGATAATGAGAAATCTGTTGTTACAAACAATGAAAACCAATCAGATTCCAATAAGGAAGCAGATGGAAGTTTAGCATCTGTCACCGGTGGGAAAGTTGAAGGAGAATCTTCAGTTGGCTGTTCATCTGAGAGTGCTTCAGAGGAGGAGAAGGAGACTGTTGCGGAAGGACAATTGGAATCCATTAAATCTTCGAATGGTGAACTTCCTCATTGTGAAGCAGTTGATGCATCAGTGATACATGAAGAGAGCATAGTAAAGCATTCAAATGAGCCAACTGTTCCTCTTGAAATGGAGAAATCCACCAAACCTGAGTTAGGTGACGTAGAAGAAAGAGAGTCTGAACTTCCAAGCGCTTCAAATGTGCAAGAGGATGGAACCACTGCTGAAGAAGCTAAAATTTCTGATTCTAAAGTAATAGGTGATGAAGAAAAAGTGTCTACAAAGAGTGCTTGTCCCAACTTGGAGAAGCCCCTAAATTTTGATGAGTTCAACACGGCACTAGAGATGGAGGTATGTTTCAATCTATTTGCTTTTGTCCTCGCATTTGTCTCTTTCAATTTTCTTATGGTTTCTGCAAACATTATCCTTCGATCGTTTATTTTAGAGTGAAATTGACGAAGGTATCTTTTTGGTAACACATTTAGGACAACCAAAAACTTGTTATCCCATGTTGGGTGCAACATTAGACCAGGACATGACAGGACCGACTTTGTCCCACCAAATTAGGTGGAACAAAAACATGAAGATGGGAGTATGGGACAAGATCGATAATTTACTAAACTACCCATGTCAAATTAAAACCCTAAAACCTTGCACAACTCTTTCATCCGCCTACCTCACTTTGTTCCGTCCAGTCCTGTCCCGTCTGCATACCAAACACACTTACGTTTTTCTTCCTTTTTGGTTGCGTCTTTCTTTATTTTAATGATTCCAATAGAGAGGTTATATTTGAGACAACTGGTATGAGATATGGAGGGTGTATTACACTGTCCAGAACAGTGTCTGCCAGTTCAAAATGTATCTCTTTAGGTTCTTTGTAGAATTTACTAGTGGTTGGTGCATATAAGTTGTCAAAGAGTAGTAATTTTTAAGCAAACTAAAGAAGTCCCCTCTATTCACATTATTTTCTTTTTGTTGGCTTCTAGGTTCTAGGCATGGAAAGGATTAAATCTGAGCTTCAAGAAAGGGGATTAAAATGCGGGGGTACCTTGCAAGAACGTGCAGCCAGGCTTTTCCTTTTGAAAACCACGCCAATTGATAGGCTACCAAAGAAGCTGCTTGCAAAAAAGTGATTCAAGAATGCTTTACTCGGTTATGTATCGTATGTTTGGAAGGTTCCTTTGTTCTGTTTCTGACTTTATGTATTAAAGCTCCTTAATATGCTTGAGATGCGAATTCAGCTCACAAGAAATTCTAGTTCTCTATAAAAAAAATTCTACCTGATGAATCTCGTTTCAGTGCATAAAGAATGTTTATATCATTGGTACATGTGGCGTGTGAACTGTGTGCTAAAGAATCATGATTAATACATTGTGCTTGTTTTCTTGTTCCTTTGAGGATCCATGTTTCTGGTCGCAAATTCCTTTTCTCAAATCCTTTTTACTAGTCCAGGTGTCTTCATGGAAACAACCTCTCTACTCTTCAGGGTAGAGGTAAGGTCTATGTAATCCTACCCTCCGCAGACCGTACTGTTTGTGGGATTTCACCAGGTTTGTTCGGTTTGGTTTGTTTTCTTATTCCTTGATGTACATTTTGAAATGATTGATTGATCTGATATTGGTTTGGCTGTTCGGTTTGTATGTCAATGCTCTTTAACCTTTAGGGGATGGTGCTTGCACAAATAGAGTACCTCTGTATGTATAGCCTAAGTATTGGGTGACTAGTAATATGCACATATTAGCTAACAACACCTAAACCTCTCTTAAAGGGTAAATAAAATATGAAAAAAATAATTAAACTAGCCACCTATGTAAAAGAATGTCAGGAAGCAATATAGGTTTTGTAGTTTTGCTTTTTTATTTTTTTTGTATTATGATGATCTAATATAATACCAAGGGAAGTTCCATTAGGAACCCAAAATTGATTAGGAACCTGGGAACCGCCCACAACGCGCCACACGCCCCTCTTTAGGATGAATATTCATCATGAATAACACATTCATGATGAATATGGAAGTGTTATTCATCATGAATCACTCATTCAGAATGAATATGGACGTGTTATTCATCGTGAATCACACATTCGAATAACACGTCCATATTCTTGATGAATATGCCACATGTCGCACTGTGAGCGGTTCCTGGGTTCCTAATCAATTTTAGGTTTCTGATGGGACCTGCCCCTATAATACTAGTGTGTGTGTATATATATGCGCATATCATAGATTGTGATCTTCAAACAAAAGTTATGCAATTGTTTTGGAAGTTTTGATCTGTAACATGAGCAGGACAAGAAGCATCCTTGCATACTGTGCAACAGGCTCGGCGTGGAAGGAATGTCCAAACAAAGGTATGCCTCTAATCATCTCCTTTAGATGACATTCTAATGAGCATGTGTCATGTAATGTATGATTCGACACATAATTGAATTGAATTCTTTGATGAATAATCAAATGCCTAAATTGCTTCTTAATAGGACAAACTTGCGAAAGCTTACCACGATCAATCTCAGCAATATTTCGTATATGACTATTAATGGGTAAGTAGAAAATTTTGCGATAGACTTCTTTTAGAAAATAAAATATTGCATTATTTTTGGGACAATCCAAAATTAGAGTTTTGCATTTTTGTAGATGGAGGATTAATAAATAAGGAACAGCACACAATTGGTGATATGATGTCCCTTTTCCCTATAGCTGACTTTGAACCAGTCAGTTACAACTTACAAATATTCCTCGCAACAACCATTTGCTTGCCTTTTTTTTAATTTATGCATTTTTTAATTTACGAATCATTATTGAATTTCATGGAATATTCTAGACTTTGCTATCTGACCTCCCTTCAATTGTTTCAACTTTCCCTGATGGTAAATATTGCTTCTAAAATAGGAAGTCTCATATTTTTTTGGGACGGAGGGATCGACACATAAGGAACAACATTTAGTTGGTAACTTGGTTGACTTTCAGAAAGTGTTAAACTTGGTTGGTGCTTCAGTCAGCACTTATCCACCATTTGCCATGTAATATTTGGTAAACAACGGTTTTTAGTTAGCGCTTACCCAGACCATGCTCTTGCTCGGTTATCACTTACCCAATTTGGTTGGTAAACGGCCCGTTGGATTCGATATTGAATTTTGATGTCAAACCGACTGATTTGCTATATAGAATATGTCATTACCTGCTATCTCCAAAAGAACAGAAGAATGGGACTGGCATCAAGTATTGAACAAAACAATTAAAATTGAAGGGTTATTCAGCTAAATGACATCCTGACAAGTGCTTTTAAGTCTATGACCTTCTGACAGGTTTCTAGGCATTCTTGTGTATGCAAATAACATCTTCAAAACTGTTAGAAGGTCATTCAACCGCGGACCCAAAAAATGGAACATGTTATAAGGTGACATGAGCTGGAGAAGGTGAATTCCTGCAAACCGGGCAAGTTCCTTTCAACTTTAGCCACTCATCGATGCATTCTGCATGGAAGCAATGTCTACAATCAGGTATGCATCTGACCGACTCTTTAACATTATACTCTGATAGGCATATGGCACATGATGCATCATCGTGCCCTGGGAGGCGCATGCTTTCCCCTAGAACGACTTTCGTGTAGGACTCTATGGTCGATTGGTCCAGACCTATGGTCAAACTGCCCCGCCATAAGGTGGCGGCGGTAGTCTCTGGCGGCATTGTGGTGGCATCGGATGTTGTGTTTCTTGCCATCCAGGTGGAAACTCTCCTATCCTTCCTGCAGATATAACACGCGATGGCAGCGGAGGCTGCAATGGCCGGTAGAGCCATCCCCACCGATACAATTATCATAGCAATCATAGCTTTATTATTGCCTGGAAATGCAAATATAAACATGTGAGATTCAATCAAAACTATGGTTGAACCTAGTTATGATTTTTTTGTTAAACTTCTTGATTAGTCCCCAAGGGTGCGTTTGGTACGTTGACAAAAACCTTTTGTGCCAAGTTTGACCCAACGATTAGACCAGGACAAGACTGAGTAGGACAAAACACCAAAATAGGTGAACAAAAATAAGGGAGAGGAGACAATATTGGTAAATTACTAAGGTACCCATGTCAAATTAAAACCTTTTCCTATTCTTTCACCCGCCAACCTTGCTCGTGCCAGTCCCGTCTCCTTCAGTCCAATATTGTCTGCTTACCAAACGCACCCTAATGAGTCTATACCACTCAAGAGCAAGGTTTGCCAACTATCTCGAGGTTATACTATTCTAGCTTGTAAGTCTAAACCGCCAATCGTGAAATTTGATTTGAACCAAACCATTCCATTCAGTCTGTTCGGTTTTGGAATAGTGTGTTTCAATCATGGTTAAAAAATTATAAACCAACCCAAACGAACTTGGTAAGTATCTGGGTGGGATAAGACGTATGCATACTACGTGATCTCTACTTAAAAGAGTAAAGCGTTTTTTCTTGAAAACCCCCTAGGATGGGGTAGTAGCATCCTTTATATATCAACATAAGTCGGGTTCATTTGGGTAGTTTAGAAGAAAAGGAACCAAGCAAGGATGGTTAGGTTTTCCGGTTCCAACCAAGACTGAACCGCTTACACTCTTATCCAGTGCAAGGAGTATTTGAAAATAGGATCAGTAATAGGTTAAATGCATCAAAATGTAACGAAGTTTGCCATTGTTTCTATTAAGTGTAACAAAGGATTTTTTTTCTTCTCTATTTTGTACCCATTTTGATCAGTAACATACCACTCTTGTAACATTTGACCACATGGATTTGAACTTTATTGTTCATTTCGCCGTAACCCTTCTGTAAACATTTCGTAGACGGGTATCCATGTCATCATATGTCACAAGTTCAGCAGGTTACCGGTCAAAATAGGTACAATATTGAAAATTTTGAAACTTTATTACATTTAATAGGAAAACAAATCATAACTTTGTTGTATTTTGTCGTCGGGATATTGAGAAAGAATGTCTTACCCTTTTCTGTGTCATTGAAACATGCAGTTTCTCTCATACTGGTATTAGTGTAACCACAAGTTCCACCATCTGCTGCACAATCTTGACAATTAGGGTTGTCCCATGTCAAAGATATATCCATATTTAGGTCAGATGAAAGCCCTTCTCGATCTTGATACCTCGATGTCGGATATCGTAACGGACCGATAACCCGACACCCCTTCCGGTTAGCCATAGCCGTAGCAAAACTAACCGACGTAGTAGCCATAGTAGAATACGTAGAATTGCTAAGACAATCAACGGTCCGGAAACGAGCCGTCGTCACCTCAACCGGGCAGCTCAAAAGAGTGTAGTTCCGAGATGCGGAAACCGAAAACGGCGAACCGGAGAGGTCTAGATTCAAAAGCCGAGCAGCCGAACAACCCGATGGATCGTAAACTTGGATGACTTGTGATCGGTAGTCAATGGTTCGAACGGAGAAGTCTCCGGATTTGGGGAGGTTTAGTAGCATTGTTCCTAGGCGGTTGCACCGTAGGTTGAACCCCGGGTAGCCGCAGATGGCGGGTTGTTGGCCGAGCATACGAAAAGGAAACCGAACGATGAAGGTGGTTGAGCCACAGAAGGCAAATGGGCAGTTGTATTGTGATGCTGCAAATGAAGGAAGAAGAAGAAGTAGAATGAAGATGTTGAGATGTTCCATTGATGATGGTTTCTAAAAATGGAAAGAGGAGTTTAATGTGTAGATATGATGAGAAGAGAGGGTTATACTAAATCAACTCACATTTGACTTTTGAAAGTCAAAGGCTTTTGAGGATATAAACAGCCAACCTAACTACACAATTTATTTGTGATTAAAAAAGAAAAGTCAATAGTTATTCCCTTTGTATCTTTTTTGAAGGTTGTGACAATTGATTTGTGTTTTTGTGAATAAAATAATTATGGAGTGTGGGCCCATGCCATGTTTTTTTTTACCACTTGCCTATTAAACCAAACTAGGGCTTAAGGTTTAGGGTTTGTGTAGAAGTGGGGTTGGTGGCAATGTTTTAAAACCCGGTTTTTTGGTTGACCCAGTGTGGTGACCGGGTCACGGTTCAACCATCGGGTCAACCAAATACATTAAAAAAACACATAACTGGCATAAGCACAAGTTTTTCATCAATCCAAATACAACCATCGGTTCAACAACCGGTTTTTTGATAAAATCGGCTGGTTCACTTCGGGCCATAAATTGCCATAAACCCGGTCACAATTGACCCGCCCTCTTCCCCGGGTCCCGGTTCAACCGGTCGGGTCGACCCGATTTTTAAAACATTGGTTGGTGGTGAGGTGTATGCAGTTGAAGGATATATCAAGGGATAGAGTCGATGTTCTCGTGGGCTTGTGAGTCGTGAAAAGTGTTAAAGAAAAAGAAATATTGCCTATACAGTTTGAAACTTGTTGTTTTGCATTTGGTGCGACGTTAGACTCGGATATGACATGACCCCAAGTGGGACATAAATGTATTTTTTCTATTCAATCAAAATAGGTGGGAAAAAGTTAGGGAGATGAGACAACTTCGGTAAATTACTAAGCTACTCATCAAATTATAACCTTAAAACTTTTTGGAATTTTTTCACCTGACTATCTCACCCTAGTCCCTCCAGTCATGTCTTGTTTAGTCTAGTCTCATCCACGACCCTAAAAACCTTATGATTTAGGGCTTAGGGGTATGAGTTTTGGGAGTAATTATCTGGGTTATTTTCTTGTGATCACACTCAATTTTCGAAGTGTAGGTCAGATTTGCGTATATCTTAACTACTTTATATCCCACTTTTGGGTGGATATACCGAGTTTGTTCGGTTTGGTTTAGTTTCTTGGTGCTCTTATTTCTAGTTCTCATGAGGAAGATTAAATCCTTCTTCTATTGTTTCTTTGGGTTGGTTTATGAGTTTCAATTTTGGGTCATTTGTGGTGGATTTCTTTGGGTTGGTTTATGAGATTTTTTTAACTCTCCTCTAAAATAAAGAAAAATATAAGAGAAAGAAAATATAACATAACTGTTGTAGATATTTAAGGTTTTTTTTTTTTAAACCTCTTAATGGCTTTAAGTCTGAATCGTTCATACCTTTTTACACACCACCACTTATTAATCATAACTAAAATAAGACTTCCGACTTTAGATCTCTTAAAAAACAAACGACACTTAAATAGTCAATCTTTAAAAAATACAATTCCTTTTTTCTTCTAAATGATCATCAATTAAAGAACCGGACAAGAATTGACAGAAACGATTCGTTTTTTATTTTCATTCCTAAATGACCAATTAAGGAACCTGTTAAAAATAAGCTATAATTGGTTAGTCTATTAGATACAATTTTTTTAAATAGCCAATTAATGGATCAACTAAGGTTAATCGGTTAGGACCTAATTTAAAAAAGAAACGGTACGTGGTACTCGTCCATTGGTCAATGAGTAGATTTAGGATGGCTAACAAATAGATTGGTTCAGTTATACTGTGGTATATCGTTAGGTTGTGCCGAGTCAAATCTGCTCCTTTTTTTTCCGTTGAAGTTTACAAGTTTTGTATTATAGAATGGTTAAGGGACCGTGATCAATTATGTCATAACCAATTACACGGTGACACTTTTTAACTAAGACCAGTTATACTGATTAGGGGGTTGGTCATAGTCGGTTTTGCCCATCATGAAGCTGTTTCATTTGAAATATGCGTGGAATACTTGAACAATAATTATTATCATCAGATGTCTTATATGGTATAACAATCCTTTCATATTTTTCTTGCTAGAAGAACAAAATACATCTGTGATTATTTATTAAGGGCTTCGGACATAATTTTAATTTTGAATTATAAATTTCGATCCTAGATAGTTATATATTGATTTTAATGGAAAATAAAACTCTTATTTATATAGTTTTGCCTTCAAGTAATATTTTTTTTAAACAAAAAGGACAGTGCACGATCTTCAAGAACTGTTTAATTATATTAACATCAAGATTTTAAATGGTGAATTTAAACCTCAAGTTTTAAAGCATTTTTAACGGATTCTCTGGAATTAAGAAAATGAAGATTTTGTTTTATATTTTATTTCAACAAATAATTTGTATTGTTTTGTAGAATAGAATACTTCAAACTTGGAGAACTTTTTGAAGATTGTTGTCAGAAAGAAATGATTTTTTTATTCACTCTCACTAGTAAGATACATTATTATTATTTTATATAAAGTTTTTTAAAGATGTGTTGAGATAATAAAGTTATATAATACTAGGCATATACCCGCACGATAATGTAAATAAAGAACGAACAATTAATGCCACTTCCTTATATACATGTCATCAACAAACAACCATGACCTAACTCATGGTATCATTTATAATAAGAATGAAACGTATTTACGATTATGTATTTTTAACGTGCTAACGGTGGAAAAAAAATAAAACGTATAGATAGAAAATAAATTATTTCGTAGATATTCATGATATTTAATAGTACGGTTAAATTAAAAAAAATTCAACATTGGGCTCGTTTTGTAGGTATTGATGAGACGATTATAATGGTATAATTTGTAGAAAAATGAACGTATTTTTTCATTGCATTTTTGTTAATATATGATTATTTGTGTTAATATGATAATGGTCTAAAATGAAAAATGAAAAAGTAAGAGATATAAAGTAAATTAAATAAGTAATTGTAAGGGTGATAAATGTAACATTGTAAGAGTGGTAAATGTAATTGTACAAAAGTTTGTACAATAACTGTTTTAGTTTTTTCATTATATAGTATAGATTTTAATAATGTACTTAATTTTGAAATCTTTAAAATAAAAAAATTATTGGAATTGAATGTAATTCTTTTTAGAGATTTTAACTTTTGGTTCTTTACTCAAGAGGCTTTTAGGGGCCATGGATGTGATTTATGCCGACACATACGTGTAACATATACACTTGTATGTATATATATATATACACACATTTTATATTCTTATTCAAATAATTTAAATTAGTTTATATACAAAAAAACTAAAAAATAAACACTAAAAAAATCAAATAACATTTTAAAAAACCGTGCATAGGGTCATGGCATACTATAGTGTTGAAGACGAGCCTTGAGTCGTCACATGCCATGACGGCTGCCATGACAAGCCTTTTAGAACAATGCTCAACATAAAATCTTAAACCCTTTGACCAAGTAACATAAAATGAAAATAGAAACTTAACCTGGAATGAAAATTTGAACTTTTAAGAAAATGAGCTCATTATATTATATAAAAATAAATAGTTTTTTTCTTTTAGTTATTTTTATTCCCATTGATTAACTTTTAATATCTCTAAGAGGTTGTTTGGTTGGTTTTTCATTAAATCTTATATGGTTAAAGTCGTCTGTGTGAATTAATATGTCTTTATAGATTGAGAATGTTTTTATTTGGAAGAGTTTTTTATAGATGGAAGAAACATGTTTTTTAATTGGGAGTTTTAGCTTTGTTAAAAAAAAAACTTGGTTTTCTACATAAAGCTCCCCTTAGAAGCTTATTGAATAAGTCATTTTCTATGTCATTAAGCAGTTACCAAACATTCATGTATAATTGACCAAATAAACTATGAGTCCATTAAACTCATTAAATTACTAACAAACATGCCCTCATAAGCAAACACACGTATAAAAATAGGTAACCCAACTTTGTTGAATCGTTGACTGGGATATACTTTAAATCTAATAGAACATCCAAATACTGTCATTTTCATTGCAAAAATGGTCCCTCATTTATGCGAGACCTACACCGACTTTTGTTCGATATATATATATATATATATATATACATTTGTTTTTTTGGCATCATCTTGAAATTGACCACCAACACCTCCAGGCGAAGGTGTGGTAGCCACGGCGGTGATTGTGGGGATAATAGGGCGGAGGTGGTGGCAGAAACCACCGACACGTCATTTCCACAAATAGCTAAAAATTACCTTTTTACCCTTGTTGGTTAACCTGCTTTATATATATATATATATATATATATATATATATATATATATATATATATATATATATATATATATAGGGGTAGTTTAATTTGCAACCCATGAAAATCTTACAACCCATGCAACCCACTTCTTAACCGTTGGATTAATTATCGACGGTTACAATACATGTGGGTCCAATATTTTCAATTAAAAAAATCAAAAAAATAAAAACAAAATAACCGTTTTTCATAAATCCAACGGTTAAGATGTGGATTGCAAGGGTTGCAACCTTTTTAAAGGTTGCAAAATATTCTTCCACTATATATATATATATATAGGGGTTGTTTTATTTGCAACCCTTAAAAAGGTTGCAAACCTTGCAACCCACATCTTAACCGTCGGATTCATAATCGGCGGTTACAATAGATATGGGGCCCAATATTATTAATTAAAAAAACAGAAAAATAAAATTAAAATAACCGTCGATCATGAATCCAACAGTTAAGATGTGGGTTGCAAGGGTTGCAACCTTTTTCAGGGTTGCAAAATATCCTTCCACTATATATATATATATATATATATATATATATATATATATAGGGAGAGGTTCATTTGAGAAATGGTAAATATATGAGAAATAGAGAAGTAATCTTAGCCATTCATCTGGTCAACATTTGCGGCTTTGACCGCGAAGCATCGGATAATTCCTTGTGTGATCTATAGAAGGTAGAGGGGTAATTTCGTAAAATACACGAGATGAGTTCATATATGAATCACAAAGATTCATATATGAATCTGTTAATTAGTTCAACAGATTCATATATGAATCTTTGAATCTTTGTGATTCATACAGATTCATTAACAGATTCATATATGAATCTTTGTGATTCATACAGATTCATATATGAATCACAAAGGTTCATATATGAATCTGTTAGTTAGTTCAACTGATTCATATATGAATCACAAAGGTTCATATATGAATCAGTTAAAAAAGTTCAGTTGTGAATTGCACTGGTTCATATATGAACATATAGTTCATATGTGAATTATACATGTTCATATATGAACACAGCCCGTGTGTTTTGTAAAATTTACGAAATTGTTCTTCTATTTTTGGGATAGCCGCAACTTTTGACCAGTCAAAGCCGCAACTTTTGACCGGTCAAAGCCGCAATATTTGACTAGTCAAATCCGATCTTGACCATATGAATGACTAGGATTACTTCTCTATTTCTCATATATTTACCATTTCTCAAATGAACCAAACACTGTGTATATATATATATAATAATTTATATATATAATCCATATCCAACCAACAAAAGTTACCAATTTCGTGATCTCTACAGTTTCTCTATAATTTTTTTCATATATTCAATATCGTTTTTTTGAATAAAAAGTCCATTCTCTCTCTCTCTTTATGTCTTTAATTTTGGAAGGTCATTTAAATTTGTAGAATTTTCCTTACTTTCTCCATTTTGAAGTAGATTTTTTTTCTTTTTTTTTGTATATAATATTTATATACGACAAATGTAACAAATCAACTCACACCCTCCTCACCTTTGGTGAAGTTTGAACCCCTGTCCTAGGAGGCCAAAGGCTCCAATATGGCTAGGCCAAAGGCCCTTTTTAAAAAAATATAACAAAGAAGCTATTGGAGAAAAAAATGATATTTTTTCTCCGTTAGATGCTCTACTCTTCCGGTTTTACGGTATGAATAAAAAAGCCCAAGCCCGAAACCCGATGTAAGGCTAGGCCTAGTGAGCCTGAAGCCCCTCCCAGGCCAGACCTTAAGGCCCGATCAGGCCGGAACTTTGGGAGCAGGGCTCGGCCCAAAAAAGCCCCGCCTAAAAAAGTATGTATGCGCCATTTTCCAACCCAAAAGCCCGGCTCGGCTTGGCCCAGCCAGGGCTAAAAAAGTACGAGCCTTTTTTTTCACACTAGAAACGGGTTTGGAATTTGGAAAGCTCAGGCTCAAGCCAGGGCCAGGCTAAAAAAGACCGGGCTTTGTGCATCTCTCGTGATGGTATAATTGAATCACATTTAGGTGTCAAATGTCAATAACATTTCCTACTTGAATGTCAAAAGAAGAACAATAAAACTGTATGATGTGGTACTCATGAGGCTGCAATTTTCATGTGTACAATTATTTGCATAACAATTTACAAATTCTCAGATGGAAAAAATCCAATCTTGTTCTGAAAATATCTAAACTACTGTACTAAAAATCCTTGTCCCTTTTACCAGAAACTAATTGGAGCCTAAAATGGTATATATCTAGTAAGTGTCCAAAATCTTTCATTTTTGTTTTTGTTTATGGTGTGGTGTATGTATGCTGATGCTTGTTTATTACTTACAATACGGACTATATATCGAGGTTCATGAAGTAGGACGATACTGACCTTCATAGAGCACGAGAGCGATAAGGAGGAGTTTTGTTTGCCGTTGTTCGTGTTTAGAGCAGTTGTTGGGAGACACGTATCGACACAACTTCACCGGTGTCTCCTGATGTCATTACGTGGTATTTTATGTGAAGGCCTGTTTCTCGATACAGAATTGGAACTTTTGGGGATCAATAGAAGCAAAAGAAGTATGATCGGATATTAGCAAGTAAAATGAATGTTTAAATAAATAGTTTTGGTGATTTGAAGGGTTATTTTACCTTCATTTTCTTGTAAATTGGTGTTGATAGCAACTGCATGGTAAGTTACCATAGCTTTTGGCTGCCAGTCGTTGGGCTTTCCGACCCATGACTTGAGATTGAACAGCTCTGCGCGAAATTATAATCTCAGTTGCATATAATATATGATACCAAGCAGTGGCGGATCCAGGATTTTTTCCTGGTGGGGGCACCTTCAAGGTTACTTAAATGTCCGTAAAGTTGTCCGATATATTTTTAGCCTAAATCTAACGTTTCGAGGGTTTTTAAAAGTTTTTTTTGGTTGATTTTAAGGGATTTTTAAGTTTTTTTTGTCGATTTCGAAGGGTTTTTTTGGTTTTTTAATCGATTTTGAAAGTTAATTTTGGTTTTTTGGTTGTCTTCGAGACACTTTTTTTGGTTAATGGGGTCCCGGACGAAAATTTACTGGGGGACATTAAGATAGAAAGCAAAAAAATACAAAATTTTACACTAAAAATTTCATCTTTCTTCCTTTGTAATGGGGGCCCATCCCCCCACTAACATATATATGAATCCGCCCCTAATACCAAGAATCGGGTTCCTACTCCATCTGTCCAAAATAAGTGTTCACACATATCTATTAAAGTTTCTCGTTAAACAAATGTTCACTTTCATAAATAGATAGTTATAGTTTATTAACTTTTCAATTCTACCTTAATTATGATGCTAGTATATTTAAGGGTTAAATGAAATCGAGAAATTCATTAGTGGAGTGATTATACATTTCTCTATTACTTTGTGCCTTTTTATTAAGGATAAAATTATCATTCAATTAATTAAAAAGTGCAACAATTATATTTCTAAAACTGTATGCAACTTTTTATTGTGGGTTATTTTGGGACGGGGAGTATTTCTGTTACAAGAGACTCGCAGCATGGGTTATGATAAACTTTAGCGAAATGGTACAAAGAACCCTTCTTTTTCCCCAAATTTGGGGCTTTCGGTTATGAGAGTGGACACTTTTAGTTGTGTTTTCGGGGGTCCGTCACAAAAACAACCGCTCTACTCTTTAAGGTAGAGGGCATGTCTGCAAACATATTACCCCCGACCCACCTCTAGGTGGGATATACTGGGATCATTTGGTTTTAGTTGTGCTTTCTATTTGTTTTACTTGCATTTTTTTGCAAGTTAGGGTCTTCTCAGAAACATCTCTCTATCTTTTTGAGACAGAGGTAAGGTGTAAGTACATCTTACATGTAGACCTCCCCGACCCCACCTTAGGGTGGGATATACGGGGTTCGTTTGGTGTTTTGTACGAAGTATTAATTCATTGAAATAGCTGACAAGGAACACCATTTACCAGCTGTGGATGGAGCCTTGAGATACTTGATGTCAAAAATGCCACCAGAAGCACTGTCTACATGCTTTCTGATATCATGAGATCCTACTAGCTTGTACTCCCAGCTTCCCTTCTGGTACCCTTCAGTGAGAAACAGCTCCAAGTGTCTGGCATCCAGTACCTGCATTGTTCCTGCAAGAAATACAGCCAATTGTTGAGAAAAGAGTTGCAAACATAAGAGTTCTGGTTGGTTCTTGTCTCTGCCGATTTTCTAACTTCAAGCCCGTGTTTGTTGCAAGTATTTTCTCACCGTCACATGTATTCAGGTCACAGACAGGGCACCGAACAAGCTGTAAATCTGGACAGCATTCCGTTTGGGGAAAAAAAGAGGAGAGTTGATTTAAGTAACGATGAATAATGATCAAGCTTCAAAGAACTGTCGGATGGTTTTGCAAGATATTACCTGCTATCCATATTCCAGTTTTGATGTTGTGCAATACACAAGATCCATAAGAGTTTAACATATTCTGCATGGTATCTTCCTTTGGAAGCTTTGAAGGGCAGATTAGATTCTCCATGAGAAATGCATCTGATGAGTCGAAGCAAAAGGCACCGATTCTCATCCAATCTGATATGCAAGTTGATGAACAAGAGAATGAAGTGTCAATATTTTGGATACCTATATGCACCCTTCTAGCTTATCCATCATAGGGTAGTTAGAAAACTGTACAGAAATCTCCTCACATAGTTTTTACCTATGGATTTTATTGTTATTTTGTAAACCAAACCAAACGAGCCCGGTATATCCCACGCAGGGATGGGGTTTGGGATTGGGATGTATGCAGACCTAACCCTACCCCTACCCCAACGCCAGGGGTCAGTCGCTTTTCAGAAGACCCGGCTTATTGTTGCTTTGTCTACATATTTATTGTTGTTTATAGGACCTAAGCGGTAGTTTTATGTTCCTACTATCAGAGACTGGTATTTTTGTCTGCTTTAAGATCCCAAGTTCCCAACATTGTAACAACTTATGGGAAACTGATTTATTATCAAGCTTAATCAACTAATGTGTTCCCCAGTTGCAGTATCTTATCATCTATTTTCAGAAACCATACTGAAGGGATGGATACTTTGTATGTAGCATAGAGCATCGTTGAAGAAGCCTTAATGCATTTGACAATGGCAAGTAGATTCAAAACATAGCTATATAAATCGACATTAAGTCTCTGATATGTGACAAAATCTTATTATTATGAATTTGTGATTAAAAAGATTAACCAAGTTCATATAGGAAAGTTATTCTAATGAAACTCCATGACATGCAACAAAATTATAATCAAGTATTAGAGGATTAACCACATTCATATAGTACAATTATTCAATTAATCCGAGGTTACCAATGTGCTTCTCCTTCTGACGAAAGGCATAAGAATGGCTTCCACCTGCATAATCAATCATTGATGGCAGTTTTCTTACAACACTGGAAAACTGTAAGGTCAATGATAAGCATATAGTAGGAAGCTGTATGTTTACCAAAAGCTGAAGCATAAAGCTTGACCCATTTAAATGCGGTTTCAGAGCAATCAGGAACCTGAAGATCACGTAAACAAGCAAATTTCCAAACACTCTCGTCCATTACAACGTGAAGGAACCATTTACTGGTTGACGCCAGCATCACCAAAGACTTCCCATCCAAATATTTAGCAATTTCTGTCCACACGTCCTCTTCATGCCTATGTCCGTTGAAACGAAAAGCAACATAACATAGATCAACTTATTCGGAACATTACATATGAAGTTTTTCAGTTAATCATTCAAACACACACACACACACAAACAGATACACGAGCGATATATTTACATCAAATTCGTAAATCGCCAGATGCTAAAACAATAGTTTCGGATGGAATCATGTCCCAGGCCACAAAACAAATGCAATTTGTGCAATGAATGCACACGCATTTCTGACTGTCACTTAACTGAATCAATCTTTTAAGAGATACGTAGATCATAAACATGCAATTAAATCAGAGGATAATTGGCATAGATTCGACACTCGCTGATTTGATCAATCGAACTTAAATCGAAATTTTAAAAAACTACTAGAAATTTCTCTTAATTAGCTAACCAGGACTAATAATGAACAGAAATCGAGCTTTCGGAATCACTATAAATCAACAATGGAATACATGAACTTCGACTATACATACACAAGCTCTTAAATCACATAAAAATGTTCAAATTGACTAAAATTGGACATACATAAGCTCAAAAACACGTAACAGAACAGAATCAGAGATATGAAGTAATGAGATTATACCATGAGAATGACGAGAGAGATGAAGAAGTGAAACGAGGAGATGCACAGCAGCAAATCGATTTGGCTCCACGTAATCGTTTCCCCATTTTTGCTGTTGAAGCTGAAAGCTGAAACGGAAATTGAATTTGAAATCGAAATCTTCAAATGAGGTTTTTTGAATTGGATGTGTGTATATATATATATATATATATATATATATATATGTGTGTGTGTATTTATATATAGTAACGCGGGAAGATTTCACATAGCATTCAAAAGGGTCATTTTCTCATCAACGGAATAATTGAACTACAAATTTGCTCAAAATAAAACGAACTTCGTATTGGTTTGGTTTTCCTTCCGTAAAAATGAATTAAAATACAATAAATTTTGGTAAATAGCAATCTATTTATATATATTGTTAATCTATATGTGTAGAGGGCCCAAGCCCACGTCCATATAAGGCCCAGACCCATATAGTCTATGTATAAATAGTTTGTATTTTATAGTCTAGGTTAAGCTCTCTCATTATTTACTTTACACTCTGTACGTTTTCTCTCAATCAATATATCGAGGTTTCAAACCTTCAGCATATTCATCGTCTCCTTCAATCATATTCATCTTCTAAAATGGTATCAGAGCTGTAGGTTTGTTTGCAATCTCACCATTATCTTTGTTCTATTTATCGCCGTTTTACTGTTCATCGAGGTAACTGTTCATCGCCGCACTCTATCGAGGTTACTGTTCATCGCATCACAACCCTAGCCGCCAACCGGAAGAACTATCGGTCGAACACCCTATCGGTCGAACATTCTATCGGTCGAACATCCTACCGGTAGAACATTTTATCGGTCGAACACCCTATCGGTCGAACATTCTATCGGTCAAACATCCTACCGGTCGACTTTCTACCGGTTGAACATTTTACCGGTCCACCCTACCGGTCGTTAATACCGGTCATTAATACTGTTTCTCAGTAACTGTTCCTCAATTCATGGCTACCAATTTCAGTCACTCAAATCCCATCTCAGTTATTTTCAATGGTAGCAACTACGTTATTTGGCATCATCATATGCCAATTTTGCTAAAATCCTATGGCCTTCACACCTATGTTACTGGTGCATCCAAAGTTCAAGTTCAAGAAGCAACTGAGAATGCTGTTGACTTTGCAAAATGCATGAATGAGTGGGACATCAATAATGCTCGTATTCTGGGCTTTATTAATGCCTCCACTACTCCTGAGATCAACCAACAGTTTCTTGGTTATATTACCGCCAAAAATCTCTGGGATTTTCTCGCCAAGCGGTACACGTCATCGGGCCTATCTCATCAGTATCAACTGTGGACCACCTTTCAGAGCAAACGTCAGCTTCCTGATCAATCCATAAACTCTTATATCTCTGAAATGCAGTCTCTCAAATATCATATAAGTCTTGGAGCATCACAGATTTTTGATGAAACAACTCAACAATTTACCGCCTACTTCAACCAGCTACACTTGATCACCATTCTGATGGGTCTTACTGATAAATTTGAGAATGTTCGTGCCTCTCTTCTTCATAGGCAACCACTACCTACTCTTGAAGAAGCCATATCAGAATTGTTAAATGAAGAAACCCGTCTTCACATGCGCTCACCTATGCCCGCTACTGATAGCGTTCTCTACACGTCTCATCCCAAGTCCAAAGGTACATGGACTAACAACAATCATTTCAAACCTGTGGGAAAGACGAACACATCTGAGTGTGCCTTTTTTCATTCTACTGCTCATCTTCTCCTTGATTGTCCTATCCGCAAGTGGCGTAGGTGTGGCATCACTCATCCGCGTCATTATGAGTCTGACTGCCCGAAGAACTCAAAGCACACTGGCCCTCAGAACCGGACTCACGAGAATCGGGCTCACGCTGTTGCTGGATCTACTATTGCTGATACCGAGGTTTCTCCAGTCTCCTCACCTGACCTAATGGAACTGATGCGTCGTAATCAAGATCTCATGGAGCAGATCATGTCTGGTGCTATGGGTATGAATTCTCCACACTCAGCTGCATCAGGTAACGTATAGCTTTTTGACTCTGGGTGTTGCAATCATATGACACCCTGCACTGATGGTTTTGTTTCTAAGAAACCGTCTCATCATTTTACGTCAGTACGAACAGCTGACAACACTGGCCTACCGGTATCTTTCAGTGGAAATGTCTCCACTTCTCATATACAATTACCGGATGTTCTAAATGTTCCGAATCTATCTCTGAGCCTAGTTTCGATTACTCAGCTTCTCGAATCTAATTTGATCATTTTATTTCATTCTTCTGGTTGTGTTGTACAGGATCCAAAGACCAAGCAGATCCTTGGACTCGGCCGTAAAGTTGGACGAATGATTGAAGTGGTCTACCTTCGTCTTCCATTACCCTCTTCAAGTCTTGTTGCCTCAGTTTCCAGCACTTTCTCTTTCGATTTGTGGCATGCCCGGCTAGGTCACTTGTCTCTAGCCAGAATAAAATCATTAGCTAATTTAGGGGTGTTAGGAAACTGTGTATCAACTGACAATATTTCTTGTTTATCATGCAAACTTGGCAAATATCATGCTTTATCTTTTGAAACGAATGAATTTAATTCTACTTCTTTTGATCTTATTCATTCTGATGTATAGGGACCAGCACCACATCCATCCATGGGGGGTGCTCGATATTTTGTTATTTTTATTGATGATCATACACATTTCACATGGATATATCTCATGAAACATCGTTCGGAACTACCTAAAATTTATATTATGTTTGCTCGGATGATTCACACCCAATTCTCAAAACCTATAAAGATTCTTAGAGATGACAATGCTATGGAATACAAAGAGTCCTCTCTTCTCTCCTTTCTTCAATCTCATGGGACTCTCTCTCAGTACTCTTGTCCTGGCACATCTCCTCAAAATGGTCGTGCCGAACGCAAATACTGTCATATTCTTGATACGGTTTGCACTCTTCTCATTTATGTGAAATGTCCAGAACGTTTTTAGGGTGAAGCTGCTTTCACTGCAGTTTACACTATCAATCGTCATCCTACCCCCATTCTTAATAATAAGTCTCCTTATGAGGCTCTTCATGAGGTCACCCCTGCCTATGAACTTCTAAAAGTTTGGGGTTGTGCTTGTTTTGTTCAATTACAATCTCATAAACATACCAAACTTGAACCTCGCTCCAGACTTTGTTGCTTCCTTGGATATGGTATTGAGCATAAGGGTTATCGTTGTTGGGATCCTATCTCCCAGCGTCTTCGTATATCTCGTCATGTTACCTTCTGGGAACATGTTCCTTTTTCTTCTATATCCAAGTTTCGTGAGTCTCCTAACTTCACCACTCCGTTCTTCACTGATGCTTCCGTCTCATTGGACTCACTCCAATCTGACATCATATCACCTCCACCTGTTGTTCCAACTCCTTCTGAGTCTGCCTCTCCTTCAGAGTCTCCTGCCCCTACACAACCTGCCTCTCCTAGTTTTCCTGATCAACATCAATCATTTGATCCATCCGCACAACCAACATCTGAGGTGCCTGATGAGTCTTTGGTTCCTGGAACTTCTCAATCTCAGAATGTTAGACGATCAGATCGGGTAAGACAAGTTCCTTCTCATCTCCGTGATTATCATGTTTATGCTACTCTGCTGTCAAATCACGAACCTACTTCCTACAAGGAAGCCTCCTCTAATCTTGATTGGCAGAAAGCTATGGATGAAGAACTTCAGGCTCTTGACAAAGCTCAGACATGGGAATCTGTCCCTCTTCCACCAGGCAAGTCACCCATTGGCTCCAAATGGGTGTTCAAAATCAAGACAAAATCTGATGGCTCTATTGATCGGTATAAAGCTCGTCTTGTGGCCAAGGGCTTCAATCAAGAATACGGTATTTATTATGAGGAGACCTTTGCACCTGTTGCTCGAGTCACTTCTGTTCGCAGTCTCCTAGCCATCGCAGCTACAAAACAATGGCCTCTCTTTTAGATGGATGTTAAGAATGCCTTCTTGAACGGTGACTTATCTGAGGAAGTCTACATGACACCTCCTCCAGGCGTTCGACTTCCACAAGGTCATGTTT
This sequence comes from Arctium minus, assembly GCA_954870635.1. Taxonomy (NCBI): domain Eukaryota; kingdom Viridiplantae; phylum Streptophyta; class Magnoliopsida; order Asterales; family Asteraceae; genus Arctium; species Arctium minus. The sequence continues at coordinate 1,634,596 of OX941094.1, read as the reverse complement.
GTCGTCTTCGGAAGGCTCTTTATGGACTCAAGCAAGCTCCGCGAGCTTGGTTTAAGAAGTTCAGTTCCACAGTCACCTCTCTGGGCTTCTCACCCAACAACTATGATTCAGGACTGTTTACTCGGACCACTGAGGCTGGCACAATCTTACTTCTCCTGTATGTGGATGATATGATTATTACTGGCAATGATTCTACAGGCATAACTAATCTCAAGACATCTCTCAGCTCCTGTTTTGAGATGAAGGATCTTGGCTCTTTACACTATTTTCTTGGTCTTGAGGTGCTCTCAGATCCATCGGGACTTTATCTTTGTCAGGCCAAATACACCTCAGATCTTTTGATAAAAGCTGGGATTACTGACAACAAAACTGCATCCACTCCGCTTGAGCACAACCTTCATTTGGCTCCGAATGCTGGACCTCCTCTGCATGATCCTACTTTATATCACCAGTTAGTGGGGTCACTTGTCTACCTGACAGTGACTCGACCTGACATTGCCTATGCTGTTCATACTGTCAGTCAGTTCATGTCTGCACCCTGTTCTGATCACTATGCTGTTGTCCTACGCATTCTTCGATATTTAAAAGGGACTATGTTTCATGGTCTTCATTTTCCATCCACATCATCATTGACTTTGCGAGGTTTTTCTGATGCTGATTGGGACAGTGACATGACTAATCGTCGCTCCACTACCGGCTATTGTTTCTTTCTTAGAGACTCTCTTATATCTTGACGGAGCAAGAAACAATCTCTCACAGCTCGATCCAGTACTGAAGCTGAGTATCGAGCACTAGCTGACACGACTCAAGAACTTGTGTGGTTACGCTGACTACTCTCAGACATGGGGGCTCCTCAACAGTCTCCAACTCCATTGTGGTGTGACAACAACAGTGCGATTCAGATTGCTCACAATGATGTCTTTCACGAGCGAATGAAGCATATTGAAATTGACTGTCACTTTGTTCGTCAACATGTGACTCGTAAGACTATCCAACTTCTTCCTATTTCAACTCTTGATCAACCGGCCAACATTTTCACTAAAGCTCATCTACCAAGACGGTTTTGTGATCTAGTTTCCAAACTCCATCTGGCTCATTCTTCTCCCGATTGAGTTTGAGGGGGGATGTTAATGTATATGTGTAGAGGGCCCAGGCCCATGTCCATATAAGGTCCAGGCCCATATAATCTCTGTATAAATAGTTTGTATTTTATAGTCTAGGTTAAGCTCTCTCATTATTTACTTTACACTCTGTACGTTTTCTCTCAATCAATATATCGAGGTTTCAAACCTTCAGCATATTCATCGTCTCCTTCAATCATATTCATCTTCTAACATATATATATATATATATATATATATATTAGTTATAGAGTGAAGGGTCAGGTTCACGTGAGACCAAGCTGTTTCCGTGAGACCGCGTGAGAACAAGCCTTAAAACATGAAACTTCATACCGAAACACTGTGAAGGTAAAAAAACATTCGAACCTTCATAATGTAATCACACTATGAAGGTAAAAAAACCTAAACCAAGTTAAAAAAAAATCAAACCTTCACAGATAAAAGACTGTGAAGGTATATCCGAACCTTCACAGTGAAGACGCTGTGAAGGTAAAAAAAACGAATATTCACAGCGAAAAACACCGTGAACGTAACATTTACGGTGTTTTCCCTATGAAAAGTTCGATTTTTTTTACATTCACAGTTTTTTGGTGTGAAGTTTCATACTTTAAAGTTTGGTCTCACCGGTCTCACGGAAACTGTTTGGTCTCACGCGAACTTAAGTCATAGAGTGAATTTATGGATTTGATTCATGTGTTTTTGATGTTTTTTTCTAACTAAGGGTCCCTATAGTATTTAATTTGTCTTGACCATGGTCCCTTTAACTAACACTGTTAAAATAAATCCGTTAACTCAATGGTCATTTTATTCTTTTTGCCTTTTTTGTCTTGATCATGGTCCGTCTAACTGGACAGGGCTACACAAGATAAGAGACAAGACATGATAAGTTGTGTGTCTAGTGTTTATCATGACAAGGACCCGACATAAGTGGTTGGACAAGTTGCCCTTTAAATATTCTTTAATGATTTTATATATATATATCCAGTAATGGTGGAGGAGGAGATGGTGATTGTGGCGGAGGCAGAGGTTGTTGGCAATGGTGATAGTGGTGGAGATAAAGGTGATGATGACCGGTGGCCGGTCATGGTTGTGGAGGACGTGAAGATGGTGGTGGTGGTTAACAGTGGACAGTGGTGGATATGGAGGTAGAGGTGGTGATTATGGAGGAGGCAGAGGTGGTGGTTGTGGTGGATGTAGAGGTGGTGATGGACGGTAGTAGGTAGCTGATGGTGGTGGTGGTCAACAATGGTAGAGGTGGTGATTAGAAAGTGAATATACCAAACGTAATCATACCTATTTTTAAAAAAAATCGAAGTTTCTTCAACTCCTAACGAAAACTCGAACCCACAAAATTCAAACATATAAACAACCCACAATTTATACAACACCAAATAAATCTACACAACTTGAAGAAGAAACAACCAATTTACACAAAACAAAAAACAAAAAACAAAAACAATTCAACAATATTATATCATAATAATCAATATAGTAAATTACGTTTTTGTTCCTATGGTTTGTTAAAAATTATACTCTCAACCTCTGGTTTCAAAATTGCGGTTTTCATCTCTATATTTGCAATTCATTATAATTTTCATCTACCTTAAAGTAGGAGAGACAAAAATAATAAAAAATTATGAACCACAAGGACAAAAACAATGATAAAATATAAATCTTTAGAAAAAAAACAACAATGAATTAGGAACAAAAATCATAATTTTAAGAGCACAAAGACAAAAATAACAATTTTCAACAAACCACAAAGACGAAAAACGTAACCAACTCTTAGTCAATAATGAAGTCATTTTTACTACAATTTCATTTCGATTTATTAAACTTAACAAGAAGCTTAAGAACTTGTAATTATACCAAAAATGAATTACATATAAACTGTGAAGTAAAAAAAAGGTGTTAGATTTACATGCAACAAGACTTGTAAGTTTGTTCTTCTAATGCCTCTTAGAGGATGTTTTACGCTCTTCCGATGTATAAAAACTATAACTTCGTTCGTTCGTCTTCTGAAGCCTCGAGAGAGGGTGTTGTATAAAAAACGGTCATATTTTGTTTGTATAAGAACTAATTCATGAAATTTCGACAATTGGGAGCTCTACATAAGCAAGGGACTTTAAGTTCATCCTGCTCATCTTGATCAAATTTGTAGTCATACCTGTAAACCAAAAGTTTCGGAATTAAGAGATAGAAAGATTGTAGCAATGCACTAGTTGATCCGAACCAATTGACCATTTGGTCGCAAAAAGACTTACAAGGTGCGTTTGGTATGCAGAAATAAAAGGGACCTAGACGGAACAGGTCTCACAAGAGTGAGACAGACGGGTGAAAGAACTGTGAAAGGTTTTACTTTGAAATGGGTAATTTAGTAATTTACCTATCTTGTCCACATCTCCCTAATTTATGTTCCACCTAAAAAACTGCATCTTTGTCTCACTCAGTCATGACCTGTGCAAGACTTATTGTCGCACCAAACGTGAGACAATTTTTTGTTTTGTTCTGTCCTGTCCCGCATAACAAACGCACCCATACAGTTTACCATGCCCACCCTTGGATTGGATAGAAAAGGATTCAGACTCAAAAGAAGACGAAAAATCAAATGACCAAAAACGATAACATTCGCTTATAAAGAGTAGTAATCTTATACTCCCTCCGTCCCAGAATAAATGCCCACAATGAAAAAAGGCACAGTTTTATAAATGTTTAATTATTACACTTTTTAGTTAACAAAAAGACAATTTTACCCTTTAACTATAGAGATTTTTTTCTATCTCATAATTAAGGGTAGAATAGGAAAATACACATTTACTTTTAAAAGTGGACACATATTCTGAAACAAACTAAAATAGTATGTAAGCACTTATTTTGGGACGGAGGGAGTATATTACTACAAGTCCATGGTCTTTGTTAAAATGACCTTTTTACCCTTTGGGGTAGAGGCAAATTTTGCGTACAGTCCAACCCCTAAACCCTACCTCTACATGATATGCTGGGTTAGTTTTATTTAGTTTTACCCACAGGCGGAGATAAAAAATAACCGTTAACGTAAGTAACTTTAAGGGTCCATTTGGTTCGCCCATTTCCTTTCTTTCATTTGATCGGGAAAAATAAAAATAGGGCCCACAAAAAGTAACGAGAGAAACGAAAGAAAATGGGCTAAACAGATGAACTCTGAATAGGAGTTATATCGAGGAATACATACGTTAACTCATCGCCGGCAGAGACATTGGTTTTCGCTATAAGAACTATTCGACTCTCATCCGCACCCATACTCAAAATCCTAGCATAGCAGTTCGGCATGCACTGCAACCAAAAACCGCCACTTGTTAATGTTATTAAACGATACAAAAAAAATGTAACCACTACAAATATTTACAGTAACTTCATGGGGCATTTGATTTTGAATGGAAAGTCTTAGAATAACTTTGAACGGGTAAAAAGACCAAAACGCCCCTCACTTAACGGTCAAAGGGTAACGGAGTTAGTCAAAGGGACCCAGAGCGTAACAAAATGCAAACATAACTCAGGGACCAGGAATGTAATTTACTCTATTTTTATTGAAAGTGTGTGTTATCCTTTCGGGAATAATATGCACTCAGGAGTCGGGGTAGCAAACATACCGAATGATTGATCAATCGCGCAATATTTCCCTTATTGGTGGCATCAATTACAATGTCATCACTGACCTTAAAGAGCTGCAAAGAAAAAAGTATTAGTTTTGGTCACAACAAAATCTCATCTAACCATGAAAATTAGAATCTACAAGTGTTTGACTATTTGTCAAATGTCACACACACACACATATAATATTGACAATATATGCATTTGAGCATAGCCATGCCCAAGCTTGTTAGGTTCACAAAAAAACGGGTCAACTCGAACTCAAATTGTTGCGTGCTATTTTTTTTTTTTTTGGATAAATGTGGGTGTTTGGGCCTGCTTGTGCACACCTTGACCAATCCCACAGACCCTGAAGATAACAATCAAGAAAAATCCCTGGTGCCCTGAGAAGATTCGAACCGGCAACGTATGGGGAGGAACCCCATACCCTAGCCTTTATTTCCTTGATGAGTTTTGACAACTCAATTTTAGGTTTGACTTTCAAAAAATCACGAGCCTTGGCTTAAAGTAGGCTCGTCTAGGTTCGGTTGCTACGGACTCCTAAAGGCTCATATAAGCTCAAGCCTTCGCCCAAATTTATAGGTTTGATAGGCTTGTCAAGTTCCCAAGCCCAAGCCCAAGCCATACTAAAAATGAGCTCGGTTCAAATAGCAAAATGGACCAGCTTGAGCCCCATTGGGCTTGCCAAGATTTAACAAGGCATGGCTCATGAGCTCTTCTTTTGGGGTAGCCGTGAGTGTCCAAGACAACTTGCGTGCACCTCGACTAATTCCATGGGACCCTGAAGATAACAACCATTAAAAATCCTCCTCAGTGGCCCAAAAGAGACTCGAACTGGCGACTGATGGGAGGATCTCCAAGGCCTAGCCTTATTGGTCAATTGAGTTGGCCCTCGAGGTTTGGTCTAATTATTTACGACATTTGAGTTAATCTATTGGCGAGAAGAAAAAATCACAAAGAATTGACTCACATAGCAATCCTTGCCTTCAGACCGATAGTGCACCTCCCTCAAATCTGCAACACTCCGTCTCACTTGCTCACCACGATATTCAAGCACCTACAGGCACACATGCACCAATCAAATAATAAATCAAACTAACAACATAACCACACATTTAACAAAAAGAAATCTTGTATGCATGTATTAGACATACAAGTAGTGTTCTAAAAGACACGCCATGGCCTGATGCACGTTTTTATAAGACACGGCGCGCCTTTTATTTGACGTTTTTTACCTTTTTAGTGTTTTACTTTTTAGTTTTTAGCATATACCTACTTGTATATGGCTCATTGAGTAATAGTAAAAAACATATGTATATATATAAAATATTATAAATATATGATACACAGATTTGCCACCATAAGTCAAATGTCTAAATATCGCCCATTTTTTGTGACAATGATAATAGGACTAGGTGGGATTGTAATTAAAAAGGAAAAACTTAACGAAAATTGGAACTTTTGTCATGACTCCTAGGAACTTCCTCCGTCGTAAATAATTTAAATATTTTTTAATTCTTTAATATAATCATAGTGACTACTAAATACTTACCTTCGCTTTTAATTTACTTTCATATTAATGCTATGTGGAAATAAAAGAACCACAAAGAAAAAAGAACACGGGATTTCTATATTTAGAAGTATTTTTCATATGAGCTAAGAATCAACACAAGTACCATTTCTCCTTCTTGAATCTTCCGCCGTGCAAAGAGGCCCCATCCATGTATTGCGGATTTACCAAAACAAACACGATGCTTCTCTGTCCTCTGGATTAAAACAGATCAATTAGAACACTATAAGAGTGTGTATGCATCAATGAATTTACAGGTTCTCCAGTTCTCAAATTTTTTGCGGTTCTCACATGAACATATATATATATATATATAGAGAGAGAGAGAGAGAGAGAGAGAATAGAAGAGTCGCAAAAATATGATGACTATTTGACCATGAAGATGGTATACCTGCAAACAGGCGAGTCTTTCCTTGAATGTGGAGAAATTATTCAAATCTTGAACTACCTGCAGTTAACAAACAAGCTTAATCATTCGCTAGTCCTGTCATGCAGATATGCATAGATTTTCGGCTAAAAGACATTGACCACCATGGTAGATGACATATACAGCGAGTGATTGACTTTCGTAACCATTATACTAGGCACTTGGTTTCAAAATCGCAACCCCCCCCCCCAAAAAAAAAAAACACACACACAATAATTGTGTTGAGTGAACATTTACGCCAATCAATTTCAAAACTTTCCTATTTTACCCCCACCTACTTGGTAAACCGGCAATTCTCAAAAATCAGGTTTTTTTGCACGTAAAGAGTTATTTTGAAAGCCAAATAAAAAGAACATATAAAAATCACCCCATGTAGTTCGTCCCAAGAAATACTCCATTTTAAAATCTCGAAAGAATTTGAGGACTTTGACATTTCACATTACTTTATAATTCACGAAATGACTCTTCATCCCATCTTTCAAAAATCAAGGGTAATTTAGGAACATCAAATTTATCATGATGTTAAACTTGTCAAACAGAACTGTTTTTTGAGGGGAATAGAAAGTATACTTCTTTGAAACAATAAAAAGTATTTAGAAAAACATGATGTGTTGAGTATTGAAATTACCCTGTGCGAGTTTAAGCAATCTATTGCATCTACTGAATGCCGGATTGGCCTCATTACCCGATGGAATAATGCCTCCTTTACACCATTCTGAAAACCGAAAAACAGCTAATAAGTGAGTATTAAACGAAAATGGTGCAACTTCAAGACAATCCAAAAAATCATAGTGTAAGAAAGCGAAATTGACCAGGTTAGCCATTTTAGACGAACATCTTCACTTTTTAGCCTAATTTTTCATGTTTGAACCAAAATAGCCAAGATTTCACAAGTGCCTCCTTCGCAACTTGCGAAATGTACTTTTTTATCAATAAAATTTGATTATGGTAGGCCACTTCGCAAGCCAAAAGGACATTCAGCAAGCCATCGTTCCCATTCCGCAAGTTGACCCCACTAAGAATCATATTTAATTCAGAAAAAATACATTTCGCACGTTGAAAAAAGGGGCACTTCCGAAATCTCGGCTACTTTAGTCAAATTGAAATAAAAATCGGGTAAATAGTTTGGTCAATTTCTCTATAAAGAAATAGTGTGTTTAGGGTGATCTACCTTGGTGCTTGATCTTCTGTAGATGCGACACCTGGCAGCAGAGGGTGATCCGGGCTCATTGTTCTCTGCGGTTGAAGAAGCAGAGCGTTCCGTGTTGGCACACAATAGGAGCCTTGAACCCCTAAAACTCTGTTTCTGATGCTGCTTTTCAAGCAACCGCTTTGCACAAAAAACCTCAGACGATGTCCTGATCACAATACCGTTATCTGCTGGAGTTCTGCATCAAAATCAAGAAAACGACAACACATAACATTAAAAACAGTTTCTGATTCTTCAATGATCCCATCATCGCCATATGAACTATGACCCCTATGGATGATCACAAATAGAGTGTGCAGAAATATAATGACAAAAAAAGATTACATAAAATGCCAAAAAGACACCAAAGTGGCAAATACCTGTGAAGAGCACAGTATGGAGTCCATTTTGTGTTATATATCCCACCTTTCTCCGTTGAATGCAACTGAATATGTGCAGAAAGGAAGGTGAGACAAATAAGGCGTTCAACTTGAAAGGATAAAAAGGGCAAATACGTCTTTTAACATGAAACCGAAACCCACCTCCACACAGTACCCAGCCCTTGAAGCACACATAGCATGAAAATGAGTGGCACACTTGCAACATTGTATGCAAGAACCATGAACCTGTTTGCAAATGACACATGCCTGCAATATACAACAAAAAAGACACAATTAGATGATTAAAAAATTGAGTAAATTATGATTTTCGTCCCTGTGGTTTAAAAATTGCGATTTTCGTCCCTATAGTTTGCAACTTATTGCTATTTTCGTCCCTGGACTAATTCCTACCTTTAAGTGTAAGGGACTAAAACAGTAAAGAATTGCAAAGCTACAGGGACAAAACAACAATAAAATGTAAATCATAAGGACGAAAATAGCTGCGAAATACAAACCATAGGAACGAAAACCGTAATTTCTAAACCATAGACGGAAATCACAATTTTTGACAAACCACGGGGACTAAAAATGTAATTTACTCAAAAAATTAGTTATATAAGCCCCCTGCCCCCCCCACCTCCCAGTGGGATAAAGGGATAACCGCTCTGCTCTTTGAGGTAAAGTCAGGTCTGTGTACCCCCCCCCCCAAAGGGGCGGGACCCACCTCTATGTGGAATATATATTGGGCTCGTTTGGCTTGGTTTATCGTCCTATCGTTTCACTGATAATGTTCCTACCTTGACAAAAGAATCAGGTGGAATCCGAAGAAGTCCGGTTGCAGGCTCCATTTTTTCATCACTTACGAAAGCAACCTCAGGGCGGAACCATGCACATATGACATGAACCCACAAATTGTCGATATCAGTTGGCTTCAAAGCACCGCCTGTAGTAACATAATACAACATCAAAAAAGAACACCCCAAATAACGATCCCGAAAGTCAAGGTCAGTGGACGAAAAGTAAACGGCATACCTTTAATAGGGCAGAGACAACACTCTCTCTCAACCTCGGGCGTTTCACATGCTCTGCAAACCCAAGATGTGAAATCATGGATATCTCTCACGCCATAGCATTCTTGATGAACAGCTATTTGACATCTAATTCAGGGGACAACAAAATCAGATTATTTTACTTAAATTTTTTTATTATTTACGTTTGGTACCATCACAGAGTTTGTCTTAGTTTCTATTTACTATAACAAAAGAATTCTTTTTCTCGGTCAATGTAAGTTTCAAATTTTCCTATTTTTGCCCATAATGAGGGAGGTTCTGGGGAAAAGTGGAAAACCCCTAAAAAATGAAAATTTGAGGAACACCCTGGTAACTGTTCATCTGGACGGTATGCACATGTGCATACAAGTAATTGAAACTATTTTTTTGTTTTTATGCATATGTGTATGTTATGCACATGTGCATGTTACAAATCACTTGTATGCATATGTGCATACCGCCCGGATGAACGGTTACCAGGGTGTTCCTCCGTTTTTTTCCCTAAGCCTAACCCTTGATCGGTAAATCTTGTAACATATGATGACAGGGATGTCAAGGTAATCCTTTAGTAAACCTTCCGTAAACCGTATCCACGCCATGAAATGTTACAACATATGCAGGTTACCAGTCAAAATGGGTATAAAATAAGAAATTTTGAAACTTTGTTGCATCGAATGAGAAAAATAGGAACTAAACCAACTTTGATGCATTTTGCCCTCACGCATAAAGTCATAGACATTAGGAAAACCTGTTGCAGATGATAATTTTGTTGACGTCATAGTCCTCGTCCCATCTACAGATAGCACATCGTTCTGTTGTCCACTTGGCATGAACAGGCTCGTACTTCTCTGTAGTTGTGGAAAAGTTAATAGCTTTTTAAATAATCGACTTTTCAGCTTCCAAACAAGCATCGGTATGCAAATAAAGAACACTGCAAAGAATATGATTACCTTGAAGAAATGAATGCAACTGCTTTTCATCCAAATGTGGAGTTAAAGCAACCTTAACACTATTAACATTATACCCTGAAAGCTGTAACATCGAAAGTTAATATAGAAATAAATGAAAACATCAGAAAATAGTAATAAAAAAAAATCCATCGCCATGCCCTTCATGAGAACCCCCAATGAAGCTGATGAATCAAAATGTGATGGTAGCCTTTACTCTTTTCTTTTTGAGAAACCATAGATATTATTTTGCATATATATAGAGAGAGGGAGGTTCAAACGAGAACAATAACAAAATAAGAGAATAAGAAAACAGCCAAATCACGTGCAAAATCACATGTGACTTGGCCTGCAACCTCAGGTAGCAACCAAAGTCGCGTGAATCACACATAATTTTAACGTGATTTTAGGGTAAAATCACATGTGATTTAACTGTTTTTTTGTTATCTTATTTTGTTATTGTTCTCGTTTGAACCTGACTCTCTCTCTATATATACATATACACACATAGGATTGTTACTTATTTTGTTAAGACATCAAAGACATGGTGACAGAAAGCGCATAATAACATATGCGCTCAAACAGTAAATCAACCAAATGGATTTTTAAGCATTCTAGACGACATGAAGCGATAAACCCACACAGAGGTAGACCGCGCGGGGGGGGGGGGGGGGGGGGGGGGGGGGGGGCTGTTTACGTGAAGACCCTGGCTTACAAAACAAAATTTAACAAAAACAAGCTACAGATGAGGACAGTATACAAACCATTTTCTCCAGCGGTATCATTGAACCTTTCACTTTAATGCTGACCTTCCACTTTTTCGCTCGGGAACCAGTATGGCGCTCCCATTCACCAAGAGTTTGCTTTCTTGTTCCACATGAACCACACTTGCACTCGATACTAAAAGAAAACGAAATAGAGATAAGTCAATATTAATTCAGAGTATACATGACATATAATAAAAACCCAGAAGCATCAAAAATAAATTGAACATGTGGGTCCTATCAGAAACAATTCGGTCTTACAGATGAAGTTTTGGATAATAAATCCCTTCCATTCCAGTACAAATGACGCTTATTTTGTCAGGCAACACACTCCGTTCGCTACTCTCTGTAGACCTGATGAACATATATGACATCATCAGATATAAACTAATTGAATAAAATGAATACCATAACGAACAAGTTGATACCTGAGTTTTGGTTCTGAATTATCTACAATGGGTTGCTCGACGGTAGATTCACCTTTGCATTCTGGGCAGTAATAGTCGATCTCCTCCAGGTCCTTTTGGGTAAATATAATTATGTAAGATAAAGATACGAACATAAATATCGTTATAAAATCAAATAAAGACCTTAAAGATTTTGCTAGAAACTTTGGCGCATTCCGCATGTACCCAAACATTACAGCCATCACAGCATATCTAGAACAAAACAAGATAACCGAACGAAAAGGTTAGACACTTTGTATTATTAGTAAACAATGAAGGCAATCATCGGAATATGCTAATAATTGTAAACTCACCCAATCTCCGCCATCGGAATGATGCCAAATCTTCTGGCAAATGCCACAGTATTGTTTTGATTTCCGTAACTGCAATTGCAGAAAGCACGTTTTTGCAATTAAGTATGATATGAACGCAAAAGAAGAAAACAGGTAACAAAATAATGAGGTGTGACTGCGTGTCATATAATGTTATAAACCTTTGAACAATGTTCACACAAAGCCTGTTGTTGAGAGGTTATTCCCTTCGATTTCTTCATTGTTTTAAGTGGAAAAAACAAACCGCAGCTGACACAAGGTTGAGATTCCTTCTTATTAGAGGCACTCTGCAAATAGATATAAATACCGATCAATTCAAGCTATCTTTCTGCGTATCAAGACTAACATAAATAACTTCACAAACATGCCCAATAATGATATGCATCAAATAGTAAATAAAAAAAAATGCACATATGCCCATGAGAAGTAACACAAGCCTATTTAAAAAATAAATTTCCCTAAAAAATTAAATTTTGATTATGGCTGCAAATCATCACACACTGTGTCAACATATTCTATTCCATTGTTTCAAGTTTTCTGATCAGAGAAAACTCATCCCCAATGGCGTAAAGTTACAGTTCCATAGCATATATTTGGTTAAGATAAAGTCATTTTACCATCGCAATTGTGGTCAAATTTCCTCAGCTATTTATTATGACACAATTGCAAATTTTGCCTTTTTGGTCCATTTTTTCTTGGTTTGCACGACATTTTGGCAACTTGTTACCTACATATACATAATTTAACCAAGTCCTACAAGTGATTCAACATAAAACTGAAGAGAATCCAACAAACTGAAAGGTTTGAAACATCATTTTCTTTGTCAGCCCTCTGTCAAGCCACCTAAAAGACCTCTTTGTAGGACTTGAGCAAGAAATCTTGTTTGCTTGCAACCACAAAGAAAAGCCATGACTAGATTCATATATAAATAATATATAAAAGCTATCTCCAAGTAAATGCAAAAAAAAATGTTCGGAACTCCATCAGGCACTTGAGCTCTAGATACAAACTAATAGATGCTCTACAATGAGCATAGCAATGTACTCTCTCCGTTAAAACAAATGTCCACAATGAAAATGGCACACAGTTTTAAAATTGTGTAATTATTACGCTTTTTAATTAACTAAATGACAATTTTACCCTTAATAATAGAGAAGGTAATGAATTTCTCCATCTCATAATTAAGGAAAGAATTGAGAAGTAAGATAGAAAGGTGGACATTTATTTTGGGAAAAACTAAAATAGAAACGTGGACATTTATTTTGGGAAAGAGGGAGTCAATCGACACACTCGATGCAAATAACTCCGGTGGCCCCCGCTGAGGGGGTCACCCGGCTCTTTCTAACTAAAGGTCGGCGTATCCTATCACCTAATCATAATACACAAATAGGAGAAACAAAATAGTGCCATCACATGACATAGGGAACTGCCAGCAGTCTTCCTGAAATTCATATAAATGCCAAAAGAATTATTGAAAAAAAAATGCCGGCAACTACTTGCCTTCTTACGACGACAAATCTCCTGATGCTGATGCGAAACAGTTGCTATTGGGTTCTTAACAAGATCGGGTGTAGTAGAACATTCCTCCTTGTCAGCATAGTGTGAATTCAAATAGCCATTTTCTGCTAAGAAAGCCTCTTCTATTGCTTTACGAAAATCATCTGGATTGCAGCCGTATAATTGAGTCTGTCCCCGGAAGCTGAACAAAAAGTTAAGTCGATTAGAAAACCTTTTTATTGGTTCCTCTCCTCCAAGACACAATTCAACGAGCATTAAAATACCAAACGATTATTGGCCCAACACTACTCGGGTTAGTTTCAAGTCTCACCAACGATGAAGGTATATAAAATATTATATACTTTCAAAAATAAAGTACACACCTTTCCATATACTCTAAAAAGGGAAACATCATCCCATCCTTCACCCATGCATAATCCTAAACATCAAAACAACACAAATTACATTACAAAAATACAACATATTTACAGGTGTCTTTCCCATATATATATATATATATATATATATATATATATATATATATATATATATAATAAACAAAAATTTCACAACCATCTTCACAAATATTTCAATAAATCAAGAAAACGACTTGGGTTGTGGCACAATAGTGGATACAGTGGAAATCTCATCTTGTCAGGGCTCACCTACGATGACTCTAGGCTAGGCCTTTTTTTGGTCGCTCGGGATTAGTAGGCGGGCGTTTAGCCGGCCCGGAAATCCACTGTTACCCAAAAAATAAATAAATAAATAAATCAAGAAGCAAGTATGAGGGAAGAAAGATTCTACCCTTTGACCTCTCTTCGAATACCCATAAAACATCACACAAAGAGTGTCCGGAACACAAGCCCTCAATACCGAATTCGGGGCTTCGTGTAGTGGGTCGATCACAATAGCCGGCCAAGCCGGAAACCGATTCGAACATTTTGCCCAAACAATATCACCGGTAAGAAAATCTTGAACTCCATAAAAACCCTTCTTTTTCTCATTCTTTTCTTGGCTTCTATCAACATGATTAGCATACAAACTTCCAGTTTCTTTACGCTGTTTCTTGGAAAACACTTCCCTATCAAGAATCGGACGTCCGCGTTTCTTCAAACACTTGGTGTCCTCCGTACACAAACTGTTATCGTCTTCTTTCTTCCACAAACCCACAACTTTATCAGTATAACGCGATGGGCGAACCGCGACACGGCCTCGCGAAGATTTCAGTTGCGGAATCGAACCCAATTTCGACTTCAATTCACCAGGTATGTAAGGAACACCAGTTCGCCAAGAATTAACGACATTATCATAGTCGATATCTGATCTCTGATCGTAATCATCTTCCGTTTCTTCGCTATCTACCTCCTCCAATTTGCAGCGTTTAACGTTCGGCATTTTGGATCTCACCGTCTGGTTTATCATCGTTCGTAGTTACAAACAAAGCATGTTCACCGTAAACCTCTTTTTCATACTCAGAAAAAAACCCTAACTTCACAGATTCAGAGAGAACGAAGGAGAAATTCCGCGAGCATTCGAGATCAATTGAATGAAAGTGTTCCCTGATCAATCAGATAAACCCAATCCATACAAATTATGTAATCCCTCGAATCAAACCGTGAAAATTGGGGATTACTGAATTTATTCGCCAAGAATCTCGCAAACTCGATTCAAACAAAAATTGATAACACGGAACAGGAGAAACCCTAATTTATGGAATCGAAGAGCGAAAACATCGAAGAGATTGAAACCAACGATTCTAAATCAACCCAATTTTCAATCTTGGATTCTGCAATCGGAAATTCAGAATGAAAACACAAATTTTCCTGGGGAAACAACTGCATTCCACGGATAAATTGGGGAAATCAAGAATTTGGAGCTAAATCACGAGAGAACGGAGAGAATCGAGTGTAGGATTTGATTGCTTATTATGTGTTTGTGTTTGTGTGTGTGTTGAGGAGGCGGGGAGAGAAGAGTTTTTGTGAGCAGTTGAATGGAAATCAAACGATCTGCTTTTGTCAGCCGTGAATTTGAAGAAAATAACGTAATCTTTTATTTTTCTTATTTTACATTATTATATGTTCTTAAAAGTAAATTACAAATTTCATCCCCGTGGTTATTAAAAATTTCAGATTGGGTCCTCTAAAGTCCCAACGAAATAATTATATGTAAAGGTAATCATGGATTCACTTTTGTTATGGGTTGAGTCTCTTTGTTGTAACTTCATTAACTGTTGCTCTGTTAAGTCAAGAGTAATATGGTATTTTACTTTTTAAAACATTTTGGTTTGTACATGTTTTGATGACCATAAACTAGTTTATAAGCTAGTTTATAGCTTATAAGCTAACTTATTGAAAAACTACTCATAATAACGTTTTGAAAAGTTAGCTTATCAGCTAGTTTGCCAAACACAACCTAGATAGTAAGTGGGTAAGAAAGGTGTTTGGTCAATCTCGGAATGTGGGCCTAGAAGCATTAGCCAGTTTCTGAATATTCCCTTTTTTCCTTTAAAAACATAAAAAGAATATATTATATATTTTGTATATTATATAATATTGCATCGTTTAATATAGTACTCTTGATATAATTAATATATTAGTTTGTTTATATGCACAAAACACCTCAACTGTAATAACTTACCTAGAGGCATCTCCCTCATCCCGTCGTTCTTTGCTCATACCAACTATGACGACCTCCTTCTTCTATGGACCCTTCCCTCCTCCCCTATCACCGATTACTTACCATGACCCACTCTTCTTCCCCGTACGCCCTCTTCTCCCCTTCTAATAACAATGTTAGGACTCATAGGTAATAGGTAACAATCTCAGACCACTTATAAAGAAACAAATAACACCATACTTCACCGTTCACCACCATATTCCACCATTCTCTCAACCATTCATCGTATGCAACAAAGTTCATTAGAGACCCATTTTTTGTCGTCCCCTTCGAAACGCCGATGCAAACATGTGGGTCTTTATGGAACCACTTAGTTCAAATGTTTGGCTTGTATATGTTTGCTTTATTTTTTTTTATTATCTAAAAAAGGTATTCTAGTTACTATTAACAATTTGACATTAGTTTTGATTATAGGTGTAGGATCCATCCCCACCTTAAAGAAATATAGATTATGCAAATAGGGAAGACAGACATAGCATAATATAACTCCTCGTTGTCATTTTCGTATCCATCGTCAACAACAGTAGCAACAGTCAACAACATATATAAGGATCATCTCCATCTCTACAATCAACAACATAATCATCACCATCTCCATTGCGACCTATGGATGAATTTTCGGGAGAAAGATAGATGCAAGTGATGGGGGGTCACGGTGAGGACAAGGGGGGGGGGGAGGGGAGTGTAAGTTTCGATCGGTTATCGCACTAAATAAAATAGAAAAGAGTTGTGGGATAAGGTGCTCAACTCAGGGGGTGTCGGAGACGAGAGCTCAAGTGTCTCTCCATCTAAGTCACTCATTTAATATAATTAATTTTGTTTTTAAAATAATGTAAAAGGATAATTTGGTAAATTGATAATTTGAATTTCTTTTAATAAAAAATCAATTCCTTATTTGACTCATTCCAATTTTAAATGATTTCAATTTATCGTAGTTTATTAATTTAAGCCTAACCGTCGACCACAATCTATTGGGTATCACATTGTGTATCATAGTCATATAATGCCTTGGTGCTACAAGTTATTGGGTATCACAGTGTGTACCATAGTCATTTAATGTGTTACTGCTATAAGTTATTGTGTATCACATGTATCATAGTCATTTAATGTCTTACTGTTCAAAGTTATTTAGGTATCACAGTATGTATCATAAGCATTGTAATGTCTTACTGTTAAAAGTTATTGGGTATCACAATGTATTTTTCTTGTTTTACGAAGTGTATCACATAGTATCAGGTAGTGTTTTGCTTTACTAAGTGTATCACACTATATCTTTTCGTTATTTTATTAAGGGTATCACGGTGTGCATCATGTTTTTGCCAGAATAAAGTTCGTCGGGAAAAAGTTCGCCAAGGATAAGAGAGAGGAAGGAGGAGAGAGACTATTTTTAAAATACCTAAGTTTCCCTTTAATTAAAATCATAAGTTAAAATTACCAAAATTAATAATTTCCTAATTTATTCATTGATTTGTGGTTGAGATTGGATCTCACTGTAACGCCCTCAAATATGGAAATAGCAACTAATTTAAAAGTTTCTAAATACACCAATAAATAAATCATCTACGACCACAATTTAATATTTAACCTCAATACACACATTCTTTCTATACGAACAGTCTATAATAAAGATGGGTGCTACTAAAATCCAAAAGTATCGCTATCTCCAAACTGCGGAAGACTTCATCAAATGCTTACCCTCGTGAACCACTAAGCACATCCCTTCATACGACTGCTAGAACCGAACCCCCTTCTGAAACCTGATGCACATGCCGACAAATAAAAAGGTTAGGCTTAACGCCTAGTGAGCTCAAGAGTTTTACATTAGGGATGTAAATATAAAACAATAACTTTAAGAATGTTATTTAAAATCATGATTTCCACAATCCCATACGTTTGGTTTGAAAGCAACCAAAACTGAAATACATTAAATCTTAAAACAATCTTCTTTCAACGTTCACCCCTTTTTGTGATTAAGATCATAAAACACACACCTCTTTAAATAAAGCCGAAACCCAAAGTGCTCGTAAAATATAACTGACCTCATAATGATCAAACACCAAAAACGTAGTTAACTCCATCTTCCCAAAACATCTCAATAACTCGAATGAGTTTCAATAACCAAAACCTTAAAACATAGATAAATACCCATACACCAACGTCTTCGAAAACATGGATTATAAAACTCCATAACCAAACCACACCTATTGGTGACGGGGGAGACACGATTACATTGTACATAACGGAACACAAAGTAAATCTCATAGTTATGTAGTAATTCAAAACATGTGGGTTACACATAAAACACCCACCGAGCTTAACTACTCCAAGTCTATCGCCCGAAAACATCAAGTCAACCACTCCAGGTCTATTCTTGAGAGTCCCCAAAACCGGGCAACTCGGACTCAATGGAATTACACCTTACTGTCCATGGGACGTTGCCCGACCGTATAGGCCCACACCCTACTTACCATGGAGCCCGATGCCTATTTCGTGCCAAATGGTGAACCAACTTCCCAAACGGGGACAGAGGAACACCGTGCCTATGGATCCATTGCACTAACTAAACCATTACATGACTCAAAACGAATGAGCCAAAGCATTCAAAACATGACATGCTCAACTAAGATGCAGTAAATGCAAATCATAACCAAACGCTTAACATCGAGCAATTAGAACGGACAAGTGTCCTCAAAACCCCACAAAATCCAAACCGAGCCAGAAGCTCAACAAATCCAAAGACCCAACGTCGAAATTCATAAAATGAAATCAAATATAAACAACCCATATTTATATAAACCCATGCTCCAAAGCATATAATTAATTCCAACGTAGTTTAGATTGGGACAATTCATTTTCCAAGTGAGTTTACAACATTTATTCTTTCAAAACGTCCCATAACACAAAACCATGCATTTCTCTAAAACACAAATCAAAACACATTTATACTCAAAATCTACTTCCATAAAATAAATCATAGAAATACCAAAATACATGATTTATTTATCATAATGCTCCAAAATCCCAAAGATGTGTGCTAAATGAGTTTATAAAGTTAAACACCTTTAAAAATACTCAACTTATAAACAGTTAACAAAAACTTATCAGCAGTTAGCAAAACTTATCAACAGTTAACAAAACTTATCAGTAGTTAACAATTTCATGTAAAACGCTTTAAAATAAACATTTTGGCATGTACACCGTTTTCACAAATCAACTTGAACTCACCTCGCTAGATTTAGGCTAAATCTAGATTTCCCCCCAATTAGAGCTCCTTTGAAGAACACTTGGATTCTCAAGACCAAACTTCCAAAACCTAAATCCATACATATTCAACCACAAATAAACATAATCAACCCCAAAGAATCGTTTCCCAAACCATCTACATGAATACCTCCATTACTACCGAAACCCTAACTTCCATAACCGAAGAGAATAAAAGATTACCTTAACCCAAGCTTGAATCTACCAACCAAAACACTTATAGTTCACCAAAATGGTTACAAAACTCCAATATATGAAAGGGAGAACAAATGGTGGATGAAAACCAAGAAAACTTTGGGGAAGAAGATGAATAGTGAGAGATGAGAAGCTTACCACCACCAAATACTCTAGTATACTCCAATATACTTCCAATATCTTTCCATATCCTTGAAAAGCTCTCAAAAAAGAAACCGTAGCAACTTGAATCGCCCAAATCGGAGTTGAAATGAGAGAGTTATGAAGAAATGAAGTTTGGGGCTGAAAATCGCGATTTTAACACCCTGAAACACCCAGGCGATTGTGCCAAGCTATAGTGACAATGTCATAATCGCCGGGCACAATCGCTGAGATTTTACCGAGCGTTTCTGGGCTCCGGCGACCTTGACAGGCGATTGTGACACTGTCACAATCGCCGGGCATTATAGCCTAGCGCGTACCGAAACTGTTTTGGCCCTAACTTCTTCGTTATAGCTCCGTTTTCGCTCCGGAAAGAACCGTTGGACTCGTAATTGAATCCTTCATCCATCTAGACTATAAAATCTAGGATTCAAGTCCAAAATCAAAAATCTTATTTTTCCTTGATATATCGGTTTCTGTATTAACTTGAATTGATACCTCACGAAACTCGGGGTGTTACAATCCTCCCAACCTTAAAAAAGATTTCGTCCTCGAAATCTGGAATCACCAAGCACCCAACATTCACATTTGAAAGATCTATTGATTCCCTATCCTAAAGGGATCCTTCATAAAACTTCACCTCATATACAGACCCGATTACATTCCGGTTGAGGTTTTCGCTGAGTTTCTCATAACGTGCCGTTGCAAACTAAATCTCAACGTTCAATATATTTTACCGACGTCAGGATGAACGTTGAGTCATTGATTAATCATTTTCTTTCTCGATAATTCTTGGTTGCCTCCCAACCTTAGATTTCTCATAACACACCGAAAGCAACTTACGACCTTATCTAGACATTTCCACCAAGAATACCTCAAAGCAAACCTTTCTCTTAGATACCTCTAAATGCGACGCGTCATGGTCTCCTAAAAAAACGATTGGTACTTAAAGTGTACCTCGACATTCCCACCAAATATATCCAAAAATCATCACCATTTATCCTTCATTTAAATTCCATCCTCGAAATGACAATACTTCCCATGATCCAACCGGGGTACCTCCCAAACATTCCTAGATCCATTGACTCCAAGAAAACAATTCGACGCCTAGGACTACACGGTGACTTTGAAAACGTGGACATCCCGTCCAAGATTTCATTCCAGACGGATGATCGCACTAGGGTTGACGCCTAATAGAGTGCTAAAATTTCCATTTATTACAATTTATCATACGGACCATAAGAACTTCCTTTGATCGCGGAGCCTACTAAGACGATACACCATCGACCTATATCATGATGTCACACCGACGAGCACTCCCACTAAGTCAAACTCCATTTAAGCACAGGTAATCACACAAGACCTTATCCCGCATGGTTACCGAATTATAAAATCACCTCTTAACTAACTGGAAAAGCTTAAACATACCAACTCCATTAACCATGCGTACCCAGATTCAAAACTGAAATCCAAAATCCAAGACTGACCGCGAGTCGGATCATCTGACGCTTCATATCCTAAGGACTTCTCTAGTCCCTTAATTGCAACTCCCTTCACGATAGAGGTTTTAAGTCAATAGCCCTAATGAGTTCGAGGTTTTTCTACAAGTATGCCAAGTTGAAATCTATAAAACTTTCAAATACATGAGTTTTATAACAATTAATCGTGCGGTAAAAAATGCACTACCGTTCGTTCGATAGGTTTCAAAATTGATCACCAACACTACGCATATAAAACCATTTCCAAAACTCATTTGATCAGTGCTTACGTTAATATGGATAATAATAACAGATGTGCAGCAAAATTTTAAATGGACTACCATGGTCCTAACATGCATCAAATTATACCATAAATGGGGAAATAATTTCGCGTACCAAAACAGTTTATAGCGAGGCGATTGAACAAAACTCCCAAGAGACAAGTTACGTAATCGAGTTCCCAAAATTTCTCATTCGACTATATAAAAATATGGAATAAAATTCCCAACAAGACCCGCATGTCGAGTTCGCTTCTCACAACTTAGCAATACAAAACATGCATGCGATTGATCAACATACAATAAATTTAAACCAACTTTCAAATTTTAGGCCGTACAATGAAATGATGTTGTCCGAAAATAGTGGCTATAATGACATGTATACCGTTAACTCACTTAATGCATTGCAGAATTTATAACATAAAAATCGACAACTGAAATACGTTCAAAGCGAAAGTCCAATACGAAACGACATAACTTTTCATATGCTTACTCACACCAACAATTTTAAAACAACTCGAAAACCATGTAGCATACAACGGGTAACACTTGTATAAAACCCAAAAGAGAATCACATAATATTGAAACTTCCCGAAATAACATATGGGATAATATCTATTAACAAAACTTCTCAAAACGTCTCTTACGGTTGCGAAAATACCGATGCGAAACTCGCACGAGACAAAATATTAAACGAAAATTTATAAGTTAACGTACACAATAATGCAAGTATACACCTCCCAAATTTAAGAGCACGACGCAAAATGTCGTAAGATAGAATTCCGTAAGACCCAATAAAATCTTCCATAAAACCCAATGAAACACAACGATGCTCAACATCATATGGTGTCAACACCGTCATTCTCCAAAATTAAATAGCATGAAACAAAGTCATGACTATAATGTCAAAATTCCAAAATTTTACCTTTTATCGCATCTGGTAAATATAAACGATACCTTCACCAAAACCCGCATGAAACTCAACGCTTCAATAAAACTCATAAACTTACACGTAAATAAAATTAAAACTCACGCAATTTGAAATACACTCGCGAGTAGCAAAGCGTCATAAAATAACGTTTCATGAATTCTACATGACTTGTACCGACTAAAATTCCAAAGAACATTTCGACTCAAGAACGTAGGGACAACTCGTCCTTTAAAACTTTAACATACGTGGAGGAGATCCAATGTCAGAGTCAAAAATTCCATAGTTATTTCCCCAACAACCCAAATAACATTAAAACATAAATATTACAACATCCGGAAAAATGGTGTCAGACACGAAACCAGGATAAAGAGATTTTTAATAAAAATTGCAACCACGTGCAACAACATAATTTTATGATGCTTGAGCTCATGGTTTAAAATCTGATGAGTGCTAAATGTTTTACCAAGGCTTCATAGTAGAACACAATTTATGCTTCGAAAGCATGAGAAATAATTGATGCAAACTTATTTTTTTAGAGATAAATTTTGTGCATGAATTTTCGGTCGGCACTCACATCTTAGGACTCCACTCCTCTATTTCCCGACATGCAATTTTCATTCGGATGTACCCAACATCATAGAGCAACCCTCCCACTAATTGGTTAACTTACAATTCTCCTCGCAACATGATCGATCTATCGCCCCGATAGTTCCACTCCAACCAATAACTCTGACCCAATATGGTCAATTTAATGCATTCATCACACTTACCTATCACTTCCAAGTGACATTGCAATAAACATCAACCTTTCCTTAGATCACTCACTTAGAAACTTTCTCACTACCCCAACGGTCATTCCCCCAAGGTAGTTCAAGTATACACATGTAACATGTAGATTCACCACGACACTGGCCAGGTGCCATTATGAACGTACCGTACACGATCATCTTTGCGACCCTCGACAAGTTTCCCGTTTCTAGCGACTCGATAAATCCTCAAAATGTCTTATCTTAAGGTACCTAGTGCGCAACTTCACTTATAATCACTTATAAGAACTCTAGTTTGAGTCTAGGCATCCAAAAATCAATACCTAATTCTCTCAAACTTAAGCTCTGATACCAACTTGTAACGCCCTCAAATATGGAAATAACAACTAATTTAAAATTTTCTAAATACACCAATAAATAAATCATCTACGACCACAATTTAATATTTAACCTCAATACACACATTCTTTCTATACGAACAGTCTATAATAAAGATGGGTGCTACTAAAACCCAAAAGTATCGCTATCTCCAAACTACGGAAGACTTCATCAAATGCTTACACTCGTGAACCAGTAAACACATCCCTTCATACGACTGCTAGAACCGAACCCCCTTCTGGAACCTGATGCACATGCCGACAAATAAAAAGGTTAGGCTTAACGCCTAGTGAGCTCAAGAGTTTTACATTAGGGATGTAAATATAAAACAATAACTTTAAGAATGTTATTTAAAATCATGATTTCCACAATCCCATACGTTTGGTTTGAAAGCAACCAAAACTGAAATACATTAAATCTTAAAACAATCTCCTTTCAACGTTCACCCCTTTTTGTGATTAAGATCATAAAACACACACCTCTTTAAATAAAGCCGAAACCCAAAGTGCTCGTAAAATATAACTGACCTCATAATGATCAAACACCAAAAACGTAGTTAACTCCATCTTCCCAAAACATCTCAATAACTCGAATGAGTTTCAATAACCAAAACCTTAAAACATAGATAAATACCCATACACCAACGTCTTCGAAAACATGGATTATAAAACTCCATAACCAAACCACACCTATTGGTGACGGGGGAGACACGATTACATTGTACATAACGGAACACAAAGTAAATCTCATAGTTATGTAGTAATTCAAAACATGTGGGTTACACATAAAACACCCACCGAGCTTAACTACTCCAAGTCTATCGCCCGAAAACATCAAGTCAACCACTCCAGGTCTATTCTTGAGAGTCCCCAAAACCGGGCAACTCGGACTCAATGGAATTACACCTTACTGTCCATGGGACACTGCCCGACCGTATAGGCCCACACCCTACTTACCATGGAGCCCGATGCCTATTTCGTGCCAAATGGTGAACCAACTTCCCAAACGGGGACAGAGGAACACCGTGCCTATGGATCCATTGCACTAACTAAACCATTACATGACTCAAAACGAATGAGCCAAAGCATTCAAAACATGACATGCTCAACTAAGATGCAGTAAATGCAAATCATAACCAAACGCTTAACATCGAGCAATTAGAACGGACAAGTGTCCTCAAAACCCCACAAAATCCAAACCGAGCCAGAAGCTCAACAAATCCAAAGACCCAACGTCGAAATTCATAAAATGAAATCAAATATAAACAACCCATATTTATATAAACCCATGCTCCAAAGCATATAATTAATTCCAACGTAGTTTAGATTGGGACAATTCATTTTCCAAGTGAGTTTACAACATTTATTCTTTCAAAACGTCCCATAACACAAAACCATGCATTTCTCTAAAACACAAATCAAAACACATTTATACTCAAAATCTACTTCCATAAAATAAATCATAGAAATACCAAAATACATGATTTATTTATCATAATGCTCCAAAATCCCAAAGATGTGTGCTAAATGAGTTTATAAAGTTAAACACCTTTAAAAATACTCAACTTATAAACAGTTAACAAAAACTTATCAGCAGTTAGCAAAACTTATCAACAGTTAACAAAACTTATCAGTAGTTAACAATTTCATGCAAAACGCTTTAAAATAAACATTTTGGCATGTACACCGTTTTCACAAATCAACTTGAACTCACCTCGCTAGATTTAGGCTAAATCTAGATTTTTCCCCAATTAGAGCTCCTTTGAAGAACACTTGGATTCTCAAGACCAAACTTCCAAAACCTAAATCCATACATATTCAACCATAAATAAACATAATCAACCCCAAAGAATCGTTTCCCAAACCATCTACATGAATACCTCCATTACTACCGAAACCCTAACTTCCATAACCGAAGAGAATAAAAGATTACCTTAACCCAAGCTTGAATCCACCAACCAAAACACTTATAGTTCACCAAAATGGTTACAAAACTCCAATCTATGAAAGGGATAACTGTTAAGACACAGTCTCATTGGATTCAAGATCATCCAATCTGAAGATCGCAATCTGAAGCAAAAGCCGGAACGTCGACTCTCGATATTAAAGTCTATGTCTATTTGTAATAAATGTCAAAGTAATCAATGTAATTGTTTGTTTATTATATTAGTTAACTTAGTTTAAATATCTATTTCTAATAGATATTAGATCTAGTTTATCATAGTTAGATAAAGTTAACTTAGTTATTATCTAAGTTAGTTAGTTAGATAGAATATCTAAATGTTAGATATTAAGTTAGTTTTATTGTTTTATAATGCAACTTGTTGTTGCAAGTTGTAGGAAGTGTGTTAGACACACTAAGATTAGATGTGATCTCTCAATCTCTCTAACAAGATCAGATATTATCAGATCACACACAAAAACACACACAAAAAGGTGTAAAAGAGATAATACAGAGAACACATTCAAACTTTGAATCTGATCAACCTTGTAACCGTTGTTATATATCAATACAGGTTGGTAATCGATTAATGTGTTGTTTCTAAGAACTTGATATAAGTATTGTTGGACCGACAATTGGTATCAGAGCCTGATTAAGATCAAATCAAGTTTTTTCAGAAAAACGTCTATGTGTTCTTATTGAAAATCGATTTAGTGATTTAAACTGTTTTAGGTGTTAAAATCGATCAGGTTGTGATCGATTAGCATGCTAGATCGATTTGTGTGTGATTAATTTCAGTATAGAGCTTTAATCGAGTTCCATTTTGTGATTTTAGTGAGAAAATAGTCGAGAACAAAAAGTCACTGTGCTATCAAATCTTTCTTCAAAAAGTGTGTTTTATTGAGATCGAGTGCTTATTTTCAGTTCTAGAAGTGTTTCTAGACATAAGGGTAGAGTTTGGTATTGCTAAATCGTTTCAGGAACAGATTTTAGACGATTTTTCGAAGTACAGGACGAACAAGCGCAAAGCAGAAGACGATCACACGCAAAGTTCAAACTTTGCGCGTCCAACAACAAACGCAAAGTCCAACTTTACGCTCTGATAAGTACTCAATTTTGAGTACTTAAGCACATTTCTTTTAATCTTTAGATAGGATTTTTCAATTTCAAATCCCACTTTGAGTCATTCTCTATCTTATTTTCCATTTATTGTGTCTTGGAGCTTAAAATGTGTGGTTTACTTGTTCTATTAAGATTGTGGGCTAATCTTGGCTATCTTTTGAAAATCTATTTGGACACAGGGCATGCTGCAGCATGGAAACAGCATGGAGCTGATGGTTTTGGATGAAAGAATCAAAAAGAATGGAGCATAATCTGATTTTTGGCATGGAATTGATCTGATTGTAACCTTTAAACACTAATTTATCTGGTTTGTAATAGTTTAGTTAAGTTAGAACAAGCTTTGGTAGCCTTAGTTGGCATTAGCCTAGGTAAGTACAATTAGATTCTCCTTAAATTACAACTTTGCCACTCCCTTTGGTTATAAAAGGAGGGTTTAGTTGCTCTTAAGGAGACATCTACCTCTCTCCAACTATCATCTTAATATCTTTTGGGTTATGTATTAGATTTGCAGCAAGCTTAGGAACTGATTTTTAATCTCCCTCTTTAGTTCTTTAATTTCAAGTGTTAGTGTTTATGTTCTTCATCTTGCTCTTCATATTTTAAGCTTTTAATCTTGTTATGCTTATTGTAATCTTTTACTTTCTGTCTAAGCTCACGAACTGGTCCTATTCCAGTCCAGTGTCCTCGTTAATTTCCAGAATTTATGCTTATGTTCTTATGACCTTCATCGTGTTCTTCATCATCTTTATATAATCTTCATGTTTGAATATGCATGCTGTAGCATCCAGACAGCATCCACCTGCACATTTCATTTGGTTGTATTTCATTTCTTCATCTTGCATCTCTAGCCTTTCCTTTACTCTTTTGTTCTAGATTTTAGTAGTTAAAGTTTATTGTAGTTATATTCAAGTTTACCTTCTTGTCATTTCCATTTCCTTGTAATTTACGTTCTCGTCTTTACATTTTTAGTTACACATATATATATATTTATATACTTTCAAGTCATTTATCTTTCAAGAGCACTTTACATTATGTTCATCTTTGTAATTTTTAGTAGTTGCTTTTATTTCCTTATTGTAATGAGTAGCTAATCATCTTAGCTTGGGTGTGAGACAAATGGTGGTCATGTGGATCTAAAAGAAAGTGGGTTTTTGTGACTTTGACGAAATTTTATTATTCCAACTCAAGTTTTATCAAGATAACAAAACTCTTTGACAAAATGATTATTTTGATAGTGTAATAGTGTCATGGACCTAGAGATAGGCCATTGAATAGCACGTCAATTTAGTGACATGAGAGGTAATATCGAAAAGAGTTACTTGCAACGAGAGTTGTTACTTGTGTCATTTAAAATGATCCATTCTTGATAAGTTGTCACTTTTTCAAAAGGTTAAAATGGAGTAGACTTAGAGATAAGCTACTTGGAATACATCAACTTGGGAGGTACGGGGGTTATTTCGAAAGAGTAACTTTTAACGAAGAGAATTTGTTTTGCCGTATATTTTGAGAACTCCATTCCCATCATTCCCTTATCTGGAATCTTGCTCAGAGATGAGATGGTTCATAGCTACTGGAACAATGGGATGGTGAGAGTCCGAGAGGAACGTGTCTTAAAATTGATAATGAAACTAGTTAGAGTCAGAAGCATGCTGCAGCATTCAAATAGCATCATGCTATGACAGTGCTGTAGCATTAACCTGCTGGATTTTGGATTCATACACCATCAAAAGTCTTACACCCTAGCTTCTCTTTTATTCTTGTTATTTAGATCTGTGTTAACCAACCTTCCCAAAATATTGCTTCAAATTCGCCATCTGAAATCTCATCTTTCATTATACTTTTAACACACTTTTTAGTCCAATCTCTGTGGGACGATATCTGGTATTTTACCACTTTATTACTTGAAAGGCGACATAGTACCAATTTGTATACTTGCTTTTTGGTATTATTTCTCTCACCCTAAGGTACACAAAAGGGTCTGTCAAGTTTTTGGCTCCTCAAGTGAAACGCAAACTTCATTTTGCGCTCCTCAAGAGAAACGCAAAGCTCACTTTGCGCCTCTCAAGTCAAACGCAAACCTCACTTTGCGCTTACAACTAGACCCGCAAACCTCACTTTGCGCTTCCAACTAGACCCGCAAACCTCACTTTGCGCTTCCAACTAGACCCGCAAACCTCAACTTTGCGCTTCCCACTTGAAACGCAAACCTCATCTTTGCGCACTGTGCTAGACACGCAAACCTCTCTGCTCCAATCCAGACTTAGAATATTTTTCTAAGTCTGCCTAGGGGGACAAAATTTCTTGTGTGATCAAATTTTATCTGTTTTTAATTTGCATTAACGATCATATCTGTCAAGTTTTCTCTTAATCAATACAAGATGACCTCAAGAGAAGCTCTAGCTATCGGAACCGACACGAAGCCACCTGTACTCTTCAGAGGAGAGTATGAGCAGTGGAAAGATCGGTTCATGGACTTCATTGAAAGACATGATCTGGGTATATTCATTAGAAAATCTCTGAGTGAAGGGAGTATGACAGCTCCAAGGACAATGTGTTATACTACAAAGAAGAATGGAGAAAGAGTAGATCTAGATTGTCCATTACCACTTCGTATGTACTCAGACGAGCAAAGAAAGAGATATGACACTGACAACTTAGCTTTATCTTTCCTACTGAATGGAATGTCTGAGGAGATTTCAAAAGAGATCTTTTTTACATTAGGAAGCAAAGAGACTAAAGGAAAGCTGTTATGGGAACATATTGAGAAACTGATGAGAGGATCAACAGTGTCATCAAGAGTTAAGGTTTTGGAAGCTGAGAACTCTGAGCTTCAAAAGAAAATATCATATTTTGAAAAGAAGTTCTCAGACCTTTCCAAGAAGAGTGTTGAAGAGAAGAAGACACTCGAGCTTAAATGTTTAATACTTTCTCAAAAAGTTGAAGACTTTGAGAAAGTAATAATATTGGAAAGAGATCAGTTTGCCAAGGAGAGGAAGGCAAATGATCAGAAGGGTGCTAAGAAGGGATTCGAAGAAGAAAGAAGCATCCTTGAAGCAAAGCTAAAGAAGCTTACCGAGAAGCTATCTGAATTATCTAAGAGTGTACTGACAGAGAAGAAAAAGAAGTCTGCATTTGAGAAGAAGATTGAGCTCCTTATCAAAGAACGAGACAGTTATTCTTCAAAGGTAAAAGAGCTTCAAGATATTATTTCAAAGACGGTGGTGGTGACTGAGCGAATGACTCCAGAGTCAAAAATCCACTCACCTAGAAATATTTCAGTTGGTTCTAACAAACCAGCCGCAAGCTCACATCAGAAAACTGCTCTTTTCAAAAGGTCAGTTAAATCTTCTAATCAGATTCATTCTACTAATCTTTTCTATGACAGGAATAAAGATTTTTCAGGTACACATCAAAGAAGGAGAAGAAGCTTCCAGGAAGAAGCTGAACTGGTCTGGAACAGGAAACCAATTAAAGAAGAGCTGAAATGTAAAAACTCATGTGTACATACGCCGATTGCCAAGAAGAACAATGCGCTGAAAGGTAAACCTGATTTTGTTTACTCAAGAGATAAATTAATCAGTTTGTCAGGTAAGAAATTATATTGTTCTTATTGTCGTACACATGATCATGTTCACAAGACGAGTGACCATTACTGGTATGGTTCTTATTCCATTACCCCCATACGAACTGCAACTAACACTCATGGACCAAAATACCAGTGGGTACCAAAACCTGTTAAATCTGTGTTGCAGGCACCTACTGTCAAGGGGGAATAGGAGATCTAAAGGCTTTTGAACACAACAGTTCAAGACCCGCTCTTCAAAGATCAAAAGACCTTACTCCGTGCTGAAAATGAAATTGTACTCCGATACTAAAATGAGGAAATCAACCTTCAAGGGGGAGTACATACTTTTCTGAAATTTTATGCATATCTTTTACAACTGATAATGTACTAATGCATAATTTCAGGGGGAGTAAAAGGTGATGACTTCTGATTATTCATGATCAGAACTCGTACTTTAAAAAGTTTTACTGCTTTTTGTCTTTTCATTTTAAGTGAATAAATTTTACTTTGACTTGACATAAGACTTTTGCAGAATTTTTGAGAGAAGCTTACAAGTTCATATGTTTATGACTTAAAGCTTAGCTTCATGAGATGAAAGATCACACGTTAAGGTATAATTCTATATCTTCATCTCATATATGGTTGAAAGAAGGACAACTTTCAATCATTTGAAAACATTGTTTTTAATGTTCAAACCACTTCCCGATTTTTCAACAGATTTTATATTTTGGGAGTGTATTTTAAATGTTTTCAGGATCTAAATTGTGCTTTAACTGAAATAGTTAAACCAATCTGAGCATCACATGCATCATAGGAAAACAAGAATCATTGTGCTAGGAATTAACACAACTTCTATGGAATCACCTTAACCAGTGATTTATACCCAAGAAGTTAATCCTTAGTGATTGAGTGTGAGAAACGAAAAGAAATGAGTGTGATTAGAGTAAGCAAACTGTTTAAAAGAAAGAGCGTGTGAGAACAGAGTTCAAAGAATATCACAACTCTGCACCAACTTTTTCTGAGCCGGGTAGCCACATTACTAGTGTTTCACAATTCTGTGGTGAACATTATTGAAACAGGAAACTAGCCCATGTCAACTCTTGATCAAACCTCACTATCTACTCATTTTCTTCTCAACAAGAAAGTGTTTCACATTTTCTAAGGGGATGCAGCACATATGCTATCTGATTTTCATTCGGAAAATCTAGATATTGAAAAGAAGGAAGTCTGCCCCACCTTCGCACTTCAATCATGCACATTGAGTCTGTGTTTAACTTACTGTTGTCTCAGTGGTTTACACAATTTTGAGCCTTATAAGCAATCATCAAGTGCTTAATTCTTTCAACACAAGCACGAACACACAAGGAATTAGTTTCTTTGTCATAATGTTTATAGAAATTACCTTTGTGGTGTTTCGATGATTAAATGGAAGCCCTGTGGGAGTCAACATCAAACAACTCCTTTCCAATGTGTATTCGTTACACACAGTGACTTAGTGTTACTGACAGGCATGTTAACTGATTCATTAGTTGATTCAGGTGTTACACGACTATTTTTTCTAGATTTGCAAAGATCTGGATGAATATCTTATGAATTGACGAATCAGAGGCTCTAACCGCAAGATAGACATTTCTTACAATTAATTTTGATGAAGTCGTTGCACTTAACATCAAAAAGGGGGAGAATGACTACAAAAGAAATGACAAAGATCACATGTTTCAAGAATCACGTCCACTCTTCAAAGGGGGAGATTGTTAGAAAAAGACATGCTGAGTTAAGAGCTAGAGAAAGAGATTGCATCTTCCGAGCTGAAAGAGAAGACTGAATTGCTAAAATCATTTTCGTAATGATCTTGATCCAAAGGGGGAGATTGTTAAGACACAGTCTCATTGGATTCAAGATCATCCAATCTAAAGATCGCAATCTGAAGCTAAAGCCGGAACGTCGACTCTCGATATTAAAGTCTATGTCTATTTGTAATAAATGTCAATGTAATTCAATATAATTGTTTGTTTATTATACTAGTTAACTTAGTTAGTTTGTTAAAGTTAGTTATTAGTTATATATTAACTTAGTTAGACATAATATCTATTTGTTAGATATTATGTAGTTATATTAGTATTATATGTTGCAAGTTGATTAGGAAGTGTGTTCAACACACTAGATTAGATATTATGTGATATCTCCAGTATCTCTATCAACCAAGATCAGATAAGATATTATCAGATCACACACAAAAACACACAAAAAGGTGTAAAAGAGATAATACAGAGAACACATCTATAGCTTGAATCTGATCAACCTTGTAACCGTTGTTATATATCAATACAGGTTGATAATCGATTAATGTGTTGTTTCTAAGAACTTGATATAAGTATTGTTGGACCGACAAGAACAAAGGGTGGATGAAAACCAAGAAAACTTTGGGGAAGAAGATGAATAGTGAGAGATGAGAAGCTTACCACCACCAAATACTCTAGTATACTCCAATATACTTCCAATCTCTTTCCATATCCTTGAAAAGCTCTAAAAAACAAAACCGTAGCAACTTGAATCGCCTAAATCGGAGTTGAAATGAGAGAGTTATGAAGAAATGAAGTTTGGGGATGAAAATCGCGATTTTAACACCCTGAAACACCCAGGCGATTGTGCCAGGCTATAGTGACACTGTCATAATCGCCGGGCACAATCGCTGAGATTTTACCGAGCGTTTCTGGGCTCCGGCGACCTTGACAGGCGGGCATTATAGCCTAGCGCGTACCGAAACTGTTTTGGCCCTAACTTCTTCGTTATAGCTCCGTTTTCGCTCCGGAAAGAACCGTTGAACTCGTAATTGAATCCTTCATCCATCTAGACTATAAAATCTAAGATTCAAGTCCAAAATCAAAAATCTTATTTTTCCTTGATATATCGGTTTCTGTATTAACTTGAATTGATACCTCACGAAACTCGGGGTGTTACAATCACGGTTATCACAAACAACCAAGTTCTCCTTTGAATGGTCCCCTATATATGTGTGTATATATATATATATGTATATAGGCGAAGGATCGTGTGAGAAATTTAGTTAATGGTGAGAAACATGAGAAGTGGATATGAACCGTTTATCTCTTTTAATCTCAAGCCCTCCAATGAATTGTGGCTTAGAAGGGAATTGACCTGGTGCATCTTATCTCAGTGAATCACATCCTAATGTTCGTCCACTTCTCATCCATGGTCAATAACCAATTCTCACACTTCTCACCGGAACCCAACCATGTATATATATATATATATATATATATATATATATATATATATATGTGTGTGTGTGTGTATTGTATGATACGAGTTTATATAAAATTATTTTTAAGGGAAATTAATTAAAATGGGCGTATTTCAAATCCGTATTACCCAAATACCCCAAATCTCGTTCAAATCGCCGAAATACCCCTTTTGTTCGGGAATAGTGGCCGGGAATCCCGGGTGTCGACGTGTGGCCGGGAATCCCGGGTTTATGGCCGGGTATCCCGGGGTTGGGGGCCGGGAAAAGTGGGTATGAGGTGATCGATGGTCTTCAACGATGTGGATTAAAAGGAATTAGGGTTATAGAGTGTTGGGTTCGATTATAAAAGGGAGAGGGGGACCATTTGACACCCCACACAACATTCTAACTCTCTCCCTCATTTCTAACTCTCTCATTGCAATCGTGTATATCACGCTCGGATATGTCTCATCTACTTACTTCTGTAAGTTTTCTTAACCCCATTGTAGTTTTATATTTTCTAAAATATTTATTGTATGTTTGTTAGACTATATGTTCGATTATGCTTTTATATATGAGATTATGTGTTATGTTTACGTCGGATAATATGTTTTTTTATAAATATTTTAGAGATGGCATGTTTTTTGGAGATTGGGTTAATTTTAGAGATTGCGTTAATAACATGTTAGAGTGTTACGTTTTTTTATTTTTTATAAATATTTTAGAGATGACATGTTTTTTGGAGATTGGGTTAATTTTAGAGATTGCGTTAATAACATGTTAGAGTGTTACGTTTTTTGAGAGTGTTGTGTTATATTTTATAAATATCTTAGAGATGGCGTGTTTTTTGGAGACTGGGTTAATTTTAGAGATTGCGTTAATAACATGTTAGAGTGTTACGTTTTTTTTAGAGTGTTGTGTTTTTTTTATAAATATTTGGCCCCTACACTTTGGTTTATTACAACTTAGTTCCCTAGACTTTGGTTTATTACAATTTAGGCCCCTTAACTTTGGATAATTTACAACTTAGGCCCTTAACTTTGATAAACTTACAACTTAGGCCCCTAGGTTTGGTTTATTACAAATTAGGCCCCTTAACTTTGGATAATTTACAACTTAGGCCCTTAACTTTGGATAATTTACAACTTAGGCCCTTAACTTTGATAAACTTACAACTTAGGCCCCTAGGCTTTGGTTTATTACAACTTAGGCCCCTTAACTTTGAATAATTTACCACTTAGGCCCCTTAACTTTGATAAACTTACAACTTAGGCCCCTAGACTTTGGTTTATTACAACTTAGGCCCCTTAACTTTGGTAAATTTACAACTTAGGACCCTAGACTTTGGTTTTTTACAATTTAGTCCCCTTAACCTTGGTAAATTCACAACATATCGATTTGGATTTTGTCAAACGGGTGTAAATAGCCCTAAGGTTTGTAGGGATTTAAGCAATCCACGTGATTCCCCTACTACCTGGAAGTCCAATAGATTGAGTGGCTTCTTTTCTAAACTCTTTCACTAGACGAAATCAACAAAACTTAGGCCTCCTTAACTTTGCAAAAAACTATAAATATTAACTATAACCATAAGTCGTTGTCTTTTATTCGTTACTATGTAGGAGGATTTTCATTACGTCGATCTGTCTTTCAAAGCACGCCTTGGCTTCGCCAAGGAAATTAGAGATATTTTTGCAGCGTGTCCACCTGAACGGGCACAAAATTTACATCAAATATTTGGACGGACGCCTTTTGGTCCATGGCTGGAGCTTACAAATACAGCACAGGACCCCCTCCTAGTGTACATGTTTTTACAGTTTGAGGTCGACGTCCTCAATGCGGCTTCGGAGGAAATGTATTTCAAAGTCTGTGGGAAACACATGTGCTTTGGTCGTCTTGAGTTTTGTCTTATAACAGGACTCCTTTTCATCCCAACACCCTCCTTACCTGCCATATCGGAAGGGTCATTCGTCAGGAGGCTTTGGACTGATCACGCCCCCGATCATTTGAAGGTGAAAACCATCGTCCAGACGATGAGAGGCGACATGCAGGACCTATCCGATGAGGATGTTGTGCGTGTTTGCTTGGTAGTGATGGTGGAAGTCATGTTCATGGGTCGTGAGCTAAACCAGGTGGTTTCTGACACTGTCCTTAGGGCCGTCGATGACCTTATGACATTTGACAGCTACTCGTGGGGTAGCCATATCTGGACCCACACATACAACTCTTTACACTTAGCCACCGCCAGACGCCATACACAAAAGAACAAGCACATCAACAAGAGTACATTGAGTGGGTTCGCACACGCTCTGAAGGTTAGATAAGTATTATAACTTAAATATTAAGTCGTCTTTTTTTTAACATACTACTCTATGTTGTGTAATTCCAGGTATGGATCTTGGAGATGTTTCCTGTCTGGCGTCACCATTTCACCAAGCACACCGACAGGGCCATTAGGGGAACTCGATGGGATCGAGACATTGTACTAAATAAGGTTGCATGCGTTGCAATCTTCAACTCAGTTTCAGACGTACGCTCTCTTACTATGTTTCTAATTTTAGAAAGTGAACAATTAATTGTTTAACTTAGTCCTGCATATTAAATCTTATATGTTTTACAATATATTTAGGTGAGGCATCCGGCTCTCAAGCACCTCACTCCTACGACTGCCGAACAACAGAGTCGTTGGTATCTATTCAGTGTCGCCTATTTGGAAAGAGAGGAGGCCAGGCGACCGACGAAGAGGTCCCGACGAAGAGATCCTGATCACGATGAGGACGATGAGGACGATAATGACGATGATGATGAAGATGACGATGATTATGAAGATGACGATAATGGCACGGGATATTAGGCTCCCCCTAGCTCCTCCCATCATGGAGTGCCGCCTCCCGACCCATACCAATACAGGTGGGTACGCTACGATGCGCTGCACGATTGCGTCCACGGGTCCGTCGAGACATGCCTAAGAGATCTCGAGGCCCTCACCGTACACCTTCGCCACACTCAGGTTAGTGTTTAACTTAATTTGAGGATATTACGTTTCATACTTGTATATTGGTTTGTATATTGATATGACGTTTAATACTTGTATTAGTTGACAACGAGCTCCGCGCCGACCTACACGTCCCCTGGGTACGGACACACGTCGGCTACGTACGAACAGATCGGGTGGGTGGGGACACACGTTGGCTGGTTACGGACAAACGTCGGATGGGTGGGGACATACGTCGGCTAATTACGGACAGACTTCGGGTCGGTGGGGACACACGTCGGCTGGTTACAGACACACACAGGCAACCCACTCATTGCTGCAAGATGTAAGTGATACGAGTTTACATTATTGTTATATTTTCGTTATTACTATCGAAAATTCTTATAATCTATGCACCCAGTTTCGGAGGTCGGAGGCGGATTGTTACATACCCCAAATGATGACGAGCGACAATGTGCCAGGGCCGCCGTACGTGACACCGCCAGCACATTGGTGGATGATTTTTTCGGACCTTCTATCCCGGGTTCGATGGGTTCGATGGGGTCGGCGGTTGACACCACCCAGGTGCGACTGAGCTCTCCTATGGGTAGTGATATCATTGAGCGCCACTTCGAAGATGATGCTCCCATGCTTGACCAGGTGGAGGTGGTAACACTTGGGAGGGGGAGACGAGACATTGTAGCAGGCCCAAACTTACGTTCCCCATATACCCAACAACCTTCGACCACACCGGCCCCCCTGAGAAAGACTAAGCCAAGGGTAAGGGGAAAGGGTAAGGGGAAGGTTGGGGGGTCCACTACGATGACTTCAACGGGACAATTGACGCACGTTTCGGTGGCACAGATCGTGGACCAATGTCAACAAAATCAGCTCCCCAAACTGTGTTGTCCATTTTATGGCGACCTTGAAATGGATACCGTTTTTTTCAAGAAACTGCTTGCTGTAGGTTGTAATGGTGATTTGGAGGATTTGGTTAGTATTTAAATATAGTCATATAAACAACTACATTTGTAGTTACAAGTCTAACAATCTATGTTTTGTGTATAACACATCGACGCTTGGGTCAAAATGATCCAAGACTCCCGCTCTCCACATGCGACATAGGCGGTGATGGTAAGCAATTTTTTTGAGTTTCTCACACTGCCGGAGCAAGGATACAAGTCCGTATACGAGACTTGCAATGGAATGACGGTAAACCATCCAGATTGGAAGGACATCGAGCGGGTATGGAAATCGATTTACATAATTTTTGTTTAACTTGTTTGTTACTAACTATTTGTGTGTTACTGTAAAATCTCAGGTATACATCCCAATCTGCATTATGGACAACCATTGGGTGCTTGCAATTCTGTGCCTTAAGGAAATGACTATGGTTATATATGACAGTTTACGAGCGTCCAGGTACACCAGGCCCTTGGAAGAACGCCTTAAGATCTTCAAAAAAGAATTGCCAAAGTTGTTAAAGAAGATCCGCGACACGCAGGGTCGTATAAATGCCAACAAGAAATCAAAGCATCAGTATGAAAATGATGCACCACAACAGGCAGGGGCGTTTGGGGATTGCGGTGTCTGGGTGTGTCGTAATTTATCCAAGTTTGTTGAAGAAATGCACTCAGCAGTTGCACCAGATGCAACTGAATCTGTGGCAAATGAATGGCGGCGTTACATGGCGGAGACCTTATATGCGTTGTCTGTTCGGTTAGACGAGTAGATTGTTGTTGCTGTTTTTTATGTATGTAATAAAATTTTTATATATATTAATTTTGTTTTCTTAGGTTTTTCGTGTCGACGTGTAATACTTTTGCCTTGCTATAAACCATGTTTTGTTTTGTATGGTTTAGGACCCCCCAGATCTCTTTATTTATAGCCAAAGGTAGTGAACAAAAGGCCTTCCAGATTCACATCGTCTTGTTCACATTGTACCAGTTGTTTTTTTACTCTATGAATTTATAATTTTGTAGTATAAAAATATAAACGCATCAGACCACAAATACGTTAGACGATTTTATTAATGAAACAAAAGCATAGAAAGTACAAGTACAAAACGACAACACATAAACTCCGGGTACAAACTACCAACATAGGAAACTCCAAACACGAAACCAAACCCACAAACACCATCTAAGGATATAGTGCTTTACATTTATCAATCCAAGTTTGTTTCTCTGTTACCTGCGCTTGCA
Source organism: Arctium minus (assembly GCA_954870635.1). Taxonomy (NCBI): domain Eukaryota; kingdom Viridiplantae; phylum Streptophyta; class Magnoliopsida; order Asterales; family Asteraceae; genus Arctium; species Arctium minus. The sequence goes on along the minus strand of OX941094.1, from coordinate 1,596,089 downwards.
GTGTTGCGAAGTCTTGCATAATCTTGTTGACTTGTTCATTGTCGTAGCGAATACGGTCTTCTTTCTCCTTGATCTCCCTCTTCAACTTTTTTACCTCCTTCTTGTCCGCGTCGATCCTTCTCAAGTGTCCGTCCTTCTTCGCCATCATTTCCCTCCACTCTTGAGTGAGTTGCTCAATCTCTGCTTCACTTTTCTCTATCGCTTTTTTCAGTCTCGAGGGCATTATTTGTGAAGATGGTGGGTTTGAAGATGATGCATTTCCAGCCATGTGTTTGGTGAAAGGGGAGACTTATGATATGAAAATGGTGTGTGGTTGTTGTGAATTTCACAGTTGCTATAACACGGGTATTTATAGCCACAAGGAGCAATTGTTAAAAAAAACGAATCGTTTGACCAGAGGAATCATTTCAGGCTTTGCAGAGGCATCTTTCAGGCTTTGCAGAGGAATCATTTCAGTCTTTGCAGAGGCATCATTTCAGGCTTTGCAGAGGAATCATTTCAGTCTTTGCAGAGGCATCATTTCAGGCTTTGCAGAGGAATCATTTCAGGCTTTGCAGAGGCATCTTTCAGGCTTTGCAGAGGAATCATTTCAGGCTTTGCAGAGGAATCATTTCAGTCTTTGCAGAGGCATCTTTCAGTCTTTGCAGATGAATCATTTCAGGCTTTGCAGAGGCATCATTTCAGGCTTTGCAGAGGCATCATTTCAGGCTTTGCAGAGGAATCATTTCAGGCTTTGCAGAGGCATCTTTCAGGCTTTGCAGAGGCATCATTTCAGGCTTTGTAGAGGAATCATTTCAGGCTTTGCAGAGGCATCTTTCAGGCTTTGCAGAGGAATCATTCCAGGCTTTGCAGAGGCATCATTTCAGGCTTTGCAGAAGCATCTTTCAGGCTTTGCAGAGGAATCATTCCAGGCTTTGCAGAGGCATCATTCCAGGCTTTGCAGAGGAATCATTTCAGTCTTTGCAAAGGCATCTTTCAGGATTTGCAGAGGCATCACTTCAGTCTAAGCAGAGGAATCATTTCAGTCTTTGCAGAGGAATCGTTTGACCATGTGCACAAACCTATCTTCGCATGGACTATAAGTAGATGCTACGGTGAAGTAGTAATTCACAACTTGCTATCTATCATTTCTACTCTCTTCGTCATTTATAAACATTCTCTACATTTTCATAACTTAATGGCTGGAGGTTCACGTGGAAGGGGGAGAAGGTCAGCGAATGGGGCTGGCACTTCACGCTCCGCCTACATCGAACAATTAAATTATGGAGCTACGAGGGTTGACTGGGGAGTACCAGACACAACGGAGGAATGGGAGCAGTTTGGGATGACTGCTTATGATGAACCAATTACACCGCAGGAGTGGGAGCAGTATGATTTTGCACGAGAGGCATACTACAATGCTCATGGGGGAAAATCGCCACCTAGGTATCAATCTAACCAGGGACTGAGTCTACCAATGTCTCAAGTACTGCCTACTAAATTTAAAAGACTCGTGTGATGAGGCAAATGCGGAGATACGACATATCGGCAGGAACTGGCTACGCAACATGAAATTGCAGAAAGAGAAGGAGGCCATTATTTCGGAGCAGAAGGAGTTCTTGGAGATGATGAAGCGTGATGTTAGGGAGAAGCAAAAGGAGATTAAAAAATTAGAAGATGAATTGGTAGAAATCAAAGAAAACTACACCGGCATGGAGGAGCAGATGAAGGCAAAGGCTGGCTGGGTCAAGAGCATCCGAGAAATCTACCCGTAGTAGGTTTCTCAAAGGGTGGTTAATCTACCCGTAACGATGGTCTAATGTTTTCGTTTCTTTATTAATGTTTTCTTTATCAATGCTTTAATAAAAGGATGCTTTAATGTTTAACTTGTTTTTACACAATATAATTCCACAACCACGAAAAGGTAGATAAAATCAACAATGAACATAAATATCATATCACTTCGCACTAAAATAAATTACTTCTTAACTACTTGCACAAAAATAAAGAGAGAAATAAGCTACAAGATGAGGTCGTTACAATCAAGGGAAGTCAATGTTAAGGTCAATGCTATCATGCCTTAGGGTCCTGAGAGCGAAATCTTTGGCTACTTATAACTCTGCTCCTGGGCACGGTTGAAGGGGCAGGAGTTGGACATTCACCACGAGTGTGTCCTACTGCTCCACACCTAGTACACGTTCTTTGTATCGGATCCTCACCACGAGATGGACGCCGATCGTTCTTGCTTGGCCTCCCCGCACGTCTCTTGGTTATTAACGGTGGATAGCATGGAGGAAGGGGGACGTGTGGCAAAACCCATGACTGAGGGGGTCCAACTGGATTGATTACTTCCTGATATGTTGACTGGTAAGTATGGGATGTGAAGTAACCTAGAGCTAGATCGTTGCAATCTCTACGATTCATAGACCTTGCAGCTGCGATGGCATGACCGCATGGTAACCCAGAATATTGCCATTGCTTACATTCACAAACACGGTTAAGCATATCGACAATGGCGTGTCCACGGGTATCCCGAACATAGAACCTATCATATCCAATCCCTCTAACCCTCCATTGCGCAGACTTTCCTGCCCTTTTGAGAATCTTTGCCTCCGCCATTGGTGTAAGATGATTACGCATTTCACCTACAAACATGTGTGTGTTAACTATGCTACGATTTATAAATAACAAAAGAAGAGCAAATAACATATAAGTTCAAGATTTCATAGTTTATCAACCTCCCTTTTGTCGTCGAAGTAGGTATCACTCTTGTTGAAAATTTCGGAAGTACTCCATAAGCCCGACAATCGGTAACCTACGAGCAAAACGGGACAGTGCATTCACCGACTCGGCACTATTAGAGGTCATTATATTATACCGATGTGCAGGAAAATGGGCCCTTGACCACCTCTCCTTACCAGCAGCGTCCATAACTTGTGCTCCACGATCTACTTCATATCGTAGTGCATCTATGTACCGGTCAAACTCCGTAACCGTATATGCTTTGCATGCCTTCCAGTAGGTTGGGCGGTTTGTAGTAATACGCCTGTCCGCACTTCTCACGTTCATCTCCAAATGTCTACAACATAGGGCATGAGGGGTCGATGGGTACACCGCAGAAATTGCGGCACTTATTGAAGGAGACCTGTCCGACATAAACACCAACCCTTCCGGGACTCCGATACATTCTCTCAACTTGGACAGAAACCAACCCCACTCCTCCCCCGTCTCGGATTTGCCTACTCCCAAAGCCAAGGGCACGATGTTGTTATTTCCGTCCATGGCAACCGCCAAGAACATCATACCTAGGTAAGGTCCCTTTAAATGGGCCGCGTCTATTACGATGACAGGACGCAGGTTTGCCAAAAACGTGCGGATCTGCAAATAACGTAGGTGGAGCAACTTTGTAAATATTATAATTTATAATATGTAAATATATGGCGTGTTGATATACATATCGCACATCCAAGAGCAGCGAAACACAACTCAAAACGTCCGTGCGAATCTGTCCTTATTCTGGTGCATGTACCCGGATTCTTCAGCTCCAAATTATATAAGTACATAGGGAGTCGTTCGAACGACTCCTCAGGTGTGCCTCTCACCATTAGTAGGGCCTTGCATCGTGCCCGCCATCCTTGGTGGTAACCAATGTTGAGTCCGTACTGCTGGTTGATATCGTCGACGATGTCATTCGGCCGAAATGACCTGCTAGCGTCAATAAACTTACCTTTCAATATGTGGCCCAAAGTTCTTTTGTTGGCCTGCCGGTGTCTAGAATTCAGTTGCGTCCTCGAACAAGTGTGTACATCGTTCAACTTCCTAATGACAAACATCCCTCCTTTAGGGCCCACGGACTTCGCCGACATACGCCACTTACAATTTTTTTGCTCACAGACAGCCACATATCTGCTTTTGTCGGATTTCTCCGTTCTAAACACGAAACCCTCTTCCAAGAACTTAATTCCGAGTTGTATGGACATTTGCTCCTTCGTATCAAATAGCTGTCCTTCATGTATACTTGTACCACGATTGTAAGGTACGGGTTGGTAGGGTGGTATATTGGTCTCCGGGTTTGGAAGGGAAGGAGGCATATCAAAATAATCGTTTAACTCAACAAGTGATTTATTGCTAGGGGTATATGTCTCTTCTTCTTCGTCCTCATCAGTATCGGTATTTGATCTGTCCAGATCAGATATACCCGTTGTGAAAACATGGGTTTCGTCATGAGCAACTCCAGAACACCGTCTTTCTTCGTCTTCTTCTTCTTCAGCTTCTTCTGCTTGTTGTTCTTCTTCTAGTTGCGTCTCCGGAACAACATCGGGATAAGAGTCGTTAGGACGATATGAATGATCAACATAAAGTGTGGTGTCGTATGATGCCTGGAATTGATAATCAGGCTCATTTTGACTACCACTGACGTGGATTTCGTCATCACCTCCGGCATCATCTTCGTCATCACCTTCGTCGCACATCAATGTTGCGTCATACACAAAGACTTTTAGAGATATTTCTGAATCGACTGTAATTTGCATAAAACCAAGTATCATTTCGTCGTTGTTTAGCTCCACTAGTGAGCGATCTGCACGTTTGAACACCAACTTGCAAGTAGCAGAATCTTCGATTCCACATTTTTCCATGGCGTAACGAAGAAACCTCTTATATGTATAGATTACCGGAATCTGTACACCACGCTTTGTGTACCCAATATAATCCCACTCATTGTTGTTTTGAACCCACTGACCATCGAAACATAAATAGAGCTTAGCTTTTACAACAGGTGAACTCATTTTTTCAATAGTATGAACAATGAAGGAAGAAAGAAAAATGGAATGGATGTGATGATGAACGTATTTACCTTGAATTATACTGACTCTTATAGGCAAAATTTATAGCCAAAGATGAAAGTTAATCGTACATTCGATGACAAGTATATGTTTATGGTATGAAAAGTGGAAAAAACAATTGAAATCAGGCAACAAACACGTGAAAAACAATGAAAACACATAAAATGATAGTTCCCAAAACCCTAATTTTCTCAAACCCTAATTTTTTCTCAAACCCTAAAATAATCCCGGCCTAACCCCGGGAAACCCGACCCTAACCCCGGGAAACCCGGCCATAACCCCGGGAATCCCGACCCTAACCCCCATCGAGTCACATTTCGGCCGAACGCGTCCAAACCCGGGATTCCTGGCCACTATTCCCGAACAAAAGGGGTATTTCGGCGATTTGAACGAGATTTGGGGCATTTGGGTAATACGGATTTGAAATACGCCCATTTTAATTAATTTCCCTATTTTTAATTAATAAAATGACCAAAATGTCACTGACTTAACATAGTTGTAGTTAATGGAGTTAGAAACATTGACCCAAACCATAACAAAAATGAACATACGGTGACGATAAATGTAATTGTTTCACTTGGAAAACCTGGTCCATAATTGGCATATAACCATGGGGACTAAATACGTAATATACTCTTATTTTTAGAGTAAACTATAAAATTGGTCCATGTGGTTTGTCAAAAATAACACTTTTCGTTTATGTAAATTTTGAAATTATAAGATGACCATTGTGGTTTGCAAAAACATCCAAATTTGGTCCCTCCCTCTAATCGCTGTTAAAAATTCAGTAAAATAAGGGAAATATTGTCAATTTATTGATTTTTTGTATTTTTACCCAATCAAAATCGATCATCTCATTTTGGTCCCTGTGGTTTTTGATTGAGTAAAAGACACAAAAAAAAGTCAAAAAATGACTAAAAGACCCCTTATTTGCTAAATTTTTAACGCTCGTTAGAGGATGAGACCGAATTCGGACATTTTTACAAACCATGATTGTTATCTTGTAATTTTGAAACTACAAAGATGACAAGTGTTATTTTCGGCAAAACACAAGGACCAAATTTGTAATGTACTCATTATTTTATTATATTAAAATACAATATTATCTAAATGTTTATAGTTCCCTTCTTTTGCAATCAGTTTCGCTACAGCACCCGCTGCTCTAGCTAATTGTCCACTCTTTCCAAGTGTGATTTCTATGGTATGTATTCGCCATGATATATCTGATCCATGCATATAATCAGAAGTGTACTTATGCAAATGCAGCACAATACATATCTATTTCGTCTCTCTATCTTCTTTTATTAATTTGTGTGGTTTTGAGAATGACGATAGATTATTTGTTGGTAATCAACTTTATGGAGTATTTTATAGTATTAATATAGCTAAACTCTTCAGTTGGTCATGAGTTGGTTTTGTAAAACTCAAAACTTATTAATAAGTTGTACTAAAACAAAGTAATTGTTGGCGTTAAATATATATATATATATATATATTTTAAATATTTTGATTTTGACACTTTATTTTTAAAAAAATTATAATATAGTTGTTGGAGTTAAATATGATTTTGTTAAGTATTTAATTTTTGATACTTTAATTTATAAAAATTATAATATAGATGTTAGAGACACTTTATGCTCCTGTTTGGTTTGTATGATTGAACTGGGTTTGAAATTGAATTCCATTCCAATTCAATGATTGATTATTTTTTTTTCTTTCTAGATTTGAAATCCCATAAACATGGACTTTTGAAATAAAATTTGAATTTGATATCTCATAAAAAAATTATGAGTTTCGTATAATTTATACATGATAATGTTTTAAAATATGTCAAAAACGTTTGTCCTCTATTATTTATTTGGTTGTGTTTCTTTCTAATTCTTAGAGAATGCTCCCTTGTTATGGATATTTGTTTTTTTTTAATTATAAAATTTGTTGTTCTTCAAATAATAATAATCAATTTATTAAAAGTTATAATTTAATTATTTTTATAATTATTTATAATTTATTTTACAAATTATCTATACAAATTAAAATTCCATTATAATCTAAAACTACAAACCAAACAAATTAAAAATTCCAAATACTTTATACTTCTAAAGCCAAATCAAAAAATCATAGTTGCACGGAGTTTTATGTGCCTCTTGTCGTCGCTTTAGAAAAGTTTCATGCTTTTTTTAATTGTTTTTTCAATCTTAAAAGCACACAATCTTAAAAAAACATATAATATTATTTTTAAAACATAATTAATTAGAAATTTTTTTAAGGATTTACCTCGGACCGAAGGAGATCGGGCTCTTATGATTTTATGGAGTAAATGGCATCGTAGGAATGATATTGTATGGAACGACGGGTCTCATGACTCGGTTTCGGTCATTAGGCGAGCTAATAGTATTCTCTTAGAGTGGCATACCACGAGGAGACTCATCATCTCGAACCATATGCAAAATTACTCCTCCTGTAGCTCTAAATGGCACCCTCCTATAAGAGGTTTCTTAAAATGCAACATTGATGCCACCACCTTTGAAAATTCCAACTCGGCGGGATTTGGCACAATCCTCAGAGACTGTAGGGGGACCTTCATCGCTGCCAAAGCGACTCCTATGAATTCCCTACCTTCGGTCCGTGAATGTGAGGCGTATGCCCTTCGAGACACTATCTTATGGGCTTGCGATCGGGGCTTCCAATGTCTTATTTGAAACAGATGCCAAAAATATTGTGGATGCCATCTACGATCCGAGCCACGACATCTCGGAATTCAGAGACATTATCTTTGATATTCGGAGGATCCTTGATAACCATGAAAGCTACTCGGTCGTTGGGAGACAATCCAACGAAGTGGCTCACTTAATTGCGAGACACTCTCGTTTCTTATCTTGTCCTAACGTTTTTGATGTAACTCCATCTTTTCTTTCGCACTGTGTTAATGACTTCTGTAAGGACCACAATTTCAATGATAGGATTGATTCTCATTCGAGTGATGGCAATGTCGAAGCTTGATCGTGACTCAATCATTTCTCTTAAAAAAAAATAATAAGACATGTAAATAATAAAAAAATAAATTCACATTTGTAATTTTTTTTAAATAAAGCAAACCAAACCAACCTATTATTTCCAATTGAATAGAGTCATAGAAAGATAAGATATATACATATATGAAATTTAGGGTCTGTTTGTTAGCAGCTTAATGAGCTTAATGAGACTCACACCTTATCCAGTCAGCTATATATGACTGTTTGGTAGTGGCTTAATGATATAGAAAGTGGCTTATTCAATAAGATTTTAAGGGGGAACTTTATGCTGAAAGCCAAGTTTTTTCCAAACCAGTCTCTCCCATTAAAAAACACGTTCCTTCCATTTATGAAAAAACTCTCTCAAATAAAAATTTTCTAAATCTATACAGACAGATTAATCCACACAGACAACTTTATCCATACAGAACTTAATGGAAAACCAACCAAACAGCCCCTTGATATTTTAAAAGGCATTAATTTTATTGTAAACGAGGAAACTACAACAAAGCAACAAAGTGTATAATCTGCAAGATATAAACTAATGGGTCGTTTACCAAATTCTTACCGGGTAAACGCTTACAGACAAGAGATTCACATTCATTTATCTTATCGTGTAACATCCTTGGCTATTAAAATGGATTGTTGGTCGTTTAAAAAAATAGATTGTTGGTAAGAATTTAAAACCCGATAAATGCTTATCGGATAAGTCATTTCCCACACTTACCGGGTAAGACTCTCGGTTCTTCCCTTGTCTCTTATAGGGTAAGCTTCTTGGTCCTAGCAGTGTTCCATCAATAAGGTAAATAATATTGGTAAATGTTTACCCGGTAAACGTTTAGTAAACGACCCATAATACAAAACATAAAAAGGAGAGGGGGCCCCTACGATAACTACCTGGGAGATTTACAAAAAACATAGAAGATAAAGTAAAGAAGATCTGAAAATGTCAGAGCAATTGTTTTCGTGAAAACTTCCGTTTTATGCAGGAGTATAAGAAAACAGTTAGAAATAATAAATATGAGCATGAGATGTACGACACATGAGGGGAAAATAACAATACATAACCACTTTAAAAAAGGCTCGCTACAACAGCTGTCATGGTGTGTCGTGACTCAAAACTTGTGTCTCATGCCACATTAAGCATGTGGTTACCATAGCCTAAAGTGCGATATTTTGTAACGCGATGTTTGATTATTATTTTATTTTTTTACGTTTTTAATGTCTTATTTACTAGTTTTTAATATATAACCTAATTTAATTTGTTTATTGTGATTACCTCATTGAGTAATAGTACAAAACGTACGTTTTTATATATAACTAAAAGTGTACTCGCGCAATGCAGTGTGATACATCTTGATTTTAATGTTTTGTGTAACATCCTGATTTTTATCCTAATAGAGAAAAAGTATTGAACTGGTGAATCGGAAAATAAAGAACCAAATATGGAGTATGACTATAGTGCCATGTGGTTGTGACACCTGTCACAATAGCACCGGCGTTACCGAGTGTTCGGTCGTCCCAACGAATGTGCCATGAAATTATGACAATGACACGATAACTAGCATAATAGCATCAAATGTTCCGATAGAAGGTCGATGAATGTCCGGGAGAACGGTGGGGAAAGCCGCCGAGAAAGCGGTCGAAAAACACTCGGTACGAGTATGGCTACAATGCCCAACAATAGTGTCATAGGGCACTGTAGCATGGCAGGGTCGCAAGAGGCAATGGACCCTCAATACATCCCGCACGACAGTGACAGATGGCACTGTCGGATGTCAGGGTCACGCTAGACCTGCATGTAACACCCTAAAATTTTAGGTAAAATAAAACATAAAATTTCGGCAACATGACAGCTAAAAATAAAGATTTAGAACCTGTAATTAAGAACAACTATAACCCCAAGACATGGGTTAGTTTGTACAACCAAGTGTAGCGGTAAAAATGAAACATAATACATAACAACCTAATTAATCTAGAACAATTTCATTAACTAGATTAAAAGCGGGTGTTACTATGTCTCCAAAATCGCTCCTCTCTCAAAACCCCAAAATGTCCGAACCATAAGAGCTCCTAGTGTGCTTTTGGCGAATCAAGGTACCCTAGGCACACCGCTAACCGAACCTGTGAGTCAAAGAACACATGCACAAGTGTTAGGTTGGCGTATCCCGGATAGGCCTTGCAAAGGAAGACCCAGAAGCGGAGCTTGACGTGGCCACCTTCTGGCCACTTCGACCAGGGCTGTTGACATGGGGGTTTATTGTTGGAGATGGTGGAGGATCAATCGGAGTGGTGACTTGGGGACTGACTTGATTTAGGTCGAATGCATTGGCGAGCTGCTCCAGACCAAAAAGGGGGTTAAGGTAGTCGCCCGATTCTCCAATCCGAGGCTGAGGGTTAAAGAGGGGCGAAGAATCGCGGGTCCTCCTAAGTTGAAGCAAAATGGGTGGTATGGTAGATTCTGGTGTGGTTGCAGTGGTTGTTGGGTCCGCCGGGGGTGGTTCGGTGGTGGTTTCGGGAGGGTTAGAGGAAGCGACAGTGGAGGAGTGGGGGACCTCAAGCACGGATTGGGGAATGAGAATAGAGATAAGGGGGCGACTAACCATCGGCGAGGGTAGTGGAGATGGTCTATCGGCGGTTAGGGTTTCTGCCGACGGGGAGTTGGGTTCATCGATGGGGTTACTCACCAGCGGAGAGGGTGGTAGGTTGATGGTCTGAGTAGTGACTACGGCGTGCGACTCCTCATAGTGGACGGTGAATACGGGTGGCATAGCGGCGGCGATACCCTCCGCAGGGGACGATGGTGCGGTGGAAACAGGGGGGTCGTCCGCTGGAGTGGTGGAACTACCAGCGGCGGCCGTCCGGAGGTGTCTCCGACGATTGGGGAAATGGTGTGCGAGGTGCTTCATTCGTGCCATGGCGGGGGAGAAAATTGGTCGAGATGGCGACGGGAAGTGACGGTGGTGTGGTGGTCGGAGTACTGAGAGAGAGAGTTTTGAGGGGTTGTGAGAGAGAGAGGGAGTTGATGGGTTGAAATGTCAGGGAATGATGATTATTGGGTTTGCAAAGGGTGAAATGATGTTTACTTTTTCAAAAACCCACTTTTTTGAAAAATAACCCTTATAACTTCCAGACTCTTGGCACATTTATGAATGGGATCTGCACAAGGAGCCAACAGTAGAGGTTAAAACAAATAATAAAGGACAAGGCTTTTTAAGAAACAAAGGACCAATCGTGGGCACAGATTAAACCATGATACTTTAACTTGCATGGAAAAACCAGTGGACAAAAGGAATATTTAAGCCATGCATAAAAATTTGAAAATCTGTCTGGACATCAACTTTCAGACTCTTCACAAAGCTAAGCCCCCAAAGTGGCCGCAAGGTGGCCACCTTGGTCTAAAAACAAAAGAACAGTTATGTACACTATTTACAAAAGACGTTCGAGACTTTCTCAAGGGGACATTTCTGAGGGTTTGGGCACCTCTTCGGGAAGATTGTGCTTGACCCTATGTCCATTGACTTTGAAGGTACTACCGTCTTGTGGATTCAGCAAATCCACGGTCCCAAAATGACTGATTTTTACAATGGTAAAAGGCCCGGACCAACGAGATTTGAGTTTTCCGGGAAATAATTTTAGCCGCGAGTTGAAGAGTAACACCTGTTGTCCAACATCAAAACTTCTTTGATTTATTCGACGATCATGCCACATTTTGGTTTTATCTTTGTATAATTTGGCATTCTCGTAAGCGTGAAATCTCAACTCTTCTAACTCGGCTAATTGAAGCTTTCTTTTATTTCCTGTGGAGTCCTCACTTAAATTCAACTCTTTTGTGGCCCAAAAAGCTTTATATTCTAATTCTAGCGGTAAGTGGCAAGCTTTTCCGAACACAATGTGGTAAGGAGACATTCCCAAAGGGGTTTTAAAGGCCGTACGATATGCCCATAACGCATCATCCAACTAGAGTGACCAATCCTTTCTATTAGGTTTAACCACTTTTTCCAAAATATTTTTAATTTCCCTATTAGAAAGTTCGGCAAGACCATTAGTTTGAGGATGGTATGTCGTGGCCACTCGATGTTGGATGTTGTATTTATCAAGAACGATGCTCAACATTTTATTCACAAAATGAGTCCCTTCATCGCTTATCAATGCTCGGGGTGTTCCAAAACGGACAAAAATGTTTTTGTGCAAGAAATCAATAATCGTTTTTGCATCATTCCTCGGGCATGCCTTAGCTTCAACCCACTTTGAAACATAATCGACCGCAACCAAAATATATTGGTTGTTGAAGGACATGGGAAATGGTCCCATAAAATCGATGCCCCAAACATCAAAAGGTTCCACTTCCAAAATATTGTTCAAGGGCATCTCATTGTGTTGAGATAAATTTCCCATTCGTTGACATTGATCACACTTTTTCACAAATTCGAATGCATCTTTAAAAGGAGTTGGCCAAAAGAAGCCACTTTGCAAAATCTTGGCCGTCGTACGTTGGCCACCAAAGTGGCCACCATACGGTGAGGCGTGACATTCTTTTAAAATCCCCACCATTTCCGCCTCCGGAATACATCTTATCAAAACTTGGTCCGCACCCATTTTAAAAAGAAATGGGTCGTCCCAAAAATATTGTTTGCTATCATGAAGAAATTTTTTCCATTGTTGCCCTTGAAGATGGTACGGCTTTAGCCCACATACAAGATAGTTGGCTAAATCCACATACCATGGCGGTTGTTCTTTATGATGATGTATGGCCAAAACATGCTCGTCTGGAAAAATCTCTTTAATTTCATGATCACCCCCACTAGATACCATTCCTTCTATGCGAGAAAGATGATCGGCCACTTGGTTATCAGTGCCTTTTCTATCAACAATTTCGACATCAAATTCTTGCAAAAGAAGAACCCATCTAATAAGCCTAGGTTTAGCATCGGCTTTATTAAATAAGTATTTGATGGCGGAATGATCGGTATGAATGATAACCTTGGTGCCAATCAAGTATGAACGAAAGCGATCGAAAGCAAATACTACCGCAAGCAATTCTTTTTCGGTTGTTGTATAATTAATTTGTGCTTCAATAAGAGTTTTTCTTGCGTAGTATATTGGGTGAAAAATTATGTTTCGTTTTTGACCAAGCACCGCACCCACGGCCCAATCGCTTGCGTCGCACATTACTTCAAATGGCAAATTCCAATCGGGGGCAATCACAATGGGTGCCGAAACGAGGGCATTTTTAATTGTTTCAAAAGCCTTTTTACATTCGGAGGTAAATTCAAAGGGTTGGTCAATGTGCAAAAGATTGCAAAGGGGTTTTGCGATTTTTGAAAAATCTTTAATAAACCTCCTATAAAATCCCGCATGCCCCAAAAAACTCCTAATGCTCTTACCCGAGGTGGGCTCGGGTAATTGCATTATTACCTCAAGTTTGGCTTTATCAACTTCCAATCCTTTCTTTGAAATCATGTGACCCAAGACTATCCCTTCTTGTACCATAAAATGGCATTTTTCCTAATTTAAAATCAAGTTATGGGCTTCACATCTTTGCAAACTTTTTTCAAGATTTTTTAAACAATTTTCAAAAGATGTTCCCGTTACCGAAAAATCATCCATGAAAACTTCCATGGTGTCTTCAATCATATCCGAAAAAATTGACATCATGCATCTTTGAAAAGTTGCGGGTGCATTACACAACCCAAATGGCATACGCCAAAAAGCAAAGGTTCCAAAGGGACAAGTGAAGGTAGTCTTCTCTTGATCTTCGGGTGCTATATGAATTTGGTTGTATCCCGAATATCCGTCCAAGAAACAATAGAATTCTTTCCCGGCCAACCTATCAAGCATTTGGTCTATGAATGGTAGAGGGAAATGGTCTTTCTTGGTGGCGAGATTTAATTGCCTATAATCCATACAAATCCTCCATCCCGTCACGGTCCTAGTTGGTATGAGCTCGTTTTTGTCATTTGTGATCACCGTGGTGTCACCTTTCTTTGGTTCGCATTGTACCGGGCTCACCCATCTACTACTAGAAATGGGATAAATGATCCCCGCATCCAACCATTCTAAAACTTCTTTTTTTACAACATCTTTCATGATAGGATTAAGTCTCCTTTGCGGTTGCACTTTGCCAATGCTATTATCTTCCAAAAGTATCTTATGTTGGCAAACCGTCAGACTTATACCCTTAATATCGGCTATGGTCCAACCTAAGGTCTTCTTATGTTTCCTCAACAACTCAATCAAACTTAATTATTGCTCTTGGGTCAATTTGGAAGAGATAATGACGGGCAATTTTTCTTCCTCGACGAGGTAAGCATACTTAAGATGATCGGGTAAGGGCTTTAAGTCTAGCTTAGGTGGTTCAATGATGGATGGTTGCTGGATCGTTCTGTCCGTGAAATCTAACTGTTCAAACGCTGCTATGGTTTCCTCATTTTCCTCCTTGCTCATAAAGTCTAAATCCTCCAAATATTCTGCACCGAAGTGGCCACTTTGGTGACCAACGTGGCCACCTTCAACAGTGTCGATGCCAACCTCTCTTTCTAAGGTGTCTAAAGCCGAACAATCTTCCATTTCCCCATGAAACTTAAGTGATTTGAAAACGTTAAACGTCACTTGTTGGTCATTCACTCTCATGGTTAGTTCTCCCTTGTGGACATCAATTAAGGTTCTACCCGTTGCTAAAAATGGTCGCCCTAGGATGATTGGGACATTCCTATCGACTTCATAGTCCAAAACTAAAAAGTCGGCCGGGAAGATGAATTTGTCAACTTGAACCAAAATGTCTTCAATTTTTCCTTTGCGATAAGCCAACGATCGATCCACTAATTGTAAAGTAACGGTCATGGGTCGGACTTCTCCAATTCCTAATTTATTAAAAACCGAAAGTGCCATGAGATTTATGCTTGCCCCGAGGTCACAAAGAGCATGACCCACCTCTTTTCCCCCAATTGAACACGGGATGGTGAAACTTCCCGGGTCTTTGAGTTTGGGAGGAATTTTACATGTGAGCAAAACACTACATTCTTTTGTTAAAGCCACTGTTTCGTACTCATTTAACCTCCTTTTCTTGTTGAGAATGTCCTTTAAAAATTTAACATAACTTGGCATTTGCTCGAGAGCTTCAACCAAAGGTATGTTAATGTGCAATTGTTTGAAAACGTCCAATTTTTTTTTAAATTGCACATCCTCATTTTTGTTCTTCATTCTACCGGGAAAAGGGAGGTCTCACAAGTCCAAATTTGCTTGGTTTGAATTTGCCCTTATGGGCTGTGAAGTGGGCACCATCTCACCACTTTGGTGAGGCTGATCTGATGGCAAAACAGTCCGTGAAGGACCTGCAACATTCTGTCCCGAAGGTGGGCACGTTCCAGCCACGTTGGCTGGAAACAAGGATGGGAATTTTTCTTTGTCGAAAGCATGTGTGGTGTCTTCTTGCACAACAGTATCAACTAAGACTTCCTCACTGGGTTTGGATGCTCTAGTCTCACTTCTTAAAGTCACGGCCTTAACATGTTCCTTACCCTTAGGGGTCTCGGTGTCACTAGGTAAAGTGCCCACTTGTCTCCCTTTCAACTCGGCAGTGAATTGTCCCAATTGTGTCTCAAAACCCCTCAAAGTTGCATTGGTTTGGTTTATAAAACCTTTGAGTAGAGATTCAAGCGAACCATTACTCTCCGATGCATTTTGTTGTCTCGGTACATACGGTTGTGAGGATTGCCCACTTTGGTACGTATGAGACGACCCTTGTTGAAATCCCGGGGGATTTGGTGGTCGGTTTGGAACTTGATGAACCCCGGGGGGTTGAAGTCCTTGATTTCCCGACCATGAGAAGTTCGGGTGATTTCTCCAATTTGGGTTGTAAGTTGGAGAAAATGGGCTATTCCTAGAATGGTTTCCTACATAGCTAACAGAAGCGGGATTACCGGGACAACACTCAAAAGCATGATTTTCACCACAAAACACACAAGATTCATTTATGGCTTGGACTTGGTTCTTTTCTCCATTTAAGTTCATGTTATTTTTTACCAAGTTAGTTAAAGCTACAATTTGTGCGTTTAAGGCGCTGATGGCATCAATTTCGTGAACACCCGATGCATTCTTAGGAGCAAGAGCGTGTGGGTTTGACCAATCGGTGTTATTGTTGGACACTTTCTCCAAAATGTCATATCCTTCGTTATAAGTTTTAGAGGTGAAAGCGCCACCGACCGTAGCATCAAGAATACTTTTAGCGGCATTAGTAAGACCATTATAAAATGTCTCTAATTGGATGCAATGAGGGATTCCATGATGAGGACATTTTCTAATTAAGTCTTTGAATCTCTCCCATGCATCCGAAACTGCCTCATCCTCCTCTTGTCGAAACATCAGAATTTCATTTCTAAACTTCACATTTCTAGTTGGAGGAAAATATTTTTTTAGAAATTTTTTGGCCAAACTTGTCCAACTATCAATGGAATGAGGAGGTTGAGAATTTAGCCAAGCTTTTGCTCTATCTCTCAATGTATAAGAGAAGAGCGTAAGCTGTAAGGCTTCGGTTGTAACACCTTGAATGCGAAAATGATCCGTCATTTCTAAAAATGATTTTAAATGCGAGTGCGGATCTTCCGACGGTAATCCTCCAAATTGACCCATTGCTTGGATCATTTGGAACATTACCGGTTTTAGTTCAAAAGTTTGTGCCGTAATGTTGGGCCTAAGAATACCCGATTTTAATTGATCAAATTCGGGTGTTGCATAGTCCCGTATTCCCCATTCTTTATCATCGGCAATTCTTATGGTTGTTTCATTAGGTGGTGGTGGAGGATCTCCACCATTTCCAGCCATGTTTTGATTTTGCCGACTTCTTCTACCTCTTCTTCGTCTTTTAACGGTTCTTTCAATTTCGGGGTCAAGAGGTATAAGTTCACCGTGTTGTAGCCTTGGCATACAACACGGAAAATACTAAAAATAAAAGACACAAGCAACTCAGGCTCGAATGAAAAGTCAATATCTTAGGATTTAAAATCGCGCTAGTCCCCGGCAACGGCGCCAAAAACTTGGTAGCGGAAAATCGTATAGGTCCACAAAGTGGCCACTATGTTGCTACAGTGGCGGTGCAAGTGCACACCGAACACTATGATCGCTACAAGTAATAAAGTGGTAGAGTACCGAGATCGTTTCCACAGGGACTAGTCAACTAAGAATCAGAGAACTTTTCATGAACTTCTAGTGCTTGGTTGATTTTTGAGACCAATATCAATATTTTGTGAGTTTTAAGCGAATTAAACAACGATTAAACGGAATTAACAGTATTAAAGATAGGATGTGGGTACAAGCATTGACTAAGACTGATGTAGTAACAACTTGGTTAGAAACAAACTGACACACGACAGCCTTAAAACCCCTTTTCTCTCGAAAATGAACCTTCTCGGAACGTGGCCACGTTGTCCCCACTTTGTCACCACGTTGGCCAACTCTAGACTTGCCGACTTAACTAAGTAAACCTCTAAGGATTTCAGTTCCACCAGTATAGATATAGACGCCCAAATCTCTTTGTGACACCCATATCAACCGACATTTGAACCTTAGTTATAGTCATGCAAAAACCCGTATCTCTACGTGGTTATAAAAGACTTTCTCAAATCTTCTTTGCATCACCCAAGCCGTATTTCAAATCTGCCCCTCTCGAGGTCTAAGATCTAATATTAACACTAACAAGTGATAGGCTTGTCCGCGTTGAGTTGAAGCCCCGACTCAAGTGACCAAGTCTAAGAGTTAGCAACGATAGCAACACCCAAGTGTTGCCTACTAGTCTTAGCTTTGGATCATACCCACACCCAAAGGGGTGTTTAGCTCATAACAACAGTAAAAGACATGGGAGAATAAGGAGAAAACATAAACATAAATTGCGTAAATAACTAAAGAGCTACTGCCAAAGTGGTGACAAGGTGGCCACTTTGGCGACAACTTTTACAAAGAAGTTCAAATTGAATGCAACTAAATTACAAGCTTTAAAGAAAGACTAGAAATTAAATGCTTAAGCTCCAGAAGTCTTCAATGCTCCTGGAAGTTGTGATGTCCCAAATGGTTCCTCCAAGCCCTCATTTATAGCCCAAGGAAGAGAAAAGTGTTGATGTGACTATTCCTCAAAAGTAGCTTTTAAGGAAGAGTGTTGAACTTTCCTTGGACCTCCACTTTATGTCCTCTTCCTTAAATATTCTAGTGAAAGATCAGAAGACTCTTTACATTCCTTCAGAAGTCAACTTTCCAAAAATGACTGGAACTTATCAACAAATTTTCAGCCCATGTTAAACGTGATGACAAGGTGCCAGCAAGGTGGCCACTTTCTGCACAAAAGTTAGTGAAACCGAAATTTTTGCATTCTTGAGACTTCATCATCATGTTTGAACAATTAAGACCAAATGAAGGAGATGAGAGACAAAACGGGGGAAAATGTGGTAAAACGAATATAAAAAGAGAGGAATTAACTCTCAATATTTGAGAGTTATCAGATGTTCACATTTATCAAGGATTACAAGTAAAGCAAGTAAATGTTACCGATACGCCTTTTAGATTAAAAATTCGTGCCATCATCCCGCTTGGGACAAGCAATTAAAACCTGAATGAATCACCAGAGAAAGTCTCCAGATAACGGGGAAGACCCGTTCCTTCTTGGGGGACGAGAACACATGAGTGGGGTCACTCGTGATGTTAAATTGGATTTCACCACACATCCCGATCCTAGTTCCCATGCCACGCCGGACATCACAATCCTTGGATCGTTTATGCCTCTAACGCTTACTCCGTCGAGTTACGCTCCAAGGACTTATGGACATGGATGCCTATCCAAAGTAGACGAGTTACAACTCGGAGACTTGCGTCACCTATTGCCTACTCGCTAAAGACCCAACGGTCAACAATCACTTTTGTATATAAACCATCTAATTCCTCGTGCACAAGGGATTAGACATAACCTTCACCTCTAGATCATACTCACATAGATAAATAACACATTTCATGCGATGAACATATTTCATTCAAGGATGCTTTAAGACTTAGTTCATGCATGCATGATGCATCTATTCCACTACTTGAGTGGCATCATAGTAACCACACTAGGTGACATGAACCCAACTGCTGATAAGAATAATTATTCACGTGTTCCATATCCAAAAATAATCATTTACCATAACATTCATTTCACATATAGAAAGACCCTTGCACATTAAATGATTCACAATATGTTAAAATCTCCATACATGGTAAATACACAAAACCCTAGATTTAGTTTACTTGAATACTTTGAAGTGTTCATATGAGCAAATAATAATGCAAGTAAAATAGTTGAGGTTTAAGGGACTCACCAATAGGATTGTAATGTAAAACCCTAGAATGAGAGAACCCTAGAATGAGAAATGGATGGATAGAGACTTGAATCCTTTGAATCTTGGAGAAGTAATTGCTTCTATAACCTTAGAACCCTAATAAACACCAACCATTAATGATCCAACAACCAATCACTAAATGAAGAGAGAAGAGGGAAGAAGTGTGTGTAAATCGCACCTTTTACTGTGTGTGTTGAACCTCAAAGCTGAAATACCCAAAATGATACCCAAAACCCTCCAAAAATCACATTAAATGAAAATTCACCCGACTGGCCCTTCGCGCGACTTTGTCATGGCGACAGTGTCATTGGCACAGTCGCGGGGCACAATCGTGGCAGATGTACCATAGGTGGTACACCCCGCGCGACATTGCTCTGGCGACAGTGCCATTGGCACAGTCGCGGGCATAGTCGCCGGTTCTACCCCGGCCGCTGTCCGTTTTCCGATTCGACGCTAAAACTTGATTCCAATCAATAATAAAATTACTAGGTTACTGCGGGAGCTTTTAAACGTAAGCCAAAACTGAAATTCATCAAATGAGGTCTAAAAATTCGGGGTGTTACACTGCAGTACATAAAATCGGGATTTTCTTCATTTGGTCATATCTTGCTCATTTATACACCGTTTTGGGCGATTCAAAATGTTATGGTTTCGTTTTTGAGAGATTTTTAAGGTTAGATTGTTAGTTTTGGGAATATTCAAGAGTATTTGATGGTGTATTGGAAGCAAAGGTCAATAGCTCATCACCATCACCTCCATCTTCAAGGAATTTGGGATTTTCTAGGTTTTCACCAAAACATAAGTGGTGAGTTTATCCTTCTAGTTCTAAACTTTATTATGATTTATAAATTCTCTATTGATGACTCTCTAGTGTTTATATTTCTCAAATTTCGTTTTGGATGATTTTAGGAGAGTTTAGGTCAAAAATAATGTTTTCGTCAAAAGGGGGGGTTTGATATAAGATGTTTGGGAAATGATTCTAAGCACTTTGATATGAATATTTATGGTTGGAAACTTTTGGATCTAGGTTTTTGGAAGATTTGACTTGAGAATTCAGATCTCTTTAAATGAGCTCAAGTTGGGGAGTTCAAGTTGATTTGTGAAAACGGTGTACATGTCAAAAACGTCTATTTTAAAGCATTTATGTGTTTTACTTGATGATTATCAAATGTTGGGATATGTTATGAGTTGTACTTATTTGAGATATTTGATTTTATAAATCTTATGAAACCCCCACATTTGGGATTTTTGACATTTTGATAAATAAATCATGAGTATTGGTATTTTATTGAATTATTTTATGGAATGAGTTGTTTTAAGCATAAATGCACTTTTAGTGTATGATTTGGGGAAATCTTTGATTTTGTGTTATTGGACGTTTTGAAAGGATAACTGGTATAAAATCATTTGAGAAAATGATTTGTCTCAATCTAAATCTATGTTGGAGTTTATTCATGTATTTGGAGCGTGTGTTTGCATAAACGTGGGTCGATTGCGTTTTATTGCACTTTTATGACTTTTGACAACCAGTCAATTTATTTATGGAGCTTTTGGCTCGGGTGTGACTCAAAGGAGTCTTGGGACATTTGTCCAATTTTATTGGCTCGGTGAGGAGCTTTGGTTTTACGATGCATATTAATTGGGGTTTGGTGGAAATTACATATTTGAGTGCGTTACTCATCCATTTGAGTCATGTAATGTTTTAGACTGTAATGCGTTGGATTTATAGGCATATGAGTCAGTCGGTTGGATTAATTGGGAACTTATCCCTGTTTTGGGAACTATAAATATTTATGGTTAGTAGGGACTCTAGGTATAGATCGTGGGTGGTTGAACACGATGTCCGTGTAATCTAGTCTGTTTATTCATCACGGAGCTTTGATGTCCATGTTTGAGTCTAGTGAGTGGTCCTAAAGTCATGTTTTATGTAAGCTTTCGGTGGTGCTATGCAGAGCCGTATACGGAGCTAAGTCTTGCGGTGGTGCCTATGGTGAGCCGGATACAGGGACTTGTGACTTTCGTGGTGACACTCATCTAGAGATCGAGTAGACACTAGGGTCATTTGGGTATCTTGTGGTGGTTATCTCAGAGGACCCGTATACGGGGATCCGTGACCCTATGTGAATCTCGAGAACATTGATAGTGGCTTAACTTTGTGTGCTCGCCACATTCAATAGAATCAGGTCTCCCCCGTCACCGAAATGTGTTGTTTTGGGTAGTGAGTTTTAGTATTCATGTTTTCGGTGACGTTTTATGTATATGGATTTTTATCCATGATTCATGGGTTAAGTATTATGCCTCACCTGTGTTTTGGGTATTTCGAGGTATAAAGTCTTATCCGCGTTTTTTTTAAATTGGGAGTTCGATTTCTATTCACGGTTTGAGTGAGTTTTAGGTCACATCATTTTACAAAATAGGTTTTGTATTGTGGCGTTCATCTTTAAAAATACATGTTATTGGAAAACGAGTCGTTTCCATATGTAACACCCCGATTTTCGAAAGGTATCACTTCAAGTTAATTCAGAAACCGATATATTAAGGAAAAATAAGATATTTGATTTTGGACTTGAATCCTAGATTTTATAGCCTTGATGGATGAATGATTCAATTACGAGTCCAACGGTTCTTTCCGGAGCGAAAACGGAGCTATAACGAAGAAGTTATGACCGAAACGGGATTTGACCAAATAAGAAGAAAAATCAATTTCAAAAGTGGGCCAAAATCAGTGGCTGAAGTACCTTGTTATGTGGGTTGCTGAAGCTGAACCCACGGAGCAACCTACCAGAAGGAAAATTAGGGTACCTTGTTATGTGGGTTGTTGAAGCTGAACTCACGGATCAACCCACGAGAATGGTGCTGGACGTTTTTTATACATTATTTTCCCCAAATATTTCTCATTTCTCATCTTCTTCATCTCAAAATTTCTCTCCCAACCCTTCCCTTCACCTACTTCTTCTAAGCTTCTTTCAACCACCAAATCATCACCAATTGTTGCTAGAGTTAAGAGTATCATCCAAGATTTCGGTTAGGAAGCTTCACCACCATCTCCATCTTCATCTTCTCTAAGTTTTATCTTCTTGGATCTAGGGTTCTCTATTTTCTGGGTTTTTGGTTCAAAACCTTGAAGGTGAGTTTACTAAACTTTTGTTAAAACTGGATACACATCATATTTGCTTAATTGTTGTTATGATCACATATTTTCTCAAAATGGTCATCTTTACGGGTTTATGTATTTGATGGTATTTCCATGAGATTATGTGAGATATATGTATATGAAGTGTCATCCCATGATTTACTCTATGTTGTGTAATTATTTAGGGATTTCCATTATGTGTGCCCACAATGGGTATTGGACATGAATAAGGAATATATGTTGGTATATCATGATGATTTCCATTTGGAATATATTCTTGGTGATATTGTATCTACAACGTGGCTATGTGGATGTTTAAGTCTTGTGTTGGACTCATGCTATTAGGAGGGTGATATTGTACCTATGGTTGGTATTGAATTATATTTGGTTGAAATATACCTAAGGACCTCATATATGCTTTATGTTGGACGAACCAAGTCAAGGACACAAGGAGGATGTAGTCGTAGGCGCCACCGTGATGATATGTGCTTAGACCTCCGCCACTCGGATAAGGTGGAATTTTCGGGTGTGCCGGGCCTTTGGGGTGCGCCTTGTTAAGGGCATCAAGGTACATCGACTATGGGGTGGAATTGATTGGTGCTATGGGTATCCCCCGTTGACTCCATACATGTGGAAATATGGTTAACTGTTGATAAGAATTGTATATGTTCTACCATGCTATTTATTGTTCAACTCACTAGGCTTTTTGGCCTAACACTGTTTGGTGTCGATGTGTATCTCAGGTTTTAGCGACACCGGTTCTAGGCGGGCATAGTGCTTGGGTGAGAGATTTGGAAATATTGCAATTGGACTTACTTTTGGTAGGAGAACCTTTGGGTCTATAAATGACTCCCTTATTTGTAATATATTTTCTAGTTATGGAAATTAGATTAGTTGATGGTTATTTATTGTCCGTTTAATTACGATTGTGTTTAAACAGGTTTGTGTATTTTCCCTATTTTTGGGAGGCTCTTGCTTTGGCAATTTTAAATACCGCATGTCCGTTTTTCGGATTTTTGTTATCCCTATTTTTAGGGTGTTACACCATATTTAAAGTAAATCATTTTGAAAGATTATGATTGCAATTGCATTCTTTCCTTTTAACGATATATTTATTTAAGTTGAAAACTCTTGAACTCACTAAGCGTTAGCCTAACATTTTTTATTTGTCGGCATGTGCATCAGGTTCCAGTTGGGGAATGGTTCTAGCAACACTGTGAAGAGATGAGTGCTAGTTTTATTGTTACACCCTAAAAGCTCAACTTACAAAAATTCGAAAATTTGACAATATAACGTCTCAAAATATAAGTTTTCCCCAAATCACCTGTTTTCATGCAAACAAAACCCAACAATTCCAAGAGTATTTTCACCCAAAAAGGGGAGAAGTTAAATTAGGAGATTACAAAAATAATACTATTGAATACTTAACGACAACCTACTAATCTAGACTAGATTATAATCTAGATTACGGACAGGTGTCACTAACAACACCAAAAAGGGGTTCTAATTTCCTCAAAATCTCCATTGGCACTTCTCTTGCCGGCTCCAAAAGTTTCCCAAAATGGCCAAGAGCACCACTCTCACTTGCTTGCCATCCCGCTATCCCTATGCCCTGATCACAAGTCACAAATAAGAAGATGTTAGGCGAACGCCTAGTGAGTTCATACAAGGTACATATACATTTCAAGAATAATTAACGAAAGTGTGACTCACAATACCATGACATACGAAGATCTCATACCACTCCTCTTTTAAAGATGCGTATCCACACCTTGTATTAACGGGGGTGACCCGACATTCTTGTTGGTGACGGAACACAAAGTAAGTCACACAACAGTTTATTGAGCCCCACTACGGAGAAATGATGGGGTCATTCCTCCTAGATTTCACTCTTTCCCAAGAAATTACAATTTATGGTCTTTGGCCGTTGCCCGGCTCGTGAGCCTACAACTATTATCCATTGACCCCCATGCCTATTTCTGGGTCATGTCCAATATATCGTGCATTGACAAATCCATGAAATCAATCAAAACTATTCACTTAGCAATTTATGCATCATATTTCCCAACTCAATATACCGGTAAGGATTTGTGGTTTTTACACTCTTGCATACATCATTTTGCTGGTACCATAATTTATAGATTTAAAAGATAATATTCGAGTTATAAATATACACATATATTTAAGTCTCCCAACCTCCACCATATCGAAGTATGGACATGTACATAATTTCATTTAATACACTAAAGGAACATACCATTTTGTCATAAGAGAGCATAAACCCTAGCAGTTACTCACAAATACATATTAGGTCAAAATACTTTAGTTACCTTTACTACAAAAGAGTAGTTAAGAAAATCAAGTATTGGGATTTAAATTATAGATAATCCATGAAGATACAAAAAGAACTCACCTTGTAGGTTTGATACAACCTAAACCTTAGAAATGGAAAAGGGTGGATGAATCTTTGGGAAGAACTAGCAATCCCTCCTAGAGTAGGTGAATGGAACCCTAGATTCATACCATTAATGAGCTTAGGCCAAAGTTACCAAGAATTTAAGATCAGAGAGAGATGACAATGAGTTCTTACCTTCAGAACCAAGAAAATCACCCCCAACCAGAAATCAGATGAAATAAATGAAAAGTGGGGCTGCGGTGGGCTTTTAATGCCCTAAAACCCGTCAGCGACAGTACCCATGCGATAGTGACATGGTCACTATCGCGAGGCACAATCACCCCGTATGTACCGAGAGCTCGGGGTGTTTCGCGACATTGACACGCGAGTATGACCCTAGGCACTCTCGCCAGGCGTACTCGCGGGGGATGTACCGAGAGTCGTGACCCCTCGGCGACAATGCCCCTCGCGACTGTGACATGGGCATAATCGCCGGTCACAGTCGCCAACCACCCAACGAAGTCCAAAACTTGGTTTTTCGAGTGCGAAAGCGATCCAACTTCCGCGAAGGCTAACTAAGAAGAATTCTTCCTATAAATAGTTAAGATTTTAAGACTTACTAAAGGAGAAAGTTAAACTACCTTCTTTAAGATTTTGGGGCGTTACATTTATGCACGAGAGGGTAGCTTGGGTGAAGTCTTCTGCACTTTGGGAATAACAATGATTGATGGGTTTAGAAACACCCGACCTTTAATTAGTCTTTATGTAAGACTCTATTCATTTTATTGATGGTTATATCTATAAACGTATTTTAAGTATGGACCTACCGTAAAATATTTTATCATTTTTTGAGGTATTATTGAAAATTTTAAATTAGTTGCTCTTTCCAAATTTGAGGGTGTTACATTTCGTTTTGTTTTTTTATCTTTGTCAATTTTATAATACGGTTTTGTGTGGTTTTGATAAAACAATAATGTTTTTTTATAAGTTTCTTTAATTTAATTTTTCATTCTAATTAATGTTTTTTATATAAAAAAATAACTAACATTCTGTTAGAATTCAATAATTATCTTAATTATATATAAATTCTTTATATTTGATAATGTTTATCAGTTAGTTATGAATTTAAAATTGTAGCTGTAAAAAGTTATATCAATGTATCATTTACTTGTAATCTTGAATTTGAAGTAATGTGAATCAATAAACAATACTTTATACATAAAAAATTGTTTTTAAGAGTTTTTTTCCCAAATGTTTTATAATATAGTATAAATATTATATTAGATATAGAGATTTCTCACCATAAATCATGCCTTGAAAAACATCGTGACTCCTAAGTCTTAAAGTTTGGCTTTGCCGCCACGTCTCACGCCATTTAAAACCTTTACATGACACATAAGGTACAATCACAACATAAGAAGATGCAATCTCTCCTATTTTCTTCATTTTAGAGAAGCTGTTGAAGCAAAATGCTGCTCAAAATCTCCATTTTCTCCATTTCGGAGAAGCTATTGGAGAGGTTCCTATATCTAGTTTGTGTCCTTAGTCCAATTTGATAGTTTTTTGGAAATACATAAGATCGTTATGTCCAGTCTCAATTGCTCATTCCACATCCTCTCAGATCTACATGACTACACCTCCTCCTCACCCCCTCGACCAATACTCTTTAATACTCTTCTCACTTATCCCATCATCGATACACGTACATTTTAAAATAGACAGTACATAAACTTATAGTTTAATAAAAAAATTAATAATAACTTTATTATTTAAGTACATAAAAAAACTATTTTTGAAAACAAGATCAAATAACTTTGTCTTTCGAAATCGAATGTACTGATATTAAATAATTACCTAATGTTAAGAGAATAAATTTGAATTTAGGAGTAAAAATTAAGAGAAACTTGGCATTTTTTAGATAAATACTAGAAACGTAATCGCGCAATGCAGAGATATATGACGATTTTAATGTTTCATTTTATTTTTTTATCGATTTACAGTACGATTTTGGATGGTTTTGAGAAAGTGATAATGTTTTTTTTATAAATTTGTTTAATATAAGCTTAATAATATAATGTTTTTTATATAAAAAAATTAAGTATTTTGTTAGAATTCAATGATTATCTTATATATTTTAATGACATCTAGAAAAAATAATCAATTACATATTTAATAATATAATTAAAACAAATTTATAGTAATATAATATAGTAATTAATATTGATATATGGAAAGGTCTGTATAAAAGGAATGTCTTGTACATACCAAATTGGTAGGTGTTAGAAACTCTAGTAGTAATATGTATTTTGTGCTTTGATATAGTACTTTGTGCCTAATAATTTGTATTTAAAAGTTTTTTATCCGTGCTTTATAATATAGTATATATAAGAAAAAATACGTTGCACCAATATGAGAAGTTTGCAATATGCGTTTTAAACCAAAGCCCGACTATAAAGACTTATCATCAAGTTTTCACATATCAACTTTCAACAAGTCATGTCGATTTTTATGTGGACATTCTTTGATTATGTCAGTAATGAGATATTTATCTTCACTCACTTTCACTCTTCACATCATATTTGAAGGACAATGATATAATATTATATACACCTCGGTATACAGTGAAAATGACATCACAGTTGTGGTCAGGTCAACTTATTCTAAGTCGACAGGTGCACAAAATGGCAAACACATATCCCATACAATACGTGCTTACAAGAATTATACAGCCAGATTCTCTCAAATATATCGGCTTCCTCCAACAAGAAGGTATTTTATTCATCTTCATATGCAAGAATGTTATGCCTCTGGCGTATAGCTCAGTTGGCAAAGGGACATGGCGACTTTGTCCAAATACAAGACAAGTCTCAGGTTCGATCCCCTAGGTTAGCCTCAGTCGCACGAGTGAGCCAAAAAACGCCCCCCTCACATTGGTGGATCCGGTTCCGTGTGGGGTCGGTTGGAGTAGCCAATAATCGACTTTTTGACCAAATCCGCAATAATGTTCTCAGTGAGTGTTCTTATGAAATATGTGTTAGACAAGTTTATCATTCAAGTATATTGTTCAAGATAAGTTTTCCCATCACTCTTTCAACAACAATCTGAGCCATCCACATTTATAGCAGGTAGGGATTGTAAAACAAGTATTATACTTCGTAAAAGTACATACGAACATTAATTAAATTATAACTTTTAACCTTCAAATTTCGGTAAACTGTAATTAGAGGTGCGTAAGGACCGAACTTTAATCGGTCCTAAAAAAACCGGTAGTTTTAGCATTAAAAACAAACATGGTCTAAAGAAGAACGGGTCGGGCCTTAACCGGTCATATGCCGAACAATTTAGGACCAAATATGGTACTTAACGGGCCTTTAAGAGGTCATTTTGTTTTTAAATTTTAAATAACATATACACATATAAAATAATGAAATGGCCAAATATTCTAAAAAATGGCTCGACCTTTCATTTATTTTAAACTATTTTTTCGTAACAAATAAAAATTAATGAAATCATGACATTGTAAACTAAATAATTATTTTGATGTATTTTTTTTATCTTTTCATTTTTAATATTTTCCGTATATTCAATTTGATATATTTGACTTTGTGTCATCTTGAATAACTTTCATTTTTTTTATCGCTTTTAACAAAATTTAAGTGATTAAATTGAGCGATGCTTATATATGTAAACATCCAATATTCTTTCTAAAAAAATTTCACTTCATTTATGTTGCATGTTGGGTTTAAAGCTGAAAAACACAAAGGGGGGCATATATTTACTATATATTATAACATTTTTTTGAATTACTTTCACTGCTGATGACTACAAATTATTGTTTTGATATTGTTTAATTTTTTAGGTATAATAAATAATTGGGATAAAGGTAACAAGACTTTTTTCGGTTATATCAGACCCCATTTGGGTTTGGGCTGGATTTTAACCGGTTGGTCCGATTCCTTTCGGACTTTTTGGAATTTAACCGGACTTTGGCCGGACCTTAAGGGGTCCGGTTTTCGGTTAATCAATGACCGGATATCAAGCTTTATCTGAACATTTTTTAACTGGTTAAAGACTGATAAGATGTTTGAAAAAATCAATGTTGTATTTATAAAGATATGTAGCCCAACTACTATGCCTATGAAGAGCCCATCCTCCATGCCATAAAAGGAGAAGCCCATCTTGTTACACAAGTATTTTTATTATGATTTTCTTTTGGAAATCATCATACACAAATATTATAAAATACCAAAAAACAAAACATCCTCATAATTAAAAAAATTAATAGTTTTAAATAATTTTATTTACAGTTTTATCCTAATTTAATTATAAATGTATATGATCAGCGGTCTTGTCTATTTTGGCTAAAACTAGAAAACAATAGTTTTCGTTATCCAATATCTTATGCGATAAACATATTATGACTGTATATGATTCGTGATAGATTCATCATGTAACACTCGTAAATCTCTATCCGTGAAGTTAATCCTTTGAGAAATTCTTGTTTCTTATCGTAGAATTTCATCCCATATATCTTACTTATTAAGCCTTATCGCGTCATGGGTGGTCCGTGTGGAAAATGGGAATAAACGAGTTTTGGTACACTCTGGGCGATAGTGCCCTGGCGAGAGTGCCCTGGGCACAATCGCCAGCGGGGGTGTGCCCGCGGTACGTTTTGGGCGATAGTGCCCTGGCACAATCGCCGGGCACAATCGCGGTCGGCCCCAGGGTCTTTTTAGAGTCGCGATTCTCAACCATTTCCCTCATTCTCACTTCCTAATTCCTTCCCTATTCTCTCCTAAACCCCAAAACCGAACCCTAACCTATTTTGGGGGTTTTTCCTCCTCAAATCGTATGATTCTTCACCATCTAGCTAGTTAGGTCAATGAACCGCAAAACCTTCATATTCATCTTCCTCATCAAGTTCAACGGTTGGGAGCTCGGGTTGAAGTGTTGGATTGGGTGTTCTCGGAAGTCTCTTTGTCTTCAAGGGTAAGTTTTCTTGTAATAAGTTATAAAATGCTCCATTGATGGTTTCTTAGTGTTTGGTTTCTCAAATCTCGGATTTGGTAAGTTTTGGAGAAAACTAGGGTTTTGATCTCGTTTGGGGTTTTGGTATATTGTTTGGGGGAAATGCTTCTAAATGGTTGAGTATGGGTATTTATGGTTTGAAATGTTTGGATCTAGGTTTTGGAAGTTTCCGGCTTGAGGATTCGAGCGGTCTTCAAAAGAGCTCGTTGGGTGAAATCTAGATTTAGCCTAAATCTAGCAAGGTGAGTTCAAGTTGATTTGTGAAAACGGTGTACATGCCAAAATGTTTATTTTATGGTGTTTTACATGAAATGGTTAACTGCTGATAAGTTTTGAGTAATTTGAAGTAAAATATGTTTTACTTGGTTATTTGTCAAAATGTGCGTACCTTGATAAGTTTTCATATTTGATAAACTTGGGTTGTGTTAACCTCTTAAAATGCTTATATTGGGTTTTGAACATTTCAACAATTAAATAGCATGATTTACGTATTCTTGGTAATTTTGTACAAGAAAGATCTATTTCATGATTAATGCATATTTGATGATTCTGTACAAATGGAGTCTATTTCATGTTATATGCATTTTGGTGTATTTGCATTCATAAACCCTTTGGAAAATCATTAGTCCCATCTCGTGGGGAGTTTTGGGTTAATCTCGTCTTTGAGATATGTGTCCTCATAAACGTTGTTTAAAGACATTTCATTATTTGGGGAACCGGTAATTGTTGGTCAAATGGATTTTGAGCATTCTAGCTCGGTATTGGCTTAAAAACGGGTTTGAGGATATTTGTCCAGTTTTAATGGCTCGATGTAGAGTCCCATTTTATGGTTTACATCTTAATGCATTTTATTGCATATTTATAATTACAGGCTCGAGTGCTGTTGTCACTCATGTATAGTCGGGTAATTTTAGACTGTGTTGCATTGGATCCATAGGCACATGAGTCAGTCTTATTTGATGGTCATTTGGGTGGTACGGGGTTGGACTCCGGGACTCATGGGATATGACCTTGTCTTTACGAGTAGGCACTAAGAGTGGTTGAGTTCCGGTTGAGCTATTATGACTAGGGGTAGTCCTCTGATGGGCGTTGGGACCTTCGCCATGTGGGGCAATGCCTTCGTTGTATCCCCCGTAGGCCGAGCCTTTGGCGGTAATTCTGGTGTTGTTCGCTAAGGTCAACTATCTCTTTGGGTGAAATTTGTCAAGAGGTCGTAGGAGCACTTGGGCTTGCGTGTCGTGAAGTGTCATACGATCAACGTTGTTGAGTGACATACTTTTGTGTTCCTCCGCTCTCAACGGATACGGGTACCCCCCGTTGTCGACCCGCGGTATTTTGGATATTTAATTGTCCAAGCTTTAATATTGAGATTTCATTCCATTTTATGGTCGCGTGAGTATTAAGTTTCGGTTCCATGTTTTAATGGCGTAGCACATTTATATGGATTGTTTCCTTTAATTAAGGGTCGAGTATTATGTTCCACCCGAACTTTGGGTGTTTTGAGCTATGAAGTATCATTTACATTTTAGCACATTGAGTATCGAACTATGACCCCGTCTTGGGTGAGTTACGGGTTGCATCGTTTTACGAGAAATGCATGTTTGGGAGCATTATCCTTAAAAGTGTAAATTATGGAAAATGTGTCATTTCCATTGTGAAGTTTAAGATTTTGAAGATTCTTGCTTTAAAACTGATTTCCTGTCTTTTAAAGATATATTCATTCATGTTAAAACTCTTGAGCTCACTGGGCGTTAAGCCTAACCCTTTTTATTTGTCGGCATGTGCATCAGGTTTCAAGGTTGGGAGTTGGTTCTAGCATTTTTGTGAAGAGTAGAGCCTTAGCTAGATCCGAAAGTAAGTATTCGGTGAAGTCTTCCGCAGTATGGAGATAGTGACTATGCATGGGTATTGGTAGCACCGTCCTTTATAGTCTATATATATAATATGGAATATGTGTATTGTAGTTGAAACTAAATTTGTGGATGTAGATGATTCATTTATTGATGTATTTAGAAATTTTTTAATAAGTTGCTATCTTCAGAATTAAGGGTGTTACACATCATAGTAAAGTTAATAATTAGTTATTCTTGATTGTTCTATATAGTTGTTGATTTGATTTTATAATTTATAGTTCGAAGCTTAGGCCTGTAGTAAATAATTCATACCCAATTAGGTATTTGATGCTAACGCTGATATTATTTTAGAGAGCATAGCGGTTTAGTTCTTTGTCTACCAACATATTATTATCCTTTTTCCTTTTTGATCTTTTGTGAACAAGCGACGTGACAGTGAACCCATTTTATTAACCAATAAAGTTCAAATTTAAACAGGTAATTGAACCAATCATGGTAAAATTGTAACACGTGACATGGTACTACGAACCACCTTTAGGGTGCGTTTGGTACACTGAACATGACATAACATAACAAAATATGGATCATTGTTCTATGTTTGGCAGGACTGTTAGGTGAAACAGACAAAAACAAAGTGGAACAAAAGTGGAACATGTTTGTTCCACCCCCACTCAATGGAACAAGCTGGAACAAACTTATGTTTTACCAATATAACTTCAAAATAAAATTTAATTTTTTTCTAAAATATTAAATACACATTCTTTTTTATATTTTATTCATTTTTTAAATTTTATTTATTTTATTTTATGTTATTTAAATTTTCACTTTATTGTTCTCAAATATTATTTTTATATAGTTACAATGTTTTAATTAATTTATTTAAATTATTAAAAATTAATCGTAAAAAAATATAGAAAAGGTTAAAAAATGAAAATTAGAAACTATATAAACCTTTTATTTTGATGTCACTTCAATTTATCTTGAAGATAACTTTCTAATACTATATTTTGGATAAAAAATATTTATTTAGTTATAATTTAATAAATTACATAATTAATCAATATATATATATATATATATATATATATATATATATATATACAGGGTTGGGTTTCGGTAAGAAGTTCGAGTTAATGGTGAGAAGTCGTGGGAAGTGATTATCGACCGTTGGATGAGAAATAGACGCACATGACATTAGAATGAGATGCACCGAGATAAGATGCACCACGATGCACTAGATCAATTCCTTTCTAAGCCGCAATTCATGGGAGGACTTGTGATTAAAAGAGATCAACGGTTCAGATCCACTTCTCACATTTTCTCACCATTAACTCAACTTTTCACAGATCCTTCGCTTATATATATATATAGGTGGTTTCATTTGCAAACCACCTTTATGATGCAAACTTTGCAACCAATCTAGAAACCGTAGATATAATCAATTAAGGGTCAAGATTAATTTGAGTTATTTATGTTAATAAATTAATTAATTTAATATAATAAATTAATGAAAATAGGATACAAGGGCATAATGGTCCATTGCAATTCCATATTCAAATTGGGAAACCAAATCAAATGGCGATTATTAAGGAAACGTCTCAAATATTTTTCTAAATTAGTTAATCAAGTTTAGAAAACAACTTAAAAATATTTTTTTGTTCACAAAAAAAACTTCAAATATTTCATCAATTGATCATGATACGTTTCATTTATTTCATCAATAGTGAACCGTAATGAATATATATACGATGATCCATAATGAATACGATGAACCGTGATGAATATACCATGAACTATAATGAATATATGATAAATCGTAATGAATATACGATGCCCGTAATGAATATACAATGAATTGTAATGAATATACGATGAATCGTAACGAATATACAATGAATTATAATGAATATACGATGAATCGTAACGAATATACGATGAACCGAAAATTACAAAAAACTAAGAAACATTAAAACAGTTTCATTAAAACAAATCGTGAAACATACATTATAATAAAAAAAAAAACATACATTCAAATTGCTTTTATGCTAAATTTGATAAAAAAAAATTGTATTGAAACATATCATTATAATAAAAAAAACATTATAATAAAAAACATACATACGTCTCGTTTATTGGATTTGGATATTTGTTAATAAAAAAATTGAATATCATAAATAATTGGTTAATATTGAAACATATCCAAAAATAACTTAACAAGATAATTACCATATATAAACAGATTAAATATAAAAAGACAAACTTACCCTTATAATTAAAATTAAGCAAAAAACAAAGGAAATTAATTGATTGGTTGAAATTGGGTTGCAAAATTTGCACTATAAGGGAGGTTTGCTATATATATAATAGAGTAAATTACGGATTTGGTCCCTCAAGTTTGGCGTTTGTTATGGAATTGGTCCCTTAACTTCAAAAATTACATGATGACCCTCCCACTATGCATCTTGTTATGGATTTGGTTCCTCCGAGATGAATTTTGTTATGGATTTGGTCTCTCGAGCCAACGGCCGTCTATTTCCTCCGTTAAGCACGAGGGGTATTATGGTCATTTTACTTATTTTTTATATTTTTTCATTTTTTAATTATTTTACTTGAATACTCATCCCTTACCTCAAGACTACCAAGATTTAAAAAACTCAAATCAAACTCATGTTAACAATCAAAAATCCTAAATCAAACCCATTTGGGATATTTCCAAAATCCTAAATCAAACCCATTTGGGATGTTTCCAAAATCAAAACCAAAATTAGTGAAATTACATAACCCCATTTGGGATATTTTCATATTCTTACTTTATGATAGTCCAAGATCAATGAATCTGTAGAGAGAGAAAGTAGAGAGAGAGAGCTTTGATGCGCAAAACAGAGAATGTGATTAATGTGCGTGAAAGTTCTTACACGAAACAAAGACCAAAGGGACTTAAATACCCTTGGTCAGATACAACACAGATAGACTAAAAACACAGTATATGACCAAGCCCTATAAATACAATGATTACTATAAAATCAGACCTAACAATCTCCCCCTTAGTAATCATTGGCGCTTTGGTCTTCAAAATTCATTTTCTAAAACAACACAGACCATTAAAGTGACTTTGTGAAGCTTTCTGACTTTTAAGAAAAAATTTCTTCTCAGCATCTTTCAGATTAAGTTGTCTTTGCTGCCTTGAGCTCTAGACGACACACCTTTTTGAATGATCTTGAATGAACAGTGGTGGTCGGAGCAGAAACAGCAAAAGAATTAGTTGTAGCTGAGAGAATAGAATCTCTGAGCGAATCTTGATCAGCAGATAAACGTTTGTGCTCTTTGTCTCTTTATCATCTCCTTAACATCTCTTTATCATCTCCTTAACATCTCTTAATTCTCCCCCTCATGACCTTGATGATCAGGATCAACTTGGTCATGCAAATGTTGGAGACGAGACAACTTAAGATCTGCAAAATCAAAGAAACAGAGAAAACATGAAAGGTTTGCGCATCACGTTGGTTGCACAAAGTGAGGTTTAACACCAATAACACCAAGAGAGAGAGAGAGAGAGAGAAAAGATACAAAGAAGAGATAGAGAGATCTGACAGAGAGAGATAGAGAGAGAGAGAGGAGTTGGACGAACATAGGGACGAAAAACGTTAAACCCTTCTCCGGCGACTTCGTCTTCTCTGGTGACTTCGTCTTCTCCGGCGACTTCTCCTTCTCCGGCGACGTCGTCTTCTCCGGCGACGTCGTCTTCTCCGGTGACTTCTTCTCCCCGTGGTCTGCATCGTCTCTCTTTTCTGTATCTCTTCTCTCGAACTCTACCTCAGATCCCTTTCTCTTCTCTCAATCTCTATCACTCTCTCTCAGATCCCTCTATCTTCTCTCTCTCTCTCTCTCTCTCTCTCTCTCTCTCTCCATATCTCTCTCTTCTCAAGTGAGTTTGATTTTCGTTATTGTATATGTGTATGATTTTGGTTATTGTTTATGTGTTTGATTTATGTTTTTTTATTTTTAATCTACGTTTGATTTAGGTTGTTTTGAATATGGGTTTGATTTAGGGTTATTGGTGATGAAGATGAACATTTAAGATTTTGGATTTTTAACAAGTTTGATTTGGGTTTGTTCTTGGTGTTCTTGATTTAGGATTTTGGATTGTTAACATGAGTTTGATTTGAGTTTTTTGAATTTTGATGATGTTGGTGTTCTTGATGTTCTTGAGGTAGGGGATGAATATTCAAGTAAAGTAATAAAAAAATGAAAAAATAAATAAAATAGGTAAAATGACCATAATACCATTGGATTAACGGAGGAAATAGACGACCGTTAGCTCGAGGGACCAAATCCATAACAAAATGCATACGTGGAGGGTTTATTTACTGTTGGTCCCAAATAGCAGTAAGTAAATAAGAAAAGTATTGTAGAAGGGGGGGGGGGGGTGAATACAATACACATAGTTTTTCACTTAATTTAATTCTTATTGATTTGAAATCAAGAATTATACATAGAAAACTTTTGATTGTTGCGGAAGAGAATAGATGAAATCTATTCAAACAATCTTACACAAAGAGAATGAAGAACAATTGTAAAACACTTAGAAAACAATTGAACTTCGTAGAGAGAAAGTTGTCAGGCACTTAGAGAACTTGAAGGTTGCAGAACTGGTTAAAGATCGGGAGGTCATCTTCAAATCTTCAGATGACCCAACATTTACTATTTTGAAGTTAAAGAACAAATTCCATAATAATCGACAAACGTGAGGGACCAAATCCATAATTTACTCTATATAATATAGACAACTTATTAGAGGTAAATTGATCATATTATCTGTTCTATTTTGTCGAGTTCTGTTTTACCAAACACTGAACAACTATTTTGTTCTGTCCCATCCCATCCTGTCCTGTTCTATCATATATGTGTATCAAACGCACCCTTACTGTACAAATCATACGTCATTCAAACCCATCACACCCAACATCCTCACTCCCCATCGTTGCCCGCTTTCCATCACTGCCAGGGACGGACATAGAGGGGTGGTGACGGTGGCACGTGCCACCATATCATTTCTCCGACGAAGGGTAAAATTTTTACGTTCGTGAAAGGTGCAACCGTATCGTTTTCGAGTGTGCTACCGTATTTATTTTCGAAACTTCAAAGGTGCACCAAATCCTAATTTGAAAGCCCAATTCTTCACTTCTATTCTAGCCCAACGTCTGTTAATCAACCAAAAAAACAGAAAAAAACCCCTTGAAATCAACCAAAAAAATCGAAAAAATTCATCGGAATCGATAAAAAAACCCCCTAAAAATCCATCGAAATCAAGCAAAAAGCTTTAAGAAATCCCTCGAAATGATGAAATGAGGCTAAAAACATATCATAAAATATTGAACTTTAAAAAGATGAAGACATGCCTATAAAAACCGTATTTTTTGTAATTATTTTTTGTTTATATCATATGGTGCCACCGTATGAAAAAATTTCTGGGTCCGTCCCTGATCACTGCCCATCACCATCGTTACCCCTACTATCGATCTCCTTTTTTTCTTCTTCTACCCTTTTTGTTGTATTCCGATTCCCCATCTTTTCCAATAATTTTTATTTAATTCTTTCCATTATTATCTTATTATTTAAAAAAAATTAAAATACAAAATAAATATGATTGATTGGTGTTCTTTTAGTCCAATGAAAGGTGTTTAATTGAATGGAGTGGATACGGTTTGTCTCAATTAAATTGAAGCGTGAGAAGCAACAAGTGTCGCCACGTGGACACACACTAGCAATGCGAATCACGCAATCAAACTGTTCGACGAAATGCCTCAACCAAAAACATTTGTTTATATGATATCATTAAAAAAAAAAAAAACACATAACAACGATACCGCCCCACTCCATTATATTCACTAGTTGACTCCTCCTATTCATTATGAATAAATAAAATTTAAAGTGAATTTCTCACCTATCCAATTATATTTCCCCAATGTTTTGTCTTTGCAAATCTAAAAAAAGAAAAAAAAGGTAAATAAAGATGTAGATATGGGGCAAGCAGTACGGAAATAAATATAGAATATGTGAAACCTAATTAGATTTCTTTTTGAAACCACATTTTAAGGAGATAGAAGAAGGATTTCAAGCTTAATGTTTAACTTCTCGCCTTCTCGCAAAATGTTTAACTTATCGCATGATCCTCCCTCCCTCTCTCTCTCTCTCTCTCTCTCTCTCTCTCTATATATATATATATATATATATATATATATATATATATATATATATATATATATATAGGGAGAGGTTCATTTGCAACCCTTAAAAAGGTTGCAAACCTTGCAACCCACATCTTAACCGTCGGATTCATGATCGGC
This sequence comes from Arctium minus, assembly GCA_954870635.1. Lineage (NCBI taxonomy): Eukaryota > Viridiplantae > Streptophyta > Magnoliopsida > Asterales > Asteraceae > Arctium > Arctium minus. The sequence goes on along the minus strand of OX941094.1, from coordinate 1,558,136 downwards.
GGTTATAAAAGATATGGGGCCCAATATTTTTAATTAAAAAAAGACAAAAATAAAAATAAAATAACCGTCGATCATGAATCCAACGGTTAAGATGTGGGTTGCAAAGGTTGCAATCTTTTTAAGGGTTGCAAAATATCCTTCCACTATATATATATATATATATATATATATATATATGGTCCCCTTCATTTGCTAACCAACGCATTGGTGCTAACCGTGCTAACCAAATTTCGACCAATCAGAAGCTTTCATTTGTTTATGTTAATTGATCAAGGCTATTAAATGTCGAAGGGCATAATTGAAATTCTATATAATCGTCCAATTTAATGCATACCATATTTTAAGGAGGTTTTAAATTTGATATTTATCTAAACAATAAATGTATTAATTCAAAATTAAAGTTGGATTTGCATGTGTTTATGAATGGAAGTTATCTTTCTCCTTATTTTTAGCATTTGTGTTTATGAATGTAAGTTATCTTTTTTCTTATTTTTAGCATTTGATATATTTCTCACGCCATAGCCAATTTCACCAATTTGGTTTTTCTTTTTGTTTTACTAAGATTCAAAATGAACAACTGTAGACAATATACAGAAACACTGTGTACATGTATGCATATGTGCACTATCCAAATTGACCAGAAGTTACTTTAAAATTAGCAAATCATCAACACACATGTGCACACATAAGACATGTACATACTCACAATTCAAACGTGCACATATGCCAATAAAAAGTGTATACATGCATTATGCACATCCCAAAAATTCGAGATGCACATCCATAGCCAATATACATAAATTCTATGTGCAAGTATGCACATATATGCATATAATATTTTTCTACAAACCACATGCACATATGCATGTATGCATTTGTGCATATATATGCATTTAGAGTAGAGGGACGATTCATCTCATCTAGGAAGAAAAGTTTGAAAGTAGAGGGACGATTCATGTAAATATTTCTAATTCATCAGGTAAGCCGAATCCCTATCTTTCCAACTCCCAATCGCAACACTATCCAACGAGTTGTTGTTATTATTACCACCATTGTTCATCATGTTGTGATGATTGTTGTCGTTTCCGGCGCCGTCTTTATCTTCGCCAACATCTATGGTTCCTTGATATTCGCCGGTGATTGGGACACCGCCGCCGACGGCAGCGGCAGCGGCGGCGGTTGTTGTGAGGTTAACGAGGGGATGAGTTTTGGAGGATTTGGGATCTTTGGAGTTAAACTTCCATTGTTGATGTTGTTTGGTTCTTCGTTGAGGATTATCGAAAGTGTGTTGATCTCCGATATCACCTAATCGAACGCTTGGTATACGCCGTCGTTTTGGTGGAGCTATTACGACGATGTCTGCCGGAATACTGACCGGAGCTCCACTTCCACCTCCGTTCATTTGACCTTCCGCCGGTGGTTGTAGCTCGAACATTTTTTCTCTGCATCTCATCTCATCAAAAATCAATGCCTAACCCACGATTTTTGGGATCAAATCCCTAATTGTTTGGGATTTAAATTTGGTAGGTGTATATTCCTCAAATTAAAAGGAGTTGTATTTTGACCAAAACACCTTTGTGCATACATGCATTGTAATTTTTATAATCGTTTTTAATATTTTAATTTAATAAAAAATCAATTAATTATGGACCATTGATCTCATCAATCTACGGTTGAGATTGGTTAGCACGGTTAGCACCAATGCGGTGGTTAGCAAATGAATGAGCCTCTCTCTCTCTCTCTCTCTATATATATATATATATATATATAAGGGAAACTGTCCAAGTAGACGAGTACAAAGTGTCCCAGAATTGAGAGGAAGCTAAACGGGTAATGGGCTCCTACAAGTGCGGATTGCCTTGGAAGTGTCGAGCGGTGGTTAACCAAAGATTTTTGCTGAGTGGATACACTTTAAGATGGGTCAACGGCCCATAAATTTGCCTCATGTGTTTTTAGCCGGATTCTCCATTTTGAGGGATTCTTTTAAGTTTTTTGGTTGATTTCGACATATTTTTTTAATTTCTTTTGTTGATTTTGAGAGATTTTTCCGCGGGTTTTTGGTTTTTATTTTTGTATTTTCTAATATCCCAAAACATACCTCAAAGTTTAGTTGGTGCACCTTTCATACTAAAAAAAGTTCTACTTGCGAAAATCGGTTGAGTAGGTGCACGAGACCATGCTTGGTCTTCATAAGTCCATTCCTGGTATCGAGTCTCTATATTAGTAGATCTTAGCTCTGATATCATGAAATATGGAAAATATGACTGAGGGCTTAATTGAATTTTTATATTGAAAGTTATGGGATATATAGACAAAAGATACAATATGCAGATCCACAAAATTAGGAAACACAACGTATACAACAAGGTAGTTTTCGTATACAGTTTGATATGGAATTAATAGCAGTTGATTCAAAAAGCATCAATGGCAACTGAACCGAAAAATCACGGGGCAAACCTAAGAAACTTTACAATTAATACTACATCTGTCAACCACAAGGGTTGTGGCGTACTGGTTAAGTAACTAGGGGATGTGGTGGAATATCCCATCTGCCAAATGTTCGAATCTAGGCGTACACAACAATTGTGGCCACTGAGGTTTAATCAGGGCTAATGTCTTACAGTCATAACTTACCAAGGGATTAGTCTAGGCGTAGCCTAGGACACCCTTCAAAAAAAAAATACTACATTTGTCCCAAAATAAATGCCTGTAATTATTACATTTTTTTTATTAACAAAATGACAATTTTACCCTTAATCATTATTTAAAAAAAAGAACTTTTATCCATCTTATAATTAAGCGTGGAATGAGAAGTAGACATAATTATTTTTGGAAGTAGACATTTATTTTGTGACAAACTAAAATATTAGTGTAAACACTTATTTTGAGGCGGAAGAAGTATATATTTTTCATGGGCTTTCTATTTATGGGAGACTAGTTTCGAGCAAGCCATTTAAGACTTCCAAGGATAATATTCAACGAGTAACCTGTATAAGTCCGTTAAACGATAAACACCATGTCGCTTATAATCTAATGAAACTAGACGTCCCAGGTTTGACTATATCAGGTGTTGTTAATTATTGTTGTATGTTGTGTGTTTCATAAATGAGAGATTTGCTTGGTTCAAGTGTATATGATGGTGGACTCATACGTTACTCGTTGACACTATTTATCTTCGTTCTTTGTTTTTCTTTCATTTTATATGAAGTGATAAAAAAAATACCTAAAATGCCATGAGAACCAGTTGTGATTTTTTAGGGTAAAAATGGTAAATAGAAATGGAATTTGACGTACACCAAATGAAACAAGTATAAGTATATTTCAATTTGGAAGTAGGGTGAGGGTTAAAATGCACACATACCTTTTCATTGACCCAAGAGGCAACGAGTCTGTTTTCGTGAAGACTCGTGTCTTGGCAAAGGTTTTCGAAAGCCAGTAGTGAAAAAACATAGAATTCGACTTATGCCCACAATATTGTGTCAAATACATGGTATATATAACACTGTTATACGCAAATTTAATTTGATGAAACTATCAAACATCTACTCATATATGATTCCAATTATTCTGTACTTATTCAAACCATAAAATAGTTATATCAAACTATACCGGTCGATTTTTATTTAATTTGGTTCAATTTTGATACATAAGAGGATATAAAGCTTACATAAGGAATGATGATGTGAACCACTCAAGAGTCTATCGTTTATAGTTATTTTAATATATGGACCAACCAAATTTGGTAGAGAGCAAAAAAAAAAATTACACAAAAATACTTTCATATAGTGAAAGCCATGAGGTTTCTTTGTATCCACCTTTATCAATTTGAGTTTTTCTACCATTAGTGTCCGAGACAGTTTTCACGCATCTTGACAAATCTCAGGGCCCTAGAGAACAATCAGAAAAATCTCGAGTTGCCATACAAGACTCAAACCTGTGACCTTTGAGGATCCTTCATGACCCAAGCCTTATTGTCAGTTGAGTTAACGCCAAAAGGTTATCAATTTGATTTACCTATATCAAAAGTTGGTAAAAAAAAAAAATAGATTAAAAATATGTTAAATGGGTTAAACAAATTGAAAGTTGTCTAAAGTGTATTAAATTATTTACAATATTTAAACCACTTTATTAAAAAAATTATTATATTAATTATACAATTCTTTAATCATATCTATACTATATACTATATTATAAAGTATTTAGGTTTTTTCTTCTAAAAACTCTTAATTAAAAAAATATATATATACAAGTGTTAAACATTATGTACAAATAAATAAACTACATATAAAAATTTTCAATTTGTATAATACTTCATATTTTCTCATAAACAATGAAAATGGAAGTTTGAAGGGTTTTAAAACTCGGATTAATTTTTTCCATATATACATATCAAGTTTTGGAAAAATGGAAGTTTGTGGTTTCCAAAACTTGATTCATTCATATGGAAAGGGTAATATGAGTTTTCAAAATCTTTGATCTTCTATTTTTTTTTCCGGTAACCGTGGATTTTCAAGTCAGCTTAAGTGGACCGACTAATCACCTGGACTACCATGAAAGGTCTGAAGTCATCGCAGATGAACTCCATGACCACATGGGCTTTGGCAACGCCTGAATTCAGACCCGGAGAAGATGAGATTTTCACTACAAAATGGAGAAAATAGAAAATTTATAAAAACCTATAATTTTTTATGCATTATTAATTTGTACATAATGTTTTCAGATCTATATTCCTAAAAAAATAAACGTTTTAACAAAATAAATAAAACCTAATTGCTTTATAACAGAAATAATTTTGAGTCCATAAATTTTTTTAATTTTATATTACCTATAAATTTAAAACAAATCAAAAAAACCAATATCGTACAAGTTTTTATTTGATTCGAATTTTATCCGATCCAAGTTTTCTAAATTAATATAATTCTGATATGAATGTAATTGTAACCGTTTGGGTTATGGCGTACGAGTTAAGTCTTATAGGCATGTAGTGAAAATCTCATCTTCCTTAGGTTCTAAAACCCTTATGGTCATAAAGATTTAACTGTGATGACTTTAGGTCAATCGTGGTTTTTTGAATGATTAGTAGGTATTCATAAGTTGCCTTAAATACCCACAATTGATCCAAAAATAATAATAATATGAATGTCATATTTTTAAATAGAAAAAGGCATTAATTGGTCTCTTTTGGTTGGGGCAAAAAGAAAACAAGTCCTTAGCACTATCACATCAACCTATACCCTTGTTATTTAATCCAAAATTTTATATAAGTTAGAGTTAATTACGGATTTGATATATAGAGGAAAGATCATGCGAGAATCAAACTAATTTGCGAGAAGGCGAGAAAAAATGTGGGCCACATAATTTATTAATTAAAAAAACATAAATAACAAATAAAAAATAGTTTTAGAAATTAGGATAAATCCTTAAAATTCTCATTATATCTTTTAGATTTATTTATTTTTTAATTTCAATTATTTATTAATTTATTTACTAATTTTTTTTTCTAAATATACTTTTAATAAAAAACATCACAATTTTAACCAAATATCACATGTGATATTATTATATGAATATTTATACATATCACATATTATATTATCACATGTGATAATTGTATATATTTTAGTTATCATATGTGATTATGTATACTTCTATTTATAGATCTTTTTGTGATGTAAATATTATCACATGTGATAATTGTATATATTTTAATTAATCATATGTGATTATGTATATTTATATTTATAAATCTTTTTGTGATGTGAATATTATCACATGTGATTAAACGTCATTTATATTCAGACATATATTATCATATGTGATATTTATAAAAATCCACCAAGTGGGATCATATGTGATACATAATAATATATCACATGTTAAACGAAGTTAATCACATGTGATTCAAAACGTAAATAAAAAAATAGAGAAAAAAATGGTGAAATAAATAATGAATTAGTTATGGATATCACATGTGATATTTGATAAAAATTATGATTTTATTAAAATTAAAAAATAAATAAATTTAAAAGATATTATGAGATTTTTAAGGATTTATCCAATTCAAATTGTAATTATCCTAAATTTTTAAAAAATATATATTTATGCTATTTTTTAATTAATAAATTATGTGGCTCATATTCCTTCTCGCCTTCTCGCAAATTGACTACCTTCTCGTTTGAACCTGCCCCTTGATATATATATATATATATATATATATATATATATATATATATATATATATATATAGTGTTTGGTTCATTTAAGAAATGGTAAATATATGAGAAATAAAGAAGTAATCCTAACCATTCATATGGTCAAGATCGGATTTGACTAGTCAAATATTGCGGCTTTGACCGGTCAAAAGTTGCGGCTTTGACTGATCAAAAGTTGCGGCTATCCAAAAAATAGAAGGACAATTTCGTAAATTTTACAAAACACACGGGTTGTGTTCATATATGAACATATATAATTCACATATGAACTATATGTTCATATATGAACCAGTGCAATTCACAACTGAACTCTTTTTAACTGATTCATATATGAACCTTTGTGATTCATATATGAATCAGTTGAACTAACTAACAGATTCATATATGAACCTTTGTGAATCACAAAGATTCATATATGAATCAGTTGAACTAATTAGCAGATTCATATATGAATCTTTGTGATTCATACAGATTCATATATGAACTCATCCCGTGTATTTTATGAAATTACCCCTCTACCTTCTATAGACCACACAAGGAATTATCCGGTGCTTCGCGGTCAAAGCCGCAAATGTTGACCAAGATGAATGGCTAAGATTACTTCTCTATTTCTCATATATTTACCATTTCTCAAATGAACCTCTCCCTATATATAGGGTTTGTGGGTTTTTACAAAAGTCGTCTTTGAACTTTATTTTATTATAGAATGGACTTGTTATTTACACGGTTGTAACAATTTGGTCACTCACTCTAACAATCATCCATTTTTTTCTTTAACCTTGAGAGCAAAATGGCCATTTTTTAAATTGCCTACATTTTAATATGTTTTTATTAACCTTTTCAAATTAGTTGCCAAAATGTATGAATTACAACTTGGAGAGTTGAAGAAGAATATAGTTCATCTTCTTCTCCAACCAACATTCCTTCCGGTGCTTCCCCTTTTGGCATCACCACCAGGGCTCCAACATTCGTCAAAATACACACCCCTTAGTCTCCACTGCCACCCTAATAGGCACATACTTACACAAAACACACACACAAATTTTTACACTTCATTGTTTCTCCCTCCTATTTTTTGTGACCAACTGCTCTTCATCAATGTAGAAATTTTGCTATCCCACTTTCTTCTCTAAATTTTGATAACCCACCTTCATCACCATAACCCGACTTCCACCACCCATTGCCTTTTGCTTGTTTGCAGATGCTACTATGTGTTGCCTCTAACCACACATCCTACCTCTAACCATACATCCTACCTCCTACACCTTACACTTCACTCACAAACTATTATGACTTTGGACTGCCCACTTCTCCCATCTTGTTGCTTTTTTCGATCCACCTCATGTCGTTTTCTTTGAAGTGGTGTAGCACCATGGGGGTAGCGAATACACTGCCAATAACTACCATGATCAACCTCAAGCGGGGTTTTAAGTGTTATATATATGGGACAAACATTATGCACCATGGAAAATCAGATAGAATCCATCTACAAAATAGAAACAATAAGAGATATAATGTTTTATCTACATATAGTGTTGTTTCATAGATGAAAAGTCAAAAAAATGTTTTGCGTGTGAAAAAAAAATACATTTATACATGAAAAGACACTCATACTCACACACAAGAACAAGACATGTAAAACAATATGAATCATAGATTAAAAATCAAACTTATTAGATGGTTTTGGTTGATTTCACATGTAACACCCGTAAATTCATAAGGTAAGTATTTTGTCTCCCTTAATGCATTAATTTCGCTTATGTGTGAATATGTGTCTTTGTGTGCATTTTATGATCATGAATTATGTTAAAATGTCATATATTGATTTACCATCTTTAATCTTACAAACCTTGTGCTCGTTATCATTTTCGGTTGAGTTTTCGGGCTGTTTCGGGTGCCACGCGATTGTGCCCTTGGCACTATCGCCGAAAGCGTACCGTAGGTTCGGGGTTGCTCGCGATTGTGCCACGCGATTGTGCCATGGAACTATCGCGGAGGGCACTATCGCCGGGTTTGTATCGCGGGTGTTGAGAGCCTCGCGATAGTGCCAATGGCACTATCGCCGGGCACTATCGCCATCGGGGTGCAGTGCTTTAAATGAATTCTATCTGATTTCAACCTCATTTATCTCAAACCCTCTCTTCTCTTTGGCGATTTTGGGAGACTTCCAAACCGAACTTTTCCTCTCCAAAACCCTAACCCTCATAAATACAACTCTTCTTGGTGGTTGGATCTTCACACTTGCAAAACTCTTCTCAAGGACAATCTCTAGGGTTCATAAAACTCAACTTCTCCGCTTCAAGTCTCATCTTCTCAAATCTAGGGTTTTCATCTTTTCTAGGTTTTGGTACAAAACCTAGATTGTGAGTTTACTAACCCTTTTGTAAAAACTAGATACACATCATTTACTTTACTTGTTATCATTATTCTTATTACTCAAGTGTTCTTATTTAATGTACAAGTATTTAGGGATTTCTATGGAAATATGTATGTGAGTAACCTACTATGAGTCACTTATGCATATCTTGGTATTATGATGATTCCTACTTGGAATGCCTTTTGGCGACCTTATATTCTCACGAAGTATTTGGATGATTACTATGTCATATGATGGATTTACATGCTTGGGATGGTAATGTTGTGTTCATGGCTGATATCCGAATATGTTGGGTTAAAACACATCTTGAGACCTCCTATTTGCATAATGTGGACGAACCAAGTCAGTGATTCACTATAGGGATGTAGGTGGGTGACATTTGGGGAATTTCCTGAGTGGTAGTCCCCTATGCGCCTAGACCTCCGCCGTCGGGGAATTTCCTAAGCGGTAGTCCTCGATGCGTGTCGGGCCTTTGGGTTGCCTTTGTTATTTGGCTTCAAGGTACATCGCCTCTTTGGGTGAACCTGATTGGAGATATGGGTCGCTCCCGTTGACTCCACATCTACGTGATTAAATGAATAACTGCTGATAATAACTGTAACTGTTTCTGACATGTTTTTACTTGTGCAACTCACTAGGCTTTTTGGCCTAACACTTGTTTGGTGTCGATGTGTATCTCAGATGTTAGCGGCGCTGCTCCTAGGCAAGTTTAGATGCTTTGGGCGAGAGCTTGGGGATTTTGGCACTTGAACTATTTCTGGAAGATTTGGGTTTATAGATGACACCCCTTTTGTAATGTCTTTTCTAGATTTAGAAATTAGATTAGCTGATTGTTATTTATTTACCCATTAAATTACAAATTGTGATTAAACAGGTTATTTGTATATTTTCCCATTTTTGGGAGGCTCTTGTTATGACAATTTTTATACCACTTCTCCTCTTTTGGAAAGTTTTTGTTATCCCTATTTTTAGGGTGTTACATCACAGGTTTGGTTTTACTTGTGTTGTTTCAACTACGAAAAAAAGTACATGAAATTAGTTTTCACGATTTCTAACTTTTAGCTAGTTTTGATCTGATTTGGGGCCAATTACGCACACTCCTCCCTTTTAGTGAGATTTGAACCATTGATATCTTGCAGACGGGAGGTTGGACTCTACTGCTAATCTAGAGCGATCGATAACCACCAAATGGTCCTTCTACCGAGCACTCGTCACTGAGTTCATCCCTCTTCCTCTTGCAATTTTGTCCCTGGACTAATTCATACATTTTTAAATATAAAAGAGACCAAAACAATAAAGAATTATAAACTACAGGGACCAAAACAACAACAAATTATAAATATAAGAATGAAAATAATAATAAGTTACAAACCATAAGGACAAAAAACTTTAATTTCTAAACCATATGGACGAAAATCGCAATTTTAAACAAACTACAAGGACGGAAAACATAATTTACTCAAAAAACAATTATATTTTATTTTAGAGTAAATTACACGATTGGTCCCTGTCGTTTACATAAAATTGCACTATATGTCTCTAAATCAAAATAATTGTGGAAAAAGTCCCCATGGTTTACGTTTTCACACGCCTTTGGTCCCTATGCCCTAACATCGTAAAAAGTTTTGTTAAGTGGGTTATTTAGAAGGGTAATTTAGTCAATTCATAACTTTTTTTTTTTATTTTTCTATTAAAAATCATAGGGACGAATAATGTAATTTACTCTATTTGTATATGTATATAATATTATTGTATACATATAAAATACATGATCCACCATCTTCATTTCCCCCCACCCCCACCCCAAACCTGCACCCCACGTTCATCTCATCTCATAGTCCCTTCATCTCTCCTTTTCTCCCCCCCTCCTCTCTCTCTCTCTCTATATGATGGAAAAGAAAAAAACCGACAGGGGTGGATTTTATTGGGTTGCAGGTTTTGATGATATTGTGAAGGGAGTGGGTTGCAGGTTTTGATAGGTTGTGATTTCTCCAAGGGGGTTTTATATAAAAAAACCACACCATTGGAGAGTCTTCCGACCGATCATCATCTCCGGCATACCATAATCTCAGGCTTCTCCCCACCACAGCAACACCATAAATCCCCTTTCTCCATCGGACCAATATGGAGACCCACCTGCAACTTCGATCAATATCAGACCCACCTCTATATCGGACCAATAGGGAGACCCACCTTCATCTCCGGCCAACATCGAGACCCACCTTCGCTCTCTGTCGATGAGTAACCCATCGTGCCGGTGATCACGGGAGTCGAGATGAGGAGGGAAATCGTGAGATGGAACGGAGATATGCGGAGATGATGAGAGGTTTCGATCACTGCCATGGGTGAAGGGGAGGAACCATCTTCCGTGTATATATTATATATATGTGTGTATATATTATATAGTAAATTACATCCTTAGTCCTTGCAGATCTAATAGAAAATAGAAAATATTGGAATGACAAAATTGCCCTTAGAGTTAGCTTTTTTAACAAAACTTTTTAACGGTGTTAGGGCATAGGGATCAAGGGCGTGTGAAAATGTAAACCATGGGGACTTTTTCCATAATTATTTTAATTTAGGGACGCATAGTGCAATTTTAAGTAAACGACATGGACCAATCGTGTAATTTACTCTTTATTTTAATTATTTGTAATTATATTTAATGCATTTTATTTAGTAATAAAATTTGAAAAAATAATATAAAAATATTGACAAGTCAATCAAACCGATATAATCCAACCTTTTTGACTAGTATTAAAATTTGATTATTTTTATATGAATGTGTTTTTACCCATTATCTAACACTAGAAGCGTAATTGCGCAATGCAGTGAGATACATCACGATTTTAATGTTTCATTTTATTTTTTGTTTTTTTGTCGATTTAAGTACGATTTTGGATGGTTTTGAGAAAATGATAATGTTTTTTTTTAAATTTGTTTAATTTAGGCTTAATAATATAATGTTTTTTTATATAAAAAAAATTAAGTATTTTGTTATAATTCAATTATTATTTTATATATTTTAATGACATTTAGGAAAAATAACCAATTACATATTTAATAATATAATTAAAACAAATTTATAGTAATATAATATATTAATTAAATGGTGATACATGAAAAGGTCTGCATAAAAGGAATGTCCTGTACATACCAAATTGGTGGGTGTTAGAAGCATGCAGTCGTAATATGTATCTTGTGCTTTGATACTTGTAAATTAAGAGATTTTTAAAATTATACATAAAATAATGGTATCTTGTGCCTAATAATTTGTATTTAAGAGTTTTTTATATATGGTTTATAATATAGTATATATATATCTAACTTGTCTGTTTTACCACATCTACTAAGACTGTAATTAATATAAAAAGCAAACAAATGTCTTCCCATTTTTGTGCATATTCTATAGTTTTGAGTGTCGGTTTATTTTGATGGAAGTAAGGTTCATTATTTGGTAGGAAGAGGACAATACATTTGGATATTTGGATTTATTTTAAACAAGGGTAATCGTGTACAACATTGCTACCATTCAACATCCTTTTCTTACATACATACATATATACATATATATATATATATATATATATATATATATATATATATATATATATATACTAAAAGTGTACCCGTGCAATGCAGCTAGATACATCACGATTTTAATGTTTTATTATATTTTCTGTTTTTTGTCGATTTACATTACGATTTTGGATGGTTGTGAGAGAGTGATAATGATTTTTTTATATAATTTTTTTTATTTTATACTTAATAATATAATGTAATTTATTTTGGTTTAATAATATATATATTTTTAAAATATTCTTTTAGATTTTTTTAATTATATTTTAGATTTTTTATATTTAAAATTTGATTTTTATTCTATATTTAATGATGTTGAGAGTTATTTTAGGGGAGTTAAAGTGGGAAATGATTTTGGTGGAGTTAAAATGGTTAGAGATAATGATGGAAAATTAATAAATAGCATTAAATGTAGTACATACAACTTTAATGATTGTTTTTTAAGTAATTAGCATTAAATAGCGGTACATTAAGCTTTAAGACTTGTTTTTAAGAGTTTTTTATGTCTTCTTTATAATATAGTATAGATAATGAATGTTATATTGAATTGTATATTTATAATAAATAGTATATTGACTTATGAATAATAAAGAGTTGTATATAGGGGTGGGCAAAACCCATCCGACCCGAAATCCGAAAAACCCGAAAACAACCCAATTCGGATATCCGAAAACCTGAACTCACCGAACCGATTCCTTTTCCCCGGATAAAACGGGTCGGGGTGGGTATCCAAATCCACATCCGACCCGACCCGAAACCCGAATTATATATTTCTAAAAACTAATTTATTATTTATATAATTATAAATTATAATACCTAATCGACTCGACCTAATTTCCTAAATCTGTAAATCATATTCATCGACTTGTTCCAGTCTCATCATCATCGACCCTTCATTATCGACTCGCCTTCAATCTTCATCATCGACTCGTCCGACGACCACCGTCCACCACCGGCGATTTTTGATTTTGGATAACCCACCCTGGTCCCCGACCCATTAACTTATCAACTGGTAACTCTGTTTAAACCCCTTCGAAGCATTTACCTTACACTAATCAAGCTATGTTTAATTTTTTCTGGGTTTTTATCGAAGCATTTACCTTACAGTTGGGATTTGGGAAAGTTGATAAATCCACTAATTTACCTTACTGTTTTGATTGGTTTCCAATTTTGAAAGTTGATAAATCATAAATCCCCTTTGATTGACAACCATTTTGATTGGTTTCCAATTTTGAAATCGATTTTGATTGTGCATTTACCTTACATAAATACCCTTTGTGAAATCGATTTTGATTTTGATTGTGCATTTCCCAACCCGCACCACCCGACCCAACCTACCTGAACTCGAACTCACCCGAAACCGAACTACCCGAGCCCTAATCGGTCGGATTTCGGGGCATTCCCTCCTACCCGAATATCCGATCGGGTTTAGGGTATTGGGACCCGACCCGACCGATGCACACCCCTAGTTGTATATGCATGAATATATATAAATATTCATAATGAATATTACACAGATATAACATTTCACGTAAAAATAGTTTTGAAAAAACTACAATGAGATAGATGTCAAATCGAATATGATGAAATGCTCGTTTTTTTATGTAATTTGTTTGCTCAAAATATTAGTTATTTTTAAAATAATTTAATTTAAAAATTAAGCGAGTAAATTTTTTTTAATTAAAAAAGAAAAAAATATGTCAAATAAAGTTATGATTCAAATTTGAAATTAATTCCATTTTTCTTTTAACCACGTCTTAATTAACCACTTTGTGTTTTAGCTTTGATTTTTTTATTTATAAATATTGATCAAGGACTTAGATATGTATCCTAGTTTACAACCTAAAATTAGTTTTCAATTGAACACATATATATATATATATATATTGACAATACGAAAAAATGATTTTTTAACTTTTGAAATCATGACAAAATGAAGTCTAATTTGAATAGAAACATGTTTCAGTTTTTCTTTCCTTTCGGATTTCAACCATAAATTTTAGGTTAAGTAGTTTGTGGATCGTAACAGAATCATGTTTGGGATCCAAAGTTTCGTACATATGTGATACATCCATCAACCAACGAGACAAATGACATTTTTTAATGTTAAATACAAATTAATTTTATATCAAAACAATATGACCATGATAATATGTTGAACCTCATTAGATTACTCTTCAAAAAAGCCCTTGAAGGTTCCAACACTTATTAAGGAAAAATGGCTAAAATGTAGCTGATGCGAGACTCAAACACTACCCCCCCCCCCCCCCCCCGCCTTCAAATGAAGGCTATACTCAGGGGTGGGTTCATATAATCCGCACAAACTGCACCACACTGCACCGCAATGTGCGATTCATAATTTTCGTGGTGCAATTTACGATTTGTATTTTCATTTGTGTGGTTTGTTGTCTTGCATCATCAAAATATAGTTCACACTGCACTGCACTGCACCGTACCACACCACATGTTTTTATATATTTCATAAGATATATATTGTACTTTCATTTATCAAATGAAAATTACAGGTGGTTGTGTTGTAACAGACCTTCTGGACGATGTATGCAACCTAGGCGAACTATGTTGGGTCATCTGAAGATTTGAAGATGACCTCCTGATCTTCCATCTTGTAGCATCCTACTTAGAATATGTTTGAGGTTCTTTTAGCAGCTTGGTTTCTATACAAATATTCGGTGAAGTCGAAGATCAGCCGAAGAAGACAAAGAAGGAGTACATCTCTCAAAGCGGATTGAAGATAGTCTCCTCAGCCTAAAGCCAAGCATGCCCAAGTGATCAACACCATCGTCCAGGATGGTGTCAATCACATATCTATCAGGAGTATGAAGGTGTTCTCACATATTCAGGAGCCGAAGATCTCTCAAGTCTTCGGCAGCCGATGATCTCATCTCTCCTTAGAGTATGAAGGTGTTCTCACATCTTCAGAAGCCGAAGATCTCTCAAGTCTTCGGCAGCCGATGATCTCTCCTTAGAGTATGAAGGTGTTCTCACATCTTCAGGAGCCGAAGATCTTTCAAGTCTTCGGCAGTCTATGCTTGAGGAATTCTTTCAAACACATTGTACTTTTCTGACAAAGTATATTGTGATATCTTGCATTGACGTGGACCTCATTTGAAGATCAGATAAAGTAAGTTTTGTCTACTACAACATTTTAAGGAAAGGTCTCTACCATTCTCTCTGCAGGTCAACACTTCAAGCCAAAACACCTCAAGACAAAAGGTACATCATGTACCTTGCTGAAGACATGTGTCCATCCTTTGCTCAACAGGTGTCCCATGCATTTAATGCATGAGGCACTATGTATATGGAGGATGCTTCAACATGCAAGACATCCAGCAGAACCAGCTCTACTACCTTCAAGTTCTCTAAGTGCCTAGCAACTTTCTCTCTACGAAGATCTTATTGTTTTCTAAGTGTTTTACAATTGTTCTTCATTCTCTATGTGTAAGATTGTTTGAACAGATCTCATATGTTCTCTTCTGCAACAATCAAAAGTTTCTATGTGTAATTCTTAATTTCAAATCAATAAGAATTAAATTAAGTGAAAATCTGTGTGTATTGTATTCAACCCCCCCCTTCTACAATACTTTTCTTATTTACTTACTGCTATTTGGGACCAACAAGTGGTATCAGAGCGGTTCAGTTTAACTCAATAAACTAGATCCGCAATGGCATCCTCTTCTTCTTCCTCTTTGAAAAATGAT
Organism: Arctium minus; assembly: GCA_954870635.1. NCBI lineage: Eukaryota > Viridiplantae > Streptophyta > Magnoliopsida > Asterales > Asteraceae > Arctium > Arctium minus. The sequence goes on along the minus strand of OX941094.1, from coordinate 1,542,249 downwards.
TCTTCTCAAAACAACATTGCTGCATCATACGACAATGGCTCTATAGCCAAACCACCAAAGTTTAACCCCAATAACTTCTTCTTGTGGAAAAGTCGTATGATACTCTTCTTAGAAGGAGTTGACAGCAGATATCCTACTATTTTGCATGAAGGTCCTTTTATTCCTAGAGTTTGGGACCGATATAATGCAGACAAGGGAAAAGCTGATGAGGACTCTTCTGAGGAAGAAAGAACTCCAGCTACTGGGAGATACATTGTAAAGGACCCCAGTAAATACAATGATGAAGACAAACGTCTTATAGCTCTTGATACTAAAGTCAGAGCCATCATTGCCCTTGCTCTGCCTGATGAGGTCTATCACTCTCTTGTTAACCTCACCACTGCTAAAGAAATGTGGTCTACTTTGTGTGTTCTTTACGAAGGAACGTCTGAAGTGAAAAAAAGCAAAAAGATTGCTCTTGTAAGAAAGTATGAACTCTTTTCTCATGAAAAGAGTGAATCTCTCTCACACTACTACAATCGTTTCAACAGTCTGCTTAACGATCTAAAACTTGTGGGTCGCATCTATGAAAATGAGGAAGTCTTGTGCAAGTTTATGGACGGTCTTCCTGAGTCTTGGGAAAACATATGTACTTATATCAAGTCTACCAAGGATCTTGACTTCATGCCTCTCACTGCCTTGTATGGTACTCTCTTTAACTATGAGCAGACTAAATTGCTTTGGAAGTCTATCACAAATGACATTAAAAGCTCTTCTCTAGCTCTTGTTAGTGATTCTTCCAAAAACTCTATGTGTGTTCCTAGAATCACCTATCCCTCCGATTCTGACCGTGATAGTCAAGAGGACCCTAATGATCCTTCAGAAGCCATCAGAATCTTCCTTGCTCATGCTGCCTACAAGAACTTCAGAGTCTTCCAGATGGATGTCAAGAGTGCCTTTCTAAATGGGGAGCTAGCTGAAGAAGTCTATGTGAAACAGCCCCCTGGATTTGAAGATCCAGTCCATCCTGACTATGTGTACAGATTGGACAAAGCTCTCTATGGTCTAAAGCAGGCTCCCCGTGCCTGGTATGACACTCTTGCTGACTTTCTCTTGAAGAACAAGTATACAAGAGGTAAAATTGACAACACTTTGTTCATCAAGCAAACCTCAGGTAATCTTATTCTTGTTCAAATTTATGTGGATGGTATCATTTTTGGTGCCACTGATGAGTCACTATGTGATGAGTTTGCCTCTCTCATGAAAAGCCAATATGAGATGAGTATGATGGGGGAGCTTACCTTTTTCTTAGGACTTCAAGTTAAACAATCTTCAGAAGGAATCTTTATAAATCAAAGTAAATACATTCGTGACCTTCTGAAGAAGTTCAATTTTGAAAACTCCTCCCCCATGAAAACTCCCATGGCACCACCTTTGAAACTCCATGCTGATCTGGATGGTGTATCTGTGGATATCACCAGCTACCGAGGCATGATCGGCTCTCTTCTTTATCTTACTGCTAGTAGACCAGATATTATGTTTGCTACTTGCCTGTGTGCACGTTACCAAGCCAATCCGAAGGAATCTCACTTGGCTGCAGTTAAACGCATTTTTCGGTATCTGAAAGGTACCATGAATCTGGGTCTTTGGTATCCCAAAGACTCAGGTTTTGATCTAATGGGGTATTCAGATTCTGATTTTGCAGGCTCTAAGATTGATAGGAAGAGCACCACTGGCAGCTGTCAACTCCTTGGTGGCAAGCTTGTTAGTTGGTCTAGCAAGAAGCAGAACTCAGTCTCCACCTCTACCGCTGAGGCTGAGTATGTAGCTGCTGGAAGTTGCTGTGCTCAAATCCTCTGGATGAAGAACCAACTTAGAGACTACAATCAGCTGTACTCTCACATCCCGATTCTGTGTGACAACTCTAGTGCGATAGCCATCGCAAACAATCCGGTGCTACACTCTCGTTCCAAGCACATCGACATTCGATATCACTTCATTCGGGATCACATCTCTAAGGGTGACATCGAGTTACATTTCATCCCTACCGACCTCCAACTGGCGGATCTCTTCACCAAGCCTCTTGACGAAGATCGGTTCAAGTTTCTTATCGGCGAACTCGGTATGTTAAATGTCGATGTCTAGTTTTTTTTTCTTCTCTTCTTAAAAAATCAAAAAAAAAAAAATGAGAAAGAAAAGAAAGAAAATCAAACCAAAAAAAATGAGAGAAAAGAATTTAAAAAAAAAGTGTGAGAAAGGAAATCTCTCTCTCTTTATTTCTTTTTAGCCTTTCTCTCTCCTCTCACTCTTTCTCTCTTTCGGCCTCTTTCTCTCTTCCGGCCTCTTTCTCTCTTCCCTCTTTCACTCCTTCGGCCTCCTCCCCCCTCTACTTCGGCTACCGAAGCCAAACACCCCTCCTCTCTTCGGCCATCTCTCTCTCGGCCCCCCCTCCTCCCTTCGGCTCACTCCAATCGGTAGCCGACCTCCTCCCTCTCCACCGAAAATCAAACCCCCCACCCTCTTCCTCCTTCTTCGGTCCCTAACACCCACCGAACATCCCCCTTATCTCTTCCCACATTCGGCCCACACCACCTAAACCACATTCTTCGCCCCCCCCCACCCACTACCCGCCGAAACCCCAAACCCCCTTACTTCTTCCCATTTTCGGTTTCCCCCCTCCACCGAATACAACACCTACTCACCCCATCCCCCTTGACAACAACAACCCAACACTCCTACTTTTGTTCTTTTCGGCTCACAACCCCCGCCCCATCTTTTCTTCCACACACCGAATCCCCTCCCCCTCTCACTCCCTTTCCCTCCCTCGGCATCCCCTTCTCTCCCTATTCATTCGGCCTCCTCTCGAACATCACCCACCGACCCTAACACTCCCACCGAACCAAACACCCCTCCCCCTCTCTCCCTATCTTCGGTTCCTCTCTCTCTCTACACTCCCTTTTCGGTCTCTCTCTTCTAGCCACCGAAAACCTCACATCCTCTTTACCAATTTCGGCTCCCTCTCTCTACATACACCAAAACTCCCATGCCCTTGCCACCACATACCCAACACCCACCGAAACCTCCCCCTTTTCGGCCCAACCACCACCACACCCACCGAACACCTCCTTATCCCTCCCAATTCTTTCGGATTCCACCCCCTACACCGACAACCCACCATCACCCTTACACCCCTAGGCCGAAGCCTCACCAAACCAACCCCCTCGGCCGACACCCCCTCCCCCCAGTCTCTTACCATTATTACCTACCGTTTTCTACCCCCCTTCTCTCTTTCTTTTCTTTTAATTTCCTGTTAAAAAAAAAGAGCCCCCACAAAAAAATAAAAAAAAATAAAAAATGGGCCACTGAATTTATGAGTTTCTTTGTGTCTTGTAATTTTTCTGAGTGTCAATACCATTTTTTCTCTATGTGTTGGTATCATCATCAAATAGGGGGAGAAAAATTGTTTGGTCTCTAATTGATTTGGTGATGACTCTCCGACCAACACTTATAAAGTCATGAAGACCACCTTGAATAATGCTCTATCTACACCGATCGCCCTCTACTGCCAGGTATGTTCTCCTTCATAATCTCCCGATCTACAATGGGGTGACGCTCGCGACACACCGGTGTCAAAGACTCCCTCATCTGTAGTGGACCCTTCTTCCCCCTCCTTAGTGACGCCGGCTAGCAATAAATCCTCAAACGCTACTGGCACCGCCGCACTTGCCCAAATGGCCATACCACCGAAAGAACCTTCGGCGGTTACCCAGGTCACACCCCATACCTCAGCGGCGACACTCTACCTCCTCCCCTCCCTCTCCTCTCAAGAGGCTGAGGAAGGTTTCAAGGTCCAAGACACCTACTCTACCCACCGGTTCTTCAAAATCGGCAGGTGTTGAAATTTTCCCATCTGGGCCCGGGGACTCTGCTAAACCACCCAAAGCCACCTCCTTTGTATCCTCACAAAAGGACACAATTGTAAAATTGGGGACCCCTATTATTCCCTCATCAACCTTTTCCTTGGTTGATAAGGATGACTTGGACTCCTTCCCTATCCAAGGTGCCTCTTCTCCACCTCACAACCTATCACCCAGGATTCTCAGTCCTGATGCTTCTGCACGATCCAAGGATGAATCTGCCCTTCCAGGAGCAGGTTCGGAGGATCCCGAAAATCTTCTGACTTCTTAGTTAAGAGGGAGTATGAGTTGAGGGGGAGCAACTTACCACTCAAGCTTAAACTCTCCTTTTGCAATGGACTATGTGATCAAATCCACCTGACATTAGTTGAGGGGGAGTATGAATTGAGGGGGAGCATCCAACCACTCAAGTTCAAATAATTCTGGTTACTGCCTTCTGTATCTTTGTATATATATATTTTTTCTTTCTCATTATTTATTCATTGTATTCATTTATTCGTTTGTATAGCTATACTTTTTCTTTCACTATGTAAATGTTTGATATACCAAAAAAAAAGAATGGTCTATGTGAAAAGAACCCAAAAAGAGTAAAGATGGGTCAAAATGAATTTATTCAGTATACTCTTTGTTCTATTCTTTAGTATGGATGTCATCCTTAAATAGGGGGAGATTGTTGGGTCATCTGAAGATTTGAAGATGACCTCCTGATCTTCCATCCTGTAGCATCCTACTTAGAATATGTTTGAGATTCTTTTAGCAGCTTGGTTTCTATACAAATGTTCGGCGAAGTCGAAGATCAACCGAAGAAGATAAAGAAGGAGTACATCTCTCAAAGCGGATTGAAGATAGTCTCTTCAGCCTAAAGCCAAGCATGCCCAAGTGATGATCACCATCGGCCAGGATGGTGTCAATCACATATCTATCAGGAGTATGAAGGTGTTCTCACATCTTCAGGAGCCGAAGATCTCTCAAGTCTTCGGCAGCCGATGATCTCATCTCTCCTTAGAGTATGAAGGTGTTCTCACATCTTCAGGAGCCGAAGATCTCTCAAGTCTTCGGCAGCCGATGATCTCTCCTTAGAGTATGAAGGTGTTCTCACATCTTCAGGAGCCGAAGATCTTTCAAGTCTTCGGTAGTCTATGCTTGAGGAATTCTTTCAAACACATTGTACTTTTATGACAAAGTATATTGTGATATCTTGCATTGACGTGGACCTCATTTGAAGATCAGATAAAGTAAGTTTTGTCTACTACAACATTTTAAGGAAAGGTCTCTACCATCCTCTCTGCAGGTCAACACTTCAAGCCAAAACACCTCAAGACAAAAGGTACATCATGTACCTTGCTGAAGACCTGTGTCCATCCTTTGCTCAACAGGTGTCCCATGCATTTAATGCATGAGGCACTATATATATGGAGGATGCTTCAACATGCAAGACATCCAGCAGAACCAGCTCTACTACCTTCAAGTTCTCTAAGTGCCTAGCAACTTTCTCTCTACGAAGATCTTATTGTTTTCTAAGTGTTTTACAATTGTTCTTCATTCTCTATGTGTAAGATTGTTTGAACAGATCTCATCTGTTCTCTTCCGCAACAATCAAAAGTTTCTATGTGTAATTCTTGATTTCAAATCAATAAGAATTAAATTAAGTGAAAATCTGTGTGTATTGTATTCAACCCCCTCTTCTACAATGCTTTTCTTATTTACTTACTGCTATTTGGGACCAACAAACTATGCAAGGTTGCATGGTGTGCTTCATGAACACGAAGTGGCCAACGAGCCATTGGTCACTACAACAGGTTGTCGCGACTTAAGGCGCGCCCCTTCGCTTTTATTGGTCGCTCATTTGGTGATGACGGTCATGATGTGCAACTCGCATCGTAGGCATCATGAGTCCATGTTTCCTCGTAATTTGTGTTGACCAAAGTTTGACCCAGGAAGGAAAGTTGTTCAGGATGTTGTGCATAGTCACTGACGCAACGTAGGTTTGCGGAAGGATCGACAAGCGTCTAAACCCTTTTGATAACGAGATTACGAAACGTAAAACTCGAGAACTTAAGAGAATACTCTTTAAGAGATTAACTTTATTGAATAATTGAACTTGAAAAACAATTAAACCTAATAGTCCTATTTATAATCTAAAACTAAAGATAACTACGGAATTAAATCTAACCTAATTATAAACCAACTATAAAAGTAATTAAATAATTAATAAAAATAAAACCAAATAATAATCCTAATAATAATTAAAATTAACAATAATTATCCCAAATTAAAATAACTAAAATAAGGAAGGAAATCAATCAGCTCAAAATAATCCGGTATGCAGCGAGACTTGTACCGAGACTTATCTCTCGGTGAAACTTTCGGTAGCTTCTGTTTGCCTCTTTTCCGATTCCAATTTCTGAGCCTCTTTCGAGCTCGTTTTCTTCTTTTCCAAAGATAGAAGAAATCCCATGATAACTCTTGAATTCTCCCTGCATCAGTCACGTAGTACTATCAGTATCGTGAAGAATATTACACCGGTTTTATAGATGGCGATAATTCTGGTATGAAGACCTTCGTGGCTAGAAAACCTTTACCATAAGTGGCTTGCCATAGAGGCTAGGGTTGTCTGCTTTGTCTATCAACTTGGCTTGATCTACTTTCCTTCTTTCCCTTTTAGCAGTTATGGTAGCAATCCTTTAATCTTACATGACTGCTTTCGAAGCTGACAACGTGGAATGAGAAAGATACACATTTAGAAGGGTCGTATTAGGATTGGCCTTAGCGGTTAGGAATACAGGTGGGAACACATTAATAGATAGTTGAACATGGGTGCGATTGTCATTCCCTACTAAATTACTAATAGAAGTCGGAGAGAAGGCTTGATTAGTTGTAATATTTAAACACATCAACGGTACGTCCGCAAAAACTATGGATTTTTTTTTCTTCATGTGATGAAAATTTTATTTACTTTTATTATACAAATTTACTTCTTTAATTTATTTCTTAAATAAATGTAATCACATGTTGGAATGTTGAAATAAACTAAAAAAATAAAAAAACACCAATCAATAAAAAATTAAGAAATAGAATTTATAAAAAACGATTATTAAATAAATATTAATAAATTTATAATTGGTGCTAAATCAAATGAGAACCACAAATATGTTACAAACATGTGAGAACCGATATAAAAATATTTTTTACATGATATATTTTCACCAAATGCTTGGATTTAAGATACTGCTTCACATATATTTGTTTCATAATAATATGATAGTTTCACATGTATTTGTTTCACCACTTGAATATTTTTTACGTGTATTTTTCATTTCACTAGGTGAATCAAAATTTAATTTTCACGTGTAATCTTTTCATAAGGTGAACAAAAACATATATGAAACAATAACTTAAATCATAGGTTTTGATGAAAAAAAAGTCAAGTAAAAAATCTTTTTATATCGGTTCTCACAGGTTTGTAACATATTTGTGATTCTCATTTGATTTAAATTATATATATATATATATATATATATATATATATAGCAAGGATCATTTGTTAACCATACATTTCTTGTTAACTTTATGAACTTTGCTCAACCAATAGGATTGCAAGATTAAGTGATGTTTAATTTATTTTGATATTTAATGTAAAAGGGTACAAAAGTCATTTTCTAAATAACCAATTTTCATTAATTATATTGGGCAGTTACAAGATTCAAGTTTCCATAGTTTTATTGTAGGTTACAATTGTAGAATTTTGTCCATTTTCATCAAAATTTTGAAATCAAATCATTATTATTATAGTTTTTCCGGTTCATTTGTTTGATAAAATCGTATAGTTGTTTTCCAGAAAATTTTCCGCTATTTTCCTTAAATCGTAAAAGAATGAACTCTAATCGTATAGTCGTTCATCCATGTGCACCATAGTTTTTTCAAAAAATGAACTCTAATGAACCACAATGTACACCATAGTTTTTTTCAGAATAATGTGTTCATTAGTATGCACCATATTTTTTTTTCAAATAATGAACATGAACACTAATGAATCATTGAAATCAACTTGTACGTTATGATGTATTCTAGCGTATGTTGACATAACAAACCTCGGATAAACATATGTGAACACTAAAATACAAACACAAGAGCACCTCATTATTTGTTCAAAATTACAATTTTTAAAATAAATTCAATTGGAAGAAACATTAATTGAAAGATAATAAAGTCATAATATTTCATTGATTTTTTTCCCAAAATACCCTTATCACTATGGTTCATTCCCCATTTTTCTTCAATTCTACATTTAATAAGACTTTTGAAAAAATTTCAATTTCAACCATTGATATCAAAGATCAATGGCTTGGATTGGTTCATAAAGTTAACACAAAAAATATGGTTAACAAATGAACTTGACCACATATATATATATATATATATATATATATATATATAGAGAGAGAGAGAGAGAGAGAGAGAGAGAGAGAGAGAGGGTCGTTCATTTGCTAACCAAACTATTGGTGCTAACCATGCTAACCCATCTAGACCGTTGATTATTTAGATCAATGGTTAACAATTAATGACAATTTTAATTTTATAAAAAAAATAAAAACGTTATGAAATTAATGTGCATAACCGCATAGGGTCAAAATTGTAAATTTGCATATCCATTAATTAAATAAACACAAAAGAAATAAGCTAAAAATTAGGGCAATTTTAAATTACCCCACAAATTTCTCAACAGTTTCATCTTCTCCCCACCACAACCACACCCAAAACCTCCCACTTCGCCCGCCGGAAAATCACCCAACAAACGGAAGAACACCACCGCCGCCGGCGGTCCAAACGAAAGAACACAACTCAGCAAACGAAAGGTGATCGCACAAGATGTCAATGTCGAAGACATCGAAGTATTTCAAAACCCAACAAATTTCAAAACCCATCAAAACGATTTTATTTCGATAAATTGTACAATCTTATGGTTTTTTTGTTTGGAGTCCCATTCTTCTGGAATTTTGAATGTTAAATAATGCAACCTATGGATTCAAATAATAATTATTATGGTGCATATATGCATTGTTATGTATTTGTGGATGGTCTCTGCATATGAGCATGTTTTATTGAAAATTGAAAGTGCATGTATGCATTGTTATGGATTTCTGCATATAGGCATGGAAAATAAAACTATGTTTGGAATCTGTGCGTATAAGCATATTTTATTGAATTTTGAAAGTGCATGTATGTATTGTTGTGGATTTTTGCACATAGATAACTACTTTTATAATTTTGTATATCCATATGTGCATTGTTTGGTAATTGTGCATATGAGAATATGGTAAGAAATTATCATTAGGAGTTGTGCATATGAGCATATGTTCATGTAGGTTGAAAGTTATTGGATGCTTAAAATTAGGTAGAAGATAACTTCCATATTAACTTGATAGACATCAAATTTTAATTTAAAAATATTACATTTAAAGAATAGATAATTACCATAACAAACTCCTCAAAATATGGAATGAGATTGATAGACATCAAATTTTAATTTAAAAATATTACATTTAAAGAATAGATAATTAACATAACAAACTCCTCAAAATATGGAATGAGATTGGATGGGGCGTGAATTGGTAAATACCAATATTGCCCTTTGATATTTAAAATCATTAATCGCATGACATAATCTCTAGGAAGCTTTTGATTGGTCGAAAATTGGTTCGCACGATTAACACCAATGTCGTGGTCAGCAAATGAAGGGGACCCTATATATATATATATATATATATATATATATTGGTAGAATATTTTTAGGGTTGAGATTATCTAATAGGATGATCCAACGGTTGAGATGAAAGAAAAGATTGTGATAGAGGAGTTTCTCCCATTCCCCGACGCCAAGTGGTCCTGTGGCCAACCTTAGCTGCCTGCAGCTGCAAAACACCTCAGTTCTTTGTCTCTCTTCACTACCAAAAGAATCTATAAAAATAAATAAATATTAAAAAAAACCGTTTTAATCCCACTTATAAATTTTACCCTTTTGATTTGAATCCATTTTAATAATTGGATCATAAATCAGGATGTGTAGAAAGTTATCTGATTCATTTTAGAATCGATCGATCATAAGAGTTGAGTTTCGGTGAGAATGAAAGTTATACTGAGAAAATGGTAAAAAGAAATTTCACCTTTGGATATACATTATGCACCGAGATGAGATGCACATGATTAATCCCCGTATCAAACGTGATTCACGAATGAGTTTGAGATTAAAAGTGATCAATGGTTAGATCCCTTCTTACTTTCTTACCTTCTCACTTTAACTTTTCTTCTCACACGAACCTTCATCTCGACCATACCATAATTGGATATGCTATTACAATTGGATCTGATCTGATTTGATCCATAATTTCAATATCTAAATTGGAGCGGTTGGTTCTTGGATTGTAGTTCATAATCTAATAAAACTGAACCGATTCAATCAATTACTGTACAGTTACTCATCCAATTATCTTCTAATTACAATTCAACTATCATCCAATTAATAAATAAGTATAATTAATTATTATTTTTATGATATTCTATTAGATAATATTTTAATGTTGTGCTTTTTAATAAATTTGAAAAATATTTGAATAATGATGGATTAATTGGTTTAAAATTTTATAAAAATATTGGATAGATCCAAGCTAATCCAACGGATAACCGATAGTATTTTCTAATGGATGAAACCAATCCAATCTATCATTCATTGTATTGGATTGGATCTGTTATCCAATGCTAATTAGATTGGATCAGACAACAAAATTCAATGAATGATTAAATCGGGTCATATCCATTTTCAACTCATGAACATCCCTAATTGTAAATATTCGGTTTTGAAACATTAATCAAATGTTAATTAAAGGAAAATTTGATGTGATTTAATAGTCTAATTTTTATGTTTTAGGATTTATATTTTGATTTTTATCTTCACTGTCACTCATATGCGGATTTTTACAGACATTCATTCAATTTCACATGCATTAATTTTTTAAAGTTTTAGTCATGATGATAAAAATAGGTCAACGAAAAATAGTTGACCGTAATTAATTGAAGGTAGATGAAGGTTTTGTCTTACATGCTACTTTCTTATTCTCATACGATCCCAATATATATATATATATATATATATATATACTATATTATAAAAAAGATATAAAAAACTCTTAATTACAATATTTTTAAGCACAAATTACAACTAATTAAAGCCAATTACTTAATTTACAATTTCATAATGCTTTGGTACAACTTATATTTTATTATAAAGATGTAATTTATTTTACTTTTACTTATGATCTGTTTATAGAGATAATGATAAATTATTTTGTTATGTTATTATATTTAAAATTATTGATAGTATATTTTAATAAAAAATAAAACTGATAGTTTATCTCATAGTGTTTATCCTGTATTTAATATGTTTATTTGCAGTTAGTGATACAAATAAAAATATGAGACTTTAATAAGTTATAATTATTTTTCATTAACTTGTAATTTTGAATTTTAATTAATATATCTATACTATATTATAAAGCATTTAAGCTAAACTCTTAAAAACTAATTTTTATGCATTATAACTTAAAATCCAAAAGTACAAATTGATTAAACATAAGTACAACTTATAAAAGCTCAATGTTTGAATTCGTGTAACTAACTGCAGATAAGCACTTATTTTTATTTTCTAAAATATCTAAAAATTTTAACTATTGATATAACTAACCGATAAATATAAGAAAATTCGAGATAAAACACCTTATTTTTATTGAAGTATGTTATCTTTTTAATTTTAAATATAAAAAAACTTAAATATAGTTATCATTTAAATTAAACATTTTTTGACCCGTAACAAAATACTTTATTATTATTTTTTATAAAAAAAACATAATTAAACTAAACTAAAATATATTTTTGTTTTAAATCTAGGTTTCTCAAAATCGTAAAATAAAATTAAAAAAACTAACAAAAAGTATGAATAATGATCGAGGGTTCGAGTTCTAAATTTCAGAAACCCGCTGCATTGCGAGAGTATACACACATATACATATATATATGTGTGTGTGTGTGTGTGTGTGTGTGTGTTGGGGGGAGGGGAGAGGGTTCAAACAAGAATACCCTCAATTTATGAAAACACAATAATAGATCTCAAACGTCAGATGAGAGGATCCAACATAAAAACCACCCACTATTTTTGAAATCGAAAATAATCAAAATATACTAAAAATTGTAAAACAAATTATACCAGTATTCTCGTAGTTTGAGAGTGTTAATACATAGTTTTTGAATACTTTAATATCAATGGGGTGTTTGAATGTGCGTGTTTTAGGTAATTATTTGATTATTATGACTTTAAAGGTTGTAATAAAATCATTTTAGAGTGTTTCAATAACTTCTGTTTAGGATTATCTGATTATTTAGGGGGTCAAATGTTTAGTTTAATACTATACAGACAACAAAATTGATTATTGAATGACATAGTAAAATATGCACTACTCGTCTGCAGCGCTCCTACTATACTGGTCCTAGGATTATCACAAGGAGTAAAATGTATTATCCCTACTACCAACAGGTGGGTGATGTTCGGGATCAAAAATCAGACCTTTACCCACCCCCTTACCACTATGGTATATGTAACACCCTCAAATTTGGTAAGAACAACTAATAAATTTTTCGATATAACATCAAATGAAAGACAACATCTCTTCCTACAAATAAAAACCCAATATGACTCAAATATAAAATTCAATAAATAACCTTGACAGATACAAACTCCAATGATATACGAGGACTAAATTGAAGTCGGGTGTTACTCAACCCCAAATACAGTTGCTCTCCTTAACCTAGTGCGGAAGACTTCATCGAGCTATTCACTCCTCGGGTAGACAACTAGTACTTCTCTCTTCCCTGTGTTAGTAGAACTATTCTCAACCTTGACCTGTTGCACATGCCGACAAATAAAAATGTTAGACTAATGCCTAGTGAGTTCAAGAGTTTTACAATATGGATAATTATATTACTAAAAGGGAAGAATACAACTTAAATCATAGTCTTTCAAAATGATTCACTTTAAGTATGTAAACGACTCGTTCTCCAATAATATGCATTTTCAAAGATGAACACCTCAATACAAAACATTCTTTATAAAATAATGCATCCCAAAATCACTCAACAAGAGTAGAATCGACTTCCAATTTATGAAAACATAAATAACATTGCATATCCCGAAACACCCAAGACACGAGTGGGACCCAATACTTGTAACACGCTAAAATTTGGGTAAAATAAAACTTAAAATTTCTGCAATATAACGCCTAAAATAAGACGAATCCAAAACCTGTAATTGTACTGACTAAAACCCAACAGAGTCGGGGTAGTTCAAAAATGAAGTAGCGGAATACATAAGACATATACATGACAACCTATTCAATATAGAATAATTAACAACTAGATTAAAGTGGGTGTCACTACGACTTCAAAACGCTCTTCCTCTTTTCCCCAAGATTATGCCCGGTCCATGGAGGAATCCTAGGTGCGATCCCGACCGATCAAGACATCTTACTCGCACCGCTAACGGAACCTGTGAACCATTTAAACATGAACACAAGTGTTAGAACGAAGTCTATTGGTTGATATACCGATACCCATTAATATGCAAACAAGTACAATAATTAGATGTTACCGGCTCCCAATGCGTGGAGGTCAAAGCCAAACCTCCCAATAGGGACAATGTAATTTCCTGTACAAAAGAATACACAAATATCCTCCATATAAAGCGGGTGACCCGCGATCTAGATTGGATTTCACCGTCCGCCCGGTTCTAGTTCCCATGCCGCGCCGGACATCACAATCCTCAAACCCTCTTTGCCTCTAGTGCTTACCCCGTCGGGTTACACCTCAAGGTCTTACAGGCAAGGGTGCCTATCCAATCTAGCCGAGTGTACAACTAAGGGACTTGCGCCCCCTATTGTCTACTCAAAATGCCCAACGGCAATAACCATGCAATAACCATGCATACCATCTAAATCCTCGTGCACAAGGAAATAGATATAAGACTCCCAACAAGAATTATGAACAATTATAGATGACAATCTTCATGCAAACATATTATTGGCCCAAATAGTGTGATCATGCTTGATACATATTCACCATAAGAAACTACATCTCATTTAATCACATACAAAACCCCAACTAGTATAGTGACCCTAACTGCTGATAAGAATTTAGCCATTTGACATTTCCTTATGTATAGACGTAGACCTTCTCCATAATTTACCCCTTTTCTATAAGACTTGTAAATAACACTCTTCCACATATTTAAACACTTCCACCAACCCCCAAAACCTCATTTATTGAAGATAGCAAAACCCTAGTTTTTAGGACAACTTCATGCATTTCATATATTTCATATAAGCAAGTAATGGTGCAAGTATGCATGTTCACAAGTTAAGAAAACTTACTTAGATTGCTCCAATATCCCAAACCCTAGATGGTTCAAGGAGATGAGAAGTAGGTGAGGAGAAACCTTGGTTCACCAAATGGCTAGAACTTGACTACCAAAGGAGAGAAACCCTAGGTTAGCATTTAATACACCCAACAAGATTCTAGAGAGGATTAAATGTTGAAGAGATTGAGTTTTGAGGTGAAGATATCTTACCTAGCAAAGAGAAATCGGCTGCCTTCAGAACCCTAAATGAAATAAATGAACCCCACACTAGAAATCAGACATTTAAGGCTAAATCCCCCGTCGACGATTGTGACATCGCGATAGTGACAGGGCACTATCGCCAGTCACTATCGCCGAGGATGTACCGCGGCTCCCACGACTCCCGCGATTGTGACACGCGAGAGTGACCCTGGCATTATCGCCGGGCACTCTCGCCGAAGGTGTACCGCGGCTATCGAACCCCCGCGATTGTGCCCTCCGCGAGAGTAACCATGGCACTCTCGCCAGACTGCTCTTCCCTCCAAAATTCGACGTTTTTCCATAACGCACTCACGAGCAAACTTTGACGATAAAAGCTGAACAAAACCAGATATATATATTACAATATAAAATTACCAATAGTCCAAAATTCGGGGTGTTACAATCCTCCACCCCAAACCTGAGTTGGGTAGTTCTTTTCATGCTCCTTCAATTGCCTGGATGCATAAGCTATTACCTTGCCCCTTTGCATCAAGACACACCCCAAACCCATCTTAGACGCATCGCTGTAGACTACAAAG
Source organism: Arctium minus (assembly GCA_954870635.1). Classification (NCBI taxonomy): domain Eukaryota; kingdom Viridiplantae; phylum Streptophyta; class Magnoliopsida; order Asterales; family Asteraceae; genus Arctium; species Arctium minus. Next base: position 1,527,115 of record OX941094.1, on the reverse strand, counting down.
TCTTCTGTCCCCTCGGGTAGAGATAAGATTGGCGCTTCACACAATTTCCTTTGGAGGCCCCGAAAAGCTTGCTCTTGCTTCTCGGTCCAAAGGAACTTCACGTTCTTCCTTGTCAGAGATGTCAACGGTGAGGCGATCTTGGAAAAATCTTGGAAAAATCTTCTATAGTAACCGGCTAAACCCAAGAAACTCCGGATTTCCGTAGGACTTTTCGGCGGTTCCCAATTCATCATAGCCTCAATCTTTGATGGGTCCACCTTTACTCCCTCACTTGACACCACATGACCCAAAAACTGGACCTCTCTTAGCCAAAATTCACACTTGGAGAATTTGGCATAGAGTTTCTCGTCTCTTAACACCTCTAACACTTCTCGGAGATGTCGCTCATGCTCTTCATCGTTCTTCGAGTACACCAAGATATCATCGATGAACACTATGACCGACTTGTCTAGGAAAGGTCGGCAAACACGGTTCATCAAATCCATGAATACCGCCGGCGCGTTGGTTAGCCCGAAGGGCATAACCAAGAACTCGTAGTGACCATATCGGGTTCTAAATGCGGTCTTGGAAATGTCTTCTCCTCGAACTCTAACCTGATGATAACCCGATCGAAGGTCGATCTTTGAGAAACATCCGGCTCCTTGCAGTTGATCGAAGAGGTCGTCGATTCGAGGTAAAGGATACTTGTTCTTCACGGTTATCTTGTTCAACTCCCGATAGTCGATGCACATCCGCATCGATCCATCCTTCTTCTTGACGAAGAGTACCGGAGCTCCCCAAGGCGAGGAACTCGGCCTCACGAATCCCTTCTCCAACAACTCTTGAAGTTGTGACATCATTTCTTACATTTCGGTCGGAGCAAGACGGTACGGTGCGCGGGCAATCGGCGCTGCCCCCGGGATTAAATCGATTCGAAACTCCACCTGGCGGTCGGGTGGCAAACCCGGAAGATCGTCAGGAAAGACGTCTGGGTACTCACTAACGACTCGAACATCTTCGATCTTTTTCTTCTCTGCTTTGGCATCCAACACGTAGGCAAGGAATGAAGGGCAATTCTTCGCAAGACACTTACTTGCCTTGATGGAAGAAATAAGAGCCACCTCACCCTTACGCTTCTTCCCGTAGACAAAGACGAACCCTCCGCTTGAAGTCGGTAATCTGATCATCTTCTTTGAACAACAGATCTCCGCCTTGTGATATGACAACCAGTCCATTCCGATCACCACATCGAAACTCCTGATTGCCATAGGGATTAGGTCTACAACGAACAACTCCCCACCAATATCTAGCTGACACTTTTCCAACGCTTCCCGCAATAACACTTGTTCCCCATTTGCTGTCTCTATTACTAAGGCATTGCTAAGAGTATGAGAGGGCACGTTCAATTCTTTGCAAAAGTCAAGAGACACAAAAGAGAAATTCGCACCAAAATCAAATAGCACCTTAGCAGCAAGTGAGTTGAGTAGAAACGTACCCGACACCATGTCGGTGGTTTCCTTCGCTTCGTCTCTGGTCATTTGGAAGGCTCTCCCTTGAGCTTTGGGGACGACTTCCCTCTTTGGTTGAATTGGTGGGTTTCCTCCTCTAGCTCCACCCCTTAGCTTGGGGCAATCCCTCCTAATGTGCCCTGGTTCCTTGCATTCGAAACAAAGTGTCCCCGACATGGGACAACGCAAACTTGTGTGACCCGGCTTATTACACTTGTAGCACGTGATTGGTCGGGGTTTGGAGTTGCAAGGACCAAAATGCTTGCTTTTGCACTTGGGACACAAATTCGCCTCTTGGCGATCATCAAAGTTTCTAGCGTTCGGTTGGAACTTCGGTCGCTTGAAGGAGCTCGGCGGCACTTAGCTCTTCCTCTTTTCTGCGGCCTTCGACTTCTCTTCCTTGTCTCTAGCGTAGACTCTTTCCAGTACTTTGGCTTCCTCAATGATATCTCGTAGATTTGTAGCTTTCGAGTTTTGGACTCGGTTTCCCATATCCGCGGGTAGGCCCTTCAGATAGGCCTTTATCTGTTCCTTCTCGGTCGGGGCCACATGCCCCACAAGATTTAGTTTCTCCATGAAAAGACGGGTATATTCCCTCACCGTCAGATCCCCTTTCTTTAGTGCTCGAAACTCTTCCTCGATCAGATCCATTTCGTTTTCATTACAGTATTCTTCCATAACCTTCTTCTTGAAGGTGGCCCATGACATCTTTGCTAACACGGCTTCCCCTATGGTTGCGGTGTGGACGTCCCACCATATTAAAGCCGCACCCCGAAGCATTTGGGAACCAAAATTCACCTTCTGATTCTCATCACATCCGCAAGCCCGGAAGGCCTGTTCCGTCTCCCTCAACAATTTCATACAAGCTATGGGATCGTCGGCCCCGACAAAATCTGGCGGTTTACACCCCATGAAGGACTTATACGAACAACCCTTTCCTGTTTGCCCTGTCGCTAAGACCACCACTCCCTCAGTACGGTTCTCACCCCCGGTACCACCCGAGCCAGCTACTGCGTTCTCTGCCACCACCTCTGGCCTCCGAAGACTGGCATCTCTGTCTTCTAACATTTTCAGGAATGCTTCTTGTTGTTTTTCCATGGCCGATGTTACCAATTGCATAACACTGGCCACCATGTCAGCTTGCGGGTTTGCATCCTGAATGACCGGACTTGTGGATGCTAGTTCCACTCTAGGTATGATTTCCTCCAGTCCGGTAAATATCGGCGGCATGCCGGGAGGAACCACATTTGCCACTCGAATCACGGGGTTCGGGTTAGATGAAATATCCTCAGGCACCTCTCCCTCGTTCGGTGGGCGACTCCGAGTATTTACCATTTCGGATCTGCCACACAAGAAGTAAGGAGATAGAAATAAGCACCACTAAAATACACAAGAACATACTCGTACGGTCCATTGGTCATCATAATCATAGTAATTCAAGTACGTTCACGTAATCATACATTCATAACGACAGTAGCTAATTGAAATTATGAACATACACTACATAAAAATTCTCGCTGCCACTTTTACAATTCCCAACGACGTAGTTTCTGTCGACTCTAGGGTCGTCCCATCTTAGAATTTCTACCCAAAGCTCACAGTTCATAGGTTAATAGTCTCAGCTTAAGTCTAGGCATCGTGTCTACATACCTAGTTCACTTAAACTAGAGCTCTGATACCAACTTGTAACACGCTAAAATTTGGGTAAAATAAAACTTAAAATTTCTGCAATATAACGCCTAAAATAAGACGAATCCAAAACCTGTAATTGTACTGACTAAAACCCAACAGAGTCGCGGTAGTTCAAAAATGAAGTAGCGGAATACATAAGACATATACATGACAACCTATTCAATCTAGAATAATTAACAACTAGATTAAAGTGGGTGTCACTACGACTTCAAAACGCTCTTCCTCTTTTCCCCAAAATTATGCCCGGTCCATGGAGGAATCCTAGGTGCGATCCCGATCGATCAAGACATCCTACTCGCACCGCTAACGGAACCTGTGAACCATTTAAACATGAACACAAGTGTTAGAACGAAGTCTATTGGTTGATATACCGATACCCATTAATATGCAAACAAGTACAATAATTAGATGTTACCGGCTCCCAATGCGTGGAGGTCAAAGCCAAACCTCCCAATAGGGACAATGTAATTTCCTGTACAAAAGAATACACAAATATCCTCCATATAAAGCGGGTGACCCGCGATCTAGATTGGATTTCACCGTCCAGCCCGGTTCTAGTTCCCATGCCGCGCCGGACATCACAATCCTCAAACCCTCTTTGCCTCTAGTGCTTACCCCGTCGGGTTACACCTCAAGGTCTTACAGGCAAGGGTGCCTATCCAATCTAGCCGAGTGTACAACTAAGGGACTTGCGCCCCCTATTGTCTACTCAAAATGCCCAACGACAATAACCATGCATACCATCTAAATCCTCGTGCACAAGGAAATAGATATAAGACTCCCAACAAGAATTATGAACAATTATAGATGACAATCTTCATGCAAACATATTATTGGCCCAAATAGTGTGATCATGCTTGATACATATTCACCATAAGAAACTACATCTCATTTAATCACATACAAAACCCCAACTAGTATAGTGACCCTAACTGCTGATAAGAATTTAGCCATTTGACATTTCCTTATGTATAGACGTAGACCTTCTCCATAATTTACCCCTTTTCTATAAGACTTGTAAATAACACTCTTCCACATATTTAAACACTTCCACCAACCCCCAAAACCTCATTTATTGAAGATAGCAAAACCCTAGCTTTTAGGACAACTTCATGCATTTCATATATTTCATATAAGCAAGTAATGGTGCAAGTATGCATGTTCACAAGTTAAGAAAACTTACTTAGATTGCTCCAATATCCCAAACCCTAGATGGTTCAAGGAGATGAGAAGTAGGTGAGGAGAAACCTTGGTTCACCAAATGGCTAGAACTTGACTACCAAAGGAGAGAAACCCTAGGTTAGCATTTAATACACCCAACAAGATTCTAGAGAGGATTAAACGTTGAAGAGATTGAGTTTTGAGGTGAAGATATCTTACCTAGCAAAGAGAAATCGGCTGCCTTCAGAACCCTAAATGAAATAAATGAACCCCACACTAGAAATCAGACATTTAAGGCTAAATCCCCCATCGGCGATTGTGACATCGCGATAGTGACAGGGCACTATCGCCAGTCACTATCGCCGAGGATGTACCGCGGCTCCCACGACTCCCGCGATTGTGACACGCGAGAGTGACCCTGGCATTATCGCCGGGCACTCTCGCCGAAGGTGTACCGCGGCTATCGAACCCCCGCGATTGTGCCCTCCGCGAGAGTAACCATGGCACTCTCGCCAGACTGTTCTTCCCTCCAAAATTCGACGTTTTTCCATAACGCACTCACGAGCAAACTTTGACGATAAAAGCTGAACAAAACCAGATATATATTACAATATAAAATTACCAATAGTCCAAAATTCGGGGTGTTACAATACTCCACACACAAAATTATGGACAATAATCCACCCATAAAAGACATCACCGAAAACATAAATATAAAAGACCCAGCCCGAAGACAACACCTTTCGGTGACGGGGGAGACCCGACTCCATATAATGTGACGGACACAAAGTAAGCCACACATTATGTTATTAATACCATTTACATGGTTATATCGGTATTAAGTATCGAGCTCGGCAACTTTCAGCGTACACCCATAGATACTTGCACGGAGGACTTACACCATACCGTTGAAGCCTAACCGCACCGCAATGGGGAAACTAGCATTCCACCATTGGACAAAATAATTAAAGTATCGAGCTCGACATCTTTCAGCATACACCCATAGATATTTGCACGAAGGACTTACATCCCAATCCGATGCCTAACGTGTCACAATGTGGAAAACTAATCGTTCCATCATCGGACAAATTGATTAAAGTGCTCATGGATCCATAGCAGACATGGCTAAAACATTACATGACCCCAAATTGAATGACACACACACTCAAAATATGTAAAACTTCAATAATCATAAATGTGACCAAAGCTCTACATTGAACTATCAAAATTGGACAAATGTCTCTAAAACCCAATCGTAAGCAAATATCGAGCCACATGCTCAAACAACCCAATGACTCATTGTCAAAAGCAAATAAATGCACTAAAACGCACTCGACCAATGTTTATGCACACCCGTGCTCCAAAGTACGCGACCAAACTCCAATACAACTTAAAATAAGACAGGTCGTTTCCCAAAAAAGGTTATACCCTTGACCTCTTTTTAAAACGTCTCATAACACGAACTATGCATATTTCCAACAAACACTAAAAATGCATTTTTACCGAGAAATCTCCATTTTTGTAATAAATTATTTAAAACACTCCCATTTATGGATTATTTATCAAGATGTCCAAAAGTCCCAAATATGGGTATTTTACAATGTTTATAAAGCTAAACACTTCAATTAATCACAAGTTACCAAATAACTTAACAATTGATAATCTCATGTAAAACACATAAATACTTTAAAATAAACATTTTGGCAAATACAACGTTTTCATAAATCAACTTGAACTCATCTTGCTAGATTTAGGCTAAATCTAGATTTTACCCCATTTTGAGTTTCCTTGAAGAAACTTGAATCCTCAATCAAAACCTCCAAAACCTAGATCCATAGATATCCAACCATAAATCCACGTATCCAAGTGTTTAGAATCATTCCCCAAATATCTTATATCCAAATCTCCATTTTGGCCAAAAACCCTAATTTGACCTAACTTTTCTCAAAATCTTCCAAACCGAAATCGAAGAAATAAAACACTAAGATATCATCAATGAAACATTTATATCTTATAATGAGGTTTAGAAATGGAGAGGATAAACTTATCATTTAGGTTTTGGTGAAAACCTAGAAAACCCTAAAATGGAGCTTGAAGTTGAAGATGAAGATGGAGATGGTGAACTCTTGGTCGTAGCTTCCAATCTACCACTCGATGATGGTTTACCTCCATAATACCCAAGGATTTGAGCCAAATATGACCCAAAATCGCCACATACATTTTAGGTTTGTTCTAGAGAGAGTTTGGGAAGAAGAGGAAAGTGAAAAATGAAGAAAAATGCTGAAATCCGATTTTTATCAGCAGGTCCTCCCCCTGGTGCTACAATGACACGCGACTATGACACGGTCATTATCGCGTGTCATAGTCACACACTTTGTGCCACATTGACACGCGACTATGACAGGGTCATTGTCGCGTGGCATAGTCGCACCAAGTGTCCCGTGGGCATTCCAACTTGTGCGACTATGACCGTGCAACTATGACATTGTCATAGTCACCGGGCATTATAGTCGGACCCTTTCCAAGCCCCGAAACCCGACTTTTTCAACGCCAACACTCCTGATACTCTTAGGGACTTTAAATAATGCTTTCCCAACAATAATACCACCATTTCCAAGCTGTAAAAACGTCCGGGTGACTTTACTTACCGAAAATTACGGGTGTTACAGTATATCAACGGGGGCTTGCCATCAACCAACGTATATTCAATTGACTAAGAAGCTAATTGTTTGGCTGCTATCTTCAGGGCCATCATGAAATTAGTACATTTGTAAATAAGTTGACCCAGATAAGTTGTTTGTTTTTCTTTCGATTGAAACATATAGGCATTCTGGAATACGATAACTTAATATGACAATATCTACATGGTGACTTTTCCGATTAACCTTGATGACTAGCTCAATTGGCAAATAAAGGCTAGGCATTGGATCTCCTGCCTATAGGTCGCTAGTTCGAGTATCATAAGGAATAATGTGGATTTTCTTAGCTGTTATCTTTAGGGTCCCGTGGAATTAGTCGAGGAGCGCACAAACTGACACGTACGCCACGGTTAACAAAAAAAAGATATTTGTTTTTCTTTGTACTCAGACGTACATGTATTCTGGAACAAAATAACCAAATATGAGTATACAAGAGTATCTACATGGTGACTTATCCAATTAAGTTATGTTCCAACAATTGTTTAAAGAATAAAAAACAATATTTTACCTATGTTCTTAATATATTCAAGTTTTTAACTTACTATTACATACAGTTTTCTAAAATTTTAACATTTAGGCTTCATAAAATTAACCGATAAGCATGTTCAATTATATGATAAGTGTTGAGTATTACTAATACGATAGAATACTCCATAAATTGTAAATTTCCTAAATGATGAATTATGTATTTGAGCAAAATGTCACGTCCCGCTTGAAGGTTCTCCGAAAATCCGAGACATTACGGGTCAATCAAGTGGATGGAGGAACTTTGGTGATGGTTTAAAAAGAGCCAAACAAGGATCAAGAGGGTCAAAGCATTGTCTAGAAGGATCCACACCTTTCAAGGGCTTATGTTACTAGAACCTTCCTTGTAATATCTAGTAGAATAATCTAGGCTAGCGGTGGGATTCAAGACCATCTCCCATAGAATTCGAACTTGAACCTGTTGTGTATTTGAGCAAAATTGTTCTACCTTTTTGTCTACGGGTGTGCTACCTGAACCAATAATGAGGTGTTGTCCCAAAACTCGAATGCTCAAAATCCGAAAATCTAAAATCCGACTTTTGGGAGGGGTATTTGGATTAAGGTTATATTTGATTTTTAACCACCGACCTGTTCAAAAACCCGAAATATGTATATATATATACATATATTATTTTTTTAATATTATATAAATATTTTTATTTATCTAATTACCTTTCGACAATCTTAAATCCTAGTCGCCACTCGCCATACTCTTTTCTAATTTCTAAACGTAATATTGACTTCATCAATCCTCTTTATTGATTGACTTCATCTTCAAAATCAATTGAATATATATATATATATATATATATATATATATATATATATATACAAACACACACACGTATGTAGGGTTGAGTTTCAGTGATAAAGAAAGTTATGGTGATAAGGATGAGAAAAGATCTCCACCCTTGGATCAATCCTAATTGAAGATCAACACTAATGAGATACACCAGATCAATTCCCTTTTAAAGTGCAATTCTGGGTTGTTTTGAGATTAGAAGTGATAAAGGTCCAAATCTCTTATTATGCTTTTCACTTTAACTTTTTTTCTCCCACGATCCTTCATCTATATATTAGCCAATTATATATATTTAGGAGACATATTCAGTTAGGATTGTATTGTATCCATTCCTATTTTATCTCCACAATCAGTGGTTGTATTGCTTTGTATTTCTCCCTATATATTGGGGATTGTTATTCTATGGAGATCATCGAATCATTATACCATAACCACTATTATGGTATCAAAGCCATAAACAAACCCTAAAAATCATGTAGCACCTACCTTTTTCGATCAAAGCTACGGCTTTGCCGATCACCCATCACCGTTTCTCTTCTCCATGGCCAATAACGATTCTGGATTAGGCGAGGTGAAGGCCACGACCTTGCACCCCGAGTACACTGTAACGAATGTTCAAACAAAGATTCGAACCCTGGATGGCACTAAGGTTACCTATTCCTCGTTGAGTAAGTTGTTCCGTCTCCATGCTAAAGCCTACAATGTGCTCGATCACATTGACGGGACTCTTGTACCGGTTGAAACCGATCCTGTTTATCATAAGTAGGTGGATAACGATGCTCTAGTCCTACAATGGATCTATAGCACCTTATCCGATGAATTAATGTTCCAAATCTTAGAGAATGACACCATGGCTCAAGTTGCATGTGTTGGTCCCGAAGGTGCTTAACAAGTTTGTAGAAGGGGGGGGGGGGTTGAATACAAACACAAAATTTAAAGTTTAATAAATTGTTTATTGATAAATCAAATACAATTTACAAGTTTGTTGCGGAATAAGATTAAGACAGACTCAATCTAAACAAACTTAAGAAACACTAAGATGGTTGCACAAGAAATTCAGAGAAAGGAGGATTAAGAGATATAGAAAACAAAGGTTTCTATTTGGAGTTCAAGGATTGAGCACCCCCTCAGATGGAGGGGTGAACTTCCTATTTATACCCTATGCATTAAATGCATGGCAGGGCACTTTACACGTGGCGTTTACTGATTGGATTAGAATGTCTGACTTTAGGAGACATGCTTTCGGCCGGATCATGAACAGTGTAGTTGACAGAGTTGTTGTACGAATTGTGGCAGAGGCATGTCCGTTCTGACACATCATACTGAGTTGTGCAAGGTTAGACAAAAAGAAACTTGAGGTATAAGCTAAGTGATCATTCAATCGCTGAATATCTCTTTCAGCAGAGATATCAAGAGTTCAGCGATCGCTCAAGCTTTACTCATGTTCCTTCGCGTATAAGTAGAGTTGTCTTTGCTTCACTGATATCCGCATCAGGTCACTAGTAGACTTCTCTTTGTTCATCAGCTTCGTCTTCGATTCAGCTATGAACATCTGTTGACGCGAGACTTGTCTTCAGGGATTACGTTACTGTTTACATCAGAACTATCAGCGATAACTGAACAGACTCAGTTTGATCACTGATAGTGAAACACTAATACATATTAAGTGTTTGAGAAAGACTATCAGCGATAACTGAACAGACTCAGTTTGATCGCTGATGGTGAAACACTAATACATATTAAACGTAATTTTCACTAAGTATAGAAAATGGTCGTTATCAAATCACTGAGAGAGCTTGGATCAACAATCTCCCCCTATTTGATAATGACAAAGTAACTGAAGAAAATTACTTTATAATTCAAAATGATGGAATAATCAGGACTCATAACATACATGTCCCAATTACTATTTTGAGGGATCTTTTACAGTACTGATAGTGTTAAGTACTTCACTGAAATTCTCATTAATCCAAGAAAAAAGATTACAAGGTATGAAAATTACAAGTACAAGTGATGTATTAACTGCTGTAAGTTAAACTAATAGATTACAAGAAAGAAAACTAATCTATCAGCTATCTAAAGAGGGTTTAGGAGGATTGATCAAATACTCAGGTATTTCTTCTCCTTTTTGCCTTCGCTCTAAAGATTCTTTGCAGATGATAGTTATGATTGGCTCAGCAGCAGGAGAGAGAGTACACCATAGGCACATGAGGTCCTTTAGAAGAGCGAGGGGACAGATAGGGATTTCAGAGACTCTTTGAAATCTGAGCTGTTCCTCGTCATCTCTGAAGAAGATTCCAAAAGGTTCTTCAAGAACTTGTCCTGCAACATATGGTCCGCCAGGAGGCAGAGAGAGATCCAGAACTGAAAGATCAGGAGGAGGACCGAACAGTGATTCTCTTGAGAATTTGATGGAGGTTTCATTTCTGATCACTGCGACATTATCAGATGAGGAGGAGACAAACTTTCTCTTGATTTGCTTGGACTTTGGAGGAAGAGTAGATGGCACGTTTAGTATAGCAGCGAATCTGTTGATGAGGGCATCATTTACCCTTTCAACATAGCCTCTGTATGTTGACTTTGATTTCTTCAGCGCATCTTTGAACTTAAGCCACTCCATGTAGCCAAATTCTTCCAGCTTTGAAATGAACATAGCCTTGCAGCTTCCATCCTCTCTGGTAATGTCCATTGTGACAGAGAGTTTATCCTTCTTCTTTCTCCCAGAGATAGCAACAGCTACGATCTTCATTGGATCAGAGCGATAGTCAATTTTGTGTTTGCACCAATCGACTGTATTATCGCTAACCGCTTTTTCTTTGGAGCGTTCCTCTTCAATCTCTTTCAAAAGAGCTGCCTGGACTTCCACTGTTTTGCTTTTCAGCTTCTTGTCTTTGACTTGAGAGGACTGAATTTTGAGAGCTAGAGAGGCATCTCTTTGACAGTCAGTAATCAGCTTCTCAGCCCTGACGGATTCTTCGATTTCAGCTTCAGTCAGGAACTCCAGATCTGATGATTGAGAGGGGATCTTTCATCGTTGACTCTCCAGATGAGAGATCATCTCTGTTCTTTTCTTTCTTTCTTCCTCTGACCAATGAGAGGGTCTAGAGGGCCTTCCATGATGTTGTAGGGACTCTTCTTCTTCTTCATCCTCTTCATCAATCTCTCTTACAGAGATTGGAATTATTTGATCATCAGCTTCAGCAGCTGGGATTATTTGGAGTTCTTTACCCTTAAGCAGGGGAGAGAACTATCTGGTCAGAAAAAGAAAAAGGTTAGATTTAGTTTTAGGGAAGGAGAGAGATAAAGGCTAGAAAGAAACAGGGGTTGGATTTTTATAGAAGGATAAGGGAACAAGAGTAAGGCATACCTGAGAAGGATTCTCCTCAGGTAGTGAAATCATCTTCAGGGTTCCCTCAGCAGTTGCACCTTTGCTTTGGGAAGGGGTTCCTAAAGGTGTCTCTTGACTCCCCCCTGCTTTGATAACTTCTTTCGAAGCTATCGCTGATGAAGTGATGGCTGAAGAACACCATAGAGATTGATCTTCATCGTCATCATCATCATCTTGATGAGAATCTTCCTCTTGATCTTCAAGATCAAGGTCTTCATCATCATCGTCTTCTTCTTCTTCATCATCGATTAAATCTTCGAGAGAAGGAGGGGCTTTTCAGCAGCTATCTCCCCCTCAACCTGAGAGGGAGTTTCCTTCTGTTGGACCTCAGCAGCGACTTCAAACTACGTATTTTCTTCAGCTGCTTTCTCCCCCTCTTTGTCATTATCATTGAGGGAGAGATCTTTGGAAGGAGATGAAGCTTTTGCAGCGGCCAACACCTGAACTTCAGCCTCCAAACTGTCCAGTCGGCCTTCAAACGCAGGAAGATCTGACGTATCCTGATGAATAAACTCCACGACAATGTTCAGCGATGTACGATCGTTCTCTGTGAATGAGGAAGTAGAAGTAGGAGTAGGAGCTGGTGCCTTCAGGTGAGTCAGGATTTGCTGAAGAAGGACTTCACAAGAATCAACCTTTGTAGTCAGGGCTGCAAACTGTTGTTGTGAGTCTTCTCTGACTTTGACAATCGCTTCTTGGAGAGTAGCGATGTGAGAAACGTCAACTTTGGAGGCGCAACTGGCAGTCAGCGTCTTCAGTGCTTCACCAGCTGATTGAACAGCGTTGGTGGTGTTGTTGAGAGAGGCAGTCAGAGATTCCACCGTTGCACTCAGATTGTTGACATTTGTGTCAACATACGCCAAACTAGGACCTGAAATATAAGTTAGTTTTTGAGAAACAGGCTTATATGGTGAGTTGGGAGAAGTGTTTAAGGTTATAGGGATACCTGAATTATCAAACATTTTGTAGAATTGTAAAGATTCCTCAAAAGATTGATGTTCAGGTAATATGGGTCCAAACTGTGGAGTAGAAATAGATGGAGGGTTAGAGATCAAAGAAATAGAAGGACTAGAGATGGGGATAGAAGATGTAGGGATAGGGGTAGTTACCTCAGGTTGTTGTTGAACTGAGATTGTAGGTTGCGTCACTGTTGTTGTGACAGCGACCGAGATCGCTGGCACGGTTGAAGTGGTTATAGCTGAGGATGTGGAGGAGAGACCCATGAAAGCATCCAAGGAAGTTTGTTGATAAACATCCTTAGGTATAGAGCTAGAGGTATCTTTCTCCTTGGTGACCTTGGCCTTCTTCGAAGGACCAAAAGAGTCAGTTGATGGTCGTTTGGAAGGGGTAGCGACAGGGATAGCAGAAGAAAGAACCTCCTGCGTGGCCGCTGAAGTAGAAGAAGTGAGGAGAGAGAGTCGGGAGCGAAGTTCAGAGATACTTACCTCGTTGGGGAGCGTCTTGACCTCCAGGGAGTGCTGACCCACTTTTGGAAAAGATACATCCGAGTTAGTGGGGTAAGTAGCAGGGTAGTGGAACTTCAGGTACGCGCAAATAAAGCGTACGTAGGGGACCTTGGGATCCCTTTCGGTCTTCTCTATCTTTGACTTGAGATCGTCAAAGATAGCTGTTGCGTAGTCGAAGTTTCGTCCAAAGATCACTGAGTAAGCCATCTGGACCTGAATCTTGCTTGCTTGGTCCAGTGACCCACTCTTCCCATTCATACACTGAATGAAGTGTGAGAAGATGTAGTTAAGCTGAGAAGGCATCAGTTCCTTCTTCACAAGAGTCAGCTTCTTGTTTGGAATCGTCGTCCTTGGCTTGGGTTCCCAAGCGTATTCCATGGCATCCAGAAATTGGATGAGTTCAGCATCAGTTGGCAAGGCGTCGAATCCATTCCTGGGTTTGTCAGGAAAACGCAGAGCTTTCCTCAGGCCTAAAGCAGTCATCATCCCTGAGTCAAGTTGAGTGTTGAAGGAGATAGCAGGAACCTGTTCACCCTTTTTGTTGGTGATAGAGGTTTCGTCAGCGGTAAACCAGAATTGCTGGAGAAGAGCTTTGGAAGGTGTTGGATCCACAGTGATAGCATAAGCAATGCGGGATTGCTTTAGAAACATTGCAGCTTCCTTCAGATGTGGGTACTTAACACTGTCAAAATCGAGGCGAGCGAGATGATTGTTCTTTGGAAGCTCCGAGTCAGTGATGGCGAACTTGACGTTCTTAGAGGCGACAAGTGCAGATTGAGCCATTCTGAGCAGTTGATCTTTGAAGAAGATGATGCAAATGCTTGAGAATGCTAGAATGCTTGAGAGAGTATTCTTGCTTTGAAAGTATTTCCAGAAAGCGTAAAATGATAAGAATGGAAAAACATTCCTTTTATATGTGAGAGAAAGGAGAGAGAATGTGAGAGGCGGGAAAACAAATGCTCATCATGACATGGACACGTCCCACGAAGTTGATTGGATAGAAGGGCAATGGACGAACGTGTCAGAAAAAGGCATGTCGTGGATTGTCGGTTCAAATGACGTCATAGAAAAGAGACTGTTCATTTGTCCGTTTTGAAATTATCGCTGAAGAAAAGTCAGTGATAGATTTTTCTTTTTGAAAGTATCCCTGATGGTAAAGATAGGGATAGATTTTCTTTTAAAGGATCACTGATTAGAAATATCAGTGATAAATTTATTTTTCAAAAAGCTTTTAATCATTTGAAGAAAGTTCAGTGATTAAGGTTTATATTTTGAAAAACAACTGAATGAAGATTCAGTTGTAGGGATTGAGAGAACATACCTGAGAGTCAGAATATTTATCAGAGAATGATAAAAGGGGAACTTATGAGTACTGACACAATGCATTAACGCTGAAGAATTATTCTTCGAGATTCAGCATTCCAAGCTCACTGATGAGAAAGTTGAACCTTGTCTCATCAAGAGGTTTGGTGAATAAATCAGCAAGCTGAAAGTCAGTAGGGATAAAGTGAAGTTCAATATCACCATTCATCACATGATCTCTGATAAAGTGATATCTGATCTCTATGTGTTTCGTCTTTGAATGTAGCACTGGATTATTTGCTATAGCGATAGCACTAGTGCTGTCGCAATAGATAGGAATCTTTGACAGCTGAAGGTCATAGTCTAATAGTTGATTTCTCAACCACAAGATTTGAGAACAACAACTTCCAGCGGCTACATATTCAGCTTCAGCTGTGGAAGTGGACACTGAATTTTGCTTTTTGCTTGTCCAGCTTACCAGCTTTCCTCCGAGGAGTTGACATCCACCAGTGGTACTCTTTCTGTCAAGTTTACAGCCTGTAAAATCACTATCAGAATAACCAGTTAGATCGAACCCTGAGTCTTTGGGATACCAAAGACCGAGGTTAGGAGTTCCTTTCAGATATCTGAATATACGCTTAACAGCGATCAGATGGGATTCCTTGGGTTCAGATTGATAGCGTGCACATAAACAAGTAGAATACATGATGTCAGGTCGGCTCGCCGTAAGATACAGCAGGGAGCCTATCATTCCTCTATAGGCAGTGACATTAACAGGTTTTCCAGAAGGATCTTTGTTAAGTGTCAGGAGTGGTGCCATAGAAGTTTTCATTGATGAAGTTTGTGTAAGATCAAACTTCTTCAGCATATCTTTAACATACTTACCTTGGCTGATGAAAGTACCTTTATCAGATTGTTTAATCTGAAGACCAAGAAAATATGTCAGCTCACCCATCATACTCATTTTATATTATTTCTTCATTCTTTCAGCGAAGCGAGTACATAGAGATGGGTTAGTAGAACCAAATATTATGTCATCGACATATATTTGTACAAGAATTATATGACCTTTTATCTTTCTGAAAAACAATGTATTATCAATCTTGCCACGTTCAAAATTTTCAGAAATAAGAAATGATGAGAGAGTGTCATACCAAGCACGAGGGGCTTGTTTTAGACCATAGAGAGCCTTATCCAATTTATAAACATAATTTGGATACTTAGGGTCATAGAACCCTGGTGGTTGTTCTACATAGACTTCTTCATTCAACTTTCCATTGAGGAACGCTGATTTTACGTCCATTTGATAAACGATGAAGTCTTTATAGACTGCATAAGCTAAGAATAGTCGAATTGCTTCGAGCCTAGCCACAGGGGCAAATGTTTCATCATAGTCTATGCCTTCCTCTTGTCTGTATCCCTGAGAAACAAGTCGAGCCTTATTGCGGGTTACAGTTCCATGTTCATCTAACTTGTTTCTAAACACCCATTTGGTGCCTATAACAGTTTTTTCAGATGGTCTAGGAACGAGATTCCAAACTTTGTTATGGGTAAACTCAGTCAGCTCTTCTTGCATAGCGCTGACCCAGTTTGGATCTCTGAGGGCATCATCAGTCTTCTTTGGTTCTATTAAAGATAGAAAGTTGACAAAGAGACAGATATTACCTGAGCTTCGTCGTGTCTGAATACCTGCATCTGGATCACCAAGAATTTGATCTATTGGATGATCTCTGGTCCATCGCTGAGCAGGAGCATGATCGCTCAACTCAGAGGTTGAATCAACAATTGGGATGTTTACTGATGAGGACGTTTGAGGTTCATCAGCAATTAACTGTTGAGTAGTGGACAGCCTGTTTTTATCAGAGAGGTTTTCAGATAGAGGTAGATCTGATGGTAGCAAGGTGTTTAAAGGTTCAGCTGAAACCCATGAGTTGGATTCAGCGCTAGGAGGTATAATGTTTGGATCATCATCAGCGGCTGGAGAATCTGAATGCTGATAGTTTGAGAAGAAGGATTCAGTTTCCTTGTAGTGAGAAAACATCCAAGCATTTAACTCTTCATTGTCAGTGATTGGTTTGGAGTTCGCTGAGCGAGTTTCATCAAAAGTGACATGAATTGTTTCTTCCACAGATTGTCTTCGTTTGTTGAAAAATCTGTAGGCTTTTGAGATGGAGGAATATCCTAGAAATATTCCATCATCAGCTTTTGGGTCGAACTTTCCAAGCTGATCTTTGTTGTTTAAGATAAAGCACTGACAACCAAAGATATGAAGAAAGCTGATAGAAGGTTTCCTTCCATGAAAGAGTTCATAAGTTGTCTTACCAAATCGCTTTACTATCAGCGATCTGTTTTGAGTAAAACATGCAGTGTTTACAGCTTCTGCCCAAAATTGAGTAGGGAGATGAGAATCGCTGAGCATTGATCTAGCAGCTTCAATGATCGTTCTGTTTCTTCTTTCAGCGACTCCGTTTTGCTGAGGTGTTCTTACTGTAGAGAAGTTATGAGAAATTCCATTGTTTTCAAAGAAATTGTTCAGGGAACTGTTTTTGAATTCAGTTCCATGATCACTTCTTATTGAACGAACAGTAAGATTATTCAGCACTTCCATCTTTTTAACAAAAGATATTAGTTCTTCTGGAGTATCACTCTTATAGCGAAGAAAGATTACCCAGGTATAGCGAGAGAATTCATCTACAATGACAAGCGTATATTTCTTTCCAGCTATTGATTGGATATTGACAGGGCCAAACAGATCCATATGCAAGAGCTGAAGAGGACTTGTCACTGAGGAAACTTGTTTAGACTTGAAACTAGCTTTTGTTTGTTTTCCTTTTTCACATGCTGAGCAGAGAGATTCTTTAGCATATGAGTGCTGAGGAAGACCAGAAACCAGTTCCTTAGATGAGAGAGAATTCAAGGTTTTGAAGTTTAGATGAGAGAGCCTTTTGTGCCATAGCCAGTTGACATCAGAAGAGGCCTTAGAGAGAAAACATAAGTTTTCAGTGGTAGTAGAGTCCATATCTATTACGTAGACATTTTCTCTGCTTTTAGAGCAGCGATGGCTTGTTCGCGTTCAATGCTGATGATTTCATTTATAATGACTTGATCTTTCAACTTTTCTTCTAAAAGATTTAGTTCTATGATCTTTTCATGACATTTCTCTAGCTCTTGAGTTAAATGAACATTTTTATTCTCAGCTTGAGTTTTGTCGTTTAGAGCATTATAAACGTCAATCGTCAGCACATCAACAGCGCGACTTCTCTCAGCTCATAGAGGGATTTGTAGAGATAGATACCTGAGATGATATGTAGCTCATAGAAGGTTCAGATGGTTCTTCCACTTCTTCTTTAATCTCTGCCATGAGGCAAAGATTAGCGACTTCTTCTTCATCAGGACTTGATTCTTCTGATTCAGCCCAGTCATGTTCTTTAGCGATGAGACCTTTACCTTTTCGCTTATAGCTTTTCAGCTTTTGATATTTGTTCTTCAGCTTTAGGTATTTGTCATCACTGGATCTTCTTGAGGTAGAAGGTTTGAACACCTTTTTCGATCTGCACTCACTAGCAAAGTGTCCAATCTTTTCACAGTTATAGCAAGTGGCCGTAGCCTTATCAACAGGCGTTGATTTTGGCTTTTCAGTAAGAGAGAGAGGCTTACTTCTTCGGAAGTTGCTCTTTCTTGCAAATCTCTTAAAAGAGTTTGTCAAGAGTGCTAAGGACTCATCAAACTCTGAAAGATCAGGGTCTGATAGAACCTCAGATTCATAATCTAACTCAGTAATGGTGAGAGTAGATCGCTGAGATGGAATTATCTCTGAAGAGACTAAAGCAACAGGAGTGCTTTTAGAGTCCTTAGAATCTTTAACAAGATTCTTTTTCAGGAGATTCGATTGCTCATAGTTGAGCAATATTCCATACAAAGTGCTTAGAGAGAGAGAATTTAAGTCTTTTGTCAGCTTAAGACATATTGAATAACTGTCCCAGCTTTCAGGAAGACATTCTAAGAATTTTGTTAAGACCTCAGAATTAGAATAGGTCCTACCAACAATTCTTAGATCAATGATTAAGCAGTTAAATCGCTGATGAACGTCAGAAAGAGATTCATTCTTACCAGCGATGAAACTTTCATACTGTCTTACCAAGTTAATCTTTCTAGTCTCTTGGATTTCAGTGGTGCCCTCATATTGAACACATATGGTTTCCCACATTTCTTTAGAAGTTTTCAGATGCATGATGGAATGGAAAACTTCATCAGGCAGAGCCATTGAGATAATGGTCTTTGCTCTTGCATCTATACCTACCTTCTTTTTGTCTTCATCACTCCACTGTCTTATTTCCTTAACGACATAGCGTTCATGGACAGCTTCAGTGGTGGCAGTAGCGGGAACTGCAGCTATAATTCTAACAGGTTCATAGGGTCCATTTTCTATATATTCAGGTATAGTAGGATCAACACCTTCAAGAAATAGCATCATTCGATTTTTTCCATAGAGAAAAGTTATCTCTGCTAAATCGAGGAGGTTTAGAAAGTGAACCATTTTCATAGTAGTTTATGTTTGTGTTAAGTGCCATTTAGAATAGCAAAGAAGAGAATAAAGCAAGATCTTGTTTATTAGATTAAATAGACTGCTCTGATACCACTTGTTGGTCCCGAAGGTGCTTAACAAGTTTGTAGAGGGGGGGGGGGTTGAATACAAACACAGAATTTAAAGTTTAATAAATTGTTTATTGATAAATCAAATACAATTTACAAGTTTGTTGCAGAATAAGATTAAGACAGACTCAATCTAAACAAACTTAAGAAACACTAAGATGGTTGCACAAGAAATTCAGAGAAAGGAGGATTAAGAGATATAGAAAACAAAGGTTTCTATTTGGAGTTCAAGGATTGAGCACCCCCTCAGATGGAGGGGTGAACTTCCTATTTATACCCTATGCATTAAATGCATGGCAGGGCACTTTACACGTGGCGTTTACTAATTGGCTTTGAATGTCTGACTTTGGGAGACATGCTTTCGGCCGGATCATGAACAGGGTAGTTGACAGAGTTGTTGTACGAATTGTGGCAGAGGCATGTCCGTTCTGACACATCGTACTGAGTTGTGCAAGGTTAGACAAAAAGAAACTTGAGGTATAAGCTAAGTGATCATTCAATCGCTGAATATCTCTTTCAGCAGAGATATCAAGAGTTCAGCGATCGCTCAAGCTTTACTCATGTTCCTTCGCGTATAAGTAGAGTTGTCTTTGCTTCACTGATATCCGCATCAGGTCACTAGTAGACTTCTCTTTGTTCAGTAGCTTCGTCTTCGATTCAGCTATGAACATCTGTTGACGCGAGACTTGTCTTCAGGGATTACGTTACTGTTTACATCAGAACTATCAGCGATAACTGAACAGACTCAGTTTGATCACTGATAGTGAAACACTAATACATATTAAATGTTTGAGAAAGACTATCAGCGATAACTGAACAGACTCAGTCTGATCGCTGATGGTGAAACACTAATACATATTAAACGTAATTTTCACTAAGTATAGAAAAGGGTCGTTATCAAATCACTGAGAGAGCTTGGATCAACAGCATGGAATAAAATCAAGACCAACTTTCTCAACAACAAAGGTTCGCGTGTTGGAGCTCTCGAACAAGAATTCTCCAATCTCACCCTTGGAGTGTGTTCATCAATGGAAGCCTATTGCTAGAAAATCAAAGACTTAGCGGATCAACTTGGAGATGTCGACAATTCGGTCAACGAATCGAGACTCGTCTTGAAAATGGTTCGTGGATTACCACCGCAATTTGATGTTGTAGGAGCATACGTCAATCAAAGTTCTCCGTCATGGGAGACGACTTGTAGCATGTTGCAATTGGAGCAACATAGACAGAACTCCTAGCAAAGTCAGACGCATACGGTCCTCACCGCACCTGTCTCGGTGGATCGACTGCCACAAAATTCTACAGGGGCTTAAGGCAATCGCGGTCAATCCTCCAACTACCACAACTATCTGGGAAGTCGACAGCAACAGCAGACTGACCGTGCAAATGGCCAAGGTTGTGGCTGGAATTTTAGGGGCCGAGGAGGTTGCAGACAACAGCCTTGGAACCAAGGTAGTCAATTGAACCAACAAAACTGGAACCTGCCACCATCACCATACCCATCTCATGGATCGAACCCACCTAGAAATCATTGGGACAATCACATTTTTGGGTCCAACACACCTTATTGACCACCGATGCAGCAGGGATCACATGGTCCGCCCCCGGTATAGCCTCTCTCAGGCCCGATGGCAGCCCCAGTTCCACCTTTTGTTGGTTATTCGGACTATAGCCCCTCTGACTTAGCCCAAACAATGCAGCAGACCAATCTCAGCTATCCTGATCTGGCTTGGTATATGGACTCCGGTGCCTCAACACACCTTACACTGGATCCAGGTAAGATCTCTAGTCCCATGTCTACTTTTCCTATAACCTCCATTTTTGTCGGAAACGGGTCTAGTCTACCAATTCATGGGTCTGGCCATACCATGCACCAAACCCCTTCTCGTTCTTATGCCTTAAAAAATATTTTGTTCACTCCTACCATTATCAAAAACTTATTATCTGTTCCCAGGTTCACCATAGATAACCAAACTTCTGTTGAATTTAACCCATCTGGTTTCTCTATAAAGTAGGGGTGTTTGCGGTCCGGTTTGGGCGGTTTAACCCCTCAGACCACAAACCAAACCGCAAGTGGCGGTTTATTGATTTTTCAAATCGAACGGTTTGACATAAAATGCCCAGACCGGTCAAGTCGGACCGCGGTTTAGGCGGTTTGGGACTTTTAGTGGGTTTTAAAGTTTAAACATAAACAAATATAAAACTTTGAATTTTAAAGGCTCATTGGCTTGAGTCCATTTGAAATAAAGAACAAAGTCCAAAACAAAATAACAAAGTCAACAAAAGTTAACAAAATATCCCAAGACAAAACATTAAAAAAAAGTAATACGTAAAGTGCAAATAAAATCCACGACTTCACTTCTTCATTTTTCTGTTATTTATATTCCACAATCCATAAAGATTTCAATCTTTTAAAATACCTTGGACCTTTTTGTATATACTTGAACATTTGGGTTTTATACCATCTATTCTTTATAATAAAGGTATATATAAACAAATAAAAAATATATATTTATATATTTGGCGGTCGGTTTGGTCCAAATCGCCCAAAAAAACCTTCAAACCGCAGAACGGACCGGACCGCCCGGTTTGACAATTTTCTAGACCAGACCGGACCGCCAGACCGCTCAAACCGCCAAAAACGGTCTGGTTTGACTTGGTTCGACCGGTTTGAACGGTCCAACGGTTTTGTTGAACACCCTTACTATAAAGGACCTCAAGACTGGAGCTCTACTTTCTCGTCATGATAACACGGGTGATCTTTACCCTTTCACGACACCAGTCTGTTCGTCCACCCTTCTTGCCACCTCTCAAGAGCGACGACATGCCTGGTTGGGTCACCCGGGTGCCCCCGTTTTAGATTTGCTTCGTTTTAATTTTTCCATATCTTGTACTAAACCTATGAATTCTTCTTTATGCAATGCTTGCCAATTATGTAAACACACACGGTTACCTTTTTATGATTCACATTCTTTCACTTTTGCACCATTTGATATTATACATTGTGATCTTTGGACGTCTCCAGTCTTAAGCAAAACGGGTTATAAATATTATATGGTCCTTATTGATAATTTCACTCATTATGTATGGGTTTATCCTCTCAAATACAAATCTGACACTTTTCTCAATTTCAAAAAATTCCATCAATTAATCCATACTCAGTTTAACCGAAAAATTAAGTCTTTCCAATGTGACCTTGGTGGTGAATTTGACAATAATGAGTTTAAATCTTTTGCCCAAACTCACGGTCTCGTCTTTAGTTTCTCTTGCCCATAAACGCCCCATCAAAATGGATGGGCCGAACGGATGATCCGTCGCCTTAATGACATCATCCGCACCCTTCTCACTCATGCATCGCTCCCCCACTCTTTTTGGGTCGAAGCTCTTCACACCACCTCATACCTCCACTATATCCTTCCCACAAAGCGGCTCAACTTTTCCACACATGTTTTTGCCCTCTTTGGCCGCCACCCCTATTATAATCATCTACACACTTTCGGGTGCACTTGCTATCCCAACACATCCGCTACTCAATCTCACAAATTTCAAACTCGCTCCATTAAATGTGTTTTCCTTGGATACCCGGAACACTTTCATGGCTATCGTTGCTATGACCCTTCTATCGGCAAAGTTCATTTGTCTCGTCACGTTACCTTTGATGAGACCTCCTTTCCCTTTGCCGACTCGTCCCCCCCCCCATCGTATGACTTCCTCGATGACCCACCCTTTCACTCGTTTTCCTACCCACCACAGCTGCCTACTTCGAACATTTACCAGCCTTCGACCCCCCGCCCCACCCCTAACTCTCCCCTACTAACCTATTCTCGCCGCCTAAAAGCGCAACCCACCAACATTGCTCCATCAAACACCACTGCCCTACCCATCACCGCTGAGTAACCCGCTCACCAGCCTTTATCCGCCTCCCCTTCACCTTCCACCGGTCACCCTTCTTCGCCCCCACCACGAAACCCAGCCGCCTCTGCCCATCCGATGACTACTCGTGCCAGGTCAGGGGTTACCAAACTAGTTACCCGCCTAAACCTTCACACCATTTCCACACCTACCATCTCACCAATTCCTACTTATGTCTCTAAAGCTCGGTCTTACCCGAAATGGTTACTAGCTATGGAAGACGAATTTAGGGCGTTACATGCGAATGAAACGTGGGAACTAGTTCCACGATCGACAGATAGCCCCGTTATCAGGTGTATGTGGTTGTTTCGCCACAAGTTTAAAGTAGATGGGTCGCTTGATAGGTATAAATCGAGACTAGTCGTCAATGGGAAATCCCAAACTGTAGGCATTGACTGTCACGAGACATTTAGTTCGATTGTGAAACCAACTACTATTCGGATCGTTCTTAGTCTAGCAGTTTCTCAGGCATGGCCGATACATCAGTTGGACGTCAAGAACATCTTTCTACATGGAGATCTCCATAAGACTGTTTTTATGCATCAACCTCTAGGATTTTTGGATGACAGATTTCCTTCCCATGTTTGTCGACTTAGGAAATCTTTGTATGGGCTCAAACAGGCCCCCATGCCTGGTATACTCGGTTTGCAACCTTCATCACCTCTCATGGTTTCTGGAGCAGTATTTGTGATTCTTCACTATTTGTTTATCAGCACGACCGACATCGTGCCTACCTGTTATTATATGTGGATGATATTGTATTGACTGCTTCTGACCCTGATTTTCGACGCAGCATTACTACCTCTCTATCTCGGGAGTTTGCCATGACCGATTTGGGTACCCTTCACAATTTTAGGGGCATCACTGCCACCCGTGATGAGCATTGCTTATTTTTGACGCAAGCTTCTTATCCTCGCGATATACTACAACGAGCTTCTATGGCTTCTTGCAAGCCTTTCACTACCCCGGTGGATACGTCCGCTAAACTCAGTGCCACGGCCGGAGAGCTTTTTCCCGACGGCACCTTATATCGGACTCTTGCCGGAGCTCTCCAGTATTTGACTTTCACTCGTCCGGATATTGCATATGTCGTCCAGCAGGTCTGCCTATTCATGCATGCTCCACGCGAGCCCCACTTTTAGTTCATGAAGAATATTTTTCGGTATCTCCAAGGCATCATTGATTATGTTTTACAGCTTGTTGCCTCTCCGTCACACGCCTTGACAGCTTACTCCGATGCCGACTGGGGCGGGAGCCCCGATTCTAACAGGTCTACCTCTGGTTAGTGTGTATTTCTTGGCAATAACCTTGTGTCATGGTCGTCTAAGTGACAACCTACTATCTCCCGCTCCAACGTAGAGGCTGAGTATCGTGGCGTTGCTAATGCCGTTTCAGAGACTACTTGGCATCGGAATCTCTTACTTGAGCTTCACGATCCGCTACGTAAGGCGACAGTTGTCTATTGTGACAACGTTTCTGCAGTCTATCTGTCACAGAACCTGGTTCAACACCAGGGCACAAATCATGTGGAAATTGATATACACTTCGTGCGAGAGAAGGTTCGCATTGGTCAGGTTCGAGTTCTAAACATCTCTTCCTCCATGCGGTACACCGACATCTTCACCAAATGCTTGCCATGCTACTTGTACCAGTAGTTCAGATCCAGTTTGAGCGTTCGACCTCATCCCGCTCAAGCTGCGGGTGAATATTAGCCAATTATATATATATATATATATTTAGGAGACATATTCAGTTAGGATTGTATTGTATCCATTCCTATTTTATCTCCACAATCAGTGGTTGTATTGCTTTGTATTTCTCCCTATATATAGGGGATTGTTATTCTACGGAGATCATTGAATCATTATACCATAACCACTATTACTATATATGTATATACATAGGGCGAGGTTCAAACGAGAACACCCCTATTTTACAAAAATGCGAGAACATTTTTGAGCCTCCAAATTATTTAACCCATAATTATAAGTATAACTTAAAGAAATCAATAAATAATTAAGAATAATAATGTGATTTCCTATTTATCTATAATATTAATGAATTCATTATCCCTAAAATCACGTACAAATAATATATTCACCGATCAGAATATATCACAATATTATCACATCATAATTACATCAAAATCACATAATTAACCAAGAGAACGATGATTGTGGATGTTATCCTCACTGGTATTCAATTATCACAGCATTATAACATCATTATCGCAGCAAAATCACTACAAATCACATCAATATCATAGCAAAATCACATTATAAGAAGTATTTGATTTATCAAAACATTATTACATTATATCACAACAAAATCAAATCATTATCACAACATCATCACATCATAAGAAGTCTTTGATTCATCAATATCACATTATTATCACAACATTATCACATCATTTTGGAAAACAGACGCATCGACACAAAAAAAATCTTTAATGATAATAACAACATTTAAGGAATAAGGACAGATTTAAGATAATAGAAAATTGATGATAAATACTAATATCTTTTTTGATAGAAGATGAATATGGTTGAAGGAGACGATGAATATGCTGAAAGCTTGAAACCTCGATATATTGATAGAGAGAAAAGCGTACAATATGAAAAGTAAATAATGAGTAGTCTAACCTAGACTACAAGATACAACATATTTATACAAAGACTAAATGGGCTTGGGCCCTATACTGACATGGGCCTGGGCCCTCTACACATATACATTAACATCCCCCCTCAAACTCAATCGGGAGAAGAATGAGCCAGATGGAGTTTGGAAACTAGATCACGAAACCATCCTGGTAGATGAGCTTTAGTGAAAATGTCGGCCGGTTGATCAAGAGTCGAAATAGAAATAAGTTGGATCGTCTTACGAGTCACATATTGACGAACAAAGTGACAGTCAATTTCAATATGCTTTGTGCGCTCGTGAAAGACATCATTGTGAGCAATCTGAATCGCACTGTTGTTGTCACACCACAATGGAGTTGGGTACTGTTGAGGAGCCCCCATGTCAGAGAGTAGCCAGCGTAACCATACAAGTTCTTGAGCCGTGTCAGCTAGTGCTCGATACTCAGCTTCAGTACTGGATCGAGCTAGTACTGGATCGAGCTGTGAGAGATTGTTTCTTGCTCCGCCAAGATATAAGAGAGTCTCCAAGAAAAAAACAGTAGCCGGTAGTGGAGCGACGATCAGTCATGTCACTGTCCCAATCAGCATAAAAAAACCCTCGCAAAGTCAATGATGATGTAGATGGAAAATGAAGACCATGAAACATGGTCCCTTTTAAATATCGAAGAATGTGCAGGACAACAGCGTAGTGATCAGAACAGGGTGCAGACATGAACTGACTGACTGTATGAACATCATAGGCAATGTCAGGTCGAGTTACTATCAGTTAGACAAATGACCCCACTAACTGGCGATATAAAGTAGGATCACGCAGAGGAGGTCCAACATTCGGAGCCAAATGAAGGTTGTGCTCAAGAGGAGTGGATGCAATTTTGTTGTCAGTAATCCCAGCTTTTAACAAGAGATTTGAGGTATATTTGGCTTGACAAAGATAAATTCCCGATGGATTGGAGAGCACCTCAAGACCAAGAAAATAGTGTAAAGAGCCAAGATCCTTCATCTCAAAGCAGGAGCTGAGAGATGTCTTGAGATTAGCTATGCCTGTAGAGTCACTGCCATTAATAATCATATCATCCACATACAGAAGAAGTAAGATTGTACCAGCCTCAGTGGTCTAAGTAAACAGTCCTGAATCATAGTTGCTGGGTGAGAAGCCTAGAGAGGTGACTGTGGAACTGAATTTCTCAAACCAAGTTCGTGGAGCTTGCTTGAGTCCATAAAGAGCCTTCCGAAGACGACAAACATGACCTTGTGGAAGTCGAACGCCTGGAGGAGGTGTCATGTAGACTTCCTCAGATAAGTCATCATTCAAAAAGGCATTCTTAACATCCATCTGAAAGAGAGGCCATTGTTTGGTAGCTGCGATGGCTAGAAGACTGGGAACAGAAGTGACTCGAGCAACAGGTGCAAAAGTCTCCTCATAATCAATACCGTACTCTTGATTGAAGCCCTTGGCCACAAGACGAGCTTTGTACCGATCAATAGAGCCATCAGATTTGGTTTTGATTTTGAACACCGATTTGGAGCCAATGGGTGACTTGCCTGGTGGAAGAGGGACATATTCCCATGTCTGAGCTTTGTCAAGTGCCTGAATTTCCTCATCCATAGCTTTCTGCCAATCAGGGTTAGAGGAGGTTTCCTTGTAGGAAGTAGGTTCGTGATTTGACAGCAGAGTAGCATAAACATGATAATCACGAAGATGAGAAGGAACTTGTCTTACCCGATCCGATCGTCTAACATTATGAGATTGAGTAGTTCCAGGAGCCAAAGATTCAGCAGACACCTCAGATGTTGGTTGTGCAGATGGAGTAGATGATTGATGTTGATCAGGAAAACTAGGAGAGGCAGGCTGTGTGGGGGCAGGAGACTCTGAAGAAGAGGCAGACTCAGAAGGAGTTGGAACAACAGGTGGAGGTGATATGATGTCAGATTGGAGTGAGTCCAATGAGACAGAAGCATCAGTGAAGAACGGAGTGGTGAAATTAGGAGACTCACGAAACTTGGATATAGAAGAAAAAGGAACATGTTCCCAGAAAGTAACATGACGAGATATACGAAGACGCTGGGAGATAGGATCCCAGCAGCGATAACCCTTGTGCTCAATACCATATCCAAGGAAGCAACAAAGTATGGAACGAGGTTCAAGTTTGGTATGTTCATGAGATTGTAGTTGAACAAAACAAGCACTGCCCCAAACTTTTAGAAGTTCATAGGCAGGGGTGACCTCATAAAGAGCCTCATAAGGAGACTTATTATTAAGAATGGGAGTAGGATGACGATTGATAGTATAAACTGTAGTGAAAGCAGCTTCACCCCAAAGACGTTCTGGACATTTAGCAGAGATGAGAAGAGTGCGAACCGTATCAAGAATATGACGGTGTTTGCGTTCGGCACGACCATTTTGAGGAGATGTGCCAGGACAGGAGTACTGAGAGAGAGTCCCCTGAGATTGAAGAAAGGAGAGAAGAGATGACTCTTTGTATTCCATAGCATTGTCAGCTCTGAGAATCTTTATAGATTTTGAGAACTGGGTGTGAATCATCCGGGCAAACATAATATAAATTTGGGGTAATTCCGAACGATGTTTCATGAGATATATCCATGTGAAACGTGTATGATCATCAATAAAAATAACAAAATATCGAGCACCCCCCATGGATGGATGTGGTGTTGGTCCCCATACATCATAATGAATAAGATCAAAAGAAGAAGTAGAATTAAACTCATTCATTTCAAAAGGTAAAGCATGATGTTTGCCAAGTTTGCAAGATAAACAAGAAAGATTGTCAGTTGATACACAATTTCCTAACACCCCTAAATGAGCTAATGATTTTATTCTGGCTAGAGATAAGTGACCCAGCCGGGCCATGGCACAACTCAAAGGAAGAAGTGCTGGAAACTGATGCAACAAGACTTGAAGAGGGTAATGGAAGACGCAGGTAGACCACTTCAATCATCCGTCCAACTTTACGACCGAGTCCAAGGATCTGCTTGGTCTTTGGATCCTGTACAACACAATCAGAAGAATGAAATAAAATGATCAAATTAGATTCAAGAAGCTGCGCAATCGAAACTAAGCTCAGAGATAGCTTCGGAACATTTAGAACATCCGGTAATTGTATATGAGGAGTGGAAACATTTCCACTAAAGGATACCGGTAGACCAGTGTTGTCAGCAGTTCTTACTGACGGAAATTGCTGAGGTGGTTTCTTAGAAATGAAACCATCAGGGCAAGGTGTCATATGATTGCAACACCCAGAGTCAAAAAGTCATACATTACCTGATGCAGCTGAGTGTGGAGAATTCATACCCATAGCACCAGACATGATCTGCTCCATGAGTTCCTGATTGCGACGCATCAGTTCCATTAGACCAGGTGAGGAGGCTGGAGAAACCTCAGTATCAGCAATGGTAGGCCCAATAACAGCGTGAGTCCGGTTCTGAGAACCAGTGTACTTTGAGTTCTTCGGGCAGTCAAACTCATAATGACGCGGATGAGTGATGCCACACATACGGCACTTACGGATAGGACAATCAAGAAGAAGATGAGCAGTAGAATGGAAAAAGGCACACTCAGATGTGTTCGTCTTTCCCACATATTTGGAATGATTGTTGTTGGTCCATTTGCCTTTGCACTTGGAATGAGACGTGTAGAGAACGCTATCAGTAGCGGGCATCGGTGAGCGCATGTGAAGACGAGTTTCTTCACTTAGAAATTCTGATATTGCTTCTTCAAGAGTAGGTAAAGGCTGCCTATGAAGAAGAGAAGCACGAACATTCTCAAATTTATCAGTAAGGCCTATCAGAATGGTGATCAAATGTAGCTGGTTGAAGTAGGCGGTGAATTGTTGAGCTGTTTCATCAAAAATCTGTGGTGCTCCAAGACTTATATGATCTCTGAGAGACTGCATTTCAGAGATATAAGAGTTTATGGATTGATCAGGAAGCTGACGTTTGCTCTAAAAGGTGGTCCACAATTGATACTGATGAGATAGTCCCGATGACGTGTACCTCTTAGCGAGAAAATCCCAGAGACTTTTAGCGGTAATATAGCCAATAAACTGTTGGTTGATCTCAGGAGTAGTGGAGGCATTAATAAAGCCCAGAATACGAGCATTATTGATGTCCCACTCATTCATGCGTTTTGCAAAGTCAACAGCATTCTCAGTTGCTTCCTGAACTGGAACTTTGGATGCACCAGTAACATAGGTGTAGAGGCCAAAGGATTTTAACAGAATTGTCATATGATGATGCCAGATAACGTAGTTGCTACCAATGAAAACAATTGATATGGGATTTGAGTGATTGAGATTGGTAGCCATGGAGTGGATGAGGAACAGTAAAATAGATGCGACCGGTAAGGTTCGACCGGTAAGGTTTGACCGATAAGGTTCGACCGGTAGAGTTCGACCGGTAGAGTTCGACCGGTAAGATAGATGCGACCGGTAGAGTTCGATCGGTAAGGTTCGACCGGTAAGGTTCGACCGATAAGGTTCGACCGATAAGGTTCGACCGGTAGAGTTTGACCGGTAAGGTTCGACCGATAAGGTTCGACCGGTAGAATGTTTTCGACCGGTAAAAACGACAAGGGTTTTAGAAAATAAAACAGCGGCGACGGCAAATCAAAACACACAGATCGATCGATGTCGGCAATTTAAAATCGATTCAAAACAAAATCGATTCAAAAACGATGGCAAGCAAAGAAACAGCGGCGGCGATGAGAGACGGCAAGAGGCAGAAGCGGCGGCGAGAGTCGATTATGGTTCGGATGAACAGTGAAATCGAAGAATAAACCTACAGCTCTGATACCATGTTAGAAGATGAATATGGTTGAAGGAGACGATGAATATGCTGAAGGTTTGAAACCTCGATATATTGATAGAGAGAAAAGCGTACAATATGAAAAGTAAATAATGAGTAGTCTAACCTAGACTACAAGATACAACATATTTATACAAAGACTAAATGGGCTTGGGCCCTATACTGACATGGGCCTGGGCCCTCTACACATATACATTAACATTTTTCATTTATTCTAATTTTTTTATGGAATTAAATAATTTTGAGGCCATAAGTGTTCTTGCGTTTTTGTAAAATAGTGGTGTTCTCGTTTGAACCCTTGCCTATATACATATATATCATTTGCATATAACTATACTCGAACCCGACTGTCCCTAACCCGATTCCGAAGCAATCCAAAATCCGAAACACGAAATTCGGGGATTGGCTCCATATCCGAAATCCCACCAGATTTTTAGGGGGTGTTTGGTTCTTGGATTTCGAAGGAATTGGAATGGATAATTCATTTGACCAAACTCCAAATCCAATGTTTGGTTCACATAATAAAAGTGATTGAATCCTTTGAATTCCATCATTTAAGGAATTTATCATTCCTTGGGTTAAGTGAATGAATTGAATTCCTATAAACCAAACGTGTGGTTAAATTCTATTAAATTTCATTCAAAATTTCCTTTAAAGTCAAATTTTTTCGATGGATTCCACTTTCATCAAATTCCATTATACGAACCAAACACCCCAAAGACTGCCCACCCAAAGACTGACCCCCCAAAAACAAATAGAAAACTAGTTTTTATTTTATTTATTATTAATAAAAAAAAGGAGCTCAATTATTTACTATTGTCATGTAATTAATTAACTAGATTTTTGGAAAATCAAAAAATAATGAATAATAATAATAATAATAATAATATATGTCCAAAGTTAGAATAGAAATGATAGTTGCCATTGCAAAAGCAGAAGCTGCCATTTTATATATCTGACCCTTAAATCTCAACCCTTCCTTCCTTATCACCCACTCATTCACCTTCTTCTCTTCCTTCCCCTATATCTCTTAATTTCCATCTTCTAATGTTTTTCCTTCATCTCCATCTCTCTTTACACACACTAAACACACTTCAAAAACCCTAAAAACACACACACAAAACCCTACAATTCACACACACAGATAGAATTCATACAACAACAACTTCATTCAATTCTAGCTTCTCAGTGAATATTGGATAATTGTGTTGTTGTTAAGCTTCAGAAATTATCTTTATTGCTATCATCTGCTTGCTTGCTTGCTTGCTTGCTTTTTTCTGGTAATTCTTTACTTCATGGGCTTTTTTGTCATTTCACATTCATCTATGACATTTAATTTCTTGAAAAACCCATCAAGTGTTCTTCATGGTTTTATCAAAATCACACCTTTTTGCTTGGAATTAATCCTGGTTTTTGTAGTTCAGAATCTTTAATTATTGGCAATATTTCAACATCCATGGACTTTTTGGTAATTTCACAATTGTATGAAAAAAATTTAATTCATAATTTATTCCTTCGTAATTTTAATTATCCAAAATCTTAATTTTTTTTTCTGGTATTGAATTTGTATTAAAGTTTAGAATTTTTAGTGGTTTCTGTTAGTTGTTTTCAACCTCCAAAGGCTATTTTCGTCATTTTGTAATTCCATGGCATTTTCTTGAAAGGGAACCATCTTATATATTCTTCATAATTCTATCCAAAAACCCATCTTAATTGGTATTGAAATTCAAATCTTTATTGTTTTCTGTTAATTCTTTCCAACCTCCAAGGCCCTTTTTCGTCATTTTGTAATTACATGGCATTTTCTTGAAAAGCCCCATCTTTAATTTGCTTCATAATTTTATCCAAAAATCTAAGGGGTCGTTTACCAAACGCTTACCCAGATAAACGCTTACTAATAAAATTTAACACTATCACTTACTTAGCGGGTAAGATTTTAGTCCACCAAAGCGGTATCGTATGCAACAATTTTTCCGATAAGCGTTTACCAGTAAAATTTAACACTATCACTTATTTACCGGGTAAGATTTTAGTCCACCAAAACGGTATCGTATGCAACAATTTTTCCAGTAAGCGCTAACCGTGGTAAGATTCGCCATCACTTACCAGGGTAAGACTCTTGGTGCTTGTCTTAGTTCTTACCGGGTAAGATTCTTGGTCATTGTCATCTTCATCCATAAGGTAATATGACTTGATAAGCGCTTACCCAAGTAAGCGTTTGGTAAACGACCCCTAAGTTTTTTTCTTGTATGTAATTCGTAAGTTCATAATCTTTATTGTTTTCTGTTAATCCTTTGGCAACCTCCATGAGCTTTTTCGTCATTTCGCAATTGGCATAATTTTCTTGAAAATCCCATCTTATCCTTCGTAATTTTATCCAAATATCCAAGTATTTTCTTGAATTTAATTCGTATTAAAGTTTAGAATCGTTGCTGTTTTCAGTTAATTATTTTCAACCTCCAATGCCCTTTTTCGTCATTTCGCAATTCCATGGCATTTTCTTGAAAAAACCCATCTTATCCTTAATAATTCTATCCAAAAATTCAAGTATTTTCTTAAATTTAATTCGTATTAAAGTTCATAATCTTTATTGTTTTCTGTTAATCCTTGGCAACCTCCATGCCCTTTTTTGTCATTTCATAATTCCATGACATCATCTTGAAATAATCCATAAATTATTCTTCATAATTTTATTAATTTTCTAGTATTTAATCCATAATATTTATTGTTCCATGCTTTTGCTGGTAATTCCTTTTCCATGCTGGTTTTTTTTATCATTCAAAATTCCATGACATTATCTTGAAAAATACCCACCAATTATTTTTCATAATTTTATTATTTTTCTCGAATTAAAAATTCAATCCAAGTTCAATTTTTGCAACCGCCATGGCGTTTTTTGTCATTTCATAATTCCATGACATTTTCTTTAAAAAAATCCTAAATTGGTTATTCTTCATAATCTTATCCAAAAAAAAAAATGATTTATTTTTCTTCTTTTTGTATTAAATTAAATTATATGAATAAAATATATAATTTTGTTTTTGAATAATTGACTTGAAGCTTGAGCTTTTGAAAAATGGCGCCCAAAAATGGACGTGGAAAGACCAAGGGAGATAAGAAGAAGAAAGAAGAGAAGGGTATTTATACTTATTTATTTATTTAATAATATTATATTTATTAATAAATTAAAATCATTAATTATATTTAGTTAATTTTCCAAATAATTAATTTAAAAATGTGTAATTTTGCAGTTCTTCCTGTTGTTGTGGATATAACCGTGAATCTTCTTGATGATACACATGTTATATTAAAGGTTTGTACCTTTTTTTTCCCTTTTTTTTTAATTAAAGTAAATATTTAATATTGTTTCTCAAAATTTGAAAATTTTACATGAGAATGCTTTAAATAAAAATGCACAAATTATTATAATTCAATTTATGAACCAAAAACGTTATGTGTTAAATTATGGGCTATTTTATATATATTTTATAAAATGTGAATAAAATACAAAATGAACATCGTGATGATAGCTAGAATGTTAGATAAGATTTTGAAGGTTTGTGTCTCGCTTATAGATAGGGTCAAAAATGTCGTTACCAAAATGTTACAGTTGTTCGAAACGTATGTCTACGTCAACAGAAACGTGTTATCTCTATCGTAAGTTGAACTGTTTATCAAGAATTATAGTATCTGCATTTCACCAACGCTACCTACAAACAACAGGTGTACAAAAAAACACGTAAACATAGTCACCTAAGTCAGATGCCTAATTTTCTGTATAATTTTCAAACTCTACTATCTTGGTTTTGCAAAAAAGTTATTGGTTGTATTTAAAAGATAATCCTACACGGAAAACCGATGTGGGTCCAACCAATTAACAGTATGTACATATGCAAGGATATACATACATGCATATACATACATACATACATACATACTAATGCGAGTATTTTAATTATTTATTATTTTAAATAGTTTTCTTTTTGTCGTATATCTTTATTAAGCAGGGAATATCAACCGATAGAATTATAGATATTCGTCGACTATTATCCGTGAACACGGAAACATGCAACATCACGAATTTTTCGTTATCTCATGAGGTAAGAATTCTATTACTATATAAACAAAAAAATTCATGATTATTATGTAAAATTTAGTGGCAATTATTTATAATTTTATCATGTAAATATTATTTAGAAAATAAATTTGAATTTTTATTATGTAATTGTAATATTACTTATATTTTTTTTACTTCATTTTATTATATATTAGTTTTAAAATACAAAAAAAAAACATTTTTGCCTTTTATTATTTAAAAAAAATTGAAAATGAGCCATTGGCCCATTAAGAGGCCCATTTTAACATACTCCTTTTGCCAGGTAAGAGGCCCGCGATTGAAAGATACGGTGGACGTTGCCGCACTGAAACCCTGCACGCTCAATCTCATAGAGGGTATAACCAATCTCTTACTGCCACGTGGAAAAATTCAACCAGTTAAGATGAAATGACATTTTTATCCTCACCAATTTTCTTTTATTACACAACAGAGGACTATGACACCGAGACCGCCACAGCACACGTCAGAAGGTTGTTGGACATCGTCGCCTGCACGACGTCGTTTGGACCGTCGCCGGTGATCAAGGAGGATTCCGGCAAGAGTGTGCCGGAAGTCAAGGCTGCAAAGAAGACGAGTAAATCGCAACAAAGCAAAAAGCGTTCTTCGACGCCGCGAACATCGTCTCCGCCACCGGAACAACCGCAATCGAAAGATGTTTCAGTTGATGGAGAGGGAGAGTTGAGCAATTCGTGCCCTAAGCTCGGAAGTTTTTACGAATTCTTTTCTCTCTCTCATCTCACTCCTCCAATCCAGTGTAAGTCTATTTGTACACCTGAAACGCTTGAGAAAAAGTTCACATGAAATTTCATCAAGGATCGATGATCATACATGCACTGATGCACACACATACACTCCTCGAAATTTTTGTTGTTATCGGTTATTTTCGGTGTTCGTATTGATATATTATTGCAATTGTACGATTTTGTTTAGTGTTTTGGAGCATGAATATTACTTGATCCAAACAGTCAAGGGATTTTTGCTCGAATTCCAAATCTTAGACTATATGTTTCAGATAGAGCTTAGGGATTCGTAGCACTTGGATGATGGATTTCCATGAGCGTAAGAATGATGATTCGAGTATTTAATAACAATGTAGGAACTGTGGCTGACATGGAATAAGTCAATTTAGCTTCTTCTTATTTTTGTTTTTGGGAATTATGGCATCTGATCTGTTTAGCACAATTGGTCAAACTTCTTAATATTTTGTTTCCATGAATATTTACGTTGAATTCAGAGGTGTACTTATGTCATACTACAAACATTTGCAGATGTAAGGAGGGCAACACGGCAAATAAGAGATGATATTGTAATTGATGATTATCTTTTTTCACTTGAAGTAAGAAAATTCTTGAACTTTTTAAGATCTTAGTTACTTGTAAAAAGCTTGCAATTTTCTTTACATTCTTGAGCTTTATGGTAAAGGTGAAGCTGTGCCATGGAAAGCCTGTCCATATTGAAGTTTGTAGAAAAGGATTCTGGAGCATTGGGAAGCAGCACATTCTATGTCACAACCTTGTTGATTTGCTGCGGCGACTTAGTAGAGCATTTGATAATGTAAGTTTCTGAAAGATATGTTTTGCAGGTCCCCTTTTCCATATTAATTTTGCTTCTCCATAAACTTGTCATGATTCCCTAGCTTTGTTTACTCTACCTTTATCCATATATCCTCATCAACAAGCATGCTCGTGAAATGTGTTCGAATTGCATCTTAAACCTGTTTGCAACAAAGTGTTTCAAATATAGTAGCCATCAAACATACCAATTTTCATTTTTGAAGAGCGAATTTGATTGTGAGGAAAGAGAATGTGTATTAACTCACATATTTTCCTATTGTGGTGGGTTTGGTGGGAAGTTTGAAGGTAACTATATATTTGCCCGTTTGTTCAATTCATGCTTGGACAACAGTGGCAAAATAATGGAACACCTTTTGCTTCAGAAAGTTGCATCAATACTCCATACTGGTTTTTTCTTATAAAAAAACTCCTTACTGGTCATTTTAAATGGCTGTGGTTTTGGTAAAGCCAAGTGGCTTCTGCCAAAGCAGTTGTGGAGGCTAGTTGAAGACTGGATGTTGTTGCCACCTCCTTTTTTCTCAAATAGTACCAAAATCGTTCAGATGGAGAGGCCTTGGTTTCTCAAAGTGGAAGCTGATGCTTGCTAAAACTCTTGTCAACTCCACATATTATGATTTTCTTTCTGACTAGATAGTTCATGAACTTAAAGATACATGCTTTATGTACAAGGTCTATCTTCCATGGAAACCAACCAGTTCACTCACAAGTGTCAACCTCTTCTACAATCAACAAAAGAGGTCTAGGCAATAGCTTAGTTGAGAAGTATTTATTTGTTTCCCTTGCGTTAATTTATGTGACTTGCTTTTCAGGCTTATGAAGATCTCATTAAAGCATTCATTGAAAGGAACAAGGTACAATTTTGGAAGTAATCATTCATTAAGGTCTTCTAGTTTAAATCATTCTTTTTAATAAAATGGTTACATCATTTTAATTTTTAGTTTATATATATCTTTTTCAAATTCTTTCGAAGCTATTTCCATGTTAATGATCAACATAACAAGGTTATTTTAAATGAAAATGTTGTAAACGAATAGAATCTTAATCTCCAAAGAAAATTTCATTTGTATGGTTCGAGCGTTTGTTAACAGTTCCTTGACTACTCCTGCAGTTTGGGAATCTCCCATATGGCTTCAGAGCGAACACATGGCTCATACCTCCTGTTGCAGCACAAGTGCCTTCAGTTTTCCCACCTCTTCCTGCAGAGGATGAGAGTTGGGGAGGAAATGGGGGTGGTCTAGGAAGGGATGGCAAAAGTGATCTGCATCCTTGGGCTAGTGAATTCTTGTATATTGCGTCTATGTCTTGCAAGACTGCAGAAGATAGGCAGATTCGAGACAGAAAAGCTTTCCTATTGCATAGCTTGTTCGTTGACGTTGCCATTTTCAAAGCAATTTTTGCCATTCAACAGATAATGGAAAAGCCACATGTAAATCCTTCTGATTTAAGTGGTGAAACAATACATACAGAGAGTATCGGGGACTTGAGAATCACTGTTTTTAAGGACGCCCCTGATGCTAGCTGCAAAGTAGATACAAAGATTGATGGATCCCAAGCAACTGGGGTGGACAAAGAGAGCTTGGTGGAGAGAAACCTACTCAAAGGGATCACTGCTGATGAGAACACTGCTGCTCATGTAAGAAGATATACCAAACATGTCAATATTATGCCCTTTCTTATTTTTTGATCAGTAAAATTGAAGTGGATACCACTAGTGAGCGACTTTTTATGTTTGAAAACCAGGATATTGCCACTCTAGGTGTTGTCAACGTAAGATATTGTGGTTATACCGCTGTTGTGAAAGTTGAAGAAAGAGAGGACGACAAGAAACATCCTACATTGCCATACATTGAGCTTCTCGATCAGCCTGATGGAGGAGCCTGCGCCCTCAATATCAACAGGTTTTTTTCTGACCAACTACATTGGCATGTATTATGTTTTGAATTTGGGAAACAGTAGATTATCCAACAGCACTCACATACTCTAAGTAGAATCTATCTGTATTTTTCTTTCTGAACATGTGAGAATATGTGGAACCCCATCAGATTACTCTTCAAAAGAGCCCTTGAGGAGAGAAGGGAGGTTCCAACATATATTGAGGAAAATATGTCCAAGTCTAGCCGATGTGGGACTCCAACACGCCCCTTCCAAAGGAGGCTAGACGGGGTACAGATGCCCGGAGTGTCGAGTCCCTTTCAGATGGTAGACATTGGCTCTAATACCATGTGAGAATATTTGGAAACATCACATGACTCTCCGAAAGAGCCCTTGAAGAGAAGAGGGAGATTCCAACATATATTGAGGAGAACAGGTTCAAGTCTAACCGATGAGAGACACCAACAGAATTCATAGATCTAGCAGTTCAATAAAGGATCGCTTTGTTGCTACTCATTGATAATGTGAACAATTTTAACACAAAAGAAACAAAACTGAGGTAGTTTGGGGGCCTAAATTGTGATGGCTCTTGTCAATAAACAAATTTGTCTCAACTAATTTACACTTTTGGTCTGTGATCTTTGTGTCACTTAGTGTGTTCTCAATATAAGTTTATTCCTTGCAGTTTGAGGTTGCTGCTTCATAAGAAAACTTCACTACAGAATAACATTCTCCCTAACTTAAAAAGATCCGAAAGTGAAGAGCTCAGTACTGCCCAATCTTTTGTTGAGAAACTATTAAAGGAGAGTCTAACTAAGCTTCAGGAAGAATGTGTTCAAGCTGACACCTTTACAAGATGGGAACTTGGAGCTTGCTGGATCCAACATTTACAAGACCAAAAGAAATCTGAAAAGGACAAGAAAGTTTCCACTGATAAACTGAAGAATGAGCTGAAGGTTGAGGGGCTTGGGACACCTCTTCGATCCCTCAAGAACAGGAAAAAGGATTTAGAGGGTAGTAATACAGAACCTCAGTCTCGGAGCTCAAAAGTTTCTGATGCTGTCAACAGGGAAGCGGAGAACTCTGTGTTAGACTTTGCAGAATCTCAGCTTGAGGCCAACGCAACTGAAAATGAGCTTGCTTTAAGAAATTTATTATCTGATGCTGCTTTTACTCGTCTTAAAGAGTCAGAAACCGGACTCCATTGCAAGGTGGTGCTACTTTTGTATTTTTTTGAAGTATATAATATTTATGTACGGCAAATGAAACACACACACACACTCCTCACCTTTAGTGAGGTTGGAACCCTTGACCTATAGGAAGGTTGGGTCACCGGATACCGCTGGGCCAATGGCCCTTTGGCAGTGTTGTATTCTTGGGTAAGTTAAAGTATTATATCCTTGTATAGTATTCTATATTTACCTACTCTTGTTGTTTACAGTCTTTGCTGGAGCTGATTGAACAATCTCAAAAATATTACAATGAAGTTGCTCTTCCAAAATTGGTAATACAATGCTACACATATCTTCTGATTCTTCTCCCAATTGACCTTTGTGAAAGTCTCATGTTTGACAACTTCTAGCACTTCATTGTTTGTAGGTTGCAGATTTTGGTTCTTTGGAACTATCACCGGTTGATGGGCGAACTCTAACTGATTTTATGCACACACGAGGTCTCCGCATGCGTTCTCTAGGACAAGTGGTTAGTGCCTTGATGGACCTTTTTTGGGAAATCTATTGCATAAGGTTTTTGTGGAATTGTGGGTCTATCTTAATTAATTAAACTCTGATGCTAACATGCATGCCTTTGCTGAAACCAAGTATTCTAACCTTTTGTAATGCACATCAGTTACAGATTGTGTGTGTATGTGTATATACACACACACACACACAAACACAGTCTGTGTGATGTGACAACTTATATGGCTACAAAAAATCATTATAAAGTTGTTCTATTTTGTTCTTTACTCTTTTGACTCTTGATATGCCATACCTTTTGCTTGCAATCTTTGACCTTGTCAAGAAGTTATCTTAGACCAACTAATGCTTGCTATTTCTCTCTTTGATCAGGTTAAGCTTTCAGAAAAGTTATCACACGTGCAATCTCTCTGTATACATGAAATGATAGTACGAGCTTTTAAGCACATTTTACAGGCAGTGATTGCTGCTGTTTCTAAACCAGAGGAAATGGCTGCTGCAATTGCCGCTGCACTGAATCTGATGCTTGGGGTTCCTGAAAGTGAGCAAGCGAAGCAATCTTCTGCTGTTGATTATCTGACAAGGACATGGCTAGAAGTTTTCTTGAAGAAGCGATATGACTGGGATCTTGCCAGCTTTAACTACACAGAACTGAGAAAAATTGCTATACTACGTGGGTTATGCCATAAGGTAATTGAGATCTGTGTCATGCAGAATTGAATGTATCCTCACTTAGGTATCATTAATATTGTTGATCTATGTGGGTTGAAAAATCACATCATGTATCATAGGCCCATATAGCATACTCCATGTTGTATACATCTCTATGCTGATGAGATGTCAATCCCCATTAGCTGAAAAGGATCAGTAACTTGTTTTGTTCTTGAAATATATGATTTCGGTGCTTTTAATGATCAAGAAATTGGTTATCTGTAAACAAATTTGTCCTAATATTCCAGGTTGGCGTTGAGCTGGTTCCAAGAGATTTTGATATGAATTCTCCCCACCCTTTCAAAAAAGAGGACATCATTAGCTTAGTTCCAGTTCATAAGGTGATGAATTACACCATTGAATGATAGTAACAGATCATATCTGATTGGTCATTGTCTTAAAACCAGTCCATCTTGTTTGATATTTTGATTTTATGTTTCTTGCAGCAAGCAGCATGCTCATCTGCTGATGGACGCCAACTTCTGGAATCATCAAAAACAGCTTTGGACAAGGGAAAGCTGGAAGATGCAGTTAGCTATGGGACAAAGGTACCAAAGTTACATTTGGTAGAAGTTTAATAATGAACCAGCCTCCATTATTAGGTGGCCCTCTTCATATCGGGGACTGGATCATGTTGCTATACATGTCCTCCCTTCGACTTCCCTCTCCTCATCAGCATGGATTCTTTAAGGATAATAACATCACACGGAATAACAGTTTGGTGTTTCAGCAAGTCTTCATGTGCTTTATTATTAACTAGAAGCGTACTCGCGCAATGTAGCGAGATACATCACGATTTTAATGTTTCCTAGATACATCACGGTTTTAATGTTTTCTTTTATTTTTTGTTTTTTGTCGATTTACAGTACGATTTTGGATGGTTTTGAAAGAATGATAATGGTTTTTTATATATATTTTTAATTTAGGCTTAATAATATAATGTTTTTTATATAAAAAAAATAAGTATTTTGTTAGAATTCATTGATTATCTTATATATTTTAAAAATCATTTATATTTAAATTGAGATGTTTATCTTGTTTTGATTATGTTTATCAGTTAGTTATGAATTCGAATAGAGATAGGAATTGCAATTTAACTAATTAGGATTAAAAACTTTAAAAGTAGTACATTAAGCTTTATTAGTTGTTTTTAAGAGATTTTAAGTAGTTAGCTTTAAATAACAGTACATAAAGTTTAGTGAGTTGTTTTTAAGAGTTTTTTATCCGTGCTTTATAATATAGTATAGATAATTAGTATGACTTTACATGTTATTGCGTATCCTTCATTTCAGGCTCTTGCAAAGCTAGTTGCAGTGTGTGGTCCCTATCACCGAATAACTGCAGGAGCTTACAGCTTACTTGCTGTAGTTTTGTACCACACCGGGGATTTCAATCAGGTCTTGATTTATTAATAACGGGGAATGTATATATATCTAGTAGCTGCTTTGTATGTCTCTCAAGCTCTCCAGTTCATTGTATCAAATTTCAGGCCACAATCTACCAACAGAAAGCTCTGGACATCAATGAGAGAGAACTGGGATTGGATCATCCAGATACCATGAAAAGTTATGGAGATCTCGCCGTGTTCTACTATCGGCTTCAGCATACAGAGTTGGCTCTCAAGTATGTTTTTGTTTTCATATTTTTGTGGCATTTGGTATAATTTGACATCCAATCTTTGGAATAACCTTTGTGAATATGCATGCAATTGATCGACATCCTTTATCCAACTTGTGTGTCATTAAGAAACCATGCATCTTGAACATTGTTCTTTTGTGTGTGAGGGACATAGACCAACACCCTGACCTTGCAAAAAACGGTTATGGCTGTGAGACATTGAGCTTCAGACCACTACCATAACTTAGCATCCAATTATCTCAAGATCTGTGTTGTGCTTAGTTTGCATTTTTCATCATTTGGAGGCCACTCTAAGAGACACACATGCATTGTTTCTTTAACAGCAATATGTCATAGTTTTCCTTATATTCCAAGGAATTTAGCTAAGATTATCCTGAAGTTGAAAGTTCATGAACTCCTAGTTAGATTGAACATACATGTATATTATTTTATTTGTCGCACTGAATTTCATCATGCTTATGAACTGCAATAATTTGCAAATAGCATAACTTCGTTTCAACTAACATACCCCTTAGCTTAACTAATTAGTGTCAACTACACACATCCTATTCTCCATCTATTTCTCTTTGCCAGTAAAGTTGGTTGCTTGCATCTGACGTCTGACCTCAAGTAACTTAGATGACCGAATAAGTAATTGGTTTTTATGCATTTGAGACTCTTTCAAGGTGCATGTCTTGGCTGATGATCATAGGCAATTCCCTTTTCTTGTTGCTCATTTGTCAATCCTTAGTGAGAGAGTTGCTTCCAGGCCTGAGGAGAGTTGAATATTAGATTGTAGAAGTCTGTTTTGCCATAAACCTTTTTGTGTGATCTTTTTTTGTGCATATTCATTCAAATGGAGGTCATCATACATGCATATAAGGATCTTCTTTCACTACTGAAAGAGTGCTCAACAGTTGGCTTACTTTTTGTCTAACCAAACCAAACGTACCTAGTATATATATCCACCCGGAAGTTGAGTTACCGAAAACAAGTTTTACACAATATGAGTCATTGCAAAACTGCAAATGCTGAGTTGGATGTGCCATACATGGATGGATAGGATACAAAATGTGGGCGTCTGAGAAAGGTTAGGTGACACCACTTCTGGAGAAGCTGAGGGAACAGTGGTTTAGACCATTAAAGGAGACCTCTAACTGGAAGATGGTTTTAGTAGAGATTCGGGTGGACTCAAATTAACGTGGGAGAAGTAGTGTATAGAAATTTGAATGAATGGAATATACTAAAGGCAAGTGCATGATCAAATCTATCAAAACATTGGTTTATACATTCTTCTTAGTCTCGACTCTAGGGATAATTTTTTCGCTATTGTTTTTAGAGAACTGCCGAAAGTTCCAACTAAAGAGAGTGTGGAAGGATGCAATTAATTATTGTGGAACCAAAAAGTGGTTCAATCCATAATTTAAATGTGCAACATTCTTTAGCTTACTGCAACTAGTTTGGGATTAAGGCTTGTTGATTTATTTGTGTATTATATAGCTCATCATCTCTCATCATAGTTTATCTTCTCTCTTCACTTACTATTCCCTTTATAATATCAGGTATGTAAAACGAGCATTGTATTTGCTACATCTTACTTGTGGCCCATCACATCCAAATACGGCTGCAACATACATCAATGTAGCTATGATGGAGGAAGGTCTGGGAAACGTTCATGTCGCCCTCAGATATCTTCATAAAGCTC
This sequence comes from Arctium minus, assembly GCA_954870635.1. Lineage (NCBI taxonomy): Eukaryota > Viridiplantae > Streptophyta > Magnoliopsida > Asterales > Asteraceae > Arctium > Arctium minus. Next base: position 1,483,272 of record OX941094.1, on the reverse strand, counting down.
TCAAGTGCAACCAAAAGTTACTTGGCCCAGACCATATTCAGGTTTCTTATTTACCTTTTACTTCTTCCCCAGAAGAGTTAATCCTGATGGTGTATGTCTGAAAGGATAACCATAACATCTATGCTCCTTGTGTTTCGCAGACTGCTGCAAGTTACCATGCAATAGCAATTGCGCTCTCTTTAATGGAAGCTTACCCTCTGAGCGTTCAGCATGAACAAACAACCTTGCAGATACTACGTGCAAAGCTGGGCCCAGATGATCTACGCACACAGGTAGTTTCTTGAGCCTCTGAAAGTGAACCTGAATAATTATTCTTCAACACTTGATTTTGTAGAAGTGACGAGGGATATAGATTTTTAATTCTGGCAAAAAAAATTGAAGCAGCATCTGATCTAGGCTTCACTGATCATATTATCCTTATTATTGCTATTACTATTATTATCGCCGGTCATTATTTAGAAATTTTTAAGTAGAAGCTCGCGTTTTATATTAAATTCAAATTTTCCAACAGACAACCGTAACCTTAGAGCTAATTGTTGCAGGATGCTGCTGCTTGGCTTGAGTATTTTGAATCTAAGGCTGTTGAACAGCAAGAAGCTGCAAGAAATGGGACTCGGAAACCCGATGCATCCATAGCTAGCAAAGGCCATCTTAGGTATGTTATCAGTCCCTACAATTCCAAAATCTTGTTACAACTTGATCTGTTTATGTGATGACTACAACTATGTTATTATGGACAGTGTATCGGATTTGCTCGACTATATTAATCCAAGTCATGATGGCCAAGGGACAGATGGTGTGGGTTTAAAAAGGAAAAGCTATATCCATAAGGTATGTGCTGTTGGTTGATAATTGAGAATGTCTTTCTTGATCTCATAATAAACCAAGATTGGGTTTCTCCCATCTTTTTAGGGTAAAGTTATTATAGCTAGACAAGTAGGAGAAGGGCAATAAATGCTGATTAACATTTCTAGCAGGATGAATGGTTGATTTTGAATTGGAGGTCGACCATTTGACCCTTGGTTATACATGTAGCTGATCCAAACCACAACCTTTCACTAGTCGTATGACCACATTCTCCATCTTCACTAATAAAGCAAGTAGAAATAATAGTATCTACTTGGGATACATTTCATTTCCAGTTGATGGGGAAAGCTACCAAAGTTATTAGGTAGTCAGATAGGATAAGGGCAACAACAAAGAGCAATTTTATAGCAGGATTTATGGTTCATTTCACATTGGAGGTGGACCATCTGATCCGGTGTTGAACATGTAGCTCATCAGGACTAGATCTCTAGTTGATTGTCTTCAATGTACATCTTCACAAAAATGTAATGCTACTGTATCTAAGTATACTATATATTTCATTTCCAGCTGAAGGGGAAATCTTACCAAAACTTGGAGGTGGCAAATTCTGATGAGGCATCTCCCAAAGATCTTCTGAAAGAAACTTTAGATGAAGCAAAACAAGAGCCAGATGTCAAACATGACATACAGGTGAATGAAGAACCCACTGCTCCATGTGTTGAGTCGAGTCCACCTATCAAGGAAGAAACTGCTGAAGAAAAATCAATTCCTCCCGAGCTGCTGCAATCAGAGGAAACTGCTGCACAAATTCCTGTTTTTGCCAATGATGTCTTTCCTGAAGCACATGCTGAAGGAGAAGAAGGATGGCAACCGGTTCAAAAACCAAGATCAGCAGGCTTATATGGACGGCGACTACGACAGAGGAAAGCAGCTATCAACAAGGTTTACAGTTATCAAAAGAAAGGGGTACTTCAGGAGTCTGAAGATAAATTGAAGAATAACTTTCAAAACGGTAGGTATCATTTCATAAAGAAACGTGTGATGTCACCTGCAAGTTATGTTGATTACCACACTGCAAAGGTTCCCTCTCCTAATCATAAATTTGGACGGAGAATTGTTAAGGCTTTGACATATAGAGTTAAGTCCACCCCTTCATCTGCCAAGGATACCACGGAAGAAACCTCTAGAAATGGTAGAGAGGAATCAAATCCTTCAGTTGATGTTGGCTCAGTACAAAAGACAAAAGAAGTAGCACATGTACCACAGAGAAGTTCTATAGTTAGCATTGGAAAATCTCCTTCTTACAAGGAAGTAGCTCTGGCCCCACCAGGTACCATTTCTCTGTTGCAGGTCAGGGAGTTTGAGTCACAGAGCGATACTCCTGATGACAAGGAAATCGATAATGGTAAACATGAGGAGCTTACCATAGCGAAACAAAGTTCTGAATCTGCAGTGTCAGAGGTAAGAAATCTCAAGGAAGAGAAAGTTCAGGACCTATTTGAGGGTTCTGTAGATAATATGAAAGATGAAACAGAAGGTCTTGAAAAGACAGAAGAAACTCATTTGAGTGACTTGATAGGAGATAAACATACAGAGACCATACCTGCAAACGTGGTGGAACAGAATGCATCCAGCTTTGTGGAGGTTGATAACATAATAGACAAAAGTATCATTGAAGTGCCAATTCCAATCAGCTCCTCCACTGCGGAGGATCTATCTGAGAAGGATTCTTCTATTGTTAAACCTGGCGATGATTCAAGCTGCACCTTGCAAGAAGCAGCTGCTTCAAACGATACATCAGCAGTTACTTCTCCTAATTGTACTCAAGAACTCCCAAACAAGAGGTTGTCTGCATCAGCTACTCCATTTAGCCCATCACCACCTGTTCGTGTTGCACCAATGCCCATGAACATTGCTCTCCCTCCTGGTCCTACCCCGTGGCAAATGAACATGACTCTTCACCCAAGACCTGCAGTAAATCCAATGTGCTCCTCTCCTCACCAACCATACCCTACACCTCCAGCTACCCCAAATATGATGCACCCCTTGCCTCTTATGTACTCTCCTCCATATACACAAGCTCCATCATTACCCAACAGTACATTTCCTATAACTAGCAGTCCCTTCCATCCGAATCATTTTGCGTGGCAATGCAATATGGGCGCTAATGGGTTACAGTATGTTACTGGGCCAGTTTGGTCCAACTGCCATCCAATGGAGTTCTCCATCTCACCACCATCAGTAAGGCCGATTTCTGATCCAAATATGGAGGCAAAACAGGTGTTTGATAGCTCTGAACAACTTAATGGAACTCCTAATTTAGTGGTGGAGGTTAGCAATGAGGATGAAAGTAAGCAAGAAGCGAATCTTCAAGCACCAAAAGTTATTGATGAGTCTAATGGAATCGTTGGGGTTCAAGCAGAGAATGCTGGTTCTATCTACAATAGCAGTTCAAATTGGAATCTGGGAAGCACCGGCGATAATCATGTACAGAGACCATCTCAAAAGGTTGAGAATGAGAAGACCTTCAATATTTTGATCAGGGGAAGAAGAAACCGGAAGCAGACATTGAGAATGCCAATTAGTTTGCTGAACAGACCATATAATTCTCAGTCGTTCAAAGTTATATATAGCAGAGTAATCAGAGGAAGTGAAGGTCCAAAGTCTACCAACTTTTCTTTTGAAGGAAATGGGGAAACAACTGCTACGTAAGGCTATGCCTCATGCTTTGCCTGTATAGCAGGATGCTTTAAAATTAGCACAGAAGTGTAGTTCCCCATCATTTTACCCCTTGCACAGAAGATCATGGTGCCATGGATCATGAATTTTTTAGGTATGAAGTTACATGAATCTCCAATCATCACAACGTCGCTTCAAGCAAATTTACAGGTTAGTTTAAGAGCTGCATGCTATCTGCTTTCATGATTTTCAAATTCTTCTATAGAAATGAACTTGATCAATTTATCATGGACCTAAAAGTATTTGCTAGAAATAACTATAAAAGTCTAACACAGAACTATATCATTTTCTAGCTTTATTCTCGGGACAACTTAGAGACCAACTTCTCTAGGAGAGTTTAACTCCTTGACCCTTGAATTGCGATGAACTGTTTTATTATCAAGTTTTATTCTTCTAGAAACATAATACTACGGACTTCAGTGGTAGATTTCTGCTAATGACTTTGATCCTGTTCTCAGAAAAGAATGCATTCCCATGGTTCGATGAAAATTGCAACAATTTCCATTTTGGGATTTTTGGTGAAAGTTGCAACATTTCACTTTTAGGGGACTTTTCAAGTTTCAATGATCTGTTTGTCAAGTTATAAATATTGATTTAGGGTCCATAATATTCCCTTATTTTGTCATTGTTGAAGGGTATGTAAGATATTTAACTTGTCAAATTTTTTTCTTTCTAAAATCATGTCATCAGGCAAGTATGGTTACTCTCATGAGGCAGGGAGGAGTATTTGTGATGAGTACATCATTTCATTTTGGCCAGAGAGATTCAGTTTGAATCACGGAGATATATTTTCATACTTCTAGAATAATGATGTGTCAAATCGTCAATCATGATTACATTTTCATTTCGCTTATGAGTTTATTTACATGGCTCCCAGGTTCAAAACCAGGCGGTATGCACTCCACATGGGAATCCAGAGATGTTGAATATTGGCAATAACACAGGTTTAAGAAATTTTCGATCCTTGATTCATATGAAGACTAAATCAAGTTCTTGCGTTTATTCCTCTCCCTTGATAGCATCGACTTTGATGATTAAATTGGATTTAATTGTATATGGTACCATTTTTGTTCAAACTGAGTTTGATTTAGACAGAACTGCATACAAAATTTCCTGGTGAACCATGCGGTAATGCTGCTGATACTAATAATAGAAGCAATAATTAATTCATGTGTCGATTCTTTAGTTTTTCTTTGTTCTTCCAGTTTGAAGGATTATGCGGTAGACATCATTACACACTATGCACATGCAATTTGTTTACTCTTGCTATTCTTAGTATTACTTGTTAGCTCCAACCTATGTTTTTTTAGCATGGTGGGTTCTTGTCTCTAATTAGGAAAAACCCCATAAGAAAGTGGATTGTCGGATAGGTGCTATTAGGATATGTGGAATCCCTTTGAATCTCTCTCTAAAAGAGCCGTTGTAGAATGACAGGAGGTTCCTACATGTATACATGTTTGATGGCCCATGACTAGCCGATGTGCGTCTGCAAAAGGTGCCTTTAGATATATGCCAAAACGGGAAAGAAGACTTGAGCTTGTGCGTGTGCATGCACACACACCAGGATAGTAGGGTACACATATTCTCTCAGAAAAATGCTATGGCCTCTGCATTTCAGTAATGCAGCCAAGGGGCCGGATCATGGCAACCTCTCATCTTTGTCTGCATTGCCTTAAGATCATCTCCAACCACCATGCCAAAAAAAATCAAATTAGTGGGCCCATTAACACCAAAATAAAATTCAAATCCAACCACATGGAATATATGCCGTTTGTACAGGAACACGACATTTAAGCCTTTTCTCTCCCATCTCCGGCATTTTGCCGTTCTTTTTGTTGTCCGGTTAGAGCTTCCAAATTGGCAGTACGGTTGGAGATGCTCTAAATAAGATAGCCGGCAATTAAGAATAACCGTGTCGGAAGATGGAGATCAAATAGGTACATGCAGATGGTTTGCCAGAAAACCAAATTACACTCCACATTTACGCATATGGGAGTAGTGTGCAACGGTAGGCAAGCTGCTCTACTCGGGTAGATGCTAGGTCTCAGTACATCCCACCCTTAGACCTCACTTCCGAGTGGGATATACTGGGCTCGTTATATTTTGTTTGGTTTTCGCACCCTGATAGATATACTATGCCCTCTTCGGTGAGTTGAGTATATACACACCCGTAACATGGCAAAACTCACAGCTCTCAATCCTCATTGCTCTAAATAAGTGCTTTTGGTACGCACGATAGGACAAAACAAAAACTTGTCTCACGTTTGGTGCGACATTAGACTAGGACATGACAAGGACTTGGTCAGACAAAAATGCAATTTTCTTGTCCCACCAAAATAGGGAGAACAAAAATCAGGGAGATGACAAGATTGGTAAATTACGGAACTACCCATGTCAGATTAGAACACTAAAACCTTGCACAATTCTTTTAGCTGCCTAGCTCATTCTAGTTCGTCCAAGTCCCATCCCGTTTAGTCTTGTTCAATCCCGTATGTGTATCAATCACAATTTAGAATTTAATCTTTGACCGTGTTTATCAGAACTCTAAATTTTATTAAACTAAATAGCTTCATAAGGTTGCATAAATCCAAACTCTAAGATCCTTGAACACTAAACACTTGTTTAAGAACACATGCTCATGTAAAGAAATACAAAACAAATCATACGAAAAACTAAAATCGTAAGATCTCTTAAACACGAAGTGTAAATGTTTAGGTGAATGCCACAGTTGGCACGCTCTCCTCCTTAACTAGTCCCTTTGCATACACTGCTTCTTTGATGAGTTTTAGCGAGTCTTCAAGATCATCTAACAGTTTGTGAGGATCTGGGATGGTACTTTCGTCAACCGAAAGGACTATTGTCATTTTATTCACATAGCTTTGGAAATTAATCATCAAACCCTAGCATCGGATGGTAAAAATGAAGACAAGTAGAATGTTAGCTCGATACCATAATCATGATTAGATTCGTCTCTTAGGATAACTATGCTATCTACAAAAAAAGGCTTTCTGAGACAGAAAGTCGTTGCTAAATTCATTATGATATCACCCTCTGGAGCGCCCCCACCGTACCTGTGTCCCTAACCATCAAGGGAGGTAAACGTGTGTCCTAGAGGAAGGTGGGGGCGGTGTCAGGTGTCTAACCACATACCTTACTTATTCTGCAAGGATGCCCACCTCTTCATCAACTAGGCTAAAGCCACAAGGACTTCATGTTTTCTAACACAAAGCTTTCTCAAACTCATATCACCTTTCCTATCACTACATATATTTTTGCAACACATTTTATGTTGCTATGTTTGTTCATAACAAGACCTCTTTTCTTCTAGTGTTGTATTTAGAGATGCACAAAAAATCCAAGTCACGAAAAAGCCCAAGCCTAGTAAGCCTTAGGCCCAGGCCAAGTATATTTCTTTTCAAGGCTCGGTTAAAGCCCAACTCAAAAAGCCTGGTCTGAAAAAGCTCGATCGGACACATTTTCACACCTAAAGCCCGGTTGGGTTTTAGAGGGCCAAACTTTTTTTTTTGTTTGCATACTATAATAGGCTTGGAAGTCCTAGACCTTATGCATATCTAGCTGTATCTATGTGTGTTAGTGTGTGTCATTCTCAACAATACGTAGAAATATAAACATACGAGCGTATCCTTACATGTGGTTGACCGTAAGAACTAGGAGCAAGGAATTCCATGGTGTGGCCATAAAAGCCGATTTCTTCGAGAGGCCCGACCAAGTTTGAGAAAGACAAGGTTGTATGAGTAATGATCTTGTGTGAAAGCGAGCTCGCTGCCTGTGTTAGACGGAAAAAAATCGACATAGTTAGCACTTATACGACAACTAAACTATGATATGCGATGGCAAAGGGTGTCATAAAAAGAAAATCCTAATTGCCACATTTGCGGTCACTAATCTAAGTATATTGTGACACCTTGTATCACTAATACAAGATGTCACAAATTAGAATTGCATACGGATCGATCCAGAAAAAAAAACCTAGTTAGGTCAAAGTAGTTTGAAAAATATTATTTGATTCGAAAAAGGATTGGCGGTTTGGCCTGGTCCAAACTGATGACATCATGGATGCGTAATCCTAGTCATTTACCGTGGCGTGTTCCTTTGAAATAATGAATACCGCATTGCAGACGATGAGTTCTTTTTGGTAGTGATTAGCGTTCAACTACCAACCGAATTTGATCGCTAAAAAAAATACTCCTCCATGCAAAGAAAAGACGTTGTTGTGCTATTTTAGCATATTGCAACGCCTTTTCTGTTTGTAAAATACCATGTTGAGACAAATAACAGGCTTTGTGATAGTGAGAAAATCACCTTAATGCCGAACAATTTAAGAACCAGCTCAGCTATTGAGAATGTATACAATGCCTCGAGGGAGTGCTTCTTTCGATCAATTGTGGCTTTGGCTTCTCTAACATAGTCTATTGGATCATCTCTTATAGCAATGGTGAATGGCAAGAGCACATAACCGATCCAATTTCCCCATTTCGCTTCAGTGTTCTTCTCCATCATATCCGCCAATGCCTGATATTTACTCGAGAAATCGATCAAACGTCCCATAAAAGCGATTTGAACTTTTAAACTACCAAATTTGACTTATTATTACCTCCTCTGTTCCAAAATAAAGATGCATAATTTTAAAAATGTGTAATTATTACATTTTTTAATCTATACTATATTATGAAACATTTGAGAAAAACTCTTAAATACAAAATGTTATGCATATAAGTACCGCTTATTGATGCACGTTATTTGAAATTCAAGATTACAAGTAAATGATACATGAGTATAACTTTTTAAAGCTACATTTTTGAATTCATAAATAACTAATAAACATTATTAAATATAAGATAAACATCTCATTTTAAATATAAAGAATTAAAATATAATTAGGATAATCATTGAATTCTAACAAAATACTTAATTATTATTTTATAAAAAACATTACATTATTAAATCTAAAATAAATTACATCATTATTAAACCTAAAATAAATTTAAAAATATTAAATTAAACAAATTTATAAAAAAAATTATTGTTTTATCAAAACCACACAAAACCATATTATAAAATCGATAAAAACAAAAAATAAAACGAAACATAAAAATCAAGATGTATCACGCTGCATTGCGCGAATACACTTCTAGTCAACTAAAATAACAATTTTTCTCTTGATATTTGATTTCATCTCATAATTAAGGTAGAGTTGGAAAATAGACAGTTAATTTTAGGACAAACAAGAACATAAATGTGGATAGGACAGATCGAGTATAAAAACAACCGATGATTTTGGACAAAAATATGTCGAATAATTTTTTTACAATCACAATTATTGAGACACTCACTTGAATGCCTGAAGATGGTCTTATGTTGATTAAAAGCGTCGAACGAAGACGTATCTTCTTTCTCGGGAGGTTATTTTTCTTCTCGGTTGAGGTTGCACCTTCGTCTTCTCTTCCCTGGCCTTAAGAAAATGTCAAATACAGTTCTTTTTAAGTCAAAAAAAATACAATAAATAAACACTCTACAGTTTTTTAGTAAATGTGTCAACTGTCTGTATTGTTGCTTTTTATGTATGATACAAATATAACAGGTTAATAAAACATAATATTTTTATACTAGAAGGATTTGGTAAAATTAGATTTAATATAAACTTTATAGATTATAAAATAATGTAAAAGCATATGCTCCATTTAATTAAATTTATTTTTTATTCATAACAAACTATATATTAAGTTATTAACAAAGGGTAAAATACCTCTCAAAATGTAAACAAAGTTTGGTTTAATTCATATTTAGTTTAGTGGGCGTTTTTTACTTTAATTATTATAACAAAGTTTTAAGTTTTCCTATTTTGTACTCATTTTGATCAATAATATACTGATTTTGTAAAACCTGATGACGTACACCACGATTGAGAAAGGTTTACGAAAGAATTATGACGAAGTGAATGATAAACTTGACATTTACGTCGCCAAATGTTGCATTAATTAGGAAAAAACTAAAACTATGTTACATTGATTGAGAAATTTTGAAACTTTTTATTGCATGGATTCAGGAAAAAAAAAATCTTTGTTATACTAAATAGATTTTTATGCTTGTATATAAAATCAAGAATCAAGAACTCACCATATCTCCGGTCGATGTATCGTGATAATCCAGCCTGAGTGACACCTAATGCGACATCGTTAATGGTCTGTAAAATTGAAAAAAAAAATAATAATAATAAAATTACTCGGTAGAACATAAACATTGCATATACATAAAATATAGAGTAAATTTCGATTTTGGTTTTTGAGGTTTAGTGAAAAGATTGAAATTGGTACCTAAACTTTGATAAGTCTAGAAATCATCCTTATGTGTTCATTTTGTCGTGAAAGTGGTTCATGTTCATTATCTTTGTTTATTTTTCTCCGTTAAAGCCAGAGGCATTTGTAGAGATGGAAATTTTACCCATAGGGGCGTGGATTCCCCAGTTTGGCGGGTAACAGGGGGGTGAGAATTTATTTTCATACCCGAAGTGGGGTCGGGGCAGGGGTAGGGGCAGGGATGGCATTACCTTCCTTAATCCGACCCCGATTAAATTTTCTGTTTTATTTAATATATGTATATAGTGTGTGTATAAATAAATATATATATACAATTACCAGTAAATGATAGATATATTTGATTTTCAATATTGATAATTAATACAGTGTCAGTTTACTAAAATTTTAATTTTAAAATACATTGTCTTTATTTTGTTTTACTAAATAGGTACCCAAAGGGTTTTCCAAACCTGTCGGGGATTTCTTCCCTCGAATCCGTCGGGAATTAACAGGGTGGGATCAGGGACGGGGGCTTAACCAAGGTCGGGACCAGGGACACAGGGGTTGCATTACCCGTCCAATGTCTGCCGGCCCGTCTCATTCCTACGTTTTAGTCTATCGAAAAAAAAACTTATGGACCGTTTACCCAAACACTTACCCAGTAAATGCTTACCGGTTAAATTCAACGATATTACTTACCTTAACAGTTATGCAAAATGACATCCATTAAAATGACATCATATGCAAAAAAATTTACCCGGTAAACACTAACCGGGTAAGACTCTCGATCATTGTTTAACTTTTATCGGATAAGATTATTGGTTATTATCATATTCATTGGTTAAGATAATATAACTTGGTAAGTGCTTCTCTGATTAAAGGTTTAATGTAATTTTAGAAAAGAACATGAAATATGATATTTTTATTATTTTATATTTAAAGGTAACTCACCAAATTCATAGCATTCTTAATGATCTTCATATCATCAAGACTAACCGTCCGGTAAACAAATCTCCTCGGAGTAAACTCCGCCCCCGCCGGAGCTTTCACCGGCGACTCCGTATCCTTCAAAAACACCGCCGTCGCCATAAACCCCACCACATCCACCACCGTATTCCAAACCACCATCAACCCCATCCAAACCACCATCAACCACCTCCACCACCCTCCACCGCCGCCGACGGAGCTCGTGTTACAGTACGAAAACCAGCCGGAACCCTTACCGGTTACCGGAATAGTCGGTACAGCATCGGGATTCGAGATCTGACGAGTGCAAGCAAGCAGCAACGACATGAGGGAGGTGCCGTCGCCGAGGGAGTGGTGGATGCGGAAGATTCCGACGGCCGCCGCGTCGGAGGTTTTGAGGTTGAGGAGGTGGAGATCCCACATGGGTTTTGAAGGATCGATGGAGGTTTTGGTGAGGTTGTAGATGTAATCATTGAGGAATTGATCAGGGGATGATGAATTTAGGGTTTGTGGGATGGTGGGGATGATGATGTGGTTGTCTAGATTCACGGTGGTTGGAACCCATTTCATCGTTCCGCCATTGTTGTCGTCGACAACCTGCATGAAGGTTTGGAAATTATGCAAAAAACGACGTCGTTTAGATGACTATTGAGTATCTATAATTCCACAAAATTAAAAAAAAAACTATTTAAGGCAAAAAGTTGATTACGACCTTAACTGGCCTCACACGAATATGTGTTCATTGACATCAAAATGAAGGGATTTTTTTTTGGCTTACTCAGTAGTTGAGGCTAGTTAGCGTTAGGGATGTCTATTTTGTATCAAGACAAATCAACCAATTCTCGTACTAACTATACCAATTTAGTTGATACCAATATAATTGGTTGGTAATATCATACCAACTATCTAAATTCTATATACTAATTATAATTGGTTGATATATGGTAGGTATATAGAAAAAAAAAACAGGCATGTTAAAAATAAAATTACCTGTAAACTGCAGAATCGATGATGCTTAAGCAACGTATGTGGCAACTTCTCGTAAACAATACGAGGGTTGATGGGGTTCTTGGAACCCATAATCGCTATGATGTACACGTTGAAATTTGGTTCATGGAATAAACGTGCGGCTGGGCTCAATGGTTGTTCTTCACCGGTTGCTATCATATACTGGTCATCAACACCAATATCGTCGTCGCGGTTGCCGCCACCACTGTCTGTGTGGTTTATAACGGTGGTTGTAGGACTTCTGTTAATTTGAATAGGTTTTAGAGACGTTTTTCTCCATCTTATCCCTTTTGTAAGAGACTCCATTGATGAATCTTGAGTTTATATGAGAGATTTGGGTTCCTTTATATATATAGTCTTCATGTGGGGAGTAACAAAAAGCAATAAATGTTGATTGGTTTTAAATAGTTGGGAATACAGAAATCATAAATTTGAACAAATTTGTTTTTTTATGCTCGTTATCAGATAAGAATTTTAGAAATTTGTTTACAAAGATAGATCTTATAACGTTATTCGACTTTGTTTTAATAATCTAATAGAAGTGTACTCGCACAATGCAGCGAGATACATCACGATTTTAATGTCGATTTTTTGTTTTTTTGTCGATTTACAGTACAATTTTGGATGGTTTTGAGAAAGTGATAATGTTTTTTTTTTATAAATTTGTTTAATTTATGCTTAATAATATAATGTTTTTATATTAAAAAAAATAAGTATTTTGTTAGAATTCAATGATTATCTTATATATTTTAATGACATCTAGAAAAAAATAACCAATTACATATTTAATAATATAATTAAAACAAATTTATAGTAATATAATATATTAATTAATAGTAATTCATGAAAATGTCTGCATAAAAGGAAGACTTTGCACATACCAAATTGATGGGTGTTAGAAGCATGCAGTAGTAATATGTATCTTATGCTTTGATACTTGTAAATTAAGAGATTTTTAAAATCTTGTATAAAATGATGGTACTTATGCCTAATAATTTGTATTTAAGAGTTTTTTATTCATGTTTTATAATATAGTATAGATTATAACGTTTTTCTATATAAAATTAACCCACATGTTCTTATTAAGTATTTGCTCAAATTATGGATGTCATAGCATGTCAATTTGTTGTAGTACATGACTACATGGACAATATAGGGGTTGAAATAACAATTATTGTAATTTACAAGTTTCTGAATGACGTGAGTTGTGACGTGACAGCAAGATCAAGCCTTAAGCTTTAGGAGACACGGCGATGCCACAACATTTTTCAAGGCGTGACTTTTATAGCGACAGATGTATGTCATATATATCGTTATATATACACACATGTTTTCTACTATCACTCGATGGATCAATGATTTTAAACAACCGAAATTAGGATATATACTGAAAAACTAAAAAGTAATACCTTAAAAAGATTTAAAAATAAATAAATTAAATATCGCATTACAAAAACTGCACAAGGCTAAGTCGTGCAACGAGCTTAACGTTGCGTCAACCATGAGCCTGGAGCCTTTTAGAACAATGGTAATCTATACTATATTATAAAACACGGATAAAAAACTCTTAAATACAAATTATTAGGCACAAGGTAACCATTATTTTATGCAAAATTTTAAAAATCTCTTCATTTACAAGTTTCAAGGCACAAGATACATATTATTACTGCAGGCTTCTAACACCTACCAATTTGGTATGTGCAGAGACTTTCTTTTATGCAGACATTTCCATGTATCACTATTAATTAATATATTATATTACTATAATTTTTTTTTAATTATATTATTAAATATGTAATTGGTTATTTTTTCTAGATGTCATTAAAATATATAAGATAATAATTGAATTCTAACAAAATACTTAATTTTTTTATATAAAAAACATTATATTATTAAGCCTAAATTAAACAAATTTATAAAAAAAACATTATCACTTTCTCAAAACCATTCAAAATCGTACTGTAAATCAACAAAAAAAATAAAATAAAATAAAACATTAAAATCGTGATGTATCTCGCTGCATTGCGCGAGTAGACTTTTAGTTTATATAAAATAGGGGTATTTATTAGGTACGTAAGCATGGACAACATACTCGACTAAAATGGTATTTCAAGAAGAAAGTCATGGTTCAAAGTAACAAGTTTCTTTATGTGGATCCTGATTCTTATCTTTATCACGTTTAATACGATACAATATTAAATATTTATTTATTTAAGTATACGATAAAACAAAAAATAAATAAATTTCATGGGTTTTTTTATACTTGCATTTGCATGCCCCCAGTTAATAATAGAACCTTGACTAATCCCATGGGCTCGAAGAACAACCAGGAAAATCCCCAGTCTGTCATGTAGGACTCGAACTGGTGATATCTAAAAAGACGACGTAGATTATAACATGTTGTTAGCTCAGTGGATCACACGTGTAACTGGTAATTAGGCTATGTTTGGCAAACTAGCTGATGAAAAAGTCACGTTTGGCAAAAATTAGCTTATAAGCATTTAAATTACCAAAAAGAACATTAATTATTTATTTATAATTAAAAGTTAATATATAATTATGAATATTGATGAGGAACATAATTGGAATAATCACAAAAAACTGCTCATAAGTTACTTCAAGTAACTTATCAAAAAGCTAGCTTATAAGTTAGTTTATGGTTATTCAAACATGTACCCAAAAAATAAACTAGCTTATTTTTGCCGAACAATGCCTTAGTTGTCCCTCGGCTATGAGAAATCTCAACCTCATGGATAGTTTAATATGCTTATCGGTGCATGACCTCGAAATGAGGACATAGTTTGAAGTTAAGCGATTGTTTAAAGTGATGCATGAAGTTATTTAGATAGGATGAAATATTATTCATTTATTTTATCATATTCAGATAAAGTGCAATATTATTCGTTTATTTTATCAGTTTATTAAAAGTTACATAAAAAAAAGATTAATACATATCTTAAAAATATAGTTACTAGTGAATTAATTAGGGGTCATTTGTTTTTTGAAAGAAAAAAAAAATATTAATGATTCTCAAGTTTGAATCGTTCAGACCTTTTTATATTTAGACCGTTTTTTTTCTTTCTTTCAGTTTTCAGATCTCTTAACTCTTAAATATGCCTGAAATAAGAAGTGGCGACCTAACTTCTTAAAATCTTTTATCGCCACCTCAATTCATATGATCTTCTTTCTCTCAAGACGCATCCAGACGTTATAAAAACATACAGTCTTGTTGATTCAGATTTCAGACTTCAGTACCACCTCTTATTAATCAGAAGTAAAATAAGACTTCGAACTTCAGACCTCTTAAAAAACAAACATTACCTTAATATATAGATTATGGTGGAATGATTTTAATTAAAATATATAAATATATGGCTGATTATTTAATATTAAATGTAATATATAGAAATAATAAAATTTTCACAATCAATTATTATTATCCAATTGAAAAAAGAAATTCAACCCATTTCCTAAAGGGAAATTGGCTGAAATAGTCATATTACAAAGACAATTGCATCTCCTAGCCATTTCTCTCCCCCATTTATCAAAATAGACCCAGGTATGCCAATGGCGGACCTGCAGGTCCGCTACCATGCAGAAAAAAATATAAAAAAAGGTAGGTGGGTCTTAAATAAAGCAATTAATAAACTGAATAAACAGCATGTCCGCAATGGCGGACCTGCAGGGCAATGGCGGAGCTGTCGTCGAGTGAGATCGTGACACGTGTCGACCCGTTGCGGACCTGTCTTGAACCGACAATTTTTTGTCTTTTTCTGCATAGTAACGGACCTGCAGGTCCGCCATTGCGGACCTAGGTCTATTTTGGTCAATCAGGGAGAGAAATGACTACGAGATGCAATTGCCTTTGTAATATAGCTATTTCAGCCAATTTCCCTTTCCTAAAATAATTTTGAATAGTTTTTTTATCATACATAATTGATTTTTTTTTTTAATTGTATAATTAGAATATGGATAAATGAAAATAGGTGGGGAACCATTTATATATATCCAATGATGATGAGATACATGACATATTTGGCATATTTAATATCCTTTCATCACTCTACTCACTAACCAATTTCACCATTTAACATGTTAGCACTTCAATAATAATAAAAAAAGGCTAAGAAATTCAATCATATATTAATACAATTATTAATTAATTATATATTTCAAGTTAAATTAGAAATAAATACAACAGTAAAATACGTTTTTGTCCTTATGGTTTGTTAAAAGTTATAATTTTTGTTCAAATGGTTTAAAATTTACAGTTTTCGTTCCTATGGTTTGTAATTCACTATTATTTTCGTGTTTATGATTTACAATATATTGTTGTTTCACTTCCTATAGTTTATAATTATTTACTGTTTTAGTCCCTTATACTTAAAAGTAGAAATTAGTCCAAAAACAGAAATAACAATAAATTGCAAACCACAAGCACTAAAATTGTAATTTACTCTAAATACAATATGTTTTTTGATTTTATGTATGTAATATCTAAAACAAAATATTGTTTTGAACATTTTCTATGTTGAGTATTTGTGACCATGGAGGTTCACCTATGATTACCTTCAGATCATTTGTGGTTGTGTAGGGATGAATTAGTGCACGTAAGTTGGTCTGTATGTCCATGGTTACCCCCCAAAAAAAAGTGAACTTGCATGACTGTAAATAAATCGAACAAATACCGAAAGGGTTTGTTCGTGTTAATTTATTTAACTTCGACCGAACAAATGCACAAATATAAATACATAAGCGAACAAATTTTATAGGTCATGATCGTTTGCTAAGAAAATAAGTTTGTTCATGTTCGTTTATGTTTATTATTTAAGATGTTAAACGAACACACAATCAACATAATCATCATTTCTCATGGAAGCTCAACCAGTGGCGGATCCAGGATTTTTTCCTGGTGGGGGCACCTTCAAGGTTACTTAAATGTCCGTAAAGTTGTCCGATGTATTTTTAGCCTAAATCTAACGTTTCAAGGGTTTTTTAAAGTTTTTCTTGGTTGATTTTAAGGGATTTTTAAGTTTTTTTGTCGATTTCGAAGGGCTTTTTTGGTTTTTTAATCGATTTCGAAAGTTAATTTTGGTTTTTTGGTTGACTTCGAGACACTTTTTTTGGTTAATGGGGTTCCGGACGAAAATTTACTGGGAGGACATTAAGATAGAAAGCCAAAAAATACAAATTTTTACCTTAAAAATTTCATCTTTTTCCTTTGTAATGGGGGCCCATCCCCCCACTAACATATATATACATCCGCCCCTGAGCTCAACATATGCGATATCATAGAGGCAGACGAAGAAAAGTTTCATAATGGTAGCACCATTTGACTATAAGAAAGAAATTTTATTTTTTTATACAATTGTTATAGATCTGCTGGTTGGTTTATTACCCATACCCAAAAGAGCCCATGTTTGAATTTTGCAATGGTTTTGTCTTTGAAATTTTTTAAAATGCAAGAGTTATAGAAATTAACACAAAATTTAAGTTGAAAAGTAAAAAATTCGAATCCGGATCCTTTGGATAAAAAGACAACACGTTAAACAAAAAATATCATATAAACTTATTGTAACACTTTTAGATAAGACACTTTATAATTTAGTCTTGTAAACTTAAGTCCTATAAATTATACTATATTAGGACGTTTAAACATTTTAAGCGTCCTATAAACCCAATTTTCTTGTAGTGAGAAGAATGTAATGGTTCAATGTACGTAACACGTCTCTTTATGTGCATCCATCAATTTGTTTTGCGGTTCTCATCTTTATCTTTCTCACGTTAAATATGACAGAATATCAAATTATTTTCTCATGATGACTTAAGATAAGAAGATTAAATGATAAAATACACGCAATAAATAGATTTCAAGGGTTGTTTGTAGTTGGATTTGCATGCCCTGATAATAGAAATTCTCAATCATATAATCAGATTATAACATAATATGAGCTCGGTATAAACGTATAACTGATGATTATATTGTGCTTCGACACTGAAAGTTCTCTTATCAGTGATCACATAGGTAGTTCAATATCACAATATGTTCCATCGCCTCATCGGTGTCTAGCCTTGAAATTAGGACGTACTCCTCATGTTCAAAACGTGGTTTATTGGCTAAAAGTTTTAATTTATTCAATATTTTTACTATATGATACAATATTTACAACTTAATAGTATGTTTGAACTTGTGAGTATAGTTAATAGTATTACATTTTGAAAACTAGGTTAAGAAATTATATAGATAGATAGATAGATGTGTAGATAGATAGATAGATGTGTGTGTGTGATCAATACGGGTATCAAATAAAAGAGAGTAAAATGTCCTGTTTGATATGATTTGTTTAATATTAACAAATTAGTTATATTTAAAATAATTTATATCTATATTTAAATTGAGATAAATCTATGCGTTTCCAGAACTTGATCCGTTCATATTCATATTAGGGGTGTTCATCCAAACCGCCAAACTGCACAAACCGCCCACACCGCACCGCACCGCAAAACGCGGTTTAGACTTTCGCGGTGCGGTTTGTACTTTAACCAAACCGCACTATGCGGTGCGGTTTGCGGTTTTGAGTTTTCAAACCGCGGTTCAAACCGCACCGCACCGCATCTTTTATATTATTTTTTGTTTTTTAATTTTAAACATATATATATATATATATATATAATAGTTTAATTTAATATTTATATAATTGGGCTTTGTGTTTTTAATTATGGACTTTAAGAGTTTAAGTTTTGGACTTTGCTAAATAACCCTTTTTAATTATAAGCCTCTTAAAAGTTTATGTCTCAACAGATGAAAAAATACCCTAGGTTAGGACGTTCACGACTTTTGACGTCACTTTATTCGTTTATCGTATTGGAACAATTTATTTTTTTAGACTATTTTTAGTTATGCATTTTGGAGTTGGATGTATTCAAACTCTTTATTTTTTGGACAACGGGGAAACCGCATCACACCGCACCGCATTTCGCGGTGCGGTTTGAGGTATGTGCGGTGTGGTTTGCGGTTTGAAAAAATGCTCAAACCGCACATGCGGTACGGTTTGCGGTTTTGCCCCAAACCGCACCACGAACACCCCTAATTCATATGGAGACGGTAATATGAGTTCTCAAAAAACTTTGAAATTTTCATTCTTATTTATACTATATTATTAAGAGCCTTAAACTGTTCTTGAAATTTTAGGGTTCTTGAAAACGGTTTTTGAAGCCCTGGTTCTTAGGCCTTCTTACCCCCACGTACTGCATCCTCTCTTCCCACGATTTGCTTTGCTATATATACAGTGATAATGGCGATCCTCTCAACACTGAAATCGAGCTCTGGTTTTCCATTTCAGTTGTGAAATTCCCACGATTATACTTGAATTGGTTTTTTTTGTGAAATTCACAACTGAAATGGAATTGGGTTTTCTACAAACATTTTTGGGTTTTTTGTGAAATTCGTCAGATTGATGTACTGGACAATAATCTTCCATTTTGTTGAAGCAAGAAGTCCTATCTATTTAAACAACAATTTATACTTCATCTCTCTGAATCGTAACAAGAATGGGAGCAGTTCAAAATAGAGAATGGGAGCAGTTCCTATTTTGCTCGACGACGCTGGTAATACGATCTTATCATTCCAGAAAAAGGTTTGATCAATTTCTTTCTTAGTTTTAATATTTGTGTTTTTTTTCCAATTTGATTCATGTATTGCTTCGGTCCGAAAGGTTATAAGTTTCCCTAATTCATTTATACTCTCTTATCGATATCAATTTTATCGTTTTCATCCGAGTTCAATCAAATTATTAACCATATTTGCTCGATTTGGTACAATAGAGGCCCCAAAAAGTGATTTGATGCATTAAAATTAGTTTCGTAAGCTTTATTGATGATTAATACCAGGTAATTTCGTTCAACTTTGATGAAAATGGAACGATGTAATTGGTAAGATTAGGAGGATTAGTATCTAACTGAAAATTCGTTATGGTAAAGTGTGCAAAATCCAGTGGCTATTTTTTGGATTTGCCGATTATTTATTAACAATTGTGTGATCATCTTAATCTTCCTTCGAATGTTACTGATGGTAGCTAACAAAATCAGTTTTTGTTTTGTTTGTTGATCCATTTTGTGATGAACCTGCTGGTTTTTTGTTTATATTTATACTTTCTGATACTTTTTTGTTTATATTTATTTGTGGAAAATGATGATGAACCTATTGGTTTTGGTACTGCTTTTGATTAATCTCTTCGTTTTCATTTTCCCATCCGGCATTGGGTGAAACTCGGCCCGTGTTTTGGTGGGGGAACCTGAATGGTGTTGCAGCCATGGCTATGTTTGATCCCCTTTGTCGGATTCCAGATCTGCAGATCTAACTTCTAAGCCTGTCGTTCAAAATTATGAAGTGTTCAACAGTTGCAATAAGTATATAGAAAGGAAAACATTTTGATTTGTAATGGTGAAATTTTTTGCACACAGAACATGAGGCAAATTTCAGGGGGGTGAAGATCATATTATTGTTGTTGTTGTTGTTTTGTTGTTATTATTATTTGAATTCATCCTTATGGCTTCTTAAATATTGCTCTTTTTCAGATTTGATGAATTCGAAGAGTGGTATTTGACAAGATTATGCATCCGAGTGGTTGAGGTGGAGAGTGGTATATCTCTGATGTGTGCCATTTGCAAAGTTCTAATGAGGTGAAAAGTTCAATCCGTGTTCTTATTTCAGTTATCTTACTTTATCTTTTTTTCTTTATATGATAGCATTTGATCTTTATCTCTAAAGCTCATTTTTATTGTTTGTACTTAACTTTATGAAATTATATGTATGTAGAGTAAGATCGATCTTTAGAAAAGTGATGGTATCGTGTGGTAGCTATCAACAGTTGTACATTTCATTTCTATTACTACACAAGAAGATTATGCAAATCCTAATTTTTCGTGTTAACTGAAAGTCGATAATGGCAGAGCTCAAGGACTGATATTTTGACAGTTTGGGACACTAAAGACAAGGCTCTAGGGGTAATATCTTCAACCATTTGGAAGTTCTCTATACTTTGTTGTGCCCTTGGATACATCAATAACGATTCCCTTACTTTATGATTCTTACCAACTAAGGGCTCGTTTACCCGAATGGTAAAGTTCTAATTATGAAATGCTGACATGGCGAGTAACACTTTATCAAGTTGTGTAAGTAGTACTTTAGCAAGTAGCAATTTGCCATGGGATTAGTTTGGGATCATCCATTTCTTAAAAACTTTGCAAGTAGCACTATAACAACTTTAACAAGTAGTACTTTAGCAAGTAACATTATAGCAACTTTAGCAAGTAGCAATTTAGTAAGTTGCGTAAGTGACACTTCTATGTCAACATTTAGCAAATAGCACTTTAGCAACTTGCGAAATTGCTGAAATTGCTACTTTTATGAATATAGCAATTTCTCAAGTTACTAAAGTGCTACTTGCAAAATCTTGGATATTTTGGTTAATTATGTGGAAAAATGGCTATAAAGTGAATTGAGAGGTCAAAAATTGGCTACTTTGGACAATTTTCCCTTGGTCATTGTTTGGTTTTTATCTTGATGACTTTTAGTTTGTTAATCTTATAGCCTTACCAAGTAATATATATATATATATATATATCACTAAATGATGTTTATATGATTAACAAGCTATAAAAAAGGTTTAATCATGAATGTGACTTCAGGAAAGAGAACCTTGGCTTGTGCATTAACACGCGCTTTGCATTATCGAAGGAAGCTGACATACGTCCTTGATGGTGATAATGTCAGCCATGGTCTTAATTGTGATCTTACTTTTAAAGCAGAAGATCGTGCTGAGAATATACGAAGAATTGGTCGGTTCAGTTGATTATTTAGCTGTCATCTTAGTTTAGATTTGATGCGCTGATTATATTCTAATCATATTATGTTAATGGATTATTAGGAAAAGTTGCAAAGCTGTTCGCTGATGCGGGAATTATCTGCATCGCTAGCGTGATATCTCCCTACGGAAGAGATCGTGATGCTTGTAGATCATTGCTTCCAGATGGAGATTTCATTGAGGCTGGTTCTCTACCTATAAAGATAAGCGTAGAAAGGATGAAAGAAATAGTGATAATGGTGAGGAGAATTGAAGGCCAGGAAGAGAGAAGGCCAAGAAGCATCGAAAGCGGCATCATCAGAGCTATTTGGAGGAAACGATTTTGAAGAGGATGAGAAAGAGAAAGATCGATCTCACAGACACAGTGTTGAACGAAAAAGGACCAAGAAGCAACAGGTTTGTTATCTCTCTCTTTTCATCTTGTTTGGTTGCTTTCTAACCTTTTAATGGAGGTAAAAAAAAATAATATAACATTATTTTATCTGGTTTTGGGTCTATTTATAGTTGGAGCAACAGTCATCTGCTGCTTCGGTTGAATATGAGAGCGGACACAAGAGATACAAGAAAGATCATAGACACTATGATGATCAGAAAGAAACCGAGATGGCGAAGTTTGGTAATCGTTAACTGCTTCCCTTGCCCCTTTCCTTTCTTTTGTAGATAATTTTTTCCTTCTTTATAAATTTATCTTACCCATTTTTTATTTCCCTTCAACTACTAGACAATGGTACAAAACACTTCTCATGGCTCCTTGGAATAAAATTTGATTGAATCTGGATGAGAATGGTCTTAAGAAAGAGAGAGACAGATCACAGAAGCCATGACACATGTGTGGTTGTGCATATAACAGGATGTATGTGCTTGTGTGGTATAATAGGGTTTATAATTATTGTACTGCAAGCATGAAAAACAACTCTGTTTGTTGTTTGTTTTCATTTTTACCTCTGGCTTCTTCTCTACACAGGGTAACGATTTCCATTACTTTATTATCTCTGAAGAATAGTTTCTTTAACAGCAAAAAGACATTCACTAGCCACGAAAGGAATAGGAGCGTTCAATGTTACTTTGTTATTCTCTAAAACCAACAGCTACATTAGAAACCACCTAAACTACCAGCTGTTTAATTAAGATGTAATTGTTGTTTCTTCAAATTCTTTTTATGGAAGAGCTTAAGCCCACTCTAAAAGGACTGCAGGTACAAACAAAGCAACTTCTGATCTGGAAAGTTTTAATTAAATTAACATAGAACCTAATGCTTCAAAATAATGTGGATATATAATTTGTAAGGTGATCCAATAGAAACCATCAAACCAATGCTTTAAAATGAACATGGTAAGACTCTCAAGATGAAGGTGTTATGATAGCTTAGTGGTAAAGGCCTGTCCCTTTTCATCTTTTGTTTATCCATTCTCGTGTCTTCTATGGAAATGGACATTTATGTTTTCTTCATACTTCATCAAGTAAGCTTATTGTTCTATGCCCGCAGATTGGTACGATTATTTTCATTTATTGTTTGTTTTTCTTTATTTATACTTGTTGTAGCAGATGAAGTTTATGGGTGTTTTTGGATGCGTATATAAATCCCGGCTCGATGAGAACTTATATGTTGCTGTTAAAAGACTAGATGGTGGTAGTCAGTAACTGAGGATGCCATCAAAGAATTCCAGGTTACAGTTTAAACAATCAATCAAGATTTTATAACCTTTAAAGTAATTGTTGCTGAAAATTTTTGATTCGGATCTTTGCAGACGAAGCTAGATGTATCAACTAAAATCCAACATCCTAATATAATCAGCCTGTTGGGATATCGTGTTCATGATGAAACCAAGCTGCTTGTTTACAAATTGATGCATAATGGATCTTCTGGAACTCCGTTACATGGTGAGCCATATTTTAACTTCTATCTAACTGATATGTTTTAAATTTTGTGCCTTTTATCTATTCAAGCAAAATGAATATGGTTAATAACCCGTGATTCTAAATGAACACACTCTACCTCACACACATATTGCTTGCAACTATGGTTACGAGCAAAGAGTGCCAAAACTGATAATCATTAATATATTTTTAATGATTGTAAAAGGCGGATAGGTTAAAAGTGTTCACTTTTTTGGAACATTGTTTGATTATTTAACCATTTTCTTTTATTTTATTATTCGAAAGTAGAAGAAATGGTCTAAAGCCGAAACTTTTTGAATGCCTTTGATATTGAAGATATTGCAGATCTTTCATATGTATAACACTTTTAGAATTTTTTTTGTTTTAGATTTGGAACTTGATAAAACCCCAAGAAGGCATCCAGATGGGACTTAAGCTTCTCATCAGTATCAATGGTGAAAATGTCCAAATGGGACTTGAAGCTTCTCAACATAATCAATGGTGAAAGTTTCCAAATGGGACTTGAAGGTTCTCAACATAATCAATGGTGAAAGAGTCCATATGGGACTTGAAGCTTCTCAACAACATTAATGGTGAAAGAGTCCAGACAGGACTTGAAGCTTCTTAATAGCATCAATGGTGAAAGGTTAAAGAGTTCACCCATTTGAGTTGTTTCAATAGTGAAAGACTTGCAGAGATCACACATAGTGGTTTCCTTTTTTTTTTTTTTAATTCCTTGTAATTTTTATTTTTAACAAACATGCAGGTCTTTTCTCATCCAAGATGTGAATTTGTGTGTTGTATGAAGTTCGTGAATTGGGAGGATGAAAAACTTTACACTCTTTTTGGTTAACTTGTTTTTGTAGCAGTTTTTTTTTTCACCATTATGAGTTGTGATGGAAGATTTTATTTTTTACATGGACCATTTTTTTTTCCTAAACATAGGGGTAAACAATCATTTATAGCATTCAGACGTTTTATTTAGCACGAGAAGCAAACATCAATTTAGTTCAATTCATAGACAACTTTATTTATTAAAAACTTAATGAAAAAACAACCAAACAGTTCCATGTTGCATCTATATGATGAACGCAGTTCTACAACATAACAAATACAAACAAGTTTTGACATTTCAAAGTGTAGTTTTATTTGATATCCTTGTTTCACTAAGTAAGACAATAATTAAATTAAGTCCCATGTTAGGTGTAAATCATACTTTGATTTTGAATGAGATATACCGAGATGTTTGATTATGTTTTCCAATTCACAATAAAATTTTACATCCCGCTGTATTGTGCGGGCACACAAGCTATACTATTATATAAAAATTCTAAAACGGTTATTTTCAAGATTCAAGGTTACATTTAGCACCCTTATAATTAGTTATTTAATTTACTTTATATCTCTAATTTTTTTTTATTTTTCATTTTACACCTTTATCATGTTAACACAAATAATCGTATATGAACAAAAATGTAATGAAAAAAATACGTTTCTTTTTTTACAAATTTTACCATTATAATCTGGTTATGAAATTAACATCAAGAAGAAAGAAAATAGAACAAAAAATAAAACATGATTGTCATTTCAAGTTCTCGGTTTAGAACATTCCATAAATAATCGTATTAATTTTTCATTCACAATTTAAAAGAAAGTTTAACATCGCGCCGCATCGTGCATGGGCATATGCCTAGTTGTTTATAAAAAGCATAAAGTAAGAATATGATTAAAACTGAAAGATTTTGTATGGATTACCGATTTATATAATAATTTTTTAACATTTATATTCTTGAAAAATTAAGTGTTTTTAAGAGATGAAATTTAAATGCTTCATAATATTAATATATATATAGTATAGATGTGGAGTATTTGGTATTATTTAACTTTTTTTACAAAACATGGTGTGATGGTAAAATATTTGAGGTAAATTATTTGGGCAAAAAGTTGATTATCGACTATCTTAACCGGCACCAAGATCGGAACATGTCTTCAAGGACATTTTTTTAACTCACTCAGCGGTTGAGGCTAGCATGGAGGTGATTAGATCCGGGACATGTCTTGTATTTGGTCAAAGTAACCCATCTCCTTTGAGGTAATTATTACTACGACAATGAAACTTGAAATAATAATTTCGGATTGATATTTTTAGACGAACAAATACAATTGAATAGAGTTGGTGAAATTAATAACTGGAATTTTGTCGTATATGTCAGAATCCAAGATGGACGAGAGACCGTGTCATGTTGTATACCATGCGTGGTACTTGATTTCGAAAGGAAAGGGATGCACCATGGAAGTACTTGAGTCGTACTTGAGATTGGTATATATGTAATGTGTTCACAATTGTACCAGATATGTTATATCAGTGATTACGATCAGTACGGGAAATTAATGGGTCTGAATGACATGACGACTAATTAAAAGAGACATCTCATATTTTTCACGTGTTTGGGAACTTCATGCAATATTGACAAATGATGATGATATGATCATTTTATATGAAATGTGCATATTGGAAAATTGCAAGCATATTCGATCGAATGTTGCTCTGTATAATATTTTTCCCCTGATTTATATGTATATGCATTTTTTTATCGAAGCCATGAAATCACTAGGCGTAAAGTTGACCCAAACGTTTATCTCATCTTTATTTGCTAGTGAATCCTTGAATGAAAAATGAATAGTCAATTAGAGATGGGACGTAGTTAGTCATCAATATTGTTGTAATTTTATGTATTTCAACTATGACTACATATTTTAGGTGTTGTTATAATATGAAACGACTTGATATGTTGCATCTTGATTTGGTGGTAGTATTTACAGCCTCGGGAATATGGGGTGGGACAATTTATGGTTGAATCGTTCTGACAAGTCTGATTGCCTTCAATCATTCATGTATAATCTAGTCTGTGAGAGCTTGAACATGGTCATGTTTTTCAGATCCGCCCCTAGTTTGGCAACAACATTAAATACTTGTGTAGATGACATGTCTCATGGTATTGTCAACTCAAACGTTGAGTGGCGATTTTTACAAAAAAAATGTAGTACTTTAAGAGCTTTTTCAATACAGAATGATTAAGTTTTTGGCAATTAATACTTATCTTAAAGCCTACTTGGTGTATTAGTAAGTGATTAAATGTATCTTGTTGAATGGCTTTTCCCTAGATTACTGTTGACAATTAATTGTATTTCGTTTTAACCGTTTTTTACGTGAAATGATATATAGGTGTTGTATTCATTATGAATATTTATATACGTTCAAATGTGTACAACAACTCGACACCGTAAGTCCGTAACTCAACATCACCCTTTTTAACACTTTTTTCAACGTCATTAAGGTATTGCGTTCTTCATCACCGTAACTCAACACCCATCGAGACCAATCAAGAACACATTAAGATCGATCGAGAACCCATCGGGACCGATTGACACCATCAAGACCGATTTAGAACATATTGATTATTTTATTGTGTGTTTGTTTGTGTAAAATCATAACCTACCATTTTTAACTTTTATTCAGATGGATCGGAAAATCTATCAAGACGAACCGGAAACTCATCGAGATCAATTGATGAATAATATGTATATGCATGATGAATAATATGTATATGTGTGATGAATATTATGGCCAAACTTAATATTTATAATAAATATCATTCTAATATAAGTACTAGAGGGTTATTATATAAACCTGCGACAAGTTCAAGAATTCGCATCCTTCAGTTTGCGACAACCAGGAACTCGCAAGAATTCGCATCCTTCAGTTTGAACTCCTAACCTCCTAAGAGGCCAAATGTTTTGATACCGCTTGGCCAAAGGCCCTTTGGTCATAATTATTCATGATGAATGTTATATTAAGTTGTATATTAATGACGAATATTAAAGAGTTGTTGTAAACATATGAACATACATAAATATTCATAATGAATAATTTTTTCTTTACTTTTTAGAAAAGAAAAGTGTGATAATTAAGTAGTTCCAAAACCGTGTGCTTTTCTAATTGTAGACATTTATTTTGGAACAAAAGGAGTAATATTTTGTTAAATGTATAAAAACATTTTAAAAATATAATTAATGTTATAATCTCTAAAACTGATTTTTTTTAAAGATTTTAATTTTTTATTTCTTATCTTTTTTAGATATTTTGATTAATCAGATGTTGTTTTATAAATTACTAATTTTGAATTTAATTACTACAAAAATAGAAATGTTTAAAATAAAGCTGCAAATTACATACCCCACTGGAAAGGGCACAAAGGCCAACCAAAAACCCTCTTATCTGCCTGCGATCCATTCGCTAGAAAACGCAAAATTTCTGCCCCCAAAATCCACATTCTCCTCAATACTTCATGATTTTATCGAATTGAAACGAAGAAATGTAAGTTCGCGTTATGATTTTCTTAATAAATCGCATTCATGGGATTAATTGATTCAATTGCAGGCTTATTTGTTAAATTATCCATATTTTACCTACTTTTTTGTTGTTTTGCTCCTTCGATTGTTTTTTTTTTATAGATTTTATGTTTCCTTGTCGGATTTTGAAACTTATTGTATGTAATAAGGTTGAATTTTTCGTAATGTGCATAGGAAATTGAATTGATAGAGCGTTTTTTTATTGGTAAAAATGAATTATAATAATACTCTGAAATTAGGTCATTTGTTTGCATCTCTACCGAGTCAGTATTCAAATATTTGTGTGGATTTTATGTTAATTAAAAATTCAGGTTTCCTTTTTGTAAGTGGTTTGATTCATTACCTATTTCAATGAAGCTTTTCTTTTTCTAGTTGTTTACAGGGGTTCAATTCAGCAGATTGGATTTGTGGCGGTGAAAATTATCAAAAACTGTTATCAATTTGGGGGGTTTATTTGAGCATATGCAACTCTCTGTTTTCTTTTGTTGAGAATTGTAATGAGAAATTCAGCCATGTATTCGATCATGTAATATAGGAGAGGTTTCATATTCATATTGTTGTTGGTGTAATCATGGGTTGTATTGGTTCAACTCCCAAGAATTTTAGAAGAACACCTTCTTTTGATCCTATTGCACTTGCTGCGGAGACCCCCTGTAAGTCTTGTATATTCTCCCATCCCATTTTCTGATACTGTTTTTGGCTATATTTGAGGTGTTTTATAGTATCGGATGCAAGTTCAAATGAGAATCGTAAATATATAAGAACCTGGAACCAACTATTCGTGTATATCCGTGAATTATTCATGAATATTATTCATCATGCATTTTCATTATTCATGTTATTCTTCATGAATATCTATCACGACATTCATCATGAATAATTCATGAATAGTTGGTTCTCAGGTTCTTTTTTGAACTTGCCCTTATAGTTGTGATAGTTGTGATAGCCTTTTTTAGAATTGTTGAAATGCTTTAACCTTTTAGGTGGTTTACAATTGTGGTTAAGAAGTATCACCCATGATTGATGGTTCCAGTGGCAGCTAATCTATATATGGGGTGTGTTATAATTTACTGAGCAATTACTACTGTCTAAAAAAATAAACGAAACCCCGTTTTTGGATCTTGGAGGTTTAAATCTGTGAGGCACTGCGAATCTGTTCTAGTTTGACACCCATAATTTATCTGTGGCTTGACACACCCCAACGGGTTTGCTTTCCATGTAAAGTCTTTGACTGTAGTTTCCTGTGTGAAATATTTTTGCAGCAAATACATTTGTAGTGCGTTTGGTACGTGGTACAGGACAAAACAGTACAAAATTTTGTTGTCCCACGTTTGGCCCGACATTAGATGGGACAAGACAGGACCTGAGTGGAACAAAAATGCATTTTTCCTGTCCCACCAAAATAGGTGGAACAAAAATCAAGGATATGGGACAATATTGGTAAATTACTAAACTACCCATGTCAAACTAAAACCCTAAAATAACCACAAGGGTTGTGGCTTACTGGTTAAGGCCCTGGGAGATGTGGTGAAATATCCCTGGCTAGGGTTCGAATCCAGGCGTACACAACAGTTGTGGCCACTGAGGTTTAATCAGGGCTGATGTTTTACAGTCATAATTTACCAAGGGATTAGTCTAGGCATAGCCTATGACACCCTTCCAAAATAAAACCCTAAAACGTTCCACAATTCTTTCACCCGCCTACCTCACTCACCCGTCCGGTCCTATCCATTCCCGTCCGCGTACCAAACACACCCCAAGCCTGTGGCTGTTGTGGCATGGATGAGGAGGAACCACATAAAACTAGCGTGTTTACAAAATTCTTCTTGTGTTGTAGCTCAAGGAATGGAATGTAATAACATAGAACACCTTGAACTCTTGCAGTTACCGTGAATGAGGTGGAGGCTTTACACGAGCTATTTGGGAAACTAAGCAGTTCTATGAATGATGATGGGCTTATAGGGAAGGTATACCATCCTATTGTGAAGTCTTCTTGCTAATGAATGAGCCTGGAATACTCTTTGGGGTAGAGCTCAGGTCTGTCAACATCCCAAACCCCTCACCCCCACCCCCGGTGGGATATACTAGGCTCGTTTGGTTTGGTTTTTTCTTGCCACTGAATTGGCCTTCTCTCTTGGTTTGATAAGTTTTTGCTTAGAGTTTCGTTTGGAAGTGCAGTTAGTATTATCAGTGCAAGTAATTTTCTTTAACTTTGGACAGGATGAGTTCCACCTAGCATTATTCAGAGATCAAAATAAACGGAACCTGTTTGCAGATCGGGTACGTAATGTTCTGTCTTTGTATTTCTTGAAAGGAATGAGTTGCTCTTGTTTTGGATATAAGTCATATAATTCTCAATGGCGTGCATATATCTATTAATTGTTTATAAATTTGCACTTAATGCAATGCTGCCTTAAAATTTTGTTTCCTACAGCAACTTTAACTTGTTATTTTTGCAGATATTTGATCTTTTTGACACGAATAGGAGTGGGCATATCGACTTCAGCGAGTTTGTCCGTTCGTTGGGTGTATTTCATCCAAAAGCTCCTCAAGCAGACAAAATTTTATGTAATAAGTGATGATAAATTATTTCTAACAGCTGTTTTATTCTTATTGTGTACAAAAACTTTTGCTGCATTCTCATAGCTAGAAGTCACAAAATGCTCTAGTCAGAAAGATTAATCTGATACAAAATGGGATCAATGTTGTTGCAGATGCATTCAGATTATATGATTTGAGACGCACCGGTTTCATTGAACGGGAAGAGGTAACTAAGTTCTATTGCTTATTTTCTTATAATATAATTACCAATTAATAGCTCCTGCAAAATGGCTATGCAATAAGACTTAATTTTTCCATATGGAGTGTCTTGTTTTCCATTTTTGCCTGTCCCAATGAACGATTGTGTTTTCCAAGTAGTTGGAACACTAAGGGCCCGTTTTGTTTGTGGGATTTGGTGGGATTTGGAATTGGATTCCATTCCATTCCCATGTTCGGTTTACCAGAAAGTGCGGAATTGAAATTTACAGAAATCCCATGGGGGTACTTGCAGGATTTCATAGGATTTGTTTGTAGTAATGTTTTAAAATATGTTAAAAACACTTGTGTTATAATAATCAATTAATAAAAAGGTAATTTGATTATTTTTATGATTTGTTTTTATAAATTATTTATAAAGAACCAAATTCTACAAACTAAGCACGCCAAAGATTCCAAATCCTTCCACGAAATCCAGATCCATCAAAAACATTCCATCAAACCAAACAGGCTCTAAGAGTAGCCCTCAGGGTAGTAAAGTTGGTTCCGGGGTGGTATACATACACAAACTGGTGAGGGTTTAACCACAAGGGTTGTGGCGTAGTGGTTAAGGCCCTAGGGGATGTGGTGGAATATCCCATCTGTCTAGGGTCCGAATCCAGGCATACACAACAATTGCGGCCACTGAGTTTATCAGGGCTGATGTCTTGCAGTCATAATTTGCCGGGATTAGTCTAGGCATAGCCTAGGACACCCTTCCAAAAAAACTGGTGAGGGTTCGAGTCTGAAAGCCGCAGTGTGGGAGTCACAATTCTTTTTGGGATTGCCCTCATTATGGGCACTGGGCTCTTAAGCCAGCCACCTAGTGGGCCGTTGTGTACTTGATTTGCCTATCGCATGATGCTATAAGAAACCCTTTGCACAAACGCTAAAAGCAACTGTACTGATGTCGTAACCTTTTTTAATGGCAAGCAGTTGAAGGAGATGGTTATGGCTCTTCTTAATGAATCTGATCTCTATATATCAGATGA
Organism: Arctium minus; assembly: GCA_954870635.1. NCBI lineage: Eukaryota > Viridiplantae > Streptophyta > Magnoliopsida > Asterales > Asteraceae > Arctium > Arctium minus. The sequence goes on along the minus strand of OX941094.1, from coordinate 1,451,490 downwards.
TATGATTGAAGCAATTGTAGATAAGGTATGGATTGCTTGTTTATTATTGAATAATAGCAACCTCAAGACTTCCGTTGTGACGATTGTATCTTTTGGTTTCTTATCCAGACGTTCACGGAAGCAGATAGTAAAGGTGACGGTCGGATTGATCATGAAGAATGGAAAGAGTATGTAGACAAAAACCCGTCATTGTTGAAGAACATGACTCTTCCTCATTTACTGTAAGTTTCCCTTTGTCAAGTTCAAAGCATGCCAACACTTAAGATAGCGTTTCATGAACTTAAGATAATCATGCCTGTTATATTGTTTCATCTATTCCACAAAAATGAAGTCATACATGCTAATTAAGAAAAGAAAACTAGAATTTGAAACCACAAGGGTTGTGGCGTACTGGTTAAGGCCCTGGGGGATGTGGTGGAATATCCCATCTGCCTAGGGTTCAAATCCAGGCGTACACAACAATTGTGGCCACTGAGGTTTAATCAAGGTTGATGTCTTACGGTCATAATTTGTCAAGGGATTAGTCTAGGCATAGCCTAGGACACCCTTCCCAAAAAAGAACTAGGGTTTGACAAATAGTACCAAAAACTTCAACAAATTTTTTGAGTTGGTTTAACTGCGTCAAACTTTTAAATAGATAACCGAACCAAACTAACCCAGTAAATCCCATTGAGGATAGAGTGGAGCCTTACATAATCCTCTTTAGCACTGAGTAATGTACACCTAATGCCTGGACTCAATCTAAGTTATTGTATACATTGATTATAAAGTGACTTACGAGTCTGAATGATCGGGCATAATGAGTGTAGCTCAGTGCTCCCTCTTCTTAACCGTTGAGCTATTTTTTTTTTCAAGAAGCACGAGTGGAGCGGACAAACCGTTAAGTCAACAGGTTGAGAAAGAGATTGATCGTCACATACGACATTCCCCCAGAATGAGATTAGTCGGCATATATGAGATTAGACTTGGTCCCTTTTTTTTCTTTTTCTGGAAGGGTGTCCTAGGCTATGCCACTAATCCCTTGGCAAATTATGACTGTAAGATCCTTGATTAAACCTCAGTGGCCACAATTGTTGTGTATGCCTGGATTCGAACCCTCAACAGATGGGGTATGCCACCACATCCCCAGGGCCTTAACCAGTATGCCACAACCCTTGTGGTTTTGTTGCAATTTTCTTGATTTCATCATTCTTTATTCTTCGGTTGGGCATTTGATAATGATTTCTTGGTTTTCTTTCGATGGTTTTCAGGGACATAACTTTGTCGTTTCCGAGCTTTGTCATGAACAGCCAGGTAGAGGAGACCCACCCAACAGAGTAAGACCTTCCCCTATGGATTCCACATGTAAAAATGGTGGCAGTTTTACACAAACCTTGGTTCAGATTCATTCTTTTGAGTTGCTTGTTGGGCTTTGTGTTGTTTATATGGTGGACATTTTGTAGCCAGAAAATGGTGAGTTTGTGTTAGATGTCGGTTTTCGATTGACTGAAAACTTGAATCTAGTAACTTGTATGGGAAGAGTAGGCCTTCAATTGTGGCATGGGCAAGTCCTGAGGATATGTGGATACCCTTTGAATCATTTTCTGAAAAGAGTTCTTAACGATAAAGGAGATGTTCTAACATATATAGATGTTTGATGGTTTGTTTCTAGCTTACGTGGGGCTCCAATGCACCCCTTTAAATGAAGGTGAAACGATTCCCATCAAGAACGGAAGGCGAAAGAGTGTGTCCAGTCCATAGGTGGTATTTAGACCTTGGCTCTAATACCATATACCATGTTTTTTAGGAAGTTGTGTTCTAGGCTATGCCTAGACTAATCCATTGGCAAATTATGACTGTAAAGCCACAATTGTTGTGTACGTCTGGATTTGAACTCTGAGCAGATGGGATATTCCATCGATGTTGCTACTCTTTGAATCACTATCTGAAAAAGCCTTTTATAGAAGAAAAAAAGGGGTGGGGGGGTCCAATACATACAAAAGTTTGATAGTCTGTGTTTAGTCAGTGATAGGACTTTAACAAATGTTACTAATTTAATTTTGGTCAAGTGACTTACGAAAATGGCTTTTGTCTCTTTAGATAGAATATTTACGTGCGTCCTATCTTTCTCTGACCTTACCTTCGTACTGGAGGTAGTGTGTATTAGGTTTGGTTTAAGAAGTGTTGTGGCCCGATAGGGCCAGGGGCGAACCCAACTGGATAAGATAAGGTGGCATAGGCCATCATTTCGTTCCTACTTGATAACGTAAAAAAAAATCAGGGTCGTGAAAGATGTCATCATATATATTTTGAAACTATAATAGTAACACAAGTTTGTCTTAGCAGAATTGGTTTGGATGGCTTTTTTTCCCGTCTTGATCATGGGTCCGAATCCCGTTTCAATCATTCTCTTAGTCTTTAGCTGCTAATTTAAGATTTATTATGTTTCCGAAAGAAATTGTAATAAAGAACTTTAATACAATACCTCATATACGAAAAACAATGAACTAACCTACAAATCAATAATAATTTTTTAAAAATCATCCTTAACTTCGTTTCTTATAGTCAAATAAATGTCACAATCTGAAAATATTTCTAGATCCACCAATGCTATAGGGTAATATACAAAAGAGATCTCATATATCCAGGGTTCAAATCCACTGGTAAAGTCTTTGGGGGATGTAGTGGAAGATCTCATATACCCAAGGTTCAAATTCAGGCGCTGCCAAAGCTCTTGTGGCCATGGAGGTTCACCTGCGATGACTCCAGACCATTAGTGGTCGCCCGGGGATTAGTCGGTGCGAGTAAGCTGACCCAGAAACCCACAGTTAAAAAAAAAAAAAAGGAACATGGAAAAACAATTATTTTTGTGAAAAAATAAAACAAAATTAAATAATTATTTTTATGAAAGGAAGGTTCCGGAAAGCATAAAACAAAACCGTACATCGAGTTGGACTTATTGGCTGTGGAATATGCTTGTGCTTTTCAATACTTTGTCATTTTACCACCTCAACTTTCTATGAATATACTATCCAGTCCCTCTATTTCGTAAAACATGTACTAGTAGATAGGGGTGTGCAGAAAGTCGACCGATCCAATTAGAACCGACCAACCATAATTAGATATCTACTTGTAGTTGGATCGGATCGGATTGAAAATCTCAACATCCACTTTGGATCGGTCGATTCTTGGATGACAGTTCAGAACCAACCGAACCGAACCGACCAACATCCAATTACCCATTCAATTACCATCCAGTTTTTCATCCAACTATCGTCCAATTATCTTTTTTGCAATTTGCTTAAATCTAAATGTGTTTTGTGTTCGTTTTTGAATTCTTAAGGGTTGTTTACTAAATACTTATTCGAGTAAGCGCTTACCGGTACCATTACCTTACAATTCTTACCTATTGAAATACGGGAAACACCTAGAATCTTACCTGGTAAGAGTCATAACAAGGACCTAGAGTTTTACCCGGTAAGTAAGAGAAATGACTCTTACCCGGTAAGTGCGTATCGGGTTAAAGACGCTTACCAACAATCAATTTTGATGGTTTAGAATGTTATATAATAAGGTAAGTACAGGTAATGTCCTTGCCGATGAGCTCTTACCCGGTAAGCATTTTAATAAATAGCCCCTTAGTCTCACTTGTGTTGATTTTAACACAAATTAAAAGTGATTAATCAATTTTTTCATTGTTAGAAAATTGCATTAGATTAACACATTGGATGGATCTGGTCCGATCTGATCATCCATCGGATGTCGGATGGATCAAGTCTAATCCAATGGATATCCAGTCTGATCCAATGGATATCCAATATGATCCAATGGATATCTAATAAAAACATCCAATGGATGGAACCGAACCGATCCAATCATCAATTGGATTGGAAATATCCAACATCCAATGGATAATCGGATCGATTCAGTTGGAAAAATCCAACATCCAATGGATGATTGGATTTGGTTCGGTTCCCCTCATGTAACACCCTCAAATCTGGAATTAGCAACTTATTTAAAATTTTCTAAATACATCAATAAATGAATCATCTACAACCACGAATTTAGATTCAACTACAATACACATATACCATCTTATACATACGGACTATAAATGACTAGTGCTACTCATACCCATGCATAGTCACTATCTCCATAAGGCGGAAGACTTCCCCGAATACTTACTTTCGGAATCTAGCTAAGGCTTTACTCTTCATAGGGTTGCTAGAACTAACTCCCAACCTTGAAACCTGATACACATGCCAACAATTAAAAGGTTACGCTTAACGCCTAGTGAGCTCAAGAGTTTTCAACATATCTGAAATAATCGTTTACAAAGAAAGAATGCAGTTAAAATTATAGTCCTTCAATATGATACGTCTTACATGTGAAAACGACTCATTTTCCAATAATATGCATTTTAGGCAAAGAACACCAATTTGGACGTTTTCCAAACCAAACTACTTCAAAGATGATGATACCAATATAAGCCGCCCGCCCATTCATAAATTAGTTTTAACCCAGAACCCACTCAAAGCATAAATGTAAATTGAACTCTCCATTTATGAAGATACGGTTAAACCTTATATCCTGACACACCCAAAACAAAGGGTGGGCATAATACTCAACCCATAAACCAAGGGTAAAACCCAATTATACAAAACGTCACCGAAAACGTGGATAAAAAAACTCAATACCCAAAAATAACACCTTTCGGTGACGGGGGAGACCCGATTCCATAAAATGTGACGGTCCACAAAGTAAGCCCATTTTATGTTGTTAAGACTAGTCATATAACAAAAGTACACGCAAGGGATGTCAGGCTCAGTGGCTTTAAGCTTACACCCACGGAAAGTCAACTTCAACCGCGAAAGGTTCGACCGCGAAAGGTCATTATGTTGAAATCCTCATCCAATATCGCAACCAAGGCTCTAAGTCGAGCTACCAAAACTGGACAATTGTCCTAAGACCCAATTCGAAATAAAAATACCAAGTTGCTGGCTTAGCCACCCATTGACTTATTGATAAATGAAGTAAAATTACAATAGGACACACTCGACCAACGGATATACAAACATCACGACTAAAAGTGTAATTAATTCAAAACTCCACCTTAGTTGAGGCAATCAAATTTCCCAAATGATTTATACCCTTATATTTCCAAAATGCCTCATAACACCAATGACATGCATTTTCCCAAACTTAACTGCTGATAAGAATGAAAATCAGAAAACGAGACTAGAAACATTCTTTCAAGTACTTCACATAAATGTGCAAGTAATACTTTATAAAACATTCCATTTCATGAATGACGCATAAAACCCGACAAACATTTAAAAGTGTATTTCTTTGACCAAAGATCCATTTATGCAGTAAGACGTCAAAACACATTTATTTGTGACACATTTATCAAAATGCCCAAACATCCCAAATGTGGGTGTTATACAAAGTTTATAAGGTTAAGTACTTCAATTAATCAAAGATTAGCAACTAACCCAACATTTGATAATTTCATGTAAAACACATAAACACTTTAAAATAGACATTTTGGTATGTACAACGTTTTCACAAATCAACTTGAACTCACCTTGCTAGATTTAGGCTAAATCTAGATTTCATCCCGCTTTGAGATCCTTTGAAGAAACTTGAATCTTCAAGGTCAAAACTTCCATAAACCTAGATACATGTAACACCCCGAGTTTCGTGAGGTATCAATTCAAGTTAATACAGAAACCGATATATCAAGGAAAAATAAGATTTTTGATTTTGGACTTAAATCCTAGATTTTATAGTCTATATGGATTAAGGATTCAATTACGAGTCCAACGGTTCTTTCCGGAGCGAAAACGGAGCTATAACGAAGAAGTTATGGCTAAAACAGTTTCGGTACGCGCTAGGCTATAATGCCCGGCGATTGTGACAGTGTCACAATCACCTGTCAAGGTCGCCGGAGCCCAGAAACGCTCGGTACAATCTCAGCGATTGTGCCCGGCGATTATGACATTGTCACTATAGCCTGACACAATCGCCTGGGTGTTTCAGGGTGTTAAAATCGCGATTTTCAGCCCCAAACTTCATTTCTTCATAACTCTCTCATTTCAACTCCGATTTGGGCGATTCAAGTTGATACGGTTTCGTTTTTGAGAGATTTTCAAGGATATGGAAAGATATTGGAAGTATATTGGAGTATACTAGAGTATTTGGTGGTGGTAAGCTTCTCATCTCTCACTATTCATCTTCTTCCCCAAAGTTTTCTTGGTTTTCATCCACCCTTTGTTCTCCCTTTCATATATTGGAGTTTTGTAACCATTTTGGTGAACTAGAAGTGTTTTGGTTGGTGGATTCAAGCTTGGTTTAAGGTAATCTTCTATTCTCTTCGGTTATGGAAGTTAGGGTTTCGGTAGTAATGGAGATATTCATGTAGATGGTTTGGGAAACGATTCTTTGTGGTTGAATATGTATGGATTTAGGTTTTGGAAGTTTGGTCTTGAGAATCCAAGTGTTCTTCAAAGGACCTCTAATTGGGGGGAAATCTAGATTTAGCCTAAATCTAGCGAGGTGAGTTCAAGTTGATTTGTGAAAACGTTGTACATGCCAAAATGTTTATTTTAAAAGTGTTTATGTGTTCTACATGAAATTATCAAATGTTGGGTTAGTTGCTAATCTTTGATTATTGGAAGTATTTAACTTTATAACTTTGTATAATATCCACAATTGGGATGTTTGGGCATTTTGATAAAGGTGTTACAAATGAATGTGTTTTGAGGTCTTATTTAATAAATAGATCTTTGGTCACAGAAATACACTTTTAAATGTTTGTCGAGTCTCATGCATCATTCATGGAATGGAGTGTTTTATAAAGTATTACTTGCACTTTTAGGTGAGGCATTTGAAAGAGCGTGTATAGTTTCATTTCATGATTTTCATTCTTATCAGCAGTTAAATTTGGAAAATGCATATTATGTGTTATGGGGCATTTGGAAAATATAAGAGTATAAGTTTATTTGGAAAATGGGTACCTCAACTAATGTCGAGTTTTGAACTAATCTTACTTTTAGTCGTAGTGTTTGCATATCCGTTGGTCGAGTGCGTTTTATCGTATTTTTATTTGATTTGGGGTCTTTGGACAATTGTCCAGTTTTGGTAGCTCGACTTCGAGCCTTGTTGGGCCGTATGCGTATTATTTGCTCATTTGATGTATTTGGGAGTCATGACCCCGTATTTGGTTTATTATTGTTCCGGCGTTGGGACGATTAGTTTTCCACGTCAAGGCACGTTCGGCATCGGATTGGGTTATAAGTCCTTTGTGCTGGACGTTTAGGATTCGGATTGGGTTATAAGTCCTACGTGCTCAAGTATTACGATATTAGATGAGGGGCTCGACATAGGAACCCGACGGGGTTGAACTCGAGTTTCTGTGGGTGTACGTTTAAAGCTACTGAGCCTGACATCTCTTGCGTGTACTTTTGTTTATATGACTAGTCATAACAACATAAAATGGGCTTACTTTGTGGACCGTCACATTTTATGGAATCGGGAATCCCCGTCACCAAAAGGTGTTGTTTTTGGGTATTGAGTTTTATTATCCAAGTTTTCGGTGACGTTTTGTATATTTGGGTTTTACCCTTGATTTATGGGTTGAGTATTATGCCCCACCCGTGTTTTGGGTGTTTTGAAATATAAGGTTTAACCGTACCTTCTTAAATGGAGAGTTCAATTTATATTTACGCTTTGAGTGAGTTTTGGGTTAAAGCTAATTTATGAAGGGACGGTTTACATTGGTATCATCATGTTGTAGTAGTTTGATTTGGAAAATGTCCAAATTGGTGTTCTCCGTCTAAAAAGCATATTATTGGAAAACGAGTCGTTTGCATATTCAAAGCATACATTTTGAAAGATTATGATTTAAACTGCATTATCTATTTTCACAGACATCTTTATATATGTTGAAAACTCTTGAGCTCACTAGGCGTTAAGTCTAACCTTTTTATTTGTCGGCATGTGCATCAGGTTCCAATTGGGTTTTGGTTCTAGCAGCCATGAAGAGTTGAACCTTAGCTTTGTGCAAATGTAAGTAGTTGGTAAAGTCTTCCGCAATTTTGGAGATAGTGACTATTATGGGGTTTTAGTAGCACCCGTTCTTATCATAGGCTTTTGTATAGAATGAATGTTTGTATTGAGATTAAATCTTAATTTATGGTTGTAGATAATTCCTTTATTGATGTATTTAGAAATTTTTAAATAAGTTGTTATTTCTAGATTTGAGGGTGTTACAATACATAAATTTTCAACCATCAATATTCATATTCATCCATATAGAATCGTTCCCCAAACATCTTGTATCATAATCTCCATTTTGGTCAAAAACCCCAATTTGACCTAACTTTTCTCAAAATCCTCCAAACCGAAATTGGAGTAATAAAACACTAGGAAACCATCACTGAAGCATTTACAACTTTTACATAAGTTTATAAATGGAAGGGATCAACTTACCACTTAGGTTTTGGTGAAAACCTAGAAAACCCCAAATTTCTCAAAGATGGAAGTGATGATGATGACCGTTTGATCTTTGCTTCCACTACACCACCAAATACTCTTGGATCTTCCCAAAACTAATAATCTATACTTGAAAAGCTCTCAAATACGAAACCGTGACAACTTGAATCACCAAAATCGGAGTTGAAATGAGAGAGTTATGAAGAAATGAAGAATGAGGCTGAAAATCGCGATTTATGCACCCTGATACCTCCAGGCTATTGTGCCAGCTATAGTGACAATGTCACAATCGCTGGCACAATCGCCTAGATTGTACCGAGACTGTTTGGACTTCGGCGATAGTGTCAAGCTATAGTGACAGTGTCACAATCGCCGGACACTATAGCCAAGCATGTACCGAACACCGTTTTGGCCATAACTTCTTCGTTTTAGCTTCGTTTTTGCTCCGGAAAGAACCGTTGGACTCGTAATTGAACCCTTTATAATTGAACCCTTTATCCATAAAGACTATAAAATCTAGGATTCAAGTCCAAAATCAAATATCTTATTTTTTCTTGATATATCGGTTTCTGTAATAACTCGAAATGTCACCCTTCGAAAATCGGGGTGTTACACCTCACATCCATTGGATGTCAACCGATGAACACCCCTACTAGTAAGCCTTCTTTCTGTTTAAAATTTTTAATCTAAGGGAAAACCACGTAGAAAAAGTTACGTTTGTAACTTTTTTTTTTAAATTAGAAACATGGATGATCAGTATTGAAATAGATATCAACAAGACGAGATTCAATCCAATATATTTTAATTGATATATTATTTTTGACTTACGAAAATGGTTTTTGTCTCTTTAGATAGAATATTTATGTACATCCTATCTTTCTCATACCTTACCTTCGTACTGGAGGTAGTGTGTATTAGGTTTGGTTTAAGAAGTGTTGTGGCCCGATAAGGCAAGGGGCGAACCCATTGAATAAGATATAGTGGCATAGGCCACCATTTCGTTCCTACTTCATAAGGTAAAAAGAGAATTAGAGTCGTGAAAGCGTCACCGTGTGAATTTTGAAACTACAATAGTAACACAAGTTTGTTTTAGCAGAATTGGTTTATACGGCTTTTCTCCCGTCTCGGGCATGGGTCCGAATCCCGTTTCAATCATTCTTTTAGTTTTTAGCTGTTAATTTTAGCTTTATTATGTTTCCGAAAACAATTGCAATAGAAAACTTGAATACATAACCTCATATACGAAAAGTAAGGAACTAATCAACAAACCAATAATGATTTTTTAAAGAACTATCCATAACTTCGTTTCTTATAGTCAAATAAATGTCACAATTTGAAAATATTTCTAGATCGCCACTGCTATAAATAATATACAAAAAAGGAGGAACATGGAAAAACAATTACTCCCTCCGTCCCAAATTAAGTGTCAACGTTACTATTTTAGTTTGTCTCAAAATAAATGTACACTTTCAAAAATAAGTTTTCAATTTCCCTTTTACCCTTAAATATGAGGTGGAGAAAGTTTATCCCTCTATTATCAAGGGTAAAAGTGTCATTTGGTTATTTAAAAAGTGTAATAATTGCATATTTCTAAAACTGTGTGTCATTTTCATTGTGGAAATTTATTTTGGGACGGAGAAAGTATTTTTGTGAAAAAAATAAAACAAAAATAATTATTTTTGTGAGAAAAATAATTATTTTTATGAAAATTCAATAATTAAATTTGGTCAATAAAGGTTCTAATATTAAATGATGAGATCCCACGGACAGGAAGGTTCCGAAAAGCATAAAATAAAAACTTACATTGAGTTGGACTTATTGGCTGTGGAATATGCTTTTGCTTTTCAATACTTTGCCATTTTACCACCCTCAAGTTTCTATGAATATACTCTTCAGTCCCTCTATTTCGTAAAACATGCACTAGTAGAAATTCAAGCCTTCTTTCCGTTTAAAAATTTTTAATATAAAGGAAAAACACGTAGAAAAAGTTACTTTTGTAAGTTTTTTTTGAAGTAGAAAACATGACGATCAGTATTGAAATACGTATCAACAAGACAAAATTCAATCCAATATATGTTTAATATATTGTAACAATAACTAGTTTTACAAAAGCAACAAGTATATTGAATTTGAAAAAGAACTTTTAAAACACTTAGGGGGAAAAAACAGAAAACCATAGTACATCCAGATTTAACTGAGAGTTTGAGACTGAAACGTGAACTTGTGAAGACTTATTCAATTATGTGACTTAGCTAGTCACTAGGGTTCCACACAACTCATATAATGAGAATATAAGGTCTTTTGTTCAACAAACATAATTCCTACCAAATTACTGACATTTGTAAGTTGTAAAAGCAAGACATGTCGGAATAAGGTTTCAAGTCATACTCACATATGTGTGAGAATGTTGATCCTCGATACTTAGAGACCAGTTACTAAATACTTATTGTGTAAGCACTTAACAACATCACTTACCTTACCAACTAAGCTTGAAAAAACTGATAATCTTATACAGTAAGAAGCATAGCAAGGACTGAGACTCTTAATCTCTTACCCAGTAAGTGAAAGAAAAGACTCTTACCCAATAAACGTTTATTGGATTTAAAATACTGGCGAAGAATCGTGTGAGAAATTGAGTTAATGGTGAGAAGCGTGAGAAGTGGATCTGAACCGTTGATCTCTTTTAATCTCAATCTCTCCCATGAATTGCGGCTTAGAAGGGATTGATCTGGTGCATCTCATCCTAATGCGCCTTCATTTATCATCTAACGCTCGATAACCACTTCTCACCATTAAGTCAACTTCTCACCGGAACCCAACCCTTAAAATACTTACCAAACATCTCATTTCGATAGCTGAAAATGTTGTACAATAAGGCAAATAATCGTGATATTTGTTATCAGTAAGCGTTTGGTAAACATACCACATAGTGACATATAACTAAAAGTATAGGGACCAAAAGTGGTACATTTTCAAACTTTTTTTCAGGAATCTTTTTGTCTTGAACACAAAGTTAGAAATTCAACGGCAAATACGCGTATCAACTTCCTCTCAATTTCATTTTCAAGCAGCAAGCAGCCATTGTTGATAGCACAAAATTCGATCGATAAACGCTCATCGTTGAATTTTTGGATCCGTAAAAAGTTGAAGGATTACGGTCAAAATTCAATTTTCCCCAAATCGATCGGCTATATGGCCTCATCAGCGTACTACGTTCTTCTTTGATTCTTGCTTAATTGAGCTGGTAAGAATCCCCTCTCCTTCCATGTACATTTCGATAGAAACTCTGTAGTTGTTATGTTTCTTCATCGTCCTTGATCGATAAGTAATTCACAGGATTTCGATTTGTAAAAATCGATTTCCTGATTAGAAACCCCTAAAAAGGATACATTTCTAGGGTTTTTTTACAGCTTGATCATGTACGTGATCTAGGTGCTCATTCAGAAGATTTGAGATTTTTTTCTGTATTGAGGATTTGATTTGTTCGAGTTTTTTTTTCTAAAGCTTGTACAAAGTTTGGTAATTTTAGAGATAAAATGTCGTCAGCTGGTGTTATTGCAATCCGTCCACTTTGTGATGACTCCATTTTGCCTTCGTTTCCTGTACATAACGAAGAGTCGATTATGATTCACTTAGCTATGCCTGGTTCGGTGGTTCCGATGAGGGTGTTGGAGTCGGATTCTATCGAATCTGTGAAACTTCGGATTCAAGGTTATAAAGGGTGTGTTGTGAAGAACCAGAAGTTGGTTTGTGGAGGCAGGGTATTATCCAGGAGTAAGTCTTTGGTTAAGGACTATGGTGTTGGTCATGGTAATGTGGTTCATTTGGTTGTCCAGCTTTCTGATCTTAAAGTGATCCATGTGAGGACTTCATGTGGTCAAGACTTTACTTTCAATGTCGAGAAGAATCGTGATATTGGTTATGTGAAAAGGAAGCTTGCAAAGGAAAAGAAGGAATTGGTTAACATCGGTGAACAAGAAATCTTGTGGGAGGGTGAGCAGCTCGAGGATGGGAGACTTATAAATGATATCTGCAAATATAACAATGGTGACACGATCCATTTGTTTGTTAGGAAGTATGCAAAGATTCGAGCTACACCCATTGAGAAGAATTTTGATCTCACCATTGTCGCACCACAGTTGAATGATTCAAGAGAATATGATCTTGCTGTCAAACAACTTCGACATGGAGCTAATGGTATAGAATATTACGGGTCAGTTCCTGGAGAAGCTGTGAATAGAAATCTTTGGTTGGAACCTGTAATTGTTAACCCAAAGGCTGCATACCATTCTGGCTTATTAGACCTGCTTACCTCTACCTATGAAGGTTTGAGGAAAGGGAATTATCCTATAAGGTCTTCGGAGGGTACAGGGGGAGCATACTTTATGACGGATGCATCAGGGACTAAATATCTTTCTGTCTTTAAGCCGATTGATGAGGAGCCTATGGCTGTAAATAACCCCAGGGGTTTACCATTGTCAGAGGATGGTGAAGGGCTAAAGAAGGGGACAACTGTTGGTGAGGGTGCATTGAGGGAGGTTGCTGCCTATATTTTAGATCACCCAAAAGGCAGACATAGGTCTTTGTCCGGTGAACACAAGGGATTTGCTGGGGTCCCACCTACTCTCTTAGCCATGTGCTTGCACGAAGGGTTTAACCATCCGGATGGTGTAAAGGAGAAGATTGGGTCGTTGCAGATGTTCATGGAAAACTGTGGAAGTTGTGAGGATATGGGTCCTAGTGCTTTTCCTGTAGAAGAGGTACATAAGATCTCTGTGTTGGATATTAGGATGGCAAATGCAGATAGGCATGCTGGAAATATTTTGGTGAACAAAGGGGAAGATGGTCGATTTGTATTGATTCCTATTGATCATGGGTACTGCCTGCCTGCCAGTGTAAGTTCTTTCTTTATGCTTCGTAACTTGATTCGTATGTTCTTAGATACGTCAATTCAAACTGCTTTCTTCCATTTTCTGGCAGCACCACTGAACTCCATTTTTGAAAGCATTATAGGTTTAAATATTTGCTTAATTAGCATGCTTTTGAACTCCATTTTTGAAAGCAGATAGTTTGATTACCCTGAAATGTGGTTCGGAATGGTTCTTGGCTTCTTGCCATGGATTGCAGAAACTACAAGTTAACATAACACAATGAGTACCGTTTAGGATCATGGTTTCAGGCTCTCTAGGATGCTGTTTGTTTTTGTAAAATACCTCTTATTGATCTATAAGTGTACTAAAATACAGTCTTGTGAAATAAGATTTCAGAGTTCAGTACCTCTTAAAAAAGAAACAACACTGCATTCCTTAGTTCTAATTCACTCGTCTAGACGAGAAATTCATATTAAAGTTACTTGTTTGCACAAGAACTTAGTTTCTTTTTTCTTTTCTTTTTTGTTTCTGCAGTTTGAAGACTGCACATTTGATTGGCTCTACTGGCCTCAAGCTCGCCAACCATTCAGTCCCGAAACTGTCAACTACATCAAATCACTGGATGTTGAGGAAGACATTGCTCTACTTAACTTTTATGGCTGGAATTTACCCTCAGAATGTGCACGCACTTTTCGAATATCCACCATGCTACTCAAGAAAGGTGTCGAGAAAGGATTCACCCCTTTTGCCATTGGAAACATCATGTGTAGGGAAAACTTGAATAAGCAATCCGTGATTGAAGAAATTGTCCAAGAAGCCGACGATCTTGTTCTTCCTGGTTCAAGTGAGGCTGCATTCATTGAGACTGTTTCTCAGATCATGGATCGTCGTCTGGGTTTATTTGCCTAACAAAGGTCCATAGATGATTTAAAAAAAACTAGTTTATAAATTCATTTGTTTTGTGTATAAGACCTTATGTGCATATGTTTTTGGTACATATGTATATATGAGGGTGGATATGTCCCAAAATCCTTCCATGCAGTTAAAAGAATGAGATTTTTAAGTTTCAATATCTTTAAACATTTGATTTGTTCCTTTATTTGTTTTGTATTATGATTTCTTGTTCTTGGATTAGCCTGAATTTGAGTGGGGTTGAAGATATTGTTGATTTTTTGAAGAATAATATGCATGTATCAAATGCTGCCTACTAAGAAGAGCAAAGAATAGAACTTAAAAGAGATGTTTTTAGACTAGAATCTTGTGGTTGTATATATATATATATATATGTATATATATATTGCCCTTCCATTTGTTTTATATGAATACATACCCACAGTGGTTTCTTTTGTTTCTTTGGTGTTCTTGATAATTGAAAAAGTTTCCTACTTATACATCATTGATTGAATCAAGTTTTACAATAAAGACTATATTTGATTATCATAAGAAAGATAAATCTCAATATCCCATCTATCTAAGGTTTGAATCAGGGCGACTGATTTCTTGTGGTCATAATTTGCCGGGATTAGCCTAGGCATAGCCTAGGACAAACCTTTAAAAAAAGATAAATCTTTGATTAAGTCAACTTTTGACTTTTGACCTCTTAATATCTTTTATTTATAGATTCCTTTATACTATGGGAATTTTTTTAATTTTTGGGTATTAGACCGGATTAGAGTGTTGGCCGATATAGAAGGGTCATGAAAGGAAGTTGGAAGTTGTAGAATTGAGAATGCTTAGATGGAATGTGATGGGAATAGGTTTGACAGGGTGCCGAACAGGAGGAGTACGTCATGCTAATGCGCCTTGGATGATCCACATGTCAGGGCAGGCACCGATAAGCACATTGAACCATCCATGTGGCTGGAGGTCTTTCGGGAAGTGATGGGAGTTGCGTGCATCACAAGTAAGTTGAGAGATGGAAGAGAGAGATGGTGGCTTGTGATTGAGGGCAAGTTAAAGAGGACATGGGATGAGCAACCGAGGTTAGACATGGCAGTCTGATTGAAATACTGGAGACGTAAGATCAGGATAGTAGACAGGGGCGGGGGATATGTAGCTAGCTATAGCAAGAGCTCACGAGGCAGACGATATAGGGTAGTGAGACGGTAGTTAGGTTAGCAAAGTCCTTTGTTAAAGTAAAGGTGTGTCCTTTTTTCTTGTCTTGACTATGTTTTCTTGTACTTGCTTTCGTTTATATGTTGTTGTTAACTTCTAACTTAATTGTTGTTTCTTGTTTCAGGTCACTTTGGTATCTTCACCTTTTTCTTTTCCAGATATTTCTTCGAGGAAACTTTATTTTTATTCCGCACCCTTCTCACAAGCCAAGAGTTTCCACATAAACAACTGCTTTAATCTTTGAGAGTATAGGTCATGTTTGCATACTTCTCACGCCCACACTCCACCTTCGAATGTATATACTTGGCTCGTTTGTTTTGGTTTCTTTTACACCGTCCGAGGAAAGTTTTTCCAGATGATTGTACATCTCATTCATTTGATAAACGTAAGTTATATTTTGTGTATCAAATCATTTTAGTAGCACCGTTAAAGATCGTAAAAAGAAATTTGGGTTCATCGGTGAACAACTTCACATGTGGCACGAAATAGAATATCCCAGCATTAATGATCTTATTAAAATATTTAATACATTTAGTAGCTCAACAAACTTTCAAGTAAACGTTTTATAAAACAGTATTCCCTCCCCAAATTAAGTGTCTATGTCACTATTTTAGTTTATCTCAAAACAAATGTTTATTTTCAAAATTAAATTTCCAATTTCCTATTTTACCCTTGGTTATAAGATCTATTATCAAGGGTAAAAGTGTTGTTTAGTTATTAAAAAAGTGTAATAATTATACATTTCTAAAATTGCGTGACATTTTCATTATGAACATTTATTTTAAGACGAAAAAAAAAGTAATTAATTTCCAACCGACTGTAACACCCCGAATTTCGTTATGTAACCTTGGTATTCTAGTGTTAAGCTTTTGTCGTTAGCACCGCGTTTGGTTCCAAGTTTGAGTTTGGCTTTTGGTGGTTTTGGACAAACCACAGTGAACTACGCGAGTTGCACCGCGACTTGAGGTCGCGGCACAACCTGCGAAACCCTTTGGATGGGTTTGGTTTTGTGTAAACGGGCGAGTTATGCTGCGGGTTGAGGTCGCGGCATAACCCGCGAGTTGGCCTGACCGACTTATACCCTTTTCAGCCTAAATATCTTTCTCTTTTTCTCTTTTCTTTCTTTCCTTACAAGTTTCTTCTCTCTCTTCTCTCTCTCTAAAATCGATTCTCTCTCTCTCTAAGTTTGGTAGTTATTTGGTGTTCGATCCGAGGTTTCGGTGTAGAAAGCTTCGTCTTATCAAGAGGGTCGATATCTGGTTCTTCGGGTTTTCGTATAAACCTATTGGGTGAGTTCCTACTACCTTTCTAAAACTTTATACATGTCAAAATGGTTACATTTTGAACTCCTATGTATCTCCATGATTTCAGATTTAAGATTTATACATTTTGATATAAGTTGAGTTTTGGGAGATTTTAGGGTTCCGATCATTTTATGATGGATTCTATCTTATTTGAAGTAAAAATATGTTTTACTTGCACATTATGTTGGATATGTGAAAGAAAGTTTATGAACTCATTTTAATGATTTTCATTCGTACCAGAAGTTGAACTGGATATAACATTTTGTTTATGAAAATGTTTTTATACCATATGATTGTTTATGGTTGGTCACATATGTTGTTGTGACAAGTCTGTACCATTACTAGTGGATCCCTAGGTTTTGAGTCGACTGTATTATTGGGATGTCATATTCCCCATTTTGTAGCTATGGAAGCATATGATCCTCGGGGGCAACTTGGTACGGTTATGTGAGGTCGGATACTAGCCATGGTTCATAGTGATCCTAGCGAAGGAGTATACATTGGTTTTGCTTGGGGACGCTATCTCACATCGTAGCACGGACCTATGTGTTCGTATCCTTGGATTCCAAGTGTTTAGCTCATAACTCGGATTGATGGTCTACTTTGTGTTACACCACAATTCTTGGTAAAATGGTTCTTTTGTCATCGTATGATGAGTTTTGGACCGAAAAGGCCCGGTTGTGGCGAAATGTTATCTTTTATAAATTAAACCTTTATGAAAAGATTTCCTTATGATACTGATGTTTATATTTCGGGAAGTTTATAAAAGAACTACTTGTGCATTAAATTGTGAGTTTCTGGAAAGAAGGTTTATGGTCTCATTTTAATGGATTTCATTCTTATCAACAGTTAACTTGGAAATGCTTATTTAAAAAGATTCCCTTTGATACAAAAATTTATATCTCTTGAAATTTATAAACTGTATGTTCTCACCAGGCTTTAAGTCTGACATTTTTCTCAAATGACATGTATAACAGGTTTTCCTTAGCGGTGGGATACACTGGGTGTTGAGAGAAGAGTTGGGTCTCGAGGCATTTTGAGATGACTAAAGTGTTGTTAGTTGGGCATTGTTAAGTCTCATTCTTTTGATGAATTATGGTTTGTCAACTGATATAATCTGGATAGAGGTGCCTAGATTAGTTTGTTGATGAATCCTATATCTATGCAGGTTTTGTAAAGTCTTAAGGACTGATCTCCTTTATGGGAGGTTTATATCAATACAAATGTCATGTTGTCAGGTCTCCAGGTTTTATTTTACTCTGAATTTTAGGATGTTACACCGACCATCACTTAAATTAAAAAAATATCGAAATCGATCGATACCTCGCTAGAATATAAAGCAAATAAATTCTATTATTGTTTAGGGAAAATATATTTTCTTAGGGTAGATCATAAATTGTGCAGGGGCAAAATGGTAAATTGCTATAACTTCATATGGTAGGGAGTTCAAATCCATATGCTTTGCAAACAGATTTTCTTACACTAACAATAGTAGTAGTAGTAGTATCATTGCCCTATACAACTCCCACACAAAACACATAAATTTAGGCCTCCATTCAGCATTTTTTTTCTTCTTTCGTTTACGCGTTCGTGGGTCCCATTTACCACGACATTTATCGTATAAATGTCGTGGGGACCCACAAAAAGAAAAACGAAACGAGTTAAACTAACATAGGTTCGGAATGCACACGTTACTACCATCAGAGTTTGGCGGTTCTTTCCAAATCCGACCAGTAACTCTCAACTTCAATTCTTTCCTATCGCCTCCCGAGAAAAACAGAGCCATGTTCCGCTGAATTATCAGACCGTCATGGCTGTCCCTAACCTTTCGGTGACCGTCTCTAATGCTCCGAGGGGTACCCTCCCAGATGAGTTTTCTGCCGTTTCCGCCGACCTCCAAGCTGTAACGGTAGTTACGGGCGTCGTTTTCGTCGCCCATGAACCGGAGAAACGCCATGTAGACGGGGGCCATGCTGAGCTGGAACGCTTCGAAGTGGAGACAAAAATACTGCCCGAAGCAGTTGAAGACCTGTATGTATGTGGTAAAATATGATGAATCGAATGGAATCAGTAACACAAACTAAACGAGCCCAGTATATCCCACCAATAGGTGGTGTAATGTAACCAGTGGCGGATTCAGAAAAAAAGTATTGTTGGGGGCATAATATAAAATAAAATAATACTCCCTCCGTTCCAAAATAAGTGACGAGGTTTCTATTTATATTTGTCCCAAAATAAGTGTCCACTTTTAAAAGTAAATAACAAAATTCTCAAATTTGCCCTTAATTAATGCACAAATATTTAAGAATTGTGAAGAGAAAGAAATTAAATAAGGGTAAAGATGTCATTTGGTTAACAAAAAAGTGTAATAATTATGCATGTCTAAAACTGTATGTCATTTCAATTGTGTTTGGGACATAGAGAGTAATTAACTAAAAATAAAACAAAATTTAGGTAAAAAAAACAATAGTCAACCAAGGAAGCAAGTGTATATTTCTTACAACTACGATAATAAAACAAGTTTCTCTTAGCAGAGTTGGTTTTGAACCCCATTTGTATCATTTTTCTATTGTTTAGCTTTTAGTTTCGGGTTTATTATGTTTCTGAATTTTTTGGGATAAAAGACTCTGACACAGGACCTCACATACGAAAAGCAAAGGAAACAGACCAATCATGATTTTATGAAAAATATGCATAGCTTCGTTTCTTATAGTCAAATTATGCCAGCACTAGTAAACATGGATTAGGAGGAAATAACATTGAACTACTCAGAAAATGTAAAAAAGCTGTAAATTTGTAACAACAATTCAAGAAATGAGGTAAATATTGACTTTTCGTAGTCAACGGGGCCGATCTTCAAGTTCAAAATAATCGTACGTAAGCACGCAAAATTGAATCAATGAGTTTGCACACTTGCCGCTAAAGGGCATAGACCTAAATGTGAAAGGGTGTATGTTTTCGCCCGAAATAATCAAAGAACTAGTTGATCGTTTATTACTCGACCATTTGACCCACCTAGTGCAGCCCTATGCCCTAAGAGGGTCAACTTATGCTTTTATACATCCGAAACAAGATTTCTTTTCAGGTAACCATGGGTGTTTGGGCCCACTTGTGCACACCTCGACTAATCCTATAGGGCCCTGAAGATTACAACCAAGAAAATCCCAAGTGGCCCTGAAGAGAGTCGAACTGGCGACCTATGTAGAGGAGCCCCAAGACCTAGCCTTAATACGCCAGTTGGGTTGTAGCCATGTCTAAAGACCAAACCAAACCAAACATATGCCACTCAGAAATAGGGTTTGGGGGTCGGATGTACGTAGACTTTTCCTCTGTCCCAAAGAGTAGAACGGTTGTTTCCATGAGAACCCTCGACTTGCGGAAAGGTTTTGGGAAAGACTCGGGTGCTTTTAAAAGTTTGTCAAAAATAAAGTTCGAAGCATTTGAGAAGTAGAGAAAAACTCGAGACCAAAAAGGTAAATTACGAAGATTAGACCGGTACAAGACAAGACAGTACAAAAACTTGTTGCCTCACGTTTGGCACGACATTAAACCGGTACATGACACAACCTCAGTGGGACAAAAAAGTATTCTTTTTGACCCACCAAAATAGGTGGAACAAAAATCAGGGTGATGGGACAAGATTGGTAAATTACTAAAGTACCAATGTCAAATTAATACCTTAAAACCTTTCAGAATTCTCCAATCCCAACCACGTACCAAACACATTATTTAAGTATAATGCAAAAGAAAGATATAGGTGGAACAAAAATCAGGTGATGGGACAAGATTGGTAAATTACTAAACTACCCATGTCAAATTAATACCCTATAACCCTAAAACCTTTTAGAATTCTCCAATCCCAACCACGTACCAAACACATTATTCAAGTATAATGCAAAAGAAAGATGGAAATCGAAAGATACTAACCGTTAGCATCCATGTGGCGTTTTCAACTTCGCGTGGATTGGACTTGACATAACGATGATTGAAAGTACATCCGGAGTGCATATCTACTTTATGATCATCCCTCAAATGTGAGACTAAATACGGGATATCCCCTACAACGGAGCACTCTGATCCAGCGTACGGACAGCTGTACGGCCTAAAATTGCAAACGGCTTCGTGTTTCAGCTTGCTGTAGTATGGGAAGATCCCGGGGCATCCAAGGGAGAAGTATTTGCAGGGCAACTCGAGCGATTCCGCCACTTTTTCCAATGCAAGACACCTTATATCGCCAAGCTCTTGCCTACAAGTTGGACATCTGTTGTGAACTCGTGCCTTACAGGTTGAACAAAGCGTGTGGCCGTTGTGACACTACATGAAATCACGAAACCGAATTAGATTTTTTCAGAAAATTACCCATTTCTAGGTTATATGCTACCATCATTACACACACACATAAAGAGAGAGAGGGAGGTTTAAGGGAAAACCTTAAAAAAATGAAAATTTGAGAAACACCCTGGTAGCCCATGATGTGGACGGTATGTATTTGTGCATACAAGTAAATTAAGTGGTTTTTTGATTTTTATGCACATGTGCATGTTACAAATTATTTGTATGCACAAGTGCATACCGTCTACCAGGTGTTCCTCAACTTTCCCTTTTTTTTTAGGTTTTCCCCTGAACCTGACCCTATATATATATATATATATATATGTAAGATTTTGAGACTTAAAAGTCGAGTCAAATGTCAACTTTCTGGGATAAACCTAACCAAAAGAACGCCGTATATCCCACTTGAGGTGGAGTCTGGAGAGGGTAAAATGTACACAAACCTGAACTTACTTTTCCGGGATGGAAATAGTTATTGTTTTTCAGTTTATTCTTGAAAATAGAATCGGAAAAAGAAGAGCAAGGGCCTCAAATAATTCCCAAGGTGAAAAAAGAGATCATGCAGTTTAATGAGCTAACATATGTAGAGGTACATACATAAGCAATGGATATTGATTCATGTCTAGAAATATGTAAGATATATATATAGTGGGAGATTCAAATAAGAAAGCTAAATACTGTGAGAAGGTAAAAAGAGAAGGTTACGAAAAGATGCATATATGAACCATGGAAAAAAATCCCATTTGAAGATGCTTATCTGAACCCGTATGAATAATCTGTAATGTTGGTTCACATATGCATATATGAACCAAAGAGGAGACTTGCAAAACAAAATTTAAAAGAAACAAATGAGCATGTTAAAGTGTGTGCAAGGAAGCAAGAAGAGCACCTCCAACAGCTATGCTATAATTTTTCTAAAACAGAAATCTTTAAAAGAAAATTACAAACAACTCCAACAACTACTTTATTTTAGCAATTCCAGCATTAATTATACCATTAAAATATTCTATATATTCATCATCCCGATACACTTTTTAAAGAAATTTATAAAAGATTATAACACATTCAACCGCATTGGTGGAAACAGATAAAATAATCTCTCTCCTCAATATTAAGTTTCAGATATTTCTACCTTCTCTCTTTATCTCTTTATTTTTGATATACTTTAGCATAGTTGTTGAAGCAAAAAAGGGTGTTTTTTTTTTTTTTTTTTTTTTTTGGGGGGGGGGGGGGGGGAGGAGAGGTTATTTGCAACCCTATATGTTGCTAAGCACTACTACCTAGTAATTTTCCCTTCACACACATCAACATTAAAACCTACTTTTTACATTCCCAATGCATAACATGACCTGATTCTGACATAAAAGGGAGTGCAAATAAGCATTGCCCAAAAAAAAATCTCCAAAATCTATACTTTCGCATAGTTGTTGGATATGCTTCAGATACATTTAACTAAAAATGTAGAGTAATGCTATATGCACATGCACCCCCTTTTATATCAAAATCAGGTCAAGTCGTGCACTGAAAATGTAAAAAGTAAGTCTTAATGTTGATCTGTGTGAGAAGGATATTAATAGGTAGGGGGTGCATACGACAATATATACCCCAAAACGTATTAGAGACACCGATATAGGTTACACATACCCCAAAAAAAAAACACTAAGCACAATACCGACAACTACCGTTACACGAAGAAAAAACTAAGACCAGTGTACAACAAAACAAATTCAGCATATGTTCAACCCTCAAATCCTCAATTTTCCATCAAAGACACTCCATTCTTCCAACAAATAGACATGTAATTGACTTTGAAAGCAAGCCAGCTAATTTCAACTTCAAAATCATAACAACATTTTACATAAAAGAATATCATGATAATCTACACATATCCAAATCAAACAAAGATGTATACAAACTGGTAACAAAATTTACATATCAACCTTGATTTAACAAACTATGTTTGACCCAAAAGTCAAAAAGATCATCACAATCCTAAAACCCCCAAATCACAACCCACTTTCAATCCAAACAACAAAATCATTCCAATTTCAACTACAAAAAACCAAATTAAACACAGATCAAATCCCAAAATCCAATCAATTTCACAACAATCAATAAAACAAAACACAAATCAATCCCTAAATCCATCATTTTCACATGAAATATTTACAGAGATAAAAAAATAGAAATATACAAAACCTGATGAATTGGAGGATACATTGAATTCGTACAAACAGGGCATTCAAGAAGCTCATGAACACTGGTTGTGGGATGAATCGTTGAAGGAACAACATTAACATTATGAGTTTTTGAAGATGAAAATTGGGGATTTTGTGGATTATTTTGATGAGAAGGATGATGATGGTTATTATGATTATGATTATTATTATTATGATGATGATTATTATGATGATGATGATTATTATTTGCAGCAGCAGAATCATCGATTAATCCATCAGATACCGAAACACATTCGATGTTATCGATTTCCATTTTGAAAAAATGGAAATTGAAATCGAATTAATTGATGGGTTCGGTTTATTTTGCAAGAAAAAAAAGAAAGCTTTGTTTTTTTTCCCTCCCCAATTAGGTTAAAGATGATGAATCAATAACCAGGGGAGGGATGGAAGAGAAGGGGGAGGTGCTTTTTTTTCTTTTCTTGATAGGTTTTTTTTGATATTTTGGTTTTTGTTTTTGATTTTGGGGGAGAATTGGGAGAGTGTGAAAGGGGTGGATAGGGTTGAATTATGTGTTTTTTTTTTAAAATTAAATGGAATTGAAAATGGTGGATGATACTGTATGTGAATGACATTTGAAATTATTGCTAAATTTGGTGATGGAAAATGGTGTTTTTTCATGATTTACTTTTATGTTATTTCCTATTTCAAGAATAAAGATCTTTTTTTTCTTTTTATTAATTGTGTAATGATTATTATTTTATTTATAATGAAGAGTAAAACGTATATTTGGTTTATGTGGATTGTTGGAAAAAAGATTTTTTTTTTGTTGGTAGTTTTGAAATTGTAAGATGGTCATTGTGATTTGTAAAAATGTCAGGATTTGAGTCCTCCCTTTAATAGCCGTAAAAAAAATTCATTAAATGAGAGGTATTTTATTTTTTTGTCTTTTACTCAATCAAAATCGATTTTTATGATTTTAGCCCTTGTGGTTTTTGATTGGGTAAAACACAAATGAAATGATAAAATGACGGAAATGTCCCTCATTTAGCGGAACTTTAACAGGGGTCATATCCATATGTTTTTGCAAACCATGATGGTCATCTTGTAATTTCGGAACTGCGGGAACGAAAAGTATTATTTTTGACAAACCACCCGGGAACTAAATTTGTGTTTGTGGTTTACTCGATAATGAATTAATGATTTCTTTATTTTTGTGAATATAACAACTACAATCTCTAAACTTTATTTATTACTGTTTTGATCCCGTTGGTATTCATTTTATTATGGTCATTGTTCCTTTGATAGACGCCATCTTCTTTTGCTCCATCAAGTCCCCTACGTGTTTCACACGTGAGGGGTGTTTTTGTCATTTTACATTAACTTTTTGATTATTTTTTTATTCCTTTCCCTTTTTAGATATGTCTTATAATTAAATTTAGTTTGATTTAGATTTAGAAAACTTTTTTTTGATATACATAGGTTCTGTATCAATGATCTTTTTGACTGAACTTGTATAAATTTAGACAATTATTATATTTTTCAAAAATATATATTTTGTGATGAGTCTTTAATCTTGATTTAGATTGTCCTTATTAAAATTTAAAATGATTGATTTTGTTTGATTAATAATTAAGGTTCAGACTGGATAACGAAAATGACAGAGAATGGAAATGAAATCTCAATTCCCCAATTTAATCTGGAATGAATATTTGGGCTTTTCCGAAAATAGAATTATTACATTATATAAAACCAAAACAATTTCTTTTATTTTCGTTCCATTGATTACCGCTTAATACCTCTAACCAAATAACTTTTTTTAACATATAAAATGATTGACCCGACAATGTCTCGTAATTATTTGAAAAGGAAGGTAATTAAATTTAAAAATATTTTAAATAAACTAAAATGTTATCATTTTAATAAAGTTTCAAAGATCATTTTATGATTAACTCTTGGTCTAGTATTTATTTTAAAAAAAAAGTAACAACATTTTTGCTTCATTCATTTCATAAAAATTTACCAACATTCCGTTTGTTGTCAATATTTCATTTTGTAATCACTTAGGAGTTGTTTAACAAACGCTTACCCGGTAAGCTCTTACCAAGTCACTTACCTTATCGGATGAACATTGCAAGTACCAAGAATCTTACCCGGTAAGAACGATGGCAAGGGCCGAAAGTCTTACTGGGTAAGCACTTACAAAGTATATAGTTGCATACAATGCCGTTTAAATGAACTAGAATCTTACGCGAAAAGGCAAGTGAAAGTGTTAATTTTTACCGGTAACCACTTACCGGGTAAGCATTTGGGTAAACGGCCCCTTATTCACCTATGAACACACAAATGAAATGGCATTCATTGTGGTTTGGTTTCTATTTCGTGTTTTGATGTTTGTGGTGGTCGTGTTTTTGTCTTGATATCTCTTTTCGTTTATTGTTATTTTGTTATGCCCTTGTTTGGAAATGGTGTCTATTTTTTGGGGATCTTTCTACATCTTGGTTTAGAGGTATTTGGTAACCTAATTTTTCTACATATTAAGGTTCAAAAAACCTCATCCAAAAAGAAAAATAAAAAATGTGTAGGTACATTTGCTGAATTTTAAATGTTATATATATTTCAAAGAAAAACAAATTTCTTTCATGTTGGACTTTAGGCTCAACAAAAATTCTAAATCAACGAAAAAAACCTCCAAAATTTTCTATTTTCTACACATTTTACCTAATAAGTTGGTTTACAAAAATATTTATGGCAAAAGGACAAAGAGACGAAAATCTCAAAATCCACGTCATCAAATATTACAAAGGAAAAGAATCGTTATACTAAATAAGATCTAAAACAAACTTTTATTTTGATGCATTTCCCTAAAATAAATACAAATTATTCTATCTTTTTTGCAAAACTTCATGAATACAAAACACAGGCAATCTTTCTACTATGCCTTTATCTAATCCTACTCCCAAGTCTACATTTATGTTCCATGTGAGAGTGGGGATGAGGGGTCTATTGTTGGTTCATAATCATTTACAAACCCAATAATGCACACAAATTATAAACTAGGTTTCATGTGTTCTTTCACATATGAAACAGCAGTGTGAAAATGCAGTGTTGTCGACAAAACAAAACAGTCACTGTTTCATATATGAACAACAGCATAAACACTGCATTTTCACACGTGTATTTCATATGTGAAAGTGAAACAACATGTGAAAACCGGTTTACAAGTTTGTCGATCTAATTATCACGTTAAGATACCTGATAATGATATATCCAGAGAGGTGGCAGCAGAGCAAATAAAAAATTCCAGCCTGTCTTTTTTCCTGCTACAAAACAAAAAAACAAGAATGCAAGAGAACTTGTCCACATGGACCATAATAGCTTTTCTGGCATCCAAAATATATGTTTCTGCTGAAGAACTAACACAATTTTTGTGTGTGGATCAGAATTTCTATACAAAAGAATTGGGGTGCACAATAACCCGATCAACCCGGCTAACCCAAACCAAAATAACCCAATCTGAAAGCCACCTGATGCCTAATCGAGTTGAAGATCTTCAAGCGGTAGGTATTGGGTTGAAACTAAGCAGGGCTAGACTCATTTGAACCGAACCCAACCGAACCCGATACCCCTCTTATATGTTAATGATGTTATGGGGGTAGGAAAATCATGATCGAGATAAGAGGACCAAAAGCTATGGAACTTGGGTGTGGGTCTTTTGTCGAAATGGAATGGCCTTTTTATTTATTATTTATCGAAAATGAGTGAAGCATTACATATAGTATCGCCCCAGGAGTATCTAGCCTCTGGAACTTGATGTGATTTCAGCCATTGATGAAAGGCTTTCGTTGCTAGATGGTCAAGATGCAGATGAATGTGAATGTGCTCTTGAAGCAATGGGTCAAATAGGGTCATGTAAGTATGTTGGTAAATGTCATATCCTATCAAAATAAGTGGAGATGATCGTCATTTTTACGCTCAGATGTGTTCCAAGAACAGATCTCAGATGTCACATCCCGACCAACCCAACCCGAACAGGTTGGGTCATGCTTTATTTTTTCCTAACGGGTTGAGATTTTTCAAACCACATTAGTTCGGTTGGGTTGTTCAAACCTTTAAACCATCAAACCCAACCCATGTGTAGCCTACAAAGAATAATATCTAAAGCTTTCGTTGACTCTAGTCGGAGTCAAAATGAAAGCAAAAAAAGTATTAGGCATTAAGAGTTATGACACAAGAAATACACTAACAAGAAGTTTTATTCTGTATACCCATTTATACAAAACACATCTCGACCGATATTTATGAATAAAACATCCTTAAAAGATGAACAGTAGAACAAAAAAAGGTTTATAGGAGCTCTTACCATTGATTAGGGAAGGCTTCTCTGTATTTTGAATGATCCTCTCCAAGATTCAGCTGTTTTGCAGTAGCCTTTCGACTCAGTAGCCTTCGAGCTAATCTATCTTTGGCAGTCGCTTTTTTTTTCAGCATCTTTGCGAGACTATCTTTTTCTCTGCCCTCCAATTCTCCAATGGAAGAAGACCCTGAAGTTGAAGCAAGTGCTGCATCTCGTAAGACAGCTTCATTGTGCCCGCGGACTTTTGCAAGTTTGGCTCGTTTTAACTCCTTTTTATCGTATTCTCTTTTTTTCACTGCCTCTTTATCCATCTCTCGGACATTATTTACTGCCTGTTTCAGTAATTCCTCTGTTGAGAAATGGTCCAGATCGGGTTTTTCATCCTCCATAGAGATGGGGTCATTTAATGGCGTCCCTTTATCATCTCGAGCAACAATGGGGCCATGAAAAGGGCAAACTTTTAAATCTTTTCTTTGACAAAAACCTCCCTTTTTCAAGAGTGCACCACACTGCTGAATTTCTTTTTGTTCTTCCTCATATACGATCGCTTGAACATTTAGTTCAGCAATTTTATTAGCCGGAATAGTTGCATCATGGTCCACCCTACCCCAGTGACCATCAAGCTCTAACCCTCTTTGGTTGGCCATAAAATCGCGATTTGAACCCCAGTTGTCCAAAAAAGAACCCCATTTCATGACTGGAGCTTCAACCATAAGCTTACTCTTTAAGGGATTCAAATCGGTTCCACAAACTTCAGCATCTTCCACTTTCCCAATACCATTTGTTCTTTTACTATTACTGCATTCAGGAGAATCATTTCTCTTATTTGCATGATCTTCGGTTTGCTTATTTGGTGTCGTAGATGTGGAAATATCAAATGATTCACTTGTGCCCTCTTCCCAAATATCTTCTTCCCCTTCGTCTGCAGGGCTCGTAAGAGCACATCCTGCTTCTTCACACTTCTTTCTTATCGATTTGAGATGATTTCGAATGTCAATGAATTCCTTTAACATGGAGTCTCTAAGCCTGTTATCAGACAATTCAACCCTTACGAGAACAGAAATCGATTCTTGCACAGCAACTATATGTTTAGTCACTAAAAGCTTGTAAAGCTCTCTTAATGCATCGAAAACCACTTTATTTTCGCTATTTTCTTGTACCTTGTCTGCTTCTTTCAATGAATTGTCACGAATCTGACGCAATTCAATGCCACGAAATTCATCAACATCTTCTTCATCAATAGGATCCAGTGGCAGGTTATCTTCTTTAAAAGTTATAAGGATATCTAAGCATTCACTAATTTCATCAACTATTGAATTTACTTCATCCTTGATTGAAGAAAAATTTGACTTTAAAAGTTCATACTTCTTTAACAGAATCTCTTTCGTCCGCAGCTCTCTTTCTCTTCTGTCTTGCTGAACTCTTGCTGCATTTGCTTGAAGATTAGGGAACTGAAATCTAAGGGTATTTTTGAGGTAATCATGCCCTAATCTAAGCTGCCTGTAGTGGATTCCAAATGTAGAGTTCCATCTCTCTAAGAATTCTATTGCTTTTGAACGCAACTTGGATGCAATGGATGGAGGAGCAGGGAGTGGCTGGTTTCTTCGGAACCCAACACTTAAAGTCAACAATTGGTCCAAGTTCTCAACAATAAGGGCTCGGAAAAGCTTTGACCGCATGAACAGTTCATGAATTATAGCTAGTGTGAGGTACCGTACCTGCAATATAACTGCATGTCAGAATTTCATCTCAAAAACCACCATTATTTGCGAGATGAAAGCTTCTTAAACCTGTACAACAAAGTGAGATGTTTAAACAAAAGAAGCATTGTGTTGATGCCTAGGTTTCTCTTGTAGAAACAAATAATTCACCAATTAAAGTATCACACACCTAGTTGCAACGAAAGAGTCGATCAACATCAAAGGTTTTGAACCCCTAACCTACTATGGTGATTCATAGTTGACTAAGATTGATTTTCTGCTACAATGTCCCATTAACCATGTGAGCTACAGAGCTTATAAACAATTTAGCAACTAAACTTGAAAGGTCGGCTGCTCCAAAGCCTACTACCTATAACTAATCACACCCAGTCTTTTTTGTGTGCATTGCCGCCAGCACTAAGAAAAAGTTACATCAGCATCAACTTACACCATTCCGATCATCTATTTTTTTTATCTCGACTGGCATACGTTTCAAATTCATTAATTTCATTAACTTTGTTAAACAGGTCACAGATTTGTCTATATTTGTTATCTTGAAAAGTTAAGCTTGAAGATGAAATCTAATATTGTTATTTTAATGATTATCAAAATGAGTTGGATAGATGAAACTGAGACTAATCACCAATGGCATATGCGTTAACCCACTCTCATCTTCGCTTCAAATCCATGGAACACACACACACACACTCTCCCTCTTCAGACCCATTTGTATATATAGGCCATGGCATAAGCATTGGTTGTACTGTGTTTTTTGATTCAATCAGAGCTCTCAGCTCACAGCCCAACACCGATCAGATAACAAACTCAAGTTTCTCATCACTCTCTCGTTTTTTGTTTGAATTTGGATAAATGTGTATGTGTGTATAGCTGTGTAACAGATTAATGGATGATGATTTTGAGATTTCAACTGTCAAAAATTTTGATGACAGCGACGAAGGAGTCTGCAAGGGCATGGACATCCCAGAGGGTCCACCAGTCTGTAGACTGTAAGGTCAAAAAGAAGGAGATCGGAACAACTCAACATTTAGTCACTTTGCTCCATTATATCTGTTATCAATTTTTGGGAAAGTAATTGTCCCTCTTTTTCCTGGGAACACTAGTTAAGAAATCTCAATTGGCCATAAATTACAAAGATGAATACTTTTTCCTCTCCAGTTATACCATCAAAAAAAAAACATAAATGGATATTTTTAGTTTCGATGTGTAGGGTAAACTGGTCCATTTAACGTATAACCGGTTATCTCACATTTGAAGTTAGCCATAGATTGATACACGAACTTGGCACTGAAATGAGGAGCAGTTTGATTACTCTTCCAAGATATCGGATCCCCACCACCAAAGACAAGATAATGTATAGTAGTTACACGTGTCATCGGGCACTCTGTTCAGTCAATATTAGAAAAACCAACAATCCTGCAAAGTCTTTCCTAAGCAAATGTGTTAATTTTATGATTTCCCTGATCAAAATATTAGATATCTTTGTTCTTAGATCCCTTGCGATATAGGGAGCAACATCCTTTATGAGAAATGTACAAATTGGACATAAGATCACACAGAGTATGAGATATATAGACCTATGATACACATCTGGTTTAACTTCCCGACTAGATGGAACAAAATTTGTTGTGAAGGTTTGTCGATAATAACTCAACCAAGGGCTCCAAAGTGGTCTAACGAAAACTGGGTGGTCTCACATGATTCCAAGTCTATGAGGAAGAGAGAGCCATTCATAGCTTCAGAATGATTACGTCTCCATGCAGTCATTTTGGACCCAGCCTTTGACAGTATTGATTCACAATAACGAGATGTCACCAATGATTGAGTTCTTCCCCATACCCACATACATTTATCTAAAAAATATCATCAAATACTTCAAAAAGAAAAAAAAAATCACAAACCATTTCTCGTATACTAAACCAAGATAACAGATGAGTGAGGTTATCAATATAATATATACTATGGTTCACATTGCCAAGATAACATACATGAAATGGTTTATGCACATAACGTATCAAATAGCTGAGCACTTCCTAATTCCAACAAAACCTCGATAACTCAAAAGTCAGAATCACGTAATTTAAGAATTAAGTCGCCAGATCCGGATATAATACATCAAAGCCACAGAGCAACAAAGAGCTCTCATTACCTCAATTTCACAAAGTATGTTGCACAAAACTTAAGTCAATAGCATGCTACAATTAAACATCAAGTTTCAAAACATCAAAAGTACATTCCAATACTTTTTTTATAGTTATTTACATTGCCAAGATGACATACATGAAATGGTTTATGCACATTACGTATCAAATAGCTGAGCACTTCCTAATTCCAACAAAACCTCGATCGATGATAGAGCTCAAAAGTCAGAATTGCCCAATTAAGAACAATATTTAACAAATTTCATGAAAACTGAAAACCTCTAAGCATGATAACGTATAGTAAGGTTCACATTGCAAAGATGACATACATGAAACGGTTTATGCACATAACATATCAAATAGCTGAGCACTTCCTATTCCAACAAAATCTCGATCGTTAATAGAGCTCAAAAGTCAGAATCGCGCAATTTAAGAACAATGTTTAACAAATTTCATGAAAAAAACTGAAAAACCTCTAAGCATGATAACGTATAGTATGGTTCACATTGCAAAGATGACATACATGAAACAGTTTATGCACATGCCATATCAAATAGCTGAGCACTTCATAATTCCAACAAAATCACAATCAAAATTGATCTCAAAAGCCAGAATTGAGCAATTTGAGAACAATATTTAACAAATTTCATGAAAAAACCTGAAAACCCTCTAAGCACTAGTCTACAAAATTAGTTTCATCAACAGTAGTATGAGATGAAGCTACCTGAGAGTGATCTCGTTTCATGAGGCTCATTAGGTTTTCGGCCGCGAGCCGCAGCTCTGAATCAGAGTGACGGACAACGGATTTGATTGATTTGAGGATTCGCGGATCCAAGTCTGGTTTAGTTGAATTGGTAGCCTTCTCTATCAACGCTACCACCACCGCCACCGGTGGTTTCCGATCATCTGGCTCCCATTCCATGGCCGGAGCACCGGTTGGTTTGTTAATTTTGACCTTTTGTTACTTTGAATTTGTTTCCTTTTCAGGAGATGTGCTTATATATCTCCCGGTGATATTGAGAGGCGGTGAATGACTTCTAATATTATTTTACAAACATTATTATTTCTAAAAATGTTTTTTTTTCAATTATGGGGCTCTATAAAACTAGGGGTGTGTATCGGGCAGGTCGGGTGGATAAACCAAAAAACCCGATCGGATTTCGGATATGAAAATCTAGATCCGAATTTTAGGTTTCATATTTCGGATTTCAGATTGTTTCGGATTCGGGTTGATGTCGGTCGGGTTCGGGTATTATATAATGCAAAATTTATATATAAGTTCAATCGATTTTGAGGATGATTACAATCGATTGAGAAATTGATGAAATCGATAGTAGATTTAAAAATTAGAAAACATATCAAAAGACTATAATTTATGATTTTCAAAAGATAATTAGATAAAATAAATTTATTTATATAATATTTAAAATATATAAGTATATTATCTCAGGTTTTCGGACGGGTCGGGTAGCCAAAAATCAAACTCAATCCAAACCTAAATATCCCCTAAAAGTCAGGGTTTCGGATTATCGGATTTCAGGGTATTCGGGTTTTACAAAAACGTTTTATTTTCGGTTCGGGTTCAGATTTCGGACTATTCTGGTTTTGCACACCTCTATAGAAAACAGTCAAAAAAATTCCCGGTAGGACTCGAATCGGTGATCTTTGAGAAGAAAATTTGAAGGTTCAAGTCTTGTTGCGGTGTTGAACTAATCCTGTAAGGTTATTTCTAAAAAGTTTATGTTAAACTCCATTATTATAAAAATTACAATATTGATTATAGAGTAATTATAATTTTTGTCAATTTGTTGATAATTTTAGCTCCAATTAGCAAAGGACTAGAGAAACTTTCTAGTTATGAATCGAGTATAGAACCAATAGGCGACGCTTGGTTACAATTTAGAATCCACTATCATATGTTTGCTCTAGTTTTTGTTGTTTTTTATTTTAAAATTGTGATTTTCATTCTTATGGTTATTAATTTATTGTTATTTTCGTCTTTGGACTAATTTCTACCTTTTAAGTGTAAGGAACTAAAACAGTAAAGAATTGTAAGCCATATAGGGATTAAAACAACAATAAGGGGTTGTTTGTTTGTTTTTAAAACCCTCTTAATGGCTCTTAAGTCTGAATCATTCAGACATTTTTACACACCACCTCTTATTAATCATAACTAAAATAAGACTTCAGACTTTAGACCTCTTAAAAAATAAACGACACCTAAATTGTAAATCCTAAGGACGAAAATAACAATAAATTAGAAGACGAAAACCATAATTTCTAAACCATAGGGATAAAAATCACAATTTTTATCAAACCACACGAAAGGAAAAACATAATTTACTCTTGATTGTATTATTAAAACATTTCGAAAAATGTTATTTTTTTTTTCTCCTAAGTAGTTAATTTCAAAGTTTATTATTTTTGAGAAGATAATAAGAAAAAAATGCATGTCTTTCATTGTAATAATTTTTGGAGAGTTCTCCATTTTGAAGAATTGGTTGGAACAAAAAACTTGCCAAAGCCTCCATCTTCCTTATTTTGAAGAATCTGTTGGAGATACTCTTAAAAATCAGTTGTCAGAAAAATCATACCAAGGAAAATCCCATTATTTACATAACTAAGGGATCATTTATCAAACGTTACCGGATAAGCATGACAATGATTGAGATCTTACCTGGTAAGAAGCTTGGCAAGGACACCGACACTCTTACCTGGTTAACGCTTATCAGGTTAAGACTATTTCCTACTATACCATTTTGATGGCCGAGAATCTTACCTGATAAGATAAGCAAGAATAACAACTTTTTACATGTAGGCGCTTACCCCGATGAACGTATAATAAACGACCCCTTAGATCAAATGATTATTCACTTTTAAATAATCATTTGTTACATTATATTAAACCAAACACCGTTATTCATTAGTTTCATTTCCATCCAACCAAACACCCACAATACTAATGTATGACCTTCATTGTACAAGGTACAACGATTCGAAGCACAAAGTACAACATTTATTGCAGTACTAGTCGGAGACGATCCGCAGGTGAGATAAAAACTAAAATCCACAAGAAAGAGCGAAATCGAAGCCACTTGTACCACGAGTTCTATAGACTTATAACTTGGGACTATAATACATCCCCCCCTGCATTTTAGAGCACAACAACAATCAACAATTTATCACCAAAGGGTCAATGGCCCACCAGTATCCCGGTCACTTGTAGATCCCAACCTCTTTAAAAATCGAGGGTTTTAACAGGTGTCTGAATATTGTCGTATATACATGTTATGTACTTCGATGAACAATATATAACATAGAGTACAATTAGTCAAGCACACGGTATAACTTGATGGCGCATTTGTGTTTATCGTAGGAAAAAAGCATGCTCTCCATTTTCTGCTATTGGTTCTTTCCTTTTTGCTCATGCAATTTGCACAAGCTAGGAGATCTTTACAAAAACAGTCGCTCTATCATTTTGGGTAGAGAACATGTTTGCATACATCCAACCCCCCAAATCCTACTTTTGAATATGATTAATCCTCGCTTATGTGATTACGTGACTGACTAGCTCTGGTTAACGATCCTTAGAACACTAGTATATCCTAGTAAAATTAAGCAAACAAAAAGGGGTATGGTAGAAGAATCAAGGTATTCACTTGTGCAGATTGGGTTGGATCCCTATTTGAAGATCTACTGGATATTGTTCATTCGTATGGGGCGATTTTGTTACATGGGTGAGCAAAAAACAATCTATTCTAACAAGAAACGGTGTCATTGCATAATACACAGCAATGTCAATTATGTCACAAAGTATATGTGAAGGAATGTGGCTCTCCAAGTCACGAAAACGAATTAAAAGTAGAGAACTATGGCCCTATCTCACTCCTATGTGACAATAAAGTTGCAATCCGCATTGCAAAGAGACCAGCCCACCACGACAAAATAAAACACGTGGAAATTGATAGACACTTCATTGGTGAGAATGTGGAAACAAAAATCATCAGAAGCAAACTATATACATACTAAACAAAGCTCTTCGATGGCCTGCATTTCGAAGATTTTTGTTCCAAGCTAGGAATGATGAACATATACTCCCTAGCTTGAAAGGGGGATGTAGAAGTATAAGGTGTTCTATGTAAATATGTAGTAGTAAGGTTAATATGTATTGTTTATAGTTTTATGTATTTTAGTTAGGTCTTTTATGCATAAATGTAGCACCACGAATTGAAAGAATACATACAAAAATAAATTCTAGATTAAGTTCATGCGAATCATATTTCTTCTGGGAATTATTATTTTTTCAACTTTATGTATTCATTCACATTACAGTTTCAGATTCAGTTCAAAACAAGGAGGGCAACGGCTTAATATGACGTGATAAGCAAGAGGAAAAGTTTTTAGCACTAACCTCCTCCATGAACGTAGAACGGTATATATTTGAACAATCATCATTTCTCCCTGGACCAATTCCCACTTTTCCCTCCAGTTTTATGTTCCAATCGCACATTCGTAATCTGAATATCCTTCGATGCAGCCTTACACATATCATACACCGTTAAACCAGCAAGGGTAACTGCTGTCATAGCTTCCATCTCGACCCCAGTTTTCCCGGTTGAAGCAGCCTCACCTTCTATTTCAACACAATAATCATGAGGATTTAATCTTAAATTGACACGAACATGTGTTAGATCGATATTATGGCATAGTGGGATAAGGTTACTAGTCTGCTTCGCTCCCGTTATTCCAGCTATCTTCGCCACACTAAGGACATCTCCCTTGGCAACCTGGTTCGCAGAAACTAAACCATATACTTTCTTCCCCAAAAGAACTTTGCAACTCGCAATAGCAACTCGCTTGCTAATATCCTTGTGAGAGACGTCCACCATTTGTGCTTCGCCTTTCACACTTATATGGGTCAACTTAGTTTCGTTTTCGATTTTTTCTACGGATATAGACTGAGAATCTTGAGTCATATGTTGACTTTCATTGGAACCAGCAAGACTTGTAGGTGGAGCTTCACCAAAAACAAATTCCATCTCCTGAAATCAAGTACTTAAATTATTGATGACTAGAATATACTTTGTATAGTGTACTGTAAATAGAAAACTGGTGGTGATAAATTTGTAAAAGTATCCATACTAAGCATAGAATTCAAGAGAGGTTTAACTTCAAAACACAAATGTGTATCTTTAGTTTGTGTTTTCACTTATGTTGGTGTATCATTTGTCAGGAAAATGTGTATCTTTAGTTTGTGATTTGACCCTTCACACACTTCTTGTAAATTGATTGCATTCTCATACTAAGCATAGAATTCAAGAGAGGTTTAACTTCAAAACACAAATGTGTATCTTTAGTTTGTGTTTTCACTTATGTTGGTGTATCATTTGTCAGGGAAATGTGTATCTTT
This sequence comes from Arctium minus, assembly GCA_954870635.1. Lineage (NCBI taxonomy): Eukaryota > Viridiplantae > Streptophyta > Magnoliopsida > Asterales > Asteraceae > Arctium > Arctium minus. The sequence goes on along the minus strand of OX941094.1, from coordinate 1,414,590 downwards.
AGTTTGTGATTTGGCCCTTCACACACTTCTTGTAAATTGATTGCATTCTTGTTTGAACCGCCCCTATATATATATATAACCCCTTTTTTAATAGTCAATCACACGTGATACTAAATTAGAGATGCGAACGACCTTTGGCACACCAACACACCACTAGGACCCCTCACGTGTATTATCACATGTGATAAAGGTGTTCTCGCATTTTCATATAATGAAGGCGTTGAACCTCCACCTCTGTTATATATATATATATATATATATATATATATATATATATATATATATATATAGGGGTTGTTTCATTTGCAACCCTTAAAAAGGTTGCAAACCTTGCAACCCACATCTTAACCGTCAGATTCATGATCGGCGGTTACAATAGATATGGGGCCCAATATTTTTAATTAAAAAAAACAGAAAAATAAAAATAAAATAACCGTCGATCATGAATCCAACGGTTAAGATGTGGGTTGCAAGGGTTGCAACCTTTTTCAGGGTTGCAAAATATCCTTCCACTATATATATATATAATGGTTGAAGTTAAGACTAACGTGAGAAATATGAGAAGTGGATATGAACCGTTAGATCACTTTTAATCAAATGTCCTCCCATAAATTGCGTCTTAGAAGGGAATTGGTCTGATGCATCTTATCTCGGTGCATCTCATCCTAACGTGAGAAGTGGTTATCAACCGTTGGATGCACATTAGGATGAGATGCACCAGATCAATTCCCTTCTAAGACGCAATTCATGGGTGGCTTGAGATTAAAACTGATCAAGGGTTCAGATCCACTTCTCACGCTTCTCATGTTAACTCAACTTCTCACACGATCCTTCGCCTATATATATATTTCTCATATATATATATATAGCCTTAGGTTCATTTGAGAAATGGTAAATATATGAGAAATAGAGAAGTAATCCTAGCCATTCATACGGTCAAGATCGGATTTGACTGGTCAAAAGTTGCGGCTTTGACTGGTCAAAAGTTGCGGCTATTCCAAAAATAAAAGGACACTTTTGTAATTTTTACAAAATACACGGGTTGTGTTCATATATGAATCAGTGTAATTCACATATGAACTATATGTTCATATATGAATCAGTGTAATTCACATCTGAACTCTTTTAACTGATTCATATATGAACCTTTGTGATTCATATATGAACTAATTTACTGTAAGTTCATATATGAATCAGTTGAACTAATTAACAGCTTCATATATGAACTTTTGTGATTCATATATGAACTAATTAACTAATTCTCATATGAACTAATTAAATGATTCACATACGTTCATATGTGAATCATATAGGTTCATATATGAATTCATCTCGCGTATTTTACGAAACTACCCCTCTACCTTTTATAGACCATGCAAGGAATTCTCGGGTGCTTCGCGGTCAAAGCAGCAAATGTTGACCAGATGAATGACTAAGATTAATTCTCTATTTCTCATATATTTACCATTTCTCAAATGAACCTCTCCCTATATATATATATATATATATGGGGGGTTGGGTTCCGGTGAGAAGTTGAGTTAATTGTGAGAAGTGGTTATCAACCGTTGGATGAGAAATGGACGCACATTAGGATGAGATACACCGAGATGCACCAGATCAATTCCCTTATAAGTCGCAATTCATGGGAGGACTTGAGATTAAAAGAGATCAACGGTTCAGATCCACTTCTCACACTTCTCATTGTTAACTCAACTTCTCACACGATCCTTTGCCTATGTGTGTGTGTGTATATATATGTGCAAACCAATTTTTGTTACAGTCAATCTTAACCATCCATCTAACATAATGAATATTTGGTTCCATAAATATCACTATTGTTTCCTAACCTAAACATTGATCATGGTTTGTAGAGATCAAAACCCAAGATCAATAGAAACCCAATCGTCAGCATCACTGTTTCCCACCGGCATAACTAACTACCATTCCTGATCATATAGTATCAATTATCCCATATAAGTAGAGGGACCAATATTAGATACAACATGATCTTAAACATTTTATGATCCCCCTGGGTACACAAATACATCCATTTTCAAGACATCTTCTCATGCTGAAGAAGATATCAAGATTTAAAAAAAACATAACTTTATGATACCTTATTAAGCTCAGCAATAGTGCTGGAAAGATCATGGCTACTGCTACTGCTACTGTTAAACAACCTTCTTGATTTGGGTAATATCAATGCTGCCCCACGAAGAAACATGACAATGGAAAGCTCCCTTTGAGTCACCTTGAACCTTTTACAAAAACAAGAGAAATTGAATTAAAAAAAAACACATCTAATGAAACTAATAACACAATCAAGAACATTTCTACATTCATTTTCATTCAGGCATTTTAACAAACACCTAGAGTGCATCAAACAATTTCATTATAGGGAGAAAAAAAAAGATTCACAAGAGCGGATACCATCATAAAAAACTCATCATTTGAAGTGATTTTTTTCTTTTTCAAATCAACTATATGAGCATTGGCTCGTGCATCCAAAATCTTTACACTTACTGTGCAGCGATTTAGATTTAACAATTCACTTTTGGATCAACATCCAGAAGTGGATTTTTTTAACTCGTGTACTTCTGATCTTCAGGTATCTAATAACTCATCGGACCATACCCAACTCCTTATGTGCAGATGAGGGCCGAAGCAAGTGAATGCTAACTTTGGTTGAAACGATCATGTTCGATGATTGAAACCTGTGCTGCAATGTTTACACCAAATTACAAATGTCGTCTCGAAAAGTTAAATATTTACAATTATTATCCCTATAGTTTGTATTTTGTTTCGAGTTTGGTCTCTTGTCCTGTTGATTGTCCTGATGAAATAAAAAGAAATTTGTTAACTTTAGTTGATTTAAGGGGTATTTTGGTCATTCTGTGTATTTTTCTAATTTATGTTAAAAATTAGATAATATATTAAGCGTAAGAATGAATTTGGATCCATCAACGCAAATGAGATGTATCAGATCAATTCTCGTAATTCATGGATGGGTGTGAGATTAAAAGTGATAAAGGATTCAGATCCCTTCTTACGCTTCTCACTTTTACTCTTTTTTCTCACATGATCTTTCGTCTATATTATTATACGCCATTTTATTTTTATTATATAAAGTAAATATATAGACGAATGATCGTATGAGAATAAGAGTTAAGATGAGAATATAAGTAGCAATATGGACCCTTGATAAATTTTTAATCTCATACCCACCAATGAATTACGTTTCTCACGATAATTGATCTGGTGCATCTTGGTTTATCTCATCTCCGTGCATCTCAAGGGTGGAGATTATTTCTTACCTTTCTGACCAAAATTTTCATTCTTACCGGAACTCAACCCTATACTATATATGTATTTATGTACACACATGTGCATCAAGAACTCCAATCAACCAACCCTACCGGCGGCGATATACTACCATCCCCACCGGCCTAACACCCTCGTCCCCATTCTTTGCCACCATTATTCCACTCTCCTTTCGATTCGACCTCGACGACACCCAGGGGCGGACCTACCCTTTCCAAGGGGGGGTCCCGTGCACCCGCTCAAGTTTGTTTCGTAAGGGCGAAACTTTTTTCGGTACGTAAGGTGTACCCGCTCAACTACAGGGGGTGCTCCGTGATATATACGCTTTTTAGGGGTGAAAGGTGCACAAGTCCCAAAAACCCGAAACTTACTCTAGAAATCAACTAAAAAATCGAAAAAATCTCTTGAAATCAATCAAAAAAACCCAAAAAATTCTTCGAATCAACACAAAAAAAACAACAAAGCTCATCGAATCAACACATAAGCTTAAAAATTCCTTCGAAATCAATCAAAAACATAAAAAGTCCGCCAATTGGGAACTCGGCTAAAAACACATCGACAACAATTTATTAAGTTTTTCGTTTGTGCACCCGCTCACCTAAAATCTTGGGTTTGCCACTGACGACACCAACAAATTTCCACCATCAAAATACAAGAAATCACGGGATTATGGTTCAACCTCAATTTTATTGGAACTGGTTTATGCGGAGGGACCGAGTTCATGCCATATGGGCATGGACGAGTTGGCCCAACGCGTAATGTTGTGGATGCTATTAATGAAATGATTTTCTAAAGATGTCATTTTTAGTATTTTTGTCCGAAAACATGTCACCTTTGATTTAGTAATATTTAAATTGTTATTTTGCCAAAAATAAATCAAATTTTCATAGATCATAATCAATTTTAACGTTATATTGATTTGTTGGTGGGTAAATTATAATCTCTTCAACCAAACCCCAAAATTTACTTCAAATGGAGGTTGTAACTCCATTTCCCATGGCCATGTCGGAAGTTGCTTCCAATGTCCCCATGGCCATGTCGGAAGGTGTAGCAATGTGTCGTATGAAATACGACCACAAAAAATTTTAGGTCCAATTATGCATTTTTTTACCTTTATTGAGTTATATATGTTTTAACTTTTAGCCCACTTAGAATCTTTTAGGCTTTTACCCTTTTTGTTGATTTAGATATTTCTGACATTCAAAGAGAATGATAAGTGAATTTCATCTGTTACTTTATCCGTATAAAACTTTTATTCTTTGAATTTTATTTTATTTTTGTTTTGTTTTAATTTTTACTTCGATCTATAATGTCGGTGCATGTGTAACAGGAAATTCAAAAAGATTGGAACGTCTTGCAATCAATGCATGGCGAGGTATTGCCAAATACCAGAAATAGAAGCTAATATTCAACGCACACGTAAACAAGTACTTTCAGTGATGTTATATATTTTATTCTTGTAAAACTATAACCGTTTGATGTTCAAATTATTGTGAGTGATTTATATGGTACTAGGTTTGAACCCGTGTATTACACGGGGTAATTTAAAAATAAGAAACACGTATCATAAGAACTACATATCATAAATTACCAAATATATTTTTAGAAAGTTTAAATTATAGTCTAATTATAAAAATAAATAAATATTTTCTATTTCACCGTAAAACATCTATTGCATCTTTAAAAGTGGTTTTTGTAAAAAACCCTAATTTTGTTGAATTTCGTTAACTTTTCAATATCAACAATAAAAATCTATACATATATATAAGTAATATATATATATATACACTAAATATCATATGATAGAAAATAAAATTAAAAATGTTATTTTATAAAACTTCATGATAGAATATATATATATATATATATATATACTAAATATCATAACGACATATTAATTTGTATATATTTCTGATATTTAATTATATAATTAAATCCAAAAATATTCAATATTGGACTAATTTCGAAGGTATTGATGAAACGATTACAATGGTATAATTTATAAAAAAAATAAAAATGTTTTTTTTCAATGCAATTTAGTTCATATACATTATTTATGTTTATATGATAAGAGTCTAAAATGAAAAATAAAAAAATAATATATTAAAAGTAAACTACCTATTTAATTATAATGGTAGTAAATGTAAGGTATAAATTAAAAAATTTAATTAAGAAAAGATTAAATAAGGAATGAATGTGGATTTGTTAAATGAACTTATAGTGTAAAATACGTTCAAGTTCATGTTTAGTTGGGAAAATGAAAAAAATGGACTCACCAGAAGGCGACCCGTGTCCCTCCAGTTACTTATTTATTATATGTATAAATTTGGATTTCTATAATTCTTACTATAAAAAAATTATAATGATTTATAACAAATTATAGAGTTACTTTTATTTTTATTAAAATACATTTCAACCGCTATCAAATAGTCAACACATTTCTTGTAAATAAAAGTAAGACAAGAGTTATCGGATTACGATTGATACATACGAGTTGCTAAACGAGGCTTTGCAATGGCGATCAATGGTTCGGCTTTCGGCATCGTCATACCATATCTTTCTTCGGTGTCGATATCCTCACACCTTAACCCATCGGGCGGGCTCCAATCGAAGCAATGAAAAAGCCGAGCCAATGCCATCAAAACGAACGTCACACCAAGTGGCGCACCGGGACACTTTCGCTTTCCCGCACTAAAAGGCAGGATTTTGAAATCATCCCCGTGACTTATCTCTACTCGGGACCCGTCGTTGGTCAGATGTCGTTCTGGTCGAAACACGTTGATATCATCCCATATCAACGTGTTTCGCCCCAGACCATGAGTGTTGATGAAGACACGTGTCTTGGCGGGGATGTGGTAGCCGTTGATCTCAGTGGCGTGCATGGACTCGTGCGGGATGAGAAATGGTCCGGCTGGGTGCATCCGGAACGTTTCTCGTACCACACATCGTAAGTAGTTCAAATTTGACAAATCCGACTCGGTGACCATTCGATCACGACCAACAACCTCGTCAAGTTCTTCTTGGATCTTGCGGAGGACACGAGGATGTTTGATTACTTCGGACATTGCCCATTCGTTAGTCACGGCTGAAGTATCGGTTGCCGCAGCTATCATATCCTGAAATTAATAATATATCGAGTAATTTATGAGATGTCTCATTGAAATGACTCAACCCAACTATTTTTCGGATATGTTATAAGTGAGATTACTTGAACTAAGGCTTTGATTTCGGTGTCATCCATATGATCTTTGCCATCTTTACCCGGCAACGACAATAAAACGTCAACAAAGTCCATATTTGCGTCGTCTTTTTGATCTCCGTTCGTTTTCCTTTGCCTATGTTCTTCGATGATTTTCATATGAAAATCGTCCACCCTTTTCTCCACTTCTCTCATTTTCTTTTCACAACCATGCGGGTCGATCCATCTCCAAAATGGTAAGTAATCACCCAAATAGATCAACCCTAGTAGCCAAAAGAGTTCATGGGTTATGTTCATGAACTCCATGGCCTCTTTGGGTCCGGCTGAACCAGACCCAAAGTATTGCTTCCCTAACAACATTCGGGTCACGTTGTTCATAGAAAACGCACCTAAAACTTCTCTTAGGTTAATTGGGTCACCGACTTGAGTCAGAGCCCATACATCTTGTACAAGATGTTGGGCTTCACTAGCTCGTTGTTTTGCGAACGATTCGAGTCGCTTTGTCGTAAGAAGTTGCTCCATACAAATCCTTCGCATCCATTTCCATCGTGGCCCAAAAGGCGCTAATGCAACATCGCCGCAGTTGTACGCTAGGTGTACTGCGGCCAGGGTTTGCGGTCGCGATGCGAATACATCATCCTGTTGGCAAAGTATTTCGCGAATGATGTTAGGGTCGTTGGTGGTGATCGCGTTGACTTTTCCGAGACGAAGATAAACCAACGGGCCATATTGCTCACAGAAAGAAGCCAGGTCTCTGTGAGGCAGTGGCCCTAGTTGGAGAAGATTACCAACTATAGGCCACCTTGGTGGGCCTGGTGGAAGTCGGCCCACCGTTTGTCGAGAAAATCTAGTGAGCCATAACGACACGATTCTTGATACAATAATCGCAAAGACGATGACATATGCTAACAGTTGCAAGTCCATTAGTTGTTATTTTGCTAAGTCGTTAAATGTAAATTTTCCGTTTGAAAATAAATAACGATTTAAAGTATAAATTTACACAATTTTGGTGTGTTGGTTTTCTTGGTACAATTTTAGGTTTAGAGTTAGGTATGGATCGGTTAAGCCACATTCTTGAAATGTCAATTGTTACATTTAATGTTCAAATAATATGGTAAATGGTAATTAGAAGAGTTCCTAATAGTACATGTAAATGTGTGTGTATATACAGGGCTGGAATAATCATGAAAAAAATAAATTTTGATGAACATCTTAATAAATATTCATCTATACGATATACATGTGTGTATACATGTAAAATATTTGGTATGCACCATATACATACACATGCACACGTGCATAGAAACCAGTAAACATCTTCAATTATTTGTATGCATATATACATACCATATAGATGAATGGTTATTAGGCAGTTCCTCATTTTTTTCATTTTTAGAAGGTTTTTCTCTACACCTCTCTCTCTCTCTCTCTCTTTCTCTCTCTCTCTCTATATATATATATATAGAGAGAGAAATGTGAGTCCATACGATAACAATATCTAGTTAAGAAAACATAAGAACGTCACATACAAAATCATATATGATTCACGTACAAAATCACATGTGATTGCGGATGACTTAAGTCGAAGCCAAAGTCGCCCGTGTCCATTTTTTTGGCCGTTAATGTTGAATCATATATGATTTTGCACATGATTTGTTGTTCTCATGTTTTCTTAAATAGTTACCATTATCATTTGAACCTTTCTCTCTCTATATATTATATAGATATGTCAAATATCTTTTTGTTTTCGGCATTGTTTGACAAACTAACTTATAAGCTAGCTGGTAGCTGATAAGCTAGCTTTCCAAAACGCTACTATGAGTAGCTTTTCAATTAGTTAATTTATAAGTTAGTTTATGGTCATCCAAACATGTACCAAAACAAAAAACTAGCTGATAAACTAGCTTTTTTTTACCAAACATAGCCTTCATATGTTACAATTATCTGTTATGCAATTTAAATGTTTACTTTTTAAGCAATATTTCATATATAATGCTAGAAATTAGCATTATTTTCCTTGCTTTTAAGAATTGAATGGAAATTCGATGATGATTATAGTAAGATATTTTTTATTATGTAAATTAACAAAATTTCCATATAACACAAACAAACTTTTTTTTGTAAGATAAATATTTATGTACATTTCTTATTTTTCGAGTGATTTGAATCATCGATCTCTTAGAAAGTTAGGCTCCACCAGTTACCCATATATCATGGACCAATGACTTTTATGTTGCGTTCTTGAGTCCTTTTTTATGAAGGAAAAAGGGGAAAAGAAAAAAAAAGAAGGGGAAAGAAAAAGATATCATGTTCTCAAGTTTTTTTTAAAGGGGAAAGCAAACAAAAATGAAGAAATATAATGTTGACATTTTTCCAAAAACTTTCTTCCCAAATGTGGAAGGGAGTAAAAGAAACCTAAAGAAAGAAATAATAACAATTAAAAATATTTATAAAATTACAATCCGCTATAAAATAAATTAGGGGTTGTTTGGCAGTTGCTGAATGGTTTGGTACAAAATGATTAAGTGGTCAAAATGGTTAAGAGACTCTTATGATATAGTGCAAAATGAAATATAGTTGTTTGCTAATTGTTCATAATGAAATCAGGGTGCTTAATGGTTATTGGTTAAGGGAGCACCATGATACAAAATCATTCAGAGGGTTTCAGAACCATTAAGAGGTAGATCTTTTTTTTACCAAACAAGATTCACCTCTTAACGATTCAGAGGTTGCCTCTTAATGGAACCATTAAGAGGTAAACAAACGGCCCCTTAGAGTGTATGTATAAGATTGACAAAATTTATGTCATTTTTTTTTCTATTCCTTCCTTAAGAACTCAAATAAAAAAATGTTTTCTTTATTTTCATTCCTATTATTTTTTTTTCTAAAATTCGAAAACACAACATTAATAGGATGTTCATTTTTTTTTACATTAAGTCTGGTTGAGTTAAGTTGTCTTTTTAAATAAATTTTTGTCTGAGGGACAGAAGACCAATGGGTTTGAGGAAGACAAGGAGAAAGAGTTGGATTATTTATAGATACTTTTGGTATTAATTTGTTTGAGATGGCTTAATGGGTCCTGACTTATCTTATATCCATTTTAGCTAATGGCTTAACGAAACCATTAAGCTCACTAATTAAGTTATAAATAAACAATATGAACGATTTTATTTGTTAGAATGTTAGGCTTAAAATATCGATGGAGTTGAATTTACAAAATAATTATTTTGTATAATTATTTTTTATTATTGTTTAATATACAACTAATGATACTTTTTTCTTATTTTCATTATTTGTATCTATTTTATCGAATACAAACACAATGTGGTTCTATGGTCTAGCGGTTAGGACATTGGACTCTGAATCCAGTAACCCGAGTTCAATTCTCGGTAGAACCTTCTTTTTTTCTTTTCTAATTTTTGCCTACTTTGGTTTTAGTCCCTCAACTATAGATCATATTACATTTTGGTGTTAAGAGTTATAGATTTGATCCATTTAGTCCCTAGAATAAATTAATATGAAAAAAGGGAAATTGATAATTATATTTGTTTGTTCTAACAATAACTCTAAATAGAATAAAAGTAGCAAAAGAAGAACCCTTTGTCGAATTACTATCCGGTCCACCATTGAAACCCCATTTACTATAACCATCAAAATTAGCACAAGGAGATCTTGTTTTAGGGTTGTTCTTGTACTGATCTCAGGTGAGGGGGCCCTCTGATGATAGGTATGAGCTTGGCTCCTAAATAACAACCCAAAAACATATCGAGTTATGTTACTAAACAAAAACCCTAAAATTAGAGACATAAGGTGGGTGTTGTAGATCGCAATGACATCAAAGAAGGCAGAAAGTCACGACAATGGGCGTCGATGGTTGAACAATTGAAAAAGAGGACAATGAGTCATAAAGAAAAGCATGAGTCATGGTGATTGAATCGTAGGAGAAGATGGACGCCAACAGGGGGAGGGAGTCATAGTGTAGAGCAACTCTACATGTGTGTGTGTATATATATGTGTGTGTGTGTGTGGTTGGGTTTTGATGAGAAGGGACGTTACGATGAGAAGCGTAAGAATGGATCTAGACCTTATGATTAATCTTAATTGAAGATCAACACTAATGAGATGCACTAGATCAATTCCCGTGAGAAGCGCAATTCAGGGGGGTGAGATTAAAAGTGATCAAGGGTCTAAATCTCTTATTACGCTTCTCACCAAGTCACTAAGGGGTTGTTTGTTTTTTTTAAAAAAACCTCTTAATGGCTCTTAAGTCTGAATCGTTCAGACCTTTTTACATACCACCTCTTATTAATCATAACTAAAATAAGACTTAAGACTTTAGACCTCTTAAAAAACAAACGACACCTAACTCTCTCTCTCTCTCTATATATATATATATGTAACATCTCAGGTTAACCGTACCTGACGTTTTGTTTACAAACCTGGACTCACGGTTTTAAAACGCGTCTGATAGATGAGGTATCCAGTCTCTTATAAGACAACTTTCGTTTATCTCCTCAACCAATGTAAGATCTTACAATATATATATATATATATATATATATATATATATATATATATATATATATATAGGGAGGATCAAACGAGAACAATAACTATTTAAAAGAACACGAGAACTAACAAAATCATTAGTGATTTTATATTAACGTGCAAAAAAGTCACGCGAACCTGAAGCCGCGGGCAAAGTCCTTTTTTCGTGTGTTAATGTAAAACCACTAATGATTTTGTTAGTTCTCGTGTTTTTTTAAATATGTAATGTTCTCGTTTGAACCCGATTCTCTCTCTCTCTCTATATATATATATATAATTTTAAAAGAAAATTAGTGAAAAATGACAAAAACGCCTCTCACTTTATTGACGTTAACAAAAATCACAACGCTCATTAACAGAGGAGACGAAAACCAAAAGATTTTGCAAATGTTAGTGACAAATTTATTCTAAACAAAAACTAAGAACGATTTTCATTATAACCAACAAAGTTGAAGGACCAAAATCGAAATTTTTTAATTCCCATTACTGTAGTAGTAATTGTAAATGAAACCCTTCCCTCTTTTTTTCTCTTTCACCATTCACTCCCTCCAATGGAATTCGAACCTAACCGGAGGAAACTCGAAGAAACAGTGATCGGAATCCTCAAAGCTGCCGATTTCGAGATCGCCAGCGAGCTCTCCGTTAGAAGAGAGGCGGAAAAACTGCTCTCCGTCGACCTCTCTGATCTCGCTAGCAAGCGGCTAGTTCGACGAATCATTGAGTCGTTTTTGCTGTCTTCTTCGCCGGTCGATGAAGTTCAGGAAGAACCCGAAGGTGTGGAAGAAGTGCAGACTGATAAATTTCCGGTTGACGATCGGAAAATCGCTGGTGACGATGGTGGCGGGCGTGTTATCTGTAAGGTGTGTTTTCGAAAACCTAACGTTTTAATTGATTTAGGAATAATGATGAAATGATTTGAAATACGTCAGAGAACATAAGGTGATATGATTAGTATGTGTTAATGATAACATTTTAGTCTTTTAGAAGTGTTAATGGTTAAAACCTAACGTTTCAATTAATTTAGGAATAACGATGAAATGATTTGAAATACGTCAGAGAAACGTAAGGTGATATGATTAGTATGTGTTAATGATAACATTTTAGTCTTTTAGAAGTGTTCAAGAAAAATGATTTTTTTTATCTGCAATTTATTAACAATTTTCAGCTTAAATTCATAAATTGTGCATGGTCTAGTATGTGTTAATGATATCATTTTAGTCTTTTAGGCTTTGAAGTCGAAAACACTTGAAGTTTGAATTTCAGAAATTGCTGTGTTCAAATGTTATTGCATATCTGTATCAGCACATGGGTTTAGTTAGTTTGTTCAAGGATAGAGTTTATAAATCCAAGTACTTTTTGGTAGTTGAGAGAAAACTTTTGTTTGTTTGATAATTTTCAAAGTTCTTAGATGTTACTAGTAATCTAGTTATGTGAATTGGTTTTTGAACTCTATTTTGATATTTACTGTAAGAAATCTTTGTGATGATCAATGAGGATAAAATTAACCATGTTTGTTGTGGTATTAATTAAAAAGTTACTTTTCGAATACTGTGTATTCAAGAGAGAAAAGTTTGGAAACTTGCAGCTTTAATAACAATCTGCCACTAGGGAGGCTGTTGAAAAAATCTGTACAAGAGATAACTGAAGGAATTTGATTGTTGAGCTTAACTTTTTTGGTATGGGTATCTTCTTTTGTCACTTCCTTTCTTATTATTGTATTTCTTTCCTCGTGTTATATAGCTACCGGGTATGAGGAGAGTGTCAATTCAAAAATTCAGAGGAACAAAATTGGTGTCAATAAGGGAGTACTATCAAAAAGAGGGAAAGGTGTTTCCTTCCGGTAGAGGTGACCACTTGCAGCTCCTTTATTTTAATGTCATTATTCGTGCACAACATTTGATGACTCTATTAGATAGTAGAATCTGCTAGCAGCAACATTCTGTGAATCTTCTCATAGATTTGATCTTTCAGTTTTATTAGGTAAAGGTTTTTTCATTCTCATTGATTGATTTTCATCACAAATCTGATGATGGCATTTCTTTTTTGCTTTACCTTTCAAGGGTCAGTAATCTATAAAAAATCTAAAAAGTTCATGTTGAGTGCTAACTAATCACCCAATAAAGTATATGCTCTCCCTCCCCAATAGGTGTCCGTGACAAATTATGTCAAAGATTCACATTCACTTTATCTATGCGTTTAACCCAAATCATGAGAACGCTCATCTTATTATCAACTTCTAACTGGACACTTTGTGTCATATTTATATGTCATCATGTATGCATGCAAGGTTTAGCACCCAAAGAACATGCTTATGCAAGGAATTGCCTTGGTAACTTGGGGTATATATTTTGTAGATACGTTTACATTAATATCGGAGCTAAGATTGTTATACCAATCTGAGGCTTTGTAGATTGATTTGGGGAAAGGAGTATGTGGGTTGCAACTTTTGTTGATATGGTCATATGACCAAGAGTAGAGATATGGTAGTATGTCTAGGAATGAGATGTCTAAGAAGCATATCTTTCATGATTTGAGGGTGATATTGTAAAAGGAAGGGGAAATTGATGAGGATGCTAGTCATAGGAGAGTGGGTTAAATGTGTGGTGATGGCAATCAAGAGCTTTGTATGACCATATATCCTACTGAACTTGAACACTACATTTTACAGTGCCAGTGGGACCAGCTATGATTTGAGTAAGGGCACTGAGAAAACAAGAATATACACGAACTTACTATAACGGAAATGTGGATGTGTGGCAATTGGAGAGAAAGTAAATAGAGGAATTTGGGGGTGGCAATGATAGATTAAAGAAGTGGGGGAACGCAACATTGTTTGGTCATCTTCAACAAAGGCTTCTGGATATGCCAGTGGGATGGGGAGACTTGGACCAAGAGAAGTAGGAGAGATACGTAGGCTGTAAATAACACTGGAAAAATAGGGTAGGATGAATTAATATCCATGGAAGTCTTCAAAAGAGATTTGACCTATTGGAATACATCGAAGGACTTGGCTGTATACGGAAAAGCATGAAGGAACAGTAATCAAGTTCATGAGCTTGTTTAGGATAGATTTACCTCATTATCATTTCTTATGATTTTTGGTCTATTGCCTTACTTATATTGTCCTTATAGCTATTTCCGCTCACTTCCTCCAAAATGTTCTTTCACATTCTACAGATTGGTGATAAGTTGGATCAAATAATAAGCTTCTGCTTTCTTTTAAGCTCTTATAAACATTCACAAAGGCATTCTGATAAAAAAAAATTCTTTGTTTAAAAAGTTATTGGAACTTTTAACATACATCAACCTTAGGGATAAAATGGGAAGGAAGTATGCAGCATTCACTCATGTCAAAGCAGTTATTTCTCTTGAAAACCCTGAAACTTTCAAAGGTGGTCCATGTTGGAAGGTGTATGTATATCTATCACTGCACTGTTGATAGGTTTTAACAAATAATGACTTGTTACCATACTCTAGATGTTTAATAATGACGTTTAGCATTTGGAAGTTCCGACTCTAGATCTGGTCTACATGCTGGAAAGTGTTAAGAGTTATGAACTTTGCAAGACTTTGGCTTTTCCACTCTTGTCCTCTAAAACGAATACTGCATTTGTGCCTTCCAGATTATGAAATATTGGTTTAGAATTAGATATTGCTTTTTAGACCTCTTGTGTCAGGTAAAGGTTATTCAACCATTTATGTTACAACAAAATATAGGAAATAAGATTAAAAGTAATGGGCACTTTCGTACTTTTAAGCTGACGTTCTTGTGTGTTAATTGCAATACATGGTACTCTTTGTTACTTTCTGTTGAATGGATTAGCAGCTACTTCTTTACTTTTCCTAATTTATCATACAAGCAGTCATTTTTATTGATGATGATACGTATTGATCTGGTTTTCTTTGTTTTCTTTCAGGAATTACCTTGAACTCTAAACAATGGTCTGCATTTCGGTCAAGTTTTCCTGATATAGAAGCAGCCATCACAAAGATGGAAGCGAATATAAGGTAAAACTTACTTTCCTGGATTTAGCTTATTTTTTTTAACTGAGCCTTCTAGTTTGTCGTAGGATTACCTATTTAATGCTGGTGATTCGTATATGTAACAAAACCATACCTCGCAGAGTCGCATTACATTTTTATAAAAAAATAAAGAAAAGAATCCGATGGCCAGTAAACATTTTAGACCCTTCTCAGATTTTTGAAATTGTTCTTTCATTTTCTTCATAGGTGGTTCAAAAATATATCTTAGATAACCAAATTTATAGTTAAACACACGACCCTTCTATAATTAACTCACCGTGCACCATTTGATTTATTTTGAATCAATTAGATAACTTCATGAAAAATAAAATAACAAAATTTTGTAATTCGTTATGGATTAAGATTTAAACTTGTTAATTTGCCACAACCGTATATTTTAGTTTTTGGCAACTAATATGTAATTAGTTGTGATTTCACTTTGATTTTTAATGCATTTCTTACTTGCAAAATTGGTAGTCAGCAATTTTCTAGATTTAGTTTGTATTTTCTTTGCTAATGCTGAAATAAAATTCCATAAGTTTACGATTTAGCATGATATATATTGATACTAATGATAAGATCATGGACTATTATGATGTAATTCATCCTATCCTTTTCTAAAAGAAATTGAACTTTGTCTCATAATCGATTAGTCATAATTGGATCCTAATAGTGTGATCTGCTGGTGGCTATTTGAACACCTAAATTCAATAATTTTGAGAATTAAAAGTTAGAAACATTTAATAATTGTTATTTGTGCTTGCTTGAGAATTTTGGTTCATCTCCCCAATCGGTCAAGGGAAGCTTCTTTGATGGTATGCCTCTAGGGTGCGTTTGGTACGCAGGATAAGATAAGACAAGACAATACAAAAACTTGTTGTTCACGTTTGGTACAACATTAGACCATGACATGACATCGCTCAAGTGGGACAAAAATGCATTTTTTCTGTCCCACCAAAATAGGTGGAGCAAAAATCATGGGAGATGAAACAAGATTGGCGAATTACTAAACTTTCCAAGAAAAATTCACCCGCCTACCTCACTGTCGCCCGTAAACATACCAAACACACCTCTAGGGATTTATGGTATTTCCAACTTCATAATTATATGCATGTAGGTAGTATTTGATATTTAACCATAATGTCAAAGTACGGGTGGAAATGAGGCAATAACTAGTTGTTTTTCAGAGGCGAAGGCATGGAAAAGAAGCAAACTGAAGCCGAAGCTTCAACTCCATCGACAAGCTTGGCTTCCGAACCTTGTGATCTTGAAAAACTGCAAACTGAAGCCGAAGCTTCAAATCCATCAACCAGCTTGGCTTCTGAACCTCGTGTTCTTGAAGAATTTCAAATCCATCCACTCATCCCCATTGCAACCACCCGTTTCACCGGGAGAAATTACTACTGCTGGAAACGCCAAATGGAATTCTTTCTAAACCAGTTAAAAATCTCTTACGTCCTCATTGAATCATGCCCAAAAATTCCCGTCTCACCAGAATCATCTTCCGAACATATCTCTGAATCCAAATCTCGTTCACAAAAATGGATCAACGATGATTACATCTGTCGACAAACTATCTTGAACTCCCTTTCTGACCAACTCTTTGATCAATATTCAGCAAAGACTCTCAATGCCGGAGAATTATGGAACGAGCTAAAGTCGTTCTACGCTGATGATTTTGGAACAAAAAGATCTCAGGTCAACACTTACATTCAATTTCAAATGGTCGATGGGGTTTCCGTTCTTGAACAAGTTCAAGAACTTCACAGGATTGCAGGCCTGATCACTGCTTCTGGGATTACCATCGATGAAAACTTCCATGTTAGCGTCATTGTTTCGAAGCTTCCTCCTTCTTGGAAGCACATTCGGGCGAAACTGATGCAAGAAGAGTATCTACCGCTTGATAAGTTGATATATCGATTGAAAGATGAAGAAGATTATAGAAATGGCGGAAAGAATGTAGATAAATTTGGTCAAAAGAAGAACGAATCGAGGGTGTGGTGCTTTGGATGTGGAAAAGAGGGGCACATACGTCGGAATTGTCCTTTGACGATATCGTATAGATGGCGTCGGTCACAGGGATCGGAGCAACCGAGAGAAGGGTGAACGGCGTACGTGTGTGATGTGTCCTCGGAGTCTGAAGCCAACATGGTTGGTAAGGTTGTAGAGTGATGTGATGTTATTCATCAAAAACCAATTAACAGTACCATTTTCATGGAGTAGAGGATATGTCTGCAACATCCCACCCCTGAATGACGTATCCTATTTCCGTGCAGGATATATCGGGTTTCTTTGGTTTATTGTGATTTTGTTTGATATTGTTGATTGTGGGTTCCATTTAGAAGAAGTGAACAAATTAGACCCAAGAAAAAAGGAGAAAGAAAAGAGGTGAAAGGTGTAAAATGAGGAGCATCCAAACATCTTTTGTTGGTCTTGTGCTTAAATTAGCATAATCAACATGTTGATTGATTGGGGTGGGCTGTGATTTAATTCTGATTAGAGGATTTGCAAGTCAAGCCAATGTATTATGGATTTATGCTTCTAGTTTCACCAACAAAAGAGAACTAAGTACTTTTAGGGTGCATAATATGGACTGGATTGGACAAGTTGGTTTGTATAGCGTTCGGTAACACTGGACATGATAGGACAAAACTGTCAAAATGACCAGATTGTCCCTGACTGTGCACTTGAACGCATTAGCGGTAGATAGATTGTTTTGGTGTAAAAAGGTGATTTTGTGGGCTTTTATTTTGGACATGCATTGGATTTTATTTTAGTCTTACAGCATATAATTATTAGAATATTGACCGCTTGTAGTGTTGGGGAATGAAATGTACTAATATCCACGAATTAAGCTAATAAGTAACAATATAATTTAAGTTTTTTCACTCAATCACAATCTTACTTCTAAAACAGCTTTTTTTAACACAAGAAAGAAGCATATATATATATATATATATATATATATATATATATATATATATATTTTGATATAATTAAAAGTCACAAGTCCATAAAACAAAATACAACAAACTTCTTCTATCCTCATAAGCCCTCATTGTAACAAATAGAGTTTGAATCCAAGATCAATCATCTTCTTCACTTCATAATCACTTGCCCTTATCAAGATCTTCTTCACAATCTTGCAAAATTCCCTGGATTACATCACATAAAAAAAAACAAATTCACAATTAAACCAAAAACAAACTACATAATATATATACATACATACATACGAAGTACGAACAGAAACACATATAATTACTTACCACCATGCTTTATCGCCGAAAAGCATTAAATCACCCTCACCATCTTCATAGACCACTTCCCATTTCTCGTGCCCGTGAATCTCTCCTTCGATCTTGAAAATCTTGCCCAACTCGTTTTTAAGCTCTTCATATCCTCCATACGAACTCACGTCCACCGTTTGAACCAACGTGTTCCCTTGCATTTGCACCATTATACGACCACTAGAACATGGGGAGACCAATTGTATATCTACGCCAAACAATCTTAACACTTGTGGATTCTCACATTCTTTTCCTTCATCTACTAAGCCAGTAGTTGATGACGAAGGGATGTCATGCGATGGGTTCAATGAGTCGCCCCAATTGGCGTTGGCACGGTGCATTGGACCATGGTCATTGATTCGAAGCCTCTTGTGACGTCTTGACAATGATGACTCTGCTTCCAATTCGCTAACATCTGATCTGGCATCGACAATAGGATCAAGTTGCCAGCGAGACACCCGAACTGGCAACTGAATCGTGGTTCTTTCCGAAGGTGCATGCCATTGAACCTTACAAGTAGTTATATACATATATAAAGTCAGATACATATAAGTATAGAGGAAGGTTCAAACGAGAACGTTAACTATTTAAGAAAACAAGAAAACAACAAAAAAACAACAGGTCATACATTAACCCGAAAAAAACGGACGCATACGACTTTAGGCGCCGTGCAAAGTCGCGTGAATCATATATGATTTTGTATGTACTCGACTGTTCTCGTGTTTTCTTAAATAGATGTTGTTCTCGTATGAACTCACCTCTATAAGTATATAGATACACAAACAAAATAGATAGATACATATGATTATAAGTTCACAAGAAACCTTTATCGATCGCCAGGTAGATCCCGGCCATTCTTCAGATATATCCGATTCTTCAACGATCACTCCCACGTACCTGATGAAATAAAACATAAACATGTGAACACTAGAGATCGAAACAAGTAAGAACAAGAGCTTCGTGGAGAAAATTGAACGAAAAAATTGCCTGATTTCGGTATGGGAATCTTCTTCCCCGTTGAATCTCATCATCACATTCATTCCCGACAAGAAATTTATCGCATTGGCTTGCACGTATTTGTTTAGTCGAATAACATACGGAAATGCCCTGAAACATTCCCACGAATCCCGTTAAATTTCTTGAAGAAGATACGTTAAAGCATACAGATAGATTCTATTATTGTCTATCTGTTACTGCTAACAGGTAAAGAGTTGGACATCCTTACAGAATGAATGGAAGGTCTGGGCTTCAACTCCAGACACATCCGCGTACCCCTTGGACACATGATTAATTTTACTTCCCACATGATGATCATGTAGGGTACAGTAGGGGTGCTACAGAGGGTGATGTCATACCTTTTTACAGAATGTTTTGGATTTGGTTTTTGGAATTTAAAAGTGAGGTTTTATCGATCAAAAGAAGTGTACCTTGGGTTATAGTTGACCACAAACTCCTTATTTGTATAAAGAGCGTGCGAAGCGCTAGCAAGGACCCCTCGGCGCGTGCTTTCCCTTGATAAGATCGAAGAACTCGAGGGAATTTGTTGTCGAAATCGTCTAATCCCGATACCCAACTCATTATTTGAATGTCTACAAGAGAATATGACGTTGTTAATCAAGTATCTAAAATTTGCAAAGTGTATATAAAATACCATCTTTGATACAATGAAGATGCTTGATTTAGATTTTATTAACACAACAAATATCAAAATATATTTTCGTATTCAAATACTGATTTTAGATAGCGTTTCTAAAGAAAACCTGTTTGTTGTTTGTTATTTACTAGAGGCGTACTCGCGCAATGCAGCGAGATACATCACGATTTTAATGTTTCATTTTATTTTTTGTTTTTTTGTCGATTTACAGTACGATTTTGGATGATTTTGAGAAAGTGATAATGTTTTTTTTATAAATTTGTTTAATTTAGGCTTAATAATATAATGTTTTTTATATAAAAAAATTAAGGACTTTGTTATAATTCAATGATTATCTTATATATTTTAATAACTTCTAGAAAAAATAACCAATTACATATTTAATAATATAATTAAAACAAATTTATAGTAATATAATTAATAGTGATACATGGAAAGGTCTGCATAAAAGGAAGGTTTCGCACATACCAAATTGGTGGGTGTTTGAAGCCTGCAGTAGTAATATGTATCTTGTGCTTTGATACTTGTAAATTAAGAGATTTTTAAAATCTTGCATAAAATGATGGTATCTTGTGTTTAATAATTTGTATTTAAGAGTTTTTTATCCATGCTTTATAATATAGTATAGATATTTGGTTTCATCAAAATAAAATGAACCCAAGTACCTCACGAAAATTAAAGCATCTCCCGCAACTAATCTCTTTGAAGCTACAAATGTCCTCCAACCAGCGGTGATAATATGCCTTCGATTATTTCCTGATAATTATATATGTGTTTGCATTGTCAGAAATTTCATAATTATGATAGATTAAAAAAAGGCCAAAATACCTAAATGTAAAGAAGTTTGTTTTGATTCATATTTAGCTTAATGATTTTTTTGAAAAGTGTGACGAATTCTTCATATGCATTTTGAATGTTAACCGGTATATCTTGTAACTATATATTGATTATTCACTACAATAAAATTATTTTATAGGACGATTCAAATGTTTAAGCAATAGTATATTTTGTAGGACTTAAGTTTATATGATCAAATTATAAAGTCTCCTATCTAAAAGTGTTACAATAGGTTTATAAGACGCTTTTAGGTTTTTTAACAAGTTTTTAGGACGTTTTTGAAATAAAGTGTCGTATAAACTCATCTCTTTATATATGACACTTTTGTCAAATAGTGTTCTATGAATAGGTAATACAATACTTTATTTTAAAAGTGTACTAAAAAACTTGTTAAAACGCCTAAAAGCGTCTTATAAATCTATTGTAACACTTTTAGATAAGACGCTTTATGATTTGGTCCTGTAAACTTAAGTACTATAAAGTATGTATTAATACGCTTAAACATTTTGATGTAGTGATTATAATTCTTGATTACGTCAAAAAATACCATATCAAAATCAAATGAAGTCGCGTAAACTGAAAAGTCCTTTATCGGGTAAAGTATGTGTAATGGGAAGGATTAAACGCCTGTTATATTAATCGAGAAAAAAAAATCGTCAATACGTTAAATAAGAACTAAGACAAATTTGTTACTTTTATATATCCATTTTACCCAATTAAAAAATATTGTATACTTAAGGTTATGTTTGGCAAAAAAAAAGCTAACTTATAAGCTAGTTTTTTTTCCTAGTACATGTTTGGATGACCATAAACTAGCTTATTGAAAAACTACTCATAATAGCGTTTTGAAAAGCTAGCTTATCAGCTACCAGCTAGTTTATAAGCTAGTTTGCCAAACAATGCCTAAATGAAAAATATGATACCTCTATAAACATGTGTGAAATGCCATGTGTGTCCATGAAGGTCTTTTGCCATCAACTCCTGGTTTGGTTGTGGTTGAAGCAAGTCCTAAAACAAAATATAAAAAACAATTCAACATTTTTTTTATTCTTTTTACAAAACCATTGATTTTTAAAAGAAAAAAAACAATAACAATTGTTTTTAGGAAAAAAAAATGGAATATTTATGCTAAAGAGAAAATATATTGAATGAAATAAATTAATTGTTGATAGGTTTTCAAATTAAAAGCCATAAGTTTTAATGAGTTACCAATGCAGGTAAACAATTTTCTGCAATTTTCTTGGGCACGGATAATCCACTGTACGTGGTGGTGTCTGAGATAGTTAGGATCTTAGTAAACGAGCGGAAAGATGGCCTTGCCTCCTCCGATGGTGGATGGTTATCATTAGCGATCTCAACTACCTAACGTTTATCACAGTGTAAATTATAATTGTTGAATTGAAATAAATAATGATAATATGTTAAAACATCAATCTTAGGAAAACTTTTATCTTTTAACATGTAATTCTTTTCTGTTAAAATGAAAACTATATTCGTATTTATATACATGTGTATATCTATGCTTGTATTTATGTATGTATATATAGGGGCAAGTTCACGTAAGAAGACTAACTATCGTGAAAATATAAGAACTGAAGGTTAATGGAAAATTCATATGTGAATCATTGAAAAATATCCGTTTGAAGATGCATATGTGAACCATTTAAATAATCCGTAACATCGGTTCATATATCCATCTTCAAATCAAAATTTCCCGTATTTTTTTTAATGATTCACTGATGATTTTTACATCAACATTCATTTCTTACCTTATCACGATATTTAACAGTTTATATGGACCTCCCACTATATATGTGTGTGTGTATATATATATATACACACACACATACATAATTGAGATCATGTAAGACCACCATATTTCGTGAGGCGTGTGAGACCACAAAATAACACTGGCCTTCATCGCAAAAAGTTGTGAAGGTTCAGTGTTTTGCTGTGAAGTTTCAATATTGTTTTGTGGTCTCTCGGGTTTCACGAAAACATATCAATCTCACGAGAACCTAATCCTATATATAAGAACCCATGAACCACCTACTTTATAAGTATTCAAGATGAATATTTTATCACTTTATTCATCATGAATACTCACAAAATATGTGGTTCCTGCGTTCCTAAAATATTTAAGATTTCTAAAGTGAATGACTTAATATACCATAAAAAATTTAAACTTACCACTTCTTGAAATGGATGTAGTTTGATGATGGCAAAGACTTCATCAGTTTCTGAGTCAACCTAAAAAAAACAGTACATAAAATGTATAAAATAAAATTAATTAATTACTAAGTGTTATCAAATAAAATTAATTAATTACCAAATTATATTTATTTTTTGTTAAATAAAGTATACCTTTAAGCTAGAATCGACGACACGACAAAGCATCTTGTGTGGCAGGTCGAGTTTTGAGATTTGTTGACTGATGAGTTCATGACTCATTGAATCCTCTAGCTGGAACTGTTCAAATTAATCATTATTTATAAGTAAAATTTTATACTCTTATATAATAATTTCTTCAAAATTACAAATAAACTATTGAATTTGTTTTTTTTGGGTCGAGAACTAGCTATCACCTTTATGTGAATACATAAAAAAAACCCCTAATATTTTCGGTAAATAATTAAAGTTGCATTTCACAAAACTATTTCATTTTCAAATGTAGAAGATGAGTTTCTTAAAGCATAAAGACAAAGAAGCGTAGTTGTCGAGAATACTTATCCGTAAGGGTGTACAAAAAACTTTCAACCCGTGAAAACCACCCAACCCAAACCGTTAACAACCCAATTAAACCTAACCTGCCCAACTGCTAAACCGTTCACCCGCCAAACCGTCAACCCGCAAATTAAGAGCGTTGAAATTGGGTTACGATTTGTTCAACCCGCCCAACCTGCCAACCCGTCACTAATATATAATTTTTATAAAATTATATATATATATAATACAAAAATAAAAAACAACTAGTCTATTTAAGTAAATTTATAGCCCAAACTATATTATATACATTATATATATATATATATATAATACATTTTACTTAACCGAACAAACTAATGGAGGTTTGTTCGTGTTCGTTCATTAAACTTAATCAAACAAATGAATGAATACGAACAATAAAAAAATGTAATTTTTTGTGTTCATGTGCGTTCGTTAAGAATATGTGTTTGTTCGTGTTCATTTACGTTTGTTCTTTAAGATGCTAAATGAACGTAAACAGACGAACATAAACGAACGAACACAAATGAAAAAAAACAATATCATTAATCATCATTTTGTTCCGAAATAACATAACAAAATGAAAAATCGGGTAAATTTATGAATAATAAAAAAAGAATTTTAAATTTCAATATAATTAATGATTTTACATATTAATATCATAATATATATATATATATAAACAAACGTAAACAAACATAAATAAACAGACATTAACGAACGTAAATGAACGAACGAGCTCATTGTTCATGCTCGTTCATTTAACTAAACGAATAAAAAAATGTATTCATGTTCGATCAATTCTTAAATAAACGAATATAAACGAAATTCTCCCGAACGGTTCGCCAAACGTTTGGTTCATTTATTGCGCTAAATGCTAACCAAATAACCTCTTGGTTCGCTAAACGTTTGTATATTCTTAGTAGTATTTATCGTACTTCATTTTACAATTTTATGTAAACTACTAAACTGCCCAACCCGCCATAACACACAAGGGTTAGGTTGGGTTATACTTTTGAATGAGTTAGGTTGGGTTGAGTTTTTCCAAACCGCCATAATTGTGTTGGGATGTAAAAATGTCCCTAACCGCTTAACCCAACCCGCGTACACCCTACTTATCCGTAATTTGATCTTGTAGAAAATAATCAAATTAAGTTTATAATAACAAATTATACAATATCTTAGAAATTTTATGTCACCCAGGTCCCCTAAATTTTGTTATTAATAAACATGTTTAAATTTATTGTATTAAATAAAGAAATTAACTTTTTTCCGCTTAATCCCGCGCCCCTAAATTTGTAAATTTAGGGCAATGCTAATGACACCTTTATTAATGTCAAAATCAGGTCAATTCAGCATTGGAAATGTAAAAAGCAGTTTTTGATGTTAATGTGTGTGAGGAGAAAATCAATTATAAGGGTGTCATTAGCCTCCCCCTTAATTAATTAGTTATTCAAAAAAGTGTGTATCTGATTCAAATATTTCCCAAAGCAGATTTAGCAATTATTGACCAATTATAAAAGTTTCGATGTAAAAACGATTATCAAATTTGATATAGTTTTTCGAATGTGTCGTTGTGGAAAGCATAAATTTTTGTTTAAATTTTGTAAAAAACACAACTTTTTGTAAGACAAATACCACAGTTAAACAAATCGGTCAGTTTTTTGTTAATAAAATATAATAAAGATTAGATGATCGACGCATTGAAAGAATACTTGTTCTATGTGGCCTTGCGGAAAGTAGAAAACTTTCTCTCCTTGGACAGGAACATCAACCAAAGGGCCTGCACAAGCCATCCATAACTCCCTGTATAGCTCGTCATTGATTCCTTCAAAAAAATAAGAACGCACATGTAATTCATAGGGAAAAAACGGATTTAGAGGCATAAAGATTGAAAATTCTTAATGTAGATCGAAGAAAATGCACAAAAGACTGGTTTTTTTCACAAAAGATGATTCTTCTTAACACTTTAATTGCTTACCATTGTGAGAAGAAGAAGAAGCCATGGAGAATATCGAAAAATAGAGACTTAGATTTTGTTTTTGGGTGTGTGTGTGTGTACGTATAGAAAGAGAAGGGTGTGTCTGAATGAAGAAATACGAACAGATAGTTGTATTTATAATGAAAAATCTAACAAACCCCCCAGAAGAATCCATTTTCTGCATTTATTCGCGAATTTATTACAGATATTCAAATATTACCTTTTTTAAATGCTCAAAAAAATTTGTTAACAAACAAAAGTGAAAATTTGAACCCTGAGGGGTAGCCCAACTGCTAAGATTAAGGGTGCTTAACAAACCGACCTATCATACCAACCTAACCCGAAAAAAATCCAAAAAAAAAGTCAACATGATGTGACCCGACACATAGTTGATACAAAATTAGGTCAAACCACATATATTGGGTTCGAATAGGGTTAGGGTTATTTGAACCTAACCCAACCCGATGAATCTGATGCCTTTTTATACTATGGATTTAATATGATTGTTAAGTCCTTAATTAATATATGTACATTAGGCATTAGGCCAACCCGTAATTAGCTATCTTCAAAACTATATTACAATTTCAACCGTAATTTTACTTCTTATTTGCATGAACTTTCAACATTTTTTGAGTTTGTTAGTCTTTTTTGTATGTTCTCATTTTCATTTTACTTCTTTTAAGCACAAACGCTTAGCTATATTGTAAAATGATGTAACCAAAGTTGCAATCCGACCAACCCAACCCAACGCAACCCGTACGGTTTGGGTTGGGTTGTAGTTTTGCTTGAGTTAGGTTGAGTTGAGATTTTTCAAACCACAAACGTTGGGTTGGATTGTTCAATTGTCTTCAACCCGGCCAACACAAAACCATGTGAAACCCTAGCTAAGATATTGGGTTTATTTCTCAAAGGTTATCTGTTCAAGCCTGTTCAAAAATATTGGATAGTTTGTTTGACTGTTAACTTCATGGCCCATTGGGTTAGTTGAGGTACATGCACAGTCTCACTCGTACATTCAATACTATAAAAAAAATGAATAAATTGCATGAAAATGAAACATACTTTGTTCTGGTTCTGTTTTCAGAAACCTAATTTCAAAACCTTTTTTTTGTGCCTAAAATGTGACATATCAAACATTTAAATATTTATAGTTAAATCTATCAAGGCCACCAGTAGAATCCATTTTCTCATTTATTCACGAATTTATTACATATGTTCAACTTTTATACCTTTTTTAATGCTAAAAAATGTTACAAACAAAAGTGATGAATTGAACTCTGAAATGTAGCCCAATTGCTATGATATCGGGTTTACTTCTTAAAACTTGTCGGTTCAAGACCTCTTGAGAGTATGGAAGGATTTGTCAGACCGTTAACTTCAATACCTATCGGATTAGTTGATGTGCACACCCAATCTCACCTGGACATCCCATACTATCAAAAAGTGACAAATTGCAACAAAATATAACCTACTTAATTTCGGTTCCTATTTTGAGAAACCTACTTTCAAAACCTTTTTTGTGCCTAAAATGTGACTTCTCAAACACTTAAATATTTATATTTATATCTATCTAAGGCCACCATAAGAATCTATTTTCTTATTTATTCACGAATTCATTATAGATATTCAATTTTTTTTTACTTATTTTAATGCTAAAAAAGATGTTAACAAACAAAAGAGACGAATCGAACCCTGAAGGGTAGCTCAACTGCTAAGATCTTAGATTTATTTCCCAAATGTTTTTGGGTCAAGTCCACACAAGAGTAATAGTTCGTGGCCCATTGGATTAGTTGAGGTGTAACCTCAATCTGACCGGGACATACAATACTATCAAAAAGAGATAAATTTAAAAAATATACTTTGTTCCGATTTTTATTCTAAGAAAACCTACAATAGAAAACCCTTTTTGGTGCCTAAAATATAACATCTGAAACATATGGATGCTTATTTATAGAATTGCACAAGTATTTCCTGTAAAAACTCACTCAGTTTGGTTGTAAATTTAGAAAAGCCGGTTAGATAGGTCTGGAATTCACAAGTTAAAGATGAAACCCGGACAGACAATTTGGTCTAGTTCAAGATTGGTCAAAAATAATCCTGGTGTTGATTTGATTATCCATTTTCTTTTACAAATTTAAAAAGGGAAAAGAAAATAAAAAAAGGGGACCGTTTACAATCAGTAACTTGTTGTATGTCTATATGATACAATGGGATGCAAGATTTTATTGTAATTCATAATCAAAATTTAACACAATTTCTCAATAAAAAAAATATAAAATTTATGTTTGAATAAAATATAAATTACAAATGGTGTGAACTTGCTGATTTGAAAACCCGGTAAAAACTAAATCATTATTGGTGTCAATTTTAAAGTTTAAAAATTCTCGTTTTTGGTATAATTTGTTTAATTCAATTTTGATTATAATTTAATTTTTTAGACTAAAAAACAAAGATGTAATTTATTTTAGATTAAATAATGAAATATATTTTTTATGAAGATAATGATGAAGTATCATGTTAGGGCTCAATGATATGACAAGTTTGCTATGACATTTTTAAATAAAGTGTCGTATTAACTATTTTATGGATACTATTTGAAAAGGTGTCCTATAAACACAAGGTCCTATAAAAAGATAGGCTTATAGGACACTTTTATAAAATGTTTAATAAAATAGCTAATACAACACGTTATTTATAAAAAAAAAGTCTTAAAAAACTTGTTACGACGACCAAGAGCATCATATAAACTTATTGTAATATTTTTAGATATAATAATTTATTTTTTGGTCTTATAAATGTAAGTCATATAAGACACTCTATTAGGACATTTAAACACTTTTGACGTCCTAGAATCCCATTTTGTTGTAGTGTAGTCTTTCACTTGTGATGAAGATGAACTACAATAACTATTTGTGAGAATACGACTATACGAGTCTCTACATCAAGAAAGAGTATGAGCCATTCCAAAAATCTACATCAAAAAAGAGTATGAGCCATTGCAAAAGTACTTCGGAGGGTTCGTGGAAGCTATCGTTGGTGTTCATATGGATGCATAACGATTAACCTTGATTGTAATCAAGTTTTCAACCCTCGTTAGCACAAGTTTTCA
The DNA here is from genome assembly GCA_954870635.1 of Arctium minus. Classification (NCBI taxonomy): domain Eukaryota; kingdom Viridiplantae; phylum Streptophyta; class Magnoliopsida; order Asterales; family Asteraceae; genus Arctium; species Arctium minus. The sequence goes on along the minus strand of OX941094.1, from coordinate 1,385,904 downwards.
CCATGGATTTTTTACTCAGGATCACGTACTACAACATATCACTGAGAATGTCGTTATTCAGAATCTAATGTTGAGAGATGAGGATGAAGAGTTGTTTCAAACGAATTATGTAGAATTTATAAGGAAAGATATGGAAAGAAGTAATTTTGAATGGAAGGAGGATGATTAGTTTTGAACTTTTTAAAGGGAATTGTCGAAAATTATGAATATATGATTATTCGAACAGTTAATTAAGAATTGGTTGGCATTGTTAACTGAAAAGTTAACTACTAATTTGAAATATAAAGATTCTCCCATATTCTTGATTCTCTCTTTCGACACACACATGATAGCCCTTGGTCGAATCTCAACTCATATTGTAGATATTGAAGGTTTCTTTAGATCGGTTATTATGCCAGAGCCATGATGTGAATTCATTCTCGATGTTGAAGGCGGGTGCATTGAAGTTTTTCACCAGATTCTGGTTCTGGGTTCGGTAACCTGTTGTCACCACATTCCATAAGGCGTCATAACGTGGCATAACACGCCATAACACGTTACAATTGAAGTCAAGCCTTAGAGTGGAGCTACACTGGTTAACGTGGCGGCGAAGCCAAACCTCGACGCCATAACGAGGCCATATCGAGTTATTTAGAACCATGCTATAACTTGGTGCGAAGAGAGAGAAATGAATTTTTCTATTCATTCTGCCGATGAGATTAAATTATTATCTCTAATCTTTGGATGTTCAATACTATCGAAAATGGGATCATATCTCCATTATGTTGCTAAATATATAACCAAAAAGCTAAAATCTCTAAAACAAATTACATCTAACGTATGGATCATATCTCCAACATTATCTCCAATCTTTGGCTGCTCCAAAACTATCTAATTAGGGATCAGTAAATGCACAACATATAAATCATCCCTACCTACTAATTTTCTCTTCACACACATCATTATCAAGGCTTACTTTTTACATTTTCAATGTATGACTTGACCTGATTCTAACATAAATAGGGATGCATGTAACATCTCCAATGTAAGAACCTCATTTTTGTCTTTTTTTTTTCTTGCCACATCAGTTACAACTCACCAAATTTAAAACCTAAATAAAAATCTACAATGACAGTTCTTACAAGAACCTCTTTTGTGGGTCCTATGTATTTTTTCAACATCAATAATTATTATATCTTTATATTGAATATCGAAATATTAATTTAGAAAACTAACAAAATGTCGCTCTACACCAGGTTCAAAGTAAGAACCAAGTTAAGAAGTCAAAAGATGTGGCTACTATTGTTTATTGACCTTTCAAAGTAGGTTGAAGAAATGACATAAAAGTAGATAACAATTGATAATTCGTTGACACGAGTATGAGGCACACACTACTCACAAGTTGTGACAATAGCGAATCGAGAAATTTTGGTAATCATGATAATTTTTTTTTAAATTTTATAAATTTTTAGTGGTTAAAAGAAGAAATATAAGAATATTTATGGTTGTCAATTGACCCTTAACTCATACAAGTAGATATGCCAATACTTGTCCTCGGTATCATATTTTAATTTATTAAGGGTGTATTTGGTGCCCTGACTATATGGAACCTGACGATATAAAGAAAATAGTTTCATGTTTGTCACGACATCAGAAAAAGATAAGGTGGGACAAAAACTCATTTTCATGCCAAAAATGTGGAACAACATTAGATAAGAAAACAAAATTATTATTTTACTCTTTTATCATAACAAAATCTAAAATCACTATACACACACACACACACATATATATATATAGGCCGATAATTAAATGAGAACCACAAATATGTTACAAACCCTTGAGAACCGATATAAAATTATTTTTTTACATATTTTTTTTCATCAAAACATATGATTTAAGATATTGTTTCACCTATATTTTTGTTCACCTTGTGAAAAGATTGTACGTGATTTTTTTTTTGATTCACCTAGTGAAATGAAAAATATAGGTCAAAAACATTCATGTGGTGAAACAAATACATGTGAAACTATCATATTATGAAACAAATATATATGAAGCAATATCTTAAATTCAAGCATCTGGTGAGAATGTATCATGTAAAAAAATATTTTTATATCGGTTCTCACATGTTTGTAACATATTTGTGGTTCTCATTTGATTTAAACCCTATATATATATATATATATAATAGGGTTGGATTCATGTAAGAATAAGAGTTATGGTGAGAATGTGAGAACAAAATCTTCATATACCTTTATCTACTTATATTTACCTATTTTATAATCATGAACGAAATTTTAACAAATTCATGCATGTAAAAGTGACTAAATGTATGTAAACGTTTGTGAAAGTAACTAAAAGTGATGATAAACGTAAAGATAACAGTAGATGAAGGTAGTTGAAAGAAAACAAAGTTAGATTAAAAAGTGAATTCAAAAGGCTTAGAAGTATTCTTGCTATTCTCACTTTATATACATATAAATTTTAAAATAATACATTATTAGGTATAATATTTGTATAAAATATTAATTATAATATATATATATATATACATAATTGTTTTATATATAATTATACATATTATAATATAATATATAGATATTTATATAAAATTTAAATTATAATCTATATATAACTTTTTATAATCTATATATAATTTTAAATAGTAATATATTATATTATTAATGTAATATAACTTATAAAATAATATACTATTTTAAGTATATTTAAATATGTATATATATATATATATATATATTAACATAAATCAAAATATAATATTATATATATAAAATGTAATATATAGTATATATTATAATTTTATTTTTAAAATAAAATAATTTAAACAATATTTTAGGGGTAATTTAATCATTTTAACAGTTTTGTCTTGTCAGATTTTAGCCGTACCAAAACGCATGACAAACAATTAGTCATATCTCGTCCAATCTATGCACTAAACATTGCCTAAAAGACCGGAGATAACGGAAGGACGTCATGGACGTCGATTGTGGAGGGCGACGAGGGCTGAAAAAAGGGCATAACATGAAGGAGAAGGGTGTATTTGATTTTTAAAGCTCTTAATTTTAGTTTATTTTTACTTTTTCTAATTAATAATGACATGAATTTTTAATAACTTACGTCATTGTTTCAATATTTATGTAAGTTTTAGTGATATTTTTGTTATATTATTTCGTGGTAAACCGTTATTTACTAAACATATAATTAAGACTTTTAAATGTTTATAAAAACGCGTGCAATTGGTACAATATGGGTAGGATAGAGGTTATTTTGCTATTCTATCAATCTAAGATTGCGAGTAACAAAACGAGTGATGAATAAATGAGAAAAAAATGATAATTTTGAACTACAAACAATATAGTAAAATATCAAACATATAAAGAAAACATAAACTCATGAATGTTGTAATTATCTTATATCTAATTTGTTTTAATAAACATTATAATATTGTTCTAAATATATTATAGTATAGTAATATTTTAACTAACAATATAAAAGTTCAAATACAACATTTCTTTTTGTTGTATTTATTTTACCGACTTGTTTCTCATTTAATCATTATAAACTTTTGATAAATATAAAAAGAAAATTAAATTACACATTAATATACCTAATAGGATAAAGACGAAGAATCATGTGAAGAAGAGTTAAAGTGAGAATGTAAGAAAGGATTTGGACCCTTAATCACTTTTTATTTCAATCACACCCATAATCCATGTTTGGTTCGGGAATTGATCATGTGCATCTCAGTGCATTTCATTCTAATGTACATCAAAGGGTAGAGATTTCTTCTTACTCAGTTACCCTTCTAATCATAACTTTCATTCTCACCGGAACTTAACACATAGGGCAAATATGACAACATTTAAAAAAATATTAATATTTAAATTTTTATAAAATTATTTAATTAAATATTAGAGTAAATTGCAAATTTGGTCCCTGTGTTTTGTTGTTTTTCTCACTTTTGGTCCATACAAAATTTTTATTGCACGAAAACCCTTGTGATATGCAAAAGTGCTTGATTTAGGTCACTGAGACTAACTCCGTTAGATTTCCTCCCGTTAAACCCCCTCATGTGCTATATTGGCCATTTTGCCTTTTTTTTTCTTTCATTTTTGACTAAAAACCACAAAACATAGGGACCACAATTGCAATTTACTCTATTTAATATATAGAGTAAACTCCAATTTTAGTCACTGAAGTTTAGTGATTTCTTTGAAAGAGGTCCCTATGGTTTCATAATTCAAGTTTACATCCTCAGGGTATGGATTTTGCTTTGAAAGAGGTCCCTGAACACTAACACTGTCTATTTGGTCTGTTAGCGTCAGGGGCAATTTCGTCCAATCATGTTTTCTTCCCCTTTTTGCAATTCCTTTATGTTTTTTCTTATATTTGTAAAATATATCAAAGTTTAGGTACCGAATAGGATTATATCTAATATTATATATAAATATAAATACAAATACATATATATAAACAAGGGACCAAATTATATCACACTCTCACACGGACGATCGGTCACTTCCGGCAATGACGATCAGTCCTCTCACTGGCGTTTGTGGACATCTCACCAGCACCACCCTCTTTTCCGCTACCACCCTCATTTTTTAGACCTCCGAGCAAACACCATCAACGACCATCCACCTACTCCGGCTAAGTACCATCATCGGTCACCCTCCTCGTCGCCCTCTTTTCCCTCCATCTTCATCTCCATTCACTGCCCCTCTTCCTTCCAAGCAACATCTCCTACAACCCCAATCGAGATTTGAGGTTTGAAAAGGGAAATAATGAAAATCACAAAAACCCATTTCGATAAAGAAGAAGGAATACATACGATTTCTGCTAGGCTTCCATCTTGTTTGGACACAAAAGCTCTAACATTCTATCGAAATGATTACCATTCGAAGACTTTTTTACCAAGTGGGGTGTCGGTTATTGATTCGACGATGGCGTATCCCATGGCCTGCCTCGTCTTCGTTTTCTGGGTATACCAAGTGATAGCAAGTTGTTGACATTGCTAGGGCTTGATAGTGAAAAATTAGGGTTGATACCATTAGGAAGAATTTGTTGTTGAATTTATTTGATTACCAAAGCTTGATAGCTGGGCATGGCGATGAGACCCAGGTTTCTGATGTGTTTGCCTTCCGAAATGGATATCACAATACCCTTTTCTGGATGATTGATGATATTATGGTGGATGATTGATCCACGGTCCCTGTGTTTAATATATATGTATATACACACACACACACACACACAATATAGACTAAACTCCAATTTTACAATATAGAGTAAACTTCAATTTTGGATCAAGTTTTGGGTTTTGATTTTGGTTTTAAGGTTTAGGTTTAGATTAGAGTTTGTGTTTGATTTTAATTTTTCATGTTGATGTTTAGGTTTGGATTTGGTCTTGGGTTTAATTGATGTTGGTGTTTGGATTAAGGTCTGGCCCGTGGCTTTTGGCCGAAGAAGATGACCGGCGATTTGGCCGGAGAAGATGACCGGAAAGGAGAGTAAAATTTACAGACTTGATCCCTAGAATTTAATGGTTTTTGTTAAAATAAGATAAAACAAAAAAAAGGACAAAAAATATGGCTGGACGAAAATGCCCCTGGCTCTAACGGAGCTTTTTAACGGTGTTAGTGTCTAGGGACCTCTTTCAAAGTGTAACACCCTAAAAACCAGGGTAAATTTAAAACTGCGGAAACAGTAAAATTAAGCATCAACCATAGGTATAAACCTCCCAAAAAGGGGAATTGTACTTAACTTTTACAAAAATCAGAATACGGATAAGGATCCCAACAACTTCCCAATCTAAACATATACTATCTAGATTACATAAGTTGTTGATCCAGAATCATCCAAAAATGTGGGACTTAACAATGCCCAACAATCCAATACTAAACATCTAAAAAGCCCTCGGGATTAGTCCCGACACTCAAACCCTTGGCAACCTGCCACTAACGAGAACCTGAATACATATCATTTGAGAAAAGGTGTTAGGCTTATAAAGCCTAGTGAGAACATACAGTTTATACAAAATCAGAGATATAAACATTTGCATCCAAACGGAAATCTTTCAAACAAGCATTTCCAAGTTCACCATTGATAGGAACATAATCCATTAAAACAAGGTCATAAACCTTCTTTCCAGAACCTCACAATTTAATGCACATGTAGTTCTTCGTTTTAGTAACCATATAGAACCTCACAATTTAATGCACATGTAGTTCGATATTTGTTAACAGCCAGAACCTCACAATTTAATGCACAAGTAGCTCTACATTTATTAATGACCAGAGCCTCACAATTTAAAACACATGTAGCTATATATTTACTTTACTTGGTAACCTCCAAATAATATCAGTCGACTCAAAACCTAGGGATCCACTAGTAATAGTCCAGACTGGTCACAACATCGTTCGTGACCAACCATATATAACCATATGGTATACAAAACATTTTATAAACAAAATGCCTTTTCAAGTTCAACTTCTGGTAAATATGAGAATCATAAAAATGAGTTCATAAACATTCTTTTGCATAAGTGTAACACCCTAAAAAATAGGGATAACAAAAATCTGGAAAACGGACATGAGGTATGCTAAAATTGTCATAGCAAGAGCCTCCCAAAAATGGGGAATATATAATTAAATAACCTCTTTAATCACAATTGTAATTTAACGGACAGTAAACAACAACCAACTAATCTAATTTCTACATCTAGAAAAGAGATTACAAAAAGGGTTGTCATCTATAAACCCAAACGGTCTATATCCAAAAGTATAACGCGTCCATGTACAATTCCCCAAGCTCTCACCCCAAAGCAACTACACCTGCTTAAGACCGCCGCCGCTAGAACCTGAGATACACATCGACACCAAACAAGTGTTAGGCCAAAAAGCCTAGTGAGTTGAACAATAATAAGCATGCATGAACAGATACAATTCTTATCAGCAGTTAACCAGTGTTTAATATATGTGGAGTCATTAGGGGAGACCCAAAGCACAAATCAAGTCCCACCCAAGAGTCGATATACCTTGATGCCCTTAACAAGGAACACCCCAAAGGCCCGACCCACCCGAAGACTATCGCTAAGAAAATTCCCCGAGTGGCGGAGGTCTAGGCACATACCATCACAGTGGCGCCCAAGACTATATCCTCCTAGTGTACTGACTTGGTTCATCCACATAACATTTATAAGGGGTCCTTTAGATATATTTCAATCCGCATAATTCAATACCAACTACGGGTATAATATTACCACCTTATCCTCATGATGTCTAACAAAAGACCCAATGTAAATCATGCTCATCATTCATATAAACATATCACCAAAATGGTGTTCCAACTAGAATCATCATAATACCCATTTATGCATACATTTAACATATCAAGGTACCCACATTATGTAGCTATGATACAAATCCCAAATAATGATACATGTAACAATAATCATGGCAAATCACCCATATATATACATCTTCCAACTATTTTCATGAAGAAATCCCCAAACATTTGAACATATAGAGATAAAGTAATAAATAGGAGATTATGATGTGTATCTAGTTTTAACAAAGGTTTAGTAAACTCACAATCTAGGTTTTGAACCCAAAACCTAGAAAATATGGAAAACCCTAAAAGTTGGAGAAGATGAGGCTTGAAGGTGAGAAATGAGAATCTTGAAGAACACTTCAATGGGAACACTTGGATGAAGCTTGATGACCACTTAATGCTCCCAACAACCCAAAACCCTAGAAATGAATGTGGTAGGTGATGAAACCCTAAAAATCTCCTCCAAGAAGAGCTCTCCCGTTTTTGTAAAGTGTTAATGTGAGAAATGAGGCTGCCAAAGTGTTTTAAATCCACCAGACCACGCGGGCGATAGTACCCGGCGATAGTGCCAAGGGCACTATCGCGAGTCACAATCGCGAGCACTCACATACTCACGGTACATCTTCCGCGAGTATGCCCGACGATAGTGACAATTGTCACTATCGCGAGACTCCCCCCCTCTCGGTACAATCCCGGAGATTGTGCCCGACGATAGTGACAATGTCACTATCGCGATGGCACTATCGCGCCAAGCTCACCCCAGCCCGAAAACTTAGCAAATTTCGAAAATGGGCGCGAGGTCTAAACACATGCAATTATTATATTAATCAGATAACATCTTAGTCCCGAAATCAAGATCATACACATATATATAAAACTCACATTTTCGGATAAACACAATTAAAGTATTAGAGGACAAATATTTACCTTATAAGTTCCCGAGTGTTACAATCCTCCCCACCTAAATGGGATTTCGTCCCCGAAATCTTACTCTAAGCAAACAAGTGAGGATAACGCTTCTTCATATCATCTTCGGACTCCCAAGTAATGTTAGCACCCCGATGGTGCTTCCATTGAACTTTCACCATAACCACGTCTTTATGCCTCAACTTCTTCACTTTCGATTCTAAAATCGATTCCGGTTCTTCCACACAACGATTCCCATTGTCCACCCGAATTTCCGACAAAGGAATCACGCTTTCCTCTTCGGCTAGACACTTCCGAAGATAACACACGTGAAATGTGGGATGTATTCCATCCATTTCCGGCGGTAAATCCAACCGATAGGCTTGCAAACCAATCTTTTCCAAAATAACGAATGGTCCAAGGAAACGAGGACTAAGCTTCCCACGCTTCCCGAAACGTATGATCCCCTTCCACGGAGACACCTTCAACATGACCCGGTCACCCACTTGAAACTCAATCGTCCTTCTCTTCTTGTCCGCATAACTCTTTTGTTGGTCTTGTGCCACCTTTAGCCTTTCCCGGATCTCTTTCACCTTGTCGACCGTCTCTTGAACGATTTCCGGCCCGGCAAATTGCTTTTCGCCTGCTTCTAACCAACAAACCGGGGTTCTGCACTTCCGTCCATACAAATCCTCGAACGGTGCCATTCCGATACTCGAATGGTAACTATTGTTGTACGCGAATTCTACTAGAGGTAGGTGTGAATCCTAACTTCCCCCGAAGTCTATTACACACGACCTCAACATATCTTCTAGAGTCTGGATTGTCCTCTCGCTTTGACCATCCATTTGAGGATGATACGCCGTGCTCAAATTCAGTCGAGTACCCAACTCCTTTTGCAAACTAGCCCAAAAGTTCGAAGTGAATCGGCTATCCTGATCCGATATTACAGATCGCGGAACTCCGTGCCTTGACACCACCTCGTCGATGTACAACTTAGCCAATTTATCTATTGGCAAAGTCTCCCGCATCGCAAGAAAGTGCGCGCTCTTGGTCAACCGATCCACGATCACCTAAATTTTGTCGTGGCCACGCAAGGTCCTTGGTAACTTTGTCACGAAATCCATAGTGATGTTGTCCCACTTCCACTCGGGAATGGACAACGGTTGCAAACTTCCATAAGGTCTTTGATGTTCCGCCTTGACTTGGAGACAAGTGACACACTTCTCCACATAACTAGCCACATCTAGCTTCATTACCGGCCACCAATACATTAACTTTAAATCTCTATACATCTTGGTGCTACCGGTATGTATAGAGTATCTCGACTTATGCGCTTCTTCAAGAAGTAACTTCCGGTTTCCTCCCAACTTCGGCACCCAAATCCGTCCTTGAAAGAGTTTGAGACCACGACTGTCTTCCGTTAACAACTCCTTTTGTTTCACCATTACTTAGGCCTTGAGGTTCTCTTCCTTAAGTGCTTCCACTTGACTTGCCTTAATGCTTTCCAACAAACTTGTGACTACATCGATCCTTGTAAGGGACATTTTGACACTATCGCCATGATTCTTTCGGCTCAATGCATCCGCCACCACATTAGCCTTACCGGGATGATAGAGTAGGTCACAATCGTAATCCTTCAAAAGCTCTAGCCATCTCCTTTGTCGCATGTTGAGTTCCTTTTGGTCGAAGATGTACTTGAGACTCTTGTGATTCGTGAAAAGAGTACACTTGGTCCCATACAAGTAGTGTCGCCACAACTTCAACGCGAAAACTGCCGCCGCCAACTCCAAATCATGAGTCGGATAGTTCTTCTCATGATCTTTTAATTGTCGCGACGCGTAGGCTATTACCTTCCCCATTTGCATTAGTACGCACCCAAGTCCTATCTTGGAAGCGTCACTATACACCACAAAGTCTTCCGATCGATAGGGTAAGGACAAGATCGGGGCTTCACACAACTTCCTCTTGAGCGTCTGAAACGCTTGCTCTTGTGCATCGGTCCAAAGAAACTTGACGTTCTTCCTTGTAAGAGAAGTGAGCGGTGTAGCCGTCTTTGAGAAATCCTGAATGAAACGCCTGTAGTAACCCGCTAAACCCAAGAAACTTCGGATCTCCGTCGGACTTGTTGGGGGTTCCCAACTCATCATTGCCTCGATCTTTGTCGGGTCCACTTTTACCCCGTCCTTTGATACCACATGCCCCAAGAATTGCACTTCTTGAAGCCAAAATTCGTACTTCGAGAATTTTGCGAATAGTTTCTCCCTTCTTAGAACTTCTAAAACTTCCCATAAGTGTCTTCCATGTTCGGACTCATCCCTTGAATATATTAAAATATCGTCAATGAAGACGATCACGGACTTATCCAAAAATGGGCGACACACACGGTTCATCAAATCCATGAATACGGCCGGAGCGTTGGTTAAGCCAAACAGCATCACCAAGAACTCATAATGATCGTATCTCGTTCGGAAAGCCGTCTTCGGAATATCTTCGTTCTTCACTCTCACCTGATGATAACCGGACCGAAGGTCAATCTTCGAGAAACATCCCACCCCTTGGAGTTGATAAAAAAGATCGTCGATGCGAGGTAGAGGGTACTTGTTCTTCACCATGACTTTGTTTAACTCCCGATAATCTATGCACATCTGGATGGATCCATCTTTCTTCTTCACGAACAAAACCGGTGCTCCCCAAGGTGACGAACTTGGTCGAATGAAGCCCTTCTCCAACAACTCTTGAAGTTGCGTCATCATCTCCTTCATTTCTGTCGGTGCCAAACGGTATGGAGCACGAGTTATCGGAGCCGCTCCCGGTGTGAGGTCAATCTGAAATTCCACTTGCCGTTCCGGCGGTAATCCGGGTAAGTCTTTCGGAAAGACGTCCGGATAATCTCGCACTACCTCCACATCTCCCACTGACTTCTTTTCTTTCTTTGCATCCACAACGTAGGCCAAGTACGAAGGGTAGCCCTTCGCTAAGAACTTGCGAGCCTTTAGAGATGAGATAATAGGATTACTCCTCCTTCCTTTTTCCCCATAAATGGTTGCCACACCATTTTCCGGCAATGGTACTTGGATCATTTTTTTGGAGCAAAAGATGTCCGCCTTATGCCTCACTAACCAATCCATGCCTATGACTACATCAAACCCTCCTATAGCCATAGGTAGTAAATCTACTCCGAAAGAAATTCCGTCGATCTCTAGAGTGCAATCACAAAAACGGTCACGAGTGATCACTTGATCCCCATTAGCTATTTCTACTACTAACGCATCGGGAAGAACACTAATAGGAGTGGTGAATCGTTTACAGAAAGCATCTGACACAAAAGAACACGTAGCACCCGAATCAAACAAGACACGAGCAGGCATGGAGTTTACTAGAAACGTACCCGAAACGACATCCGCGGTCTCCTTTGCCTCCTCGGTAGTCATCTGGAAAGCTCGACTCGGTGCCCGAGATGGTTGCTCGACCCTAGCCGTCGAACCCACAGAATTTCCACCACCTCCTCTAACCAACCTTGGACACTCTCGCTTCATGTGCCCCGGCTCTCCGCATTCATAACATACCGCCCCACGGAGGGAACACTCTCGATTTGTGTGGTTTTTCTTACCACACTTGCTACACCCAGCTGGACCGGAGAGAGTCCTTGTAGCGCACGACCCTGAGTGCTTTGACCTGCACTTGTGGCACCACCGATCTTCACGGCGTTGATCACCCGATCTCCCGCTTACAAAGGATCTAGATTGACGAACGGGCCCAGATGGCCCCTCCCATTTCTGTTTCTCACGAACGTATCTCTTCTCATCCCTTTCCGAATTGATGTCGTCTTCAATGAGTAAGGACTCCTCGATGACCTCTTGTAGAGTTGAACACTTAGCATTTCTTATATCCGTTCGCATTCCAGCCGGTAAACCCTGTTGATATGCTTTCATCTTCGACTTTTCGTCGGGGACTAGATGTCCCACCAAGTTTAGTTTCTCCCAGAAGAGCTTGGAGTAGCTAACAATCGACATATTCCCCTTCTTCAGATCTCGAAACTCCCGTTCCAACTTGTCCAACGACCGTTCGCTGCAATATTTGTCCATGATCTTCTCCTTGAACACCGCCCAAGTTAGCTTAGCCAGAACTTCCGGGGTGAGGGCGGATTGGGTGAGGTTCCACCAAATCAGAGCCTCTCCCCGAAGTAGCTGAGAAGCAAACTTAACCCGTTGAGAAGGATCGCATTCACTGGCCTCGAAGGCCATCTCTAATTCCTTAAGCCAGTACATACAAGTAACCGGGTTGTCTGAACCCGCAAACTCCTTAGGGTGACACCCCAAAAACTTCTTGTAGGTACACCCTTTAGTCTTCGATCTGATTCCCTCAGTGGATGGTTCTTCAACCGTTACCACATTTGGTCCACCCGACCCCACAATAACGTTTTCAGCCATAGTTTCGGGTTGACGGTTACTGACGTCTCGATCCTCTAGAAGTTTCATGAAAAACTCTTGTTGTTGGGTCATGGCCGAAGTCATGGCCAACTGTTGTTGAGCCAAAGCCGCATTCATGTCCAACATCATGTTATCCCGAAGTCGGGTCTCCATGGTAACTTCCTCCAAGATGGCGTTACCGGTGTTGAGGTTCCGGCGCAGAATGTGCTCAGGCCCTCCTGCCAAGATTCTGGGTATAGGAATGTCATCGGAGGTTGCCCCCACCGGGGGTCGTATTGTTGCAGATTCCACTTCTGGTTGCCCTTCTGGCATATCCGGTAATCTACTTCGAGTGTTTACCATTAAAAATCTGTCATGCACGTACGAGAATAGATTGAGAAAAGACTAAGCGAGTTGAACTCATTGTACGTACTACTACTTTCATCAATTATCATAATAATAGTAAACCAAGTATGCTCACGTAACAGTGCATTCATAATAGCAGTAGCTAAGTGAAATTATGAACGAACCATACACAAGTATTCTTGTCACCATCATCACAACTTTCAATTACAGTAATTCTGTAATCCTAACGCTCTCCCCACCTAGGATTCCTACCCCAAGTGGACAGTGAAGTCATAAAATCTAAAACTTAAGTCTAGATATGCTAAACAATACTTAGTTCACTTAAACTAAAGCTCTGATACCAACTTGTAAAACCCTAGAAATGAATGTGGTAGGTGATGAAACCCTAAAAATCGCCTCCAAGAAGAGCTCTCCCGTTTTTGTAAAGTGTTAATGTGAGAAATGAGGCTGCCAAAGTGTTTTAAATCCACCAGACCACGCGGGAGATAGTGCTCGGCGATAGTGCCAAGGGCACTATCGTGAGCACTTACACACTCACGGTACATCTTCCGCGAGTATGCTCGGCGATAGTGACAATTGTCACTATCGCGTGTCACTATCGCGAGACTCCCCCCCCTTCTCGGTACAATCCCGACGATTGTGCCCGGCGATAGTGACAATGTCACTATCGCGATGGCACTATCGCGCCAAGCTCACCCCAGTAAAACTTAGCAAATTTCGAAAATGGGCGCGAGGTCTAAACACATGCAATTATTATATTAATCAGATAGCATCTTAGTCCCGAAATCAAGATCATACACATATATATAAAACTCACATTTTCAGATAAACACAATTAAAGTATTAGAGGACAAATATTTACCTTATAAGTTCCCGAGTGTTACAATAAGCTACATAATTAGCAAGTAAAACATTCTTTTACTTCAAATAAGATAGAATCCATCATTTTAGTCAAAAATGATCGGGACCCTAAAATCTCCCAAAATTCAGGTTATATCAAATATGCAAAAAACTTAGATATGAAACCATGGAGATATATAGGAGTTCCAAAAGGTAGCTTTTGATATGTATACAGTTTTTAAAATGATAGTAGGAACTCACCAAACAGGTTTATACGAAAACCCGAAAACCAGATATCGACCACGACGAAGAGGCGAAGCTTTATACACCGAAACCCCGAGCAAAGCACTTAATACTAGCGATTAACGAACCCTTGAAGATCCAAAGAAACTTTAGAGAGAGAGAGAGATTTCAAGAGAGAGAGAAAGATTTTGAGAAAATGAAGATATTTTGGGTTAAAAACCCTTAAGTCGGCCAGACAACTATGCGGGTTATGCCGCGACTTCAACTCGCGGCATAACTCGCCCGTGTCCAAAACCCAAAATCATCCAGTGGATTTCGTGAGTTGTGCCACGACCTTAAGTCGCGGTGCAACTCGCGTTATTCCAAAAATCTCATATCAAACAGAGGGTTACGTGGGTTGTGCCGCGACCTCTAGTCGCGGTGAAACTCGCGTAGTTCACTGCTTGTCCCCAAAATTCTCAAAATCCAACTCAACTTCAAACCAAACACGGTGCTAACGATAAAAGCTTAATCACAAGAATACCAAAATTACATAACGGAAATTCGGGGTGTTACAATCCTCCCCAACTTGGGAATGATTTCGTCCCCGAAATCCTAACTATTCGAAAAGATGAGGATATCTTCGCTTCATATCCTCTTCAGCTTCCCACGTCACATTGGCTCCCCGATGATGCTTCCACTACACCTTGACCATAGTGACCTCTTTGTGACGCAACTTCTTAGACTTTCTCTCTAAGATAGCTTCGGGCTCTTCTACACAACGGTTACCCTCGTCTACTATTAACTCGGAGAGAGGAATGACGCTTTCCTCTTCCGCTAAACACTTCCGAAGATAACAAATATGAAACGTGTTGTGTATTCTGCTCAACTCTGGCGGCAGTTCCAATTGGTAGGCTTGCAAACCCACCCGCTTGGGCACTTTGAAAGGTCCGAGGAAACGGGGACTCATCTTCCCACGCTTTCCGAACCGAATAATGCCCTTCCACGACGATACTTTAAGCAACACACGATCGTCCACTTGGAACTCCATCGGTCGTCTCTTTTTATCGGCATAACTCTTCTGTCGATCCTGAGCCGCTTTCAATCTTTCACAAATGCTCTTGACCTTATCGGTCGTCTCTTGCACGATTTCAGGTCCGGCGAACTGCTTTTCTTCCGCTTCAAGCCAACACACGGGAGTTCGGCACTTTCGCCCGTACAATGCCTCAAAAGGTGCCATTCCAATACTCGAGTGGTAGCTATTGTTGTAGGCAAACTCCATCAAAGGTAAGTGAGAGTCCCAACTACCCCCGAAATCGATGACACAAGACCTCAACATATCTTCTAATGTCTGGATCGTTCTCTCACTTTGCCCGTCGGTCTGTGGATGGTAAACCGTACTCAACTTAACTCGTGTACCCAACTCTTTCTGAAACCCATCCCAAAAGTTCGAAGTGAACCGACTGTCGCGATCTGACACGATCGACAATGGTATTCCATGCCTCGAGACCACTTCATCGATATAAAGTTTTGCTAACTTATCCATCGGCAAAGTCTCACGCATAGCCAAGAAGTGAACGCTCTTTGTCAATCTATCAACTATCACCCAAATGGTATCGTGACCTCGAAGAGTTTTAGGCAACTTCGTCACGAAATCCATGGTGATATGCTCCCACTTCCACTCAGGAATCTCTAAAGACTGAAGACTCCCATACGGTCGTTGATGTTCGGCCTTAACTTGCTAGCACGTAACACAACGCTCCACATAACGCGTCACATCAAGCTTCATTACCGGCCACCAATAATGCAACTTCAAGTCCCTGTACATCTTCATACTTCCCGGATGAATGGAATACTTGGACTTGTGAGCATCTTCAAGCAAAAGATCACGGTTACCCCCAACTTTAGGTATCCACACACGACCGCTGAACAGTTTTACCCCACGGCTATCTTCCATTAAGAGCAAACGTTGTTTTGTCATGACTTCCTCCTTGAGATTTTCTTCCAACAAAGCTTCAACCTACGATGTCTTGATCTTTACAACAAGACTAGACACCAACTCGATTCTCGAATGGGTAGCCCGAATACTTCCGTTATAGTCCTTCCGACTTAACGCATCGGCCACCACGTTCGCCTTACCAGGATGGTAAAGCAACTCACAGTCGTAATCTTTGAGTAACTCGAGCCACCGTCTTTGTCTCATATTCAACTCTTTCTGATCAAAGACATACTTCAGGCTCTTATGATCTGTGAAGAGTGTACACTTCGTGCCATAGAGATAATGTCGCCAAAGCTTCAGGGTGAACACCACCGCTGCTAACTCCAAATCGTGGGTAGGATAGTTCTTCTCGTGTATCTTAAGTTGCTTCGAGGCGTAAGCGATTACCTTGCCCCGTTGCATCAACACACAACCTAAGACCATCTTCGAAGCATCGCTATAGACCACGAAATCTTCTGACCCTTCAGGCAATGATAAGATTGGAGCTTCACATAATTTATTTTGAAGGATTCGGAACGCTTTCTCTTGTGTTTCGGTCCATTCAAACTTCGCATTCTTCCGAGTTAGCACTGTCAAGGAAGAAGCGATCTTCGAAAAGTCCTGAATGAATCTCCGATAGTATCCCGCCAGACCCAAGAAACTTCAGATCTCGGATGGATTCTTGGGAGGCTCCCAATTCATCATAGCTTCAATCTTGGAGGGATCCACTTTCACTCCGTCTCGAGTGACAACGTGACCCAGAAACTGTACTTCTTCGAGCCAAAAGTCGCACTTGGAAAACTTGGCGTACAATCTTTCTTTTCTCAACACTTCCAGAACCTCGCGTAGATGTTGTTCGTGTTCTGATTCACTCTTGGAGTACACTAGTATGTCATCAATGAATACAATGACCGACTTATCGAGAAATGGTCGGCACACTCTATTCATCAAGTCCATAAATACCGTCGACGCGTTCGTTAGGCCAAAAGGCATCACGAGAAACTCATAATGGCCATAACGCGTTCTGAAAGCCGTCTTCGGAACGTCTTCTTATCTTACCTTCACCTGATGATAACCCGAGCGTAAGTCGATTTTGGAAAAACAACCCGCCCCCTGAAGTTGATCAAACAAATCGTCGATTCTCGGAAGCGGATATCTGTTCTTTACTGTTGCTTTGTTCAATTCACGATAATCAATGCACATTCTCATTTTGCCATCCTTCTTCTTGACAAACAGGACTGGAGCTCCCCAAGGTGACGAGCTCGGTCTGACGAAACCCTTCTGCAAAAGATCTTGGAGCTGTGCCATCATCTCTTGCATCTCTGATGGAGCTAATCGGTAAGGAGCTCTACCAATAGGAGCTGCTCCCGGTACGAGATCAATCCGAAACTCTACTTGACGATCAGGTGGTAACCCAGGCAAGTCGTCAGGAAAGACGTCTGGAAACTCGCGCACAATCTTCACATCAACCAGCTTTGACTTTTCCAACTTGGCGTCGATCACGTAGGCTAGGAAAGATGAACATCCTTTTACCAAGCACTTGCGTGCCTTTGCCATTGTGATTATTGCCACTTCACCTTTTCTCTTCTCACCATAGATCACAATGGCTTCGCCACAGTGATTGGGAAGTCGAATCAACTTCTTAGAACACACGATCTCGGCATGATTGTTTGACAACCAATCCATATCGACCACAACGTCAAAACCTCCGATTATCATCGGTAGTAAATCGATCGAGAATTCTCTTCCCTCGATACCGATAATACACTTCTTCAGAACATCACGGATTAGAACCTTACTACCATCAGCTATCTCTACTACTAACGCATCCTCAAGACTAGTAGTGGGCATAACAATCTTTTGACGAAACAACTCAGATATGAAAGAGAAACTGGCACCCGTATCGAATAAAATACGAGCAGATACAGAGTTTATAAGAAATGTACCCGACACCACATCAGCGGATGCCTTGGCCTCTTCGGCCGTTATCTGGAACGCTCGACCCGGAACCCTAGGTGGGTTCTCCTTCTTTGTCGTCGAGCTACCCGTCACAAGCTTTGGGCAATCCCTTCTCACGTGCCCCGGTGCCTTGCACTTAAAGCAGATAAGTCCTCTGATCGGAAAGTCACGGGAGATGTGGTCAGATTTACCACACTTGAGACAAGGTTGAAGAGCGGCATTACAGCTACCGTGGTGTTTGATTCGACACTTGAGACACCACCTAGCTTCCTGTTGGCTGCTGAAGTTTCGGTTCCCGAAAAAAGGTCGGGATCTCCTGGGAGGCACATAACTGTTCTCCCACTTTCTCTTGTCAGACACTACCACCGCTTTCTCAGCTTTGCTTCTCAAGAACAACTCCTCCATAAACTGAGCTTCTTCAACCATCTCTCGGAGATTGGAAGCTTTAGAATTGTGGACCAACGATAACAGGTCCGCTGGTAGGCCATTAAGATAGGATTTCATCTTATCTTTCTCCGTTGGGGCCACGTGCCCCACCAAATCCATCTTTTCCATGAACTGACGGGTGTACTCCCTCACCGTCAGGTTTCCTTTCACAAGAGACCGAAACTCATTCTCAATTCGGTCCATAGTTCTTTCACTGCAGAACTCTTCCAACAATTTTTTTTAAACTCGTCCCAAGACAACTGAGCCAACACAGTTGGAGACTGGGTGGATTGAACGATATTCTACCAAGTGAGGGTTGTATCTCTAAGCAATTGGGTACCAAACCGCACCCTCTAATCATCCTCATACTCGGAAGAGCCAAAAGCTTGTTCAACCGCTCGAACCTACTTCACACACAAGATCGGGTCATCAGAACCGGAGAACTCCGGCGGCCCGCATTCTAGGAAAGATTTATATGAGCATTTCCTCCCACTATTCTGGTCGGCTACAATCCTGGGTTCTTCAGTCCTGACTCCGCTACCAGAGCCAGTCAACACATTCTCTTCCACTGCCCCATGCCTTCTGAGACTCGCACTTTCGTCTTCCATGTTAATCATAAAATCCCAAACATATCAAGCAATTACTCAAGATTAAGCAATAAAGATCAAGAACTAGAGAGAGAAACTTAGAGAGAGAAAGTAGATCTCGTATTCATATGTCTCTGAATTACAAGTATGAGTTGCTCTCTAGAACCGTTGTTACAAGATTACAAGACACATCCTATATATATACTACCTAACTATTACAAAGCCTTAAAGGCTAAGGAAACTAAACAAGCTTTGACTTAGACAATGTTGACTTTTACACCATTGACTTTCCTATTAAATCTTGGATACAATATTTAGACTTAACAATCTCCCCCTTTGTATTCAAGATATAATAAAAAATTGATACATATCTTCAGCTCTTGATTCTTCAGCTTTTGTCTTTTTGAAGCTTTCACAATCTTTAATCTTTCAGTTCTTGAAGAATCTTGAAAAGTCTTTTTCACATTGAAGCTTTGAAACGTCAACATGTCTTGAAAGAAACTGAATGCTTGAAACATTGATAACAACTTTGAAAAACTTTAACACTGAAAATTCTTTTGTCTTCGAACAAAATTATATCTTCATCACTTTGATTTCTGAATCATCTTTGAAAGAAACAAACTTTCACGAATCATCTTTATTAAATTTTGAACATTCTTTCTTCATAAACTTTTGGCTTTGAATCAGCGGAAGCACTTTGAAATTCTGACTTGAACTTTGAACAAGAACTCTTGAAATTGAACTTTGTATAATTCTCCCCCTTTTTGATGATGTGAGCACCATGATCATCAAAATTTCTTCAATTTCAGCATAGACTTCGATCACCCCTTTTGTAACCAAATAACAATCTCCCCTTTGACAATAGGCGCGCTTTGATCTGAAGAGTCGAATCATGAACAATATATATCTGAATCTTTTCAAATTCAGACATAATGGACGTGGTAACCCTGATTCAACAAATGAAACAATTAGAAATGCCTGTCAGTAACACAAAATTACTGTGTACAACGAATGTACAATTTAAGGAGTTGGTTTGATGTTGACTCCCCAGGACTTCCATTCAATCATTGAAAAACACAAGGTTTATCTATGAATGTTCTGACAGAAAAACAGATTTTCTGTGTGCTCGTGCTTGTGTTTGAAAGAATTAGCACAATGATTGTGTTTCATAAGGCTCGAAGTATGTAAATCACTGAGACAACAATGATTGTACATGGACTCAATGTGCATGAGAAATGGTCGAAGGTGGGGCAACTTTCCTTCTTTTTCAATATCAGTATCTTCCAAGAGAAGAACCTATAGATTATGTGTTGTTTCCCCAGAAAATGAAACATTTCTTTTTCGAGAAAGAAACGAGTGGTTGGTGGGGTAATAGCAAGAGTTGGCATGGGCTATTTGCCTATTTCAATGATGGTCACCAAAGAAATGTGAACTAATCAGTAATGTGGCTGCCCGACTCAGAAAGATGTTTGGTGCAGAGTTCTGATATTCTTTTAACTCTGATCTCACACCCTCTTTCTTTTAAACATATAAACTCACATCTAACCAATCTCTCATTTCCATTTTACCTCAAATCACTCCCACACTCAATTCTTTTAGATCCCTCTCCCCTCAATCACTCAAAGGATTTCTTCCGGGTAGGAAACACTGGTTATCGTGAATCCATGGAAGATCTATTAAGCACTCACACTAAATCCCATGTTCCTAAAAGTACATGCTGATTAATGATTTTCTTGAAATGAAAAGCACAAGAAATCATATATCAGTGTATGTATGCTCATTTAAAAATATGAATAAAATTTGAGCATTTGATCGTTGAAGATTTATCAAAATAAAGATATGAATGAATAATCAAGAAAGAATAGAAATGTTTTGAGAATCTGACAATGATTAAAATCAGATCAAATGAAATAGCTAGGGTATCAACGAACTGGATATTTTGTTTATATGAACAAATATAAACAATTTAGCAATAAAAGCACAAATATGAAAAAGATGATTGATGCTTAACAACTTTGAAATTCAAACGGGAGTATTACCATCGGAAAAAATATGTTCGATATGAGACATGGTAATAACAAATTCAAATGAAATACTGAACCGGTGTGTGTGAATACTTGACAGTATATGGACAAGATAATACACAAGTATTGATCTTTGGAAACACACGGTCAGTTAAACATTAAGGCTCAAAATTTGAAAAACATTTAAAAGCACACTTCTAAATTCATGAAATCGTTTGAGAATAGAGAAGTGGTTTGAACATTTAAGAAAGCGTTTTTCATGCCTGGAAGTTGTTCTTCTTGCAAACAATCAGAGATCTAGGATCAGATAATATTTACCTTTTCAGCTCCCCCTCAAATCATGATTAAATGATTTAGATCTTTGAAGCTCCCCCTGGATATTAGCAGAATATCCTTTTCTGATCATTGAAAAACGGGTCCTGATCTGTAATGTGATCATAAGCCATTTTATTCACATCATTTATTCAAAAATAAAAGACAGAAAGCAGTAAAACAGTTTTATAGTATGAGTTCTGATCTGAAATAATCAGAAGTCATCACCTTTACTCCCCCTTAAATTAAGCATCTGAAATATGTCAGTTAAAACAGGATAGAGATCAGACACTCCCTTTTGAATTGTAGACCATCATATCAGAAAAATCTGTCAGTGAAGCAGTATAGAATAGAGATCAGATCAATTCTCTTGGGACGTAGACCATCATATCCATCGGATGCAGAAACATAGAAGTAAGGTCTTTTTGATCGCTGAGGTCCGAGTCCTAAACTGTTGTGTTTAGAAGTCAATTTTCGTTGAAGTACGGGTCCTAAGCTGTGTACTTAGAAGCCATAATCTTTCAACTTTGAAGTCCGGGTCTTGAGCTGATTTACTCAAGAGCCATAATCTTGACATTGAAGTCCGGGTTTTGAACTGCTATGTTCAAAAGCCATCATCTTTCTTACTCCCCCTTGACTTGTGTTGCCTGCAACAAAGAATCAGTTTTCTTCTTTGGTACTCACTGGTATTTGGGTCCAGAAATGTTAGTTGCAGTTCGTGTGGGGGTAATGGAGTAAGAACCATACCAGAAATGATCACTGGTCTTATGGATATGATCATGTGTACAGCAGTAAGAACAATAAAATTTATTACCTGAAAACCTGAGTAATTGATCTTTTGAGTATTTCAAGTCAGGTTTACCTTTATACCCTTTGTTCTTCTTTGCTTGATGAGGATGTACACATGATGTCTTCCCTTTCAGCTCTTCTTTCTTGTCATCTTTGACAGATTTCTTTATCCAAACCAGTTTCTCTTTCTTGTAACTTCTTCTCCTTGGATAAGTATCTGAACCATCTAAATATTCATCAAAGAAAATGTTAGATCGACGAATCTGATTAAAGGATTTAACTGACCTTTGTGAAGAGACAAGTTTCTGATTTGAACTTGAAGCAGACTTTTCAAGTTCTTTGATCTTTGAAGCAAAGTTGTCTCTTTCTTTCACAAGCAGGTCAATCTTTGTCTTGAATTCAGACTTCATCTTTTGCTCTTTCAGTGCAGAAGCAGACAATTCAGATAACTTGAAAGTCAACCTTTTGATTTCAGACTCAAAAATAAAACGTTATTCTTCAAATCCTTTCTCTGATTCATTTCTCTGGCCGGATAATTCTTTAAAGAATCCCACATTCTTTTGTTCTATGGCCTTCTTTTCTGTATCAAATTTCTCTCTTTCCAAAATCAGCACTTTCTCAAAATCAGACACTTGTTGAGAAAGTTTTAAGCATTTAAGCTCAACTGACTTTTTCTCTTCAAAACATTTCTTTGAGAAATCTGAGAACTTCTTTGAAAAACTTTTCTTTTCAGTCTCAAAATCAGCTTTATCTTCAACAAGCTTTTTCTCAAAATCAGATAAATTCTTTCTAAGCTCCGCGTTCTCAGATTCCAATTTCAGAATCTTCTCAGCATTTTGCCCAGAAGATCTTTTCAGAAGATCTTCATTGATAATCTTTAAAGCACTGATTTCTTTTTTTAGACTGATAACTTCTTCAAAATACTCTCTAGATTTTTGCATGTGAAAGTCAATAGCATGACCCAGATTAATTTTCTCTAATTCCACCTTTCTAATCTTCTCTTCAAGATCTGTAAAAAATCCCATGATTAATGAGTAATCAGCTTAATGTGAATGATCGTTCCAAACTATATATCAGAAAATCAAAAATCAGATCAAATTGAAGTATTTCGTAAAAATTGAAAATTTGAACAACACTTGTTATGGCGCAAAGTTAAAAAAAAAAATCCATAGATGACCAAAAAAAAATTTCCAGACTTTTTTTTAAAGGACAGATATGAGAATTGCGCAAAGTAAACTTCTCGTAACACGCTGGAGACGCAAAGTAGGTTTGCGTAAGCCGAAGGATACGCAAAGTGAGCTTTGCGCAATAGACTTGATGCGCAAAATGAGGTTTGCGTATTAGTCTTGATGTGCAAAGTGAGCTTTGCGTATTAGCCTTGATGCGCAAAGAATGGTTTGCGTTTCAGCCTTGATGCGCAAAGAATGGTTCTCTTGTCACTTGAGATGCGCAAAGAACACTTTTCGGAACCTGAAGAATACGCAAAGAAGATTTGCGTATGAGACTTGATGCGCAAAGTAAGTTTCTCGGACCCCGTGTGATTCACAAAGTAAGCTTTGCGTATTGGTTTTGATGCGCAATTTAGCTTTTCCTTGATACCGAAGATGGCACTCGATGAATCTTGCGCAAATCAGATGATCTTGCCTAAACCTTCGATATATCTTGCGCAAACCATATGAATGTTACGCAAACCATGTTCTCGACAGATTCTTTCTCAGATCGATTGAAACCTGCACATTTAATCTCAAGAACTTTTCAGCATCATCGAAAAACAGTTCTAAACACACAAATACAACCAATTTTCGATTAAAACATCAAATCACACGAATTCGAACAAGAATAGAGTCGGAACTCATTTTTTTTTAAGAAAACTTAAAAAAAAATCAGAAATTGAAATCGAAATTGTTCAATTCACAAGATATAATCCAAACAAGAATCGATCCTTAACATAAATCGAACTCAAAGAATCCATTTTCTTGCACCAAAAACGATTTTTCACATGAAATTCGGATGAACAGTTCAGAACTCGTTTTCTTGAAAAACTTTCGAAAAAATCAAATTTTCAATCCAAAACACACAGATTTCAACTCAAATCATGATAAAATCATTCCTGAAAAGTTTGGTTCAGCTCTGATACCAATTGTTAATCATAAAATCCCAAACATATCAAGCAATTACTCAAGATTAAGCAATAAAGATCAAGAATTAGAGAGAGAAACTTAGAGAGAGAAAGTATATCTCGTATTCACATGTCTCTGAATTACAAGTATGAGTTGCTCTCTAGAACCGTTGTTACAAGATTACAAGACACATCCTATATATATACTACCTAACTATTACAAAGCCTTAAAGGCTAAGGAAACTAAACAAGCTTTGACTTAGACAATGTTGACTTTTACACCATTGACTTTCCTATTAAATCTTGGATACAATATTTAGACTTAACATTCCAACATCTTCCGAAAAACCTTTTGCTGTTTTTCCATGGCCGTCGTCACCAATTGCATGACGCTGGCCATCATATCAGCTTGAGGGCTAGCTAACTGAACAACGGGACTAGTGGACGCCAAAACCACTCTTGGCCCTAGCTCCACTTCCCCGGTAAGAAATGGTGGCACACGCGAAGGAATGACAGTCGCCGTCCCAACCATGGGATCTCGCTCAGGCGAACTATCGTCACGCAAATCTCCATCGACTAACGGTCGACTGCGCGTATTCACCATCCTAAAAATGGTTGCCACAGAATTACGAGAAGAGTAAGAGACAGATCGAGAGAAAAACACGGAAGAACGTACTATTATAGTACCAAATGTCATAATAACGGTAATTCAGGCACAATCACGTATAAATATTCTCATAATAACATTAGCTAAGTGAGATTATGAACATACAATACATAATGGTTCTTGATACCATCGCCACAACGTTTGATAACTACAATTTCCGTCAACTTTAAGACCAACCCATCTTAGTAGTTCTACCCAATATTCACGAATCAATGCTTAATCTACTCAGTCTAAGTCTAGACATCTTACATTCATGCATAGATCACTTAAACTAGGGCTCTGATACCAACTTGTAACACCCTAAAAACCAGGGTAAATTTAAAACTGCGGAAACAGTAAAATTAAGCATCAACCATAGG
Organism: Arctium minus; assembly: GCA_954870635.1. Lineage (NCBI taxonomy): Eukaryota > Viridiplantae > Streptophyta > Magnoliopsida > Asterales > Asteraceae > Arctium > Arctium minus. Next base: position 1,360,603 of record OX941094.1, on the reverse strand, counting down.
TATAAACCTCCCAAAAAGGGGAACTGTACTTAACCTTTACAAAAATCAGAATACGGATAAGGATCCCAACAACTTCCCAATCTAAACATATACTATCTAGATTACATAAGCTGTTGATCCAGAATCATCAAAAAATGTGGGACTTAACAATGCCTAACAATCCAATACTAAACATCTCAAAAGCCCTCGGGATTAGTCCCGTTTCACTCAAACCCTTGGCAACCTGCCGCTAACGAGAACCTGAATACATATCATTTGATAAAAAGTGTTAGGCTTATAAAGCCTAGTGAGAACATACAGTTTATACAAAATCAGAGATATAAACATTTGCATCCAAACGAAAATCTTTCAAACAAGCATTTCCAAGTTCACCATTGATAGGAACATAATCCATTAAAATAAGGTCATAAACCTTCTTTCCAGAACCTCACAATTTAATGCATATGTAGTTCTTCGTTTTAGTAACCATATAGAACCTCACAATTTAATGCACATGTAGTTCGATATTTGTTAACAGCCAGAACCTCACAATTTAAAGCACATGTAGCTCTATATTTACTTTACTTGGTAACCTCCAAATAATATCAGTCGACTCAAAACCTAAGGATCCACTAGTAATAGTCCAGACTGGTCACAACATCGTTCGTGACCAACCATATATAACATATGGTATACAAAACATTTTATAAACAAAATGCCTTTTCAAGTTCAACTTCTGGTAAGTACGAGAATCATAAAAATGAGTTCATAAACATTCTTTTGCAAGTGGTCCAGACTGGTCCAGAACCCAAAATCATCCAGTGGGTTTCGCGGGTTGTGCCGCGACCTTAAGTCGCGGTGCAACTCGCGTTATTCCAAAAATCTCATATCAAACAGAGGGTTACGTGGGTTGTGCCGCGACCTCTAGTCGCGGTGCAACTCGCGTAGTTCACTGCTTGTCCCCAAAATTCTCAAAATCCAACTCAACTTCAAACCAAACACGGTGCTAACGATAAAAGCTTAATCACAAGAATACCAAAATTACATAACGGAAATTCGGGGTGTTACACAAAGCAAAATCCATACCCTGAGGACGTAAACTTGAATTATGAAACCATAGGGACCTCTTTTAAAGAAATCACTAAACTTTAGGGACTAAAATTGGAGTTTACTCTTATATATATATATATATATATATATATATATATATATATATATGAACCAAACCAGAGACTCACCGTCTTCGGCCCAAAACCTTCGATCAAAGTCCTCCCCCTTCTTCGATCCTCGTCGAGAACGCCATCACCACTTTTCTCTTTCCATCCCCAGCCCTCTCACGACCTCCCTTCTCATAAACCACAACCCCGATGAGAATATTACTCGACACGTGATCGACTTCAAAAAACCCACAGATGCCCACTGTAACACCCTCAAATTTGGAAAGAACAATTAATTTAAAAATTTTCATTAATACCCCAAATATAGATAAAATTTCTTATGACAAGTCCATACTTGAAATACGATTCTAGAATTAACCATCAACAAAAATGAATAGAGTCTTACACAAAGACTAGTTAAAGGTCAGGTGTTACTAAAACCCAAATACAAGTTATTATTCCCAATATAAATGTGGAAGACTTCACCAAGCTATTCACTCTCGTGCATATAACTAGTACTCATCTCTTCATAGTGTCGCTAGTACCATTCCCCAACCGGGACCTGATGAACATGCCGACAAATAAAAAGATTAGGCTAACGCCTAGTGAGTTCAAGAGTTTTCAACGTGAATAAATATATCGTAAAAAGGAAAGAATGCAATTTAAATCATAGTCTTTTAAAATGATTTACTTTAAATATGAAACGCCCGTTTTCCAATAACACACAATTTTAAAGATGAACACCCCAATACAAAACTTTCTTTCATGAAGTGATGCAACCCAAAACTTACCCAAAACATAAATAGAAGTCGAACTCCTAATTTATGAAAACACGGATAAAACTTTATATCTCGAAACACCCAAAACACGGATGGGTACTCAACTCATAAATCATGGATGAAAATCCATATATATAAAACGTCACCGAAAACATGGATACTAAAACTCAATACCCAAAACACACCTTTCGGTGACGGGGGAGACCCGATTCCATATAATGTGGCAAAACACAAAGTAAGTCACATATAATGTTATGGAGCTTCTATCACAGCACCAAGATTATCGAGTTCAACCACCCACGATCTATACCTCGAGCTCCCAATGGTCTAAGAAGGACTCGCCGTTTCTATCACAGCACCAGGTTATCGAGTTCAACCACCCACGATCTATACCTCGAGCTCCCAATGGTCTAAGAATGACTCATCGTTTCTATCACAACACCAAGGTTATCGAGTTCAACCACCCACGATCTATACCTCGAGCTCCCAATGGTCTAAGAAGAATTCACTTGCTATAATTTAAGTGTCATGGGGCACAAGGTTATCACATTCAAACACCCACGGTCTATAGCACGAGTTCCCAATAATTAAGGCCCCATGTCTAGCCATAATGAAAGGACGTCGAGTTCAACCACCAACGATCTATACCTCGAGTCCCCGTTGACCATAACTATTTCCCAGTATCAAAACAGGGATAATGTTCTCATCTAAACCAACTAACTGACTCTTATGCCTATGAATCCAATACATTACATGACTCAAATGAATGGCAACACACTCAAAATATGTAATTTCCTTTAAAATGAAATTAAATGTATCGCAAAACCAAAGCTCCTCATTGAGCCAATTAAAACTGGGCAAATGCCCCCAAGACTCATTTGAGTTACAACCGAGCCAAAACTCCGCAAATCAATTGACTATTGGTCAAAAGTCATAAAAATTCAATAAACATAATTGACCCATCTTTATGCAAACACACGCTCCAAAATGCATGAATAAACTCCAACACAAACTTAGATTGAGACAAGTAATTTTCCAAATGAGTTTATACCCTTTATCCTTTCAAAAACGTCCCATAACACAAAATCGAGTATTTCCCCAAAACACACACTAAAGGTGCATTTATACTCAAAATATCTCATTCCATGAAATGAATCATTAAAATACCAATACTCAAGATTTATTTATCAAAATGCCTAAAATCCCAAATATGGGTGCTTTACAAAGTTTATAAAGTTGAACACTTCAAATAATCAAAACTCATCAAATAACTCAACAGTTGATAATTTCATGTAAAACATATAAACATTTAAAAATTGACATGTGGTATGTACACAGTTTTCTTGAAGGAACTTGAACCCACCTTGCTAGATTTAGGATAAATCTAGATTTTACCCCAACTTGAGCTTCCTTGAAGGAACTTGAATCCACAAACAAATCCTTCCAAAAACCTAGATCCACAAGTTTCCAACCGTAAATATACATATTCAAGTTCTTATAATCATTCCTCTAACATCTTATATCAAAATCTCCATTTTGGCCAAAACCCTAATTTGACCTAACTTTTATCAAAATCTTCCAAACTGAAACTGGAGAAATAAAATACTAGGGAGTCATGAATAGAGAATTTATAACTCATAAAGAAGTTTGGAAATGGAAGGGATGAATTTACCACTTAGGTTTTGGTGAAAACCTAGAAAATCCCAAAAGTCTTGAAGATGGAGGTGATGATGACGAGCTCTTGATATTTGTTTCCAATCCACCACCAAATACTCTTATATATTCTCAAAAATAACAATCTAACCTTGAAAGCTCTCAAAAACGAAACCATAGCAACTTGAATTGCCAAAAACGGAGTAGAAATGAGAGATATATGAAAAAAAATGAAGAATGAGGCTGAAAATCACGACTTTATGCACACTGGTACCTCCATGTGATTATGTCATGCTATAGTGACAATGTTACAATCACGGGCACAATCACTGAGATTGTACCGAGAGTTTTTGGCATTCAGCAATTGTGACATGCTATAGTGACAGTGTCACAATCGCTGGCACTATAGTCGAGCATGTACCGAATACTGTTTTGACTATAACTTATTCATTTTAGCTCCGATTTTGCTCTGGAAAAACCGTTGGTATCGTAATTGAATTACTAATCTAGCAAGACTACAAAGTCTAGAATTTGATCCCAAAATCTCATTTCCTCTATTTCTCTCAAAAGATCGATTTCCTACACTAAATTGAAATAATACATACCAAAAACTACGGGTGTTACACCATTGTCATAAATACGTGGCACATTTGTTGGGACGACCAACCACTTGTAATAGCCGTTGCTATTATCACATATATCACAACTGCATGACACTATAGCCGGGACTACCACACTTTCAGTACCATTAGTGCTATTGTGACAGATGTCACAACCACATGTCACTATAGTCGAGACGACCATACTCTTAGTACCATAGGTGCTATTGTGACAAATGTTACAACCACATGACATTATAGCCATACTCCATATGTGGTTCTTCCTTTATCGATTCACCCAGTTCAACGTTTTTCTTCAATTGGGATAAAAATTCAGGGTGTTACACCCATCCACTTTCATTCCCGGCGACAAAAACCCTTCCCCTTTAGTTCCCGGTGGCAGAAAACCCATCTATTCCCTTGCTTCGATCTGCTTCTGGTTATGTGGTTCATACATTTTGCATAAGTGATCGAAACCTATCTCCATCCATCTGGTTATGTGGTTTACACCTTTTGAAAAAGAGATTGAAACTCACATATGGGATCGATACCTATCTCCATCCATCTTCTCTATTTCATTCTCCTTTACCCATTTTGCAACAGATCTGGGATCGAAACTCACTGCTAGCATCACCGATCTCCCTTATATATTATCCTCCTCGTCGTTGTGGCTATGTGAGGGGTGAAGATGTTGGTAGGTGACAGATGGGGATTGGCGACGGTGAGAAGGGGGAGGGGTGGCGGGGGTTGGACAGGAGGTGGGAGACGATATGTACACACATATATACATACACTATATATATGGGTTGGTTTCCGGTGAGAAGTGTCAAATTTGGTGAGAAGTTATCAACCGTTGGATTAGAAATGGACGAACATCAGAATGAGATGCACCGAGATAAGATGCATCGAGATGGACTGGATCAATTCCCTTTAAAGCCGCAATTTATGAGAGAGTATTTGATTAAAAATGATCAATGACTTAAAAGCATTTTTCACACTTCTCACCAAAAATGATACTTCTCACATGATCTCATGCCCTATATACATATACATATAAAAAATATATTATAATACTAGATATTATACAATATAAAGTAACTGCAAGTTTAGTCCCTATGGTTTATGGTTTTTAGTCAAAAATGAAAAAAATGATGAAGGGGTTAACGAGAGGGAATTTAACGGAGTTAGTCTCAGGAACCCAAACCAAACACTTTTATATACCTCGAAGGTTCTTTTGCAATAAAAAATTTGTAGCACCCAAAAGTGAGAAAATCAACAAACCACAGTTACCAAATTTGCATTTTTCTCTAAATATTAATATATGATTTTAAAAAAATATTTATCTATACTATATTATAAAGCACGGATAAAAAACTCTTAAATACAAATTATTAGGCACAAACTATCATCATTTTATGCAAGATTTTAAAAACCTTTTAATTTACAAGTATCAAAGCACAAAATACATATTACTATGGACAAATTGCATGAAAAGGTAACATACTTTAGTCTGATTCCTGTTTTAGGTAACGTACTTTCAAAACTTCTATTTTGGTACATGAGATGTGAAATCTCAAACTTTTAAGTACCTATTTACATATAAATGCTTATTAGGATTAGTTTTTTTTTTGACATGACATTATTTATTTATTTTTCTAACGCCAACTAAGAATATAAATTCCATGTCACAATTTTTTAAAATGTAAAATTTATATATTTTAGTTAAGAAGAAAATTTCATATATATATTTTTTAAATCTTAAACTTATCACAATTTTCTTAAAAACCAAGAAAATCAAATTAGCATAATTTTTTTTAAAACAATAAAATTTGTAATTCTTTTTCTTTATTAAAAAATGACCATAAAATTTGTAAAACTATTTAGGTGATTGTAATTCTTATAATTCTTTATTAAAAAAATACCATAAAACAAAAATATTACAAGAATTACAATCATCTAAATAGTTTTATAAATTTTATGATCAATTTTTTAATAAAGAAAAAAACTACAAATTTGATTGATTTAAAAAAATTACGTTAATTTGATTTTCTTATTTTTTAAGAAAATTGTGATAAGTTTTTACAATTAAAAAATTATATGAAGTTTTCTTTTTAATTAAAAAATATAAGTTTTATATTTAAAAAAATGATAACATGAAATTTATATTCTTAGTTGGCGTTAGAAAAAATAAATAAATAATGCCATGTCAAAAAAACTTAATCTTAATAAGCATTTATATGTAACCAGATACTTAAAAGTTTGAGATTTCACATATCAGGTACCAAAATAGAAGTTTTGAAAGTACATTACCTAAAACAGGAATCAGACTATAGTACGTTACCTTTTCATGCAATTTGCCCTATTACTACTGGAGGCTTCTAACAACCACTAATTTGGTATGTGGAGGACCTTCCTTTTATAGTAATATAATATATTATTAATAGTGATACATGGAAATGTTTGCATAAATAGAAGACCCTGCACATACTAAATTGGTGGATGTTAGAAGTCTACAGTAGTAATATGTATCTTGTGCTTTGACACTTGTAAATTAAGAGATTTTTAAAATTTTGCATAAAATGATGGTACATTGTGCCTAATAATTTGTATTTAAAAGATTTTTATCCGTGCTTTATAATATAGTATAGATATAGATATAAATTAAATATGTAATTGGTTATTTTTTCTTGATGTCATTAAAATATATAAAATAATCATTGAATTCTAAAAAAATACTTAATTTTTTTATATAAAAAAACATTATATTATTAAGCCTAAATTAAATAAATTTATAAAAAAACATTATCACTTTTTCAAAACCATCCAAAATCGTACTGTAAATCGAAAAAAAATAAAATAAAACATTAAAATCGTGATGTATCTCGCTGCATTGCGTCGTTAGGATTCTAGTTAGGATTCTAGTAACTTTTTAACAAATACGTAACAAATATGATTGTAATGGGCTTTTTAGCCCATTATTCCTTTCATCCCTCCTTTTTACATTTCCCATTTCAAATTCTCTCACACGCTCCCACCTTCTCTCCGCCTCCTCGCCGTCGGCCGTTGATCGGAATCGGAATCCATCGATCCTTCCAACTCAGGTACGTTCTTCCTTTACTCTCCGCCTTTTTACTTACACAATCTCCATAGATTTCTACACATACTTCTGATCCTGATTTTGATTTTGATTTTCAATCTCTTAAATCTCATCAAAACCCTAGACTTACACATGGAGTGGAATCCTCAAACCCTACAGTTTCTATCCCAATGTTTCCTCGACACACTCTCTCCTCAACCAGAACCCCGCCGCCGTGCCGAGAAAAACCTCTCCGACGCCGCCGATTCCCCTAACTACGGCCTTGCCGTTCTCCGTCTCGTCGCCGAACCCTCAGTTGACGAACAGATCCGTCAATGTGCTGCCGTTAACTTCAAGAACCATCTTAAAACTCGGTGGATGCCGTCGTCGGCTTCTCCTATTCCCGATGCTGAAAAGGAACAGATTAAGACTTTAATAGTTCCTCTCATGCTTTCAGCCACGCCTAAAATTCAGGCGCAGCTTAGTGAAGCACTAGCTGTGATTGGGAACCATGATTTTCCTAAGCTTTGGCCGGCTTTGCTTCCTGAACTTAGGTCTAGCCTTGAAACGGCTATCAATGCGAATGATTTTGCTTCTGTTAATGGTATTCTTGCTACTGTTAACTCGTTGTTTAAGAAGTTTCGGTATCAGTTTAAGAGTGATCCTATACTGCTTGATTTGAAATATTGTTTGGATAACTTTGCTGCTCCTTTGCTGGCTACTGTCGAGAGTATTTCGGTGAAAATAAATGCTGCGGCTGGGAATTCCGCAACGCTTCGTCAGCTTATTGAGGCGCAGAGGCTTTGTTGCCGGGTGTTTTATTCGTTGAATTTTTTGGATTTGCCCGAGTTTTTCGAGGATACCGCAGATAAGTGGATGCATGAGTTTAAGAACTATCTCACTGTGAGGTACCCAGTTGTTGAAGATAGTGGTGCAGATGGTCTTTCACTTGTTGATGAACTACGAGCGGCTGTTTGCGAGAATATAAGTCATTACATGGAGAAAGAGGAGGAGCTATTTCAAAAGTACTTGAGTGGGTTTGTGGAAGCTGTGTGGAGTCTTCTTGTAGTTGCGTCGGCGTCACCAAGTCGTGAACGGTTGACGGTGACTGCAATCAAGTTTTTAACGATTGTGAGCACGAGTGTTCATCATGCATTGTTTTCTGGGGATGACATATTGCAGCAGATTACTCAGAGTATTGTTATTCCGAATGTGATGTTGAGGGATGAGGATGAAGAGCTGTTTGAGATGAACTATGTCGAGTTTATAAGGAGAGATATGGAAGGGAGTGACCTTGATACCAGGAGGAGGATTGCTTGTGAACTTCTCAAGGGAATTGCCGGAAATTACAAAGAGAAGATTACTGAAAGGGTTTCGGCGCAGATTCACAATTGCTTGGCATTGTTTGCTGAAAACCCAGCTGCTAATTGGAAATATAAGGATTGTGCCATATACTTGGTTGTCTCTCTTGCCACAAAAAAGGCAGCCGGTGCTTCAATCTCAACTGATCTTGTTGATGTTGAAAATTTCTTCAGATCAGTTATTGTGCCAGAGTTACAGGGCCAGGATGTTAACGCTTTCCCGATGTTGAAGGCAGGTGCATTGAAGTTTTTCACCATGTTCCGGGTCTTGATTCCTAAACCTATTGCCATGGCTCTTCTTGGTGATGTGGTCCGGTTTCTTGGTTCAGATGCTAATGTGGTTCATTCTTATGCTGCCAGTTGTATTGAGAAGCTCTTGCTTGTCAAGGACAATGGAGTACAAGCAAGATATACGTCATTGGACATTGGTCCCATTCTGCCGGTGTTGATGACAAACCTTTTTGGTGCCTTGGAGAAGCCCGAGTCAGAGGAGAATCAGTATATTATGAGGTGTATCATGCGTGTTCTTCAGATTGCTGATATATCTCCTGAGGTAGCATCTCCTTGCATTACGGGGCTGACATCAGTTCTGAACAGGGTTTGTGAGAATCCTAAAAATCCAGTGTTTAACCATTGTCTGTTTGAGGCAGTAGCTACTCTTGTTCGTAGAGCATGTGAAAAGAACCCTTCTCTTGTGCCGGCTTTTGAAACTTGCCTTTTGCCCAGTCTTCAGATGATATTGGCTAAAGAAGTAACGGAGTTCTTTCCTTACGCATTCCAGCTGTTGGCTCAACTTGTGGATTTGAACAAACCTCCTGTTCCTGCACACTACATGCAGATATTTGACATCCTATTGAGACCTGATTTGTGGAAAAAGTCTGCAAATGTCCCGGCCCTCGTACGTTTGCTTCAGTCATTCCTTCAACAGGCACCAAATGAGCTTAATAGGGAAGGGAGATTAAGCCATGTACTTGGGATATTCAACAAACTTGTTTCTTCACCCAGCACAGAAGAGCAGGGATTTTATATTCTTAACCCAGTCATCGAGAATCTTGGTTATGATGTATTGGCAGAATACATGAACCACATCTGGGCTTCCCTATTTACCCGGCTCCAAAATAGTAAAACCCCAAGGCTTGTTAGATGTCTCATTATATTTATGTCTCTCTTTCTGGTCAAGCATGGTCTACAAACTCTTACAGACTCGATAAATTCTGTTCAGGCAAATTTGTTTCACGTAATTTTGGGTCAGTTTTGGATACCGACTCTTAAGACTATAACCGGTTACACAGAGGTTAAGCTGAGTGCAGTTGCATCAACTAAACTCCTTTGTGAATCCCCATCACTGTTGGATCCTGCAGCTGAGGAGCTCTGGGGCAAGTTGCTGGACAGCATTGTCACTTTGCTTTCGCAGCCAGAAGAGGAAAGAGTTGAGGATGAACCCGAAGTTCCAGATTTTGCAGAGGCAACTGGTTATCAAGCCACCTTTGTTCGCCTTCACAATGCTGGTAAGAAAGAGGAGGACCCTTTAAAGGAAATCAAGGATCCGAAACACTTCTCAGTGGCTTTGTTGGCAAATACCTCTACTCAATTCCGTGGGAGATTCCCACCGATTATAACTAGATACCTTTCTCCTGTCAATCAAGCTGCGCTTCTTCAACTATGCAATTCCTACAATCTCTCCATAGCATGAAACAAGAATTCTCAAGGTAATATTTTTATTCTGTGCCATGTGTTGTGGTATTAGTTCTTTTGTTGTTTGTGTTCCGTGATTTTGTGTGTTCAGATGGTACTTTTTTTATATTTATAAAAAAGAAAATAAGATCATTAAAGATTTTAGCATCTTTTGGGTTGTATATGGTCCTTCTTATTCTCTGATGCCTTTTGGCTTGTTGTTTTATTAGTATTTAGTCATGCTGTAACAAGTTCTTGATGTAGTTAAAAGGTCATTAAAATTGTATATGGTCCTTCTGATTCTCTGATGCCTTTTGGCTTGTTGTTTTATTAGTATTTAGTCATGCTGTAATAAGTTCTTGATGTAGTTAAAAGGTCATTAAAATTTGTTGGTATTTATGTTGTGAAGTATTTAATTGGTCAAGATCAACATGCTAACTTGTGTACTTGCAAGCTGCTATTTACTTCCTATTATTTGAACTCATTTTTCTTCATTTTGGGAGTCTGATTTCGTTTATTTTCACATCATGGAAATGAGAGCCATAAGATGAACATGAGAAGGAAATAAAACGAACCGAATGAATGGAACCTAATAGTCATCCTATTTATTTTCAAACGATGAAGTTAACTGCAAACTGTTTGAGGTTTGTGATTAAAACCTACACAAATCCAACAACATTTATACTAGTTGATGAAAAGTGTTATCCAACTTAGATCAAGACATTTTTTGCAATCTTCATCAACCAAAGATAAATATAGCATCGTAAATTACATTGATGGTGTTGATCTTAGCATATTAATTTATCTGTGGTTGTGTTAGAATTGTTGAGATCAATAAGGGAGTTAAAAGGATGGTGTGCACATGATAGGCTCCTTGTGTGGGTTAACTGCGCCTGATAGGACCGACTTTCTTGTTTGTCTTTCTTATTGGTATTACCTACATGTTTAAGTTGCTATGTACATTCGTTTCTACTTGTCCTGATTACATTGTTTGCTTCCACAATATTAAATCATGCACACACTATCGAATTGTTATTCTACATGCTATATTTCTCAATTACTTGTTATATTACAATCTTATTGCCTGCTTGCACATGTCTTTGTTTCGTGCATAACCCGGGGGTTTCATTGAAACAGCCTCTCGATCCTAGTGGCATTTCAGATGTTCTGTTTTCTGATTGAGTGGAAGTTATATGGAAGTAGTTTGATTTACTTAAACAAGATGATGAATGTTTTCCAGGATATCTACAACCCAACGATGTAGGGTTCACCAGTTGAGTCGAGTTGAATTGAGTCGAGTCGAGCCAGCAAAAGGGTGGTAGGTTCGGTCATGGTGGCTTATTTGGCGGTTGGGATTTCATACAGTTTTGAAGTTGGGTGGCATGGAAGATTTGCCCAATTCATGAAGATATGGTAAATCCCCATTTTGGTAAGATGGTGTTTTCTTTTCTTCAAGTGTTGTGTGTGTGTAGCAAATGTGTGTGGTGTCTTTTGAAACAAAGTCATTGAGATATAATTGATACTACTTACTACTAAACTCTTCTTATTTTGAAACATTGAATGAGGAGTTGTGAACAAGAGTCATCTCTACATTTATTTATTCTTGTATTATTTTAGGACCCCGTTCAAATAAAAAGGTTAAATATCGTGAGACGATAAAAAGAATAGGTTAAGAGAAAGTTAATATGGGAATCATTGAAAAAGTTTTAAAAAACCTATTCAAAAAATGCAGAATAAATTATTCTTATGGGTTTATGTATGCCTCTTAAATGTATTTTTTCTATTATTTATGAGTTCACTTATCTTCTCATTATAATTAGCCTTTTTATTTGAACCTCCAACAGTTAATATTATATTCTATTTTTTTTTTCTGAAATAATAAATGGGTTATTTGTATCAATTATTGATACAAATAATATCTAAATACCGAATACGTCTTTATATAAATGAAAGGAAGTGGATAAATTTTACGAAATGAAAGAAAGTTTGGAAAAGGTTAAGAAAAAAACTTGTTTAATACGTAAGAGCATCTTCAATGCAAGGTTTTTTTTTTAAAGGGTATCCTAGGCATAACCTAGACTAATCCCTGACAAGTTTTGACTATTAAAGCGACAACCCTGGATAAACCCCTATCCAGTGGCCACAGGTTGCGTACGCCTGGATTTGAACCTGGGGTGGATGGGATATCCCACCACATCCCCCGCAGGCCTTAACCAGTACGCCACAAACCTTGTGGTTCTAATGCAAGGTTTTTATAAGTAAAATTGAAGTGGCTTGTAGGAACTACAAATGTGGAGAGTTTTTATAAAAACCTTATCTTCTTTAGGTTCTTGTACAATGTTTTTATCTTGAACTTTGTGTGAGATGACATTTTATTTATCTGTGTATAAACTATTTAAAGTAAATATTTGATGTTGAAAAAAGTAAATGAGATCAACAAAAAAGCTCTTATAAGAATTATAATTATGGAATTTTTTTTAAGGTTATAATTTAATGAGTTTAATAGTGTTAAATTTTACCGGTAAACGCTTACTGGGTAAGTGTTTGGTAAACGACCCCTAATTTTATTATCCTAATATTTTTTAAAATAATAAAAACATTTAATTTTTGAATACCTTGAAGAGGGAATGTCGACATTCTTACATTTTGTGAAACTATTTATTGTTCTTTAATTTACTATTAAGTGGTTGTTTGTTTTTTAAAAAAAATCTCTTAATGACTCTTAAGTCTGAATCGTTCAGATCTTTTTACACACCACCTCTTATTAATCATAATTAAAATAAGACTTCAGACTTTAGACCTCTTAAAAAACAAACGACACCTAAGTTTTTCCTGAGTTGTTAACGAAAATTACTCATTTCGTATTAAAATAATTATTTATATTACTATTTTAGTTTGTTATAAGATAAGTGTCTAATTTTAAAAGTAAATATATACTTTTCTATTCTACCCTCAATAATGAGATGGATAAATTTCTCTTTCTATAATTAATGGTAATATTGTCTTTTTGTTAATTAAAAACTATAATAATTACATTTATTTTAGGACAGAGGTAGTATATATTTTGAATGATTTTATAGATTATGTGATTGTACATTTGCTTCTTTTTTAAGCTAAAACCAACTTTTTAGGTTTTTTAGCCAGTGGGCAAGTCTAAGTCTAGCATGTTTATAGGACGAGTAAGGACAAATTATCAAGTCCGTAAAAATGGGTTCGAATTTACTGTATTATACCGATTGAACAAATAAAATAGGTTATGTGCAGTCATATCTGATCCAAACCTGCAAATGATCACCTCTAACTTGCAACAATTGCTGCCATTGCACTAAGTTGTCAAAGAGCCTCGTTTGTAACAGGGCCGGCCCTTGACATTTTGGAGGCCCTGTGCAGAAAGATAAATGTGGCCCTATGATTTTTTTCTAGTTATATGATCTGTTAAAACTTTTATTAGCGAATTCAAAAACAAATTAATAATTAAAGTTCAAAATATACGTGGAATTATAAAATAATATCAAATCAAAATCAAAATGTCCTTTACATTGTTAAATTAATGCTCATAAATCTCCAATTATTAATCTATAAATAAGAATAAAAAGTTAATTAGTAATAAATTAAAAATTATCATATAATAAGTACAACTTACAATATATACACAAATAGTTTAACACCTTAGTATAAGACATAAGTGTTTCTTCGTTTTCTAGTTTGATACTATTATGTATATTTATTTATTAGAATAAAACAAACAACTAAACATTACTATTTAGTGACTTCAAAGTTTTATATGGAGGCATCCTATTTTTTTATAAAATTAATCAATCTTTAATAGTAATTACAAAAACACATTCAACAAGAAGTTTTTATTAAATTGGGGGTTATAAAAAGATAGACTAACATTAAAAATAAAAAGGGTTTCAAAGAACATATTAAAATAATCAACCACAAGGGCTGTGGTGTGATAGTAAAGGCTTGGGGAGTTCATAGCGCTCAACCCGGGTTCGAGCCCCACTAGCAGCACTTGTGGCCACTGAGGATAAACTCAGGGTTGCACGCTTTAGCAGCTGGGTCAAATGCCCTAATTGCCAGGGATTAGTCTGGGTCATAGGCCCAGGATACCCTTTCAAAAAAAAAAAAACATATTAAAATAATCAACAAGGATAAAACAATTTCTAAATTTCATTAAATAAAAAACGAAAGTTATTGAAAAAGAATAAAATTTGGGTCTCTCTTTTTATTGACAAGACAAATCAATAGGAAGGGAACTAGTCTATTCCCAAGTTAAATCCACTTCAGTATTAATTAACACATATAGTTTATTAACACTTCTTGCAAGCCCCTAACTAGGGCCTAATTGTTCAAGTTAACTTAATGGTAATACGGTAAATAAATGAAATCATTAAATGATCTTTTATAGAATGAAATTTGTGCACTAAAAAAACCTAAAAAGAGACATTAAAATTTTATGATAACCGAGACAATAAAAATAAAATAAAGAAAAAAAATGGTCAAAGAAAGTACATAATTTATTCAATGGAGAATAGATAAGTAAAAAAAAATAAAGGAATTGTGAAAAGAATTTTAAAAAACCTTAATTCAATTGGTATTAAAAATATAAATGTTCACCCAGAGACTTGAACACGGGGTTATTAGGTATAGTTTGTAGTGCCTAGGGGTGTGTATCGGTCGGGTCGAGTTGGGTCGGATCCCAAAACTCAAAACCCGATCGGATATCGGGTGATGAGAGTAAACCCCGAAATCCGACCGAAAAAGGGAGTAACCCGGAAATTTTGGATATCCGATATTCTCGGATATTTCGGGTCGGGTTCGGATATTCTCATGCCTTTAATCAGCAGTGAGTGAAACTGTGGAGAAATAATAGCAGCACCGAGAGAGGCAGAGAGTGGGAGCGATGGGCGATGGGAGCGATGGTCGAGAGAGGCAGAAAGTGGTCTGGTCAAGTGGTCCTGGAATCAACAGCGCTGGGGAGTTGGTGTCGTGGGACAGTAGCCGATAGCGATGGCCGGTGGGAGCGGTGGGCGATGGGAGTGATGGGTGATGGGAGCGATGGTCGAGAGAGGTAGAGAGTGGCCTTCTTGAACCAGAGTAGAGAGAGGTAGAGAGTTGTCTTCTTGGGAGGGAGAACGAGAGTAGAGAGAGACAAAGAATGGTTTGGATACCCCAATAAGTTAAATAGAGGTTATCTTCTTTCAGATCAGGTTTACAAATATTAGAAATAGATTGTTTTTTTTTTAAATATGGAGATCGGATATTCGGACGGGTCGGGTGGGTGATTTGGATACCCAACCCGATCCTACTTATCCGAAAATATTCACGGGTATCGGGTATCGGGTTTTCGGGTATTTCGGATGGTGGGTTTTGGGCATAACTTCGGGTTGGGTAGGATCGGGTATTTCGGGTCGGTCGGGTTATGCACACCCCTAGTAGTGCCTTCCCAACTAAGGGGCTGTTTGTTTACCTCTTAATGGTTTAATTAAGAGGCAACCTCTGAATCGCTAAGAGGTAAATCTTGTTTGGCAAAAAAAAATGTTGTCTCTTAATGGTTCCAAAATCCTTTTAATGATTTTGTATCGTGACCCTCCCTTAACCATTAAGAGCGCTAATTTCATTATGAACAAATAGCAAACAACCATATTTTATTTTACACTATATCATAAAATCTCTTAATCAATTAGACCACTTAATCGTTCTGCACTAAACCATTCAGCAACTGCCAAACAGCCCCTAAGGTACAAGGCATTTTATGTAAAGTAATGGATTATTTTAACTTATATAATATTTACCTTAACATAAAAAATAAAAAAAAATTCCGAGGCCTTTGACGATCGGAGGCCCCGTGCGGTGGCACCACCAGCACGGCCCCAGGGCCGCCCCTGGTTTGTAAACACCAAAAGGTCAATGAAGTACTACGAGCATCTCTAACAGATCCTCTAAACCTTTCTTCAAAATGGATAAAGTAGGTAAGAGAGTGTAAAATTCTCCAAATTTGGAGAACTCCCTAAAAACGATTATAATGAGATAAAAGTAATTTTTAATATATTCCCGCCATTAAACAAACTTTGAACTAAATTTTTATAGAGAGAAATAATATTTTATTACATGAGTCAGTTGGATGCCTAAAACGGAGTCCCATAGCAAAAGTTATGACATTTAAACACGACACCCATTTTTGGCCGATACACCAAAGGGGGTACCCTTTCGGTTTTCTCATCCGGACTGACGTTGTCGGATTTCCATGAAAATTTACAGGGTCCGTCTACAATGTAAATTAGATGGTTTGCACAATAAAAAACTTAAAAAAACCCGCTCACGTAACATAAATTGGCGGAAACACGCATTAGCGAAACCGAACGAACGTACGTCGTGCATTTTTTTGAAACCCAATCAAATCAACGTGTATTGCTGGAAAACGACATACCCATGGTGTGCTGCTCGTTTTGAGGTTCATTTTGACTGACCATGAGCCTAAAACGGAGTCCCGTAGAAAAAAGTTATGAACATTTAAGCACGACACCCATTTTTGGCCGATACACCAAAGGGGGTACCCTTTCGGTTTTCTCGTCCAGACCGACCTTGTAGGATTTCCATGAAAATTTACAGGATCCCTCTACAATGTAAATGAGATTTTTTTGACAATAAAGAACTTTAAAAAACCCGCTCTCGTGCCGGATTTTCCAGAGACACACATTGGACAAATCAAACGAACGTACGCTGTGCATTTTCTTGAAACCCACTTAAATCAAGGTGTATTGCCAGAAAACAACATACCCATGGCATGCTGCTCGTTTGAAGGTTCATTTTGACTGGTGATGTGACTATAACGGAGTCCTGTAGCAAAAGTTATGGGCATTTAAGCACGACACCAATTTTTGGCCGATACACCAAAGGGGGTACCCTTTCGGTTTTCTCGTCCAGACCTACCTTGTCGGATTTCCATGAAAATTTACAGAGTCCCTCTACAATGTAAATGAGATGGGTTTGACAATAAAAAAACTTTAAAAAACCCACTCTCGTGTCGGAATTGTCGGAGACACGAATTGGCCAAACCAAACGAACGTGTCATGCAATTTACCGAAACACATTCAAATCAAGGTGTATTGACAAAAAAATGACATACCCATGGCGTGATATTGTTCCAAAGTTTTTTTTTATCGGTATTGGGCAAAAACGGTGTCTCGTAGCAAAAGTAATGAACGTTTAATCGCGACACTCATTTTTGGCCCATACACCAAGGGGGTACCCTTTGGGTTTCTCGTCCGGACCAAACTTGCCGGATTTTCATGTAAATTGTAACACCCGGATTTTTGCTTAGTAAGTTCTCGATCATCTCCAGCCATCTCTTCACCTTCCGTCTATCTTTTAGGGTGAATTATGTTGTTCTTTCGAGCCTTAAATCGACCCATGTGAGAATCACGAGTTTTTGGACTTTTTGGACTTCGGTACACTTGGTGCGATTGTGCCACGCGATAGTGACAGTGTTACTATCGCCAGGGCACTATCGCGGGGAGGGTTTTAGCCGCGGTACATTCCGCGCGATTGTGCCACGCGATAATGACAATGTCACTATCGCCAGACACTGTCGCGTGCGGGGTCTGACCGAGTTAAAATCTGATTTTCAGCCTCATTTCTCATTCTAACTCAATCTTTCCTTTTGTCATTCCCTCCCAACTTCTTCCTTTCATAGAAACCGAACCTAGGGTTCATCTACTCCTCAATCGCACCATTTATTGCTAGAAGTTGGGTGTTTCCTCCAAGGTTTCGGTTTGGAAGTTTCACCACCATCTCCATCTTCATCCTCTTCATCAATTTCTAGGGTTTTTACCCAACCCTTTTCTTTGTTCTTGAAGTTTGGGAGTGCGTAGTTCATCTTGGTGATCTAAAGGTATTTCGGTTGGTGGATTGGAGTTATGGTTAAGGTAACCTCTTGTTCTCTTCATTTATGGAAATTAGGGTTTTTGGTTGTATGTTGAAATCTTGTGTAAAATACTTGGGGAACAATTCTAGGGGTTGAATATGATTATTTACGGTTGAAAATGTCTGGATCTAGGTTTTTGGAAGCTTGGGTTGAAGAGTTGGAATGGATGTCTTCGGAAAGCTTTGGGTGAGACCTATGCTTTGGAGGCCAATGGTTGTGGATTGAAACCTAGGTTTAACTTAACCTAGCAAGGTGAGTTCAAGTTGATTTGTGAAAACGGTGTACATGCCAAAATGGTTATTTTAAAGTGTTTTGCATCTTACATGAAATTGTTAACTGCTGATCAGTTTGGTTGTTTTGAAAGTGTTTAACTTTATAAACTTATACAGTTAACATTCTTGTGATTTTTGGGTATTTTGATAAATGAGTCATAAATGTGTGTACTTGGTAACTTATTGCATACATGAGATTATTTGGTTAAAAGGCATTTTAGTGTTTTTGGGTAAAAGGTTTAATTCCGTGTTATGGGTCGTTTTGAAGAAGTAAATGGCATGAAATCATTGGAAAGTAAATTGCTTCAGTTTAAACTGCATTGAAGTCTGCACATGAATTTTGGGACTGTGTCTGGATGAAGTGAGTCAATTGCGTACTCTTTTGGAAAGCGTTAATCATTGGTCAAAAAGAGGTTTTGAGTATTTTGGCTCGATGTCGTGTTAAAGGAGTTTTGAGGACACTTGTCCGGTTTATATGGCTCAATGTAGAGTCCAGTTATGACGTACGTACTAATGTGCCGTGTTGCGTATTGAGATTGGTTACGGGCTCGAGTGCGTTGGTCATTCATGTGTAGTCCGGTAAGGTTAGACTGTGTTGCATTGGATCCATAGGCACGTAAGTCAGTCTGTTTTGGATGGTCAACTGGGTATTGCGGGGTTGAACTCCGGTACCCATGTTTATGACCGGAAATTTACAAGCGATCGCTAGGAGGGTTGAGTCTGTTAGTGCTGCCGGGGGAGTAGGCGCTAGGACCTCCGCCGCTTGAAGTAATGCCTGGGAGGTAGTATTTAAGTGTGCCGGGCCTTCGGGATGGAGTTCTTCGGAATGATCCATCAAGGTCAACTGACTTGGGGTGACGCTTGATAAAGAAGTCGTAGGGACACCGGGCTGGGATGTCGGGAGGTGTCATGCGATTAACGTTGCTTGGGTGGCATACTTTTGTGTTTCCTCCACTCTCAACGGATACGGGTCTCCCCCGTTGTCGGCTAACAGTATTTTAAATATAAGGACGTCTTATATTATTGTCATTGGTTCTTTACGGTCGTGTGAGTATTGGACCTAGTGTCCATGTTTTCGGACGTACGGTATATGTGGTTTTGATAACGATTCATGGGTCAAATAATTTCCCCACCCGTGCAAGGGTGTTTTCGGACATAACGTTTTATCCACATATCATAAATGGAAGTCATTTCATACTCATGTTTCGAGCTAGCCTACATTACTTCAAGTTATACATCATGTTTGAAATGAAGTGTCCATCTTTGAAAGTGCATAACATTGGATCTGAGTTATTTTATACGTTTTAAAGTACATCAATTGAACGGTCATGATTCCAAGCGAGGTCCATTCTTTTAATGATATATTTTCTCATGTAAAACTCTTGAACTCACTAGGCGTTAAGCCTAACCTTTTTATTTGTCGGCATGTGCATCAGGTGCCAGTTGGGGGTTTGGTTCTAGCAGCTATGAAGAATTGAACCTTAGCATTGTGCATATGTAAGTAGTTGGTAAAGTCTTCCGCAGTTTGAAGATAGTGACTGTATCGGGTTTTAGTAGCACCCGTCTTTATTATAGTCTGTATGTATGGAATAGAATGTGTGTATCGAGGTTAGATCTTAAATTATGTTTGTAGATGAATGAAATGTCGATGTATTTAGAAAATTTAAATTTGTTGCTATTTTCAGATTTGAGGGTGTTACATAAATATACAGGGTCCCTCTATAATGTAAATGAGACAGTTTTCACAGTAAATAACTTGAAAAAACCCACTCTCGTGCCGGAAGTTGTTGGAGACACGCATTGGCCAAACCGAACGAACGTATGTCATGTAATTTCTTGACACCCACTCAAATCAACGTGTATTGTTAGAAAACGACATACCTATGGCGTGTTGCTCATTTCAAGGTTCAATTTGACTAGTCATGTGCCTAAAACGGAGTCCCGTAGCAAAAGTTAAGGCATTTAAACACGACACCCATTTTTGGTCGATACACCAAAGGTGGTACCCTTTTTGTTTTCTCGTCCGGACCAACTTTGTAGGATTTCCATGAAAATTTACAGGGTACGTATACAATGTAAATTACATGGTTTTCACAACAAAGAGCTTGAAAAAACCCTTTCACGTAAAAGAAATTACCGGAGACACGCATTGGCGAAACCGAACCAACGTATGTCATGCAATTTCTTGAAACCCACTCAAATCAACATGTATTGAGAGAAAACGACATACCCATGGCGTGCTGCTCATTTCAAGGTTCATTTTGACTGGTCACATGCCTAGAACGGATTCCTGTAGCAAAAGTTATGGCATTTAAAAACGACACCCATTTTTGGCTGATACGCCAAAGGGGTACCCTTTCGGTTTTCTCGTCCAGACCGACCTAGTCAGATTTTCATGAAAATTTACAGGGTCCGTCTACAATGTAAATTAGATGGTTTACACTATAAAGAACTTGAAAAAACCCCACTCATGTCAAATTTCCGTAGACACGCATTGGCGAAACCGAACGAATGTACGTCGTGCATTTTCTTGAAACCTACTCAAATCAAGCTGTATTTCCAGAAAAATACATAACCATGGCATGATGCTCGTTTGAAGGTTCATTTTGACTGGTCATGTGCCTAAAACAGGCTCCTGTAGCAAAAGTTATGTGCATTTAAGCACGACACCCATTTTTAGCCGATACACCAAACGGGGTACCATTTCGGTTTTCTCGTCCAGACCGACCTTGTCAGATTTCCATGAAAATTTACAGAGTACCTATAAATTGTAAATGAGACGGTTTTGAAAATAAATAACTTTAAAAAACTTGCTCTCGTGCCGTAATTGCCGGAGACACGCATTGGCGAAACCGAACGAACGTACGTCGTGAATTTTCTTGAAACCCACTCAAATCAAGATGTATTGCCAGAAAACAACATACCCATGGTGTGATGCTCGTTTTAAGGTTCATTTTGACTGGTCATGTGCCTAAAACGGAGTCACGTAGCAAAAGTTTTGGGAATTTAAGCACGACACCCATTTTTGGCCGATACACCAAAGGTGGTACCCTTTCGGTTTTCTCGTCCGGACCAACCTTGTAGGATTTCCATGAAAATTTATAGGGTCCGTATACAATGTAAATTACACGGTTTTCACTATAAAGAACCTGAAAAAATCCGCTCACATAATAGAAATTTCCGGAGACACGCATTGGTGAAACCGGACCAACGTATGTCGTGCAATTTCTTGAAACCCGTTCAAATCAACGTGTATTGCGAGAAAACGACATACCCATGACGTGCTGCTCATTTCAAGGTTCATTTTGACTAGTCATGTGCCTAAAACGGAGTCCCGTAACAAAAGTTATGGCATTTAAACACGACACCCATTTTTGGCTGATACACCAAATGGGGTACCTTTTCGGTTTTCTCGTCCGGACTGACGTTGTCGGATTTCCATGAAAATTTATAGGGTCTGTCTACACTGTAAATTAGTTGTTTTTCACAATAAAGAACTTGAAAAAACCCACTCACGTATTAGAAATTGCCGGAGACACGTAATGGCGAAACCGAACGAAATTACGTCGTGCATTTTCTTGAAACCCACTCAAATCATGGTTTATTGCCAAAAAACGACATACCCATGGCATGCTGCTCATTTTACGGTTCATTTTGATTGGTCATGTGCCTAAAATGGAGTCCCGTAGCAAAAGTTATGGATATTTAATCACGACACCCATTTTTGGCTGATACGCCAAAGGGGTACCCTTTCAGTTTTCTCGTCCGGACCGACCTTCTCAGATTTCCATGAAAAGTTACAGGGTATGTATACAATGTAAATTAGATGGTTTTCACAATAAAGAATTTTAAAAAACCCGCTCACGTAACAGAAATTGCCGGAGACACGCATTGGCGAAACCGAACGAATGTACGTCTTGCATTTTCTTGAAACCCAGTCAAATCAATCTGTATTGCCAGAAAAAGACTTACCCATGGTGTGCTTCTCGTTTTAAGGTATATTTTGACTGGTCATGTGCCTAAAACAGAGTCTCGTAGCAAAAATTATGGAATTTAAACATGACACCCATTTTTGGCCGATACACCAAAGGGTGTACCCTTTCAGTTTTCTCGTCCGGACCGACCTTGTCGGATTTCCATGAAAATTTACAGGGTCCATCTACAATGTAAATTAAATGGTTTTCGCAATAAGTAATTTGAAAAAAAACCTCGCACGTAAAGGAAATTGCTAGAGCCACGCATTGGACAAACCGAACGGACATATGTCGTGCATTTTCTTCAAACCCACTTAAATCAAGGTGTATTGCCAGATAAAGACATGTGCATGGCGTTCTTCTCGTTTGAAGGTTCATTTTGACTGGTCATGTGCCTAAAACGAAGTCCCGTAGCAAAAGTTATGGGCAATTAAGCACGCCACCTATTTTTAGTTGATACACCGAAGGGGGCACCCTTTCGGTTTTCTCGTCCGGACCGACCTTATCAGATTTCCATGATAATTTATAGGATCCCTATAAATTTTAAATGAGATGGTTTTGATGATAAATAACTTTAACAACCTGCTCTCGTGCCGGGATTGCCGTAGACACGAAATGGACAAACCAAACGAACGTACGTCGTGCATTTTCTTGAAACCCACTCAAATCAAGATATATTGCCAAAAAACGACATACCCATGGCATACTGCTCGAATTAAGGTTTATTTTGATTGGTCGTGTGACTTAAACGGAATCCCGTAACAAAATTTATGGCATTTAAACACAACACCCATTTTTGGCTGATACACCAAAGGGTACCCTTTCGGTTTTCTAGTCTGGACTGACCTTGTCGGATTTCCATCAAAATTTACAAGGTCCGTCTACAATGGAAATTATATGGTTTTCACAATAAAGAATTTGAAAAAACCCGCTTAGGTATTAGAAATTGCCGGAGACACGCATTGGCGAAACCAAACGAACGTACGCCGTGCATTTTCTTGAAACCCACTCAAATCAAGGTGTATTTCTAAAAAAAGACATACCCATGGTGTACTGCTCATTTTATGGTTCATTTTGACTGGTCATGTGCCTAAAACGGAGTCTCGTTGCAAAAGTTATGGACATTTAAGCAGGACACCCATTTTTGGTCGTTACACCAAATGGGGTACATTTTCGGTTTTCTCGTCCGGACCGACCTTGTCGGATTTCTATGAAATTTTATAGAGTCGGTCTATAATTTAAATTATATTGTTTTAACTATAAAAAACTTGAAAAAACTTGAAAAAACTTGAAAAAACCCGCTCATGTAACAGAAATTGCCGAAGATACGCATTGGCGAAACCGAACGAACGTACGTCGAGCATTTTCTTGAAACCCACTCTAATCAAGCTATATTTCCAGAAAAAGACTTACCCATGGTGTCCTTCTCGTTTTACGGTTCATTTTTAATGGTAATGTATCTAAAACGGAGTCTCGTAGAAAAATTTATGACATTTAAACATGACACCCATTTTTGGCCGATACACCAAAGGGGGTACCCTTTCGGTTTTCTCGTCCGAACCAACCTTGTCGGATTTCCATGAAAATTTATAGGGTCTGTCTACAATGTAAATTAGATTGTTTTCGCAATAAATAACTTGAAAAAAACCCTCTCACGTAAAAGAAATTTCCATAGCCACGCAATGGACAAACCGAACGGACGTATGTCGTGCATTTTCTTGAAAACCACTCAAATCAAGGTGTATTGCCAGAAAACGATTAACCCATGGCATGCTGCTTGTTTTAAGGTTCATTTTGATTGGTCATGTGCCTAAAATGGAGTATCGTAGCAAAAGTTATGGTATTTAAACACGACACCCATTTTTGGTTGATACGCCAAAGGGGGTACCCTTTCGGTTTTCTCGTCCGGACCGACCTTGTCGGATTTCCATGAAAATTTACGAGGTACGTCTACACTATAAATTAGATGGTTTTCACAATAAAGAACTTGAAAAAACCCGCTTACGTAACAGAAATTTCCGGAGATACGCATTGGCGAAACCAAACGAACGTATGTCAGATTTTTTTTGAAACTCACTCAAATCAAGCTCTGTTGCCAGAAAATGACTTACCCATGGTGTGCTTCTCGTTTCAAGGTTCATTTTGACTGGTCATGTGCCTAAAATGGAGTTTCGTAGAAAAATTTATGGCATTAAAACATGACACCCATTTTTGGCCGATACGCCTTAGGGGGTACCCTTTCGGTTTTCTCCTCCGGACCGACCTTGTCGGATTTCCATGAAAATTTATAGGGTCCGTATACAATGTAAGTTAGATGGTTTTCACAATAAAGAGCTTGAAAAAACCTGCTCACGTATTAGAAATTGCCGGAGACACGCATTGGCGAAACCGAACGAACGTACGTCGTGCATTTTCTTGAAACCCACTCAAATCAAGGTGTATTTCCAGAAAACGACAAACCCATAATGTGCTGCTCATTTTACGATTCATTTTGATTGGTTATGTGTGCGTAAAACGGAGTACCGTAGCAAAAGTTATGGGCATTTAAGCACGACACACTTTTTTGGTCGAAACACCAAATTGGGTACACTTTTGGTTTTCTTGTCCGGACCGACCTTGTCGGATTTCAATGAGATTTTATAGATTCCATCTAAAATGTAAACTACATGGTTTTCACTATAAAGAACTTGAAAAAACCCGCTCATACAACATTATTTTCCGGATACACGCATTAGCGAAACCGAACGAACGTACGTCTTGCATTTTCTTGAAACCCACTCAAATTAAGTTGTATTTCCAGAAAATGACTAACCCATGGAGTGTTGCTCGTCTTAAGATTCATTTTGACTGGTCATGTGCCTTAAACGAAGTCTCGTAGCAAAAGTTATGGCATTTAAACGCGACACCCATTTTTGGTTGATATGCCAAAGGGGGTACCCTTTCGGTTTTCTCTGTAACACCCTAAAAATAGGGATAACAAAAATCCGAAAACGGACATGAGGTATACTAAAAATTGCCAAAGCAAGAGCCTCCCTAAAATGGGGAAAATGTACAAACATGTTTAAATACAATCGTAATTAAACGGACAATAATTAACAACCAACTAATCTAATTTCCATAACTAGAAAAGAGATTACAAACGGGGTGTCATTTATAAACCCAAAGGTTCTCCTACCAAAAGTAAGTCTAACTGCAATATTCTCATATCTCTCACCCAAGCACTATGCCCGCTTAGAACCGGTGCCGCTAAAACCTGAGATACACATCGACACCAAACAAGTGTTAGGCCAAAAAGCCTAGTGAGTTGAACAATAATAAGCATGCATGAACAGTTACAATTCTTATCAGCAGTTAACCAGTTTTCAACATGTATGGAGTCAACGGGGGAGACCCATAGCACCAATCAATTCCACTCCAAAGAGTCGATGCACCTTGATGCCCTTAACAAGGAACACCCCAAAGGCCCGACACACCCGAAGATCAGACCGTAAAGGAAACTTTCCGAGTGGCGGAGATCTACTGGGCATATACCATCACGGTGGCGCCCCGAGACTACATCCTCCTAGTGAATTTGCCTTGGTTCGTCCAACATAATGCATTTAGGAGGTCCTTAGGTATATTTCAACCAAATATAATCCGGTACCAACCGCGGGTACAATAACACCCTCCTAATAGCATGTGTTCAGCATATGACTTAAATATCCACATAAACACGTTGTAGATACAATATCACCTTTTGAGTATTCCAAATGGAAATCCTCAACATATACCAAACATGTATTCATTAAACATGTCAAATACCCATAGTGAGCACACATATTGAAAACCCCAAATAATTCCACAAAATAGGATAAATCATAGGATGATACTTCTATATCATATTTCTCACATAATCTCATGTAAATACCATCAATTACTAAAACCCGTAAAGATGAACAATTTGAGCAATTATGTGATAATAACAACAATTAAGCAAATATGATGTGTATCCAGTTTTGACAAAAGTTTAGTAAACTCACCTTGCTAGATTTAGACTAAATCTAGATTTTACCCACTTAGAGCTTTCCTTGAAGAAACTTGGTTCTTCAAACCAAATCTTCCAAAACCTAGTTCCACAAGGTTCCAACCATAAATAATCATAATCAACCACAAAGAATCATTTCCCAAACCATATACATGAATACCTCAACTAATACCGAAACCCTAACTTCCAATACCAAAGAGAATAGAAGATTACCTTAACCCAAGCTTGAATTCACCAACCAAAAAACTTCTAGTTCACCAAAATGATTACAATAGACTTCCAATATCTTTCCACCACCAAATACTCTAGTATAATTCAATAGACTTCCAATATCTTTCCATATCCTTGAAAAGCTCTCAAAAACGAAACCGTAGCAACTTGAATCACCCAAATCGGGGTTGTGATGAAGAAGATATGAAGAAATGAAGTTTGGGGCTGAAAATCGCGATTTTAACACCCTGAAACACCCAGGCGATTGTGCCAGGCTATAGTGACAATGTCACAATCGCCGGGCACAATATCTGAGATTTTACCGAGAGTTTTCGGGCTCTGGCGACCATGACAGGCGATTGTGACACTGTCACAATCGCCGGACATTATAGCCTAGCACGTACCGAAACTGTTTTGGCCATAACTTCTTCGTTAAAGCTCCGTTTTCGCTCCGGAAAGAACCGTTGGTCACGTAATTGAATCCTTTATCCATCAAGACTATAAAACCAAGGATTCAAACCCAAAATCAAATATCTTATTTTTCTTTAATATGTCGGTTTCTGTATAAACTTGAAAAGATACCTTTCGAAAGTCGGGGTGTTACAATACTCCCAACCTTAAAAGAGATTTCGTCCTCGAAATCTAGCACCAACCAATCACCCAAAATCGCCCTTGGCGAGGTAAAATTATTCCCTATCCAAAAGGAATACCTTCACCAAACCTTACCTCATATACGAACCCGATTACATCCCCGTTGAGGTTATCGCCGCGTTCCTTGTAACGAACCATCGCCAACTCATCCTCAACTTTACATATAACTCACCCAAAGCGGGATAAACGTTAAGTTTTGGATTAATCACATTCTTAACATTAAATCTCAGTTGTCTCCCAACCTTAGATTTCTCGTATCACCTCAAGAGTAACTTACGACCTTATTCAATCATTTCCACCAAGAATACTCCAAAGCAAACATTTCCCTTAATTACTTCTAAGTACGACGCATCAAGGTCTCTTCAATAATCGATTTGTACTTAAAGTCTACCTCGACATTCTCACCAAATGTCTCCAATAAACATTACCACGAAACTCCAACCATGCACTCAAGCATCGATTTCCAAATCAGCGAAAGTCCTGTCAATTATCAAAATACCAATGATTGATTTCTTAATTATCAACATCTAATTTCCTTAAGTTTACCACTCGTCCTAAAGACGCACCAGATCTAACAGAAATACATTGAAGCACACCAACCATCATTGTCCTCAAAATCACGCGCCAACACCTAACCTCGAGATGGCCATTCTGCAACGTGAGTATACTACCAAATATTTCATTCCCGACTAACAATGTCGATTCAAAGTTGACACCTACTCTTGGAAGTAGTCACCCAAATCCAGCATCCTTACCAGTCAACCATTACATCATCATTATCCACGAATAATCAACAATATAGTACACCACCGACACATAGCACACCGTCGTACCAAATTCCCACAATTCCAACACCAACCATACCCAAACAACCGAACACAATATTAATCCGTAGGTTTAACGAAGCATAAAGATTGTCACTTAACTAACTGGGAGAAAGCACATGTCTAATACCTCAATACTCCGAGGACTCTTTTATTCCTTAATATCGAATTCTAACACGAGGGGGCTTACACCTATAGCCCAATGAGTTCAAAGTTTTTCACACTACTATGCCAATTTGAAGTTTATAAAACTCTAAAATACATAAGTTTTATAACAATTAAACGTGCGGTGAAAATACACTATCGTGCATTCGATAGGTTTCGAAATTGATCACCAATGCCACACATATAAAACCATTTTCAAACGAACTACCAGGGTCCTAGTATGCATCAATTTATGCTATGCATATGAAAAATAACTTTCCGTCCTATAACATGTGCAATAAAAATTTGTAAAACCCAAGACAACATGCTCATGGTATCGAACTCTTAAAGTTTTCTCTCTTTTAGTCACAATGCGGCATGAAATAAGATTTCAATATAAAACGTTCTTTCATAAACTTAGATTTAACCCAAAACTTGTTCAAAATGAGAATAGAGAGAGAACTCCCAATCTTTATAAAACGCGGGTAAAAGGTTATATCTCGAAATACCCAACACGATGGAACATGATACACAACTCATAAAACATAGATAAAATCTATATAAATAAAAATTTGCCGTGAACACGGACATTCGACTCAAACTCACACGACCGTAAAATGAATGAAATTAAACACCGACACGTGGAAATGACGCATTCTATTCAAACCTTAATATACGTGGGGAAAACCCAATATTAAAGCCATCATTTATCATCGACCACATAAAAACCAAAGTTGGTAAAATACGACATTAACATTTACAATACCACGGGTCTACGACGGAGAGATCCGTATACAATGAGAATAGAGAAACACGCAAGTAGGTCGCCCATACAACTCCCTCACCTGTCATCTAAACGTTTCCATCTTGGGTGGCGAGAACACGTGAATGGGGCCACCCATGATGTTATTGGATTTCGCCACACATACCGGTCCTAGTTCCCATGCTATACCAGACATCACAATCCTCAGACCTATTATTGCCCCTTGCCATACTCCGTCGAGTTCCACTCCAGGGTCTTACGAACATGGGTGCCTATCCAATCTAAACGAGTTTCAACTCAGCGGCTCGAGCCACCTATTGCCTACTCGCTAGCATACCCAAGTGGTCACCACAGTAACCAAAAAACTTAGGCTTTCCAAAACAGACAGACTTACGTGCCTATGGATCCATTACGACACTGTCTAACATTACATGACTCCAAATGAATGACCAAAGCACTCAAAGCATGTACTCACCAATGACACGAATTAAGCGTCATCATACTCAAAACCCACGACGGTTATAAATCCGGACAAATGTCCACACGACTCATTTAGTCAAAACCGAGCCAAAGGCCCAACACTTTACATAAATACCCAAATAAAAACCGATATAAATATTGGAACCCGTTTTACCGTCTAATATGCAAACACGACCAAAAGTATAAATAATTAAAATCTCATCGTTGGTTGAGACAAACCATTTTCCCAAATGAACTCATACTCTTATGTTTTCAAAATTCCTCATAACACAATAATATGTGTTTTCTGAAAAAGGTTTATAAGATCAAATACACAAAATGACACTTACGTCAATTGAACTCCAATTATATATGTAAAATCATCAAGTACACATTTCAATATGATTTATTTACCGAAATACCCAAAGATTCCAAAATAACCAAAACTTCTCATTGGTTGCAACAAAATGTTTTCCAAATGAACTATTTCTCTTCATGTTTCCAAAACGACTCCTAGTTCAAGGACATGCATTTCCAACGGTTTATAAAATCATATGCACCAAATGGACAATTAAATATCCAAAATATAGTGGCCGACAACGAGGGTACCCCTATCCGTTGAGAGCGGAAGAGCACGAAGTATGCCACTCCTACAACGTTCATCGTATGACACCTAACGACATGAAATCCCAAGTGTCCCTACGAATCCTTGACAAGTTTCACCCAAATAATGAAATGCCTTTACACAACGTTTTTGAAGACACATACCTCAAAGACGCGATTAACTCGAAACTCAACATTTATTGGGGCCAAAGAGTTTCAAAAGGGTTTATAAATGCAAATACGCCTAAAATGCATATAACGTAAAATAGACTTCATTTGTACAAAATCATCAAAGATGCATAAATCATAAAAATAGAGTTTACTTGTACAAAACCACCAAGAACACGTAAATCATATTATTTAGTTGTTGAACTATTCAAAACTTAATCTGGGCATTTTAGGAGGTTAAAACAACCCGAGTTTACCCAATATGAAGACTAAACAAAATACTCACACTTTGACAAATAACCAAGTAAAATATATTTTTACTTCAAAATACACCTTTTGGCATGTACATAGTTTTCACAAAACATCTTGAACTCATGCTCCTCGATTTCTCTAGTTAAACTATCGTCATCCAAATGTTCAATGTCTTAAGGCAAAGACCACGGACTTCATAGGTTCACCTCACAATTTCTCCTTGAATACATCGACTCAAAAGTCTATGGTTCTAATCCAACCAATTAATCCGACTCGAAACCGTTCACTTAATGCAATCACCATACTTATCGTTACTCCAAGTAACGAATAATAAAATTGTCAACTTTTTTCCAATAGTTACCCATTCAGAAACTTCCTTATTACTCCAACGGCCGACATACCAATGCAGTTCATACAAGCACGAGGATGAATAAGGAGGAGATTAACAGAATTAGACACGAAGGAAACGTACTACTACGTCTACCAAATATCATAACATTAGTAAACCAAGCACAAGAGAACGTACTACTACATTACCAATTTGTCACAGTAACGGCACTTCAAGCACCATCACGTATAAATATCCTCATAATAACATTAGCTAGGTGAGATTATGAACATATAATACATAAAGGTTCTCATTACCATGGCCACAACGCTTGATAACCATAGTTTCCGTCGACTCTAAGACTAACCCATCTTAGAAATTCTACCCATCTCACAAATCATTGCCTAACGTACTCAGTCTAAGTCTAGACATCTTACAATCATGCCTAGTTCACTTAAACTAGAGCTCTGATACCAACTTGTAACACCCTAAAAATATGGATAACAAAAATCCGAAAAACGGACATGAGGTATACTAAAAATTGCCAAAGCAAGAGCCTCCCTAAAATGGGGAAAATATACAAACATGTTTAAATACAACCGTAATTAAACGGACAATAATTAACAACCAACTAATCTAATTTCCATAACTAGAAAAGAGATTACAAACGGGGTGTCATTTATAAACCCAAAGGTTCTCCTACCAAAAGTAAGTTCAATTGCAATATTCTCATATCTCCCACCCAAGCACTATGCCCGCTTAGAACCGGTGCCGCTAAAACCTGAGATACACATCGACACCAAACAAGTGTTAGGACAAAAAGCCTAGTGAGTTGAACAATAATAAGCATGCATGAACAGTTACAATTCTTATCAGCAGTTAACCAGTTTTCAACATGTATGGAGTCAACGGGGGAGACCCATAGCACCAATCAATTCCACTCCAAATAGTCGATGCACCTTGATGCCCTTAACAAGGAACACCCCAAAGTCCCGACACACCCGAAGATCAGACCGTGAAGGAAACTTTCCGAGTGGCGGAGATCTACTGGGCACATACCATCACGGTGGCGCCCCGAGACTACATCCTCCTAGTGAATTTGCCTTGGTTCGTCCAACATAATGCATTTAGGAGGTCCTTAGGTATATTTCAACCAAATATAATCCGGTACCAACCGCGGGTACAATAACACCCTCCTAATAGCATGTGTTCAGCATAGGACTTAAATATCCACATAAACACGTTGTAGATACAATATCACCTTTTGAGTATTCCAAATGGAAATCCTCAACATATACCAAACATGTATTCATTAAACATGTCAAATACCCATAGTGAGCACACATATTGAAAACCCCAAATAATTCCACAAAATAGGATAAATCATAGGATGATACTTCTATATCATATTTCTCACATAATCTCATGTAAATACCATCAATTACTAAAACCCGTAAAGATGAACAATTTGAGCAATTATGTGATAATAACAACAATTAAGCAAATATGATGTGTATCCAGTTTTGACAAAAGTTTAGTAAACTCACCTTGCTAGATTTAGACTAAATCTAGATTTTACCCACTTAGAGCTTTCCTTGAAGAAACTTGGTTCTTCAAACCAAATCTTCCAAAACCTAGTTCCACAAGGTTTCAACCATAAATAATCATAATCAACCACAAAGAATCATTTCCCAAACCATATACATGAATACCTCAACTAATACCGAAACCCTAATGTTAGGTCTGATTTTATAGTAATCATTGTATTTATAGGGCTTGGTCAAATACTGTGTTTAGTATCCTATTCTGTATTGTATTGACCAAGGGTATTTAAGTCCCTTTGGTCTTTGTCTTTGTAAGAACTTCACACACACTTTTACTGAATTCATACTTTGCGTATCTTGTCTCTCTCTCTACTTTCTCTCTCTAAAGATTTAGAGATTCTTGGACTTTCAATTGGTATCAGAGCAATATGAATCTTGAGAGGATTGAGAGATTTGTGATTTAGAATCTGGATTTGTGAATTGAAGCAGAAAACTCGATCGATTTTCTTGATTTTTCAAGAAAATCTCGTTTTCTTGTTTCTTCATCAAATTTGGACAGGATATTAGTCAATTTGATTTGATATTGGATTTAATTGATTCATTATTGCTAATCGATCATATTTGATTCTTTGTGTTTCACATAAAAATCTTGTTTGGATCATCAATTTGCAGATCTTGTATTTTCTGGAAAAATACGGTTCACGTTCTGTTCTTTGTCAAATTTGTGAATTTGTTGATTTTAATCAATTTTGGTTATTAAAAGTTGTTAGAATTGTGTTTTCGAAAATCAGTATGTGATTTTCTTGGTTAAATTTCAAAGTTGTAATTGATCTTACGTAAATTGTGTTTTTTTTAAGTTTGCGCCTCATTCATAGTAGTTTGCGCTTCATTCATGCTACTTTGCGTTTCATTCTTATACTTTGTATAAGGTTCATTGTGGTCTAATTTGGATGTTAGTGAATTTTCAGGTTTTCGGATCTAGTTTGAAACGCAAAGCTTCTCTTGCGTATCAAGAAAGAAAGGATTTCAAGTTTACGGTTCTAGCTTCATACGCAAACCTTAGTTTGCGTATCACTCAGTAAACGCAAAGTCTTCTTTGCGCTTCCCTCTTCAAACGTAAAGTCTGCTTTGCGCTTCTCTCTACATACGCAAAGCTAACTTTGCGTATCCTTCTTCACATGCAAAATCCTGTTTGCATTTTAGTCTTCACACGCAAAGATGTGTTTGCGCATCTGCCTTAATATGCAAAGCTCTTGTTTGCGTTCCCTTCCTGACACGCAAAGATCTACTTTGCGCAAGCTCCAGACTTAGATTAAAAAAAAAAAAAAAAGAGTCTGGGATTTTTTTTTTGTGACATCTATGGATTCTGAAAAATTTGGCTTTCAAGCTAAGTTCTACACGAGTGACCTCATGATGTCATTGGGTACAGAAACTCGTCCTCCGGTCCTAGTCGACGAAAACGAATTCACTCAATGGCAAGATAGGTTCCTGAACTTCATCGAGCATCAAGCCAATGGAGAAAACATGATGAAGTCTTTATATGAAGGACCTTTCATAAAGCCTAATAAAGAAACTCCTCCAACACCTGAAGAGGCTTCACGAATGAAAGCTGATCGAGAGCTGAAAGCTAATCTGATGCTTGCCTTACCAAACTCTGTCTACAACCGGGTTGATCATTGCAAGGATTATCCAAATCTATTAAGGGCACAATTGGAAAAGATCATGCTTGGTTCTTCGGTTGCAACTCAGCTCCGACATACTCGGTACATGAACAACTTTGAGGAGTTTAAGGCCAAAGAAAGTGAGTCTATAAAGAGTGTTTTCGACAGATTCTGTGCAGTGCTGAATGATCTGCGAAAGATAAATGTGATCAAGACAGAGATTGAAACAAATCTGAAATTTCTTAATGCTCTTCAGCCTGAATGGAACAAAACATGTCACAGACTGAGGAACGATGTTCGGATCTCCACAATGCAGATTCATGAACTATATGAGATTCTGATGACTGATTAGAGCTTGGTGCTTGAAAAGAAGGCCAAACTGGAGAAAAGGAACAAGAAGATAGTTGACCCAGTTGCACTCCTCACGAAGCAATTGGCTGAACACGCGTTGTCTGAAAATGCTTACAACGGGTCAACTGATGATGATGGTGAAGCATTACAGAAAGCAATGATTCTTCTCTCTCAGCATTACCAGAAGAAGTTGCAACCGAGATCGAGTTCCAATTCTTCTCGCTTCACTTCCTTCTCTACAGTCAAAGTGCCCGAGCCTAAGACTGCATCTTGTTATAACTGTGGAAAGTCGGACCACTACTCAAAGGAGTGTCGAGCTAAGAAGGTTAGGGACTCCGCTTACTATAGGAAGAAAATGGAACTAGCAGAAAAGAGAGAGAACGGAACTGCTTTGCTGGCCGAGGAAGAATTCTGGATGGATTATTCCGATGATGAAGCTTCAAACGTCGAGATCGCTCAGATGTGCTTGATCGGAGATGACCAGTCAGACGACTCTGAAACAGATGAAGATGAGGTATATTCTAAATTTGACTATAATTTCATTACCTCTCAGATGAATATCATAATTTCTGCTTTGTTTGATTTGCGTTCTAAGTTATTATCTGAAAAGAATCTAAATTCTAAAAAGTCAGATTTGATTGACAAACTGAAAATTTCTTTGAAAGATGAAAAATCCATTTTAGAAAATACAAAAGACATCTTTCAAAAGAAATTGGATGATTTGGAAAATTCAAATAAGACTTATCTTGAGTCTTTGACTAACATGACCATATTAAAAGATGAATTTTCAGATAAAATAAATAAGTTAGAAGAAAAGCTTTATCGAAGAAACCAATCTGAACAAACAATTTTTATGAACAAGCCAAGGAGTGAAGAAGCTTTAAAACAAAGGTGGAGACTTGGTTTTGAAAATCCTCATTGTTTAAACAATGCGATTGAAAAATCCCCAACTTTATATAAATACGATTATCTGACTCTTGCTCATTATGCTCCTCAATTTGAAATTGATTGGATGAACGAGAAGCAAGTGTTAGAAATCGAACATGAGAAAAGGACAAATAACAAGAAAAATGAAATTCCTTTTGTTTATACAAGTGAAAATGCAAAATATTTTCCTGAAAAATCAAGAAGAGGAAGAAGAGTTTTAAATGATATATCTCCTATCAAATCTTCAATGTCTGGTGATTTTATTGCTCCTTATGCACCTGATTCTGATAAATGAAATATTTCTCCAATCATTTATGATTCGAAGAAATATACTCCTCCATTAGTATTAGAAGGAAAAATCATAGATCTTGAAGATCAGATAGAAGATCAAAATATTTTGAAGAAAATTGAATCTGATATTATTCTTTCTTTCATGACGTCTAGTCTTGAAGAAAATTTATTTTTTCAAAAATCAGATTCTATTTCTAGCCTATCTTCTGATTCTAAGGAAAATAAAAGGAAGTTTCAAATTTTAAAATCTTTTCTCAAAATTATTCAGACTCTGAGGCAAATTCAGATTTATTAGTTGATCAGATTGGTTGCTTGGATAAATTTATTTCTTCTGATTTAAATATTAAGTCTAAAATTCTTGATGATTCTTTTACGCTCAATGATCAATATTATAAACCTAAGCGTAAAAGAAGACGGTCAAAGAAGTTGAAGAAACATGATACTGTTCTTTCTGACAATTCTAATTCTTCAGATAGGACTTTGAACCGGTCAAAGAAGCAAATCTGGAGAGCGAGGCAGACATCAAATGTTCCTATGACTGAGGAAGATAGATATGTAGACAATTGTTATAAAAGTGATTCATTTGCTTATTGTAATAAAATTTCAAAATACTCTATAAAGCAAATGTTTCAAATTTCCAAAAATGTCTCATATTCGTCTTCTGATTCTAGTTCAGATTATTATGCTTTATCTTCTGATAATTGTGCTTATTATTCTGATGATATTTTTCATGTTTCTCGTTTCAAATCTGCTCATTATTTCCCCACAAGAACTGCAACTAACAAACACGGGCCCAAATTTAAGTGGGTTCCCAAATCTCAATTTGATTTAAAGTTGCAGGCATCACATGTTAAGGGGGAGTAAGAGAAAGTTGGCTTCTGAGTACTTCAGCTCAGAACCCGTACTTCATAGACTATGACTTCTAAACAAATAAGTTTAGAACTCGTTCTTCAATGATTTAAGCTTCTGACTATATGAGATACTGTGAGTACATCAATTTTAATTCCGCTGTATTTTATCTCTGATAATGATGTGTTCCAGTTTTTCTCTTTATTTTTTCCAGAATCTGAGATTGTTCATATTTCTTTTGCATTTGTATAACCCAATTTTTTTTTAATTTGAGACACAAATTATTTTTATGATGTGAAAAATGAAATAATTGAATTTTATTTTGTTCCAACTAAATATCAATTTGCTGAATTTTTTTTTACATTTTGTCTTTAATGAAAATTTTTACCATCGGCATATTGAGTTTAAAAGTTTAAATCTTTACAAATTTTATTCTATAAAGTAAAGTTTTTACATTTTTTTCTTTCTTTTGAATAAAATATGTGTCTAGGATAAATTTTCAAGTTCTTTTGTTTATATTAAAGTTTTTATATGATCAAATTTCAAGTCTTAAAAAAGTCGAAAAGTCAGCAACATGTTTGAAACTTTTATTACTGCTTTAAAGTTGTGTGATTCGGAATATTTATAGTTTACAATGCTTGAAAAATTCTAAAAAGTCAAAATTATGGATCGTAATGAAAATATGGGCTAAGTACTTTTACGTAAAACTGAGTAATTGAGATGAATTTTAAATTCTTAAAATACAGAAATCTCTAAGTTTAAAAGTTTGTACCTGTGGCCTTTCTGGTTTGGGAAAGTAAGTTCCTCGGGATGCTTGTCATCTGGTCCCCTAAGGTCGTTTGGTCTGGGAGTGATCGAACAAAAATATTTCTATAGAATCAGATCGAAAGTCATGTTTTACTGGTATGAATGGGTTTAGAATATGTCGATGTAGCCTTTCTGATCCGGGAAAGTAAGTTCCAAGGGGTGCTTGACACTTAGTCCCCTAAGGCCAACTGGTCTGGGAGCGGCTGACCCAAATCCTGCAATAGGGTCAGATAGAAAGTTGCGTTTACGGCATGTTCTTTACTTAATAAACTTTTTGATCAAAAGATGCCAAAGTGCACGCGCTTAAAAGATGCCAAAGAGCAAACTCATGTTAAGATGCCAATGAGCACATTGCTAAAAGATGCCAATAAACACACATCTCATGATACTTGGTGATATATTTAAGTTGCGATAAACCTATAAATTTGTGATAATCTTAATTTTTGATGGATTAGTGTAAGTACATGCAAAGTTATCTATTATATTTTTAGAATTGCATTTTCTTGAAGATAATCGAAGATTCGCATGTGAGCACACTGAATAGATTGATGGAAGTTTTTGAAACTGAACATGTTTTAACTTGATATGCAATGAAACTTGTTCTTGTATCCAACAACATATGTTTGATTTCAAATGATTGATAAATCTGTGATATTTTACTAAGTAGACTTTTATTTGTTTAGTGTTTAAAATTTTATATGTTTAGTTGTTTCAAAATTTACATTCAGTATATTTTTCTTTCTACATTAATATTTGATCATTGTGTTCTCATAAATATATTTTAATGAGTTTATGCATTATTCAAGGGGGAGTGAACAAAGAGAATATTTTTCAAAGATTATATCTGTTTTTGAGGGGGAGTATCTGATTTTCTTTATATGAATGCTAACTTGAAATGTCACATCTAGTGCATTTGTGTGGGGGAGTCAAAGAGCTTAAAAAGGCAATTTTTTCTGAGTT
This sequence comes from Arctium minus, assembly GCA_954870635.1. Taxonomy (NCBI): domain Eukaryota; kingdom Viridiplantae; phylum Streptophyta; class Magnoliopsida; order Asterales; family Asteraceae; genus Arctium; species Arctium minus. The sequence goes on along the minus strand of OX941094.1, from coordinate 1,322,330 downwards.
TAAGTCAGCTTTGTGCATTCCGTTGGTCACGCAAACCTTGTTTTGCGTATCCTTTATGAAACGCAAACCTTGTTTTGCGTATCCTTCATGAAACGCAAACCTTGTTTTGCGTATCCTTCATGAAACGCAAACTTTGCTTTGCGCACCCTTCATGAAACACAAACCTTGGTTTGCGCATCTAACATGAAGCGCAAACCTCCCTTGTTTTTTCTCTGTTTCGTTGATTTTGCAGATCTTATGCTGTCTTGTCTCCAACATTTGCATGACCAAGTTGATCTAAATCATCAAGGTCATGAGGGGGAGAATTAAGAGATGATAAGAAGATGTTAAAGAGACAAAGAGCTCAAATGTTTACCTGCTGATCAAGATTCGCTCAAAGATTCTATTCTCTCAGCTACAAATGATTCTTATTCTATTTTCTCAGCTACAAATGATTCTTTTGCTGTTCCTGCTCCGAACACCACAGTTCTTTCAAGATCATTCAAAAGAGGTGTATCGTCTAGAGCTCAAGCAGCAAAGACATTTCAATCTGAAAGATGCTGAGAAGATTTTTTTTTTCTTAAAAGTCAGAGTGCTTCTTAAAGTCGCTTTGTTGGTCTGTACTGTTATAGAAGATGATTTTTGAAGACCAAAGCGCCAATGATTACTAAGGGGGGGATTGTTAGGTCTGATTTTATAGTAATCATTGTATTTATAGGGCTTGGTCAAATACTGTGTTTAGTATCCTATTCTGTGTTGTATTGACCAAGGGTATTTAAGTCCCTTTGGTCTTTGTCTTTGTAAGAACTTCACGCACACATTTACTTAATTCATACTTTGCGTATCTTGTCTCTCTCTACTTTCTCTCTCTAAAGATTTAGAGATTCTTGGACTTTCACCTAACTTCCAAAACCAAAGAGAATAGAAGATTACCTTAACCCAAGCTTGAATTCACCAACCAAAACACTTCTAGTTCACCAAAATGATTACAAACCTTCAATCTATGAAAGGGAGAACAAAGGGTGGATGAAACCCTAGAAAACTTTGGGGAAGAAGATGAATAGGGAGAGATGAGAAGTTTACCACCACCAAATACTCTAGTATACTTCAATAGAATTCCAATATATTTCCATATCCTTGAAAATCTCTCAAAAACGAAACCGTATCAACTTGAATCACCCAAATCGGGGTTGTGATGAAGAAGATATGAAGAAATGAAGTTTGGGGCTGAAAATCGCGATTTTAACACCCTGAAACACCCAGGCGATTGTGCCAGGCTATAGTGACAATGTCACAATCGCCGGGCACAATCGCTGAGATTGTACCAAGATTTTTCGGGCTCTGGCGACCATGACAGGCGATTGTGACACTGTCACAATCGCCGGGCATTATAGCCTAGCACGTACCGAAACTGTTTTGGCCATAACTTCTTCGTTATAGCTCCGTTTTTGCTCCGGAAAGAACCGTTGGTCACGTAATTGAATCCTTTATCCATAAAGACTATAAAACCAAGGATTCAATCCCAAAATCAAATATCTTATTTTTCCTTAATATGTCGGTTTCTGTATAAACTTGAAAAGATACCTTTCGAAAGTCGGGGTGTTACATTCTCGTCCGAACCGACTTTGTCGGATTTTCATGAAAATTTACGGGTTCCGTAAACAATGTAAATTAGATGGTTTTCACAATAAAGAACTTGAAAAAACCCGCTCACGTAACAGAAATTTCCGGAGATACGCATTGGCGAAATCGAACAAACGTATGTCGGATTTTTTTAAAACTCGATCAAATCAAGCTCTATTGCCAGAAAACGACTTAACCATGGTGTGCTTCTCGTTTTAAGGTTCATTTTGACTTGTCATGGGCCTAAAACGGAGTTTCGTAGCAAAAGTTATGGCATTAAAACACAACACCCATTTTTGGCCGATACACCTTAGGGGGTACCCTTTCGGTTTTCTCGTCTGGACCGACCTTGTCGGATTTCCATGAAAATTTACAAGGTCCGTCTACAATGTAAATTAGATGGTTTTCACAATAAATAACTTGAAAAAACTCGCTCACGTATTAGAAATTGCCGTAGACAAGCATTGGCGAAACCGATCGAACGTACGTCGTGCATTTTCTTGAAACCCACTCAAATCAAGGTGTATTTCCAGATAACGACAAACCCATGGCATGCTGATCATTTTACTGTTCATTTTTACTAGTCATGTGAATAAAACGGGGTCTCCTAGCAAAAGTTATGGGCATTTAAACACGACAATCATTTTTGGTCGAAACACCAAAAGGGCACACTTTTTGGTTTTCTCCTCCGGACCGACCTTGTCGGATTCGAATGAAATTTTACAGAGTCCGTCTACATTGTAAATTATATGGTTTTCACTATAAAGAACTTGAAAAAACACGCTCATGCAACAGAATTTTCCGGAGAAACGCATTAGCGAAACCGAACGAATGTACGTCATACATTATCTTGAAACCCACTCAAATTAATGTGTCTTGCCAGAAAACGAATAACCCATGGCGTGATACTCGTTTTATGGTTCATTTTGATTGGTTATGTTCCTAAAACGGGGTCCCGTAGCAAAAGTTATGGCATTTAAACACGACACCCATTTTTGCCTTATACGCCAAAGGGGGTACCCTTTCGGTTTCTCGTCCGGACCGACCGTGTCAGATTTCCATGAAAATTTACAGGGTCTTTTCTACAATGTAAATTAGATGGTTTTCACAATAAAGAACCTGAAAAAACCCGCTCAGGTATTAGAAATTGTCAGAGACACGTACGTCGTGCATTTTCTTGAAACCCACTCAAATCAAGCTCTATTGCCAAAAAACGACTTACCCATGGCGTGCTTCTCGTTTTATGGTTCATTTTGACTGGTCATGTACCTAAAACGAAGTCTCGTAGCAAAAGTTATGACATTTAAACACGACACCCACTTTTGGCCGATACACAATAGGGGGTACCCTTTCGGTTTTTTCGGCCGGACCGACCTTGTCAGATTTCATTGAAAATTTACAGGGTCCCTATAAATTGTAAATGAAATGGTTTTGACAATAAATAACTTTAAAAACCCGCGCTCGTGCCGAAATTGCTGGAGAGATGCAATGGACAAACTTGACGAACGTACGTCATGCATTTTCTTGAAACCCACTCAAATCAAGGTGTATTTACAATAAAGACAAACCGATGGCGTGCTGCTCGTTTGAAGGTTTAGTTTGACTGGTCATGTGACTAAAATGGAGTCTCGTAGCAAAAGTTATGGCATTTAAACATAACACCCACTTTTGGCCGATACACCATAGGAGGTACCCTTTCGGTTTCTCGTCCGGACCGACCTTTTCGGATTTATATGAAAATTTACAGGGTCCGTGTACAATGTAATTAGATGTTTTTCACAATAAAGAACTTGAAAAAACCCGCTCACGTAACAAAAATTTCCGGAGACACGCATTGCGAAACCGAACGAACATTCGTCGTGCATTTTCTTGAAACCCACTCAAATCAAGCTGTATTTCTAGAAAACGAATTTCCCATGGTGTGTTTCTCGTTTTAAGATTCATTTTGACTGTTCATGTGCCAAAAACGTAGTCTCGTAGCAAAAGTTATGGAATTTAAACACGACACCCATTTTTGACCGATACAACATTGGGGGTACCCTTTCGGTTTTCTCGTGCGGACCGATACAACATTGGGGGTACCCGCTCTCGTTCCGGAATTGCCGGAGAGACGCAATGGAGAAACCAAACAAACGTACGTCGTGCATTTTCTTAATACCCACTCAAATCAAGGTGTATTTCCAAACAACGACATACCCATGGCATGCTTCTCGACTTAAGGTTTATTTTGACAGGTTATGTGCCTAAAATGGAGTCCCGTAGCAAAAGTTATGGGCAATTAAGCACGACACTGATTTTTGGCTGATACACCAAGGGGGTACCCTTTCGGATTTCTCGTCCGGACCGACCTTGTCGAATTTCCATGAAAATTTACAGGGTCGGTATACAATGTAAATTAGATGGTTTTCACAATAAATAACTTGAAAAAACCCACTGACGTATTAGAAATGGCCGGAGACACGCATTGGCGAAACCGAACGAACGTACGTCGTGCATTTTCTTAAAACCCACTCAAATCAAGGTGTATTGCCAGAAAAAGACAAACCCAAAACGTGCTGCTCATTTTATAGTTCATTTTGACTTGTCGTGTGCCTAAAACGGTGTCCCGTAGCAAAAGTTATGGGCATTTAAGAACGCCACTAATTTTTGGTCGAAACACCAAGGGGGTACCCTTTCGGTTTTCTTGTCCGGACCGACCTTGTCAGATTTCCATGAAATTTTATAGAGTCCATCTACAATGTAAATTATATGATTTTCACTATAAGGAACTTGAAAAAACCCGCTCACGTAACAGAATTTTCCGGAGACATGCATTAGCGAAACCGACGAACGTATGTCGTGCATTTTCTTGAAACCCACTCAAATCAAGGTGTATTGACTGAAAACGACTAACCCATGGCGTACTGCTCATTTTAAGGTTCATTTTTACTGGTCATGTTCCTAAAACGGAGTCCCGTAGCAAAAGTTATGGCATTTAAACACGACACCCATTTTTTACTGATACGCCAAAGGAGGTACCCTTTCGGTTTTCTCGTCCGTACCGACTTTGTCGGATTTTCATAAAAATTTACAAGGTCCGCTTAAAATGTAAATTAGATGGTTTTCACAATAAAGAACTTGAAGAAACCCGCTCACGTAACAGGAATTGCCGGAGACACGTATTGGCGAAACCGAACGAACGTACGTCGTGCATTTTCTTGAAACCCACTCGAATCAAGCTGTATTGCCAGAAAACGACTTACCCATGTTTTGCTTCTCATTTTTAAGTTCATTTTGACTGGTCATGTACCTAAAACGGAGTCTTGTAGCAAAAGTTATGGCATTTAAACACGACACCCATTTTTGACTGATACACCATAGGGGGTACCATTTCGGTTTTCTCGTCCGGAACGACCATGTCGGATTCACATGAAAATTTACACGCTTCGTATACAATGTAATTTAGATGGTTTTCGCAATAAAGAACTTGAAAAAACCCGCTTACGTAAAGGAAAGTGCCGGAGCCACGCATTGGACAAACCGAACAGACGTATGTCGTGCATTTTCTTGAAACCCACTCAAATCAAGGTGTATTGCCAGAAAATGACATACCCATGGCATTTTGCTCGTTTGACGGTTTAGTTTGACTGGTCATGTGCCTAAAACGGAGTCTCGTAGCAAAAGTTATGACATTTAAACAAGACACCCAGTTTTGGCCGATACACCATAGGGGGTACCCTTTCGGTTTTCTCGTCCGGACCGACCTTGTCGGATTTATATGAAAATTTGTAGGGTCTGTATACAATATAAATTAGATGGTTTTCATAATAAAGAACTTAAAAAAACCCACTCACGTAACAGAAATTGCCGGAGACACGCATTGGGGAAACCTAACGAACGTACGTCGTGCATTTTCTTGAAACCCACTAAAACCAAGCTGTATTGCCAGAAAATGACTTACCATGGTTTGTTTCTCGTTTTAAGGTTCATTTTGACTGGTCATGTGCCTAAAACTGAGTTTCGTAGCAAAAGTTATGACATTTAAACACGACACCTATTTTTGGCCGATACACCATAGAGGGTACCCTTTCGATTTTAACATCCGGACCGACCATATCGGATTTAGATGAAAATTTACAGGGTCCGTATACAATGTAAATTAGATGATTTTCGCAATAAAGAACTTGAAAAAACCCGCTTACGTGAAGGAAAGTACCGGAGCCACGCATTAGACAAACAAAACGGACGTATGTTGTGCATTTTTTTGAAACCCACTCAAATCAAGGTGTATTGCCAGAAAACAACATACCCATGGCGTGTTTCTCGTTTGAAGGTTCATTTTAACTGGTCATATGCCTTAAATGGAGTCCCATAGCAAAAGTTATAGGCATTTAAGCACGACATCCATTTTTAGCCGATACACCAAAGGGGGTACCCTTTCAGTTTTCTCGTTCGGACCGACCTTGTCAGATTTCCCTAAAAATTTACAGGGTCCATATAAATTGTTAATGAGATGGTTTTGAAAATAAATAACTTTAAAAACCCGCTCTCGTGCCGAAATTTCCGGAGACATGTAGTGGACAAACCAAACGAACGTACATCGAGCATTTTCTTGAAACCCACTCAAATCAAGGTGTATTTCCAAAAAAATGACATATCGATGGCGTGCTGCTAGTTTTAAGGTTTAGTTTGATTGGCCATTGACTAAAACGGAGTCCCGTAGAAAAAGTTATGGCATTTAAGCACAACATCCATTTTTGGTTGATACACCAAAGGGGGTACCCTTTCGGTTTTCTCGTCCGGACCGACGTTGTCGGATTTCCATGAAAATTTGCAGGGTCTGTCTACAATTTAAATTAGATGGTTTTCACAATACAGAACTTGAAAAAACCTGCTTACGTAATAGAAATTGCCGGAGACACGCATTGCCGAAACCGCTCGAATGTACGTCGTGCATTTTCTTGAAACCCTCGCAAATCAAGCTGTATTGCTAGAAAACGACTTACCTATGGTGTGCTTCTCATTTTAAGGTTCATTTTGACTGGTCATGTGCCTAAAAAGGAGTCCCATAACAAAAGTTATGGGCATTTAAGTACGACACCTGTTTTTAGTCGATACACCAAAGGGACCCTTTCGATTTTCTCGTCCGGACCGACTTTGTCATATTTTCATGAAAATTTACAGGGTTCCTCTAAATTGTAAATGAGATGGTTTTGACAATAAATAAGTTTAAAAACATGCTCTCGTGTCGGAATTGCCGGAGACACACAACGGACAAACCAATTGAACGTACGTCGTGCATTTTCTTGAAACCCACTCCAATTAAGGTGTATTGCCAAAACACGATAGACCCATGGCATGCTGCTTCTTTTAAGGTTTATTTTGACTGGTCATGTGCCTAAAATGGAGTCCCGTAGCAAAAATTATGGGCAATTAAGCACGACACCCATTTTTGGCTGATACACCCAAGGGGTACCCTTTCGGTTTTCTCGTTCGGACCGACCTTGTCCGATTTCCATGAAAATTTACAGGGTCGGTCTACAATGTAAATAATATGGTTTTCACTCTAAAGAACTTGAAAAAACCCGCTTATGCAACAGAATTTGCCGGAGACACGAATTAGCGAAACCGAACGAACGTACGTAGTGCATTTTCTTGAAACCCACTCAAATCAAGGTGTATTTCCATAAAACGACAAACCCAAAGCGTACTGCTCATTTTATGGTTCATTTTGACTTGTCATGTGTCTAAAACGGAGTCCCGTAGCAAAAGTTATGTGCATTTAAGCACAACACTCATTTTTGGTCGAAACATCATGGGGGTAGCCTTTCGGTTTTCTCATCCGGACTGACCTTGTCTGATTTCCATGAATCTTTACATAGTCCGTATACAATGTAAATTATATGATTTTCCTTATAAATAACTTGAAATCACACAACAGAATTTTCCGGAGACACACATTAGCAAAACCGACGAACGAATGTCGTGCATGTTTTTGAAACCCAATCAAATCAAGGTGTATTGACAGAAAACGACTAACCCATGGCATGCTGCTCATTTTAAGGTTCATTTTGACTGTTCATGTGCCCAAAACGGAGTCCCGTAGAAAAAGTTATGGCATTTAAACACGACACCCATTTTTGGTTGATACGCCAAAGGGGGTACCCTTTCGGTTTTCTCGTCCGGACCGACCTTGTCGGATTTCCATGAAAATTTACAGGGTCCATCTAAAATGTAAATTAGATGGTTTTCACAGTAAAGAACTTGAAAAAACCCACTCACGTAACAGAAATTTCCGGAGACACGCATTGGCGAAACCGAACGAACGTACGTCGTGCATTTTCTTGAAACCTACTCAAATCAAGCTGTATTGCTAAAAAATGACTTACCCATGGTGTGCTTCTCATTTTGACTAGTCATGTGCCTAGAACGGAGTTTTGTAGCAAAATTTATGACATTTAAACACGACACCCATTTTTGGCCGATACACCATAGAGGGTACCCTTTCGGTTTTATCATCCGGACCGACCACGTCGGATTTACATGAAAATTTACAGGGTCCGTCTACAATGTAAATTAGATGGTTTTCACAATAAAGAACTTGAAAAAACCCGCTTACGTAAAGGAAAGTACCGGAGCCACGCATTGGACAAACCGAACGGACGTATGTCGTGCATTTTCTTGAAACACACTTAAATCAAAGTGTATTGCCAGAAAACGACATACCCATGGCGTACTGCTCGTTTGAAGGTTTATTTTGACTAGCCATGTGCATAAAATAGAGTCCCGTAGCAAAAGTTATGGGCATTAAAGCACGACACCCATTTTTGGCCGATACACCAAATGGGTACATTTTCGGTTTTCTCGTCCGGACCGACCTTTTCGGATTTCCATGAAATTTTACAGAGTCCATCTACAATGTAAAGTATATAGTTTTCAATATAAAGAACTTGAAAAATCCCGCTCACGTAACAGAAATTGCCGGAGACACGCATTGGCTAAACCGAACGAACGTACGTCGTGCATTTTCTTGAAACCCACTCAAATCAAGCTGTATTGCCAGAAAAAGACTTACCCATGGTGTGTCCCTCATTTTAAGGTTCATTTTGACTGGTCGTGTGCCTAAAACGGAGTCTTGTAGCAAAAGTTATGGCATTTAAACACGACACCTATTTTTGGTCGATACACAATCAGGGTACCCTTTCGGTTTTCTCGTGAGGACCGACCTCGTCAAATTTCCATGAAACTTTGTAGGGTCCCTATAAGTTGTAAATGAGATGGTTTTTACAATAAATAACTTAAAAAACTTGCTGTCCTGCCTGAATTGCCAGAGACACACAATGGACAAACCAAACAAACGTACGTCGTGCATTTTCTTGAAACCCACTCAAATAAAGATGTATTGCCAAAAAACGATATTCCCATGGCGTGCTTCTCGTTTCAAGATTTATTTTGACTGGTCATGTACGTAAAACGGAGTCCAGTAGCAAAGGTTATGGCTTTTAAACACGACACCCATTTTTGGCTGATACACCATAGGGGGTACCCTTTCGGTTTTCTCGTCCAGACCGACCTTGTCGGATTTCCATGAAAATTTACAGGGTCCATCTACAATGTAAATTAGATGGTTTTTGCAATAAATAAGTTGAAAAAACCCTCTCACGTAAAGGAAATTGCCAAAGCCACGCATTGGACAAACCGAACGGACGTATGTCGTGCATTTTCTTGAAACCCACTCAAATCAAGGTGTATTGTTAAAAAACGACATACCCATTGCATTCTACTCGTTTGAAGGTTCATTTTGATTGGTCATGTGCCAAAAAATGGAGTCCTGTAGCAAAAGTTATAAACTTTAAGCACGACGTCCTTTTCTAGCCGATATACCAAAAGGGGTACCCTTTCGGTTTTCTCGTCCGGACCAACCTTGTTAGATTTTCATGAAAATTTACAGGGTCCCTCTAAATTGTAAATGAGATGGTTTTGATAATAAAAAACTTTAAAAACCCGGTCTCGTGCCGGAATTGCCGAAGACAAGCAACAAACAAACCAAACGAACGTACGTCGTGCATTTTCTTGAAACCCACTCAAATCAAGGTGTATTGCCAAAAAACGACAGACCCATGGCATGCTGCTCATTTTAAGGTTTATTATGACTGGTCATGTGCCTAAAACGTAGTCCAGTAGCAAAATTTATGGGCAATTAAGCACGACACCCATTTTTGGCTTATACACCAAAGGGGGTACCCTTTCGGTTTTTCTTGTCCGGACCGACCATGTTGGATTTCCATGAAAATTTACAGGGTCTATCTACAATGTAATTTAGATGGTTTTCACAATAAAGAACTTGAAAAAACCCGCTCACGTATTAGAAATTTCCGGAGACACACATTGGCGAAACCGAACGAACGTACGTCATGCATTTTCTTGAAACCCACTCAAATCAAGGTGTATTGCCAGAAAACGACAAACCCAAAGCGTGATGCTCATTTTATGGTTCATTTTGACTTGTCGTGTGCCTAAAACAGAGTCCCGTAGCAAAAGTTATGGGCATTTAAGCACGACACTCATTTTTGGTCGAAACACCAAAGGGGTACCCTTTCGGTTTTCTCGTTCGGACAGACCTTGTCGGATTTCCATGAAATTTTACAGAGTCCGTCTATAATGTAAATTATATGATTTTCACTATAAAGAACTTGAAAAAACCCTTTAGCGCAATAGAATTGCCGGAGACACGCAATGGACAAACCAAATGAACGTACATCATGCATTTTCTTGAAACCCACTCAAATTAAGGTGTATTGACAAAAACGACTAACCCATGGTGCGCTGCTCATTTTAAGGTTCATTTTGACTAGTCATGTGCCCAAAACGGAGTCCCATAGAAAAAGTTATGGCATTTAAACTCGACACCCATTTTTGGTTGATACGTCAATGGGGGTACCCTTTCGGTTTTCTCGTCCGGACCGACCTTGTCAAATTTACATGAAAATTTGTAGGGTCCGTATACAATTTAAATTAGATGGTTTTCACAATAAAGAACTTGAAAAAACCCGTTCACGTAACATAATTTGCCGGAGACACGCATTGGCGAAACCGAACGAACGTATGTCGTACATTTTCTTGAAACCTACTCAAATCAAGTTGTATTGCCAGAAAACGACTTACCCATGGTGTTCTTCTCATTTTAAGGTTCGTTTTGACTGGTCATGAGTCTAAAACGGAGTCTCGTAGCAAAAGTTATGACAATTAAACACGACACCTATTTTTGGCCGATACACAATAGGGGTACCCTTTCGGTTTTTTCGTCCGGACTGACCTTGTCAGATTTGCATGAAATTATATGGGTTTTACTATAAAGAACTTGGAAAAACCGCTCACATAATAGAAATTGTCGGAGACACGCATTGGTGAAACCGAACGAACGTACGTCGTGCATTTTCTTGAAACCCACTCAAATCAACGTGTACTGCCAGAAAATGGCATACCCATGGCATGCTGCTCGTTTTAAGGTTTATTTTGACTGGTCTTGTGCCTAAAACGGGGTCTCGTAGCAAAAGTTATGGGCATTTAAGCACGACACACATTTTTGGCTGATACACCAAAGGGGGTACCATTTTGGTTTCCTCATCCGGACGGACCATGTCGGATTCCTATAAAAATTTACAGGGTACGTATACAATATAAATTAGATGGTTTTCACAATAAAGAACCTGAAAAAACCCACTCACGTATCATAAATTGCCGGAGACACGCATTACCGAAACCGAACGAACGTACGTTATGCATTTTCTAGAAACCCACTCAAATCAATGTGTACTGCCAGAAAACGACATACCTATGGTGTGCTGCTCGTTTTAAAATTCATTTTGACTGGTCATGTGCCTAAAACGGAGTCTCGTAGTAAAAGTTATGGCATTTAAACACGACACCCATTTTTTGCCGATTAACAAAGGGGGTACCCTTTCAGTTTTCTCGTCCGGACCGACCATGTCGGATTTCCGTGAAAATTTACAGGGTCCTTATACAATGTAAATAAGATGGTTTTCGTAATAAATAACTTAAAAAAAACCCGCTCTCATGCCAGAAATTACCAGAGCCACACATTGAACAAACTAAACGAACGTACGTCGTGCATTTTCTTGAAACCCACTAAAATCTAGGTGTATTGCCAGGAAAAGAAATACCCATGGCGTGCTGCTCATTTGAAGGTTCTTTTTGACTTGTCATGTGCCTAAAACGGAGTCCTATAGCAAAATTATGGGCATTTAAGCACGACATCCATTTTTGGCCGATACACCAAAGGGGGTACCCTTTTCGTTTTCCCGTCCGGACCGATCTTGTAGGATTTCAATGAAAATTTACAAGGTCCCTCTACAATGTAAATGAGATGGTTTTGACTATAAAAAACTTTAAAAACCAACTATCGTGCTGGAATTGCCGGAGACACGCATTGGACAAATCAAACGAACGTACGTCTTGCATTTTCTTGAAACCCACTCAAATCAAGGTGTATTTCCAGAAAACGACATACCCATGGTGTGATGCTCGTTTTAAGGTTCATTTTGAGTGGTCATGTGTCTAGAACGGAGTCTCGTAGCAATAGTTATGGGCATTTAAGTACGACACCCATTTTTGGCCGATACACCAAAGGGGGTACCCTTTCAGTTTTCTCGTCCTGACCAACCTTGTCGGATTTCCATGAAAACTTACAAGGACTATCAACAATGTAAATTAGATGGTTTTCACAAAAAAGAACTTGAAAAAACCCGCTCACGTAACAGAAGTTTCTGGAGACACGCATTGGCAAAATCGAACGAACGTACGTCGTGCATTTTCTTGAAACCCACTCAAATCAAGGTGTAGTGCCAGAAAATGGAATACCCATGGCGCGCTGCTCGTTTTAAGGTTTAATTTTACTGGTCATGTGCCAAAAACAGAGTCCCGTAGCAAAAGTTATGGCATTTAAATACGACACCCATTTTTGGCAGATACACTAAAAGAGGTACCGTTTCGGTTTTCTCTTCCAAACCGACCTTGTCGGATTTCAATGAAAATTTACAGGGTACGTCTACAATATAAATTAGATGGTTTTCACAATAAAGAACTTGAAATAACCAGCTCACGTAACATAAATTGCCGGTGACACGCATTGGCGAAACCGAACGAACGTATGTCGTGCATTTTCTTGAAACCCACTAAAATCAAGGTGTATTGCCAGAAAACGACATACCCATGGTGTGCTTCTCGTTTTAAGATTCATTTTGACTGGTCAAGTGCCTAAAACGGAGTCTCGTAGCAAAAGTTATAGGCGTTTAAGCACGACACCCATTTTTGGCTAATACACCAAAGAGGGTACCCCTTTGGGTTTTCTCGTCCGGACCGAATTTGCCGGAGTTACATGTAAATTTATAGGGTCCCTCTACAATGTAAATGAGATGGTTTTCACAGTAAAGAACTTGAAAAAACTGGATCTCGTTCCCAAAATTGCTGGATATACGCATTGGCCAAACCGAACGAACGTGTGTCGTGCATTTTCTTGACCCACTCAAATCAACGTGTAATGCGATAAAATGACATACCCATGGCGTGCTGCTCATTTTAAGGTTCATTTTGACTAGTCATGTGCCTAAAACAGAGTCTCGTAACAAAAGTTATGGCATTTAAACACGACACCCATTTTTCGCTGATACACAAAATGGGTATCCATTTGGTTTTTCTCGTCCGGACCGACCTTGTTGGATTTCAATGAAAATTTTCATGGTTTGTCTACAATGTAAATTATATGGTTTTTACTATAAAGAACTTGAAAAAACCCGCTCACGTAATAGAAATTGCCGGAGACACGCATTGGCGAAACCGAACGAACGTACGTCGTGCAATTTCTTGAAACCCACTCAAATCAAGGTGTATTGCCAGAAAAAGACATACCCATGGAGTGCTTCTCGTTTTAAGGTTCATTTTGACTGGTCATATGCCAAAAACAGATTCCCGTAGCAAAAGTTATGGCATTTAAATACGACACCCATTTTTGGCTGATACACCAAGAGAGGTACCGTTTCGGATTTCTCGTCCGGATCGACCTTGTCGGATTTCCATGAAAATTTACAGGGTACGTCTACGATATAAATAAGATGGTTTCGACAATAAAGAACTTGAAATAACCAGCTCACGTAACATAAATTGCTTGTGACATGCATTGGCGAAACTGAACGAACGTACGTCGTCATTTTCTTGAAACCTACTCAAATCAAGGTGTATTGCCAAAAAACGACATACCCATGGAGTGTTGCTCGTTTTAAGATTAATTTTGACTGGTCATGTGCCTAAAACGGAGTCCCGTAGCAAAAGTTATGACATTTAAACACGACGCCCATTTTTTGCCAATAACCAAGGGGTTACCCTTTCGGTTTTCTCGTCCAGACAGACCATGTCGGATTTCCATGAAACTTTACAGGGTTCTTCTACAATGTAAATTAGATGATTTTTGCAATAAAGAACTTTAAAAAACCCCTCACGTAACGGAAATTTCCGGGGTCATGCATTAGACAAACCGAACGAACATACGTCGTGCATTTTTTTGAAACCCACTCAAATTAAGACGTATTGCCAGAAAACAAAATACCTATGGCGTGCTGCTCGTTTCAAGTTCATTTTGACTGGTCATGTGCCTAAAACGGAGTCACCTAGCAAAAGTTATAGTCATTTAAGTACGCCACCCATTTCTGGCTGATACACCAAGGGGGTACCCTTTGGGTTTCTCGTTCAGACCGAACTTGTCGGAGTTTCATATTTATTTACAGGGTCCTCTACAATGTAAATGAGACTGTTTTCACAGTAAAGAATTTGAAAAAAACCTGCTCTCGTTCCCAAAATTGCTGGAGACACGCATTATTCAAACCGTAAGAACGTATGTCGTGCATTTTCTTGAAACCCACTCAAATCAACGTGTATTGAGATAAAACGACTTACCCATGGCGTGCTGATCATTTAAAGGTTCATTTTGACTCTTCATGTGCTGAAAACAGAGTCTCGTAGCTAAAGTTATGACATTTAAACACGACACCCTTTTTTGCCGATAACCAAAGGGGGTACCCTTTCGGTTTTCTCGTCCGGACCGACTATGTTGGATTTCAATGAAAATTTACAGGGTCTTTCTACAACGTAAATTAGATGTTTTTTGCAATGAAGAACTTGAAAAAACCCGCTCACGTAACATAAATTGCCGGAGACATGCATTGGAGAAACTGAACGAACGTATGTCGTGCATTTTCTTGAACCCCACTCAAATCAAGGTGTATTTCCAGAAAACGACATACCCATGGCATGCTGCTCATTTTAAGGTTCATTTCGACTGGTCATGTGCCTAAAACGGAGTCCCTTAGCAAAAGTTATGGCATTTAAGTACGACACCCATTTTTTGCCGATAACCAAAGGGGGTACCCTTTCGGTTTTCTCGTTCGGACCGACCATGTTGGATTTACATGAAAATTTACAGGGTCCTTATACAATGTAAATTTGATGGTTTTTGCAATAAAAGAACTTGAAAAAACCCACTCACGTAACGGAAATTTCCGGAGCCACACATTGGACAAACCAAACGAACGTACGTCGTGCATTTTCTTGAAACCCAGTCAAATAAAGGTGTATTACCAGAAAACGAAATACCCATGGCGCGCTGCTCGTTTGATGGTTCTTTTTGACTGATCATGTGCCTAAAACGGAGTCCCGTAGCAAAAGTTATGGGTATTTAAGCACGACACCCATTTTTGGCCGATACAACACTGTTCTAAAAAACTCGCCACACAGCTGCCATGGCGCTCCATGGCACCAAGGCTTGTGTTAAGATTGTTAGTGTATAATATTTAGAAAGTTTTGTAAAGTCATCCATATTGTAATAGGCCTTGTCATTAGCATATGGGTTGGGCTAAATTGTGTAACATAGGTGATTGGGGTATAAATAGGAAAGTGTTTGTAGTTTGTTTGTAACTTTACTTTCACAATGTAGACTTAAGGTGTTATAAGTGTTTCTAGAGAGATAAACTCTTTCTCTCTCTAGGTTGTGAATAATACATTCATTTTCCAATCCAATCTATCTTTTGTTCTATCTTTTATACATTGTTTAATTGTGAATTCATGACCTAACATGTGGTATCATAGTCTAATTGAAGAAATCATTCATCGAAACGATCGAATTTCACAATTTTTCAATGAAACAGTGATCTGGTCGCATGAACAGTATACGTGAATTTCAAATTCTTGATTTTGGAGCTTAATTGATCGAGATTTAATGCTAGATTGATTATATGCTTAGAGTCAAATTAGTTGTAATCAATCACATTGATTAATTTCTATAGATTTAGAAGAATTGTTCGATTTTGAGATTTTTTGGTTCGAAATATTTTTTTCACTGAGTTGAGATCGAATTCTGTCAATGAGATGCTTTTAGACAAGATCATCAACTACAAAGTTGTTCAGAAGTGATTTTCGAACATGCTCATAAAGTTTCATCTCAAAATTCGAAGAAATGTGAAAGATTTGGTGTTTTTAAGCTTTCAGACTCGACTTCTCGCAAGATCTCAAGAACGCGTAAGATTCATATGAAGAACGCAAAAGATTAATATGAAGAACGCGCAAGATTCATATGAAGAACACGCAAAGCTCATCTTAAGAATACACAAGCTGAAGAACGCGCAAGGAAAGGAAGAACGCGCAAGATGAAGACATTCAGTGTTCTGCGAGTTTTGATTCCGCGCATGTAGCCTTTTGCGAGAAGTGAATGAATAGTGACTTGCAAGTTTATGTATTATGCGAGTTTCAATCTTAGCGAATTTTGATATTGTCAAATTATTCTAAGTCCTAAACGCGCAAGTCAAGTTAGCGAGAAGTTCAAAAACGTGCACGAAGAGGCTTGCGAGTTTCAGAAACGCGCATAACACGTTTAGCGCGAAGTAACATGAACAGTTCTTTGAGAGTTATTTGTTCCGCGAGTTTTGGGCTTTTGCGACAAGTTGCCTTATGAGATTTAATTGTCAATTTTTTTCTCATAGCATTCTTCATCAGTTGTTGAACAGATATCAGATAAATCTTCTACCCTGCCTAGTAGTGTTTGCTACAAGTTGTATCCTCCTACAAGCGTACCAGATTAAGTTCTTAAGTTGAATTCCTATTCAACTCGCGGTCAAAGACATATTTGATGTTATAAACTGAAGATGCACTTTGGGTGTCACGTCAAAATTCACACATTTCTTTCTTGTGGGCATAACGAATGTGTTGAATTTTCTAAAGATAAAAGTTGTCTTTTGTGCACTCAGTCGCGGTTATAGTCTACATCAAATTTGGTATTAAAATTGAAACTTCAAAGGATAAGAGCTACTTTCAAGGGGGATTCGGAGCTGTTTTGAAGTTTAAGCAACGCTAAAGTTTTTCAAAGAAATCAAGGGGGAGAAGAGCTGAAGCTGATAAGGGATGATTCCTTTACAAAACTTTAGGGGGAGAATGTTAGTGTATAATATTTAGAAAGTTTTGTAAAGTCATCCATATTGTAATAGGCCTTGTCATTAGCATATGGGTTGGACTAAAATGTGTAACATAGGTGATTGGGGTATAAATAGGAAAGTGTTTGTAGTTTGTTTGTAACTTTACTTTCACAATGTAGACATAAGGTGTTCTAAGTGTTTCTAGAGAGAGAAACTCTTTCTCTCTCTAGGTTGTGAATAATACATTCAATTTTCAACCCAATCTATCTTTTGTTCTATCTTTTATACATTGTTTAATTGTGAATTCATGACCTAACGCACGCCATGGCCTAATGCGCAATTTATTGTAATGAGATATTTGATTTTCCTTACGTTTTTAATATTTTATTTGCATGTATTTAATATACAACCTAATTTTATTTGCTTATTACTATTGACACATTGAGTAGCACTACAAAACATATGTTTTTATATATAATAATATATATGAATTAGAGATTTGACGCCATAAATCATGCCTTGAAAACGCCATAGCTTCGCCATGGCTTCTAAGGCTTGGGGCTTGGCCTCGCCGCCACGCCACGCCTCACGCCATTTAGAACCTTAAGGGTACCAATTCGGTTTTCTCGTCCGGACCGACATGTAGGATTTCCATGAAAATTTACAGGGTCTCTCTACAATGTAAATAAGAAGGTTTTGACAATAAAGAACTTTAAAAATCCCGCTCTCGTGCTGGAATTGTCAGAGACACGCATTGGACAAATCAAACGAACGTACATCGTGCATTTTCTTGAAACCAACTCAAATCAAGGTGTATTCCCAGAAAATGACATACCCATGGAGTGTTGCTCATTTGAAGGTTCATTTTGACTGGTTGGTAGCTAAATAACGTGCACTCAAAGCATGGACACTGAGTTTCCCAGCGTGGACACAAGTATATATCAACACTGTGATCGCTACAAGTAATAAAATGGTACAAGTACCGAGTATCGTACCCACAGGGACTGGACTTACTGAGAATTGCTGACTTTCATGAACTTCTTGCACAAGTTTCGAGTTGGGGAAAATATTTGTTTGATTGTTGAATTAACTCTAAGAAAATGCGAAATGAACTTTTTATAATTAAAGAATGGGTATGGGTGTAAGCGTTCATTGAGACAAACGTAGTAACAAAATGGTCGGGCGCTTTGTAGTACGGAAAGTCTATAAAAAGCCCGATCTTTCGAAAGTGGATTTTTAAAGACCGGTCCTACAAAATGCTCGCAAAGTGCCCATCATTACCAACTCTTAATCTTGCCGATTTAACTAAGTTGATAAAAAATCAAGTTCTACCGGTACGGAGATTTATACCCAAATCTCTTTGTGATATAAATCTCCTCCGACGTTTGAACCTTAGTAAATCATACAAAACCCGTATCTCTACGTGATTATCAAAGACTCTCTCAAATCTTTGTGCATCACTTAAGCCGTATTTCGAATCCGCCTCTCTTGAGGTCAAGATCTAATATTAACACATTAAAGTGATCAGCTTATCTGCATTGAGTTTAAGTCCCGACTCAAGTGACCAAGCTTAAGATCTAGTAATGATGGCAACACCCAAGTGTTGCCTACTAATCTCAAGTTAGCTCACACCCACACCCAAAAGGTGCTTAGCTCATGCTAATAATAGAAGACATAATAATATAAGAGAAATAAAACTTAAGTACTTGCATAAATATAAAATAAAATAAGAACAAAGTAAGAAAACAAATTACGGAATTAAAAATGCTAAAATTAAAGAGCAAGAATTTAAAGAGAGCAAGAAATTAAAATACTGAAAATTAAGCTTGCAATAAATAAAAAGGCTAGAAAGTTTAATACATAAAATTAAAGGACAAGAAATTAAAGACAATAATTTAAATTAAACAAATCTTCAAAAGCTAAGTTCTCTCTTTTTAGAGAGAAGAACTTAGGAAGATGAGAGTGATGGAGTGAATGATGGATTTGTTGTTGGTGGAATGATGGATGATTGGTGTGTGGAATGAAGAACCCAAGGCCTCTTTATATTGGAAGTAAGAGAGAGAAAACCCCTTGTGAAGCAAGTGATCACTGGATCTTCGGGTGTCCACCGCGGGCACTCACTGCCCTCTCCGACAGTTTTCCCAAATTCTGCACAAAAATTACTTTTGATGCCATTATCATAACTTGCTTTAATTATAGACCAAAAGAAGATAGAAAGGAACAAAAGTGGGTATAAATGGGAAATAAGACACGGAAAAGAGTGATAAATAACACTCAGGAATGAGGGTTATCACATCCTCAAACTTGAACTGTTACTTGTCCTCAAGTAACCAAAAACTAGAAAAGAAAGTTTTACGAAGAAAGAAAACGATAGAGAAACGAAAAAAAAACCAAAAATTAAATTACCACCTACGGAGGGACTGTTGATCTTTCTCTAGCGGGAGCGATGTACATTCTTCCATTCTTGACCTTGGTTCTGATGAAATTAATCAGTAGGACTTGAGGGTTAGTGTTTGATGGGTACAAAATTTTACTAACTTCCTCAAACTTGAATGATACTACAAAAGGATTTTACGTCTCTCTTTATTTTTCACTTTTGAGTATTTTTTTTTATTCGCATTTCCCAAGACTTTTGATTTTATCATAATTTCTATGTCTTTGGGTTATGCATGTCTCCCAATTTTCCGAAGACATATTTCATTCCCCTCCCTTTGGGTGCCCCCCCCCCCTTTTGACGGTGATCATTTGGTACTCCCCCCTCCTCAAACTTGAGATTATCGATGTCCTCGTCGATGTGAAAATTATGGCATGGTGGGGTTACAAAGGGTAAGTGTATGGAGTGAAGTGAAAGGATAGCCTACGTCCTTTTAATCGCATCAAACACCAAAGTCACGAATGTAGAAATGTACCTGAAAAGAATATGCTAGAAAAAACAACAAACTGATCAACAACCATGGATTAAAATAAACGCCAAAAATTGCTTACGCAATATACAAAAGTGGCGCACCGAGTTAGCAGTTCCAAAAATACCCAAACAACAGAACACAAAAGATAAACCACAACAAGTGTTGATAATAACAGCAAAAGAATCACAGATGCCTCCACTACTGCTCACTGGGAGCAGTAGTAGTAGCAACTGTGCCCTCCGTAGAGGGAGGTGCAGAGACTGGAACAGCAGCTGCGGGGAGTGGAGTGAGTACTTCGGGCGGGAATCGTGGCAAGGTAGCTATCACAACGGGGTTAATGGTATGCAAGATCCGCTGGAATCCTATGTTCCATTCCTTCTGATATGCCCACACCCGAAGCTCCCTTTCATGAAACTCGTGTTGTCGGTTTTCCAAATCTTTCAATCTAGCCAGCACATCCTCATTTTGACCCGCAATAAGCGTCATCCAAACTTCAGATACGTAAGAAGTGCTCGAAGGAGGGTGCGTCGGGAAAGCAGCTGATGCAGTAGGTGGAACGGATGTTGCAGTGGATACTGCAGGACCCGGGTCAGTGGGAACTGCAGCACGAGCAACTCGTGAAGGTCGTGCTCCTTTCAATGCTCTTTCTCTCCGCTCCATTGTCTCCAAGCTGAGTAAGTTGCCACCTGTACCGTTTGATCTGATTTGTAACAAGGAACACTTGCCATTTTCATTAGTTTAGTAATAAGGGACGGAAAGATGAGTCGAGAAACAATTCTCGAAGCTGCATACACTAGGGCTGCATGGGCAACAGGACCCACGTCGATTGGTAATTCCTTCATGATGCAGTATAGAAGAAAGCATTTCTCCCGAGACAGCGTGCCGTCATGAGCACTCGGCATAATGTTATGCCACAGATATTGAAACCATAAAGATGCATTTGGATTCAGGTCCCTGGTCATGATCACTAGTCGTTTGTTATCTCTAGACCAAACTTTACCTGGCAAAGCTAGCAAGTCCGCAATATCCTTATCTGGTACAGTTGTGGTGTTTGCAACTAACTGATTGAAAGAGCAAACGAAAGGAGTTTGTAATCCTAGGGCTCTATTAATGGTTTCCCCGGACCAGTTAACCTCGTGTCCGCGAATGTTCACAACATTCTGCTTGCACACCCCAATGGTGGCAAAAAACTCCTTAACCCATGTAAGATTGGCCTCGAAGGGGAGACCAATCAGACGTTCCCAATGGTGAGCTTTTAAGGTGTGCTTGATGTGTAAGGCCGATTCGACAAATTTTGGGTCGAATGGCCTTTCGTAATGTGGGTTACGAGTTTTGATGATGCTATACCTTACAGCGATTTCAAGCTTCTGTGATGGCGTTGGTACATCCTCCCAAAGTTCAGCCTCATCGGGGTCAGATTCGACTTGTTCAGATTCCTCGATCACTTTTTCTTTTCCCTTCGCAGAAAGTTTTCTGGGGCTCCTCCTTCTGGGCTGTACATCCTGTTTTTTCTTGCCTTCGTCCTTCTTGGTTGCTCGTCCCTTTGCCTTCCTCGAACTTACCATCTTACTGACCAACTGTTCTTCGGGCACGAAATCACTGTCCTCATCACTAGCATTTCTTCGTTGTTTTTTCGGAGGGGGAATTTCCTCGGATGATGAAGACTCCGTTGCTGCACTAAAGGAACTAGCTTCCCCCTCTGAGTGACTACCGGATGGTTCTTGAGAGGGTGAAACTGGTAGAGTGGCCACTGCCTCCCCACCGTGGACAGAAAAGGGTTTCGAACCTTCTGCTTCATCGAGACCAGCAGTGATGGTGTTGGGCGGTGGTGAAGAAAAAGGCATATCGTCCTGGGGAGTAATATCTTGATGCTCTTCGAAATCAAACACTAGATTGCCCTCTAGAATAGCATCATAATTATCATCATCGAAATCTTCCACTTCATTCAAATCGAAATGGTGGATTTGTGAGCCACTAGGGTTTAGAGATGGATTTGGGGAAATATGGGGAAGTTCTTTGATGACAGGGATGGGATTTTCAGAAAGGGTGGGTGCGGATGTAGGGATTCGAATGTTTAGGAAAATGGGTTTAGGGCTTATGGTGGCAGTCGGTGTAGCAGCGGCACTGGAGGGTGACGGTGGTTTGGTAACAGAAACATTGGGGGTAGAAAAATGGGGGACCTTTGTGAGAACCTCATGGCACTCAAGGTAACTGTGGAGAAAGAAGGATGGGGAAGAAGATTGAGATTGGGATTCCTCTGTGCTTACCATGGAGGAACCGGCGATGCTCTGAACAGCGACTGTTGACGATCCTACGGAAAACACCGTCGTTTGAACGACGGAGTGCTGCACGACAGGGGTAGCCGGTGGCGGCGATTTCGGTGGTTCGTCAGTGGTGGCAGGCGGCGGTGATGGCGGTGGTTCGACATTCATCTCGGCGGCGTGCAATCGAAGACTCCGGCGAGATGGAACCAAGTTGGGGTTGGGTGTTAATTTTTTCGATCTAGCCATGGGAAGAGTAAAGGTTTGTTTTCTTTTTTCTTTTTTTTTCTGGTAGCTGAAAAGTGTAGTTATAACTCTTTTGGGGAAGATGAAGTTTAGAACTAAAAAAGAAACTAATTTAGCTGAAAAGAAACTAAATTAATTCAAAAGAAACTACTCCCCCCCTTTTTCAGACACAAAACCGCCGGTTTTAACAAAAAGAAAACCATTAAAAAAAACAAAACCCACAATCTTTTCTCAAAAAGTACACACAAATCTTACATGGAAAGATTTTACACCATCCCCCTTTTGCCACGTGTCCTACCAGGTACTCCCACACCATGCTTTAGAAAAGAAATAAGATATCCAAAATCTTACCTAGTACTCTTTCCCGCTCAACAGTGGCAGTGGGCACTCTGAATCCACAGTGGACACTGCGTAAATTTTCAAAAATAACAAAATTTTAAACTGTACAATTTATTTACAGATTGAACTTCTCTTCACCTAAACATCTTGATTGGTAGGTTTGGGTACTGCATCTGGGATGTAGTGCTTGACCCGATGTGCGTTGACTTTAAATGTGCTTCCATCTTGTGGATTTAAAAGGTCAACCGTACCAAACCGACCGACCTCGACAATAGTGAATGGGCCTGACCAACGCGATTTTAATTTTCCCGAGAAAAGTTTCAACCGTGAATTAAAGAGGAGCACTTGCTGATCTTTTTCAAAGGTTCTTTGATTTATCCTACGATCATGCCAAAGTTTAGTTTTTTCTTTGTAAATTTTTGCATTTTCGTAGGCATGATATCTCAGCTCCTCTAATTCACTCAATTAAAGTTTTCTCTTCCTACCTGCAGCATCCTCACTTAAATTTAACTCTTTTATTGCCCAAAAAGCCTTGTATTCGAGTTCAAGAGGTAAATGACATGCCTTTCCGAAAACCAATTTGTACGGTGACATGTCCAATGGAGTTTTAAAAGCTGTTCTGTAAGCCCATAGCGCGTCATCCAACTTAAGTGACCAATCCTTTCTATCGGGTTTAACTACTTTTTCCAAAATTGATTTTATTTCCCGATTTGAAAGTTCGGCAAGACCATTAGTTTGCGGATGGTATGCCGTGGAAACCTTATGTTGGATATTGTATTTGCCAAGAACAATGCTTAACATTTTGTTCACGAAATGTGTTCCTTCATCACTAATTAAAGCTCGGGGTGTACCAAATCGTACAAAAATATTTTTATGGAGAAAGTTAATCACTGTTTTAGCATCATTCCGAGGACACGCTATTGCTTCTACCCATTTGGAGACGTAGTCAACCGCAACCAGAATGTACTGATTATTAAACGACATTGGAAATGGTCCCATGAAATCAATCCCCCATACATCAAAAAGTTCTACTTCCAAAATATTATTCAATGGCATTTCATTTCGTTGGGACAAATTTCCTGTTCTTTGGCATTGGTCACAACCTTTGACAAACTCAAAAGAATCCTTGAATAATGTGGGCCAAAAGAATCCGCTTTGCAGGATTTTTGCCGCCGTACGTTGTCCACCAAAATGGCCACCGTAAGGTGAGGCATGACAATCATTCAAAATATTTTTCATTTCTAAATTTGGGACGCATTTTCGTAAAACTTAGTCTGCGCCTAATTTATATAAAAACGGGTCGTCCCAAAAGTAGTGTTTACAGTCATGACTGAACTTTTTGAATTGTTGTCCTCGCATGTTATACGGTCTGATTCCGCTAGCAAGATAGTTTGCAATATCAGCGTACCATGGGACATTCTTGTCAAAATGATGTTGGATGGCCAAGATGTGCTCATCCGGGAAAACTTCTTTTATCTCATGATTTCCACCACTTGATACATCGTTTTCAATCCTGGACAGATGATCAGCAACCTGATTGTCAACTCCTTTTCTATCAAGTATCTCTATATCAAATTCTTGTAATAAAAGGACCCAACGAATAAGCCGTGGCTTTGCGTTGGTTTTGCTAAAAAGATACTTAATAGCGGAGTGATCGGTGTGAACGATGACCTTTGTGCCAATCAAATAGGATCGAAAACGGTCAAATACAAATACTACAACAAGTAACTCCTTCTCAGTTGTGGTGTAGTTTATTTGAGCTTCAATGAGAGTTTTACTTGCGTAGTAAATAGGGTGGAAAATTTTTCCCCGTCTTTGTCCCAAAACAGCACCCACGACCCAATCACTAGCATCGCACATTACCTCAAAAGGTAATGTCCAATCTGGTGCTATAACTATGGGTGCCGAGACAAGGGCGGCTTTGATTGTTTCAAAAGCTTTTCTACATTCGGAAGTAAAGTCGAAAGTTTGTTCGACATGTAATAAGTTGCAAAGGGGTTTTGTTATTTTTGAAAAATCTTTTATAAACCGCCTATAAAACCCCGCATGTCCTAAAAAACTCCGAATGCCTTTAACCGAACTAGGTTCGGGTAATTGCATGATTACTTCAAGTTTAGCTTTATCCACTTCTAAACCTTTCTTGGAAACCATATGACCCAACACGATTCCTTCTTGTACCATAAAATGGCATTTTTCCCAGTTTAAAATTAAATCGTGTTTTTCACATCTTTCCAAGCTCTTTTTCAGATTTTCAAGACAGTTTTCAAATGACGTGCCAATAACTGAAAAATCATCCGTAAAAACCTCCATGGAATTTTCAATCATATCCGAAAAAATTTACATCATGCAACGCTGAAAAGTAGCGGGTGCATTGCATAGACCAAATGGCATTCGGCGAAAAGGAAAAGTTCCGAAGGGACAAGTGAAGGTGGTCTTCTCTTGATCTTCGGGTGCGATGTGAATTTGGTTATACCCCGAATATCCATCCAAAAAGCAATAAAATTCCTTTCCGGCCAACCTATCTAGCATTTGATCAATAAAGGGCAAAGGAAAATGGTCCTTTTTGGTGGCTAGATTGAGTTGTCTATAGTCCATACAAATTCTCCACCCTGTAACAGTTCGGGTTGGGATAAGCTCATTCTTCTCATTGGTGATAACGGTTGTACCACCCTTTTTCGGTACGCATTGCACCGGACTTACCCAACCACTACTTGAGATGGGGTAAATGATACCCGCATCAAGCCATTTTAAAATTTCTTTCTTGATGACTTCTTTCATGATTGGGTTAAGTCTTCTTTGAGGTTGCACTTTGCCAATACTATTATCTTCCAAAATTATCTTATGTTGGCAAAGAGATGGACTAATTCCCTTGATGTTAGCTATCGTCCATCCTATGACCTTCTTGTGATCTTTTAACAACCCTATTAATTTTACCTCTTGCTCACTACTTAAGTTCGAAGAAATAATGACGGAAAATTTCTCTTCTTCCATGAGATAAGCATACTTGAGGTGAGTCGGAAGTGGCTTTAATTCGAGTTTGGGTGCCTTAATTATAGAAGGGACTTGATTCGGCCTATCATTAAAGTCCAATTGCTCAAATGCATCTACCACCTCAACCAAATCATCTTCCAAAACATTTTCCGCTAAACAACTAATCAACCTTAACTCAAATTCATCATCCAAGGCATTTAGGCAAGAACAATCCTCAATTTCACCGTTAAACTTAAGGGATTTGAAAACGTTGAAAGTTACTTGTTGGTCGTTCACTCTCATAGTTAACTCACCCTTTTGCACGTCTATCAAGGTTCTACCAGTTGCTAAAAATGGTCTGCCTAAAATGATGGGGACATCCTTATCTGCTTCATAGTCCAATACTAGAAAGTCAGCCGGAAAGATGAATTTATCGACTTTTACCAAAATGTCCTCAATTTTTCCTTTCGGATATGCCAAAGATCTGTCTGCGAGCTGCAAAGTGACTGTGGTGGGTCGAACTTCACCAATTCCTAGTTTTTTAAAAACTGACAAAGGCATGAGGTTTATGCTTGCTCCCAAATCACATAGAGCATGCCCTACTTCCTGTCCCCCGATAGAACACGGGATGGTGAAACTTCCCGGGTCTTTTAGTTTCGGTGGGATTTTGTAAGTAAGAAGTGCACTACATTCTTTGGTCAAAGCAACAGTTTCAAATTCTCCCAGCCTTTGTTTCTTGTTGAGAATATCTTTTAAAAATTTAACATAACTTGGCATTTGCTCAAGAGCCTCTACCAAAGGAATGTTAATGTGGAGTTGTTTGAAAATGTCCAAAAACTTTTTGAATTGTCCATCCACATTTTTGTTTTTTAATCTCTCAGGAAAAGGTAGTTTTCGTAGATCTGGGGTTGCTTTGTTCTTTTCAGGAATGCATGGAATTACTGGTTCTGGAGTGGGCACAGTATGCCCGCGGTGAGCAAACTGGGTTGGGTTGTATGAAACAATTGGGGTTGTTGTTCGGGCTGAAGTTTCTGGTTTTTCTGCTATCTTAGGAGTTGGAAACAGTTCTGGAAATTTTGATCTATCAACGGGGTGCGAGTCTTCTTCCAAAATTGGTGAGAGCGGTGATTTTTCGACCTTTTTAGACTTTTCTATGCTCTCAATTTCTTTTATGCTCACAACTTTGATATGTTCCTTATGGATGCCTTTAGGATTTTCGGTGTCACTCGGCAAAGTCCCTTGTGGCCTATTCTTGAGTTCGATGGAAAATTGTCCAAGTTGGGTTTCAAAACCCCTCAAGGTTGCATTGGTTTGGTTTATAAAACCTTTAAGTAATGATTCGATTGAACCATTACTGTCCGATGCATTTTGTTGCCTAGGTGCATGTGATTGTGAAGATTGTCCTTGTTGAAAATTTTGAGGGTGGCTTTGGTGAAATCCCGGGGGATTTTGTGGTCGGTTTTGGACTTGACTTGCCCCAGGGGGTTGAAGTCCTTGATTTCCCGACCATGAGAAATTTGGATGGTTTCTCCAATTCGGGTTGTATGTTTGGGAAAACGGGCTATTTATAGCATGATTCCTAACATAGCTTACTGATGCGGGATTACCGGGGCAACACTCAAAATGGTGATTTTCTCCACAAAAACTACACGACTCATTTAAATCTTGTTGAATGGCTTGCACTTGATTCTTATCTCCATTAAGGCTTAAATTGTTTTTAACCAAATTAGTTAAAGCTACAATTTGTGCATTTAAAGCGGAGATGGCATCAATCTCACGAACTCCTGACGCAGTCTTAGGAATTATAGCACGAGGGTTTGACCAATCTGTGTTATTATTGGCAACCTTTTCCAAAATGTCATACCCCTCATTGTATGTTTTTGAAGTAAAAGCGCCACCAGCTGTGGCATCGAGGATGATTTTAGCAGAATTAGAAAGACCATTGTAAAAGGTTTCTAATTGGATGCAGTGAGGGATTCCGTGGTGAGGACATTTTCGAATTAAATCTTTGAATCTCTCTCATGCATCCGATACTGCCTCATCTTCCTCTTGTTTAAACATTAAAATCTCATTTCTAAATTTTACATTCCTAGTGGGAGGAAAGTATTTCTTTAGAAATTTTTCAGCTAAACTCGTCCAAGTGTCAATTGAATGAGGTGGCTGAGAATTTAGCCAGGCTTTGGCTCTATCTCTCAATGTATAAGAGAAGAGTGTCAACCGCAAGGCTTCTGCGGAAACTCCGGGAATAAGAAAATGATCCGTCATTTCTAAAAATGATTTTAAATGAGAGTGTGGATCTTCCGAAGGTAATCCTCCAAATTGACCCATTGCTTGGATCATTTGAAACATTACCGGTTTCGGTTCAAAATTTTGCGCAGTAATGTGGGGCCTAAGAATACCCGACTTGAGTTGATCAAATTCGGGTGTTGCATAGTCCCGTATTCCCCTTTCTTTATCATCAGCAATTTTAATCGTTGTTTCCACAAGCGGAGGCGGAGGATTTGCTGCACCTTCCGCCATGGTTTGATTTAAAATTGGGTTTTGCCGATTTCCTCTACCTCTTCTTCTTCTTTTCAAAGTTTTTTCAATTTCAAGATCGAGAGGTAAAAGTTCACCGTGTTGTAGCCGTGGCATACAACACGATAAATGCTTTGAAGGTGAAACAAGTGACATAGGCTCGAACAAAAATCAGTATCTCAGGATGTAAAATCGTGCCAGTCCCTGGCAACGGCGACAAAAACTTGGTAGCTAAATAACGTGCACTCAAAGCGTGGACACTGAGTTTCCCAGCGTGGACACAAGTATATATCAACACTGTGATCGCTACAAGTAATAAAATGGTACAAGTACCGACTATCGTACCCACAGGGACTGGACTTACTGAGAATTGCTGACTTTCATGAACTTCTTGCACAAGTTTCGAGTTGGGGAAAATATTTGTTTGATTGTTGAATTAATTCTAAGAAAATGCGAAATGAACTTTTTATAATTAAAGAATGGGTATGGGTGTAAGCGTTCATTGAGACAAACGTAGTAACAAAATGGTCGGGCGCTTTGTAGTACGGAAAGTCTATAAAACGCCCGATCTCTCGAAAGTGGATTTTTAAAGACCGGTCCTACAAAATGCTCGCAAAGTGCCCATCATTACCAACTCTTAATCTTGCCGATTTAACTAAGTTGATAAATAATCAAGTTCTACCGGTACGGAGATTTATACCCAAATCTCTTTGTGATATAAATCTCCTCCGACGTTTGAACCTTAGTAAATCATACAAAACCCGTATCTCTACGTGATTATCAAAGACTCTCTCAAATCTTTGTGCATCACTTAAGCCGTATTTCGAATCCGCCTCTCTCGAGGTCAAGATCTAATATTAACACATCAAAGTGATCAGCTTATCTGCATTGAGTTTAAGTCCCGACTCAAGTGACCAAGCTTAAGATCTAGTAATGATGGCAACACCCAAGTGTTGCCTACTAATCTCAAGTTAGCTCACACCCACACCCAAAAGGTGCTTAGCTCATGCTAATAATAGAATACATAATAATATAAGAGAAATAAAACTTAACTACTTGCATAAATATAAAATAAAATAAGAACAAAGTAAGAAAATAAATTACGGAATTAAAAATGCTAAAATTAAAGAGCAAGAATTTAAAGAGCAAGAAATTAAAATACTAAAAATTAAGCTTGCAATAAATAAAAAGGCTAGAAAGTTTAATATATAAAATTAAAGGACAAGAAATTAAAGACAATAATTTAAATAAAACAAATCTTCAAAAGCTAAGTTCTCTCTTTTTAGAGAGAAGAACTTAGGAAGATGAGAGTGATGGAGTGAATGATGGATTTGTTGTTGGTGGAATGATGGATGATTGGTGTGTGGAATGAAGAACCCAAGGCCTCTTTATATAGGAAGTAAGAGAGAGAAAACCCCTTGTGAAGCAAGTGACCACTGGATCTTCGGGTGTCCACCGCGGGCACTCACTGCCCTCTCCGACAGTTTTCCCAAATTCTGGACAAAAATTACTTTTGATGCCATTATCATAACTTGCTTTAATTATAGACCAAAAGAAGATAGAAAGGAACAAAAGTGGGTATAAATGGGAAATAAGACACGGAAAAGAGTGATAAATAACACTCAGGAATGAAGGTTATCACTGGTCATGTGCCTAAAACGGAGTCCCGTAGCAAAAGTTAATGACATTTAAGCACGACACCCATTTTTGGCCGATATACCAAAGGGGGTACCCTTTCGGTTTTCTCGTCCTGACCAACCTTGTCGAATTTCCATGAAAGTTTACAAGGCCCGTCTACAATGTAAATTAGATGGTTTTCACAAAAAAGAACTTGAAAAACCCGCTCACGTAACAGAAGTTTCTGGAGACACGCATTGGCGAAACCGAATGAACGTACGTCGTGCATTTTCTTGAAACCCACTCAAATCAAGGCATTTAAGTACGACACCCATTTTTGGCCGATACACCTATGGGGTCGGGTACCAATTCGGTTTTCTCGTCCGGACCGACATGTAGGATTTCCATGAAAATTTACAGGGTCTCTCTACAATGTAAATGAGATAGTTTTGACAATAAAGAACTTTAAAAAAACCGCTCTCGTGCTGGAATTGCCGGAGACACGCATTGGACAAATCAAACGAACGTACGTCGTGCATTTTCTTGAAACCCACTCAAATCAAGGTGTATTGCCAGGAAATGACATACCCATGGAGTGTTGCTCATTTGAAGGTTCATTTTGACTGGTCATGTGCCTAAAATGGAGTCCCGTAGCAAAAGTTATTGGCATTTAAGCACGACACCCATTTTTGGCCGATATACCAAAGCGGGTACCCTTTCGTTTTCTCGTCCTGACCAACCTTGTCGGATTTCCAAGAAAGTTTACAAGGCCCGCCTACAATGTAAATTAGATGGTTTTCACAAAAAAGAACTTGAAAAACCCGCTCACGTAACAGAAGTTTCTGGAGACATGCATTGGCGAAACTGAATGAACGTACGTCGTGCATTTTCTTGAAACCCACTCAAATCAAGGTGTAGTGCCAGAAAACGGCATACCCATGGCATGCTGCTCGTTTTAAGGTTCAATTTGACTAGTCATGTGCCAAAAACAGAGACCCGTAGCAAAAGTTATGGCATTTAAATAGGACACCCATTTTTGGCAGATACACTAAAAGAGGTACCGTTTCGGTTTTCTCTTCCAAATCGACCTTGTCGGATTTCAATGAAAATTTACAGGGTACGTCTACAATATAAATTAGATGGTTTTCACAATAAAGAACTTGAAATAATCCGCTCACGTAACATAAATTGCCGGTGACACGCATTGGCGAAACCGAACGAACGTACGTCGTGCATTTTATTGAAACACACTTAAATCAAGGTGTATTGCCAGAAAACGACATACCCATGGTGTGCTTCTCGTTTTAAGATTCATTTTGACTGGTCAAGTGCCTAAAACGGAGTCTCGTAGCAAAAGTTACGGAGTCTCGTAGAAAAACGGAGTCTACAATGTAAATTAGATGATTTTTGCAATAAAGAACTTGAAAAAACTCCTCACGTAACGGAAATTGCCGGGGCCATGCATTAGACAAACCGAACGAACATACGTCGTGCATTTTCTTGAAACCCACTCAAATCAAGACGTATTGACAGAAAACGAAATACCTATGGCGTGCTGCTCGTTTGAAGGTTCATTTTGACTAGTCATGTGCCTAAAACGGAGTCACGTAGCAAAAGTTATAGTCATTTAAGTACGACACCCATTTTTGGCTAATACACCAGGGGGGTACCCTTTGGGTTTTCTCGTTTGGAAAGAACTTGTCGGAGTTTCATCTTTATTTACAAGGTCTCTCTACAATGTAAATTAGACGGTTTTCACAGTAAAGAATTTGAAAAAACCCCGCTCTCGTTCCCAAAATTGCTGGAGACACGCATTGTTCAAACCGAACGAACGTATGTCGTGCATTTTCTTGAAACCCACTCAAATCAACGTGTATTGCGATAAAACGACATACCCATGGCATGCTACTCATTTAAAGGTTCATTTTGACTATTCATGTGCCGAAAACGGAGTCTCATAGCAAAAGTTATGGCATTTAAACACGACACCCATTTTTTGCCGATAACCAAAGAGGGTACCCTTTCGGTTTTCTCGTCCGGACCGACCATGTCGGATTTCAGTGAAAATTTACAGGGTCCTTCTACAATGTAAATTAGGTGATTTGTACAGTAAAGAACTTGAAAAACCCGATTTGTTTCGAAAAATTGCTGGAGACACGCATTGGTTAAACTGAACAAACGTATGTCGTGCATTTTCTTGAAACACACTCAAATCGACGTATATTGCGATAAAACGACATACCCTTGGTGTGCTGCTCATTTCAAGGTTCATTTTGACTAGTAATTTGCCTAAAATGGAGTCCCATAGCAAAATTTATCGGCATTTAAGCACGACACCTATTTTTGGTCGATACACCAAAGGGGATACACTTTCGGTTTTCTCGTTCGGAACGACCTTGTCGGATTTCCATGAAAATTTACAGAGTCCACCTACAATGTAAATTACATGGTTTTCACTATAAAGAACTTGAAAAAACCCGCTCACGTAACAGAAATTTCCAGAGACAAGCATTGGAGAAACCGAACAAACGTACGTCGTGCATTTTCTTGAAACCCACTCAAATCAAGGTGTATTGCCAAAAAACAACATACCCATGGCATGTTGCTCGTTTTAAGGTTCATTTCGACTGGTCATGTGCCTAAAACGGAGTCCCTTAGCAAAAGTTATGGCATTTAAGCACGACACCAATTTTTTGCAGATAACCAAAGGGGGTACCCTTTCGGTTTTCTTGTTCGGACCGACCATGTTCGATTTCCATGAAAATTTACAAGGTTCTTCTACAATATAAATTAGATGGTTTTTGCAATAAAAGAACTTGAAAAAACTCGCTCACGTAACGGAAATTTTGGGAGCCACACATTGGACAAACCGAACGGACGTACGTCGTGCATGTTCTTGAAACCCACTCAAATCAAGGTGTATTGCCAGAAAACGAAATACCCATGGGGTGATGCTCGTTTGAAGGTTCATTTTGACTGGTCATGTGCCTAAAACGGAGTCCCGTAGCAAAGGTTATAGGCATTTAAGTACGACACCCATTTTTTAGCCGATACACCAAAGGGGGTACCAATTCAGTTTTCTCGTCCGCACCGACATGTAGGATTTCCATGAAAATTTACAGGGTCCATCTATAATGTAAGTGAGATAGTTTTGACAATAAATAACTTTAAAAAACCCGCCCTCATGCTGGAATTGCCGGAGACACGCATTGGACAAATCAAACGAACGTACGTCGTGCATTTTCTTGAAACCCACTCAAGTCAAGGTGTATTGCCAGAAAACGACATACCCATGGCATGCTGCTCATTTTAAGGTTCATTTCGACTGGTCATGTACCTAAAACGGATTCCCTTAGCAAAAGTTATGGCATTTAAGTACGACACCCATTTTTTGCCAATAACCAAAGGGGGTACCCTTTCGGTTTTCTCGTTCGGACCGACCATGTTGGATTTACATGAAAATTTACAGGGTCCTTATACAATGTAAATTTGATGGTTTTTGCAATAAAAGAACTTGAAAAAACCCACTCACGTAACGGAAATTTCCGGAGCCACACATTGGACAAACCGAACGAACGTACGTCGTGCATTTCTTTGAAACCCACTCAAATAAAGGTGTATTGCCAGAAAACGAAATACCCATGGCGCGCTTCTCGTTTGATGGTTCTTTTTTACTAGTCATGTGCCTAAAACGGAGTCTCGTAGCAAAAGTTATGGGTATTTAAGCACGACACCCATTTTTGGTCGATACAACACTGTTATAAAAAACTCGCCACACAGCTGCCATGGCGCTCCATGGCACCAAGGCTTGTGTTAATCCTGTTAGTGTATAATATTTAGAAAGTTTTGTAAAGTCATCCATATTGTAATAGGCCTTGTCATTAGCATATGGGTTGGGCTAAATTGTGTAACATAGGTGATTAGGGTATAAATAAGAAAGTGTTTGTAGTTTGTTTGTAACTTTACTTTCACAATGTAGACATAAGGTGTTATAAGTGTTTCTAGAGAGATAAACTCTTTCTCTCTCTAGGTTGTGAATTATACATTCATTTTCCAATCCAATCTATCTTTTGTTCTATCTTTTATACATTGTTTAATTGTGAATTCATGACCTAACATGTGGTATCATAGTCTAATTGAAGAAATCATTCATCGAAACGATCGAATTTCACAATTTTTCCATGAAACAGTGATCTGGTCGCATGAACAGTATACGTGAATTTCAAATTCTTGATTTTGGAGCTTAATTGATAGAGATTTAATGCTAGATTGATTATATGCTTAGAGTCAAATTAGTTGTAATCAATCACATTGATTAATTTCTATAGATTTAGAAGAATTGTTCGATTTTGAGATTTTTTGGTTCGAAATATTTTTTTCACTGAGTTGAGATCGAATTCTGTCAATGAGATGCTTTTAGACAAGATCATCAACTACAAAGTTGTTCAGAAGTGATTTTCGAACATGCTCATAAAGTTTCATCTCAAAATTCGAAGAAATGTGAAAGATTTGGTGTTTTTAAGCTTTCAGACTCGACTTCTCGCAAGATCTCAAGAACGCGCAAGATTCATATGAAGAACGCGCAAGATTCATATGAATAACGCGCAAGATTCATATGAAGAACACGCAAGCTGAAGAACGCACAAGGAAAGGAAGAACGCGCAAGATGAAGACATTCAGTGTTCTGCGAGTTTTGATTTCACACATGTAGCCTTTTGCGAGAAGTGAATGAATAGTGACTTGCGAGTTTATGTATTATGCGAGTTTCAATCTTAGCGAGTTTTGATATTGTCAAATTATTCTAAGTCCTAAACGCGCAAGTCAAGTTAGCGAGAAGTTCAAAAACGCGCACGAAGAGGCTTGCGAGTTTCAGAAACGCGCATAACACGTTTAGCGCGAAGTAACATGAACAGTTCTTTGCGAGTTATTTGTTTTGCGAGTTTTGGGCTTTTGCGACAAGTTACTGTTCACACCCATTTTTGCGACAAGTTGCCTTATGAGATTTAATTGTCAAATTTTTTCTCAGAGCATTCTTCATCAGTTGTTGAACAGATATCAGATAAATCTTCTACCCTGCCTAGTAGTGTTTGCTACAAGTTGTATCCTCCTACAAGCGTACCAGATTAAGTTCTTAAGTTGAATTCCTATTCAACTCGCGGTCAAAGACAGATTTGATGTTATAAACTGAAGATGCACTTCGGGTGTCACGTCAAAATTCACACATTTCTTTCTTGTGGTCATAACGAATGTGTTGAATTTTCTAAAGATAAAAGTTGTCTTTTGTGCACTCAGTCGCGGTTATAGTCTACATCGAATTTGGTATTAAAATTGAAACTTCAAAGGATAAGAGCTACTTTCAAGGGGGATCCGGAGTTGTTTTGAAGTTTAAGCAATGCTAAAGTTTTTCAAAGAAATCAAGGGGGAGAAGAGCTGAAGCTGATAAGGGATGATTCCTTTACAAAACTTTAGGGGGAGAATGTTAGTGTATAATATTTAGAAAGTTTTGTAAAGTCATCCATATTGTAATAGGCCTTGTCATTAGCATATGGGTTGGACTAAAATGTGTAACATAGGTGATTGGGGTATAAATAGGAAAGTGTTTGTAGTTTGTTTGTAACTTTACTTTCACAATGTAGACATAAAGTGTTCTAAGTGTTTCTAGAGAGAGAAACTCTTTCTCTCTCTAGGTTGTGAATAATACATTCATTTTCCAACTCAATCTATCTTTTGTTCTATCTTTTATACATTGTTTAATTGTGAATTCATGACCTAACGCACGCCATGGCCTAATGCGCAATTTATTGTAATGAGATATTTGATTTTCCTTACGTTTTTAATATTTTATTTGCAAGTATTTAATATATAACCTAATTTAATTTGCTTATTACTATTGACACATTGAGTAGCACTACAAAACATACGTTTTTATATATAATAATATATATGAATTAGAGATTTGACGCCATAAATCATGCCTTGAAAACGCCATAGCTTCGCCATGGCTTCTAAGGCTTGGGGCTTGGCCTCGCCGCCACGCCACGCCTCACGCCATTTAGAACCTTAAGGGTACCAATTCGGTTTTTCGTCCGGACCGACATGTAGGATTTCCATGAAAATTTACAGGGTCTCTCTACAATGTAAATAAGATAGTTTTGACAATAAAGAACTTTAAAAATCCCGCTCTCGTGCTGGAATTGTCAGAGACATGCATTGGACAAATAAAACGAACGTACGTCTACAATGTAAATGAGATGGTTTTCACAAAAAAGAACTTGAAAAACCCGCTCACGTAACAGAAGTTTCTGGAGACACGCATTGGCGAAACCGAATGAACGTATGTCGTGCATTTTCTTGAAACCCACTCAAATCAAGACATTTAAGTACGACACCCATTTTTGGCCGATACACCTCTGGGGTCAGGTACCAATTCGGTTTTCTCGTCCGAACCGACATGTAGGATTTCCATGAAAATTTACAGGGTCTCTCTACAATGTAAATGAGATAGTTTTGACAATAAAGAACTTTAAAAAACCCGCTCTCGTGTTGGAATTGTCGGAGACACGCATTGGACAAATCAAACGAACGTACATCGTGCATTTTCTTGAAACCCACTCAAATCAAGGTGTATTGCCAGAAAATGACATACCCATGGAGTGTTGCTCATTTGAAGGTTCATTTTGACTGGTCATGTGCCTAAAACGGAGTCCCGTAGCAAAAGTTATTGGCATTTAAGCACGACACCCATTTTTGGCCGATATACCAAAGGGGGTACCCTTTCGGTTTTCTCGTCTTGACCAACCTTGACGGATTTCAAAGAAAGTTTACAAGGCCCGTCTATAATGTAAATTAGATGGTTTTCACAAAAAAGAACTTGAAAAACCCGCTTACGTAGCAGAAGTTTCTGGAGACATGCATTGGCGAAACCGAATGAACGTACGTCGTGCATTTTCTTGAAACCCACTCAAATCAAGGTGTAGTGCCAGAAAACAGCATACCCATGTTAGGTTGCTCATTTTAAGGTTCAATTTGACTGGTCATGTGCCAAAAACAGACTCCCGTAGCAAAAGTTATGGCATTTAAATAGGACACCCATTTTTGGCAGATACACTAAAAGAGGTACCGTTTCGGTTTTCTCTTCCAAATCGACCTTGTCGGATTTCAATGAAAATTTACAGGGTACGTCTACAATATAAATTAGATGGTTTTCACAATAAAGAACTTGAAATAACCCGCTCACGTAACATAATTTGCCGTTGATATGCATTGGCGAAACCGAACGAACGTACGTCGTGCATTTTATTGAAACACACTCAAATCAAGGTGTATTGCCAGAAAACGACATACCCATGGTGTGCTTCTTGTTTTAAGATTCATTTTGACTGGTCAAGTGCCTAAAACGGAGTCTCGTAGCAAAAGTTACGGAGTCTCGTAGAAAAACGGAGTCTACAATGTAAATTAGATGATTTTTGCAATAAAGAACTTGAAAAAACTCCTCACGTAACGGAAATTGCCGGGGCCATGCATTAGACAAACCGAAAGAACATACGTCGTGCATTTTCTTGAAACCCACTCAAATCAAGACGTATTGACAGAAAACGAAATACCTATGGCGTGCTGCTCATTTGAAGGTTCATTTTGACTAGTCATGTGCCTAAAACGGAGTCACGTAGCAAAAGTTATAGTCATTTAAGTACGACACCCATTTTTGGCTAATACACCAGGGGGTACCCTTTGGGTTTTCTCGTTTGGAACGAACTTGTCGGAGTTTCATCTTTATTTACAAGGTCTCTCTACAATGTAAATTAGATGGTTTTCACAGTAAAGAATTTGAAAAAAAACCCGCTCTCGTTCCCAAAATTGCTGGAGACACGCATTGTTCAAACCGAACGAACGTATGTCGTGCATTTTCTTGAAACCCACTCAAATCAACGTGTATTGCAATAAAACGACATACCCATGGCGTGATACTCATTTAAAGGTTCATTTTGACTATTCATGTGCCGAAAATGGAGTCCCATAGCAAAAGTTATGGCATTTAAACACGACACCCATTTTTTGCCGATAACCAAAGAGGGTACCCTTTCGGTTTTCTCGTCCGAATAGACCATGTCGGATGTCAATGAAAATTTACAGGGTCCCTCTAAAATGTAAATTAGGTGATTTTTACAATAAAGAACTTGAAAAAACCCGCTCACGTAACAGAAATTGCCAGAGACATGCATTAGAGAAACCGAACGAACGTATGTCGTGCATTTTCTTGAAACCCACTCAAATCAAGGTGTATTGCCAGAAAAAAAACATACCCATGGCATGCTGCTCGTTTTAAGGTTCATTTCGACTCGTCATGTGCTTAAAACGGAGTCCCTTAGCAAAAGTTATGGCATTTAAGCACGACACCCATTTTTTGCCGATAACTAAAGGGGGTACCCTTTCGGTTTTCTTGTTCGGACCGACCATGTTCGATTTCCATGAAAATTTACAAGGTTCTTCTACAATATAAATTAGATGGTTTTTGCAATAAAAGAACTTGAAAAAACTCGCTCACGTAACGGAAATTTCCGGAGCCACACATTGGACAAACCGAACGGACGTACGTCGTGCATGTTCTTGAAACCCACTCAAATCAAGGTGTATTGCCAGAAAACGAAATACCCATGGGGTGATGCTCGTTTGAAGGTTCATTTTGACTGGTCATGTGCCTAAAACGGAGTCCCGTAGAAAAGGTTATAGGCATTTAAGTACGACACCCATTTTTAACCGATACACCAAAGGGGGTACCAATTCAGTTTTCTCGTCGGCACCGACATGTAAGATTTCCATGAAAATTTATAGGGTCCATATACAATGTAAATGAGATAGTTTTGACAATAAATAACTTTAAAAAACCCGCTCTCATGCTGGAATTGCCGGAGACACGCATTGGACAAATCAAACGAACGTACCTCGTGCATTTTCTTGAAACCCACTCAAGTCAAGGTGTATTGCCAGAAAATGATATACCCATGGTGTGCTGCTCGTTTTAAAGTTTATTTTGACTGGTCATGTTCCTAAAACGGAGTCCCGTAGCAAAAGTTATGGCATTTAAACACGGCACCCATTTTTGGCTGATACAACAAAAGGGGTACCCTTTCAGTTTTCTCGTTAGGACCGACCTTGTCGGATATCCATGAAAATTTACAGGGTCCATCTACAATGTAAATTAGACAGTTTTCACAATAAAGAAATTGAAAAAAACCCGCTCATGTATTAAAAATTGTCGGGGACACGCATTGGTGAAACCGAACGTACGTCATGCATTTTCTTGAAACCCACTCAAATAAAGGTGTATTGCAAGAAAATGACAAACCCGTGGCATGCTTCTCATTTTACGCTTCATTTTGACTGGTTATGTGTCAAAAACGGAGTCCCATAGCAAAGTTATGGGCATTTAAACACGACGCTCATTTTTGGTCGATACACCAAAGGGGGTACCCTTTCGGTTTTCTCGTCCGAACCGACCTTGTCGGATTTCCATGAAAACTTAAAGCTCCTTTTACAATGTGAATTAGATGGTTTTCGCAATAAAGAACTTGAAAAAACATGCTCATGTAACGGAAATTGCCGAAGCCACGCACTGGACAAACCGAACGAACGTATGTCGTGCATTTTCTGAAACCCACTCAAATCAAGATGTATTGACATAAAACGAAATACCCATGGCATACTGCACGTTTGAAGGTTCATTTTGACTTGTCATGTGCCTAAAACGGAGTCCCATAGCAAAAGTTATGGGCATTTAAGCACGACACCCACTTTTGGCTGATACACCAAAGGGGGTACCCTTTCGGTTTTTCTCGTCTGGACCGACCTTGTCGGATTTTCAAGATAATTTAGAGGGTCTCCCTACAATTTAAATGAGATGGTTTTGACAATAAAGAACTTTAAAAAATCTGCTCTCGTGTCGGAATTGCCGGAGATACGCATTGGCCAAACCAAACGAATGTGTCGTGAACTTTACCGAAACGCACTCAAATCAAGGTGTATTGCCCGAAAACGACATACCCATGGTGTGATCCTTATTCCAAAGTTTGTTTCTACTGGTCATGCGTCAAAAACGAATTCCCGTAGCAAAATTTATAGACGTTTAATCGTGACACTTATTTTTGGCCCAAACACCAAGGGGGTACCCTTTTAGGTTCTCTCGTCCGAACCGTTCTTGCCGGATTTTCTTGTAAATTTACAGGGTCTCTCTACAATATAACTTTGACGGTTTTCACAGTAAAAAACTTGAAAAAACCCCGCTCTCGTGCCAGAAATTTTTCAGAGACACGCATTGGCCAAACCGAACGAACGTACGTCGAGCATTTTCTTGAAACCCACTCAAATCAATGGTGTATTGCCAGAAAATGACATACCCATGTTGTGTTGTTCATTTTAAGGTTCATTTTGACTTGTCATGTGCCTAAATCGTTGTCCCATAGCAAAAGTTAGGGCATTTAAACACGACACCCGTTTTTGGCTGATACACCAAAGTGGGTACCCTTTCGGTTTTCTCGTGTGGACCAACCTTGTCGGATTTCCATGAAAATTTACAGGGTCCATCGACAATGTAAATTAGATGATTTTCGAAATAAATAACTTGAATAAACCCGCTCACATAATGGAAATTGCCGGAGCCACGCACTGGACAAACCTAACAAACGTATGTTGTGCATTTTCTTGAAACCCACTCAAATCAAGATGTGTTGCCAGAAAATGAAATACCCATGGCGTGTTGCTCGCTTGAAGGTTCATTTTGACTGGTCATGTGAGTAAAACGGAGTCACGTAGAAAAAGTTATGGGCATTTAAGCACGACACATATTTTTGGTCGATACACCAAATGGGGTACCCTCTTGGTTTTCTCATCCAGACCGAACTTGGCGGAGTTTCATGTAAATTTACAAGGTCCCTCTACAATGTAAATGAGACAGTTTTCACAGTAAAGAACTTGAAAAAACCCGCTCTCGTTCCCAAAATTGTTGGAGACACGCATTGGTCAAACCGAACGAACATATGTCGTGCATTTTCTTGAAACCTACTCAAATCGACGTGTATTGCGATAAAACGACATACCCTTGGCGTTATGCTCATTTCAAGGTTCATTTTGACTAGTCATGTGCCTAAAACGGAGTTCTATAGCAAAAGTTATGGGCATTTAAGCACGACACCTATTTTTGGTCGATACACCAAAGGGGATACACTTTTGGTTTTCTCGTCCGGAACGACCTTGTCGTATTTCCATGAAAATTTACAGGGTCCCTCTACAATGTAAATGAGATGGTTTGACAATAAAGAACTTTAAAAAACCAGCTCTCGTGCTAGAATTTCCGGAGATACGCATTGGACAAATCAAACGAATGTACGTCATGCATTTTCTTGAAACCCACTCAAATCAAGGTGGCCAGAAAACGACATACCCATGGTGTTCTGCTCATTTTAAGTTTTATTTTGAGTGGTCACGTGCCTAAAATGGAGTCCCATAGCAAAAGTTATGGAATTTCAACACGACACCCGTTTTTGGCTGATACACCAAAGGGGGTACCCTTTCGGTTTTCTCGTCCGGACCGATCTTGTCGGATTTCCATGAAAATTTACAGGGTCCATCTACAATGTAAATTAGATGTTTTTTGCAATTAAAAACTTGAAAAAACCTGCTCACATAATGGAAATTGCCGGAGGCACGCATTGGACAAACCTAACGAACGTACGTCGTGCATTTTCTTAAAAACCCACTCAAATAAAGATGGGTTGCCAGAAAACGAAATACCCATGGCGTGCTACTCATTTGAAGGTTCATTTTGACTTGTCATGTGCCTAAAACGGAGTCCCATAGCAAAAGTTATGGGCATTTAAGCACGACACCCCTTTTTGGCCGATACACCAAAGGGGGTACCTTTTCGATTTTCTCGTCCGGACCGACCTTGTTAGATTTTCATGAAAATTTAGAGGGTCCATCTACAATGT
Organism: Arctium minus; assembly: GCA_954870635.1. Classification (NCBI taxonomy): domain Eukaryota; kingdom Viridiplantae; phylum Streptophyta; class Magnoliopsida; order Asterales; family Asteraceae; genus Arctium; species Arctium minus. The sequence continues at coordinate 1,280,433 of OX941094.1, read as the reverse complement.
AAATGAGATGGTTTTGACAATAAATAACTTTAAAAAATCCGCTCTCGTGTCGGAATTGCCGGAGACACGCATTGGCCAAACCAAACGAATGTGTCGTGCACTTTACCGAAACGCACTCAAATAAAGGTGTGTTGCCAAAAAATGACATACCCATGGCATGATCCTTGTTCCAAAGTTTGTTTTTACTGGTCCTGGGCCAAAAACATTTAATCGTGACACTTATTTTTGGCCCAAACACCAAGGGGGCACCCTTTAGGTTCTCTCGTCCGGGCCGTACTTGCCAGATTTTCATGTAAATTTACAGGGTCCCTCTACAATAAAAATTTGACGGTTTTCACAGTAAAAATCTTCAAAAAACCCTCTCTCGTGCTAGAAATTTCCAGAGACATGCATTGGCCAAACCGAACGAACGTACATCGTGCATTTTCTTGAAACCCACTCAAATAAAGGGTGTATTACCAGAAAACGACATACCCATGGTGTGTTTCTTGTTTTAAGGTTCATTTTGACTTGTCATGTGCCTAAAACGTTGTCCCATAGCAAAAGTTATGGCATTTAAACACGACACTCGTTTTTGGCGGATACACCAAATGGGGTACCCTTTCGGATTTCTCGTCCGGACCGACCTTGTCGGATTTCCATGAAAATTTACAGGATCCATCTACAATGTAAATTAGATGATTTTTGCAATTAAGAACTTGAAAAAACCCGCTCACGTAACGGAAATTGTCGGAGCCACGCATTGGACAAACCGAACGAACGTATGTCGTGCATTTTCTTGAAACCCACTCAAATCAAGATGGGTTGCTAGAAAACGAAATACCCATGGCGTGCTGCTCATTTGAAGGTTCATTGTTGGGAACTGAATATTTTGTTCAAGTATGGTTTATGCTGCTAGTACATCATGATTACTACTGCTAGTAGATTTAATACTGCTTGAAAAGTTAGTGCTGCTATTTCAATAGTTAGTACTGCTTGGAGGGTTAGTACTGCTAGTAGTTAGTACTGCTAAGGGATTACTACTGCTAACATCATTAATACTGCTGAGGTGTTTAATGTTGCTGAAGATGATTAATACTGCTGAAGAAGGTTAATGTTGCTTATGAGATGAAGACTCAGAATGGAAGGAAGACAGTTGTATATAAGACTTGCTAAAGTAAAGGAGATAATTATGGACTGAAGATCAATTGTAATTTGATAATTATCTTGTAATGTGTCTTGTATAAATAGTATAGATGTCTTTGATAGAATTAACTTTTGATTTGATAAGTTTTAGAGAGAATTAACCTCAAGGTTTATAATCCTAGTTCTAGAGAAGTAGAATTCGTATTGGTGAGCTTGTTCATCAATATTGAGGTTTTGTTTGAAATCTTGTAACTTTAATCATTCAATAAAGTTTACAAGTTGTGATTTCTGATTCACTGTTACATTGATTGTTGAATATTAAAGTGTTATTCCGCAACTCCTTTAATATTGTTTCTGAGTTCATTATTCTTGTTAAGAATTAGATCCTGACAAGTGGTATCAGAGCAAGTATTCTCAGAAATCTTCATTCATCATGGAAAACACAGTTGAATCAAACAGTACTCTTGTCTCAAAGGTTCCAATGCTCAGATCTAATGAGTTTGACATGTGGAAGATTAGGATCAAACAATACATACTTCTCACATATTACTCCATGTGGGACATCATTGAGAATGGCCCATCTGATGAAGGAAAGATTGGTGCAGATGGAAAAAGAATCCCACCAAAGACGGATGCAGAAAGGAAGACAAGGCAGACAGAGATGAAAGCCTTGAGCACACTGCTCTTGGCTATTCCCAATGAGTATCAACACCAATTCTGCAATTGCACTGATGCACAGATGCTTTGGAATTCTATAGAGAAGAGATTATCTGGTACCAAGAGAAATCAAAAGGCAATATTGAAGCAAATGTATGAAAACTTTATGTCAACTAAGAATGAGTCCATGACTCAAACTTTTGACAGGTTTAACAAGCTGATTGGTGAACTAGCTACTATGGGAGTACAGATTGATCAAGATGATGTAAACAGAAAGTTCTTAAGGTCCCTTGGAGATGAATGGACCATGTATACTGTTTCATTCAGACAGAATGAACAATTGGAAGAAAAGGAACTGGATGATCTGTACAATGATTTGAGAGTGTTTGAATCTGAGGTGGAAGCAAAGAAGAAGCCTATTGGATATGTTCATAATGTTGCACTCCTATCAGCATCAATTGATTCTACTGCTAACCCTGAATCAGTTAATGCTGCCAGTGGAGTAAATCAAGAAAAAGGCAATGAATCTGTTTTTGAAGCCTTTCTTTCCGGTCATGGTAACTCTTCTTTAATCAATGATGACTTGGAACAGCTTCATCCTGATGATCTTGAAGAGATGGATATTAAATGGCAGATGGCCATGCTTTCTATGAGGGTGAAGAAGTTCATCAAAAGGACTGGGAGGAACAACTTCTCCCAAAGAAGAGAAGATGGTGCAGGCTTTGATAAGTCAAAGGTGGAGTGCTATAAATGTCATCTGAAGGGACACTTTGCCAGAGAATGCAAAAGTGGAGTGTCTCACAATCACCAACAAAATGAGACTGGAAGCTTCAACCAGAACAGAAACTCTGCTCAAGCTCTTGTTTCTCAACAAGGAATGGGGTTTGACTGGAGTGATCAAGCAGAAGAGGCTATTCAAAATCAAGCTCTCATGGCAGAGGTATCTGATCTTCCAACTGAGGTACTTTCTAATCTCTGTTCTCAAACTTGCAAAGATACTGTTAAAAGGTACAGGGATCACAACCAGAATATGAGTGATGACCTTAAGAGATTAGAAAAAGATATAAAAGACTATGTGAAAATTGTTGAGAGGTTTGAGGAACAAATTAAGAGTTTCCAAGCCAATGAACTGCAACACACATATGATACAAATTACTGGAAGTGGGAGAAAAATGATCTAGAAATCCAACTGACAAAGTCTAAAGAGGAGAATGAGAAGTTGAGAGGAGAGCTAGCCAAAGTTAAGCTAGATGTGGAAAATTTTTCCAATGCTTCTAAAGCAATGGACTCTTTACTACAAACCCAGTTTCATGACAAACTGAGAAGAGGAATTGGGTACAATACCACACCACCACCATACAACAACAACTACATCCCTCCTACATAAGACTTACTAGAGACCACGGATAGGAAGGACTTGAATGAGGGAGCCACTAAGATAGATCCCTTAGATGAAGTAGTTGTTGAGGACAAGACTGAGAAAGAGGCCAGTAAGAGTAAGGACAATACTGTGAGTGGTGAGATTCCCTTAGAGAATAACATTTTCACCAATGACGAATGTGGAAGGGCTTGGATCAAATCCAATGACATAGAGAAGAGTGAGGGAAAGTCTAAAAAGGTCCATTACAAGCATACTACATTTGTGAATCATGTTCCTTGCAAACAGTGTGCATGTAATAAGTCTGAGCCTCTAAAACATGATAAAAGGATGGGCAGTCAAAGGAATTGGAATAATCAGTGGGCTCAGAAACAAGGAGTTGATCTGAGTAGAATCATCAGACCAAAACCTTGTTTCATATGTGGCAAATTGAATCATCTTGCCAAGTACTGTTACTTTAATCCTATTAACCAAAGGATGAATTTTCTAAGAGCTATGCAAAAACCCTTTGGTTATAGGAAGGATGAAAGGAACCATGTGGCTAAGAAACCTGTTAAATCTAAAAGCCACATGAAGAAAAAGACTGTAAAAGAGAATGTCAAGATGTGGGTTCCTAAAAGCACTAAAACTGTTAGTACTGCTACCACAAATAGTGCTGCTGACAAAGATAGTGCTGCTAGAAGCAATACTGCTGCTACCAATGGTAGTGCTGCTGAGAGTATTAGTACTTCTAAAACTAACATTGTTAGTACCTCTTCAAATGTTAATACTGCTAACTCTGTTAGTACTTCTAACAAGGTTAGTACTGCTAAACCTGTTAGTGCTGCTAACTCTGTTAGTACTTCTACAATTAGTACTGCTTCTAGTGTTTGTGCTGCTAGACCAATCATCTTGACAAAGTACTCCAGTAAAGAGTGCTCTGATTTTAAAAATCTCATCAAAAAGGAATGTAAATACTTTGATGAGAAAGGGAGACCCAAGACAACTTTGGCTTGGGTTCCCAATCAATACTAATTGATTTATCTTATGTGCAGGGCAATCAGCAGCTCAAGGGAAAGAGCATCTGGCATGTTGATAGTGGTTGCTCTAGGCACATGACAAGGAACATGGCTTGCCTCAAAAATTTCAAGAAAATTGATGGAGGACATGTTGCCTTTGGTAATACTCCAGATGGAGGTAAGATTAGTGGTAAGGGTGATGTAACAAAAGGTAAGATGACCTTTGAGGATGTTTTCTATGTTGAGCAGTTAAGGTACAACCTGTTAAGTGTATCACAGGTTTGTGACAAACAGCATAGTATATTATTCACTAATTCAGAATGCATTATCCTTGCCCCTGGATTCAAGGTAGTTGATGAAAAGATGATACTACTAAGAACTCCCAGAAAGGATAATGTCTATTGTTTGGATATGGAAAATGTATCAACTGATTCATCCCTAAACTGTCTTGTTTCAAAAGCATCTTTGGATGAATCATCACTTTGGCACAGAAGGATGTGTCACATGAACTTTAAAACAATGAATAAACTTGTCAAAAACAACCTTGTAAGAGGTTTGCCTTCAAAAGTCTTTTCATGTGATGATCACTGTGTTGCTTGTCTCAAAGACAAACAACACAAAACTTCTCATAAGTCCAAAGAAGTGAACACAATTTCTTCTTCTCTTCAGTTGTTGCATATGGATCTGTTTGGACCTACAAATGTTATGAGTATAGGTAAGAAATCATACTGCTTAGTTATTGTTGATGATTACTCTAGATTTACTTGGGTATATTTTATTGGACCCTGTTGAAATCTGTGAAAAGGAAACTGTCACTGAACCAATTCAGAGTGAAGAAGAAAGAAGAGATGATGAGAATTCAGAGCATGAAGAGCCAGAAGCAGCTGATGAGACCCCCTCAGCTGACTTAAATGATTCTAATCTAGATGTTGGAATTAATGAAGAACCTAGTCACCAGACAAGAACTCAAAAGAATCATCCTCCAGAGCTGGTAATAGGAGACATCTCTTCTCCTATGGTAACTAGGAATCAAAGCAGACTTGAAGAGATGCAGGGTCAGCAACATACAATACTCTCTTGCTTTTTATCTCAGATTGAGCCTAAGAAGGCCTATGATGCAATGAAAGATTCAAGTTGGATAGAAGCCATGCAAGAAGAGTTGCTACAGTTTGAGTTGCAAGAGGTTTGGGACTTGGTGGACCTTCCAAAAGGTCATAGAGTTATTGGCACAAAGTGGATTTTCAGAAATAAAAAGGATGAGAGAGGAATAGTAATCAGAAACAAAGCAAGGCTAGTGGCACAAGGGTACACTTAGGAAGAAGGCATAGACTATGAGGAAGTATTTGCTCCAGTTGCAAGGGTAGAGGCAATTAGGTTGTTTCTAGCCTATGCTTTATTTATGCAGTTCAAGGTATATCAGATGGATGTAAAGAGTGCCTTTCTTTATGGAACAATTGATGAAGAAGTATATGTCTGTCAGCCCCCTGGATTTGAGAATCCATCATATCCTGATAGAGTATACAAACTTAAGAAAGCACTTTATGGTCTACATCAAGCCCCAAGAGCATGGTATGATACTCTGTCTACCTATCTCTTGGAAAATGGGTTTGAAAGGGGAATAATTGACAAGACTCTTTTTATCCAAAGAAGAAAGAAGGACATTCTACTAGTTCAGATCTATGTGGATGACATCATCTTTGGATCTACAAAAGAACAGATGTGTAGAGACTTTGAAGAATTGATGCACAAGAGCTTCAAAATGAGTGCAATGGGTGAACTCACCTTCTTCCTTGGGCTTCAAGTGAAACAGCAGAAAGATGGGATTTTCATAAGTCAATCAAAGTATGTGAAAGACATCCTGGACAAATATGGTTTATCAGACTCAAAGCCAGCAAGCGCACCAATGGAAACACACAAACAGATCAATGTTGATCTTGAGGGGGAGGGTGTTGATGTCCATCTTTATAGATAAATGATTGGATCTCTCATGTATCTCACAGCCTCAAAACCTGATATCATGTTTCCAGTGTGTGTTTGTGCCAGATTCCAAGTCAAGCCAAAGCAGTCACATCTTCAAGCAGTTAAAAGGATTTTCAGATACTTAAAAGGGCAACCTAGATTCGTAAAGGAAGTCCGAGAGAAGTGGTGATCTGAGAAGGCTAGTGTAATACCTTATTGCAGCAGGCTCGATAATCTGCCAATTCTGCTTCCCAATTCTCATCACGTAGTTGGCGGACTTGTCAAGGTGAAGCTTTCTGAGTTCTATTTCCAGTCTGGAATAACAACAGAGAACATACTATAATATCAAATAGAAAAGGTACAGACTTAACTTGATTCCCTTATTCCTTTACCCAGGGGTAGCCTTCCTTGTGTATCCCTATGAATAAAACTTTGACTTGATTGCATATTCAGACAGTGACTTGGGAGGTGCTAATATGGATCAAAGTCTACTTCAGGGGGATGTCAACTTTTGGGTGCAAAACTAGTATCTTGGCAGTGTAAGAAACAAACCACAGTGTCCTTATCCACAACAGAAGCTGAGTACATTGTTGCTGCAAGTTGCTGCTCTCAGGTTCTATGGATTCAGAATCAAATGCTGGACTATGGGGTAACCTTTCTACACACTCCAATCTTCATTGACAATAGCAGTGCTATCAGCATTGTTAACAATCCAGTCAAGCACTCCAAAACAAATCACATTGAGATCAGGTATCACTTTATTAGAGACTGTAATAAAAAGAAGCTAATTCAAGTTGCTAAAGTTCATACTGACAACCAGTTTGCTGATTTAGTCACCAAAGCCTTTGATGTGGGTAGATTCACCTTCTTGGTCACAAGTGTGGGCATGATCAACTCTGAATGAGCTCATGTTTAAAAAGTGCTTGTATACCTGTTATTTGGTTATTTTTGGTGCTTCTAATCATCTTTCTCAGGAAGTGTATTGCCCTGCTCAGACTAACACAAGCTTCAAAAAGTGTAAGTATAGTTAATACTGCTCTCAGTTAATACTGATAGTTAGTTAATACTGCTAGTGGTTAATACTGCTAGTGGTTAATACTGCTCTCAGTTAATACTGCTAGTTAGTTAATACTGCTAGTTAGTTAATACTGCTCTCAGTTAATACTGCTAGTGGTTAATACTGCTCTGAGTTAATACTGCTTCTTTCCCGAATCATATAAATACCCTCTTTGCCCGCCTAAAAGCTCATAACGACTCTTTGAATACTGTTCATCTTCTCTCTAACCTTTTTCTCTCAAGCACCTAATGAATTTCAGTCCAGTTTAATCAAGCTCGATGGCTTCAATGGCGTTTATTGATGAACACAACGAGATAGCAATGCTTCAAAAGCCTAAGCAGGCTGATGGATTTCATCAAATAGTCGATTTCCTCAAGTCCAGCCATATCGCTCATGCTCTTACAGTGTCACCATCAATCTACATTGAGCACCAGAAGCAATTTTGGGCCAATGTCACTGCTATTACTGAAAATGGTGTTAAGGTAATCAAGACAAGGGTGTGTGACAAACCCTTGACAGTTTCTGAAGAGGTAATTCGCATCAGTCTACGTCTAGACGATGCCTCAGGTATCACATCTATCTCTAATGATGATCTGTTTTCCACTCTTACTAGAATGGGGTATGGAGGCCCATTGGGTGTTTTCAAGTTCTCCAAAGCTAAATTTTCTCCCCAATGGCGTTTCTTTGTCCATACCCTTATGCATTGTATTTCTAGAAAGAATACTGGATGGAGTGAGTTCAGTAGTACCATTGCTTATGCTTTGGTCTGCTTGGCCACTGCCAGAAAGTATAATTTTTCAAAAATGATTTTCAATGACCTTGTGTCAAACTTGGGAAACAAAAAGAGTTTTTATATGTACCCAAGATTTGTCCAGACAGTTATAACCACTGAATTGACGGATATGCCTCAATTTGATGAGGTATATGTACCTAAAATTCCCAAGGGCAAGGTCTTTTCAAATATGAAGAGATCTGCCATGGACTCGGAAGGAGTTGACACCCCATTGTTCTCTACAATGATGGTGATGTCCCACAATCAAGAAGGTATGGCTTCAGGGTCAAGGCCCTCACTAGACCATCCCACTGAAAGCCAATCCCAACCTTCTATCAGTATATCAATCCCTCAGTCCCTTCTTCAAAAACCAACTTCACCAATCACCAATACTTACATAAGGAAAAAGGTAAATAAGGCTCCTTCCCTTCTTGTACCTTCACCCACAAAGCCTTTAAGCCCTCTAATGGAAAATTGTTCACTAGAGAATATCTATAGGGAAACCACAGGGGTGTCTCCCAACCCCAAGGAGGTGCTCACTGAGGAGATGCATGAGCATATGGGTGAGCAGGCTGCCACTACTCCTGCTAGCACAGAGGAGGACAATGGTAACATCAATAAGACCTCCCCCATGGCAACTTTGAATGAGCAATCATTCAAAGGTCCCAGGTGCCAAGAAACCAAGGGGGTGGAGGGTGCTTCTGCTAGGCAGAAGACTTCCACTACTAAATGTTCCAATGATCCTTCAAAAGGGGATAACACTCCTGGAGAAGGTGAGGATAGATATAACTACCAAGAATTGATGGATACAATGGGAAACATTAATCTGGATGTTATCAAACAGGGAGCAGACATAGAGGAGATGAAAATGGTGATTCTGTCTCAACAAGTACAGATTACCAAATTGAAGAAGATGGTGAGGAGATTGGTGCAGAAAAAGAAGAGAAAGCAATATGTTCTGAAGAAAAGAAAAGATGCTTTCAAAAAGGGGGAGAATCAAGAGGCTGAAGTAGAGAAGGAAAGTACATCTGCAATGGGATTTGATTTTGAGGGGGAGAAAGCAGCAGAAACAGATAAGGTTCAAGCAGCAGTAGAAACAGAATCCAAAGCAGTAGACACAGAAAAAGAAGACGCTCAAGCAGCAGAAACAGTTAATGCTGCTGAGATAAATAAAGCAGCAGCAACAGGGCTATCTTTTGAGGAGTTAGAAATTGCAGAAACTTTGGTAAAAGCTAAGAATGACACTCCTAAAGCTACTAAAAAGGCCAAGGGAGTGGTCATTAAGGAAGGAGGTATTGAAAAGAAAAGAAAAGAAATCAGTGAAACAGGTTTGAAGGATGCAAAGGGAAAGGCTAAGATGGTTGAACCTGAACAACTTTCAAAGAAGAAGAATCAGTTGGAGTTAGATGAAGAAGTGGCAAAACAGCTTCAAGCTGAGATGGAAAAGGAAGAACAACTCCAATCTGAAAAAGACAGAGAGCTTGCACTGGAGATGGCTAAAAAGTTAAATGAAGAGTATCAACAGAGCATGAAAACTGCAGCTGAGGCCAAGAAAATATCAGTGAAAGCATCCAAGCAAAGAATGCCAGTCAAGAAGCAGAAAAGACAACCTTCTAAGACCTTTTTGGCCAATCAAGAAAGGAGAAAAATGATCAACTTTCTGAAAGGCTCAATTGGTGTCAAAGGAGAGATGTTCACTAACATGGCATACAACAAGGTTGAGGAGCTATATAAGAAGGAAATGGCTAAGCTTCAAGGGGACTCCTCTCAAAGGGAAGAAGCTGAAAGAAGGATGAAAGAGAGGCATGATCTCAACATCCAACAACCCTTCCCTGAGGAAGCCACTCCTACAAAAGAAAAGGCTGATGACACTAAAGAAGAGAATGTTGTTGTGGAAGCCAAATCTGCAAAAAGAGTAAAGACCATATCCTCCAAGAAACAATCCAAGAAGCCAAGGATTGAAGAAGCAGAAAAAGAGGCAGAATCTTCTGTTCCACCTTCAGCAGAACCAGAGCAGAATCCAGAATCATCCAATCTGCAATCAAATGAGCAGGTTGATTTGTTCATGACTGTAATGAAACCAGTACAGGTTGTTCCCATTTCTGTGAAGGCACCAGAAGTCATATTTTGGGATATTCTGAGGGACAACAGAAAGGAGTACTTCAGACTCAAAAGAGTTGGTGATGTGTTTGAAGTCTACTCAACTTGGGGTAAAGTGATCAGAAGTTGTTCAAGGGTTGATTTAGAAGAAATGCACAAGGTGGGAATCAAGCTATATGAGCCTGTGATGAAAGGAACTGAAGAAAGTCTACTCAAGATTGCAATGGAATACTTGTGTATGATGTTTGAACCAGAAAAAGTAGTGTACAGGATAAAGGATCTACATCATGAGTATGGGTTTAAGAAGATTGATAAGTGGATGTTATTTGAAAACTGTGGTGTATACATGATTACAATAGACAACTGCTATCATGAGTATTTTCTAGTGGACAAAGTATACGATCATAGCAAGGTGAAGCTAGAAGAAATGCTGAAATCCAAGCTAGTGTGTGCAAAAGGATCTGAAATGGCCAGAATGGTGATAAGAAGGACAATCAATCAAAGTCTGGGGCTGGATCCAAATTTGGGCAACTAGGCTGAAGTTTTGAAAGCATCTTGTAGACCACATCTAAAGAACTTGACTTCTCTTTCTAAAAGTCAAGTTAGGGGGAGATTGTTGGGAACTTAAGATTTGTTCAAGTATGGTTTATGCTGCTAGTACATCATGATTACTACTGCTAGTAGATTTAATACTGCTTGAAAAGTTAGTGCTGCTATTTCAATAGTTAGTACTGTTTAGAGGGTTAGTATTGTTAGTAGTTAGTACTGCTAAGGGATTACTACTGCTAACATCATTAATACTGCTGAGGTGTTTAATGCTGCTGAAGATGATTAATACTGCTGAAGAAGGTTAATGCTGCTTATGAGATGAAGACTCAGAATGGAAGGAAGACAGCTGTATATAAGACTTGCTAAAGTAAAGGAGATAATTATGGACTGAAGATCAATTGTATTTTGATAGTTATCTTGTAATATGTCTTGTATAAATAGTATAGATGTCTTTGATAGAATTAACTTTTGATTTGATAATTTTAGAGAGAATTAACCTCAAGGTTTATAATCCTAGTTCTAGAGAAGTAGAATTCGTATTGGTGAGCCTGTTCATCAATATTGAGGTTTTGTTTGAAATCTTGTAACTTTAATCATTCAATAAAGTTTACAAGTTGTGATTTCTGATTCACTGTTACATTGATTGTTGAATATTAAAGTGTTATTCCGCAACTCCTTTAATATTGTTTCTGAGTTCATTATTCTTGTTAAGAATTAGATCCTGACATTCATTTTGACTTGTCATATGCGTAAAACAGATTCATGTAGGAAAAGTTATGGGCATTTAAGCACGACACCCATTTTTGGCAGATACACCAAAGGGGGTACCCTCTTGGTTTTCTCGTTTGGACCGAACTTGTCGGATATTCATGTAAATTTACAGGTCCCTCTACAATGTAAATGAGACAGTTTTTACAGTAAAGAACTTGAAAAACCCGATCTGTTTCGAAAAATTGCTGGAGACACGCATTGGTTAAACTGAACAAACGTATGTCGTGCATTTTCTTGAAACACACTCAAATCGACGTGTATTGCGATAAAACGACATACCCTTGGCGTGCTGATCATTTCAAGGTTCATTTTGACTAGTAATTTGCCTAAAATGGAGTCCCATAGCAAAATTTATCGGCATTTAAGCACGACACCTATTTTTGGTCGATACACCAAAGGGGATACACTTTCGGTTTTCTCGTCCGGAACGACCTTGTCGAATTTCCATGAAAATTTACAGAGTCCATCTACAATGTAAATTACATGGTTTTCACTATAAAGAACTTGAAAAAAGCCCGTTCACGTAATAGAAATTGTCGGAGACATGCATTGGCGAAACCGAACGAACGTACGTCGTGCATTTTCTTGAAACCCACTCAAATCAAGGTGTATTGCCAGAAAATGGCATACCCATGGTGTGATGCTCGTTTTAAGGTTCATATTGATTGTTCATGTGCCTAAAACGGGGTCCCATAACAAAATTTATGGCATTTAAACATGACATCCATTTTTGGCGGACACACCAAAGGGGGCACCCTTTCGGTTTTCTCGTCCAGGCCGACCTTGTCGAATTTCCATGAAATTTACAGGTTACGTCTACAATGCATATTATATGGTTTTCATAATAAAGAACTTGAAAAAACCCGCTCACGCAACAGAATTTTCCGGAGACACACATTAGCGAAACCGAACGAACGTACGTTGTGCATGCTCAAATCAAGGTGTATTGCCAGAAAATGACTAACCCATGGCGTGCTGATCATTTTTAGGTTCATTTTGACTGGTCATCTGACTAAAACGGAGTCCCGTAGCAAAAGTTATGACATTTAAACACGACACCCATTTTTGGCTGATATGCCAAAGGGGGTACCGTTTCGATTTTCTCGTCCGGATCGACCTTGTCGGATTTTCATAAAAATTTACAGGGTCTGTCTACAATGTATATTAGATGGGTTTTAACAATAAATAACTTGAAACCCCCCGCTTACGTATTAGAATTTTCCAGAGACACGTATTAGCGAAACCGAACGAACGTACGTCGTGCATTTTCTTGAAACACACTCAAATCAAGGTATATTGCTGGAAAAAGGCATACCCATGGCATGTTGCTCATTTAAAAGTTCTTTTTGACTAGTCATGTGTCTAAAATGGAGTACCGTAGCAATAGTTATGGCATTTAAAAACGACACCCCTTTTTGGTTGATACACCAAAGGGGTACCCTTTCGGTTTTCTCGTCCGGACCGACCTTGTCAGATTTCCATGAAAACTTATAGAGTCTGTATACAATGTAAGATAGATGGTTTTCGCAATAAAGAACTAGAAAAAACCCGCACACGTATTAGAATTTTCGGGAGACACGCATTGGCGAAACCGAACGAACGTATGTCGTGCATTTTCTTGAAACCCACTCAAATCTAGGTGTATCGCTAGAAAACGAAATACCCATGGCATGCTTCTCGTTTGAAGGTTTATTTTTACTGGTCATGTACTTAAAACGGAGTGTCATAGCAAAAGTTATGGCATTTAAACACGATACCCATTTTTGGCTGATACAACATAGGGGGTACCTTTTCGGTTTTGTCGTCCGGACCAACCATGTTGGATTTCCATGAAAATTTACAGGGTCCGTATACAATGTAAATTATATGTTTTTCACTATAAAGAACTTGATAAAACCCTCTCACATAACAAAAATTGCTGGAGACACACATTGGCGAAACCGAAACAATGTATGTCGTGCAATTTCTTGAAACCCACTCAAATCATGGTGTATTGTGAGAAAACGACATACCCATGGCGTGTTGCTCATTTCAAGGTTCATTTTTACGGGTAATGTGCCTAAAACGGAGTCTAGTAGCAAAAGTTATGGCATTTAAACATGACACCCATTTTTGGTTGATACAACAAAGGGGGTACCATTTCGGTTTTCTCGTCCGGACCGACCTTGTCAGATATCCATGAAAACTTACACGGTCCGTCTACAATGTAGATTTGATGGTTTTCACAATAAAGAACTTGAATTACGTATTAGAAATTGTCGGGAACACGCATTGGCGAAACCGAACGAACGTACGTCGTGCATTTTTTTGAAACGCACTCAAATCAAGGTGTATAGCAGAAAACGACATACCCATGGCATGATACTCATGTCAAAGTTCATTTTGACTGGTTATGTGCCTAAAACGGAGTCCCGTAGCAAAAGTTATGGCATTTAAACACGACACCCATTTTTGGCTGATACATCAAAGGGGGCACCCTTTCGGTTTTCTCGTCCAGACCGACCTTGTCGGATTTCCATGAATATTTACATAGTCCATATACAATGTAAATTAGATGGTTTATGCAATAAAGAATTTGAAAAAACCCGCTCACGTATTAGAATTTGCCGGAGACACGCATTGGCGAAACAAAACGAACGTACGTCGTGCATTTTTTTTGAAACTTACTCAAGTCAAGCTGTATTGCCAGAAAAAGACATACCCATGGCATGCTGCTCATTTCAAAGTTCATTTTGACTGGTCATGTACCTAAAACAGAGTCCCGTAGCAAAAGTTATGGCATTTAAACACGACACCCCTTTTTGGCTGATACACCAAAGGCGGTACCCTTTCGGTTTTCTCGTCTGGACCGACCTTGTCGGATTTCCATGAAAATTTATAGGGTCCGTCTACAATGTAAATTAGATGGTTTTCAAAATAAAGAACTTGAAAAAACCCGCTCAGGTAACAGAAATTTCCGGAGACATGCATTGGCGAAATCGAACGAACGTGCATCGTGCATTTTCTTAAAACCCACTCAAATCAAGATGTATTGCCTGGAAACGACTTACCCATGGTGTGCTTCTCGTTTTAAGATTTATTTTGACTGGTCATGTGCCTAAAATGGAGTCTCATAGCAAAAGTTATGACATTTAAACACGACACCCATTTTTAGCCGATACACCATAAGGGGTGCTCTTTTGATTTTGTCGTCTGGGACGACCTTGTCGGATTTCCATGAAAACATACAGGGTCCGTCTAAAATGTAAATTAAATGGTTTTCACAATAAAGAACTTGAAAAACCCCGCCCACGTAAAGGAAATTGTTGGAGCCACGCATAGGACAAACCGAATGGACGTATGTCGTGCATTTTCTTGAAACCCAGTCAAATCATGGTGTATTGCCAGAAAACGACATACCCATGGCGTGCTTCTCATTTGAAGGTTCATTTTGACTGGTCATGTACCTAAAACGGAGTCCCGTAGGAAAAGTTATGGGCATTTAAGCACGACACCCATTTTTAACCGATACACCAAATGGGCTACCCTTTCGGTTTTCTCGTCCAGACTGACCTTGTGATATTTCCATGAAAAATTATAGTCTCCCTAAAAATTGTAAATGAGATGGTTTTGACAATAAATAACTTTAAAACCCCGCTCTCGTGCCGGAATTGCCGGAGACACGCATTAGCGAAACCGAACGAACGCATGTCGTGCATTTTCTTGAAACCCACTCAAATCAAGGTGTATTGCCAAAAAACGACATACCCATGGTGTACTGCTTGTTTTAAGGTTTATTTTGACTGGTCATGTGCCTAAAACACGACGCCCATTTTTGGCTGATACAACAAAGGGGTACCCTTTCGGTTTTCTCGTCCGGACCGGCCTTATCGGATATCCATGAAAATTTACATGGTCCGTCTACAATGTAAATTAGACGGTTTTCACAATAAAGAACTTGAAAAAAATCCACTCACGTATTAGAAAATTTTGGGGACACGCATTGGCGAAATCGAACGCACATCATGCATTTTCTTGAAACCCACTCAAATCAAGGTGTATTGCAAGAAAATGACAAACCCATGGCATGCTGCTCATTTTTCGGTTCATTTTGACTGATTATGTGTCTAAAACGGAGTCAAGTAACATAGTTATGTGCATTTAAACATGACACTCATTTTTGGTCGATAACCAAAGGGGTATACTTTCGATTTTCTCGTCCGGACCGACCTTGTCGTATTTCCATGAAAATTTACAGGGTCCATCCACAACGTAAATTAGATGGTTTTCACAATAATGAACTTGAAAAAACCCGCTCACGTAACAAAAATTGCCAGAGCCACGCATTGGACAAACCGAACGAACGTATGTCTTGAATTTTCTTGAAACTCACTCAAATCAAGGTGTATTGCTAGAAAACGACATACCTATGTTGTGCTGCTCGTTTGAAGGTTCATTTTGATTGGTCATGTGCCTAAAACGGAGTCCTGTAGCAAAAGTTATGGGCATTTAAGCACGACACCCATTTCTAGCCGATACATCAAAGGGGGTACCCATTCGGTTTTCTCGTCCGGACCGGTCTTGTTATATTTCCGTGAAAATTTACAGGGCCCTCTAAATTGTAAATGATATGGTTTTGACAATAAATAACTTTAAAAACCCACTCTCGTGCCAGAATTGACGGAGACACTCAATGGACAAACCAAACGAACGTACGTCGTGCATTTTCTTGAAACCCACTCAAATCAAGGTGTATTGCCAAAAAATGACATACCCTTGGCGTGTTGCTCGTTTTAAGGTTTATTTTGACTGGTCTTGTGCCTAAAACGGAGTCCCGTATCAAAAGTTATGGGCATTTAAGCATGACAACCATTTTTGACTGATACACCAAGGGGGGGTACCCTTTCGGTTTTCTAGTCCGATCGACCTTGTCGGATTTCCATGAATTTACAGGATCCGCCTACATTGTTAATTAGATGGTTTTCACAATAAAGAACTTGAAAAATTCCGCTCACGTATTAGAAATTTCCGGAGACACGAATTGGCGAAACCGAATGAATGTACGTCGTGCATTTTCTTGAAACCCACTCAAATCAAGTTGTATTTCCAAAAAACGACAAACCCATGGTGTCCTGCTCATTTATGGTTCATGTTGACTAGTCATGTGCCTAAAATGGAGTCTCATAGCAAAAGTTATGGGCATTTAAGCATGACAACCATTTTTTACTGATACACCAAAGGGGGTACACTTTCGGTTTTCTCGTCCGGACCGACCTAGTCAGATTTCTATGAAATTTTACAGGGTACGTCTGCAAGG
The DNA here is from genome assembly GCA_954870635.1 of Arctium minus. Classification (NCBI taxonomy): domain Eukaryota; kingdom Viridiplantae; phylum Streptophyta; class Magnoliopsida; order Asterales; family Asteraceae; genus Arctium; species Arctium minus. The sequence goes on along the minus strand of OX941094.1, from coordinate 1,263,771 downwards.
TAAATTATATGGTTTTCACTATAAAGAATTTGAACAAACCCCGCTCACGCAACAGAATTTGCCGGAGACCCGCATTGGCGAAACCGAACGAACGTACGTCGTGCATTTTCTTGAAACCCACTCAAATCATGGTGTATTACCAGAAAACGACTAACCCATGGCGATCTGGTCATTTTAAGGTTCGTTTTGACTGGTCATGTGACTAAAACGAAGTTCCGTAGCAAAAGTTATGGCATTTAAACACTACACCCATTTTTGGATGATACGCCAAAGGGGGTACCCTTTCGGTTTTCTCGTCAGGACCGACCTTGTTGGATTTCCATGATAATTTACAGGGTTCGTCTACACTGTAAATTAGATGGTTTTTGCAATAAAAAACTTGAAAAAACCCTCTCATGTATTAGAAATTTCCGGAGACACGAATTGGTGAAACCAAACGAACGTACGATGTGCATTTTCTTGAAACCCACTCAAATCGAAGTGTATTGCGAGAAAATGGCATAGCCATGGTGTCCTTCTCGTTTTAAGGTTCATATTGACTAGTCATGTTCCTAAAATGGAGTCCCGTAGCAAAAGTTATGACATTTAAACACGACACCCATTTTTGGCTGATACGCCAAGGGGGTACCCTTTCGGTTTTCTCGTCCGGACCGACCTTGTCAGATTTCCATGAAAATTTACAGGGTTCGTCTACAATGTAAATTAGATGGTTTTCCAAATAAAGAACTTGAAAAAAACCGATCACGTAACAAAAATTTCCAGAGACATGCATTGGCGAAACCGAACGAACGTACATCGTGCATTTTCTTGAAACCCACTCAAATCAAGTTGTATTTCCAGAAAACGACTTACCCATGGTGTGCTTCTCGCTTTAAGATTTATTTTGACTGGTCATGTGCCTAAAATGGAGTCCCGTAACAAAAGTTATGGCATTTAAACACGACACCCATTTTTGGCCGATACACCATAGGGGGTACCTTTTCGGTTTTGTCGTCCGGACCGACCTTGTCGGATTTCAATGAAAATTTACAGGGTCCGTCTACAATGTAAATTAGATGGTTTTTGCAATAAAGAACTTGAAAAACCCAGCTCACGTAAAGGAAATTGTCGGAGCCACGCATTGGACAAATCGAATAGATGTATGTCGTGCATTTTCTTGAAATCCAGTCAAATCATGGTGTATTGCCAGAAAACAACATACCCATGGCATGTTGCTCGTTTGAAGGTTCATTTTTACTGGTCATGTACCTAAAACGGAGTCCCGTAGGAAAAGTTATGGTCATTTAAGCAGGACACCCATTTTTTGCCGATACACCAAAGGGGTACCCTTTCGGTTTCTCGTCCGGACCGACCTTGTCAGATTTCCATGAAAATTTACAGTCTCCCTCTAAATTGTAAATGAGATGGTTTTGGCAATAAATAAATTTAAACCCCCCCCCCCTCGTGCCGGAATTGTCGGAGACACGCAATAGACAAACCAAACGAACGTACGTCGTGCATTTTCTTGAAACCCACTCAAATCAAGGTGTATTGCCGAAAAAACCAAATACCCATGGTGTTCTGCTCGTTTTAAGGTTTATTTTGACTGGTCATGTGCCTAAAACGAAGTTCCGTAGCAAAAGTTAAGACATTTAAACACGACACCCATTTTTGGTTGATACAGCAAATAGGGTACCCTTTCGGTTTTCTCGTTCGGACCGACCCTGTCGAATATCCATGAAAATTTACAGGGTTCGACTATAATGTAAATTATATGGTTTTCACAATAAAGAACTTGAAAAAAACTGCTCACGCAACAAAATATCCAGAGACATACTTTAACGAAACCGAACGAACGTACGTCGTGCATTTTCTTGAAACCCACTCAAATCAAGGTGTATTTGTAGAAAACGATAACCCATGGCGTGCTGCTCGTTTTAAGGTTCATTTTGACTGGTCATGTGACTAAAACGGAGTTCCGTAGCAAAATTTATGGGCATTTAAACACGACACTCATTTTTGTTCGATACACCAAAAGGTGTACACTTTCGGTTTTCACGTCCGGACCGACCTTGTCGGATTTCCATGAAAATTTACAGGGTCTGTCTACAATGTAAATTATATGGTTTTCACAATAAATAACTTGAAAAACCTGCTCAAGCAATAGAATTTTTCGGAGACACACATTAGCGAAACGGAACGAACGTACGTCGTGCATTTTCTTGAAACCCACTCAAATCAAAGTGTATTGCCAGAAAACGACTAATCCATGGCATGCTGCTCGTTTTAAGGTTCATTTTGACTGGTCATGTGACTAAAACGGAGTCCCGTAGCAAAAGTTATGGCATTTAAACACGACACCCATTTATGGCCGATACGCCAAAGGGGGTACCCTTTCGATTTTCTCGTCCGGACCGACCTTGTCGGATTTCCATGAAAATTTACAGGGTCTGTCTACAATGTAAATTAGATGGTTTTCACAATAAAGAACTTGAAAATCCCCGCTTCCATATTAGAATTTGCCGGAGACACGCATTGGCGAAACCGAACGAACGTACGTCGTGCATTTTTTTGAAACACACTCAAATCAAGGTCTATTGCTAGAAAACGACATACCCATGGCGTGTTGCTCATTTCAAGGTTCATTTTGACTGGTCATGTTCCTAAAGTGGAGTCCCGTAGCAAAAGTTATGGCATTTAAACACGACGCCCATTTTTGGCTGATACACCAAAGGGGGTACCCTTTCGGTTTTCTCGTCCGGACTGACCTTGTCGGATTTCCATGAAAATTTACAAAGTCCGTCTACAATGTAAATTAGATGCTTTTTGCAATAAAGAACTTGAAAATACCCGCTCACGTATTAGAATTTGTCGGAGATACGCATTGGCGAAACCGAACGAACGTACGTCGTGCATTTTCTTGAAACCCACTCAAATCAAGGTGTATTGCCACAAAATGGCATACCCATGGCGTGCTTATCGTTTGAAGGTTCCTTTTGACTGGTCATGTGCCTAAAACGGAGTTTCGTAGCAATAGTTATGGTATTTAAACACGATACCCATTTTTGGCCGATTCAACATAGGGGGTACCGTTTCGGTTTTATCGTCTGGACCAACCATGTAGGATTTACATGAAAATTTATAGGGTCCGTATACAATGTAAATTACATGTTTTTCACTATAAAGAACTTGAAAACCCCTGCTCAAGTAACAGAAGTTACCAGAGACACACATTGGTGAAACTGAAACAATGTATGTCGTGCAATTTCTTGAAACCCACTCAAAATTGTAAATGAGATGGTTTTGACAATAAATAACTTTAAAAACCCGCTCTCGTGCCGGAATTTCCGGAGACACGCAATTGACAAACCAAACGAATGTACATCGTGCATTTTCTTGAAACCCACTCAAATCAAGGTGTATTGCCAAAAAAAATGACATAACCATGGCATGTTGCTCCTTTTAAAGTTCATTTTGACTGGTCATGTGACTAAAACGGGGTCCCTTAGAAAAGATTATGGCATTTAAACACGACACCCATTTTTGGATGATACGCCAAAGGGTGCCCTTTCGATTTTCTCGTCCGAACCGACCTTGATGGATTTCCATGAAAATTTACAGGGTCCATCTACATTGTAAATTAGATGGTTTTCGCAGTAAAGAACTTGAAAAAACCCGCTCACATATTAGAAATTGTCGGAGACACGAATTGGCGAAACCGAACGTACGTACGTCGTGCATTTTCTTGAAACACACTCAAATCAAGGTGTATTGCAAGAAAACGACAAACACATGGCGTGCTGCTCATTTTACGGTTCATTTTGACTGGTCATGTGCCTAAAACGGAGTTCCATAGCAAAAGTTATGGGTATTTAAGCACGTCACTCATTTTTCGTCGAAACACCAAAGGGGGTACACTTTCGGTTTTCTCGTCCGGACCGACCTTGTCGGATTTCCATGAAATTTTATAGAGTCTGTCTACAAGGTAAAATATATGGTTTTCACTATAAAGAACTTGAACAAACCCGCTCATGCAACAGAATTTGCCAGAGACACGCATTAGCGAAACCGAACGAACGTACGTCGTGCATTTTCTTGAAACCCACTCAAATCAAGGTGTATTGTCAGAAAATGACTAACCCATGGTGTGTTGCTCGTTTTAAGGTTCATTTTGACATGTCATGTGACTAAAACGGAGTCCCGTAGCAAAAGTTATGGCATTTAAATACGACACCCATTTTTGGCTAATACTTCAAAGGGGGTACCCTTTCGATTTTCTCGTCCGGAGCAACCTTGTCGGATTTCCATAAAAATTTATAGGGTCCATCTACAATGTAAATTGTCGGAGCCACGCATTGGTCAAAACGAACGAACGTACGTCGTGCATTTTCTTGAATCCTACTCAAATAAAGGTGTACTGTCTGAAAACGACATACCGATGTTGTGATGCTTATTCCAATTTTCGCTTTGATTGATCATGGGTCTAAAACAGAGTCACGTAGCAAAAGTTATGGACGTTTAAGTGCGACACTCATTTTTTGCCGATACACAAAAGGGGGTACCCTTTGGGTTTTCTCGTCCGGACCGACCTTGTCAGATTTCCATGAAAATTTATAGAATCTATATACAATGTAAATGATAAGGCTTTCATAATAAAGAACTTGAAAAACCCTGCTCTCATGCCGGAAATTGCCGGAGCCACGCATTGGCCAAACCGAACGAACGTACGTCGTAAACTTTATTGAAACCAGTTTAAACCAACTTGTATTGGTATAAAGAACATACTCATGGCGTACTGCTCGTTCCAAGTTTTGTTTTGACTGGTCATGTGCCTAAAACGGAGTCCCGTAGCAAAAGTTGTGGACATTTAAGCACGACACCCAGTTTTGGCTGATACACCAAAGGGGTACCCTTTGGGTTTTTGCTTCTGGACCGACCTTGTCGGATTTTCATGAAAATTTACAGGATCCATCTACAATGTAAACGAGACGGTTTTCACAATACAGAACTTGAAAAAACTCACTCTCGTGCCGGAAATTGTCGGAGACACGCATTAGCCAAACCGAAAGAACGTACGTTATGCATTTTCTTGAAACCCACTCAAATCAAGGTATTTCCAAAAAAACGACATTCCCATGGCATGCTTCTCGTTCCAAAGTTCGTTTTTACTAGTCATGGGCCTAAAACGGAGTCCTGTAGCAAAAGTCATGGACGTTTAAGCACGACACTATTTTTGGCCGATACACCAAAAGGGGTACCCTTTGGGTTTTTCTCGTTCTGACAGACCTTGTCGGATTTCCATGAAAATTTACAGGGTCCATCTACAAAGTAAATGAGATGGTTTCACAGTAAAGAATATTAAAAACCCTGTTCTGAAGCCAGAAATTGCCGAAGCCACGTGTTGGCCAAAACGAACAAACGTACATCATGCATTTTCTTGAAATCCACTTAAATCAAGGTGTATTGCTTGAAAACGACATACCCATAGAGAGCTCCTCGTTCTGCTTTTTCTTCTTCTTAACTTGTTTTGTAACTTTTTTTTCAAAATAAGATACATATATATATATATATAATTCCAGTATTATATATAAATAAAATGTTTTAAAGAAATAATTATTGATAAAGTTATGTTTTTAACAATTAATTTCTTTTGTCATGTTTAATGATTACTTTATTTTATTTAATTTTTATTTTCGTAATATGTATATATATATACTGTATTTTTAGTTATTGCTATCAATATATTGTATATTTTAAAAGTTGTAATTTAATAATTCTTTCATAAATCAGTAAATAAAATTGTGGGATCCTTTTAAAATTCAATAATATATCCATAACTAAAAATAATTTAGTTTATAGGTTTATGAGGTAAGAAGAAAGATAAAACTAAAGTTACATATTCATGGACCTATAATTGCACATGTTCTAAGGTTTTGACACTCCCATTGTTTTCCAAATACATTATTCATATGTCATATTCTTCCTTTCTAAGTTGCACTTCCATTGGATCTTTGGGTGTTTATATAACAACGACAAAAGGTAAAACTAATGTAAACCTCATAAGCATAAATGTGTTTTTTCTATATGCAAAACACATTATTTATGTCACTTTTAATAATATTATAGTTTTAGATTTGAATATATGTGTGTGGATTTTCCCTTAAAAGGGTACAAGCTTTTTTCCTTCCTAAAATTGCGCACAAACCAATTATAATTGGTATATAAAATTTTATAGTGTGTACCAACCAGCTGTATTAGGTGCTAACATTTTTTGGTTGGTGTATGTTCATATTGGTTTTGTATCAACTTCAAGTTACATATATAAAAACTTGTCATTTATTCAAACTATTGAGATTTCAGGTAGCACATGTGTTTTTAAGGGTTTTTAATTGCAATGAATAAAACTTGCAAATATACAAACAAAATAGTTAAAGTTATAATGTTTTATCTTCAATATATTAAAATAAAACTAACAAATAATTACATAAGTCAATATCATGGTACTACTGTGGTGACTTCTTATACTATGTACCAACCAAGTTTGCTTGTTTCTACAGTAGTACCAATTGGTTGTAGTTGATACCAATTTTTTTGTTAATCATAGGTGTCAGGACATGCTTGCACGTACTAATCCCAGAAGCTCTGGAGAACAACCACCAAAATTTCTTGACTAATTTGGGTTATTGATTTTTGGTACTCATGTTATCTGATTTGGTTTGGTATAAAAGAGATATAATGGATATTAACATAAATTCTATATTGGGGTTATGATGCAATGAGATTTGTTGGAGAACTTCATGAGAATCAATTAGTTAACATTCTCTCATGCATATGGCATTCTACAACATAACTTTACATGTGATAAGAAGAAGAAAAAGAATATTTAAGGTATAAGAGACATACTTGAATGTGATTTGTCATGAGAAAAAAGAGAAAAAAAAAGGATGTGGGATTTGTTTATTACGAGAATAAAATAAGATATAAGATTTGTAACGTCTTAAAATCAGAGAAAAGGTAAGTTTTTTTATATAAAAAAGCGTGTGTGATGACTATGATTCTTTGTTTCGTATGCGAGAAATAAGTGACCGTTCGATTGTTTCAATGTGAGAGATAACTAGTTCACGTCAAACACGTTTTCTAATCTAAGACTATCTTCAATTGTTGACACCATGTATTGCATCAAAATGGTACAAGTTTTTATGTACACAATAATTCATCTCCAATATATAATTACATCATTTGTAGCATCGATCAAACAAATTATTATATGTATATTTCATTTTTGACACCAAACACCAAATAAAAAATGATGCAAATGAATAGTGTTATACCAAATATTGTGTTTTACTTTTCATAAACACCATTTTGGTGCATAATTTTTGGTGTGCTATTGTTGGGTTATGGAATCCATACAGGCAACAAAAATTAAACCATAATACTGAAAGGGATAGAATGGGTGTTTCGAATTGTACGTTTGACGATCAGCAACCCTTTTGTGATTTATTTGAATCAAGTAACAATATTCAGATTGCTACCTCCACGGTATCCTCGTGATGATGTAGCATAGGCATTTACCAATATGAGACTTAAAATAGGCTATTCTAAATGAACCCCCTCTATTACTTAACAAACCCCCTACCAAATAACAATCACATATATCATTATCAACTTCCAATTGACCCGAATGAAGTTTCATTTAACATCTTTCGGATGTACCATAATTTTTATGTATATTTGTTGTCACATTCAAAAAATGATACATAACAATAAACTATTGTATAGGCAATTGCTAAGAGGGATGCTATACCGATTATAATTAATAGAAATTAAATATATCCAAAATAGGAATAATCAATAAAATTATAAAACTAAACTTAACATGAATATTTTGACAAATATTTGAAAACACAAAAAGTGATTTTATAAAATATTTAATCTTAATAAAATACAAACTTAATATTTTACAAATAACACTTGTAAAAATAATTAATAGAATAACACAATCAAAAATATGTAATAAGCCAACAAATAATCGAATACAATCAGATTTGATTGAATAAGTTTATCAACGATGATATAATAATTAATATAATATTTATATTGCATTTTAATTTTATCTATTAACATATATAATAAACGTTGTTTCTTTATTAATAAGTTAAATATGTGTAAATACAATAAAGTAATATGAGACATTAAATTTTAACAAAAAGATACGACTTTTTAAAGAAAATATTTTATAAATTAAATTAAAATATTTTATTTCATTAATTTATTTTTACTTTACAATAATTATTTAAGTTTTAATCTCAATTAATAAAATAATATTTTTAGGGTACTAAATTATAATAAAAAGTATTTATGGAAGGTTTGTTGTTATTTGATTAAAATTTAGTTTTTTTGTCAATATGACAAGCAATTGTGTAGAATTGTTGTTGTAGAAGGTATTCTCGTAATCTTTTCAACAGATCAATTAATTATACATATTTTAAGATATATTCACACTTAAAAATGTGTAGAGTTATAAAATATATGATTGGTGATATGGAAAAACATTGTCGTAGAAACATTGCTAGGTTTTAAACACTTGGGGTTTGTTAAAGAAAAACTATTTACAACATAACATGAGTTAACGTTTATTTCAAAAAATCGGTTTTTAATAGGCATTTACAAGTCATCAAGTCAAAGAACCATTTTTTTTTAATAAATTCAAAGAACCACTTAAATATTTGAGATATCACATGTTAGACATGAAAATAGATTTTGTGAAAACCTGTTTTACAAATTAGGCAAACAAAGTACAATATTTTTTTAATACAACTTGTCCCTTTAATTTGTTTGTTGAGATTTTTCGAGCATTTTAAAAAGGTAACAAAAGTTAAATATTTGTGACAAAAATCCGCAAATAAATGAGAAAATTGATTCTTTTTGGTGGTGTCATTAGATTTTCACTATAAATAAAACCACCACACCCCTCTCATTCTATATGCACACATACACATACACACACATACAGTTTCAGTCTCTAATTTCATTACTCGCCATGGCTGCTTCTCAAAGTGGTAAGCAATTAAAATGTCAAAAATCATTTTTTGCGTATAAAATTTCAGTCTTTTGTGCATTCTCTTCGATTCATTTTAAGAAATTTGCGATCTTTATGCCTCTAAATCCATCTTTTTCCTATGGATTGCTTTGTGTGTTCTAACTTTTTGCAGTAAGAAACGATGAAGTGCACAAGGAGCTATGGATGGCATGTGCAGGTCCTTTCGTTAATGTTCCTGTTCAAGGAGAGAAAGTTTTCTACTTTCCTCAAGGCCACATAGAACAAGTAACGTTTTGTAGCGTAGATTGTCTAATCTTTATATTTTATGATAGAATTTAACCATTTTTTTAATTATGGTATATGATTTTGTTGTTACAAAAAATGATTTTTGCTACAAAACTTATGCTTTCTAGGATGATAGATTCGGAAAAACTATGTCAGATTTGATAATTATTTTTACAAAAAAAAACAATTATAAATCTTTTGAAAAGGTGTGAACAGGATACAAAAATCTTTTTAGCAATCGTTTAAGTTTGTGAAAACTTAAATCTGTATACACAACAGTGGAATTAGAAAACCTATGATAATGACCGAAATTTACAAGTTTATTACGAATTTTGGGGGTGTAGTAACAAAAATAATTATTTTCTAATAATTCTACACAAACTTTTTATAGCATGCCTGTTAATGACAAAATTTAACGGATGTGGCTGACAACCATGTCAGTTGCAACCCTCTCGTTTTTGTCATTTGACATGATGCGGACATGAAAATTTCTAAAATATTATATAAATTAGTAATTATAAATTTGATTTTTATGAATTTTTTTAATAAGATATGATTACAGATAAGCATGGATCGACAATAAAACCTGTTTGGTCGGGGAAAAAAATTCATCTTGTACTTTTGAAAATGAAATAGTTTTGTAGAATTTAAATCTAACAATTTACAAAAAAAAATAGTGTTCTAGGGAAGAAATTGATGATAAAAAGAAGATTTTATTGATATATCGTGATTAATTTGAACAGTTACAAGAAGATTCGGCAAGTCAAGAACTCATTGGTCAACAATTCTCAAAGCTCAACTTGCCAAACAAGATGTTATGTCGTGTCGTCCATTCTAGTTTAAAGGTATATTTTATTTAATATAAATCAAATTATAATTTAGTAATTAATTAATTTATTTAATAAAGATTAGATTATAATTTAGTAACTAATTAATTTTATTTAAAAAAATTGGAATATAATTAGGTAATTAATTAACTTTATTTTATACTTTTTAATGTGTATGTATTGTTTTTTGATGTAGGTTGACCATCAAAGTGATGAGGTCTATGCGATCATCAAACTACATCCGTCTCAAGAGGTGATTGATATACATTATCTATGAGTTATATATACATAGGGGTTGTTTTATTTGCAACCCTTAAAAAGGTTGCAAACCTTGCAACCCAAATCTTAACCATTTGATTCATGATCGGAGGTTACAATAGATATGGGCCCAATATTTTTAATTAAAAAAAACAGAAAAATAAAATAATCGTCGATCATGAATCAAACGGTTAAGATGTGGGTTGCAAGGGTTGCAACCTTTTTTAGGGTTGCAAAATATTCTTCCACTATATACATATGCTAATTAATTATATATATATATATATATATATATATATAGAGAGAGAGAGAGAGAGAGTTGGATTTCCGTAGAAAATGTCATTTTTCGTTAGAAGTGTGAGAAATGTAACATTCATTTAATATATGTGAAAATACACCCATTTATATTGTGTGAAGGCATGTGAAAGTGTTACACATTCACGTCTTTTAACTTTCACACAATATAAGTATGTCAGAAAAAAAATATTTTTCTCACATGATCCCAATTCCCAAACATACATACATACATATGTGTATATACATACATACATACATACATACATACAGGATAAAGTTCAAATAAAAAAAGCCAAAACCCTATAAAAATTATTCATATGTGAATCATTGGTGAACCCCAAATAAATCAATTTGAAGATACATACGTGAACTCACATTTATTTGCCTAACTTTAAACAGTTATTCACATATTTACATCACAATTTTAATGTTTCATTTTATTTTTTTTGTCGATTTACAGTACGATTTTGAATGGTTTTGAGAAAGTGATAATGTTTTTTTTATAAATTTGTTTAATTTAGGCTTAATAATACAATGTTTTTTATATAAAAAATTAAGTATTTTGTTATAATTCAATGATTATTTTATATATTTTAATGACATCTAGAAAAAATAACAATTTACATATTTAATAATATAATTAAAACAAAATTATAGTAATATAATATATTAATTAATAGTGATACATGGAAATGTCTGCATAAAAGGAAGGTCATGCACATACCAAATTGGTGGGTGTTAGAAGCCTGCAGTAGTAATATGTATCTTGTGCTTTGATACTTGTAAATTAAGAGATTTTTAAAATCTTGCATAAAATAATGGTACCTTGTACCCAATAATTTGTATTTAAGAGTTTTTTATCCGTGCTCTATAATATAGTATAGATATGTGAACCCTCGTTTTAATTTACCAATGATTCATATCATTGTTAGCTTTTTTGTCTTTCTTATTTGAACCTCCATTTACAAAAATATATACACAAACACACATACACATGTAGAGGAGATTTCAAATACAATCATTTCATTCACACAAAACCAATCAGTTGAAATATTTATAGAATTAGAAATGGTGAGAGCTCATTGATTACGATCTGGATATTATAGAAGATGATTAAAACTAATTAATTATGATCAATACTTTATATTTTAAAACAATCGAGTATTTACGAAACTAAATATTCATTATATTAGATAGACGATTGAGATTGGTTTATATGTTTTATATGACTGACATGGTTTGTATTTGAAACTCCCTCTATACATATATGTATGTCTAATTTTCAAGAAAATACTCGCATAAATTATATAGCCGTTTTCCTATGATTCATATTATTATATATTTATATCTATCAACTACAATTAAAGTTTAATTTATGATAAATTGTAGCCATTCGAGGCCAGTCACGACAATCATCCACCATCAGCAGAGCCAAAGGCATCTATTCGCTCATTTCGCAAGATTCTAACCACATCCGACACCAACAGACACTATGCTTTCTATGTGCTCAAAAAACATGCGGAAAAATGTTTCCCTCCATTGGTAACTTGTTGAAATTTATGGCTTTTGATTTGAAAACCTTTAACTGGTTACTTTTTTCAATTATCATATTTATTTCGCTTTTTATAAAAAATACCATTCTTTCCGGAGAAAATATAACAATTTATTTTGCAAAATTAATAATTTTTGGACAAACGGCGAACATAAAAAAACCATTAATTATTTCAAAATGATATGGGTTTTCTTATAACTTTAAAAAAAAGACATAAGATAAATTTTGCTTCATATTTTGTATTAGGATTATTCCCAAGCACAACCAACTCAAGTGTTGACTGTAAGGGATCTACATGAACACACTTGGAGTTTTACGCACGTTTATAGAGGTATGTATATCATCCTTTTTCATTTAGCAAAAATGCATTAAAATATAACGAATTCTTTTAATTTCTACAAGTGACGTATTAAGAATCTTTGTTGCGTTTGTATATTTTAAGGTGGATTAAAGGCACGTAAAATCGTTTGATATGTTTTTAATCGAATTACACTATTTTGAGAAAAATATTTTAAAGTTTCTTTTCAAGGGATTTCTTTGGTTGACTTCGAGAGACAATTTCGTTAGGTTGATTTTGAGAGACTTTTTTCGGTTCTTTTTATTGATTTCGGGGGACTTTTCAGTTTTTGGTTGATACTATTCCTTTAATATCTCGGAGCAACCTCTCAAAGTTTAGCGTATGCACCTTTCATGCAAAAAAAAATCTACCTGCGAGAATTGGTTGAGCGGGTGCACCGACATGTAATTATATTAGTGTAACAACATATCTCGGAGCAACCCCTCAAAGTTTAGCGTGTGCACCTTTCATACCAAAAAAAATTCTACTTGTGAGGATTGGTTGAGCCGGTGCACCGGCCTGTAATTATATTAGTGAAACAATAATTTCCTATTTTCTTTTTATTTTATACTCATTTTCCATGATAAACGGATTTTTAGCTTATGTGACATAGATTGATTTTAATGCTTTCATGTAATCAAGAATTATGTTATAATATTATAACAACCCAATTAACCAAAATCAACATAAATAAGAATATCAAACTTTCATGCCAAGAAAGGTCTTACAATGACCAACAGATCTGAGGTTTTGCACTAAAGCAACCTATTACACAACTGAGAGTAAATTTAAAAATTCTAACGAGGAAGTCTTCTATTAACGAAACCGCTTAAATCTTCTCCTTGCCTTTACCCGATCCCCTAACTTCAAGCCCACCTGAAAATAGATTTTTATTTTTGAAAGAGCGAGGGTTAGACCAACGGTCTAATGAGTCCCCCCTAACAACAACTTTAAAATCAATTAATCAAGAAATAATTATGCAGTAAATATTTCAATTTAAACTTATCAAAACTTCACACTTCCATCAAACACTTTGGCTCACACTACCGTCACCCGCAAGTAACGGTGTGTCTGACTCACACTGCCTTATTTGGGACACACACCCCAATGGCATAAATGGAACACCCCCCCCCCCCCCCCGGTATAAGCACAGGCGGAACACACACCCCGACTTTGATGACAAAGCAAATAAAACAATGTATACATACATTTCTACTAATAACAACCAAAATACAGTAAATATTTCTACTATTAATGAGTCCCCCCTAACAACAACTTTAAAATCAATTAATCAAGAAATAATTATGCAGTAAATATTTCAATTTAAACTTATCAAAACTTCACAATTCCATCAAACACTTTGGCTCACACTACCGTCACCCGCAAGTAACGGTGTGTCTGGCTCACACTGCCTTATTTGGGACACACACCCCAATGGCATAAACGGAACACACCCCCCGGTATGAGCACAGGCGGAACACACCCCCCGACTTTGATCACAAAGCAAATAAAACAATGTATACATACATTTCTACTAATAACAACCAAAATACATATCTTGAGCTTCTTAACAATTCTCACATCATTTAAGCATTCATAAAAAAAATCTTATTTAAACTTGCATGCAAAACAGTTGTCTTCAAACTTTAAAATTTAGTTTAAATAAAACTCACCTGGCGTCCTTAGCTTAAATCTTACGTCTACCCACACGATTCGACCTGGAACCTATAAAAGAAACATCGACCGATGAACTCCCCATACTTTATAATTTGATACGGAGTTAACCTTATCCCCCAAAACCTTAACCGATTAGTCTAATAGAAATCGCTAGATTAAGCTAACGGAATTAATCATCTTAATCCGGATAACAAGAGAAATGGGTCGGTCTCCCAAAATCCTAGCCCATCATTTAACTAAGTTTCATCTAAAAAGTTCCCATATGGGCTTCGGCCCATCAACAGAACCCGGGGACTGGACCAGATGGTCACCCGGATGAAAGCACGACCGGGGTCTCCCCCTACCGTGCGCCGACCGGGGCCTCCCCCCCTCACCGACCGGGGCCTCCCCCTAGGCCGACCGGTGCCTCCCCCTGCCCCGACCGGGACCACCCCCCACACCGACCGGGGTTTCCAAACCAAATATCGACCGGGGTCTGATGTTGACCGGTGCCCCAACGATCGGGGTCATTCGGTCTGGTCGATTCGGCGATCGACCGGTGTCAAAACCCCAAACTCGAACAACATATTTCCCAAACCACATATTACCAAATAAATTTCATATAATGAAATTAGAAACCCAAACCAACATTAATCCGGCTACCTATTCACATCTCTCCTAATTCCATCAAGAACTCACTAATAAGGATTTAGGGAATTTTTCCACTTTCATTCTCTAATCACAAAACAACATCAGAGATTATTCTAACACCCTTTAAAGAAAAACAACATAGAAGAAGAAACATTACCTTGATTATGATTAGCTCCCAACTAGATTCTTCACTTGATTTTTTTTCTGATGCTTTCCTTACCAAAATCACCCCAATCTTCTTTCTCTCCTGCGTATTATGGAAGCCGCCCATATGAAAATGAAAGAGGTCTAGGGTTAAAACCCCCTTTTTCCCAAGAACCCACTTAGACCCCTCCACTTATTAAAATGGCAAAATTTCCCCAAACTTTCAACTTTTAACATTTTAATGCGGTTATTACAAATATGATGTTGACATATATGTTATCAATAGTTACAAGATTTAGTAGTTATCGGCCAAAATGAGTACAAATTGAAATACGAAGAATTTACGTTTGTTACACTAATTGAGGCATCATTAAATTGAATAGGAATTAACTCACACAAACTTTGTTTCATTCTAATGCATTTTGAAATCCTTTTTACATATTTCATAATTATCAAATTGCAAACTAAAGGACAAGATTTTCATTTCAATTTCAATGATCGATCAGGACGACCTCGGAGGCATGTTATCACCCATGGGTGGAAAAACTTTGTTCGTCAAAAGGGACTAGTCGCTGGAGATGCCTTAATTTTTGCGAGGTACTTAGCTTCATTCTAATTTGATGAAACCGAATGCAATTTACAAACTTTGTCTAAAATCAGTGTTGAATACGAATTAGTACATTTTTTATATTATAGTTTTGTAGTGGGATTTTCTTTAATTTTTAAAAGTTGATACATACAATTGGCAAAGTTTAGATAATTGATTAAAAATTTGATCATTGATCGCTTACAGAGGGCCAAATAATGAGTTGCGCATAGGGATTAGACGTCTTGTGCAACGGATTCCTGTGATACTATCAAGCGAAAGCCAAATAGGCATCCTTGCTAGCGCTTCACAAGCTCTTTACAAGAATAAGGAGTTTGTGGTCTACTATAATCCAAGGTACACTTCTTATTATTGATAAAACCTCACTTTTTAAGTCCACATATCGGACCCAAATTATTTTATAAAAAAGTATCACACAACCTTCTGCAGTCAATAGTGGATCGATAAATTTTTGGTAAATGGGAGTTGTAATTTGAATTTAAAAAAAAAATTAGGTCAAAAGAAGAAATATATTTATCAAAAAAATTATAGTATCAAAAAAGTGATTTTTTGAAAATTTATCATGAATGTACATTAGCCTCTGCCCTAGTCAACTTGGGGGAGGTAAATTGTGTGTCCTAGGAGGTGGGTGGTGCCTAGAGTCAAACATCGGACCTCCTGTGATGCCCACCTCCTTACCCAACACCATTTATCTGAATGCTTTAACATAACGAGGTGTGGGACTTTTTTCAGGGCATTCCCGTTCATCGTGGGAGTAAACCAGTATCTCAAATCCGATGTGTATAATTTCTCACCGGGCATGCATGTCATCATGAGAATAAAAGAAGGAGAAGATCCTAAGAATGAGAAAAGGTAATTTTTTTTCTTTAATTTTAACCCAAGAAGTTGTTATTATGTGTGTCCATTTGCAACATTCATTTTATGTGTTTGTGTTTTATTTCATTGGAAAAGAGGGGTAATTGTGGAGCAAACAACTATTTCTACGGAGTGGCCAGAATCTGAATGGCGGTCGCTAAAGGTTTCTTGTGAACTTATATAATTATATACATCTATATAGTTTGTTCGCGTATATATCTAATTTTATATAACTTGTTAGGTTCACTGGAATGTACCATCCGGAAGATCTTTGCTTCGGATGCCAGAGAGGGTGTCTCCTTGGCAACTCGAGCCAATACTAGAAGATGGTCGCTCATATGTTGGAGAAGCATCATCATCAAGGAATACGAGGCCTCGGATCAGTGACCATGGTCCAACACATTGTGCTAATGCCCTTTCGGAAGAGTCATTGAACCCGGTGCATGTCATACCTTCGTCATCAACTGGCTTAGCAGATAATGGAAGAGAATGCGAGAATCTAGAAGTGTTGAGATTGTTTGGCGTAGATATACCAGTCTCCACCCTATAGTGAAAAAAATTACACTACTCCAACAAGAGCTAATCGGACAACAAAAGATATTTTTGTGTTTATATATAACTTGGAAGAATTTATTTGCTCGTGTGTAAGAAGGTAGCGGCCAATTTTTACTATATTATAAAACCTTTATCTCAAATTCTTAAAATCTCTAAAATTTAAAGTTTAAAACTTATTAATATTGCATACGCACAAACTAATTGATAACTAACTCATAAGCATGATCAAATATCATAGATAATAAATATTGAGCCTTACTATGGTAGAATACTCCATAAAAAACGATTCAATTTATTTTTTCAAACATAAAACTTGGATTTTTTTTAATATGGAGTTGCATTATTTTTTCATTCTCGATTTCAATAAAATTTTATGCCTCGTTGCAACATACGATTAAAGAACAAATAGATAATTAAATAAAGTAGACGCTTGTGTTGGGAAATAAATTACCCTAAACCCAAATCACACGTTCGATACAAAATAAAGTGTGGTGACAAACAAACCTACAACCAATACAGAATATACGGATGTACACAAGATGGACAATGTGTCACATTAGTAATTAATGTAGGGCAAACAAATCATGCAAAGTAATACACAATGATATAAAAACGTTCCACGGTCCTACAACCGTATATATATGTCCTCCCAATGAACCTAAGATGATGTTTTATATAATATATCATGAAGTACATGTTACAACAAATATGTACCGAATGATTAATTATAGAAATCCAAATGCTAATTGAAATAACCTACTTCGAATTTGGAGAGTATTATAATTCATAAAAGCTTAGGTGATATACATAACTTGTCCTGATCCCGTAACCACTCCCTAGCCGGGTCGAGCTAAGCTTTAAATTTCCATAAAGCTTTGTAATTGGTCTTGGACCATCGAACCATAATGATTCCAATCGACCTAATTTGGCTTCTCTGGTAAGGAGTAGGTGTTATATATCCCACTTCTTTATTATAAGTTTTTTATGACACTTTAAATACAAAATGTCGTACTAGTTATTTTATATGAGATTTTTTTAAAAGTTTCCTATGAACACATCTTTTTACAACACATTTGTTTTTATAAGATATTTTTCAAATAGTGTCCTATAAAATAGCTAATATAACAAAATGTTCTAAATAAATTGTTGCAACACCCAAAAATGTTCTATAAAGTTATTACAATACCTTTAGACATGACACTATTTTTTAGTACTATATTTATAGTCTTATAAAATAATCTATTAAGACTTTTAGATATTATTATCATCCTATGAATTCAGATTTATCATATTGAACAAATTATTAAATACTAGCATCATGCCCGTGCAATGCACCGGGTGAGTAAGGTGTAAAATTTTATCGTAAATGAAAAATTAAAAGTCCTCGAGCGTGTAACTCCGTTGGTAAATGGGTTGACTGTTGAGAAACTTTGTTAACCATCCAAACAAAGAAATAGATATGTAGAAATGAAGGAAAGACAAACATATGAAGGAAACAAGTAACAAATACACACTCAAGCAAGTCAAACAAAAACGAAAAAGAAGACAAAACCTGATACACAGTTGTTTGAAAAAAGGCGCTACTCGATCGATCTTTTCGATTTCATCCTCATCTTCTCCATTCAAAATTCATGTTTAAATAAGGATATAAATAGGGGGAAGAGGGTGTGTTTAGAGATAGAGATGCATGAAAATGATGATAACAATGGTTTTGAATTTTGATTTGAACGGGTTGGAGGGATTTAAGGATAGAAGGAAGTTGAACTGGTTTAGGGATAAGGTTGAACGTGTTTAAGGATATGCATTGATAGTGTGCTTTAGACTAGGCAATAGCAAGTTGTAAACTTGAAATTTAAGTAAATTAGTATAGATATTGGATGGTTTTTAGAGAGTTTTTAAAGAGTTTTGAATCAATGCTTTATAATATAGTATAGATATTGGATGGTTTTCACAGAGTGATAATGTTTTTTTTTAATTTGTTTAATTTAGGCTTAATAATATAATATTTTTTATATAAAAAAATAAGTAGTTTGTTAAAATTCATTAATTATCTTATATATTTTAATTTTTTTATATTTAAATTGAGATGTTTATCCTATTTTGATTATGTTTATCACAATTCAAATTTCATAATTTTAGGGTTTGGGGATTAGAGATAAGGATTTTGGGGGATAAGAATATAATTTATTAATTTGGGTTAAAAACATTTAAAAGTAGTACATATTGCTTCATTAGTTGTTTTTTAAGAGATTTTAAGTAGATTAGCATTAAATAATAGTACATAATGCTTAATGAGTTGTTTTTAAGAAATTTTTATCTCTTTTATAATATAGTATAGACTAATTAAATACAACGTTTTTGTATTTTAAACTATTAACTAAAATTATTTCAACTAATATACACATAACGAAATTAAGTTTATTGTTTAAAATTAATTTTATATATAATTTCATTTTTAATTAAAAAAAGTAAAATAATCAATAAAATAAAATAGGAACATATAATTTAGTTAAGATAATCAATAAATAAACTCTATTACAAATATATATGGGGGAGAGATTAAACGCAAACTATCATAATTTTGCAAACCGTGCAAACCGTTGATTTCATTGGTTAAGTTAATGAAATAAATTCATGAAATTGTTTCATTATATTAAATTGTTTCATATATTTACTCATTCTGATAAAACTGTTTCATGTATTTTTCCACTCTGATAAAACTTTTTAATTTTTACATAAAAACACAAATATGTAAAACAATTTCATCAAAAAAAGAATAATATGAAACAATTTCATCAAATTAAACAATTTCATTAACTTGACCAATGAAATCAACGGTTTGCACTGTTTGTAGAATTAGAGTAGTTTGCAAATAAAACTAATCCTATATATGTGTGTGTGTGTGTGTGTGTGTGTATATAGGACGGTAATCAAATGAAAACCAAAAAAAGATTAAGGACCGTGAGGACCAATCTAGATCATCCAAGGGTTTTAATCAAAGGTAATTAAAAAATGTGGCATTTTTGTAATATATGTGAAAGTGGTATCTAATCTCATATCTATTCTGAAAGTTTTAGGGCAAAATTATAATTTGTGTTTTGAAATAAGAAAGACATGCACGAATAGAAACCCAATTTATCAAACCTAATTCCTCTAGATCACGAAGGGGAAACCCTTAACCTCCATCGCCCTCGACGGAGTAGCGCATGATGACTCCATTTTCCGACGATATATGCAGCGACTGTCATTGTACCTCCGGTACTTCAAACTGAAATCCAAACGCGACCTAAATCCTTCTCCATTCGGCTGCTGCCAGAACTCCGACGAAATTCCGGCTACCGTACCAGGCGGCAACGACACCATTGCAGTGGTGGAGAGATTTACAGGAGCATCGTTGTTATCATCGGCACTTGGATCTTGAAAGATGGGTGATTGATCGATGGGGAAAAATGAGTTTCGTTAAACCTAAACAGGTTCGTTGAATTAATTCGTGATTGATTCGTATAATTTCGTAAATTTATTCATAACATTCGATGATCAAATTCTTCAATCTTTCGTTTGGTTTCGTTTTGTGTTGCTCGTTTGGTGGGCTTTGTTTGGTGGGTTTTGTTTGGTGGTGGTGTATTGCTAATTTTTTGGTTTGGTTGTTAATAAAAGGTTTGGTTGTTGCTGATAAAAAAAAATCTCAATGTGCTGAGTTTTTGTTATTAATTGCAGGTAGTGAAAACAATCAACAGACTAATGACCGGAGACGATGAACAAATAACATAACTGGAAGAATTGGAGCAGTGGAAATCAACGATCGGCGAGAAGGTGGAGAAGATGGTCTGAAGAAAATGGAGTCCCTATGATTACGAAATCATATATGAATCGGTGATTATAAACATAAATTGTATTTGATTTCATTAGGTGAAAATAAATTATAGATGAAATTTGTGTTTGATTTCATGTGGTGAAATAAGGTTACCATGTGTTTCATCTGGTGAATTTGTGTTTCATCCAGTGAATTTGTGCGTTTCATATGGTGAATCTGTGTGTTTTTCATATGGTGATTTAGTGCGTTTCATCTGATAAATAAATATGTATGTTTCATCTGGTGAATCTTACTACCAAAATGACAATTATGCCATTTTCATGTGGTAAAACAACTTTTAATTATAACCATAGGATTAAAACCAAATTACGGCTTAGATCGGTTCTCAATCTTTTTTTGGTTCTCACATGATTTAACCCCTATGTATATATATATATATATATATATATATATATATATATATATATACATATACATACATATATATATATATATATATAGAGAGAGAGAGAGAGAGAAAGGGGGGGTTCAAGGGAAAACCTCAAAAAGAATGGAAAACTGATGAACACTCTGGTAGCCTTTAATCTGTATGGTATACACTTGTGCATACAAGTAAATTAAGTTGTTTTTTTTGTTTTTATGCACGTGTGCATGTTACAAATTACTTGTATGCACAAGTGCATATTGTTCCAGATGAAGGGCTACCAGGGTGTTCTTCAATTTTCTGTTTTTTTGAGTTTTCCCCCTAAACCTAGCCCTATATATATATATATATATATATATATATATATATATATATATATATATATATTCCCATGTATATAACTAATCAAATGAGAACTCGGTAGTTTGTGATAACCATGAGATCCAATGTGAGCCAACAATTTAAAATAATTAATGTTATTTGTTATATAAATATAATTGCATAATTCTTTGTTTGTCAAGCACATCTTAATTTTTTTAGGACTATAGACGTCGGAATTCATGAAGCGCCTAGTCAATTAGACAACTTTACATTGTTTTGAGATCTAGGAGTGGAGATATAGTCTAAAAATAATTAGGAAATTGCACGAGTTAGGGGACATTAGTGATAACCACCCGAGAGAATTTTGAACTTAATATCGTACAATTTATTGTGAGGGAATTATATATTTATATCTTAATACACTTTTCGGATTCCTTGTCGTGACTATAGTTTGATCTCACTATAATATTGCATTGGGTAGCAAAGACAGCGTTAAGGATATTAAGTGTCAATTTATGTCTTATCTGAATTACAAACATTAAGAGATGATTCCAGACAACTTGTGTTAAATAAATACTGATTTTTATCTTGCGTTCCTTTCTATTGTGTTGATCCAAACTCTCTCAGTGATTTGATAACGACCCTCTTCTATACTTAGTGAAAATTACGTTTTAATATGTATTAGTGTTTCACCATCAGCGATCAAACTGAGTTTGTTCAATTATCGCTGATAATCTTTCTTATAAACATTTCTATGTATTAGTGTTTCACTATCAGCGATAAGACTGAGTTTGTTCAGTTATCACTGATAGTTTCTGATGTAAACAGTAAATGTAATCCCTGAAGACAAGCCTCGCGTCAACAGATGTTCATAGCTGAATCGAAGACGAAGCTGCTGAACAAAGACAAGTCTACTAGTGACCTGATGCGGATATCAGTGAAGCAAAGACGAATCTACTTATACGTGAAGGAACATGAGGAAAAACTTTAGCGATCGCTGAACTCTTGATATCTCTGAAGAAAGAGATACTCAGCGGTCGAATGATCACTTAGCTTATGTTTCAAGTTTCCTTTTGTCTCACCTTGCACAACTTAGTACGATATGTCAGAACGGACATGTCTCTGCCACAATTCGTACAACATCTCTGTCAACTACACTGTTCATTGTTCGGCCGAAAGCATGTCTCCCAAAAGTCAGACTCCCAAAGCCAATCAGTGAACGCCACGTGTAAAGTGCCCTGCCATGCATTTAATGCAGAGGGTATAAATAGGAAGATCACCCCTTCATCTGAAGTGTGCTTAATCCTTGAACCCCGAAATAGAAACCCTTGTTTTCTATATCTCTTAATCCCCCTTTCTCTGAATTTCTTGTGCAACCATCTTAGTGTTTCTTAAGTTTGTTTAGACTGAGTCTGTCTTAATCTTATTCTGCAACAAACTTGTAAATTGTATTTGATTTATCAATAAACAATTTATTAAACTTTAATTCTTGTGTTTGTATTCACCCCCCCCCCCTTCCTACAAACTTGTTAAGCACCTTCGGGACCAACATATTGTGTGCAACTAAGCCCTTTACATCCATACAACGAATTATTCTTTTCTTGACCCATTTATCAAACCCTAGTCTGATTGATAGCCTACGCGCATCCGAACATGTGTCAAGTAATGAACGACGGGTAGGGAACAACGGGAAGGGGTAGAAAAAGGCAAAAAGAGATGATGAAAGTGGGTATTAGAAAGAACGATAAGACCAAATGGGTCTAATAGCTGCAAAAAAAACAGCAACAGTAGCAACAAAGGTTATGCAAAAAGAAAAAAATAAAAATATGAAAGGAAAGAAAACACTATGTAAAGGAAGATGGTGGGAAATACAGTGAAAAGAAGGAACTGGCCGAAAGGGATGGGATGAATCTAGTTGTTCATTCAATGACACATTGAGGATTTTGATTCATTTACCATCGTTTCTCAGCCATAAGCCTAGCCCTATTACAACATTTACAAAGACTTAGATGATCTTTTGGAAAGTATATGAGGATTAGACGGAATAGCACTAATAGTCCTAGTCTTGTTACTTGATTCCTTCTAAGATCACTTCTTTGTACATTTGTTTGTTTTTCATGTTTAGTTGTTCATGCTAATATCTAGTGAATTTTTGTACATAAACTCCAAAGACATGAACAACATGTGTGACAGCTTAGGGTTTGAGCGTAAAGGGAGTATCCCGTGAGGTAGGGTCGAGGCGAAATCATCCCCCAAAGTGTGAGGACTTGGTTATGATTAGGTATGGTGTCACTGTTTTTAGTTTGATTTTCAATGTTTATGACTCTACCTTTGTTGAATAATGAATACCGGTTATTTCGTCCACTTATATTTTTATTGTTTGACACCCATAATTGTTACCCGATAGGTATACCCATGGTCCTCTTTTCTTTTATAGTTGCATGTTTGGTTTAAGTTTGTGTTTTGTTGACGCTAATTTGCTTGGGGACGAGCAACATTTGGTTTGGGGTTGTTGATAACACCAATTTTTGGTGTTATTTCCATATCACTTCCGACTAAAATTGCTTAATTCCAAGTGAAATTAGCGGAGTTTTTATATTTTAAACCAAGTGTTTCAGGAATTTGCATCATGTAACGAGATAACCAAGTATGAGTGCAAAAAGTGAGTTTTTCGAATGATAATCCATCATAATCTTCGTCAAGTTCCAAGCCCGATAAATGATCGGTTGAAAAAGTGAAGTTTAAAGAGAAAAGCAATTTTGTGTGCCAAAAAGCAGTGGCCAAAGCGATTTTGAAGTAAGTTGCTGAAGTTGAACTAGCCGACAACCTGCCAAAAAAATGTTTTGGACGTTTTTTTTTATACTTATCTCCTAGGGTTTTGGCCATTCTTCATTCTATCTTCCAAATGACGGCTAGAGACAAGGGGAGACCAATTGGGGGCCGATTTTTGGAAGGGAAAAACACATATCTGAAGCTAGGAAACGATTAGGGAAACGATTCTTACTCCGATTTCTTCCAATTCTCTGTTGGTATTACACAAACAAAGGGAGTTTTACAATCTTTGATGTTTGAGAAAACTTTTCTTAGATCTGTGAATTATTCTCCTATTTTCTTTGTTAATACCCCGAACATGAACTAATCTTTAGATGTTGGGGGTTGGTTTGACTTTGGTTTAAACATATGAACATGTAACTTGGAGTTTTTATCAGTTTTTCCTAACAAATGAAACATATGATTTGGGTTTTAATGTTTTTGTGAGTCTGATCAACTTTCATCTAATTTGTTCGTTATAAATTGAATTCGAGAGAATTAATTGTTAACAATAATTAGAATTATATGCCTAAGGTGAGAAAGTGGATAGAGATATACCAACTAAACCTTAGTATCACTATAATCTGGAACTTAATGTATTTTGAGCTCATATGCTAAGATCGAGATATGAGACTTGTGTTTTCAAAATAAAATCTATTGTTGCTTGAGAAAGAACAACGGTGATTTTACAGATTAGATATTCATTAAAGAGTTAAGCTGATAGTTATTTTGAGAACATTGTTCATTAGTGAAAACCATTGAATTTCCAACCCTCAACTGTTTTTCTCCATAAAAGTTCCATAGTCGTTATTTGAAGAGTGTGTTTATTGATTTATTTTTACTAGTATTCAGTTAATCATTCCCAAAAATTCAATCTTTCGGACAATTCAGTTAATAGTGAATATAGTAATTGTGATACTAAGTTACTAGTTCCCTTGGTTTGATACTCGTACTTCCAAGTACATATTACTTGATTCAACCTGTACACGTGCGGTTAGATTAGGGGGGGGGGGGTGTAAACCCGCCTATCAATGATATTGGATGTATGGGTAAGATTTGGCGTGCACCTCAACTAATCCAATCGGCCTTGAAGTTAACAGTCAGACAAACTCTCCAGTATTCTTGAGTGGACTTGAACCAGTAACCTTTGAGAAGTAAACCCAAGACCTTAGCCGTTAATTCCTCAGGGTTCAATTTGTCACTTTTGTTTTTTAACATATTTTTTATTATTTAAAAAAGGTAATTGATTAATATCTGTAATAAATTCACGAATAACGAAAATGGATTCTTTTGAGGGGTTTCTTAGATTTTTCACTATAAATATTTAAATGTTTGCACATTTTACGCAAAGGTTTATGAAAATAGGGATCGAAACAAAGCACGCTTCATTTTTTTTTTTTTTTTGCAATTTGTCCCTTTTTGATAGGATTAGATGTCTAGGTGAGATTTGGTGTGCACCTCAACTAATCCAATGAGCCCTGAAGTTAACAGTGTTGCAAACCCTCTAGTGCTCTTGAGCAGACTTGAACTGATAATTTTTTAGATGTAAATCCAAGATCTTAGCTGTTGAGCTACCCCTGATGGTAACAGCCTGGCAAACACTCTGTCACTTTTGTTTGTTAACAATTTTTTGAGCATTTAAAAAAGGTAATATTTGAATATTTGTAATAAATTCGCGAATAAATGCGAAAATTGATTCTTCTGGGGAGTTTGTTAGATTTTTCATTATAAATACAACTGTATCTTCATATATATATATATATATATATATATATATATATATCTCCATTCAGATACACCATTCTCTTTCTATACACACACATACAATCTAAGTCTCTATTTTTTGCTATTCTCCATGGCTTCTTCTTCTTCTCACAATGGTAAGCGACTAATATGTCAAGAAAAATCATTTTTTTCGTGAAAAACAGTCTTTTGTGCATTTTCTTCGATTTACATTAAGAATTTTCAATCTTTAAGCCTCTAAATCCATTTTCTCTAATGAATTACATTGTGTGGTCTTATTTTTTTGAAGGAATCAACAATGAACTATACAAGGAGCTATGGATGGCTTGTGCAGGCCCGCTCGTTGATGTTCCTATTCAAGAAGAGAGGGTTTTCTACTTTCCGCAAGGCCACATAGAACAAGTATCCTTTCTGAGCATTGTTCATCTAATATTTATATTTTATTAAAAAAAATAGCCAATTTTTTTAACTATCGTGTTTGATTTTCTTCTTAAAAAAAGATTATGTTTTTTTCACAAAATTTATGCTTTCCACGAAGATAGAGTTGACAATCTATATCAAACTTGATAATCGTTTTTACAACGAAATTTTTGTAATTGGTCAAGCTAAATTGGTGTACATATATAGTGGTGGAATCAAAAAAACTACCAAGATGAGCGAAATTAATAAATTTATTACTAATTTAGGGGCGTGGGTTTGAGTGAAAAAAAGTTGCCTTTTATTATTTTTTGATACAATAAATTTAAACATGTCTATTAATTATAAATTTTAGGGGATCTGGGTGACCGTCATATCAAATACTACCCTCTTTTTGTCACGTGACATAAAAATTTCTAAAATATTATATAATATGTTACTATAAACTTGATTTGATCATTTTCTACAAGATTAAATTACAGATAAGTATGCTCGACAACTACGCTTATTTGTTTTTATCCTTTAAAAACTCATCTTCTACATTCGAAAAGGAAATAGTTTTGTGGAATGCAACTTTAATTATTTACTGAAAGTATTAGTGTGTTTTTATGTATTCACATAAAGATGATAGCTAGTTTTTGACCGAAAAATAACTAAATACAATAGTTTATTTGTAATTTTGAAGAAACTATTATATAAGAGTATATAAAATTTAATTATATACAATGATTAATTTGAACAGTTGCAGCTAGAGGATTCAATGAGCCATGAACTCACTGGTCAACAAATCTCAAAACTCGACCTGCCACATAAGATACTTTGCCGCGTTGTCGATTCTAGTTTAAAGGTATATTTTATTTAAAAAATAAATATTAGTTAGTAATTAATTAATTTTATTTAATGAAAAATAGATCATAATTTAGTAATTAATTAATTTAATTTAATACCTTTAATTTGTATGTATTGTTTTTCTTCAGGTTGACCCAGAAACTAATGAAGTCTTTGCCATCATCAAATTACATCCGTTTCAAGAAGTGGTAGGTTTAAATTCTTTTATTAGTTTTATAGTGGCATGGTCATATAAAATGATTAAATATCATAAGAAGGTAAGAAGTGAATGTGAAGGAAATGTTCATATGTAAATTATTGAAAAATCCAGTCGAAGATTTATATGTGAACTCATATGAATAATTTGTAAAATCGCATATGGATCTTTAAATAGATTGTTTCGGATTTTTTTCAAAGATTTCAAATATGAACATTTCCTTAACTTTATAAAAAGATATTTAGTTTTTTTTATTTCAACCAACCTTTACGAACAAACATACACATATATGGGAGTATGTATATATTTTTCATTTTTCTTGAAAAGGATCATATGTTAGATGGACCTTTTTCCTAAAATTGATGTTACCATATATCATTGTTATTTATGTTTATTCAATTATTAAACTTTAAGTTGTGATAAATGGTAGGTATATGACGTTTCTCACAACAACCATCCACCATTAGAGGTGGCAAAGTTGTCTTTTCGCTCGTTTTCTAAGATCCTAACTATCTCGGACACCATCAATGCCTTCTCAGTACCAAAAAAACTTGCAGAAAACTGTTTACCTTTATTGGTACGTAACTCACTGAAACTTATGGCTTTTGATTTAAAACCTTTTTTAAGTGATGCTTTTTTTCCATCCACCATATTTTGTTTTTACCATAAATATACCACTTTGTTGGTAAAAACAATGTAAAAACAATTGTTATGGATTTTTTTCTTTTAAAAAAATTAAAAAAAGTTTTTTTTTTTTTTTTAGGATTTGTCACAACCACAACCAACCCAAGAGTTGGTTGTAAAGGATCTCCATGGACACATATGGCGTTTTATGCATGTTTACAGAGGTATAACAAACGTTCAATCCTTCTTATTATATGTATTTTATCTAGTAAATAGATTTTCGATTTACATGACTCCATTTGATTTTGATACGGTATTTTTTGATCAAAATGGATATAAAAAAGGAAAATTGAACTTTTATTACATTTTTTAAAAACAAACCATCATTTCACTAAATAGGAACCAAAACAAACTTTTTTACATTTTTGGTATTTTGGCTTTTTCTAATCTCTCACGGTTACCATTATAATTCGAATTATCAGGAAGTCCTCGAAGGCATATTATCACCAGTGGTTGGACCAAATTTGTAGCTTCAAAGAGGCTAGCTGTGGGAGACACTTTATTTTTCGTGAGGTACTTGGGTTCATTTCATTTTGATGATCGAAAGCGAATGCAAAATAACAAACATATTTCTTTAGAAACGTTATCTGAAATCAATATTGAGTACGAAAATACATTTATGATATTTGTTTTGTAAATAAAATGTGCATAGCATAAATTTAACATTTCAAGCATTTTCATTGTATCAAACATGGTATTTGATATAACTCGAGTTCACCTTTATATACATTTGAAAATTTGTAGACATTCAAATAACGAGTTGGGTATCGGGATTAGACGATCTAGGCAACAAATTCCCTCCAGTTCTTCAATATTATCAAGGGAAAGCATGCACTTGGGGGTCCTTGCTAGCGCTTCACACTCTCTTTATACGAATAAAGAGTTTGTGGTCTACTACAACCCAAGGTACACTTCTTTTGATCAATAAAACCTCACTTTTAAATTCCAGAAATCGGATTAAAAACATACTTCAAAAAGGTATGACGTCACCCTCTGAGCACCCTCATTGTACCTTGCATGGTACCATGGGGAAGGTAAATTAATTAATCATGTGTCCAAAGGGTATGCGGAAGTGTCTGGAGTTGAAGCTCGGACCTTCTATTCATGTTGTAAGGATGTGCACCTTCTTACCTGTTAACACAGTAAAATATATTTGTATGCTTTAGCGTATCTTTTTTAATAAATCTAATGGGATTTGTGAGAATTTTTTAGGGCATGGCCGTTCGTAGTAGGACTACGTAAATATTTGCGAGCCAATGCAATCAACTTTTCGTGGGGCTTGAATGTTACGATGAGTCTCAACGCGGAAGAAGATTCCAATATCGAAATAAGGCAATTTTTTCGTTCAATTTCCTCTAAGTTGTTGTTAATTGCTTGTTTTGATCTACAGTATTCAAATGTTTGTGTTTTATTTCATCAGGCATACGGGAGTAGCTTTAGAAGAAACCGATATCTCTGAAGAATGGCCAGGATCTACTTGGCGGTCAATAAAGGTTTCTTGTGAACTTATTATATGCATCTATCTATTTTGTTTGTCTATCTATATAATTATATTTATCTAACTTTATATATATAACTACTTGTAAGGTTCAATGGAATGAACCCGCTGAAAGATTTGCCATTCGGTTGCCAACGAGGATGTCTCGCTGGCAACTTGAACCTATTGAAGATGTCAGATCAGATGTTAGCGAATTAGAAGCAGAATCATCGTCGTCAAGGCACAAGAGGCTTAGAATCAGTGATCACGGTCCATTGCACCGCGCTAACGCCATTTGGGGTGACTCATTGCATCTCATTCCTTCATCATCAACTGCTTTAGTAGATAAAGGAAAAGAATGTGAGAATCCGCAAGTGTTAAGATTGTTTGGAGTAGATATACAATTGGTCGGCCCATATTCTAGCGGTCGTATAATGGTGGAAATGCAAGGGAACGTGTTGGTTAGAACGGTGGACCCGAGTTCGTTGGGAGGATATGAAGAGCTTAAAAACGAGTTGGAGAAGATGTTCAAGATCCAAGGAGAGATTCATGGCCGTGAGAAATGGGAAGTTGTGTATGAAGATGGTGAAGGTGATTTAATGCTTTTGGGCGACAAACCATGGAGGTTAGTAGTCATATACGTTTTTTTGTTCGAAATATATAGAGAGTCAGGTTCAAACGAGAACAGTAACAATATATATATATATATATATATATATATATAAAGGCAAATGATCGTGTGAGAAATTGAGGTTAACCTGACCCTATATATATACATATATGGTCAGGTTCAGAGGAAAACCACAAAAAAATGAAAAAATAAAGCAACACCTTTGTAGTCGTTCATCTACGGTGTACACATGTGCATGTTACAACACATGTGCATTACAAGTAATTTGTAACATGCACATGTGCCTACAAGTAATTTGTAACATGCACACATGCAAAAAAAACCCAAAAACCAATTTAATTTACTTGTATACACATGTGTATACCGTCTAGATGAACAGCTACCAGAGTGTTCTATAGTTTTTCGTTTTTTTAGAGTTTTCCCTTGAACCTCCCTATATATATATATATATATATATATATATATATATATATATATATATAATTTGTTTTTGGGTTAATTGTGAATTCGATTTTTGTATGCATTAATACAGGGAATTTTGCAAGATTGTGAAGAAGATCATGATAAGGGCAAGTGATTATGAAATGAAAAAGATGATTGATCTTGGATTCAAGATTTATTTCTTACAATAGGGGTTTATGAGAATAGAAGAAGTTTGTTGTATTTTTTATGGAATTGTCACCTTCAAGTATTTCAATATATATGCTTCTTTCTTGTGCTTAAAAAGGCTCTTGAGATAGAGGTTTCACAAATGATGAATCAAAAGTTTAATAGAGAAACATTACAAGCCTCTAGAGAGAGCAAAGTATATGCTTGCTACCAAATCAAATATAAATGATTTCATCTAGTTTATTTGTCTTGATTTTAGTTTTCAGTTTTGTCGATCCGAACCAATTTTTTCTAATCTTAAAGAATCAAGAGTATTCTAACAGATTCTCTAAAATGATTTTACAGATTTTCCGAACCAGTATTCTAAAATGAAGATTTTACAGATTTTTTATCCAACATTTTCTTTAAAATTTTCTTTATGATAAAGAAAATTAAAAGATAATATAAAATTCTTCAATTTAATGTTACTACAGAGAAAATGGAAATTTTGAAGCATTCCTACTCCTAAAGCATTAAATGCAATCCAACACATTCACTAAAATAAGAAAATGGTGATTTTGGAAAAATAAATTATTCAACACATTCTTTAAAATAATTTATTTTTTTTAAAAATAAGAGAGAATATATAATTTTCTAAATTTCGAAAACTCTTTAAAACTAATGATATGTGAGAGAAATGTGTTTTTAACTTTTTTTCCCTATTTCTCCCACTCTCTCCACTCCCTTCTTCTCAAGTTTGTTGGAGATTTTATAAATTTTTTTATCCAACATATTTCCTAAAATAAAGAAAACAAAAGAGAATATAAAATTCTCGGGGAAAAAGGTCTTCAAAATTTAATGTTACAAGAAAGAAATGTATTTCTAACCATTTCTCTCTCTCTCTCAAGTTTGTCTAAAATTTTGTTTTAGATTTTAGAAATTCTTTTACTTCAACATATTCTCCTAAATATTAAACACAAGAGAGGATAAATTTTATGAAATTTAAAAAAGGAAATCTTTAAAATTGAATGTTAAGAGTCAAATATTTATTTTTCATCTTTTTTTCTCTTTAAGTTTATTTAAAATATTTTGTTAAACTAAGAGGGTTTTTGTATATTGATGTTCTAACAGATTATAAAGGATCTCTATATATAGAGATACTAATTACATAGAGGTGCCCTCTATATTACACTAATTACATATAAGTCCATATAGTCTAATACGCCCCCACAAGCTAAGGGTGGGTAACGACTTGTAGCTTACTGATAAACCAAGAGGGTTTTTGTATATTGATGTTCTAACAGATTACAAGGGATCTCTATATATAGAGATACTAATTACATAAAGGTGCCCTCTACATTACACTAATTACACATAAGTTCACATAAGTCCATGTAGTCATGGTCACAAACCTGAGAGACATATTTGGCTCTTATACCAACGTTGTAACGATTTGGTAAGTAGTTGGATTCTCAACTCAGTCTCCCAGGACATCCGTCCGAGTATCCTGTATGCTGACACTGCAACGCAAATTTGGCTCGATCTAAAATATCGTTTCTCTCAATCAATTGCTCAAAGTTTTATATGGTATCAGAGCAAAACTCATCTCACATCAAATTTTTTTTCTTCTAATCACTCATCATGTCTGATGATACCTTGGTTTCCAACACCAAAGTCGAACCCATCTCCAAAACAGAATCCTATGCCATTCATCATTCCGACAGCCCATCCACCATTCTCGTTTCTCCGTTCTTAACCGGGGACAACTATGGATCTTGAAGTCATGCAATCACCATGGCGCTTCGAGATAAAAACAAGTTGGGTCTTGTTGACGGTTCTCTTCCAATTTCAAAAGAAAAGGAAGAGATTCACTATTGGGAACATTGTAACGATTTGGTAAGTAGTTGGATTCTCAACTCGGTCTCCCAGGACATCCGTCCGAGTATCCTATATGATGACAATGCAACGCAGATTTGGCTCGATCTAAAAAATCGTTAATCAAACCAAGAAGGTTTTTGTATATTGAATGAATATAACATATTACAAGGGGTCTCTATATATAGAGATACTAATTACATAGAAGTGCCCTCTACATTATACTAATTACATATAAGTCCATACAGTCTAATACGCCCCCACAAGCTAAGGGCGGGTAACGACCTGTAACTTGGATCGTCAAAATAGGAATCTAGGAGTCGGCAACGACTTCGTAAAAATATCAGCAATCTGATTTGTTGTGTAAATGAATTGTACACGAAGATCTCCTTGGGCTACCTTTTCTCTTACAAAATGAAAATCAACTTCCACATGTTGGTATCAGAGCCAAGTTAACTAAACCCTAATTGCCTACCGTCGAGGCGTCGATCACCATCGAAACCCTAGTCGTCGCCTATTATTCTTCATCATCGACGCCCTCTACATCCCTCATTCTTTTATGATCCTTTTCTTTACACCATGGCCCTCATCGCCTCTTTCTCAACAGTAGAGAAACAATCTCACAACTCACATAAGTTTGCTTTTACCCTAACCCCTACAAACTATGGCTATTGGAAAACAATGGTTCAACCTTTTCTTGTCACAGACAACCTATTCGGATACATCGATGGAATACCCTGTCCATCCAAACATCTACCATCTACTACAACCTCCACCGATCCAAAGATCACCACTAATCCAACAGACAATCCTAATTATCTGATCTGGATTTCTAATGATGCTCACATTCGCATGTTAATTATCTTCACCATCTCTGAAGCCTCTTTTCGACATGTACAAGGTGAAACCTCTCGTGATCTATGTCTTGCCCTAAAACGAGCCTATGCCCCTCACCTAAACTCTAAGGAATACACTCCAAAAACACAACTTCTCAAGATTCAAATGAAAGGTGATGAAACTACATAGGCCTATATCAATCATGCACAGGTGTATGCCGATGCTCTAATAGCCATTGGCGAACCAATCAAAGACAAAGATCTTGTTATGCTTGTCGTTTCTGGTCTCCGTGAAGAATACAATGGTTTTTAATCCACCATCATTGCACGAAAGTTTCCAACGACTTTCACTGAACTTCATGCCCTTCTTAGTGACCACAACTACATGCTTGGGAAAACTCGTGTCTCCGGTCAATCGGTATCTCAGGTTTTTACAGCTACAACTGGTAACTTTGGTGACTCTATCGGCTCCTCACCATCAGCACATACTTGCGGCTCAGATAAGTTCCATTGCATCTACCCTTGGCTATCAATTACTTCCTCCTACTACTTCAAGCCCTCAATCTTTCTATGGCTCTCGTCAGCCCAACACCTACAAACACCCCGATTTTTAGGAAGATATAATTTCAAGTTAATACAAATGGGCATTTTAAGGGAAAATGAATAAATAGGATTTTTGGACTTGAATCCTGTATTTTATAGGCTTGTTGGATGAAAGGTTCAATTACGAGTCCAACGGTTCTTTCCGGAGTAAAATCGGAGTTAAAACGAAGAAGTTATGACCAAAACAGTGATCGGGCAAGAAAAAATGAAGAAATCGGGTGGCAGTGCTCGGCGCGGATCTCCGCGTGGATGGATCAACGCCACCATTAGCGCGGTCCGCGCGGATCTCTGCGCAAATGGATTAACGTTGCCATCAGTGCGGAGCCGTTGCACGCACAAAAAGGGGAAAATCGGCCTAGAACCCCATTTTCTCACCCAAAACTCAAATCTCTTCCCCTTTCTCTCCCAAACCGATCCCCAAACCCCAAAATCGAACCCTAACTCATTTTTGGGAGTCTTCCTTCTAAAATCAATGATTCTTCTTCACCTAGCAAGTTTGGGAAGCTAGAGCTATAAACCTTTCATCTTCATCTTCTTCACCAAAGTTTATAGGGTTTCATCCAACCATTTTCACCATCTTGAAGAATAGAAGTTTGTGGTTTATTTTGGATATCTAGAGAAGTATTGTTGATGGGTTCAAGCTTTGGTAAAGGTAATCTTCTCTTCTCTTCAACTATGGAAATTAGGGTTTTGGTACAAGTTGAGATCTTTATGTATAATGTTTGAGGAATGATTCCAAATGGTTTGATGTAAATATTTATGGTTGGAAATGTATGGATCTAGGTTTTTTAGAAGTTTTTGTCTTGAGGATCCAAGTGTTCTTCAAAGGAGCTCAAGTTGGGTAAAATCTAGATTTAGCCTAAATCTAGCAAGGTGAGTTCAAGTTGATTTGTGAAAACGTTGTACATGCCAAAAATGTCCATTTTAAAGTGTTTATGTATTTACATGAATTTTATTTAAAAGTTGGGATATTTGAAGAGTTTTACCCATTTGAATTAATTGGTTTTATAAATTTTGTGAACCACCCACATTTGGGATTTTTGAACATTTTGGTAAATAAATTATGTTGATAGGTTCCTTGATGATTATATATATAAATGGGATTCATTTGATGTAAAGGTCATTTTTGTGTGTTCGATCTTATGAACCATTTGGAAAATGCATATTAACGTGTTATGAGACATTTTGGAA
Source organism: Arctium minus (assembly GCA_954870635.1). NCBI lineage: Eukaryota > Viridiplantae > Streptophyta > Magnoliopsida > Asterales > Asteraceae > Arctium > Arctium minus. The sequence continues at coordinate 1,228,265 of OX941094.1, read as the reverse complement.
ATATAAGGGTGTGAGTTCATTTTGGAAAATGGTTTGTCTCAACCAATGATAACGTTTGAGTTAATCATACTTTTGGTCGTTGTGTTTGCATAACCGTTGGTTAAATGAGTTTTAGTGTTTACACTGGCTTTTATTGCACGATAAAGTAAATTGGGGAGTTTTGGCTCGGTTTTGACTAAAATGAGTCTTGGGGACATTCCTCCAGTTTTAATAGCCCATCGTGGAGTTTTGAGTATGATGGCGGTTATTACGCATCATTTGAGAATTACATGTTTTGAGTGTGTTGGCCATTCAATTGGAGTCATGTATTGTTATAGACTGTAATGTAATGGATCCATAGGCATATGAGTCGGTCTTTAATATTTTAAAAAGGGCTATTATTTTATGTTGGGACCAGGATTAGTTATAAGGTCATCGAGGGCCTCATGGTGCCATTGACCCCGTGATGTAATTTATGAGCCTGTTTTTATGGGATAGTCATTTCCCATTTGTAGCTAGTTAAGACTTGGACCCTAGGGTGGCAACTTGGTATGGTTATGTGGGACCGGATACTAGTCGTGGGTCGTAAATGTAAATCCTAGCGAATGAGCATGATTAGGAATCATTTGGTGCCCTCCCCCACATCTGAGTACGAGCCGGCGAGTTCGTGGCCTTGATCCTAGTATGGTGAGCTCAATAACTTGGAATGTGGCCTACTTTTGTGTTCCGCCACTAGCCATGGAATTCGGGTCTCCCCCCTCACCGAAAGGTGTTGTTTTGGGTATTTAGTCTTATCCCTGTTTTCGGTGACGTTTTGAGTAGGGGTCTTCTCCATACGTTTTAATTTTGGGGTTTGAGTCTTACTCATATTTCGGTAGTTGAAAAATAAATTTTATTTATGTTTTCATAAATGGGAGTTTGATTCCTATTCACATTTGAGTGAGTTTTGAGTTGTATTACCTCTTGAAAGAAATTTTTTTTATACAAAGCGTTCATCTTTAAAAGTGTGTGTTACTGGAAATGGATCGTTTTCATATTTAAAGTAAATCATTTCTATGGATCATAGTTTTAGACGCACTCTTTCCTTTTTAACGATATATTTATTCATGATAAAACTTTTGAACTCACTAGGCGTTAGCCTAACCTTTTTATTTGTCGGCATGTGCAACAGGTTCCGGTTGGGAATAGTTCTAGTATCACCTCGAAGAGAGGAGTGTTAGTGGTGTGCTCGAGAAGTAAATGTCCTAGTGAAGTCTTCCGCATTGTTTGGGAAAAGCGACAGGTATTTGGGTTAAGTAACACCCGACTTCGATTTAGTCCTTTATAAGACTGGAGTTTTATAATTGTTGTGGTTAATTATAGAATTTTAAATTGAGGTCTATGGAGTTTTGATTTGTAAATGGAAGTATTGTCCTTTATTAGATATTATATCGAGAATTTTGATTAGTTGCTCTTACCAAATTTGAGGGTGTGACAACCTACAACCGTGGTAATCTTCGTCGTGGAGGTTCTCGTGGCAACAATCGAGGACGCGGCGATGGTCATCAATTTAACTAGGCTTCAAATCAAAACACAGTATATGGAACTTGCAACCGATGTGGTATTGGGCACCTTCTATCACAGTGTCCTAATCATGACCCATCTACCATTCGTCCTCGATAGACAGCTAACTTTGCCAACAATCGTGTTTCCTCATCTGCTGCATCAACTTCATGGTTTCCTGACACGGGAGCAAACACTCATGTTACATCGGATTTAGCAAGCATGGATAACTCTGACACGTATTATGGTAACGACGCTCTCCATATTGGTAATGGTAAGGGACTTCCTATACTTCATATCGGCTCCTTAACTATCTACTCACCACATAAAACCTTTTGTCTGTCTAATATTCTTCACATCCCAAAAATCACCAAAAATCTTCTCTTTGTTCAGAAATTTTGTTCAAATAATAATGTTTTCTTTGAATTTCATTCCACTTTTTTTGCTGTGAAGGACAAGTCTACACGGAATACCCTGCTCATAGGCCCCAGTGAGAATGGTATATATTATGTTCGTCTACCAAAATTCAAGTCTATCCCTAAAATCACTTTTGTTGCCGATCGTGCATCCTCTACTATTTGGCATAGGTGACTCGGTCATCCACATCAGCGTCTCTTTCAGTTTATGCTTTCTAGATTTTCTATTCCTGTTACGAATAAGTCATGTACGTCTTGCCAAATGGGCAAATCATCAAAACAATCATTACCGTTTCTTCCTTTCAAAGCAATAAAATTAATGTTCTATCTTTTGAAGGTCATCGTTACTTTATGTTATGTGTTGATCATCATTCTCGTTATATGTGGATCTATCCTTTGGCTCAAAAATCAAATGTCTACAACACCTTCAAAGGTTTTCTTACCATGGTTGAAAGACAATTCACCACAAAAGGTCAAAAACGTTCAAACTGACTAGGGTGGTGAATTCAGAAATCTATCTTCCTTTTTCTCATCTCTTGGGATTGTTCATCGCCGTTCTTGCCCACACACAAGTGAGCAAAATGGTTTTGTAGAATGACACAATCGACATGTCGTTGAAACTGGTCTCACTTTGCTTGCTCAATCTAGTGTCCCTCAACGTTTCTGGCATTACTCTTTCGATACCGTTGTATACCTAATCAATCGCATGCCTTCGCGAATTTCCACAAGCAAATCACCGTTCGAACATCTTTTCAACAAATCTCCCGATTACTCATTTATTCGGGTCTTCGGTTGTCAATGTTTTCCTCACCTTCGACCGTACAACCATCACAAAATGGATTTTTGGTCGACTCCTTGCATCTTTCTAGGTTATAGCTCTTCTCATCATGACTATCGTTGCCTTGACCTATCCACCAAGTGCTTATACATTGCTCGTCATGTTCGCTTCAATGAAGAGCACTTCCCCTTTACCTCTTTTTCGGTCCCTCCTTCCTCACCAACATCATTATGTCCCTATACCTCCTCTGTATCACCTCACATGGTATCCAACAATAATCCACCTAGTGTCTCACCTGACGCTCCATCTCCTATCATACCTTATCAGCCTAGTTCACCACCTAGTGTCTCGTCTACCCCTAGTTTCTCTATTGCACCCACTTCCTCCTCACAACCCGATCCAGATACAAGTAGATCATCTTCGTCACCATTCACTCCGTCACCTCCACCACCGCCATCGCCTCCACCTTCACGACAACGTCCTTCTAATCTTTGGACCAACCCCAAACCACGGATTCCCTATAGTCCATCGGCTAATCATGCCACTGCTTCCACTACACCTACTGAACCACTCTCGTTTACCATTGCCAACAAATCACCCAAGTGAGGTCAAGCTATGGCCGAAGAGTACTCCGCTCTTGTTAAAAACGCTACATGGTCACTAGTTCCTTGTGTTACCGATACTAATGTTGTTTAGTGTAAGTGGGTTTACAGGATAAAACGGGACAAGACAGGTGTTATTGCTCGTTACAAAGCGAGACTCGTCGCAAAAGGTTTTCGGCAACAACATGGTATTGATTTTCATGAGACCTTCAGACTTGTTGTCAACACAACTACCATCAGGGTTGTTTTGCCGCTTGTTGTTTCTCAAAAATGGTCGCTCAAACAACTAGATGTTCAAAATGCCTTTCTTCATGGCCAATTAACTGAAACAATCTATATGAAGCAGCCTCCGGCCGGCTTCACTGACCCGCAAAGATCAGATCATGTTTGCCTACTCCACAAATCAATTTACGGCCTCAAACAGGCCCCACGGGCTTGGTTTCACCGTCTTTCTAAGGCTCTTTGCACCCTTGGCTTCGTAGGCTCCAAGACGGATCCTTCATTGTTTATTTTCCGTCATGTTGGCACTCTTTTATACATCTTAGTGTATGTTGACGACATCATAGTCACGGGAAACAATCCTGCTGCCATAGACGCCATCGTTCTCAAACTCGGCTCAACTTTTGCGATAAAGGATTTAGGCCCTCTAAACTATTTTTTGGGTATTGAAATCGTCCCCCAAAGATCAAACATCATCCTTTCTAAAAAACGGTACGTTTTGGAGCTCTTACAACGAGCAGGCCTCTCAGACGCTAAGCCCATGCCTACCCCCATGTAGTGATGGCCAAATGGCGGGCTCGGGTCGGGCCCAAACAGTAACCTCAAGGACGGGGCCAAGCGGGCTTCGGGCCGGGTCGGGTTTTACCCAATTATCAGTGGCCCGGTTAAGGGAGGGATGGACCGGTTCTTAGACAACCGGGTCGGGTTGGGCCTGAACCAGTCCTTCGGCCGGTCCTTCCTTTTTTTTAATTAGTTTCTTTATAATTTATATAATAATTAATTATATAATAAACTTTAAAAAATAGATTTACTTATCAATTAATAAACTTAAAAAAACGCAATTATATCAATTACTAAACTTTAAAAAATAAAGATTGGATTGGATCACTCAAATACTTGCGAGAAACGAATATAGCGAGACCAAGAATGAGAATTGTATGCGTTTTTTGCGTTTTGTAAGTTGGTGTCTAACTCCATAATCAACACAAGTATTTATTGGGGTTTGGGGGTTAGAAAATAAAAAAAACGGTCAAAAAATCGAATATAATGGCTCTATAACAGCTATAAAACGGCTATTTTTTTGAAAAATTCCGATCGGGCCAGGCCGGGCCAAAAAACTTACAAATACATGGACCGGTCCTGATTTTCAGGCTATGAATCGGGCCTTCATCGGGTCGGGCTTTTAGCGGGTCGGGCTGCGGTTGACTACCCAGATCGGGCCGGGACCATTTGGCCATCACTACCCCCATGTCCTTCTCCAATTCTCTATCTTTAGCCTACAATCTTGTCTTCTCTGACCCAGTTAAATATAGATAGGTCGTTGGAGCCTTTCAATACATTACTCTTTCTTGAACGGATATCGTTTTTTCGGTTAATAAGGTATGTCATTTCATGCATACTCCTACTCAATTCCATTGGGTCGCGGTCAAACGGATTCTACGCTACCTTCGGGGGACGATCAAATGTGGCTTACTCATTCGTCAAGCATCTACTTTATCTCTCCAAGTCTGCTCTGATACCAAATCAAACCAAGAAGGTTTTTGTATATTGAATGAATATAACAAATTACAAATGGTCTCTATATATAGAGATACTAATTATATAGAAGTGCCCTCTACATTGTACTAACTAGTGTTATACCCGTCCGTTGGTCGGGTATACAAAACGACTTTAATCTAGATTCGGTTATTTGATTGATCTCTTTTTTCATCATTGTCGAATGCTTTTTTTTCAATTGAGCAAGAAGCTTAGTCAAACTATAACCGACTTTCCATAAACGCAAAACACACCGATCATTCATATGGATGAAACTTTTAATTGCAAAATTAATATAAGACACAACGATAGTTCAAAATGATAGACTTTAATCTAGATTCAATTATTTGAGTGGTCAGTCTTTAACTAACACATTTATTTGAGTGGTTACAATTCAGACATCTTTGAGCACACACAAAGTCAATTATGACTTCTACATATCCTCTAAAAACCATGATAGTGAGAATCATTCTTTAAAGAAAATTGAAAAGATCTAAACCAATACTTCATATACACGTAATTAACCAAACCAAATAAATTTTCAATCCGAACATTTTGATAAAATAACACCAACAGCCAAAACTGAAGAACATAATCCATAAAGATAATAGGAACTGTATGGTGCAGATGAAAGTACGTAACTATATGTAGCAACAATATGAAAAATTGATTCCACGAAGCTAATCCACTCTTAATTAATATAAACAAAACCACCTAAAAAGTGACAGTTAACTTGTTTAGTAGTGTTGATTTCCCAACAGAAGGGTAACCCACAAGACCAACCCTCATATCTCCACTTTTTGTAACATCAAAACCTTCTCCAACACCACCACCTCCCTTTGTTGTAGGGGTGAGAAGCTCCCTTCGCAATTTTGCAAGCTTTAGCCTTACATCACAAAAATCAACTGAACCCTTTTAGTTCTGCTGAATGAGTTAACACAGGCCCAAAAGCAGCTTACTCAAAATGATAACATATATTTACCTTCACCAATCCCAAGTGATGTGCAGTTGCTTTATTCTTTTGAGTCATGGCCATCTAAATAGACAAAAAAAACGCACTTATTAACATTCAACCCTTTGAATACCATTTATACCAAATATATATGTTTAAAGTATAGTCGTACCAATTAGATTCCCAGTTGAAACACCAATATGATTAACATGTTGGGCATACAAAAGAATCTACGGACCCATTTGTTAACAACTTAATGAACTTAATGAGAGATTATTGTTCAACATTGTTTTGGTAGTGGCTTAATGATATAGAAAGTGGCTTATTCAGTAACCTTTTAGGAGGAAGCTTTATGCAGAAAGCCAAGTTTTTTTTTCCAAACATGTCCATCCTAACTAAGAAACATACTACTTCCATCTATGAAAAAACTCTCACAAATAAAAAACTTCTCAATCTATACAGACAGATTAATCCACACAGTCAGTTTTATCTATGCAGGACTTGATGGAAAACTAACTAAACAGCCCCTACATGCTATATAGCATGATGCATCTCCTCAAACAATTAGAAAAGGTAATAATAACATGCTTATGTAAAATAAGCAGTATGTTTATCAGGAAAATATATATATATATATATATTGCAATCAAGGGTTGGGTTACGTTGAGAAGTTGAGCTAACGGTGAGAAGTGGTTATCAACCGTTGGATGAAAAATGGACGCACATTAGGATTAAATGCACCAAGATAAGATGCACCGAGATGTACCGGATCAATTCTCTTCTAAGCCGCAATTCATGGGGTGGGCTTGAGATGTTCAGATCCACTTCTCAAACTTCTCACTGTTAACTCAACTTCTCACATGATCCTTCGCCTTGCAAACAAACAGGGTATCAAGCTATTATCACTAAAATCAAATGTCCTATGTAGCACCAAATGGTTGCCTACGACTTTTTAAACCACTCAATGATACCTCTTCTTGTACGCTTTCTGATGGTTCTAATTTTACAAAACACTGCTAACAAATACAGAGTACTTGGAAGCATTTATAGCTCCTATGCATTTGGACTAAAAATCTAGTTTACTGGAAAACTTCTAGTATGAAGTTCATTGGAGTAATTCATAAATATCATTGAATTGTAGGTTGTCTAATGAACCGCAACCGGCAACCCCCCTCCCAGAAAAAATATTGAATTTAACATGTGGCTTGTATTTAATATTATTTGGAACACAAATTTAAGCTTTGGTATTTTGGAGTCCTGATAATAAAAAATTCTATCAATATGTATACAAAGTCAAACCTGCAATTAATATGATATGCAGGAGGTCTGCACTCAAAAGTCACCCATGAAAAATACAAATAGAGCCTTAAAACTTAAAAATCATTTTAATTTAATAGACACCAATTAACTATTAGAGCTGGAAACACACATACACATATGTGTGTGTGTATATATATATATATCATACCAAAAAGCTTCTTGAATCAACCCTTTTACCACTTGACAGAAATGCCCAAAACCATTCACCATCTTTGGCATTGTCATACATTCCTGCTTTTAAAACACAAATTGTAAATTTTGTAAATAATACAGGTGCTTGGATTGAGTAATTCATCACTAATTTGATGTTTTTGTAGATGTAAATAGTAGGGTGTTTGAAAGACAAAGAATCGCGTGAGAATAAGAGTTAAAAAGTGAAAAGCTAAGAAGGGATTTGGATCCACACTTTTAATCTTAACCCCACCCCATGGCTTGATATGAGAATTGATCCAAAAGTAAAGATTATTTCTTACCATTTTCATCATAACTTCCATTCTCACCGTAACCGAACTCATATTTGAAAACACTCTAAAAAAACAAAAGGGTGTTAATAAAACATACCACCTATTATATTAAGAGGAGAAGGTATACGAAAGGAAGTTTTGATCCTCCAGAAAGAATGATGAGTCGCAACAATTATTGTAGGGGGTTCAGACTGCAATGAAATAGTATCATTGTAAAATCTCTTTGTCGTGGTACGACAATTCTATCTTACCAACAATCTTTCTAGATGGAGTTGCATAATACTTTACTCCACCCAACTAACCCTTAATCCCAATTCCCAAGCTTATTGGAGAAAATGAAATATGAAGTATATGTTGAAAGTAAATTCAGATGGAGGAGAGAAAGAGATGGGATCATCAGAATAGAAGAGAGGAAAAGGAGGGATAAAGACTTGAGTGACCCATCTAAAGCAAATAATTAATGTCTAATAAATGCACTTAAAAATGTGTTAACGTAAACACATCCTAGATGATAAAAGGATCCTCAAAACTTGTCACTGAAATACACAAGAACAAATTTTGCAAGACCTACAATCAGTAGAATTGGTTCATATCAATCCAAAATGCTGGAAAAAATTTCCAGCTTTGAAAACTCAAGGTTGTTTTATGTAGAATACCTACAAGAAAATAACCGATACTACCACCTTAAAATCTGACCTCAAATCTGACCTCAAGTTTCAAGTTTTCTGCAGTATAAATATAAAAATCTATACCTTTAACCAGCTCTTCTGTCTTCTTAAAGTTCCCCCATCCAGAAGCGCCATAACAGTGCACGACTTATCTTCAGAAACTGGTTCTTTGCAGCCAGCATGCGAGCAACTTTTGCAACCTTCGATAACAGGAAAAGGAAATATCTGGATAATACTATTCATTTCCATATGGCATGCTTCAGTGAACGGAATCACCACCAAATAATCTTACTTGCATGACCAGCTCCCTAATTGGTACCACAATCAATGCTTGTACCACTGATCTTTGTGTGTTTATTACTGAAAATATCAATAACAGGTACGCCAAGGTTTTTCTGTAGAACCAAAGAATAAAACATCAGCACAAAAACTTCAGGGAAGTAGATAATATTAAAGGAAGACCAGACCTCCAAATCCTCCCCACCCAATTTCCTTATAAATCTATGCAACTATAATATATGTAAACTACAACAGAGATGTTTATCCAGTTTAATTGGCAAACTACATCGTCCTTGATAGTATGATCGTGGATTCGACTCCTATTGGTGTGTTTCTTTCCATTTTGATTTTTAAATTTTGAGAAGGGATAATGAAGGATCTTTAATGGCCGGCTCACTACCATTGTTCCCTCATTACATATTAGAACTAAAACTTAAGATTTTCGTTGTATTTGAGAGAAAAGATTAGATCTTGATCAAGACTTTTATTTTCAAGAATTACTCAGTATAGGTTTCATATCATTTCAATACTTAAGTGATGAAGCAAAGTAATCAAGGAGGTGATAATCTATAAACTAAAGAAACAAATATTCAAAGATAAATTGAACTGAACTCATAAGAATCAAGGAAAGTAAGCGGAACCATTCCGTTTTGGTTCTTCTCCACATTCTTACCGGGCTATCCAAGAATTTTCCTATGATTTTAAAAACACAAGATTAGTTCATCGTTGTATCCGAAAGTGAAAAGAACTAAGAAATGGAAACATTGGAAACAACAATTACCTTGCATCGGTTGACTTTCCAAACACTAACAATTGCCGCTAGCAGATGGACTTTTGGTGCTCAAAATGTTGTCAGGTAAATAACTTGAAGAATAAATGTAGTACATGGCATCTGATTATGGAGAGTAACCAACAAACTGTTCATTCCATTCTGTTGGAAGCTGCAAAAAATCAGAAAGTTTTTCCAATTATTGAAATTTTTTGACCTTTTCAATTATTGAAGATGAACAGTTGAGTGTGTGTTTGAAGGTGAAAGTGTGTGTTCTTGAGAAGCATACACATACAACATCAAACAAACTTTGCCAATAATTAGAAATACCCTGTTCACATTCAGAAGGTTCTTTGAAAACCCATTTATGACATTTATCAGAAGCAACTTTGCCCATCAATCTGCAAATCAATAATAATAATAAAATAAAAAAATCAAACCATGATCACAGAAAACCCTAATCCTCCATCCAAAATAAATAATCATAAACAATTCTAAAAACGACAATTTTATAAAAAACGTTTGTTATAAACAACAAATGTACCTAAATTATTACCTTAACAACTATCTGTATTTACTCAGATGCTAGGCTTGCAAGATAGAGGACGATATTGACATGATCTATTAAGGACCGAGCATATCATTGGAGAAAGAAACACCCATAATAGCTGTCATGATCACCTTGCTCAAAGAAGAAACCCGTTTATTGTGGCCCAGAATTGTAATTACCAGAAAATATTTTCAGGTCCTCGAGCCTAGTAAGTGTGACCGTGCAGACTTGGAAGTTTTGCATAGATTCTGTTGCAAATATTTATCATAACCTTAAGCCCTATAAGAAACCGTAAGCAAAATGCAGAGATAAATATGCTAGGACAGCTGAAACATATCAGAAGATGTTAAATCTTTAAGAACATATCAGAAGTCGGAAAACATTTTACGTGACTCATCAAAGGTTGAAAGAAAGAAGTATATAATTAAAAGCTTATTATACCTCTGCGCCGGTTCTTCCTTTCAATACTCATTCTTTATGAACACCCCAAGATAAGCATTCCGTATTTCTTCTTCCTTCGTGGTCCGTAAAGAAGATATCCTTGTTTTCTTTCCTGATTTCAAGAACCCACTGCGGGAGGGGTATAGATATCTCCCCTAATCATTCCCTTCATATTCATAAAATGCCAACTTAACCTTTAAAATTGAAGAAAAAATAAAACATCAAATGGTCATTGAACCCTTCAAGCCTACTTATGCTCCCAGATTTCCAAAAGTTCATGTATTGAAATGTTGTACTTTTGAAATTTAGATGGTGAAGATCTATGAAAATGGTTCACATACACTTTGAGTAGTTAAACCGTAAACAATCAATAAGGATAATAGAATTAAAAGATACATTTGAAATCTTTAGGGGGGAATTGACCAAATACGAGTGATCAAATCTGGATACATGTAATTTCAGCTCGAATTCATGGATAATGTTGAATAATTTCCGATACCCAGACCAACAATATTCAACAATATTTCTGAGGACACTGGGTCTTAGCTCCTTTCTAACAGCATCAAGGTCTATCAACTGGCAGAATTTGTTGATCAAGCCGGTCTGCAGAGTAAATATATATATATATATATATATTGAATTAATTAATCTGAAATGTAGCATAGAGTATAAAGATTGTCTTTCTTTTTGTATTTTCTGTTGAGTATTTGTTATATATAGAATAAATGAGAAACAATGAATCAAAGTAGAGATAACCAACCACTTACTCCAAATGTTGGCCAATGTCTTTATACCAAAGAGAAGAGGGCCGATTGTTGTGGAGTAATCACCATTCAAATGCTGGCCAATGTCTTTATGCCAAAGAAGACCCTCCTCTTCTTGATGTTTATTGTGCTCACGAATTCGTATGAACCCTAGACCAAATCTTACAGGAAAGACATGGGATCAATATTGGCTAAAGAGCAAGAAGTTTGGTTCACCTTTGTCACAACCATACTAATCATCATCCCATGGGTGACCGTGAGGCAGGTTGCAGTCAAGGTCTCGGCCCCATCCGGTCACACTTCGATTATTAAATTCGCGGGGGAGTGAAACCCCGGATTCTAGGTTGGATAAGTCCATCCCCGATGTCCGAATGGCATGCTTTCGGAATCATTTCCCATGGAAACGAAGAGCACATGATGCTAGCGGGAGCGGTGGGTGATTTCACAAAAACCCTAGACTCGAACCCGTCGGGCCACTTATGGGTCCGACAAGTTCTTTCGCGGGTTTACCTTACCTCGTTAACATATACAATCGAGTCTTGGTTCGTGGTGGCAACCGGTTCTGGTATTTGCGTCTTTCTGTGTAATACTTGCTGGGAGCGAGGAAGATGAAGAAGTGGAGAGGGAGGAAGAAGAACCGGAGGCTAATGGGCTGGATTTCAGGGGCGTTAAACGGGAATTCAGGGGTAGTGGGGAGATAAATTGTGGAGAGCTCGAAGACGTGGAGAGAAGGGAAGTGGGTTGGCTGAATTTAAACGGACCAGATTAACTCAAATATGGTTACACTCGTCTCCATCCATATATATATATATATATATATATATATATAATTACACAAAAATCCATACAGTCTAATATTATTGAATATCAAATATTTTAATCATATAATTAATACTCAAATTCTTTACTTTTAAGTTTTAATTCTCAATATTAAATAAATTATATAAAATCACAAACTAGCTTTTTCAAATGTATAAAATATTTACAATCACAACCCTCTATGAATATTGTTTAAACAACTATAGTCCAGATCCAGAAGTATGGACCTACGAACTGATTGCATCCTGTTTGATCACCAAACGGTAGGGTCTTTGCAAGTCCAAACTATGAAACCACGAAATTCCAATTATGGGTTATTTGACTGGTTTTCATTAAATCATGTTTTAATTAAACTGTCAGATTAATCATTCAATTAAAGGTTGATTGATTGTTTTTCATTAAATCTTGTTTAAATAAACCGTCTATATATGGATTACTCTGTTTGTATAGATTGGAAAAGTTTTTGTTTAAGCAGTTATTTCATAGATGAAAGAAGTGTGTTTTTTAATTGAGTGAGGTAGGTTTTAAAAAAACTTGACTTTCTGCATAAAATTTTCTAGAAGCTTAGGGGCTGTTTGGAGGTTGATGAATGGTTTGGTGCAGAATGATTAAGAGACTCTTATGATATAGTGTAAAATGAAATACGGTTATTTGCTAATTGTTCGGAATAAAATCAGGACTCTTAATTGTTAAGGGAGGGTCAGGATACAAAATCATTCAGAGGGTTTGGAAACCATTAAAAGGCAGACAGTTTTTTTGCCAAACAAGATTCACCTCTTAACGATTCAGATGTTGTCTCTTAATGGAATCATTAAGAGGTAAACAAACACCCCCTTACTGAATAAACCACTTCTTATATCATTAAAATCACTACCCAACAGTCACGTATAACTGATCAAATAAACTTTAGCCTCACTAAGCTCATTAAACTGCTAACAAATATCATTAAACTGCTAACAAATAGACCCTGAGATACACCAAAACCGACAAGTCTGATTTGGTTTTGGCATAATATGGATCGATCGTGGCTTTAAAAGATTTCAAACCGACTCATTTGATTCAGGCTGTGGTTTTACAAACTAAACCGAGTTTAAGAATAGACGGTAATCACCATAACTTATATCGAATCTCAATCAAAAAACCATTCAAATGATTCGCGATACTTGAGATGTCACACATGATGAACATAAGAACGTAAATGGTAACTCGTTACAAAACGATAGAGACATCATAGCTATACACCGACTCGCTAACAATTCAAAGAAAACAACTTTGTACATTAGTCACTACAATTGCATCAAACAAACTTGCCACAACCCCACATGGCATAACAGTTGGCTCCAGGGTGGTATACTGACACATACCTATCCGGGCCCCAGCTAGTAGCACAGTTAGTTTCAGTGTGGTATACTGATACAACTATGCAACCGCTGCAGGGTGCAGCTATATTTGTCACGATGACTATATGAACATCCATCCAACGGTCCACCCAAGAAGCAAACCTGCACCAACAAGCCCTAACCCGACAGCAAAAGCCATGGCATACGTGCCTATATCATGTTTGCAACTCGGAATACCTTTTTTGGCTCGTGTTTTCCTCTTGGCGAGTGGTGGAGGCAAATTTCTGCGTACTTTTTTGCGAGCTACGTGCCATGGAGACACCGGGAAGATGGGTGTGATCTTGTTGGTTTTGATTTGGTTATAAAGATTTTCGAGCTGTAGAAGATAGAGCCATTGCTTATATGCGAATAACTGAGATGCTTGTTTGAAGATGAGCTTCACGACGTGTTCTTTCTCTGCGTACGCTTGTTTTGCGGCCTTTTCTGCTTCCCTTGCTCGTGTTTGAGAATGGCGGAGAGCTTCTAGTAGCTTCCGTTTGCTCGGATCCATCTCGGAAGTTGTTGAACCTTCATGAACCGTGCCATCACCGCTCTGCGGACTTAAAGGGCTGACAAGATTCGAGAAGAGAAGTGCAAATCAATGACAATTTAGGTCAAACTTGTTGCTAATAATTCAATTTGGATATGTCAATCTATTGCAAATTTATCAGAATTCTTTGCAAATTTGAAGAGTTTAGCAGAAAACTTCAACATGGTAATCAATGTTTTCACAAGATCTAAAGAGTTCATATATAACTATGTAATTCAAAAGTGAATAGTTTGACCTTAAAAGTCAACACTACAAGAAAATCGGCTTTATAGTACGCCAAATCTCTCTAGATATCCCAAGATATTGTTTTATAGGACTTAAGTTTATAGGATCAAACACTTGTCCGTCCTACGTCCTATGTAAAGGTGTTACAGTAAGTTGATAATAAGACGTTTTTGGACGTTCTAACAAGTTTTGAAGGACACATTTGAAATAAAACGTCCTATTTGAAAAAATGTTACAAAAAACAAGTGCCCTGCAAAAATATGGGTTCATAGGACCCTTCTCAAAAGTATCATATAAAAAATTAAGCCAACAATACGAAAAGTACCTTAAAAACTTGTTAGGATCCCCAAAAGAAGTCACGACATCATGTTGCGACACTTTTACACAAACGCACAATTGTCTGGTCCTAAAAACTTAAGTTCTACAAAGCGACATTTAGACATACTTGGCGTCCTATAAAACCGATTTTGTAGTTTCAAAAGTGAACTGTTTGAACTTAAAACTCAAGCTATACCTGACCGGCCCTGAAACGGTGTTATGCCTGTCATGAATCGTTGCTTCAGTTCGACAATGGCGCTGTTGTGGCTTCGAAATCCCGAATGTGGTAAAGATTTCATCTTTTTTGCGTAGGCATTGATCGTTATCACACGGATCCCTCTTAAAACTTCTGTTTTGAGGCTGTGGAAGATCGCAATTCTCGATGAAATCGTGCGATCTTTGTGCAACAAAGGATGCCAGATCATCTTTATCGGTCATCCGCCACCATGGCAGCTCGTGGTTCTTCTCGTTCTCCATCCAATGAGGAAACCCCGAGTCTAAACTGAACTCATCGAGCTCTTTAAAAACGGTACAGCAATCAACCGAATCCATCTCCACAAACTCATATGATTCTTCTTCCCCTACATGATCACCCTTTACAGTCGATTGCGAATCCATAATGTCGACAAATTGATGAGAATTCCCGGCCTCTAACGTGTTGACCTTTTCGTTACTCAAACCCTTTTGGTATATAAACTTGGGCTGCGATTGAAGCCACCATCGCGAGTCCGGAGAGAGGTTCGAGTATGCGGAGTTCGCGCTCGTAGGGGAGAAATCGTCCAGCCCATTCGTGGTAGGTCTAGTGTCGACTTGTTTCGTCAATGAAGACGAAGCCGGAGGAACACATGCTAATTTGGGAGCTCGTTTTGCATCTTCTTGAACGAAACAACGGTTTGCGGTTCGTTGCCACGCTGCTCGTGCTTCGGCTGCGGCCATTACGTACTCATTCCATCAATACATCATGTTGATTCTATAATAGACCTGAAGTTTTACCATGTGATTAGATCATATTGCATTCTATTAACTATAAAATGTTGCAAAAGACCAACAATTACACGAAGAGGAAGGTTCAAATGAGAACACTAAATATTTAAGAAACCAAGAAAACAGCAAATCAAATCATATATGATTCATATATGATTCAGTATTAATGGTAAAATAATGGAGGCAGGCGACTTTACTCGCGACTTAACGTGATTCATATATAATTTTGTATGTACTCGATCGTTTTCATTTTTCCTTAAATAGATATTGTTCTCGTATGAACCCATCTCATTACACGAATTGTGGATAAATATGAAAACAGTAAAGCAAAATTCACCAAATGGATTGGCAGAATTGAAATGCCTAAATTGAAGTAACCAAAAGAAACCCAGAAAAATCCAATTTGGATAAGTGATAAATCTAGCTTCAAATGCTTAAATTCATCTCTCATTTCAGTTAAAACCTATAAAAAAATAGAAAATTTACTAAAAATTAGGATAATTTCAAATGGGAAATTCAAGAAACCTAAATCAACAAACTGAAATTGAGAAACCCAGTATCAAAAACCAAAAAAGATTAGAACCCATAATCAAAGATCTGAAATTTTTGGTGGAAATAATGAGAGATTTGAACCTGAAACAAGAACACCAAGAAAAGATCTGATCTTTACAGAAGAAACCATGAAAGCAACTAAAAAACAGCTTGATGCAAATTAAAACATAAATATCTTTTGAAAAACTACAAAATTAACAAATGGGTAATCAGTAATCTACCAAGAAGTTGTATAAAAAAGCAAAATCAGCCAGGAATTAAGGAATATATGAGAGAGTGATTATGAACAGCAGTGAAGAATATGAAGATCAAGAAGAAAGAAGAAATGGAAAGTAAAGAATCTCACCAAAGATTGATGGGCAAGTGTTTGGGGGGGTGTTGTGAAGATCTGAGTGTGAAATTATGAAGGTGTATTGAATCTTCTAGCTTTATTATGATGATGATGTTGAATCATCATTCTTTTGCAAAAGTTACGAGAACATGAAATTTTCTATCTTGTCCTTTTTTTCTTTTTTCTCTATTTTTTGGGTTTATTTACAGTTATTGTTATCCTCTTTTCCCACTTCTTCTGTGCTTAGACGACGTCGTTTCTTGGTTCCTCTTTTGGCATAGATATAGAGATAAATACATTAAGAAATTGGTGTTCACGGTGGACCTATGTGTATTCCTTAAAAAAAATTGTTTTTTTTACGGTGTCGTAAGTTATGTCTAGACTAATTCTCTGATAAATTATGACTGTAAGATATCAGCATTGATTAAACCTCAGTAAACGCAATTGTTATGTACGTCTGGATTCGATCGTTCAACTTATTTTCATAAGTAGGTTTTTCTTGTTAGATATGAAAGGTGTACGCGATAAAATTTAAGGGTTGTCAGAGATGTTAGAAAATACAAAGGACATTAATCAAAAAATAAAAAAAGCACCTTAAAATCAACAAAAAAAACGAATAAATCTCTCGAACTCAACAAAAAAACAGAAAAGATCCCTCGAAATTAACCAAAAAAAATTTTAAAATCCCTCAAAATGATGAAAATCGGTTAAAAACACTTCAGACTACTTTGTAGTTATTTTATCTACCTTAAAGGTGCACCCATTGTGCAAAAATTACAGGTCAACCGTGTTTGTACTTATAGTTTTTGGTTGTTAACATGTGTACTTTGTGTCATATTATTGGAAAGAAAAAGAAAAAAAGTGTAGATTAAGGTTTGTGTCAACCAAATAAGTTTAAGACTTTGCTTAAATTTTAAGTATTCTATTTTTTGGTATTTTTCTTTTATTATAAAGTTTGGATGATATAACAATTGATGAAGACTTGGATAATAATCTCAATCGTATAACATAATATTTTTTGAAAGTAATACATGACCCTTTACACACTCATGGGTATTATGATAATCCAGATCCATCCTCAAGATTCTAGTTTCAAATCGAAAGTAAAACACACATGTTTTGTTATATTTTTCGTATGCTCAAAGTTTAGATGAAATTACTTACACTAGCAATTAATCAGTAGTTAATTTTGGCAGGAAGGTAATTATTTTAGTAATAAAACAGTTACAAATTAACTTTAATATATAAGAAGGAAAAACAGTTGCATCAGATCAGGCTTGACACTATTCAGAGGTTAGTTATCCACCCTCTTTTCAGAATTTAGCCTTCATAAGTTAAGACTTAGAGACTGTTTGGCAGTTGCTGAATAGTTTAGTGCAAAATGATTAAGTGATCTGAATGATTAAGAGGTTTTTATGATATAGTGTAAAATGAAATATGGTTGTTTACTAACTGTTCATAATGAAATCAGGGCTCTTAATGGTTAAGGGAGGGTCAGAATACAAAATCATTAAGATGATTTTGGAACCATTAAGAAGCAGCCCTTTTTTTGCCAAACAAGATTTACCTCTTAACGATTCAGAGGTTGCCTCTTAACGATTCAGAGGTTGCCTCTTAATGAAACCATTAAGAGGTAAACAAACAGCCTCTTAGCCTTCTGAGCCTTATGATGTTATCATTATGAACATATAATCCTCTAAACTTAAGCTTCTGAATTTTGGTTTGCTTTGTTAACTTTACTTAGAGCAACTCCAACCATACTGCAAATATGGTGATTTGCAGTATGGTGAAATCCAATCATACTTTAAACACCAAAAAATTTTGCAGTTTCATTTTATTTTTCAAGAAAAAAACACCAAATTTGGTGTCTAATATTCACTCTTCAAAAAAGGGATGGCCCACCATTAATCTATTTTTTTAATTTTTTTTATAATATCATTATTATCATTTGTAATAATATCATTAATAATAATGAAAATTGTTTAATAATAATAAAAAATGTTTTTTATATGATTTTAGAAGATTTGGTGTTTTTTTTTTTTTTTTGAAGTATGGTTAGAGTTGAATTTTTTTTAGTGTCAAGGATCCCACCAATATTAGTGTTTTTGGTGTTATTTTTGATGTTATGGGTTGGAGTTGGTCTTAGTACATATCGTTTAGGTTTTGTAGCGCTGCCCCTTGACCCCACCCATTGATCAGTTGGTGGAATCATTGCAAGGGGAGACAACTTTTTACTTTGTTAGCGGATTGTGATTGGTTAGTCGTCTTCTGTGTGTGGTGGGAGGACGGAGATGGTAGCTCGGAGTTTTTATTGTCCAATGTTCGGCTAAATAGAGGTTGTTTGTGTCTCGCAAACAGCTTCTGTGTTCCTTCTTTTGGGTTTGTAGTTGTTGTTCGCTTTCATTTTGGGTCTATGTTTTAAACTCGATATTTAAAAACATTGTTATTTCTTGGTTGGTATTAATAATATCGATCTTGTTGCATTTCAAAAAAAACTTACTTTATGGTGATCTCAAGTTTAAGTGAGATTTTAAAAATGTGTATTTTGTACCTCCTAACTATATTATAGCTTACTTTTAACCCCATTGATCTTGTGTAAATCACAACTACCCTCTAAAATGATTGATAATATCAAAATCAACGACCTATAAAAGTATGAGTGAAATTATTGAAGAATGTTGGGGTAATTGGAGATGGGTTGAGAGATTAATTTATATGATTGTAATAATTTAATAATATTTTGAATATTCTTCTTAATTAAAAAGGGTCAAACTAAATGCACCCTAGTCTAATGACTAAATGCACAATAGTCTAATAAAACCAATAATGACTCCATTGTTTGCATTGTTTTCGGAACCCTTCTCCTCACACATTTTTTTTTATTTTTTTTAAATGATAGTTACAATTTTGGTCCCTGGACTCATTTTATTCATTTACTTTATACTTTTTGGTTTTATATTTTACATTTTACATTTTTATTATATTAACACATATAAGCGTATATTAACTAATATACGTTAAAAAAATAATTTTTAATTTTAACAAGTTACACCATTATAATCGTCTTGTCAATACCTTCGAAATGAGTCAAATATTCAATATTTTTTGATTTAATTGTTATAAGAAGAAAAATACAAATTGTACAAAGTCCAAAATTAATTTTTAAAAACTAATCCACTATATTTACAAAAGTTTTTTGAGTTGGTTTGAGTTGCTTATAGAATTCTAGACGTGACATATACATGGTTTGCCATCCAGCTGCTGACGGGATTTTGTTTCGGGTCCATAATGCTGAAATGGGAGGCATTGGGTACTCTCCTTCTAACTGGACCATCACGTAATAATTGTTGTTTACGTGTGAAATTGTAAGGACCCGATGGTATTGAAACTCTTCGGGACCTTTCCATAGAGGAAAACAAGTCATACAACCTCCATTGGTTAAAAGGTGAAAGATCACACCAAACCTATTGGCTATCAATATACCTGTCTCAATCATAGTCATCCAGTGTTGCTCTGGTGCTGGCGATTCCCAAAAAGACAACGAAGTAAGTATTTCATCGATTCCATAGAAAACTCCAAGTATGCCGCAAATGAACTCGTTAACTCATCTAATAATTCATGACGAACATAGAGCCATTGGTCTTCGCCATACCCGAGACAAACAGCTATTGATCGGAAACCACAATTCCCATCACCCCTTATATCTTGTATATTCGTGATGTATGGATGAAAGATTTATGGAATTTGCTTCAACAAGAAACTATGTCCCTCCGGCAGTATCTCGTTTAAATCAATATGGTGTGAACATTGGCTTATTGGTTCCTCATTCAAGTCCATGAAGGATGAGCTATGCCTAGGTGGTTCCTCGTTCAAGTCCATGAAAGATGAGCTATGCCTAGGTGGTTCCTCGTTCAAGTCCATGAAGCATGAACTATGTTTAGGCAGTTCTTGATTCAAGTCCGAACAACTGTATCTGTGAGGAACTTGAGTTTGATGATGAACACGCTTCACTTTTGGGCGTTCACGAGTGTTCTTCTTGACCGAAGGTTCACCGATCAAGATTTTTGATGGATCTGTTATCCCCCTCAACTTTCTTAAAAAAACTGGATTTGCCATGATCCGGTTGATTGATGAATATTTCTTTAAACCTTTGCATATCATGATCACAATTAAGATCACCATATTCCACAGATATAGAAGACGACACAATTAAGATCACCATTTGATCAATGAAGCTCTTCTACAATTTTATCCATAGCATACTCTGAAACAAAACTCTGTAGTTGCTGGAACAACGATTTGTTGAATTTTGGCTTGTGAATGATTGTGCATCTTTCAAGACTTTTTTTTTTTTTTTTGTACGGCAACTTGGGCTATGACCACACACACACGCACCCGCGGTATCCGGGCATCCAATTGGACAGCACCGACTAATCCGCGGCGACCCGACCCAGCCCAAATCGACTGGACCCGCCTAGGTACGATTAAGTCCGGTCAAGACCGAACCTGCATACCCATAGACTGGTATGCCCGTAAATCTGGACCCGATGGCCGACCCAAGGTCTGGGTATCGCCGAAGTGCATCCCCCAGGATTCGAACCCTGGTAGATAGGCATACCATGCACTATCCCCCCAGGGCCTTACCATTAGGCTAGCACCTCTTTGATAGCAATGTCTTGTGACTTTACAACTTTTTCAATGACATGTATGAATTTGTCTATATCACATTTCCTTGAATCTATATGTTTTTTCAACTTGGCGTGTTGGCTCTCCACTCTATTTGTTGTTGAATTTCCAAAATTGATATGTTTATCGGTCCACAGTGACACAAATCTGTCTGCATATTTGTCTAGCCAAACACTACGAAGATAGAGAAAAATATCTACAAGGCGAAGAAAAATGAAAATCAAATGAGTGTGATAGAATGAATGTTTTTTACTAAACAAATCATGACTTCAAAATAATAAAATGTAATTGTTATAAAAAGAAAAATATATTTTACAAAGTTATAAGAAAATCAAAAGTTACATATTTATAAAATAAAATAAAATCAAAAGTTACAAATTTTATAAATTTATAAAATCAAAACACACACATATATATGTCACGTCTAGAATTCTATAAGCAACTCAAACCAACTCAAAAAACTTTTGTCAATATAGCGGATTAGTTTTTAAAATTTAATTTTGGACTTTGTAAAATGTATTCTTCTTCTTATAACAATTAAATCAAAGAATATTCAATATTGGACTCATTTCGAAGGTATTGACAAGACGATTATAATGGTGTAAATTGTTAAAATTAAAAATTACTTTTTTAACGTATATTAGTTAATATACGCTTATATGTGTTAATATAATAAAAATGTAAAATATAAAACCAAAATGTATAAAGTAAATCAATAAAAATAGTTCAGGGACCAAAATTGTAACTATAATTAAAATAAAATAAAAATGAACGGTTGTGTGAAGGGGATCGGAAAACAATGCAAAATTATAACATAATTGCACCCTAGCCATATAGACTAGGGTGCACAAAGCAACACCCTTCAAGGAAATGAGTAAGATTGAGCAAATTAAATAATTTTACTTATATTTTATAACATACTAGAAGTATATCCGTGCAATACAGCGAGATACATCACGATTTTAATTTTTCCTTTTTTTTTTTTTTTGTCAATTTACAATATGATTATCTTATATATCTTATATTATTTATATTTAAATTAAAATGTTTATCCTGTTTTGATTATGTTTATCGGTTAATTATGAATTCAAACATATAGCTAGACCTGGCAAAAACTGACACGACACGCTAACCAGACACGAACTCGACACGAAATAAATGGGGTTGGGTAAAACATTTCAACCCGTTTAAGTAAACGGGTTGACACGACACGAAAATTAAATGGGTAAGGTCATGGTCAAAAATTTCAACTCGAAAATGACCCGAATAACCCGTTTATATATATATATGTATTATATATATGTATATATATATATATATAAGTTTTTCTTTTAATGCTTTGGATTTTTAGTGTTTTATATTTGATTATAATTTTGAACTATAAATTTTGGATTTCTAATGCTTTCATTTGAATTTTATATTTGTATTTTTTGTGAATTTTCGATTTTTAATTTTAACTTTATAAATGTTAAACGGGTTAAACGTGTTAGGCGGGTCGTGACGGGTTAGGCGGGTCGGGTTAGTGTTGGGATTTTCTGACCCGTTTATTAAACGGGTCGGGTTAGAGTTAGACACTTTCAACCCGTTTAACTTTGAACCCGACACGAAATGACACGTTTGCCAGGTCTACATATAGCTTTAGAAATTTATACTAATGCATCATAACTTATAATCTTGAATTTTAAGTAATGTGTATCAATAAACAATACTTAATGAATAAAAGTTTGTTTTTAAAAGTTTATTCGATAGTTTAATAATAATGTAATTTATTTTTGTTTTAATAAAATAATGTTTTTTTTATAAAATAAACAATAAATATTTTGTTATATTTTCTTAATTATATTTTAGATTTTTTTATATTTAAGTTTTGATTTTTATCATGTATTTAACTAGAAGCGTACTCGCGCAATGCAGCGAGATATATCACGATTTTAATGTTTCATTTTATTTTTTGTTTTTTTTGTCGATTTACAGTACGATTTTGGATGGTTTTGAGAAAGTGATAATGTTTTTTTATAAATTTGTTTAATTTAGGCTTAATAATATAATGTTTTTTATATAAAAAAATTAAGTATTTTGTTATAATTCAATGATTATCTTATATATTTTAATGACATCTAGAAAAAATAACTAATTACATATTTAATAATATAATTAAAACAAATTTATAGTAATATAATATATTAGTTAATAGTGATACATGGAAATGTTTGCATAAAAGGAAGGCACTGCACATACCAAATTGGTGGGTATTAGAAGCTTGCAGTAGCAATATGTATCTTGTGTTTTGATACCTGTAAATTAAGAGATTTTTAAAATCTTACATAAAATGATGGTATCTTGTGCCTGATAATTTGTATTTAAGAGTTTTTTATCCATGTTTTATAATATAGTATAGATAAGAGAACGTGCATATAATAACAGATATAGAATTTTGTTCAAACGAGAATAGTAATTAAATAAAAGAATATGAAAATGATTAAATTACATATAATTTTACACAATTACACTAATCTCATGTAAAAATTACTTGTATAAAAAAAATATAAAAAGACATAATACCATAATCTGAAAAAACAAATGATTTTGTACACCTCGGAAATATATAGAATACCTGTATATTTTTGTTTGATTAAATTTTTTAAAATCATTACTTTTTTCTAAGAATAATAATTCATTTATAATACAAATCAAATACAATGACTGCAAATTTTAGCCTTATTATAAAATATCTATGATACGTCAAACATCTTATGGTATTAATTTACATATTTATATTAATTTCAATCTATCTATTAAAAATTTTGAAATTCCAAATTTTTAACTTTTAAGACTTTACGGTATAAATTAATTTTATATTGATTGATATAAAAGTTAAAATTGTTGCAACAAAATATTAAAGATTCTATAAAAGTTGCAAAATAATAAATTTCTAAGTATTAGTTGATACGTTTCTATTAATTTTAATTTCTATAATATAAATTCTCTTTTATATTTATTTTGAAGAATAAAAAATAGTATATTATAAAAATGAATTTGAAAGTTTGTTGATTATAGATGTATTAAATATTTTAATAATATAAATAATATCTTAAATTTTGTATGAGAGAAGAAAATTAATAATTTTTATTTATAGTTAAAGGAAAAAAATTAAGGAGAGAGAATATAAAATTAATAAGTATTTATGAAATTTTATCAAACAATAAATTTATCAAATATTTAACAATGTAATTAATTCTATAAGCTCTAAAATATAAAATAGTTAGGTGCCGTTTGTTTTTTAAGAGGTCTAAAGTCTTATGTGTTATTTTAGTTATGATTAATAAGAGGTGATGTATAAAAAGGTCTGATTGATTCAGACTTAAGAGCAATTAAGAGTTTTTTTTAAAAAAACAAACAACCCCTTAGAGTACATTTTCTTGAAGATTTTTAAGATATTCTTATAATCGCTCTTCAAACCTCTAATTGTGAAGTGGCATGTAAAAGAGCAACAAATTTTAGGATGAAATTTTACAATAGTAGTATCTTTTTCTTTAAACGAAGAAATAAAAGATAAAGGTTAAAAGTTTAAAAAACCTTTCAAGATTAAATGCTCTAAGAGAGAAGGATTTTTTTTTATTGTTTATATCAATTAAATTTAGGAGGTTTGTTAAAATATTAAATGTATTAATTATTTTATAAATTTAATAAATGTTGTAATATTTAAATAAAAAAAATTGTCTGAATTTGTGGTGTTTTAAAGGTTTTTATGAAATTTGATGTCTATAAAAAGCATTTTTATGAGATTCTTTAACATAAAAAAAAATGAATTTCAGGTTTTTAAGTTACATTTTTTTTCAATATATTTTCTTTAGACTTTTTCTAAAATAGAAAACAGATATTAAAATTTTCTAAATTTAAAGATTTTTTAAAAATTAAATGCCTAAAATAAAATTTTTTATTATTATTTCCAACAATAAAGCTAAATATGTTATATTTTTATATAAAATTTATTAAAATACTAAATATACTAAATATTTAATATATAATTAATTGTATTCAAATTTCTAATAAAAACTGTTGAAATTAAATGTTTTATTTTATTTTTAATATTTTAACTTCTGTTTTTTATTTTAAATAAATTTTAGAGCATCCCCAAAATTTCTTCAAAATGGAGAATTAAAAGTCAAAATTTTTATAAAAAATTACATCTATTTCCAATAGATTCTTCATTTTGGAGATGACATCATTACTTATAATATTAAAATATTATATAAATCTAATAAAATATTATTTCTCTCTTCTATTCATTTCATTTGAATAAATCTTATTGGTAGAATATAATAAAAAACAATTTTCTCTCTCATTGTAATCATTTTTGGAGAGTTCTCCATATTTGTAGAAAATTACACTCTTTCTTCAACTTTTTCCATTTTGGAGAAAGATTTGACGAATCTATTGGAACACAAAAATGTCTAAAATCTTCATTTTCTCCATTTTAGAGAAGTTGTTAGAGATGTTAGTTACAAATTTGGAGGTATTCTTTATTTCCAAAAATGCTCGTGTTTGCGACAGTAATTATTGCTTTTTACTAAAATATTGATAAAAATATCCGAGTCATCATGCACGTGGCAAAAGGAGAGGTAAGGTGGCGATTATGGATAAGGATTATGACTATGCACCTTTGGAAGCTAACTGTTTCATTGGTTGATTTTAGATACCTTCAACACCAACTGTCTTTCGGTTCGGGTCTTGGGTCGGGTTGAGAAATGAATCAAGTAAAAAACCCAACTTTAAGACCATCTTTCTTCAATCCAATACTAAAAACACAAAAATAAAATGTGTTCATCTTTAACCTAACATTAAAACACTAAAAAACTTAAGGTCAATAAAGTATACCTTTATATTTTGAGATCAATAAATTAAACCTTAAAAAATATATATTAATATAATATTAAATTTTTGTAATTATTTATGTATATATTGATTAAAAGTTTAATATATTAACATGTTTATTATTATTATTATAATATTAAAGATGGTTTTTATAAGTGTTTAAGGGACACATTATTTTTAGTGTTCGTAAATTGCATGGAAAGGTAAAGTACACTAAGGTAAAAAAAAGATTTGGAATAAGGTCCTGCTTTGGTGGAATCATAGGGAAGAAGACATCAACTCGATTCAAGACTTATTGGAGCTTAATTTTTCCGGGTCCGGTACGTTCTCGCAACCTAAACTATGGCAGGAAATGACGTGGTGTTTCATGTATCTGATTTGGTCACATCGAAATCAAGTGGTGTTCACAAACAGCAAAAGTAAATTGGAGGACCGTTTCTTCGAAATGCAACGACGGTGCTTCGAGTGGCTTTCAAACAGAATTAAAGGTAGGAAATTGGGGTGGACGAAGTGTTTAACGGCCCCAAGTGCGGTTGGGTAGTCAAGCAAAGAGAAGGATTGGGGCTGATTAGTGATCTACAGAGGGTCAGTCCATGACAACTCCTGTTTGATCAAGTCAGTTGCAGATTTACACTTTTGGAATGCAGATTCAGCCGGTTTCTGCTAAGTTCATGAAGTTGGGTGAAGGTCGAGGGCTGTGTGGCATGGGGCTCGGCAGAATTTGATCGTTCACGGGCTGATCTGATCGCTCATGGGGGAGGTCGTTGTTGGGTCTGCGGCTGTTTCGGGACAGCTGCGGTAGCTATTTCAAAACAACAATTTTGGTGTCTGCTTAGTTCGTTGGGTGTTTTGAGTTTCGTGTTTCTTTTGTTGTGGCTTCGCCCCTTGCGAACCATCTCGTGGGTGTTTTTTTTTCTTTTTTTGTGGTTCGTGTGGGTTGTTCCTTTGGCAGCCTTGGTGTGTCGTGTTTTCTTTTGTTTGTTTGATGCTTTTGGTTGTTATACATCTTGCCTTTCAAAAAATTTGCATGAAAAGGTAAAGTATTTTGCCTTAATTCCTATTTTGGGTAACGTAGTATCAAAATATTCGTTTTGGTACCTGAGATGTGAAGTTTCAAATATTTAAGTACTTGAGTAACCGGTTTAAACATTAACCGGTTACAATGCTGATGTAAGAGTGATGTGACATCCAACCCAATATTATTTGTTGACGTGACTATTGATATGAATTTTTAATCTCAATTTAATAATAAATTTATTTATTATATTAAAAATTATATATTATAATTCTTTGTAACTTATATATTTATAAAATTGAAATATTAAGACTGAGAATAAATATAAAACTAATTTTATATTTAAAAGTTCAAGTCACTAGTCACGTTAGCAAATAATATTGAGTTTGATGTCATATCATTTGCAACATCAGAATGGTAATCGATTAATGTTTAAACTGAATTTACTCAAATACTTAAATGTTTGAAACTTCATATCTTAGATATCAAAACAAATGTTTTAAAAATATGTTACCTAAAATATAAATTGAAACAAAGTATATTACAGTTTGATGTAATTTGCGTAGTTGGACCGGAAATGCACGAGTAAGACAGTGATTTATGGTTTTGTCAGTTGGTGATAAAAGAGCAACCATGACTCATCAACTTATCAACCACTTTCTTAAAATAATTATTTAGATTTTTATTTTAATTTGTTACAATAAATGTTCTTTTGTTGGTTATAAAATGAAAATTTATTATTTTTTAGTTGTTAAAAAATATCATTTAATTAATTAAAATATAATACTTACAGTAATTTCTTTAAAGATTTACCATTTAGTTTATTTATTACTATAAAAAATGATCTTACGGAAAAGGTAATTAATGTTGTAAAAATCCTCTCCAATCTATTACAAATTATTTATATCAGTTAAATTTAAGAGTAAATTACGTTTTTCGACCCTATGGTTTGTTAAAAGTTTCAAACTTTGTCCCTGTGATTTTAAAATTGTGGGTTTCATTCTTATGGTTTGCAATTCATTTTCATTTTCGTCCCTGGGACCAAAACACTACCTTTAAGCATGAATGAATAAAATAGAAATGAATTGTAAAGCATAGAGATGAAAAAAAAACAATAAAATTTAGATCATAAGAACCAAAAAGATGATGAATTACAAACCATAAGGATAAAAATCATAATTTCAAAACCATAAGAATGAAAATAGAAATTTTCAACAAACCACAAGGATTAAAAATGTAATTTACTCTAAATTTAATTAACTGGAAGAAAATATATGATTCATAATTATTTTTATTTGAAAAAACAATATAAACATATCCTTAATTTTGTCATTTAAAAATATTAGCAATATAAAATGTATTAAAAGTTAAGTGGAAATTAAGCCAATTGTTTATGATTTGGTGGGAATAGAAAATCAATGGGTACCCATCGGAATCTATGATAAAACAAACTAACAAATCCAACAAAAGATTCTTAAGCAAGTCTTGGTAATACATCATGAATGGAAAACATTTTTAAAGACCATATTTTTATTTAGAGTAAATTATGTTTTCGTTGAAAATTGTTGTTTTTATTTATGTATTTTTGCAATTACAGTTTTCATTCCTATCATTTACAATTTATTGTTGTTTTCGTACTCGTGATTTACAATTCATTGTTGTTTTCCTCCCTCAAACTTAAAAGCATGAGTTAGGGGTTGTTTGACAGTTATTGAATGGTTTGGTGCAGAATGATTAAGAGACTTTTATGATATAGTGTGAAATGAAATATGTTTGTTTGCTAATTGTTCATAATGAAATCAGGACTCTGAATGGTTAAGACAGGGTCAAGATACAAAATCATTCAGAGGGTTTTGGAACCATTAAAATGCAGATATTTTTTTTTGTCAAACAAGATTTACCTTTTAACGATTCAAATGTTGCCTCTAAGAGGTAAACAAACAACCCCTTAGTCTCATGGACAGAAATAGCATTGAATTGCAAACTACAATCGACCAAAAAACATAAAAATCCCTTGAAACTATGGAATTCGACTAAAAATATATCGGACGATTTTGCAGCCATTTGATCCACCTTAAAGGTGCACCCGCTCGACAAAAATCTTAAGTCTTATCGATGATATTTTTAATTATAATTTTCATGTTGCTAAAATGTCAAAAGACTTCAAACTAGTTTCTTGGATGTGACTTTTTAAGAGTTGAAACGTTACAAGCAACCAATTTTGACCAAAATGGACATCATCAATTTCACTATAATACAAAATTAGGTACAACCTAAACATATCTCATATAAATATCCAAGGATTTAAATGGCATAAGAGATGATATAAGGGTGAGGTTAAACAAAGATGGACTCAGATAATTTTTTAAGTGGTAACATTATATGATTATAATAAATAAATCGACAACTTTTGTTTTTGTAAAATCATTACAAATATGTTGGTTGGTTTCTTACTTTTGCGAAGAGGGATCTCGTGTTCGACCCTTCTCACCGCCATTTCTTTCAAATTTTTAAAATTAAAAACTGAAAAATAAAGAAATTTGCCAAAGTCAGGTTCGGGAACCTGCGCCCTTCTGAAGGATGGATCTTAACATAGTGACATAGAACCGTCTTTGCCACTATAAACTTTTGTCTTTAGTTTAGTTTCAAAAAATATAAGGGTACACATGAAATAAAACGGACACATCTTTCAGATTCCTAAATTTTTTTCTACTACGTCGGGACGATGGAGCGTGAGCATGTGCACCCCCTCCTCTTTATGTTGGTTTGCCCTTGAGGTTAAGCCTCAAGTCTTAAGAGTTATGCGGAGGCCAAAACATTCATCAATTCTTAACTTATGATGGCAAATACGTATATTACAAATTCACACCACACACACACACATATATACACACACGCGTGTGCACACATTATATACAAGTAAGTTATATACTAAAAGCTAAAAAATAAAAGACGAAACACGTGCATTGGCCACAACGTGCCACAAGGTTTAATGTACAGAATGACGAAGTTATGAGATACATGGACCAAAATGATAGATCTTCCGGAGTTGAGGAGTATGTTTTACCAAAAGGACAATATTGTTTGAATGTACAGTGGTTGCAGGTGGCAAACAATGGAAGGATTACGATCTACCACATTTTGTCAACTATTACGCCTAATATATATTTTATTAATAGTGACCGGTCAAAAAAAACGAAATTGCCTAAAACTATAATCAAATCAGTGAGATTTAAAGATCGATCAATATTTGAAATCTAAAATTAATTTTTATGGTTTTGTTGGTACATTTCTAAACAAATCTTCGTGTTCTTTACATTGTTGTGTTAGTTTTTTAGTACTTTAACAAACCTCGGTAGCATCGTATGCCAATAATATTGATTCTAGCTTGAATTTTAAAAGGCTAAGTTTTATAGTTTTTTGTTCAAAACAAAACTCTTAAGATCAGATACCGGAACTCAATAGTTAATTAAACTCATTGAATTTTATGTCAAAATGTTGCGGAAAATGTATCTATAACTTTGTGTAAAGATAGCAAAGAAATATGGTCACATCTCGTTGGGTGCACCGACCTCTCTAGAAATATGGTCACATTTATTGGTCTTTCTTCAAAATATTAGCACTTTAATAATGTTTACCTCAATAATCTGTTTTATTTTTGTTAACCAATCTATACCCAAACAATTATTTGCTCAAATCATCAGTTGTAAACAATAACTTCAGATTTTTATGCCATTGTTTGTATTTTCGCTAAGCATAACTATTTTTTTGTTCACAACATTATGCAGCTAGAACCACAAGACTTGTGGCGTAGCGGTAATCACCTGGGGAGTTCATAGCGCTTAACCCGGGTTCGATTCCCTGCATTCGCAACTTTGTAGCCACTGGGTATAACCTCAGGGCTGCATGCTTTAGCAGTCGGTTTCATTGCCAAGGGATTAGTTTGGGCCAAGACCCAGGACACCCTTTCCAAAAAAAACATTATGCAACTAGCATGTTTAAAAAGATCATTGCATCATACTGGGTGAGTAGACATGAAATAGGAACTCAAAATTTTCAACGAAAACTATTGTCCATTCGATACGTTACATATATATAAAGGAAAGTGACTAGTTGAAATTATATATACGTATATAGACTTGGGTTCACGTGAGACCAACCTGTTTTCGTGAGACCCGTGAGACCACATTTTTACATTTGAAACCTTACAGCAAAACACTGTGAAGGTAAAAAAGATTTGAACCTTCACAACAAAAAACACTGTGAAGGTTACCTTCATAGTGTTTTACTGTGAAGTTTCAAGTGTAAAAATGTAGTCTCATGATCACGAAACACATGCTCATCTCACGTGAACCCAACCCTACATATACATATTGTGTACATTATATATCTCTTTGCGTACATGTTTTTATTTTATTTTATCTCTTCATGGGCCTAAATATCCCATAAGAGAAAACCCATTGAACCCCCAATTAATATCTCTTAATGAGCCTAAATATCTCTTTAGTTGCTAGTTTTTACAGAAAATAATTAGATCTTGCTAAGTAACTAGAGGTTTACTACAACAAAACAAAAGTAACTTTCTTTTAAACATGGTAAAATAGTTTAAGTATTCTCAATTTTAATTTAATATTTTCTATTATTTTATTCTAATTCTTAAACCCTGTATTAATCATTTTTTAAAACATGGTTCAAAACATCCTTTCAGTATTCCATTATTTATTTTTTGTTTCTTTTATACATCTAACTACGAGAATTGATGATTTCTAGTCTACTCGACATGGTTTCTTTCATAAATTTGGTTGTGACATATATTAAATGTTATTTTCTCACATTGGGCTATACATTTGTAACGTGTTCAACAATAATTAAAACCACACGTAAGAACATGCATTCTATACAAGATTTGTGTAAAAGTCAATAGAGCCAATTTATACGTGTTAATCTATAGATTACGATAAATAATGACAGGTTTTTGATTTTATCCTGAATGCCTCTTGTATTGACCAAAGTGTAGATGTTAGTTGGGTTCTAATCTACTTGCTAAAGAATAAGTCAATACTCAATGCTATGATTTTCTTGAAGTTATCATAATATCTCTTCATCACTTGGACAAAGATGATTTGTAGCTATCATCAATGTTATTATCAATTAAAAAAACATAATTTTTTGTACTTATAACCATAGGGGCCTCAAATAACAAGGTTAAATATTATGAGAAGTTAGTAAGAGAATATTACGACAAAATTCATATATGAATTATCAGTGGTGGACCTAGTATTTTTGCCAAGCGGATGCACCTTTAAATTTGAATCAAACACTCGTAAAGTCGTTCGATATGTATTTTTTTAGCTAAGTTCCATCTTTTCGTGGGATTTTTAAGTTTTTGGTTATTTTCAGGGATTCTTTTTAAGTTTTTTGGTTGCTTTCTATAAATTTTTTCGGTTTTTTAGTTGTTTCCGAGAGACTTTTTTTTTTTGTCTTTTTATTGATGTTTTCTTGCATTTTCTAATATCCCTAAATATTGCTCAAAGTTTAACGGGTGCACCTTTCATACAAAAACAAATTACTTGTTAAATTCAATTAAGCTCGTGCACATGACCTCCTCGAGTATGAATAGGTCCACCCTTGAAAACATCCGATTGAATATGCATATGTGAACCCATATAAATAATTTATAACATTGGTTCACACATCCATCTTAAAATAAAACTTTCCTTGTTTTTTGATGATTTACATATAAACTTTCTATTCTTACCTTCTCCTGATATTTTATGGGAAAATTGACTCAAATAACCTAATCAATCAATCAATTTCACCTCTTAGCCAAACCTCTTCCCATTTTACACAACTAGCCTCATGTCTGCAATTCGCAATACAGCGGACCTGGGACAAGTGTCGGCTCCCCACAACCCTAATGACACCCTTGAAGACACACGGCAGGTCTGCATCTGACAGGTTCGCAATCTGCAATTCAGGTCCGCAATTGCGTACCTACGACATCTGTATAGAGGGGTGTTCGCGGTCCGGTTTGGGCGGTTTAACCCCTCAGACCACAAACCAAACCGCAAATGGCGGTTTATTGATTTTTCAAACCGAGCGGTTTGACGTCAAGTGCCCAGACCGGTCAAGTCGGACCGCGGTTTAGGCGGTTTAGTCGACCGGTTTAGGCGGTTTGGGCCTTTTAGTGGACTTTTAAGTTTAAACATAAAAACATATAAAACTTTGAATTTTAAAGGCTCGTTGGCTTGAGTCCATTTGAAATAAAGAACAAAGTCCACAAAAGTTAACTAAATATCCGAAGACAAAACACTAAAAAAAATTAATATGCAAAGTGCAAATAAAATCAACGACTTCACTTCTTCATTTTTCCGTTTTTTGTATTCCACAATCCATAAAGATTTCAATCTTTTAAAATACCTTGGGCCTTTTTGTATATACTTGGACATTTGGGCTTTATATCATCTATTCTTTATAATAAAGGTATATATAAAAAAATAAAAAAAAATATATTTATATATTTGGCGGTCGGTTTGGTCCAAACCGTCCAAAAAAACCTCCAAACCGTAGACCGGACCGGACCGCCCGGTTTGGCAATTTTACAGACCAGACCGGACCGTCAGACCGCTCAAACCGCCAAAAACGGTCCGGTTTGACTTGGTTCGACCGGTTTTAGCGGTCTAACGGTTTTTTTGAACACCCCTATCTGTATATATTCTTTTTAGGGTTTCTGGGAAGCCGACATGTGTCGGATATTGCGGATTGTGAATCTGGCTGACCCGACCTATTGCGAACCTAGAAGATTTTACGGTTTTCTTTGTCTTTTAGCTGCCAGATTGCGAATTGCGACCCGATCCGACCTATTGCGAAGCTGTGGCTAAATATGCAAAAAAGAGAGATTTAGTTAGGAGGTGAAATAACTGAAATTGATTGGTTGAATAGGCTAGATGGGTCAATTTGTAGTATTTTATGGAGTAAATTACATTTTTGGTCCTTGTGGTTGTCACCTATTATCAAGTTTGATCCCTCTTTCAAACTAATTACAATTTTGGTTATTGTGGTTGCTATTTTATTTCACTTTTGGTCCTTCTAACCAAATTTAGTTAAAAAAATTAGTTAAATTAAGGGTATTTTTGTCATTTCACCTTTTATTTGTCTTTTTTTCTCTTTTGTTTTATTAGATTACATAGTAAATTACATTTATAGTCCCTATAGTTTGTCTTTTTTTTCCAACATTTCCTCATTTTCCAATTTATACCCTTATTACATTAATTAATTAATAATAATTTTAACTAAAAGATACATTAAAAATAGGTATTCGAATTTTGTAACTTACATCATTAGAAAATTTTTGTAGATACTTTTAAAATAGAGTAAACTACTATTTTCATCCCTATGGTTTATAGTTTATTACTATTTTCGTCCCTGATTTTTAAAAATTGCTTTTTTGGTCATTATGTTTGCAACTTCTTTCGCTTTTAGTCTTTGAGAATATTAGTTTCAGGGACGAAAAGGAAAGGAATTGCAAACCGCAATGACCAAAAAAACAACTTTTAAAGTCAGGAACGAAAATTTTTATAAACAACAAACCACAAGGACGAAAATCGTAGCTTACTCTTTAAAATAAGATAAATATTAAATATTTTTAAATTTTTATGCAACTTATTAGATATATATATATATATATATCTGCAAATCCGTCTACACTAATAAAAAAAAAACTTTCTATTCTAAGTTGTCTTTAAAAAATTGTCTTTTTCTTATTTATGCGTACCAATTAATAAAATTTAATTACACGTTTTTTAATAAAAAAAATGTATCATTTTTAGATAGTCCATTTAATTGCATGTTTTTTAAAATGTGTACCAATTAATAAAATTTATAATATATTTACTAAAAAATCAAAATATAAACTTAAATTTATCGTAATAAAAAAATATTAAAAATATAAACTTAAATTTATATAGAGAATGATATTAAGTTTTATTCCAAACTACTAACCATATACCCCAAAAATTCCAAACATTTTCATTTCCAAATCCTTACATAAAATTCAAATCTCTCGAAAGCATTACGTCAATATATAGTACAAGAATTGTAAGGATTTAAAATTGGAAATGTTTGGAATTTTTGAGGTATATGGTTAGTAGTTTGAAGGAGGTATATGGTTAGTAGTTTGAAATATAACTGAATATTATTCTATATATAAGTTTAAGTTTATATTTTGAATATTTTTTTATTACGATAACTTTAAGTTTATATTTTGATTTTTTTAATAAATATATTATAAATTTTATTAATTGGTATACATTTTAAAAAACATGTAATTAAATGAACTATCAAACGATACATATTTTTTTTATTAAAAACCATGTAATTAAATTTTATTAATTGGTATACATAAATAAGAAGAAAAAGATAAAAAAAAAAATTAAAGACAATTTAGAATATAAAGTTTTTTTTTGTATTAGTGTAGACTGATTTGTAGATATATATCAAATAAGTTGCATAAAAATTTAAAAATAATTAATATTTAACTTATTTTAAAAGTATCTACAAGACTTTTTTAATGATGTAATTTACAAAATCCGTATACGTATTTTTAATGTATCTTTAGTTAAAATTATTATTAATTAATTAATGTAATAAGGGTATAAAATGAAAAAATGTAGGAAAGAAAAGAAAAGTAAAAAAGACAAACTATAGGGACTATAAATGTAATTTAATAAAACAAAAAATAAAAAAGACAAATAAAATGTGAAATGACAAAAATACCCTTAATTTAATTAAGTTTTTTTAACTAAAGTTGGATAGAAGGACCAAAAATGAAATAAAATAGCAACCACAATGACCAAAATCGTAATTAGTTTGAGAGGGACCAAAATTGATAATAGGTGCCAACCAAAGACACCAAAAATGTAATTTACTCTAGGGTATAAATATAATAATAAAAATAGAAAAAATCAACAAACAAAAGGTGAAAGGATGAAAGAGGGAGGTATAATTCTAGAATCTTCAATCTAACAGCAAGGAACCCCCAAATCCACACCTTCTTCTTTCTATCTCAAATCAAAATCAAAATCAAAATCAAAATCAAAATTTTGATGCAAATGGAAGCTAATCAGACAGTAATGGAGCACAACACCTGTGGAATCATATCTTGCGACAAGATTGATCGGATGGCTAATTGGATTGGAAACAGCGTCGCCTCCGCCTTTTTCACCTCACTCGAACGATGTTCCTGCATCAATCTCACCACCTTTCACGATGAATTTGATGAAGGAAATGATGATGATGATGATGAAGAGGCTAAAGATCGTCCGCTTATGCTTACAAAACCTGTCATCTTCCTTGATGGTTCACATCATGAAACCGATAAGCTTCCACCTGTGTAAAGTTTGCAAACATAAACATGTTCTTGTATCTAACTATGCTTCAGTAACTACTTTTATTTCGTTTCGGTACAGTCTTGATAATATGAGTTTGCTTTTAGTTTTTCTTTTTAGGGTTTTTTTTAATCTTAATTTGAGCTCATAGGTTAGTGATAACTGCTTATTTGGAAAAATTGAAGCTGTTTAAGGTATTCTTAAGACTTAATGTCTGTTAACTTTTGTGTTTCATGCTGTGAAGATGCTCACTTGTAGCTGTGTGTGTGATTTTTGAGCTCTTAGGAGAATGATGACTGTTTCTTTGTAATAAAAAAGGTTCAGTTGGTGATTGGGTACTTATTTTGGTGTTTCTAAGAATTTGAAGAAATTTCTATGGAACTGGCCAGCACTTTTGTAGATACCTTTGTTTTAACGCTCATATGCATGTGTTTTTGTGTGTGAAATTTGAGCTAATAATAGGTGTATCAATGACTGATTAGGTTTACTTCTGCAATCATGTTCTGTCATAGGGATTTGATTTTAGGATTCTTAGAAACTGGAGAAATTTCTGTGAGATTTATCATGATTATGCAGGAACTTATGGGAAGTGGGCATATGAATTTGAGTTCATACATCATGACCATTAGGAGTTGTAATAAATCGCGATAAGTTTAGTTTTCTGAGACTTTTTATTGGCACTGTTAAACTCTGCACCATGAACATTTGATCCCTGTCAATTTCAGTATCAGTTTATGTCTCCTGGCTGGGTATTAATCCATTAGTTTTTCGTCGAATAATCTTTTATGATTTATTTGGAGAGGTTCAGCTCTGCGTTAGGTTAAATCACTACATTTCTAGATCTGCCTGTCTGATAATCTATTTCTTCTTGTACTTCTGCAGGCTTGTTATAAATCTAGTCTTGGTGTCTGTTTTCTGTTCTATCTCTGTTTCGATGTCTTTTAAGTAAACTCTGGTGCACCAAGTTTAATTGTCTTTGAGGAGTTGCGGAGGGACGGCTTTGTGTGCAGTCTCTTTTCATTGCATTTCTTCAAAAGGGTTGTTTCATAGCTCAAATTCATGACATTCTTTCAAATAAGTTCCATGCTAAAGTTTGGTTGGTTTTCCATTAAGTTTTGTATGGATAAAGTTGTGTGTGTGGATTAATTTGTCTGTATAGATTTGGAAGGTTTTTGTTTGAGAGTTTTTTTTTTTCGTAGATGGAAGGTGTGTGTGTTTAATTGGGAGGGGTAGGTTTGGAAAAAAACTTGGCTTTCTGCATAAAGCTTTCCCTAGAATCTTACTAAATAAGCCACTTTCTATATCGTTAAGCCACTACCAAACAGTCATATATAGTTGACCCAATAAGCTGTGAATCTTATAACAAACAGGCCCTTGGTCATGCATAGTGGATCCGCCCCTGCATATAATAGACTACAATAGAGTATGCAACTGAGATCCTCACTAAAAGTGAATCGTTTTTCATGCCCTTTTGTCTTAAATATTGGCTTGGACAGCGATTAGGATTTAGGAGGAGATGAAACCTGATCCTTTAGCTGCCCACGGTGGTACTAGCTGAGTTGAGGAAGAAAAAATGGATACAGTTCAACTGGTGAACATCTATTCTAGTTTGAATAACCACACTAATGAGTA
Source organism: Arctium minus (assembly GCA_954870635.1). Taxonomy (NCBI): domain Eukaryota; kingdom Viridiplantae; phylum Streptophyta; class Magnoliopsida; order Asterales; family Asteraceae; genus Arctium; species Arctium minus. Next base: position 1,190,234 of record OX941094.1, on the reverse strand, counting down.
CTTGTTTTATTAGTTGATTGATCCTGGCAGTATATGGGAAAGAAAATAAAGGGCACAAAACAAGACAAAGAGCACTTAGTAGTATAGTGAAGTTAAAATTGAAAAGATAGGTTATTGTTGATGTAGGGTTCCTTCTTGCTATTTACACAGCCAAATTCCCTATTGCCCATTAATACATATTGGCAAACTAATAATCTGGTGAGCTAAAGCAGCAGTACAATCATGGATTAGAACATGAAGGGTGAATATGTCCTTATGGTTTCAACTTTCAACTGCCACCACCCTCTAGGATTTGATGTGGAAATGATTCCAAACCATAGTCGGCTTTTCGGTGAAAACTAACCACTAGTGTTTGAAAATGTAAAAGAAAGAAAACACTACAGTAAGCAGACATGTTTTTTTTAGCAAATTGTGGAAATATGAAGGCAAAAAGGAACTTATTGTACTAGCTATTTTTGATCTGAAATAAGAGTCCTGTAAAATGCATATTCCCTTTTCAATGTAGTTCCCCGCAAGAATGTTGGTTTATTGTAATGCGAAAACCAAGTTTAATGATGGTCCTTGAGTTTAAGTTGATGTCATTATCAAGTAGGTTAACATAAGAGGTATTAAGACTTGGAAAGCTCATTAGATGAATCCATTCAGAATAGTTTTTCATTTATTTTCTTTTCTTTTCGGGATTCTGCAGTGATTGTGAAAGTTGCTAGATTGAGTTGGGTCAAAACCAAACCGAAGCAAAAGTCAAGTTTCATAATCATTCACAGGTTTTGGATCTTGAAAGCAGCCATGGGTGATTCTTTTCTGTTGTAGAGTCATGTGAGGTAGAGGATTCAGGTTCATATGTTCACTTGTGTGCAAGTTCTGTAGGAATCCTGCGTAGAGAAGAAGTTATTTTAAGCATATTTGATGGGTTTTACCGAAAACTCTAATCACAGGTGTGAACCTTCATTCACCCTCTGGGCGTTTTTGTTTCCAATTGCAGGCCAAGCCAAATGGGTAGCAGTTCATCCAAGGGGCTGTTTGGTTGGTTTCCTATGAAGTCCTGTATGGATAAAGTTGATTGTCAGGGCCGTTTAACAAACACTAACACTATCCATCTACTTGCATCTACTTACTGGGTAGGATTTTAGTCCACTAAAACGGCATCGTATGTAATAGTTTACCCGGTAAGCGCTAACCGTGGTAAGAGTCGTCGCCATCACTTACCGGGTAAGATTCATATTCATCCAGTAAGGTAATGTGACTTGATAAGCGCTTACCTGAGTAAGCGTTTGGTAAAACGGTCCCTCAGTCCTTATAGATTAAGGAGGTTTTTGTTTGGGAGAGTTTTTTCATAGATGGAAGGGACATGTTTTTTTTTTCCCTAGAAGCTTACTGAATAAGCCACTTTCTATAACATTAAATCACTACCAAATAGTCATGTATACTTGACCAAAGAATAAATTGTAAGTTTTATTAATCTCATCAAGCTGCTAACAAAAAGCTCTAAATCAAATATCCTCGTGGCCATTCAACCTTCACACTCGTCTTGATCAATAGTAATGAGTCCATCATCAGTACGTGAAACCCGTTCAAATCTTTCTATAAAAAGAGCCCTTAACGGTATTCGGATTACTGGTAGGGGTTTAAACCAATTCATCTGTAGTATAAAAAATAAAATATATATACTTAAAAAAGAGAGACAAGTGTGTAAATAGTACAAAAAAACATTATATATACTTAAAAAAAAAAAAAAAACTTTCAAAACCCTGGTTCATGATGAATGGGGTGCAGTTGATTAGACAATTGTGGCCCACATTAGACAAATGGTTCTTCATTTGATCCCCAAATTTCAGCAAATCTGGACCCCATGTGTATTTTGATGCCTTATTTCATGTCTTATATAATCAAGATAATTAATCTGTATTAAGCATAAGTTCCTAAATGTTACACAATTAACACGTAAATGATTATATCCTTGTTTAGCAGTAACACATGGATTCGAATCTTTTCCATTTTAAAATTGTGGTAAATGGCTCATTAAATTTGAATTTATCACGAGATATTATCCAAAGTCTTATGAATAAAAATTAAGATGAACATCAAAATGAAGATTGTTGGTGAGTTTCTTTAAAATGGAGAAAATAGGAGATGGAGTGTGAAATTCTTTAAATTTGGAGATTTTATGATTATCATTTTGAATTAAATGTTTAAAACAAAGAAATAATATTTTAATAATATAATTGATGTATTTTCTAAAATAAAAGAATTTGGGAGTTGAATGTTACAAATTTTGATTTTAAAGAATGTGTTAAGAGTTGGCAAATTAGGGTTGTAGATGAGGAGATATTTTGCATCTTAATTTGAACAAAAATATTAAAATTTTAGTATTGTTTTATCATTTTATTTGCACTAAAAATATCGGTAAAAAAACAAAATATGATATTCAAAAAATTTTAGCATTTGACGAATAATATTTAACACACCTTTTATGTTTTAATTTTAATTGGCGTGCGGTTGTAAGGTGTTTTGTCAAAGAAAGGATGTCCGTGTCATCGTAGTCCACCAAGCATTATGATGAATCCCCCCCCACCATATTTTGCTTTTGTCGTCTTCTGACTTCTCTCCTTTTTTTTATTTATTAAAATATTAAATATTTTGGGGTGTTTAATTTGATGGAATTGTTTAAAGGAATTTGAATTTCGTATAAAGATTTGAAATTGAAGGGATTTTGAATCATAATGTATTTGGTTTGTAGGATTTAGAATGGGGATGATTCTATTATTTATAAATAATTATAAAAATAATTAAGTTATCTTCTTTATTAATTGACTAGAAGCGTACTCGCGCAATACAGCGAGATACATCATGATTTTAATGTTTCATTTTATTTTTTTGTCGATACAGTACGATTTTGGATGATTTTGAGAAAGTGATAATGTTTTTTTTATATATTTGTTTAATTTAAGCTTAATAATATAATGTTTTTTAAATAAAAAGATTTTTTTTCGAATTTAATGATTATTTTATATATTTTAATGACATCTAGAAAAAATAACCAATTGCATATTTAATAATATAATTAAAAAATTTTATAATAATATAATATATTAATTAATAGTGATACATGGAAAAGTTTGCATAAAATGAATGTCTTGCACATACCAAATTGGTGGGTGTTAGAAGTTTCCAGTAGTAATATGTATATTGTGCTTTGATACTTATAAATTAAGAGACTTTTAAAATCTTGCATAAAATGATGATACCTTGTGTCTAATAATTTGTATTTAAAAGTTTTTTTATCCGTGCTTTATAATATAGTATAAATATTATTATAAAATAAATGTTTTTATCATATTTTAAAACACTATCACATGTAAATCTTACGAAATCCCATGAAATACCAGCTACTCATCATGGGAGTTCAAAATCCTATGTTTGTGACATTTTAATAAAATCTCGGGATTTCAAATCTAAGAAATCTTTCAAATCAAACATGGATTGGAATGGAATTCAATTCCAAATTCAATACAATCCTATAAACCAAACGGGATCTTAAATATTTGACCAAAAGTCTGATTATCGATAATTCCGACCGGCCGACCCTGCATGAGACTTGCCCTTTATGAACCGCATGTGATGAGACATTTCAGAGCTGACTTAACGGTTGAGATTAGTAAAACGGTTCAAGCCCATATTCCACATGATTCAAACTTGAGCTTATATTGTGTACTTAAGTAAAATCGTTTGTCCTTTTACTAATTGAGCTACAGATATGATAATAAACGGTTAAACTTAAAAAAAATTTGTGTTAATTGATAATTTATGATAGTTATATTAGTCTTAAATAATTAACATTTTTTTATTCAATTATGTTGGGCCATAAGTATGAGTAGATTATCTGATTTTAAAAGATTCTATTGTCGTTGTTTGAAAAAGTCGAAAACATATTAAACCTAACATGACAATGAAATTTCTGTCTAAAACTTTATCGAGACGATCTTTGCCGCCAAATTGTTAATAAAAATCTATACATATAATAAATAAGTAACTAGAAGGACACGTGTTGCCTTCTGGTGAGCCTATTTTTTAATTTTTCCGTCTAAACATGTATCTGAACGCATTTTACATTATAAGTTCATTTAGCACATCCACATTCATTACTCCTTAAATCTTTCCTTAATTCAATTTTTTTTTAATTTATACCTTACATTTACTATCCTTATAATTAGGTATGTAGTTTACTTTTAATCTCTTACTTTTTTATTTTTCATTTTAGACTTTTATCATATAAACATAAATAATATATATAAACTAAAATACATTAAAAAAACATTTTTATTTTTTACAAATTATACCATTGTAATCATTTCGTCAATACATTCGAAATAAGTCTAATATTGAATATTTTTGGATTTAATTATATTATCAAATATCATAAATATATACGAATTAATGTGTCGTGATTAGTATGAGATTTGATACAAATAATAACTAAATTGTCTTAATTTTCTTTTGACTATTTCATATCAATTTTAATTCAAGAGTTTTTTTTTTTTTAAACCTCATCCTCTTTAAATTTGTATACAAGAATTAAGATTTTTATCATGAAGTTTTATAAAATAACATTTTTAATTTTATTTTCTTGACATTATGATATTTTAATTTTAAAAATATTAATTATAAATGATGAAAGTATAATTAGCAATAGAACAAAGAATGTTGTATATAAAGAAGTATTTTGGTAATTTATGATACGTGATTCTTATTTTATTAATATTTTAACTATGCATTTTTTCTATAATTTCATTTACGTTATATTATAAATTTTGTTTTATAAATTATTAATATTTATTCATATTTTTTGTTAATTTTTTGCAAAACATCATTTGTGAAAACTGCCTAAAACAAGGACATTTTATAAGCAGCTGCAAAAAAAAAACCCTGAAAGAAAAAAGCTTGGAAAAATAGCATCGTACTTTCAATTATCATTCATATTTGTGAGATAAGTTTTTTGGCATGATTTATTTTTTTTAAATTACCCCGTGTAATACACGGGGACGAATCTAGTTTAATAAATAAAAATGGGTTAATGTTTTAAAAAATAGCATCATGGAAAAACATTGTAACAAGTATACATAAATAGATACGTACACATACGGTTATAAAAATATATAAATGAATAGATACAACCAACATTTATAAATATGTAGCTACAATTAAACATTTCCGATTTTCATAACGTCAAATTTAAATAAGGTTCTAAATGACCTAAGGTATGTGTAACGGTGAGGTTAAAACTCAAGTAAGTTATCACAAGATCATGTTGTTTTTCAAGACGTTTTCTAACATGGTTTGTATATAAGATTTGAGGGAGGTTTAAATGAGAACAATAACAAAATAAGAGAATAAGAAAATAGTCAAATCATGTGCAAAATCACATGTGATTTTACACTGATAGTCGATGCAATGGTGGGCGGGCGACATGGCCCCCACCTCTGTCTCAAGGTCATGGTTGTTGGAAATTAAACTTTACTGCAGGAACAAACTAAACTTAGATTAGGATGTGATGTAATCACTATCCTTAGGATAATATTAGCCCCCACAAGTGTTAATGGGTTAAGGCCAATTTACCCCCAGAATTTACCTAATCTAAGATGAAAAATACAGCAAAATTTTCATCTCAATGAACATCATTTTCAGTAAAGAATCAAGAGAGAAAAGTAGAGAAGAAGATAAGATTTTTTAACAAGTTTGTTAGTAAGTGACAGGTTTTAACCATAAAAATTGTCACCAAAATGGATAAGGAAATGACCAACTAAGTAAACTGTCAAAACCTGAAAAAAGTCCGCGAACAACGAGTTGGGCGGCTTAGGCCGCGACTCTTAACCAGATTTTGAGGACCGCACACGCGCAACGTGCTAGTGCTATCGCTATCTTTGACCCATTAAATATAATATATACTAGCAAAACCAGGTAGAAACTCAAGCCCAAACCTCATAAACCCATTATTGCTTATTTGATAAATCAAATAAGCTAAGGCTTATAAGGTACTCATACTGTCACTCTTCTTCCTATGTGGGACACAATTGAAGACTATATTCAATAGTGATGAATCACGTTATTTTACACTAGTGTAAAATCACACGTGATTCGACTGTTTTCTTATTCTCTTATCGTTACTGTTCTTGTATGAACTTGACTCTATATATATGTATACATATATAAATACTTGTGGTATTGGTGTTTTGAGTAATACCGCAAAATAATTTAAATTTATATAAATGAAAACTAAAAAAGGAAAAAAAACCCATCTATATCAAAAATATAAAGCTTAAAAGAAAATGATATTAAATTATTAATAATGTAAAATGAAGAGTAATTTTCTTGAATCTCTACTCTACTTGGTACTTTCTTTACTCTTTTAAGGAATTCATGTTCAACTTTTCGTGTACAACAATGAGAGTAAAGGTTTACTTGTTTAGGGTTTTAGTTTTTAAGTTTTCTTCTTATGTTTATTTAAGTCTCACGTATCATACGTAATTATCATTATCATTTATCCCTCAAGTTATATAGTAAAAAAGGTATAGAAAAAAAAACCTACACCTTATATAATAGTGTGTCGTAATGCGACATAACACGCCATAACGCGTTACGATGCAAGTCAAACCTTAGAGTGGAGCTACAAGGGTAAACATGGCTGAGCCAAGCTTCAACGCTATAACGAGTTATTTAGAACCACAAATCTAAAACAAGTTTAGTTTTAAAATTCATCCTAACAAATACCAGCTATCCTCTAAACTTTACAATTATTAAAATCAACCAAGTTTATCATAAAAATGGAGAATAAATTTGTGTACAACCTAAAAGTCTTCATGAAAACAGTCGCTCTACCTGTAAGTGGAGAATAGATCTGTGTACCATATTATATACCATAATTGGGGTGGACTTAGTATAGTACCAAGTTTTTTCCTTGATACCATATACCAACCAATTATAATTGGTTAGCAAAATGGCAGTACCGTATACTAACCAACTGTACTTGGTACCAACTTAATTGGAACCAACCTTTTTTGGTTGATGCATGTTAGTACCACTTTTGTACAAACTTTCAAGTTACATATATGAAAACCTGTCATTTTGCTCTAATGTTTTAATTGCAAGGATAAAACTTGCAAACATTCAGATATTCAAACAAGATAGTTAAAGTTACAATGTTTATTATTCAATACATAAAAAATACAAAAAACTACTAAATAATTAAATAAGTTTGTACCATGGCACACGACTTCCGGTACCATGTACCAACCAAATTTGCATTCTCGGTACGGTGCTACCAACCGACTACAATTGGTATATATGTTGGCTGGTTTGGTTTAATACAAATTTCCCACCCGCATACCAGATATTATTTTCTAATGAGATTATATTAGTTTCATTTGGTTTGGTTTTATGAATTTATCCACTTCTAAAACCTCATTTGGAGTGGAACAAATTAGGGGTTGAAAGGTTTTATGGTAGGCATTTGATGGTTGTTAATTTAATTGGAAAAAGTAAAGGCACTATCATGAGAACAGGAAGAATAGAGTGAGGTCAAAGAAGTAGAAATCCACCATTTGGTACCTCAAAATTCCACCTCCACTGAGCAAATAAACAAACAACCCACCAACAAAAAGCAACACTAAAATAGTTTGATTTCACAACAGTAAGTCAAAAAGAAAATCCTCTGCTTCTGTCATTAGTCATTATACAAATCTAACTTCACCAAATAAAGCCAAAACACAAAGGAATTCCAAAACATTCTTTCCTGCTTTCTTTATATTTACACATCTGCAGACCCTTCATTTTCTCCTTCAAAATAATTCCAACTTTCTCTTTTGAACCACCCCTTTTCCTACCCTCAACCAACTCATGGATGCTGCTCAATGGCCAAAGGTCAGTTTATATGTATTTAGCCTGTTTTTGGGTATGAAAACTAACCAAAAAGTTTTAGTTTTGTTAAGCAGATGATGTTGGGTCTTGTTATGGTCCCTTTTTTCTTTTGTAAACTTTCAATACTATCTGTTCACTTTCTTCTTTTGCCTTTTGGGGATCCTCAAAATAGAAAGTTATCACTTGTTTGTTGTTGCAATTTCTGTCTGTTTATGTCAATCTTTTTTCTTTCTATCTAATCTTTAAGTAAAGTTGTTTCCTAAATAGTTCTGACATGGGGAGGAGTTGATTGATTTCAGGATGTTAGAAATAATGGAAGCTACAATCAAGTGCAAGAAAGAAAGATAAAGCCACAACATGAACAAGCTCTCAACTGTCCAAGATGCAATTCAACCAACACCAAGTTCTGTTACTACAACAATTACAGCTTAACTCAACCAAGATACTTCTGCAAAAGTTGCAAGAGGTATTGGACTAAAGGTGGGTCCCTCAGAAGTGTTCCTGTCGGTGGTGGCTCGAGAAAGAACAAGAGATCGATACCGTCTACCTCTACCTCATCGATGCCAATGCCAAAACCAATTGATCTCTCACAGTTTTCTTCCCAAAATTTCACTACCCATGAAGGTCAAGATCTTAACTTAGGTTTCCAAGCCACACAAGAAGAGTATCATCATGGTTTCTCTCAGTTCCTAAAGCTACCAAAGATTGAAAACAGCAATGCAAACTTTTTATCTTCTTCTTTGACTTCTAGTACTTTGGCTTCAGTTTCAGCTCAAGATTTTCTTAGGCCTAGAACTACTTCTGATGGGTTAAATTCTTTTAGCACAACAGATGCCACACACTCGAACACAATGTTCAACGAAACGAGATTCAGTCTCCAAGACTTCAAGCCAACGATGGGTTTCCCTTTTCAAGGTAATGGAATCAAGTATGGAAACTTTCAAGAAAATCAAGAGAATGGTGAAAGAATCATGTTACCCTTTGGAGTGTTGAACCAACAACATTCATCAAGGGAGAGTGACCAAAATATGGGGCAGGCGAATTCAACCGGATACTGGAACGAGGCATTGGGTGGGGGTTCGTCAACATTGTATAATTGAGGCTTAATTTTCAAGTGGATTTGAAGTATGGGTTTGAATTTCTTTTGTGAGATAATTTTACAATGTGATGGATTCCTTCAATTCTTCAAATGGAATTCAGCAGCCATATTACTTAGATCTCTAGCTTGTACTTACATTTAGATGATGATTACACAAGTGGTATTAGTGTGTATCTTTAGAGTACTTACAGTTAGATGATGATAATGACACAATTTGCATCAGTGTGTAATCTTTGGAGTCCGAGTCTGAGGTTTTCATGGTATGAGCAATCTTTTTCACACAATACAAGTGCTTTCTTTTCTAATTCTATCCTTAATTATGAGATTGAGAAATTCATTACTTTGTCATTTAGTTAATTAAAAAGTGTAATAATTACATATTTTTAAAACTGTGTGTCTTCTTCACTTCTGATTGTGCTATAAGTAACATAACTCTCGCACCTATGTAAGTTTTACTAGGCATGCACAATGGAGAGTAGTAACTACTGTGACAGCATGTGATAGTGATACCGATATCTTCCATACACTATTGCACCAAAGAAGGCATTTAAGTCTTTATGTTACTGTTTTAGGTACATACGAATTCATAAATGACATACAAGTTAAAATCAGATGGTATATGATCTTTGCAAAATTAGAGTTGTGTAGAAACCCTTTTGAATCATTGGGCGTTAGACCAAGCACAATTAACACATAATAAATGAACTTCATTTGAGTGGTATCAGCATCCGGGATGAGATGTGGTGAGCATGGATGAGCATTAGGGTCGATATTACAAATTGGCGAAATTGATGATGATTTTAGCCATAGGATAGAAAGGGTGGACAAAGTGGCAGCAAAATACAAGAGTTTTGTAATCCTACTAAAGTTATAAAAGTCTAAGAATGCAAGGCCATCACCAGAGACAACATGTGCACAAGTTGAATAAAGCATAAATGTGAATGTTGAGGGGATGTGCACAGACACAATGATGGCATTTGAGAATTTGGTGCAATACTGATTGAGATTGGTTTGATCATCTCACATAGTACCAAAAAGAAAGAAAGAGAAGATTAGTTTGAAGGGTGTAGCTATATGCATCCCTATTTATGTCAGAATCAGGTCAAATCATGCATTAAAAATGTAAAAAGTAAATCTTTATGTCAAAATCAGCATACATTGAAAATTGGTGGGCTAAATGCACCCGTGTATTTTACATTGGGTGTTGCTATATGCACCCCTATTTATGTCAGAATCAGGTCAAATCATACATTAAAAATGTAAAAAGTAAGTCTTGATGTTGATGTATGTGATGAGGAAATTAGTAGGCAAGGGTGTATTTAGAGCATCTCCAACAGCTATGCTATAATTTTTCTAAAATAGAGTATAAAAGGTTGAAATTTCTAAAAAAATTACAACCAACTCCAACAGCTACTCTATTTTAGCAATTCTATCATCAATTATATTAATACAATATTATTTCTCTCTCCTAAACACATAATTTCAATGTCTCCTATTGGTGGAAAAGAATTAAATATTATTTCTCTCTCCTCAATATGAGATTTCTCCAAATTTGGAGATTTTTACCTTCTCTCTCCTCTTTTCTCTATTTTAGCATATGATATAGCATAGCTGTTGGAGCAAAAAAATTACTAAAATCTCATTTTTTTTTTCTATTTTAGCATAGCTGTTGGAGATGCTCTTAGCCAATGTGTTTAGCAATATATAGGGGTGCATTTAGCCTACCCTGGTTTGAATAAAACGTTGTATATCTGCTTTTGAATGAACATAAGATTGAGATAGCTAGAAGCTACCTCTGATTCAACCCTTCATCATCCTTTTTCCCCTAAAAGAAAAAATAATTTATGTGATTGAAATGAAAAAAAAGAAACCAGTCCAATAATTTTGTAGTAGCATGCTCAAAGTCTACATGATATTTTCATCATTAGTTGCACCCCCCTTCCCATAGAATAACGGAGGGTAAGAAAGTGCAATGGATCGTAAGGATTAACTTGACAATTGTGGGTTCTACCAAAAAGAAATTTTGATCATATGATTGTACTTCAACACGCTGTTTTTCCTTTTCGTCCTTCACATTTGAAGAAGATATGCAACTACCCACTTGACTAATTATTTCCATTAAAATCTTGACTACACCATCAGTCCGTGCGTATCTAGAGTTGAGAAATTTGAACACGACAGCATCCTGAATGACTGTCCGTGGTTTGCATTGGTCAAAGAATTTATTCTGATTAGCCTAGCCGGATTTACACTAAGGGGCTATTTGGTTGGTTTTTCATTAAGTCTTGTATTGATAAAACTGTCTGTGTGGGTTAATCAGTCTGTCTAGATTGGGAAGGGTTTTGTTTGAGAGGGTTTTTTAATAGATAGAAGGTGCATGTTTTTTAATTGGGAGAGACATGTTTGGAAATTTTTTGGCTTTTTGCATAAAGCTCCCCCAAGAAACGTACTGAACAAGTTACTTTCCATATGATTAAGTCACTACCAAACAGTCATGTATAGCTTACTTGATAAGCTGCGAGTCCCATTAAACTTACTAAGGTGCTAACAAACAGACCCTAAGCCAATGTTGAAAAAGTCACGTTTGGTTAGCCTTAAGCCAGCTTTATAAGGAACCACTTCAAGTAGAGTTTTCAATTGGGGGGGGGGGGGGGGGGGTCGTGTATGCTATTTTTCAATTATACCTCTTGTATTTTTCCAAAAACTTTAGAACATGTCTTTTCAATTCATATTACATCGGTTACTTTTTACCCTACATCACTAGTTAATCAACTACTCAGCTTTTAACACCTAAGTATATCAGCTAGTTTGCCAAATATAATCCAACTAAATCCTTATATCACATCACCAGCACAGACACCTCAAGTATGCTAAGAAATAGCATCAGATGTTGGTGTGTATGAGGTCTAAATATCAAGAGCATCAGCATGTGATTGATATGAAATTCAAGACCTCAAGAGCATCAGCATGTGATTGAGATCTAAATATCAAAGTCCAAATCCTTCCACATAACTCGATTTCTCAGATGATCAAAACCTATCTCAAATTGAACAACAATAGCACCTTCCCTTCCCTTCCCGTCCCTCAAATTGATAGCAGCAAACACTTAAAATGCAAATCGCAGAAAACAGAACTGAGGAAGAGAGATGACGCAGATTGTTCTTTCTCACACACACACACACACACACACACACATATATATATATATATATATATATATACATATATAGTCGAATCAAGTGAATCAGAAACTGCGAGACATATACAGATAAGCAAAGAAGAAGATGAAGATGAAGATGAAGATGAAGATGTACTTGGTCCGTAATCTGTAACTCCTCGGTAGGTGGATTGCTCCCTATTCCTTATCGAGATCTTCGTTGATAATTTACTAAATTAACAGTGATTTGCTTGACGGAACGGCATCATAATCTGCAATCATTAGCAATGTGATCGTAACTATTAGATTAAGTGCAAAAATTATACCGAATTACACCGAACTCAATCACGCTTCATCATTCATCAAGGTCCAACTTCTGGCAACAGTTGCCGAATCAGCGGTAGGTAGGTCCAGGAATAATTATTTATATGTGGGCTAATTGGGCTTTTAAGCCCAAAATAAGATGAAATCATTGGCCCATTATTTAAACCCAACCAAGCCCAGACCCAGAAGGATCGGGCCTTCAAGGAGTCCGGGTCCGGGTTATCCTTTCGGGCCTAAAATGGTCTATTTTTTGAGTCTTAGAGCATCTCCAAAAAATTATCTAAATTTTTTTCTAAAATGGAGAACTAAAGTTCAAAATCTCTAACAAAAATTGCATTCATTTCCAACAGATTCTCCATTTTGAAGATAACATCATTACTTCTATTATTAAAATAATGTATACATCTAATAAAGTATTATTTTTCTCTCCTGTACATTTCATTTCAAGATTTTTTATTGGTGGAATATAATAAAAACCATTTCTCCCTCATGGTAATTATTTTTAGAGTTCTCCAAATTTGGAGAAAATTACATTCTCTCTCATACTTTCTCCATTTTAGCAAAAAGATTTGGAGAATCTGTTGGAGCAAAAACATGTCCAAAATCCCCATTTTATCCATTTTGGAGAAGCTGTTGGAGATGCTCTTAACTGGTTAAAAACCAGGTTGTAGAAAAGATCAGTTAAGAATTATGTCCGATCAATATCCCTTACCAATTACCATGAATAGTTTTTAAAACTGAGTCATTGAATGTTACTTATAGTCAAGAATTGAACCCGGTCATTACTCTTTACCAATTACCATGAGTACATTTTAAAACTGAGTGACTGAATGTTACTTCCCTAGAGCAAACAATTTTTTTTTCATTTTTAGTAAAAGTTGCAATTAAGAATGTTTCTCAATTAAAAAGACAGCTAACCCGGTAATGATTATCGAATTCATATCAGTTACAGTTTCCACATTAAAGATTGGTGTAAAGTCGATTATGGGAAGGAACAAGGCTTTGTCGGAACATTGGGACCGACCCATGAGGATGGAACCAAGGACCAATTAAGACTAGACCTTATGCATCGTTACAAGAGGACTATGTTGAAAAATTAAGTAATATAAAGAAGATTGGTTTGATTCCAAAACTTTAAGACCTTACTTTCAAGTGTAACAAACGAAATATGTTTAATTTGGTTTAATAAACAACAAAACTAGGATTTTTAAGATGAATGTTCCCATAGGATTTGGTTATTACAGATGTTGAATATTGAGGCTTTACACTGTGTTCTCGAGTTTTTGAAGGAAAGAAAAGAAAAGAAAGGGAAGGAAAAGAAAGAAATATTTGTATTTGTGTTCTTGATATTGAAGGAAAAGAAAGGAAAGAGAGGGAAAAATAACAAAATTTCATGTTCTCGAGTAGGAGAGAAATGAAAGGAAATATGTCTCTTTTACCAATATACCCTTATTTATTTCATAGTAGAATGTAACTAATGGGTATATGTGTACTTTTATAAATATTTTTAAATTCATTTCTTTTCTTTCCTTCCGTTTCCTCCCACATTTGGGAGGAAAATCATCAATATTTTTCTTCCCTTCCCCTCCTTAAAAAACTCGAGAACACAACAAATTTTTTTCTTTCCCTCTTACTTTCATTCCCTTTCCCTTCCTTTCCTTCGTAAAAAAAAACTCGAGAACACAGTGTTAGTGATAGAGATCAATGGTATAAATTTTTGTTTAATTGAATACGCTTTTTATTTGAATTGTTGTACACTTTAACGGATTTCTATTTCCTCTTATACACGTTTATTTAAATTAGTTGTAGACTTATACAGACTTCTAATTCCTTTTTGGGTTGATTTGTAGTTCTTTCAATATAATTGTATGCATCTCTTATTTTAGTTCTTTGATTATATATATATATATATATATATATATATATATATATATATATATTATTTCAATCTATACCCAATATGCGGTTTTCTTTAGTGTTGGACGTTATTTTACTTGTTAATAAATGTTTTCTTTAATGTACTTGTATTTGGTTTACATCCTCATGTTCATACTTTGGTAAATTTAATAATCGTTATAATTTGTATTTTAGGATTTCATGAAGGTTCTTTTGTTAGTTTTGATATAATTTGCATTTTTATACGAATGATAACATGTAACATGCAAAAATAATTTCTAAAATCCTTGGAGACTATGTTCTACTTTGATTCCTCGATTGTGTTCCTTTGGCTTGCAATCTTTTAGAACTTGGTTTTCGTATAAATCACCACATCTAATCACCTAAACTCGTGTTGTTTTTCATATGTTGTCAGTTCCAGTTTCGGATTGGACGGGGATGAAGCTAATCTGCTAAAGCTATTGTTAGTTGGTCTTTCTAAGTCGGAATCGAGTCTTCTCAGGGTCAGTCGAGATTTTCTTGATTGTTATCCACAGGGCCTCAAGATTAGTCGATGTGTGCATAAATTAACTCAGACAATTATTATAAAAAAAAATCATGCCGTATAAACGCTTTCAGTTTTTAGTTTGTCCAAGTAGTTCATATTTGTAGCTATCAGTCTTCTATAATAAGAAGTTATTATTTTTTGTCTCGACAAAAAATCCTTTATATTTCCTAAAGCATTAATAGATAAAAGGAATATCATATTTGTTTCGATAAATGTCAAATTGATTTTTATGTCGGATAGTTGATGTTCTGGTATTTATTGAGTTAAGTTATTTCAAAATAATATGTTTGCTATCTTTTATTTGCAAATTTTGTTATAACGTTTGATAACGCATGTAATTTTTTTAATCTATTTTTTTTATAATTACATGAAAATAACTAAGTTTTTTTTTTTTATAAATGACAAGTTTGTATAAACATATCACCTCTAAATAAGATATATTAAACTCGTTTTATTTGGTTTGATTTATTACTAGAAATGTACCCTCGCAATGCAGCGGATTTCTGAAATCTAGAACTCGAATTCTCGATCATTATTCATACTTTTTGTTAGTCTTTTTTTATTTTATTTTACGATTTTGAGAAACCTAGATTTAAAACAAAAATATATTTTAGTTTAGTTTAATTATGGTTTTTTATAAAAAAAATAATAATAAAATTTTTTGTTACGGGTCAAAAAATGTTTAATTTAAATGATAATTATATTTAAAATATTTTATATTTAAAATTAAAAAGATAACATACTTCAATAAAAATAAAAATAAGGTGTTTTATCTCGAATTTTCTTATATTTAACGGTTAGTTATATCAATAGTTAAAAATTTTATAAAAAATAAAAATAAGTGTTTATCTGCAGTTAGTTACACGAATTCAAACATTGAGCTTTTATAAGTTGTACTTATGTTTAATCAATTTGTACTTTTGGATGTTAAGTAATATGCATTAATAAGTGGTACCTAATGCATAAAAATTAGTTTTTAAGAGTTTAACTTAAATGTTTTATAATATAGTATAGATATATTAGTTAAAATTCAAAATTACAAGTTAATGAAACATAATTATAACTTATTAAAGTCTCATGTTTTTATTTGTATAACTAACTGCAAATAAACATATTAAATACAGGATAAACACTATGAGATAAACTACCTGTTTTATTTATTTTTAAATATATTTATTAGATCAATGCATGTTTTTATAATATACTATAGATATATTAGTTATGAGATTATAACTAATATAGATTAGGGGTGAACATGGTACGGTACCATGTTTTTTTTCTCAATATCGTGTACCAACCAATTATAATTGGTACGCAAATATTTATACTATGTACCAACCAACTTTACTTGGTACCAACTTAATTGGTACCAAATTTTTTCGGTTGGTACATGTTGGTACGGTTTTGTAACAACATCTCAAATATTGAAGTTACAATGGGCTCTAATAGGTTAAAGAATAGATA
This sequence comes from Arctium minus, assembly GCA_954870635.1. Classification (NCBI taxonomy): domain Eukaryota; kingdom Viridiplantae; phylum Streptophyta; class Magnoliopsida; order Asterales; family Asteraceae; genus Arctium; species Arctium minus. The sequence goes on along the minus strand of OX941094.1, from coordinate 1,173,836 downwards.
TAGAAAATGCATTAGAGCGTGTTCGAGGATCGATTGCAGATTCGCATGATCGTGTACTCGTGTAAAGGTGTTGTCGTGTGGTTGTCGAACGATGGAAGTGCGAATTGTAGAGGTTGGAGGTATGCGTTGAGGAGAGGAGTCGAGGAGTTATTGAGTAATGAGTTGGGTTGTTATGAGGAGGCATGAAGGAGTTAATGTACTAAACAATAAACGATAAGATGCTAAATTGATAAATTCCTCTAAAAGAAATTGATTAATAATTAAATATAATTCACTTAAATTATTTTTTACTTAATAAATAATTATATATATATATAGAAGTCGGTACGGTACGGTATTATCGTGGTAGGTGACTTTCAATACCACGTACCAACCAAGTTTATGAAGTTGGTACGGTATACCAACCAATTTAGTTGATACCAAATTAATTGGTACGGTTGGTAATGCAATTGGTTGGTTTGTCATGGTACAAATTTGACACCCCTAATATAGATATAGATATATTAAGAGCAAATCATAAATAAAAAATAAATATTGATCAAATCGTCCAATAAATATAAAAAATAAATATTTATATTAATAAATGAGTATCCATTCCACAAATAGATGATGATGTGAGATACTGTGTTTGGATAAGTTGTACCAATGTATTATGAAATTGTAAATTAAGTAATTGGCTTTAATTAGTTGTATTTTATGCTTAAAATGTTATAATTAAGAGTTTTTTATGTCTCTTTTATAATATAGTATAGATTATGCGATACCTTCATGATGGTGTGATCAATTCATGGTATTTTTTTTTCTTTATTAAAAATGATTATTGGTTTAAAAAATAGTTAAATAGTTATGACCTAACTGTAGCACAAACTTTCATTCAAATGGTATAGGAGTGTGGAAATGCTTTAAACCCTTTATATTTTATTTTTAAAAAATATATTTGATGAGTGACCTAATTTAGGAATACAATTCTTTTATATTTTGACAATTGATAACCACAAATTTAATGGGATATTAAATAATGCCAGTTGCCACACCCATTTGGGACTTCCATTTTCATGTTTCACATAAGAGCATACCTACCAAAATAATTTAAATATTATAAAAAAATTATAGCAAATTTTAATAACTATTCTTCGATATTAAATATATTATATAAAATTATCATCTCAATATACTTTATAAAAAAATCAAGCCTTATTGATGGAAACAATTAAAATAATATATCTTTCTCACAAGTAAAAGTAATATACTTCCTATTTTTTATCATACCATTTAGCAATTAGCATAGCTGTTAGACAAAAAAAAACTCCTAAACTTATAAATCTCTACTTTAACATAGCTATCGAGATGTTTCTATTTATAATTTTCTTTTTGACTTGATTGAATAGTTTTACAAAGTCTTTTTTAGTTTAAATAACTTAAAAATATATATTACAATTATTTTCAATGAAACAATTTCGATCCAAAAAATATTAAAGATATAAACTTAAAATTCAATAGGAATAAATTGTAACACCTCTATATATTCTTTAACCACTGCTCCAAATAAGATACTGCTTAATCAATTTGAATCGTAATAATCAAGTATTATTTTATCCATTTTATGCCATCTAAAGTATTGTATATATATATGTACGTACACATGCATCCATCTCCCATGCTTTTATGCTTCTTGCATGTAAATAGTACTACTCAAAACTTACAATCTTAATTACACCAGGATAACGGGTCGGAAATGGCGTCGAATGGACCCGAATGGAACGTAAATGTGGCCGGAGGTTCACCGGAAGTGGAGGTCGGAGTAGCTAAGAGAATATTCCGACAACTACAAGGTCGAATATTCGAATGTTTGATGAAGATCGGTAGGTTTTTCGACAAGGCTAGGAATATAGCAGCAAGTGAGCCAAGGAAAGTGATCCATGGTGTGAAAGTAGGCATGGCTCTTTCTTTGGTCTCACTTTTCTATTACATGAGACCACTCTATGACGGCGTTGGCGGCAATGCCATGTGGGCGGTCATGACCGTTGTCGTGGCTCTCGAATACTCTGTCGGTACGTACACAATTATACATTCGGTTTTTGAGCAACGTTGATCGCATGGGAGGCCTCCATGGTTATGGTTGACTATGGTTTATACATATACATACCTTATGGAACTGTAAATATTTTGATAACCCAAGAACCAACTTTCGTGTTTTTATTCATAATGAAAATACGTATCATGAGTAATACATATCATGAGAAATATATGATATAGTTGGTTCCCAGTTTATTCTAATATTAACGGTTTTCATTTTAACTTACCTCTATACCATATAATACTATTGATTGATTATGCAGGTGCAACGATAGCTAAATCCTTTAATCGAGTAACGGCCACTTTTCTAGCGGGCTCTATTGGAATCGGTGTTCATTGGATTGCAAACCAATGTGGAGAACTCGAACCTGTGGTTCTTGAAGCATCCATATCCATTCTAGGTATGGTTTACATACTACTCTTTAAAACCATTATACCTAAGGGCCAGCTTAACTGACAAATAAAGGTCAGGCCCCTCAGGCAACTTCCTATATGTCGCCAGTTCGAGTCTCCCTAAGGCCACTGGAAATTTCCCTGACTGTTATCTTCCGGGCCCTCACTGTTATCATTCGGGGCCACTATGAATTTTCCTAACTGTTATCTTGCATAAATAACAAAAAACACTGGTTTACTGAGAAATAGCAAGAAACTAATGAGTAGACATGGAGTTTATGCAGCTGCAGCAGCTACTTTCTCGAGATTTATACCATCGGTGAAAGCTCGATTCGATTATGGAGCCATGATATTCATTCTTACGTTCAGCTTTGTGTCGATGTCAGGTTATCGAGTTGAAAAACTGTTTGAACTAGCTAGAAACAGAGTGTCAACCATTGCCATTGGAACATCCATTTGCATACTTACAAACATGCTTTTCTATCCTGTTTGGGCTGGCAAAGAGCTTCACAACCTCATCTATCATAACCTAGAAAAACTTGCAGATTCCTTGGATGGTATCTACTCAAACTCATATCTTAACAAATTTTTTTGCTGGTGCATTAGTGGGTTGTACATTTGTGAAAAGTGTACAACTCATAGATGCAACAGTTTGGGGTTGTAGCATCTAAGAGAGGGTTTTGTTCATGTTATGACTTGCAGGTTGTGTAAGAGACTATTTTAAAGACAATGAGGAAAGAATCAGTAGAAAGCAAGAGGGTTACAAATGTGTTCTTAATTCAAAGGCAACAGAAGAAGCTATGGTATGCTGCTTACTCATAATTTTCAAATAATCTACAGTAACTAGATATTGCTTTTGCCTTTTCATTTCAACTCTTATGACATATCTAAGTGTGTGTGTATATATATATATATATATATCTTCTTCTGCAGGCAAATTTGGCTGGATGGGAGCCTGCCCACGGACGTTTCAAGTTTCGACATCCATGGAAACAATACCTCAAAATCGGCGCCTCCATGCGCAGTTGTGCTTACTGCATCGAGACTCTGAATGGTTGCATCAATTCAGAAGTTCAGGTAAATGAAAATCCTAATCTTAATATTTCCAACAAATCAGGGATACGCTTGACAACGCACCTGCAATCCCAGATACCGAAACCTGGATGGGATAGTAGCACCCCTATTTCCTATTGGGAGAAAAGTTCAAAACGACAACCATAAATATTTTAAGAACCTGGGAACCAACTATTTCATGTATTATTCATGATGAATAACCTTGAATGATCATGAATATCATGTATTTTCAGTATGACTAATTTTCATCATAAATATCTATCTTGGCATTCATCATGAATACAACATGAATAGTAGGATCTCAAGATATTTGCGGTTCTCATTTGAACCTGCCCCTTCGTATTAGATTCTGAATGCATGATCTTATATCCTGCAGGCACCAGAGTTGCTAAAGAAGCATCTAAAAGAAGTATGCATGACACTAAGCTCGTGTTCTTCAAATGTCTTAAAAGAATTAGCTATGACAATGAAAACCATGACAAAGTCAACTAAAACAGAGTTTTTTGTACAAGAGATGAACTTTGCAGTTCAGAGTTTCCAGAATGTGTTCAAAGAATTATCGAAGCAACCAGTCTTACTGCCTGTAGCAGAGGCAGATGAAGAAAATTCAAGAACTTGCAAAGGAGAGATGGCACAGAAGCCTCAAATAGTGCCAATAATGGTGATTTTTCCGCTAGCCACAATGGCATCATTGTTAACGGAGATTGCAGAGAGGGTAGAAGGCGTTGTTGTTGAAGTAGATGAGATGGCAGCACAGGCAGAATTTGACGTAGTCAATTACAAGAAAAAGAAAGGAAACAAACTTTCAAAGTTCGATCAAGATCATGTAATCATGACAAGCCTCCAAAGGGTCTAAGTAGAAATACGCAAAAGGTTTGAACCACGAGTGGCTTTAGGACAGGAAAGGGGATCACTAAGCATCGAGGAATGGTTTCAAACAGCACTCATCATGGTTGGTTTCTGGACTGGAACGGTTCTCGGACTAGTTGGACCATTTTTTAGAAACTTTTTACTCTTCAAAGGTTCTATGTTGGTGAAGTTTTATCTTTGGAAAGTTATACGTTGTGACATTTACATATCCATACCTGTAAGTTCTAAAGTTCCCAATAAAGTATGTCTGCAGAATTTTTAAATGAATTTTAATATTATAGTTTTACCAAAACAAAATTTTGTTATGGGGTTGTCAAGAGTAGGGATGTGGACAATACAAGCTAGCTCATAAGAGATCGTGGGTTGGCCCATCAAAAAAGGTTGGAGAGCCTAAGCTGAACCAAGACAACTCATTTGATTACCCAAGCCGAGCCAAGCTCAAGCCTAGTATGGTTCAGGCTCAGCTTAGCGAACTTAAACGAGCTCCATCAAGGCCCTATGACTCAAAAGTGTAGTTTATATTTTATTTCCCCCACTAGTCTCCTAGGTGTTTGTTTTTTAAGAGGTCTGAAGTCAGGTCTGATTAATAAGAGGTGGCGCTAGTTTTCAAGGGTCACCACTTCTAGTTTCAGATGTATTTAAGAGTTAAAGAGGGTCTGAAATCTGAAAAAAAACAAACGGTCTGAACGAAAAAATGTCTGACCGATTCAGACTTAAGAGGTATTAAGAGGTTTTTTGAAAAAAACAAACAGCCCCTTAGCTTCTTGGGGACTTCTTATTATAATTGTTGGGATAGTTTATTCATTATTTTGTTTAGATGTTTACTTTTGATTTTGTATGAGTTTTATAGATCCCGAGCCGAGGCTCAAGCTTATAGAAGCCTATATGAGCCCATACTAAACGAACCTATATAAGTTGAACCAAGGTTCAAGCTATTTAGAGCCTATGAGATCCCATAGGAACTAAGACAATGCACAAGCCTTGGGCTAACCGAAACTGAGCCCAAGCTTGAGTTTTTTAGGCTTTGCAAGCCTCAAGCTGACCCCCAGCCTACATAATTTTTCATGGTTGGGCCTCAAGTCAAGCAAACCAAACCAACGCTTGGCTCGGCTCAAGTACATCCCTAGTTAGCAATCCCTATCAGACTCACCTTTCACCAACTAAGCCAGTTCGGACCAAACCAATTTTTACAAGGGCCGATTTTTGGTCCTTACGGGTCAACCGTTTATTCATTTGTAGTCTGAGTTCTCTCGACTTCTCTTTTCATGTTGGGTCACTGTTTTCCATTTTGCTTTTAGGGTGTTGAGATGTGTATACTTTAGCAGAAAGAAAACTTATCTAGAGAAAAAAAAATCTCTTTTCATCATGAACAGCTGATATTTCGCATTTCACCAGAGAATTCAGATGTTCTCAGTATCAACAAACAAACAAAAACAAATTAAAAGAAAATTCATGGAGCAAATATAGAGTAGCATTTAATTAATCAACATGAATTACCTGATTCTTGTTTTCACTTGAAGCTTTTTTTTCTTGAAATTCTTCTTCTAAACCATCCATCCAACCAAGGTTCACAGATAAATCTTCCACAGCTACTTTGACAATATCAGTTCTGACTCCAATATCAGTAGCATATCTGCTCATGCAATACATTCCTGCCGTCATCGTAGCAACACCCACTGGGCTTGGGATCAACAATTTCAAAGGGGAGGAGAGAAGAGCAGCCAACGGTGCACCAACGAGAGAAGAAGCTTGTCCGCTTCTTCCAATTCCCAACTTGTCAACAGTCAGTATCCCAGTCTTGCAGTACAACGCAAAGTCCTCACAGTTGTTCTGAAACACGTCATAGTTCCCAAATCCATTCTGAAGCAAATACATGGCTCTGTGGATGACTGTGCCAGGACCATCTGATGTGGCAGTGGTGCAAGTGCCACCTCGTACTTTGGCAAGGAAGAAGGTTGGGGTTACACCATATTCAAAGCTGTAGAGGGCACCATTTCGTAGAAAACAATCTAAGCAGGAGAGGACAACCCCACTTTTAGGTTGTCTAAAACCACAGTCTGGATATGTTTGACAGGAGGGCATTTTAGACATTCCATCGTAAGAATTGGAAGAGTTTTCAGTGCTTGAACTCGTCTCACGATCAGGGGTAAAATGGGTAAAATGGACCACTTTGTTACCTCCAACATAGATACCTGCATATAGGAAGTTATTGCAAAATAGCATTATTTAGACACGAAAACAAGAAAGAGCTAGGGAAAATGTCTTAGCATATGATCCCCTCCATTTTGAAACAAGAGACATTGTTTGACTTTTTTAAGTCAAGATACTGATTCTCTACTGCAACACCTTTGAATTTCCAACATAAGTTATAGGTACATTGAGCCTTGTAACAAATACAAGAAAGATATGTTGGCACTGGGTGTAACAAAATCAATGACCATCAAATACAGACCAATGGTATTGGATCATAGGGTTACTACAGCAAAAGTAGATTCACCAGGTTAAGTGGTTATGGTTATGTGTGTTATACTTATAATACATAGAACCATGCTAAACCATATAAGAAAGCATAACTGTCTCCATAATTCATATAGAAAATAAGTACATACATTTTATTTTTATTTGATACACCCATAAGTTTTACTTCAGATATTTGTCCTTGCTTTCCAAATTTAAAATTTGTGAATGTGCCTTTTCTCTCATGGAGTCAAAAGGTATGTCGCATACCATCCGTAAACATTGAGAGATTGAATCAATGTGTAGTTCAAACTGAATCAATGGAAAAGTGTCCAAAAGAAGACTTCTTTTGCTCTTATTTATACCAAAAAAAAATGTCCACTTAAAAAAAATTCATTGCCTCAAAAGTCAAAAACTAAAATTTTGATGTTTCTAGGTTATATGACTTATTTGAAGATTGGGTGAAGTCATTTGTTAGTATATAATCAAGTGTAAAATTGACCAAGTTGAACTTGTCTGAAATGGTTGCGAATCTCTCAGGATGATTGTCCTGTGATCAAACTTCGAACCCCACACTTGGTTGCATAAATGAGCAGGAAGCAAGAGTTTCACCTCCTCGGATGTGGTTTCAGAAGTCTTCCCAAAAAAAGTTCATCTTTAAATTGTTTTTAAGTTATAAAGTGGGCTAATTGTTGGAATGGAGGGATTATGCATTTCCATTAAAGCCTAATGTATGCAAGGTTTTGTGCTGTATAACAACAGAGATATGTTGTATCTTGAATCCACCCCCAACCACCTGCAAATTAGGTCAAAAAGATTCATCCTATTTCTATCGCTAAATCTTCAGAATACCAATTGATAACATGTTTCTCTGCATTTATAAAGCTCATACTGAAAATTATAAGATCGTATTATTGAAATGCATGGATTTGCAGGCAAGAGAACTAGATATGGTCTATTGAAACTAGTTTGGTATCTGTTAAGATCAGTAATCGGCTAATCGCACACAACAAAGTTTGCAGAAAACGAACGATCAAACGTACAACATTTATGCGGTCGTTGCTAGGACTCGAATCTAGGTTAAACTAAACTTCGAATTAGGGTTAACACAAATGCTTTGCAAACACAGTACCTATTTGCAAATTCATGTCGTTAAACAACGTAAATCACAAAATCAACATTCCAAATAGGTGAAAAACTGTAGAAATTGTTCGATCAAACAACATGATTTTAGCACACAAACACAGGGAGAAAGAGATCGATTCGATACCATGGTGAGAGTAAGCAAATACAGCTCTATAAGTGTAGATATGATCGCCTGCTTTAATCTCACTCCTTTCAACTCTGTTCGAAAAAAAACCCATATCCTACGATTCTTCTTCTTCTTCCTCTTGCAATCTGTAAGCAAAATCAAGGTGTTTGAGAAACTACATTGTGATTTGGTTAAAACCTACAAGAATTACACAAATTGGTGAACAATTAGTACCGATTGCCGTGTGTTTTCTCAGACGCACACTTGGAGAAATACGATTGGTTCACAATATCATCGATGAACCACCATTACCAAAGCTGATTAAAAGTAATTAGGGTTTTATCTTCTTTTATAATTTCGTGTTGTTGGGGAGGTTTAACGTTCAATTCATTAATCATATTGTTTTTGGTCTCTTCATATGGCCCAAATCTTTTTCCAGGACTGAAATTGATAATTCCAGAAATAGATACAACTCTAATGATTTACAAGGGAATATGTGAAATGTGTCTGAGGTTAAAGATTTCTTGATGTTGAAGAGGATTTGGAGTTCTATATATTCTTTACCCCTTGCAAAATATAAAGATTTTGATTCCTTTTTGGGGATCCAAGAAAGAGTATATATAAAGTATAAATACCAATGTTCTAAAATACTCGTCGCACAGCCGCCATGGCACCAAGGCTTGTGTGTCACGCTATGGCCTAATGCGCGGTTATTGTAATGAGATATTTGATTTTCTTTACTTTTTAATGTCTTATTTGCAAGTTTTTTATATATACAACCTAATTTAACTTCCTTATTACTATTGACTCATTGAGTAACGCTACAATACATACGTTTTTATATATAATATTATATATGAAATAGAAATTTGACGCCATAAGTCACGTCTTGAAAACGCCATGGCTTCGCCGTGGCTCCTAAGGCTTGAGGTTTGGCCTCGCCGCCACGCCACGCCATTTAGAACCTTGATAAATACAGATATTGAAAGGACTGTGGGTTCTATATTTCAATTTGAAAGCTATTGATATACTTTGCCTGCAATTACTACCAATCCCAATGTTTTGATTTTGGTTCAAAAAGTTACCAATCTTTTTTTGTTTGGTTTGATTTGTTGTTTAATGGTAGCAAAATTTAAAATAAATGAAGAATAAAATGGTCGAGACTGTGTTCAACACGGTGGGTATTTCTTTACAATTTTAGGCGTCAATTTCGTACGATACAGTGACCAAAAAATGATTAAACTTGTTTGGATAACTTACTAATGATCACGTCTTTTTCGCGGAAACTTGATAAAAATCGTAACTTTACGATATTAAAAAACCAAGATACACTTGACCAATTCTAGTTAATTTTCGTGATTAATCTAATTCAAGTGCATCGTTTAAATGAATATCCAATAAAAAAAATATTCATTTGGTACAAGAATATAGAATGTTAAACATCTTATATATGAAGTATCTACATACAAATGAATCACACATTATGACTAGTTTTCCAAACATACACTCCAATTATAAACCTTAACGTCAAACTCGCGGTTTTCTTCAAGCGCACGTCTCAATTGCCGGGCACTTTCGGGTTTTTTAGCAAGTAAAAGTGCAAAACCTCCGCCGCCAGCCCCGACAAGCTTGTAGCCACAACAATAACGGTCAGCGAAAGCAAAAAGGCGATCAACAAACTCGTTACTGCAATGGGGATCGAGTTCTTGGTGTAACCTCCAAGTTTCCATCATTATGTCTCCGAGTTCATCTATGTTGCAGTTCATTAAAGCTTCCCTTCCGGTTTTTGCCAGCTCAGCAAGGCGTTTGATGCTCGATATAAGGAGGTTGTCCCTTTGGAGATAGCGAGTTACGACCTTTTGGAGGACTTGGTGGGCAAGACGAACCTGCATATGGCGGTTTTAAAGAATATACAGAAATGTGATTCATGAAGTTATCAATCTATTTTAAGAGTGCGGTGATACGACCGATTTGGGACTTTTTATGGGCATGTGGATGCGTAAAAAATCGTTATTTATAGTTTATACACCGAGCAGCAGGTGCATTTGAGAACCGTAAATATTTTAATAACTGTGAGAACCAAATATTAATCATAAATATTATGGATATTCATGTACTATGAATATTTCGTTCATTGGTTCTTAAGATATTTACGGTTCCTAAATGAACTTTCCTCTATACAACCCAATAAACCGTACAAAACCAATTTTTGTGTATTGTTTCACATATGAAACAACACTGTATAAGCAATGTATTTTGCATGTGAAAAGAAAAAAACAGTATTAAACATTTCACATATGAAACAACACTGTATAAGCAAATGTATCTTCACACATGTTGTTTCACATATGAAACAACACTGTGAGATACGGCTTTCAAGTAGTGTTTCAATAAGATCCTGGTATTTTTTCACTTTTTTTCCAATTATGCCCCTCATATTTTTCCAATTAATTTTATAGCAAGTCCTTTTATGTCATTTTACATAGTCATCTAGCTTATCAACTAGATTTTACTTTTTACCAAACATGACTAGTTTATCAGCCAGCTTGCTTATCAGTTAGTTTATAAAACATAGTCTTTACCTGACCAGTGAAGACGACAAGCAGGCGTTCCTGCAACTCCGAAACTAATCTACGAGAAGCCAGAAGGGGAATGACTTGAAGCCGCAAGGGTATTCCTGGAAAACTTGTCGTAAACTTTATACCCGGATATAAACCTCCGATTTGATCCTGCCAACCTCCTCCGGTTCCCATTATCTGTTCCAATACCAACACAAGTCTAGCAACGTTTTCGTTACTTTCATCTCCATCAGTAATACGTAAAAGTCCTTTCACAACAGCCGCAGCCAAGATGCTAGAAGTCCCCAACCCGCTTCCGCGAGGTATATGGGCCCACGTTTTGACCCGTAAACCCATGGATACCAGGATACGGTCGTAAAGAATGCCCGTAACAAGCAAAGCAGATTTCACAAGGCGGAAAGGGTCGTTTTGGTCAAATGGGGTTGCAATAGAGGAGAGATCTTCGATATATAACTCGTTTGAAGCATCGTCGGTGATTAATAATCCAGGTGTTTGGGTGGTCTCTATAACGGTTCCGATAGGGAGAGAATTGTCCAAAGTTATTGCCATATTCAAGACACAGCCAGCGCGCTCTAGGCTCCATGGTGGAGTATCGCTCCAACCACCGACAAAGTCAACTCGAACGGGTAACTCGACTTTGACCTTTCTATGGCGGAAAGTTTGGTCCACGGAACCATCAAGATTGTTGCTATCATGCCCTTTAGAAACCGTCTGATTGGAGGCTTGAAGGAGATGCTCTGCAAACAAAGACAGAAAAGCAATTGCAGACTCGTTCGTTGACAATCATCACTACAACAAAATCGGCTTTATAAGATGCTAAATATGTCTAAATGTCCTAATAGACTGGTTTACAGGACTTATAATGCGTCCTACGTAAAAGTGTTGCCAATAGTTGATTAGACATTTTTTTGGCGTCCTAACAAGGTTTTTAGGACAATTTTTAAAATAAAACGTCTTGTTAGCTTTTTTATTGGACACTTTTGAGAAGTGTCCTATGAGCGCATTTTTATATGATACTTGTTTTTATAATACAGTTTTTCAGATAATGTCTTATAAAAAGACTAATAGGACACTTTATATTAAAAGTGTCTTAACAAACTTGTTCGGATGCCCAGAAACATCTGGGCGTCCTGTCAACTTATTATAACACCTTTACATAAGACGCACAATTGTTTGGTCCTATAAACTTAAGTCTTATAAAGCATTCTATTAGGACATTTAAACATATTTGGCATATGTGCTCACCTTTAAAGCCATATCTCACAGCCGAAGCAGTTTCATCAGCAACCGCAGCCCAAACTTGGCGCTCTACTTCAAATGCTTCTTCATGATTGTTGCATGCACGAAGAAGATCGACCTGCACCTGATAAGCTCGGCTTTTTGGGAGAATCTTCGAATTTTGCGCCAGTAAATTCGGACACAAATCCAGAAACTTTTTGCATATTTCGTCTCCCGAGTCTTTCATTTGCAAAATCTCTTGACACAGCTGAGCCAAGTTCCTACCAAGCAACCCGAAAGTAAGACAAGCTCGAGCAATTTTGGCTGCAAGATCTGCTTGATGGTTGCTAGAAATTAAGCACATTTGTGGGAAATCTATCGATCGATGCAACTCCTCCAAACTAACACGTTTCGACGTTTTCCACAACGAAAGAAAGCCTTCGTTTTTACCGTTATTTCCTAACCCCATAAGCCAGTTTGCAAGGCTAAGCATCTCGAAATACGGAAGCACGGGAAAAAGTTTCGCATTCCACAAACACTTTTCTTGAGATCTCCACAAGTCGTTTTCTTGAATACCCAAGTCATCGAGGACCTTCTCCCATGGTTTTCCGCAAAAAGTACCACCTTTTGAAAGCGGGTTTTTGGGATTATCATGAAGACTACAAAACACGATAACCCTTTCGGTGCACCCTATTAAAGGAACTTCCCAAAGACAATGACGATCAGGAAGGAGGAACATGTACGGAACATCTGTAGTTGTATCGTTTTTTTCTGGTATAATAACACCGACTACTATAGAGAGGGAACCAATTTGTATTCCGCCTGAAATGGATGAGTCGTATACGAGTGAATCTTCACCAATCGATACACCAGATGAAATTTTACTAGAAACGATGATAGCAGACGCTGCGATATCGGACATTGTTGTTGCGGGGATTGAACACAGATGTCTTCGGCCAACAAGTCTTGTACCGATCCCGCTCAAGTGATCTAAAACTTCACTCGAGGTCCCGAAGTGCAAGAACAACAAATCATCTGCATGTTTATTTTTATTTTTTCGTAAGATCTAGAGATTGTTGAAGAATCATAATATCCAAAAAGAAACTCCATCAAGTTAGCTGGTATTAACGGAATCAAACAACAGTCACCGTACAAGCGCAATAGCTATACATGGTCCGTTTCCCCAATCTCGTCACGAGTTCTTCACCGAGAGGTCTTGTTCGCAACCATTCGTGCCTTGCGGGTACCCAAGCAGCCACGAGATCTTCGTACAAACTCATCTGAACAAGTGAAAAAAGTAATTGTATCAAGATTATACGGTTAGAGGGAGGTTCAAGGGAAAACCTCAAAAAAACGGAAAACTGAGGAACACTCGGGTAGCCCTTGATCCGAACGATATGCACTTGTGCATACAAGTAAATTAAGTTGTTTTTTGGTTTTTATGCACACGTGCCTGATGCACTTGTGCATGATGCACTTGTGCATGATGCAAATTACTTGTATGCACAAGTGCATACTGTCCAGATGAAGGCTACCAGGGTGTTCCTCAGTTTTCCGTTTGTTTAAGGTTTTCCTGTGAACCTAACCCTATACGGTTAATCCTCTTTAGAATAATAATTAACGACATATACGATACAAAATTTATTTGAAACATCGGGCTTGCCTCTTTTCTAGTGTTCACAAGTTCTGAGATCATCGGTTGACTCAAACAAGAAAGCGTAACGAGATCTTCCCATGCTTTACCTCTAACTGCAATAATACCGGTGTCGAGTAATGTCCTCCCATCGTCACGAATCGCATGGTGCATATTAAGCTCCTCTACACTAGGTTTTTGAAGTAGATTCGCGACAGGATTAACCGAACAAATTTCATCCGAGTTCCCAGTTTTGGATGCCACGATAACACCATGATTGGAAGCGATATCGAGAGTTATCGGTACAGTGATGATGCAGGCTGTATCCTCCGGAAGTACCATCGCAGATGCATCGAAACACGGAAGCACATCACCGGTCATGATGAACAACCCACCTGGAGTGTCACAAATAAGATTTATACAAAGAATTTAATCAAAAGAAAAGCTTCCAAGAAATACTTATCATGCATACTTATCTAACCAAACTAAGGGGCTGTTTGGTTGGTTTCCATATCCTGTATGGATAAAGTTGTCTGTGTGGATTAATCTGTTTGTACGGATTGAGAATGTTTTTTGCAAGGGAGGGTTTTTTATAGATGGAAGGAGCGTGTGTTTTAATTGGGAGGACCTCTTTGGAAAAAAAAAAAACTTGGCTTTCTGCATAAAGCTCCCCCCTAGAATCTTACTGAATAAGCCACTTTCTATATCATTAAGCCACTACCAAACAGTCATATATAGTTGATCCAATAAGCTGTGAGTCTCATTAAGTTGCTAACTAAGCCACTTTCTATATCAATAAGCCACTACCAAATAATTATGTATAGTTGACCGAATAAGTTGTGAGTCTTATTAAGCTCATTAAGCTGCTAACAAACAGACTACGCTTTCATACGCTTAAAAGAAACAAAAGCAGAAAAAGATGCAGAGAGAGTAACCTTCGTTGTTATACGCTTGTCGTGCACAAGAAGATATTGCGAGTATATGGTCAAAAAGCAAGGGTACCGGTCCATCAAGATCATCAGCTGCCAAATACGGTAGTGGCAAGAAAACTTTCCCCATCGGATTTGCCCACGGGACCCTCTTAGAGTCACCACCCGCGTGAAGCAGTAATATATGTTTTTTCCTTAAGAAGTTAATCATTGAGGTAGAAGCTTCATTTTCGGAGCTTTCATGGGGTAGATGAGATTTATCATTGCAGTTGTTTGCAGCCTGCTGATCATAAATGTTATCCCATTAAAACCAGCAACTATGCAGTAGCAAGAATCAAACTTTTGGGAATTTGATTACACAAAAGCACTTGAGAACATGATAAAACTTTAGTCCTACAACTATGCTCAACCACATAAGCAACAAGATTGATTCCAAATCATATAAAATAAGCCAAAATCTCAATATGTATATAGATTGAGTAGCCAATCTTAGACATATACATATATATATATATATGAGGATGAATGATCGTGTGAGAAGTTGAGTTAATGGTGAGAAGTGGATCTGAACCGTTGATCTCTTATAATCTCAAGCCCTCCCATGAATTGCGGCTTAGAAGAGAATTGATCCGGTGCATCTCGGTGCATGTCATCCTGATGTGCGTTCATTTCTCATCCAACGGTTGATAACCACTTCTCACGCTTCTCACCATTAACTCAACTTCTCACCAGAACCCAACCCTGCATATGAGTCAGTTCAAACGAGAACAGTGCCTATTTAACATAATAAGAAAACGGTTGAATCACATGTGATTTTACACTAACATCACGTATAAAATCACATATGATTCACGTGACGCCTTCACACCTCTTTTTTTTTTACCGTTAATGTAAAATCACATGTGATTTTGTACACGTGATTTAGCCGTTTTCGTATTCTCTTAAATAGTTAGCATCCTTGTTTGATCCTCCTGTATATACATATATGAGCAAAAAAGAACATCAAATCTCATTTTTCACTGTTTTCCAACAAATCTTTATAACAATTCCTCTTGCAAAACCATGAATTAACTCTCATTGCTAGCTAAGTTGACTAAAAAAAGTCAAAATAAAGGTTGACACCTCTAATGTTCATACTGAATCAGTAAAAGTACCAATTGCCAAAAGATCAATTATATATATATATATATGTGTGTGTGTGTGTGTGTGTGTGTGTGAATGAGCAAAAAAGAACATCAAATCTCATTGTTCATTGTTTTCCAACAAATCTTTACAACAATTCCTCTTACAAAAACATGAATCAACTCTCATTGCTAGCTAAGTTGACTAAAAAAGTCAAAATCAAGGTGACACTCAAACTGAATCAGTAAAACTACCAATTCCCAAAATATCAAAACCCCAGAACCCCAATTTAAACCAAATGAGATACAATGATCCATAAATCAAAACCAAGAGCAATCACAGGGTAAACATTAGTACCTCACAAGTCTTGTAATGATTAGCTAGGGCAAGAATGGCATTAAGAGTGGCTGCACCGGAACCAATTCGCCGGCCGTCGGGATCGGGGACGGCAAGAGTGACGGTGGAATCTGAAATCCGGCCAAAACGGATGGCTCGTTTGAGTTGCCATTGATAGAGGGCGGCTTGTTCAGGGCTGGCGGCGGTGAGGATGATGGCATCCCAAGTGGGAACACGAGATGGGGAACGAACAGATAATCGTAAACGGTACCATGATTTTCTTAAAAGTTGTTCTAAGTGTAGATGGTTGTGGGTGCTGGATCTTTGGCTCATTTTCCTCGAATTATTTCAAAGCGTCGGTAGTTAGTGGAAGCAAAAAAAGAAGTACAGGAAAGACTTAAACTACATTCCCGGTTTTATATTTTGGATATTGTCCCTAAAACAGGTTTATTACATTGTCGGTACCTGAGGTATACAAAAGCGCATACTTTACCATTGAGTTAGCAACCCAAATATTTACTCGAATAATTTGACTGGATTAATATATAGTTCTAAGTCTCTCCCTCTAACAAGATCCGTTAGCTTAGTCGACTCAAAGACCATTTTCGTCTTTTACCTTCTTTTTTGTCGTTTTCTATTTTGTCTTATTATAATATTATATTCATATATATATATATATGTGTGTGTGTGTAAATAGAGAGTAGTCCCCTTGACCCCCGCCACTCTGTTTACACTGCCTTCAACCACCTCTCTTTACTTCTCTGGTGAACCACCTCCATTTCCCTTCGTCTTCATCCTCATCCATCTAAACCCCACATCGACTTCCCATATCCACCATCGTCGTATCATATTCAACATCACCTTCCTCCCTTTGATCTGTCTCTATTGTGACTGTCTCTGAAGCTCACCTAACACCACAACCCTTTCCTTCGATCTTCCTCCCTCATAAATACCACACAAAAACACCACCCAATATGTCTGTTGAAGGTTGAAGGCTGATTATAAGTGGGTGTTCATCAGAGAAGTTGTGTGATGGTGTTTTCATGGTGGGTGACACTCCCATATCCACCGTCATTTTGGTGTATATATGTATGTGGTGTGAGAGAAAGGAGGGGATGTATTCTGAGGGCTACCGACGATAAAATGGGTCTTGATGGGAAGATGAAAGAATCCACCCCCACCCTTAAACCCATCTCCGGCCTCCCCTCCTTCATCCACCTCCATCTACAGTAGACTCATATTACAAACAACAAAACCGAGGGGGATGAGTTTACGGACGAAAATGGAGGTAGAGGTCGATTACGAAAATGGAGGAGTTAACTTATAGGTTAGGGACTTTGTCTAATCGTCCCTGTGATTGTATATGTGTGTGTATGTGGTGTGTGTATGCGAGGTTTGAGGTCCGGTGATGTGCCGACAATTTTTTAGTTGGGGAAGAAGAGTGATGCTGGAAAATTTAGGGTGATAGTCAAAGGGTGGGGGTGGGTTCAATAAAAGACAAAGGTAATTATTAATAATTAAAAAAAAAAGGTATTTAATATGTTAGAGAAAATTACATTTTTGGTCCTTGAGGTAAAAGACAAATAAAATGTTGAAAAAACAGAAATAACCCCTCACTTAATTGAGTCAACGGAATTTTTTTGAAAATGTTAATGGCTTCGCCCGGGTTCGAACCGGAGACCTTCAGTGTGTTAGACTGACGTGATAACCAACTACACCACGAAACCTTGATGTTGATAACTGTGACGTATTTTTATTTAAACGTCAATCATTAAAATAAAGAAAATAAATGGCTTCGCCCGGGTTCGAACCGGAGACCTTCAGTGTGTTAGACTGACGTGATAACCAACTACACCACGAAACCTTGTTGGAGAAATGTTTGGCGTAGATTTATTAAAATAAAAGAAATAAAAATATGGAAGTGAATTAAAAATGACTTCCAAGTGTTTGAATAAAAAAATGGCTTCATAAAACATTTTGTGAAAAGTTGAATACTTTTTTGAAGTGTAATTTTAAAGTAATATTGTCCTGTTTTGTTGTTTTCTGCAACTAGCTCTTCTTTTATTTATCAATGGCTATTTCCCATGAGTATGGGTGGTCTGATGGTCATATCAAACCTTTGCTTAAATGTTTGAACACTTTTTACTTTTCAAAGATTAATTTTAGGGTACGTTTGATTTGCGGAATTGGAATAGATTTGGAGGGATTTAGATTTCAAATCCATTCCAATCCTGCGTTTGGTTTGCAGGAAAGGATTTCGTTGACCGGATTTCAAATCTGTTGACCTTTTTAAAATCCCTTATATGATGGATTTGGAAATCCTTGGCATTGGACTTGGATTTGAAATCCAAATCCGATGGATTCTAAAGCGTGATCCATACTTCAAATTGTATCGATCCAAATTCGACGTTTATCAATAAAAATAAATTCTTTATAAAACAAACAAATAATTAAAAAAAACTCAATCCAAATCCTACAAACCAAGCAAGATTTGTAAAGGAATATATTTGAAATCCATTCCAAATCCTACAAACCAAACACATGAAGGGATTTTAAATCCCCCAAATCCAAATCCCTCCTTGAAATCCAATCCATTCCATTTCAATCCCGCAAACCAAACGCGCCCTTAGGTTTATATGTAAGGTGCTGGGAGAGAAATTAACACTTTTTTATAATCCAACTTCGGTTAATTGTGATAAATAACCCTACATTATAACATTTTATGCTTCTACCATTAAAAGAGCATGATTATCGATTTGAATCACATTTCAAGACAAAATCTCGAAAAAGGTCGAGTGAACAAAAATTCTAAACCACTCTAAATATGGCTGGAATTCTTCTCTTTTAGAAATCTACATTTTCACAATTCAGGTGGGACTTTTAGAAAAAAAAAAACGACTCTTGTTGAAATCCTTTTTTATCAGAAAGTTGATCCTTTACATCGTTAAGTTTGTAAAGGCTTTTGACGTTGGGTTGGCATTCTATGCAAGCTTGTTATGCCAAAAAAAATCGAACATTTGGAAATGTATTTCAAATCATATGACCTGAATCCAACTCTTGTCCCGTTTGCGAGAACAATAACTGTTTCACCACAAAATCTCAATAATTTATAATGAATATTTTAGGAGGCGTCTGGTTCAAGCAGTGGAATGAAAATGAAAATGACAGGTAATGGGAATGAATTTTCATTCCCCCCGGTTTAACCAGGAATGAAAATTTGGGCTTATGAGAGAATGAACTCATTATATTATATAGAACCAAACAATTTCTTTTATTATCACTACCATTAATTACTAGTTAATACCTCCAACCAATCACTAATAAATTGTAACACCCCAATTCCGGATCAATATGAAACAAAAAGTTTAGTGAGGGGTAGTAGTGTAAGTTATGGATAAGTTCAAGGGGCTAAGTAGTCATTTGTAGATTTAAATGAATATATATGGGTTCATTGATATGCAGTCAAGGGTTGAGGAAGAGATTGCATCATTAGTTTAAAATAACATGTTTCTGAGTATGATACAAAAGCGTATAAATTTATACAAGAAAATGAGAAATTTTGATGTTGGAATGACCAAGAATGTATATTGAGATTAGGGAAGGTTGTGGAACCTGAATGTGTATCTTCACCGACTTATGTGAAGTCGGTCGGTCACCTGCACACGCCTTCACACAATATACCAACATTCACAAGTACCATGTAAAGGTTATGTTATATTATGTGAATATTATATTTCTCATAGTTCTCACAGAAAACTGACATTTCACACATACATATATATATACTGGTCGCAAAGTCGACTTCCAGTAAGTTTAAGCGGTGGACCCAGATGCGAGTTTGATGAATTCGGTAAGATGATGGTATAGGCAAGACCAAAAGCAAGTTGAAGCGGCCTACACGTGACTTTGAACAGGAAATAATAGATCAAGCAGAAATCAAAGATGAAACCGCTAAATGGCCACACTCCTTTCGGCTAGTCCTCCAATTCTAGTTAAAACTACCAGACATCAAGCATATCAACTAATGGACTTTTCTCAAATAAAAATTTAAGTTGGTTTCAAGAATCAAAAGTAGGTACATATATTCCAGTACTATCAACTGATAACTCCCAAAAGTTCCACAATATCATACATAAACTAGCATAACCAACAAAGCATATATAAAACTATTGCAGAAGATGAAATAAGTCACCTGCTGTTCACCCATCAAACTACTAGCTACAGTTTCTCAAGTTCTTGACCTTCGAACAGGAGACCGGCTGCAACAAATAATAATAATGATATGAGCATGATCCCAGCTGCCAAAAATATCTATCCAAATACAACAAACAGGAAGAAAGATATACCTGCGATATCTCCCATATGCAGGGCTCCTGGGCCTGTCATAGGATGGTCCACTGTATCTATCGTAGACAGGGCTACGGGCTCGCCCATAATCAGGACTTGGTCGACCCCTCCTATAAGGACTTGGAGACCTCCTATAAGGACTGTCGCCACGACGACCATAATCTCCTCTAGGGCTCATTGATCGGGATCCTCTCTCGCTGTCATCCCTCAAAGCGTACTCCACTGATACCACCCTGTCCAATATTTTACTGCAAAAAATAATATTGACATAAGCTTTAGTACAAATAGTAATATTTGGGAGCTTAAATCGAAGAAGAAAGGACCAACTCCACAAGCACAAACCTCATGTGTGTACACTCGAGAGCTTTTGTGGCTTCTTCTTGTGTTTCAAACTGCACAAAAGCAAAGTTGCGCCGAATACGAACATGGAGAACATTTCCATAAGGCTCAAAGTGCCTCTCGATATCACGGACCCTTGTGCGGATGGGGTCAAAGTTGATTATAAACAATGTTTTAGTTGGTCGCTGGTTCGCCATAGATTTGGATCCATCACGATGTCGACCACGCTCGCCCTGCCACAAGTCAGTTTCAAGTTGGAATTCTACTAATACTCACAAGTCTTCAATATGTGACATCTACGTTGGAAACTAAATTTTCATTGTTCAATATACAATCAAATAGGTCAAAGATGTTCAATTACGATTCAGGAAAACGAAGAAGTAGATATTCATAGAGAACCAACTTACCCTAGCCCATTCAACCGACAGCCTGCGTCTGTCATATCCAAATGGCGTATTATCAAGAGCATGAATGGCATCTTCAGCGTCACGCTCGTCCTCATAGTAAACAAAAGCAAATCCTGCAAGGACAAACAAAGTAAGGCAAACTAATAGAACAACAAGCCAGGTTCAGTCAAGACTGCACAAGAGGTATGCATCTCAATGAGGTTTTTCATCCCTCACTAACTAGATGAAAATACAAAACCTGCAAATACGAGAACAGCTGATGAACATAAGGATGTAGAAGAAGCCTTGCAAGATCAAGTAAATCATGATGATGGAATTCACTATAACATTAAGTCCAAGTCTCAAGTCTGAGATGATGACAGCTAAGCATGGTTCACCATTTTGACAGCACGTGTTCAGAAATGGAAGATATGGCAGGATAAGTGATGGAAGGCATGGCATGATACAGATCCCACCATGACAATCCTTGTGAAATGGCAGGCAATGATGCAAGTGAATGGGATGATCGAGTGAATGAAATGTAGAAGGATTCCATCTGTGAGTAGAAGGAGAGCAGGCAGGCAGATAGGTATCCATTCCAATAGAATTTATTTGCACAGAAGTTGGAGAGCCAAGATAGAAGCTCTTTTTCCCTTAGTAGATGTTCCTGCGTCAAAACAAACACTTAAATATGGAGGCCTTCTTGCTGCCCCATTATTGATCACCAGGAGAAATATGCTAGATATACACACTACAAAAGTAGATGTACATCAGTTTTGCTGGATGAATGTTTTTACACTCAATTATAGTCTAATCTACAACCGCAACCAGATTATTTGAAACATCCCATGAATTGAGGATAACAATGAGATGTTCAAGAAACATTATTTACATCAAGAAACAGAACTGCTTGCTTTCAAACTTAGGTAAACTTGATGAGATGTTCAAGAAACATTATTTACATCAAGCTAATCCAGAAAGAGATAAAAATAAACAAAACTCATTTTATCTCTATGTACACTGATCACCATTATTGTCACAAGTTCGTTAAGAATCAAACAAACTAGGCTTAAGTTATGTGTGCAACCAACAATGCGTAAACACAAGCGCCTAATGGCAAGAAAAACAGACATCTAAATCAGATTGATGCATAAGGTAATTTCACAAGTTTCTAAGAAACCAATTAATCATCCTAGATTACATTCTCTTCCTTCAAAGATTGGTAAGGTATTCCCTTGTTAATTTGCAACTAATCAAGCTTCAAAATTGTCCATTACTTGTATTCTTTTAGATGATATACATCTGTTAGATGAACTAGATAATATATAATGATCTTTTCTACGAATATCAATCAAAAGGGACGTATCGCAAGTATAAACGACCTAGCAAGGCAATCAAAGTTCAGAAACATACCAGATTTCATATCAACACGCTCAACTCTTCCGTATCTGCCGAACAGCCTCTCCAGATCGGATTGACGAGTCTCGTACTCGAAATTCCCACAGAAAACCGGCTTCATCTTCACACAATCTGTTCCGAAAACGAATAATGAACCTAAACAGAGAAATCAACGATATACAAGTGATCAATCACCACAATAAGAATCGTTAGACGAACAATTTTAGGGTTTGAGAAATATCAAGTAATTTACCTTGGAATATTTGATTGACGAGGGGAAAGAAAAACCTAGAAGCAAAAACCGTAAAAAAAATATGCGTAAACTCAGGGGATTTGGCGGTTTTATATACGCAAAGGGATGACGATCAAACAACGTGGCAGAATCTGGTCCGTTGATTATTATAGCGGGCTTAAATGGTGATTCATGAAACGGGCTCAAATGAGATAGTGGGCCAAGCAGGTTTCTTGATGGGCCACCGTTGATACATATTTTCTCTCTTTGGTTAGAGATATTTTTAAATAGTAATCAACGAATAAAATAGATTGTTTGTTTTTTTATAATATAACAAGTCTACTCATTTTAGTTATGAGCCTGAACCAAACAGCCATTTAGTTGATGTCTAATGTTATGGTTTTTGAGACTTGTTTTTCATCGTCAATTTATCACTACTTTCATATTGTCATAGTTTCGAAATATTAAGAATAGTGTATACTTTTCCATTGGTACTAATGTGTTAGGTCGATCGAATTGTGACTTTATTTTTCTTGGTAATATACCTAAAATGTACATGATTCAAGAAATCTACCATGAATGCTTTATGAGAAAACAATAGTCTCTCAATTTATATGTTTGATCACTTGTGCTTTCAACTTGTATCATACAAACCTGAACGATCAATTATATTATACGTTGTACTTAGTGTGTTTATAATTTTGATGTTCTAATCAAGATTCTTGATTTTTCAGTTTGTAGGTGTTATCCGTTATTTTTGTTCACATTTAAGCTCAATAAAGTATTCTTTTGATTATATGGAACAATATGGAAAGTGGATATAAACAAAAGGCTCAAACCAAAGCATGTAAACAACCACATAAGAGGCAAAGTTTACACACATCCTACCTTTTTCCGGACTCTATGATGTGTGGGATTCATTTGTCTCGTACGGTGTGGTTTGTTTGCTCAACCGACGTTCAAAAATGGAGTATTTTCAGTACTACTATGTTTATCTCAGTTGAAGACCCTATTCAAAAGGGCACTAATGATGGTGTGATTTGTACTATTATTTGTAAGTTTAGTGAGTTAGAAATAATCATAGTATGAAATCTACTTTCAACTTCCCTCGCTCGACAATATATGACATAAGGATAATAAAAGGATTTGGTAGGTTTTTTATGGGGCAATATGAAGCTTTAATATCACCCATGTCACCATGTGTGTGTTATGATGATTATAGCTTCTCAAATGATTGCACGGTATCTGTAACACCCTCAAATTTGGAAAGAGCGACTAATTAAAAAACTTTCAAAAATACCTGATAGGGTAATAAATTCTCTTACTAAAAGTCCATAATTAGAATACAATTCTAGGTTGAACCATCAACAAATAATTAAAGTCTTACATAAAGACTAACTAAAGTCGGGTGTTACTATAAACCAATAACAATCGCTATCTCCAAATATAAATGCGGAAGACTTCATCAAGCTAATCACCTCTTCGAACACATAACTAACACTCATCGCTTCACAGTGTCACTAGGACTATTCCCAACCGGAACCTGTTGCACATGCCGACAAATAAAAAGGTTAGGCTAACGCCTAGTGAGTTCAAGAGTTTTATATCATGATTATACATGAAAACATAAAACGGTAACATTGAACTTATAATCACGATCCTTTAAAATGATTTACTTTGAAATAAGAGAACAACTCATTCTCCAATAATATGCATTTTATAGATGGACGTCTCAACGCCAAAACATTCTTTTATGAAATAATGCAACCCAGCGCTTACTCAAAACGAGAATAATGATAATGCTCAAATAATGACATTTGGATAACTTTATAAAACAAACGACCGAAAATATGAGTAAACTCAAGTCTCCAAAAATTAAAGCATAAAGGAGATAACCCAAACTCGAAGCGTCACCAAATATAAGGATAAAATTAAATACCCAAAACAACACCTTTCGATGACGGGGGAAACCCGAATTCCAAGGCTAGTGGCGGAACACCAAGTAGGCCACATTCCAAGTTATTGAGCTCACCATACTAAGATCAAGACCGTGAACACGCCGACTCAAATAAAGATGTGGGGGATGGCACCCAATGATTCCTAGTCATGCTCATTCACTATAATTACATTTAACCCAGGGTTAGTAACCGATCCCACATAACCGTACCAAAGGCCAAAAAGGGGTAAAAATGCATCCGTAGCTACAAAAGGGAAAAACATCCCAACATATAAATAATAGCCCATTTTGTTCAAATAACATTGAACTACTCATATGCCCATGGATCCACTGCATTACAGTATAAAACAGTACATGACTCCCATTGAATGACCAACGCACTCAAAACATGTAATTCTCAAATGATGCGCATTAACCGCCATCATACTCAAAACTACACAATGGGCTATTAAACCGGACAAATGTCCACAAGACTCATTTATTTTCAAATATGCATTTCCAAGTTTAACTGCTGATAAAAATGAAAATCATAAAATGAGACTATATACATTATTCCAAGCACCTCACATAAATGTGCAAGCAATACTCTATAAAACATCATGTTTCATGAATGATGCATAAAACCCGACAAACATTTAAAAAGGGTATTTCTTTGACCAATGATCTATTTATGCAATAAAATATCAAAACACATTCATTTGTGACACCTTTATCAAAATGCCCAAAAATCCCAAATGTGGGTGTTTTACAAAGTTTATAAAGTAAAATACTTCAAATAATCAAAGATTGCCAACTAACCCAACATTTGATAATTCCATGTAAAACACATAAACACTTTAAAATGGACATTTTAGCATGTACAACATTTTCACAAATCAACTTGAACTCACCTTGCTAGATTTAGGCTAAATCTAGGTTTTACCCCCAAAACTTGAATCACCATTGATGAAGGCTTGAACCACCAAGAAACCTCCATAGATCTTAGATACAACACATCTACAAGATCACCTTCACCACACAAGTCAACAAAATCAAACCCAAGATGAAGGATGAAAGGAAAAAGGGTGGAACCATCTAACCCTATCTTAACATTGAGATAGATGAGGAACTTACCACCACCAAATACCCTCGGATCTTCCAATAGACTTCCAATATCTTGCTAAATCCTTGAAGAGATCTCAAAAACAAAACCATGGCAACTTGAATCACCAAAAACGGAGTTGGAATGAAGAAGATATGAAGATATGAAGTTCTAGGGCTGAAAAATCGGGTTTTAAGCTCGAACAGGGCTCCGCGCGGGTTACCGGGTGGCCTAGATCGTGCCACAAGTCGCCCGAATGGGTTTTATGCTTGAACAGGGCTCCGGGCGGGTTATGGGGCGACCTAAGTCGCGCCACAACTCGCCCCGTGCACTGTTTGTCCAGTTTCTTCGTTATTCACTGTTTTTGCCGTAACTTCTTCGTTATAGCTCCGATTTTGCTCCGGAAAGAACCGTTGGACTCGTAATTGAATCCTTTATTCATAAAGACTATAAAATCTAGGATTAAAGTCCAAAATCATATATCTTTTTTTCCCTTTAAAGCTATTGATTTATGTATTAACTTGAAGTGATGCTTTTCGAAATTCGGGGCGTTACAGTACCTCTCTCTTCCTCTGTTTTCTCGAGTTCCAGTCAATAGCCATGCTCGAGTTGGTTCAAATGGTTTAAGATTTTATGGTGACGTGAATAAAGACTTGGAACAAATTAGCAACCTTTTCATTATAGTTATCGTATTCATATGGTGAAATTCAATACAGTTTTATGTTTAATGCAGTGTATTTCAATTTTACGAAGACAACTTATCAATCTTTCAAGCATTAATGACATTTATATCTCAATTATGAATCTATTTCAATTCGTCTTTTTAACCACTCGGGTTGCAACACAGGGGATGTAGTGGAAATCTCATCTTCCTCAAGTTCGAATCTAGGCACTGTCAAAGCCCTTGTGACTATGGAGTTTTGCGATTCTAAGTCATTCGTGGTAGCCGGGGGATTAGTCGGTGTGTGTAAGTTGACACGGAAACCCACGGTTACCCCCAAAAAGGGAAAAAAAAGTAGACAGTTTAATAGTTACACCATAACAACTTAGGTTATCTCATCCCTATGATCACTTGACCGCATCTGATATCACATACTAAAATGAAAATCGATGGCGGTTGTTCGAGGAGTGCATATGGGAATAAGCTCCCTAGTGAAGTTAGTATCGTAAGAAAAATACATGATATATTTTTTTTAAATACACATTAAATTATTTAAATGTATTATAGTGAATATACATGTATAAAGTTATTTAAATGGTATTATCAACTTCTTTTTTAATAAATACATTTCAAAATGGATGTATTAAAATATTTAATCAATAAATAATTAGGGGTGGAATCGGTACGGTACCGACTTTTTTTTGCAAATACCGTATACCAACCAATTATAATTGGTTTGCAAAATCTTATACCATGTACTAACCAATTGTAATTGGTACCGACTTTTTTCGGTTGGTACATGTTGGTACCGGTTTTGTACCAACTTCATGTTACATATACGGAATAAGAAAAAAAACTAATTCAAAATGTGCAAATGATCAAACAAAAAAGTTGAATATAACATTGTTTAATATTCAATACATGATCAATTGGGTTTTTAATTATGTTTCACTTTTTTGGGCCTTTAGGCAATAAGGTGAAAACTAAAAAAAATTAAGGATTTTTAAATTTTAAACTCAAAATTAATAATAACATTGATTAATAAAAATAATAATTAATTAAAAGTCGGTACCACGGTACTACCGTGGTACACAACATTCAATACCGTGTACCAACCAAGTTCAAACACTTGGTACGGTACAACCAACCAATTTAAATTGGTACCGATTTAATTGGTACCGATTTAATTGGTACGACTGGTACACATGTTGGCTGGTTTGGTTTGGTACAAAATTGCCACCCCAATAAATAATCAAGTTTATAGAGTAATTATTGATCTCAACCTCATTCTTGGAAAAACTGTATTGGAAAGTTGAGAGTGAGAACTACACTTTGGAAGAAGAAAAAAAGGTGGTTTAAAGTTTACACATTCAAATTTATTACTCTATAAAATATTGAAGCATGACTATTTTCTTAACATTTTCTTTCTATATGTATTTGACTTGGAATTTAGTCATTACATAAAGAAGAAAGAACATTCATAGGAAATTTCCTATTTGGTAAATTATGGATTTGGTCCATATGGTTTTTAAATTGTCTTGAATTTGGACCTTGTAATTTTTTTAATGTAAAATAATTCTAGAGTTTGCATTTTTTGTAATGTTTTGGTCCTTGTCATTAACGGTAGTTAAAATGCTCAGTCATGAGCATTTTGGTCTTTTGTCATTTCTTTCTTATTTTCCTATTTAGACAAATAAAAAATATATTATTGTATACTATATAAAAATTCCACACACACACACATATATATATATATATAGTTATTCCACTCTAGCCCTACCTCTCGGTGAAACAAAACCTGGGTCACCCCTCACTTTGAAACCTATCAGCATTATCCTCTACGGTTGTGTTCATCGGAGTAGCCAACCACCACCCACCCCCTTGGAAAAAAGAACCATCATCTACTAACGGTTCGTTTTCTGTTAAGACCTGTATGAATATAGCTGTCTGTATGGATATAGTTGTCTGTGTGTTAACAGATAAGTTGTTGTTCAGTTGTTGTGCTGAATAAACCGTCTGAATGTCAGAAATTACCATTTTACCCTTTTGTTTTATATTAAAACATTTGTTGACGAAATTTTACAAAACAACAAAATTTACAGCAAAATGTAGATTACACAATAACAAACGAATAGTAAAACAATCATTTTACAACAAATTTATATAGATGAATCTTATTAACAACAAATAAAAAACCCTCAAAGAAAATACCAATTAGACAAAAGGCAAAGTTGTTGGATAAAAAAATACCAAAGAAAAAAGTGAAGAACACCTGTTTCCTCCAACAAAAAACACAGGTCCTTGGAGACTGCCAGTTGGTGAGTTGGACCGTCTCCTTCAACAAAACCAACCCTATCTTTGGCAAATCTCACTGGAAGTTTCTGAAGGAGGAGCTGCAGGAAGGAGAAGAACAAAAAAAAACAGAGTGGGTCGAAGGAAGAAGTTTAACAAAAAAAACCCTTCTCGATCTCCTTCATCGCCTCTGTCTTCATCGGCGGTGGTTGCTCCGGCAGCGGCGGCGACGGTTGCTCCGGCGGCGGCGTCGGTGGTGGTGGCTCCGGCATATGTGGGTATTGAGCTTTTTCTAGAGAGGTTTTTCCATGTGAGGGTAGAGGGTTGAAGGAACGATGGTTTTCCAAGAGAGGGTTGTGGAAATGAGGGTATGATGTGTCTTTTGGATGTCTAAATCTGGAGGACAAATGAATTCTAGCTAACCGATTCAGCCAATACCGAACACTTGGATATGGCTGTGCAAATCAACTATATCCCCTATACAACTCATTAAGCCATAAACGAACAGCCCCTAAGTCAAATCACCATCGCCACTCTAAACCCATTTGCACTACCATAAATATATGCACTTCCCAAAAATGCAGCGGGATTGATTTTGATTTTAAGGTTTGGATCTGGATTTGATTTTGGGGTTGATTTTGATTTTGATTTTGAGGTTTGGGTTGGGTTTGATTTTAATTTTGAGGTTTGAATTTTGGCTATTTTTGATGTTTAGGGTTTTTCTTTTTCGGGAAAAAGGGGACGGAACTCTTAGGAAAAAGTTTTTGATGTTTAGTTTTTATGTTGTGTGGTGGCCGACCGGAAAAGATGACCGGAGAATAGCTTTGGCCAGAATAGCTGATGGGTATTGGTCGATTTTGGCATGCTCATGATTTGATTTTGTTATCCAAGGATGTATTTTTTATTTTTTAGGTAGTTCAAAATAATATATATATATACTCAAAATGAGAAATAAAAAATGGCAAGTAACCAAAACACCTCTAACTTAACTGATAGTAGTTATCAATTGCTATGAGAATATAGGCTATTTTGAAATAAAAGCTCTAGAAATCAATAATATTAACTTTTTCTTATTTTTAACTTCACTTTATTCAATAATATTAATCTAAGTTTCTACTATTATTAAGAATAACACAAAATAAAACAAAAATGTCCCTGAGTTAACGGAAGCTTTTCTAACACGTTTAAGAAAGGGACCAAAATGAAACAAAATCAGAAAAACACATGCAACAAATATAAACTTTACTCAAAATTATAATAAAAAATCATAAATTTAAAAAAGATATGGATGATGT
This sequence comes from Arctium minus, assembly GCA_954870635.1. Lineage (NCBI taxonomy): Eukaryota > Viridiplantae > Streptophyta > Magnoliopsida > Asterales > Asteraceae > Arctium > Arctium minus. The sequence continues at coordinate 1,143,909 of OX941094.1, read as the reverse complement.
GTTTGAATAATAAACGAGGGGACGAATTTGGCAGTTGTTCACCTTTACCCCACAACTACTACAAGTGTTTGTGTGTTGTTGAAATGGGGGATAAAACCAGTCCTAAAAATAAAAACTAATTATTTAGTAAAATCAAAGGAAATAGCAGTTACAAATCACACTTCTTTTTTGGGTATTCAATTCTCCATGGAAAATTCTATCAAGAATCTTGTGTAAAAATTGCTATTTTAGACATTGCTTTCTCTCAAAGCCATCATCATCATCTTCTTATTCACTCTCTGGTTTACAGAGGTAATTTCTGGTTTCATTTACCTTTTTATATTAAAATTTGATCTGGGTTTGTTCTTGTTGTTCATTTTCTTCATCCAATTCTGTGAATGGTCAAGGGTTTATGTGTTTGACTTTTACTAAATGGAGTCTTTTCTTTTTGCAAGATCAAGGGGTTGTGAATTTTGGTTCCAATTTTTGTGTTTTGGATTCTGTTTATGCAGCAGGTTTAGTTGGTTTCAGTTTGTGAGTTATAGTGATGCATGCATTGGTGTATTGGATCCAAAATCTGAAGCTTTTTTCTTGACCTAACTATGAATTACTACTGGAATGAATTCTACTCATTTAATTTGTGGTTTAAATTCTTATGAACTTAGAATAAAATAGATACAATTTGGTAAATTATTTGTTTAATTCAAGAATTTTTGGTATTTATTACACTCCAAGTGATAATTTTGGCATATAGCTCTGCAAATCTAAGGTCAAATTCATGTCTGCCATTTTTAATGTTCTTATTTTAAAACCTGATATTTATCTTAAACACTCAAAAAAAAAAAAAAAAAAAAAGGAAAATTGAGGAACGCCCAGTTAGCCTAACCTTTCATCTGGTCAGTATGCATACAAGTGTATAATGCACACTTGCATAAAAACCAAAAAATAACTTAATTTACTTGTATACACAAGTACATACCCTGGGTGTTCTTCAGTTTTCCATTTTCCTGAACCTTCACCCCTCTCTCTATATAGGGTCAGGTTCAGAGAAAAACCGCAAAAGATAAAAAACTTGTTACTGATAACCATTCATCTTGACGGTATCCACACGTGCATACAAGTAATTTGTAAGCACTTAGTATGCACATATGCATAGCATGCACACGTGCATAAAAACCAAGAAACAACTTCAATTACTTGTATACACATGTACATATCGTCCAGATGAATGGTTACCAGGGTGTTTCTCAATTTTTATTTTTTGGCTGGGTGAGAGATTATGGAGTTGGGATTTTACTTATTTTTGTTGTGGTCTAACTTCAGATTGAAGGTTCAAGTGTCAAGTTGAAGAAAACAATGGATGAGAAGGTGTTCCCTGCTTGGTCATGGTCTGTTGATCGATGCTTGAAAGCGTATAACGTAAAGCTCGAAAAGGGTTTGTCTTCGTACGACGTAGAGAAGCAACGAGAAGTTTATGGTTGGAACGAGCTTAAGAAAGAGAACGGAAAGCCCGTATGGCAACTTTTCATTCAACAATTCGACGATATGCTTGTAAAGATCCTTATCGTTGCAGCCTTCATTTCATTCGTTCTAGCACACTTTGAAGCAAACGAAACTAAAGAATCTGGATTCGAAGCCTATGTTGAACCTTTCGTGATCGTTCTGATCCTAATCCTAAACGCTCTCGTGGGCGTTTGGCAAGAAAGTAACGCCGAAAAGGCCCTCAAAGCTCTAAAGGAGATGCAATGTGAATCTTGTAAGACGATGAGAGACGGGTATTTAGTTCCTGATTTGCCTGCTCGAGAACTTGTTCCTGGAGACGTTGTGGAGTTGCGAGTAGGTGATAAAGTCCCGGCAGATATGAGAGTTGCGGTTTTGAAAACGTCGACTTTAAGAGTGGAGCAAAGTTCTTTAACGGGCGAATCGGTTCCGGTTCTTAAAGGAACTCGGCCGGTGTTAGTAGACGATTGCGATTTGCAGGCTAAAGAAAATATGGTTTTTGCAGGGACGACGATTGTGAACGGGAATTGTGTGTGTATCGTTGTGAACACCGGAATGAGCTCAGAGATCGGGCAAATTCAGAAACAAATACACGAAGCTTCGATGGAAGAATCCGAGACGCCGTTAAAGAAGAAGCTCGATGAATTTGGAAATAATCTAACGACTGTAATCGGGTTCGTTTGTCTTGCTGTTTGGGTGATCAACTATAAGTATTTCTTGAAATGGGAAATAGTGAACGGATGGCCTACGAACATCCAGTTTTCCTTCGAGAAATGCACGTATTACTTCAAGATAGCGGTTGCCCTTGCGGTGGCCGCCATTCCTGAAGGCCTTCCGGCGGTGATCACGACCTCGTTAGCTCTTGGCACGAGAAAAATGGCGCAAAAGAACGCGATCATGAGGAAGCTTGCGAGTGTGGAGACTTTAGGATGCACGACTGTGATCTGTTCAGATAAGACGGGAACGTTGACTACGAACCAGATGTCGGTGATGTCGATTTTTACGTTCGGAGGGAAAACGACGGCTCCTAGGATGTTTCGTGTGGAAGGGACGACGTACGATCCTAAAGATGGGTGCATTGTTGATTGGACTTGTTTCAATATGGACGCTAATTTGCAGGCCGTGGCTGAAATATGTGCGGTTTGTAACGATGCCGGGATTTACAGCGATGGTCGGGTTTTTAGAGTTACGGGTTTGCCTACCGAAGCTGCTTTGAAGGTGTTGGTTGAAAAGATGGGGGTTCCGGATGCGAAAGCAAAAAACAAGATTCGTGAATCGCGGATTTTGGGAAGCTATTTGATTGATAACAACAACATAAAATTCGGCAAGAGTTGGAAATTTTGTTATATGTTTTGTTGCCGGGGACAGGTTCAAACGAGAAACGTAAATATTTTGAGAACACGAGAACTGACTGTTTCCTGAGTTATTCATGATCAGTAACTCTAAAATATTCATGAATATCACTATATTCGTGAATGCATGATTCATGAATAATTGGTTCCCAGGTTCCCAAAATATTTACGGTTTTCATTTGAACCAGCGCGCTTTCGCAAATGTTATTGAATATTTTCACGTGTTTTTACGGAGCGTAGGGTGCTGCGAATGGTGGACGAAGAGATCAAAGAGGCTTGGCACATTGGAGTTAGATCGCGTTCGTAAGTCCATGAGCGTTGTTGTACGTGAGCCATCCGGTCAGAATCGGTTACTTGTCAAGGTAACACCGACACCCTCGATCTTTAGGGCCATTACTTTTAATACGTTTCAAAGTTTTCTTTCTCACTTTTTTTTTACAGTTATTCCCCTTATATTAGAATTGAGTAATTTATCTAACGTGTTTTTAGGTCATTTTACACTGTCATCTGACCTATCAACTAGCTAAATTTGTAAAAATCTAGAATCATTTTCTTAGCACTTGAAAAAAACTGGTTGCGCAGGGTGCGGTCGAGAGTCTACTAGAGCGTAGTTCACATGTTCAGCTTGCGGACGGGTCTATTGTTCCGATGGACGAGGCTTGTAGGCAACTATTGCTTTCGAGACATGCGGAAATGAGTTCAAAAGGGTTACGGTGTTTGGGTTTGGCTTACAAAGACGATCTTGGCGAGCTTTCGGATTATGATGGCGAACATCATCCTAGCCACAAGAAGTTGGTCGATCCAACTTGCTACGTTTCCATCGAAACCGACCTCGTCTTTGTCGGGGTGGTTGGTCTAAGGGTAAGTCGTAATCTTTATCATCTCAGGCCATGTTTGGCAACCATAAGCTATCTTCTTTTTTGAGCTTAATGAAAAAGCCCTGTTTGATAAGTCTTTATGATTCTATTCTCGTATTTATTGTACTGTGGAATAAATTTACAGGATCCTCCTCGCGAGGAAGTGCACTCTGCGATTGAAGATTGTCGTGGAGCCGGAATAAAAGTGTTGGTGATAACGGGAGATTATAAGTCGACCGCGGAGGCCATTTGTCGGGAAATTGGATTATTTCGTGAAGGTGAGGATCTCCGGGGTAAAAGTTTCACCGGAAAAGAATTCACGGGACTCTCTCCTTTGAAACAACGGGATATTTTGTCGAAACCCGGGGGGAAGGTGTTCTCTCGTGCAGAACCGAGGCACAAGCAAGAGATCGTGCGGATGCTTAAGGAGATGGGTGAAGTCGTAGCCATGACAGGAGATGGTGTCAACGATGCTCCCGCTTTGAAACTTGCCGATATCGGAATCGCTATGGGGATTACCGGAACCGAGGTTGCTAAAGAGGCGTCAGATATGGTTCTAGCCGACGATAACTTTAGTACCATCGTTTCTGCTGTTGGCGAGGGTCGATCGATTTATAACAACATGAAAGCGTTTATCAGGTACATGATATCATCGAATGTTGGGGAGGTTATATCGATTTTCTTAACGGCTGCAATCGGGATACCGGAATGTCTGATCCCCGTGCAGCTTCTATGGGTTAATTTGGTTACCGATGGTCCGCCTGCTACCGCTCTTGGTTTTAACCCGGCTGATGTCGATATAATGAAGAAACCACCTCGTAAAAGCACCGACGCCCTCATAGATTCGTGGGTTTTGTTTCGCTACTTGGTTAGTCTCCCTTTTTCTACAATCAAATGTAACCGTGGGTCGGTAACTTACACTATTCGGTTTCGTTAATGGCAGGTTATTGGTTGTTATGTGGGCATTGCGACTGTTGGTGTGTTCGTCGTATGGTACACACAACCATCGTTCATGGGTATCGATTTGCTAGGAGACGGGCATACGATTGTTTCCGTATCTCAGCTCAGAAACTGGGGAGACTGCTCTTCGTGGCCGGATTTCTCAGCGACACCGTTTGCAGTTGGCGGCAACCGGGTGATCACTTTCTCGAACCCGTGTGACTATTTCACCACCGGAAAAGTCAAAGCGATGACGTTATCGCTATCTGTATTGGTGGCGATTGAGATGTTTAATTCCCTAAATGCCCTTTCGGAAGACAACAGTTTGTTCACAATGCCACCATGGAAGAACCCTTTCCTTCTTGTTGCCATGGCTGTTTCCTTTGGCCTTCACTGTCTCATTCTTTATGTTCCTTTCCTAGCACAGGTGTTCGGTGTCGTTCCGTTAGGTTTAAACGAATGGGTTTTCGTCATCTTGGTTTCAGCGCCTGTCATCCTTATCGATGAATTGCTCAAAATCGTCACAAGAAGTAGAAAAAGGACGGCAAAAATAAAGATAGCATAAAGTTAGAAAGCGAAAAGCACACATATAGATATGTATTTTAGGAGCCCTTTTCGCTACTTTCTGATCACCGTGTGTAATTAAATCTTGAAAAACAATCGTGTGTAACGACAAGAAGAAATAATGTAAATATGTCGATGATCATACCTTAAATCTTTTCATGTTTTCTTCATTCTGCTTCGAACCATCGACAAGATCTCGATACTAGAAAACACTAACACTCACAATGACATCTGAAACAGGTTTAAGAATATCACTACTTAACAGAAGAATACTACTTCCGTACACAAAAAAAATGCCTAGAAACCTGTCAGAAGATCATGGATTTAAAAACACTTGTCAGCCAAAACATTCGAAAATGATTGCATCTTCATGATGCTGCTTCATCTTTAAAGAAACTTCGTTTAGTATCCAATAGATTTCATCGGATCTCGGATGTGATCTATCATCTACGATGAACTTATATACTTGACTTCCTTCTTCGATGAAGCTATACCCGGCTGCTTTTGTGATTTGAGAACCCTTCATCATCTTCCTTAGCTTTGCGACTCCATCCCACCGGCCAGTATTAGCGTATATATTGGACAAAATTACATAATTGCCCGGGTTCCACGGCTCTAGCATGTAGAGATGTTCAGCTGCAATCTCGGCTAATTCAACATTGTTATACAAACTGCATGCCCCTAGCAGGGTTCCCCAGACAACCGAGTCGGGTTTCATTGGCATAGTTTGTATAAGATTGTAGGCTTCTCGTAGTTCTCCAGCACGACCAAGGAGATCAACCATGCATCCGTAGTGTTCGAGTTTGGGATTTATGGAGAAGTCGTTCTTCATTGATTTGAAGAGCTCTCGGCCTTTCTTCACCATCCCTCCATGGGTGCACGCGAGGATTGCTCCCACGAATGTCACGTCGTCGGGTGTCGTGCCTTTTCCCTGTGTTAGCAAACAAAAGATGCATTTTAACAACAGAGTCAAAGATTCTGAGTCTGTGTTTTCTCTTAGCAATGTGATATAATATAAGTTGTTCTTTCAAGGTTATCAAAGCATCAAAGACTATCAAACTAAATAAGACATATTCTAAGCACTTGCACTACAACAATATCGGCTTTATAGGACGCAAAATATGTCTAAATACCCTAATAGACGGCTTCGCAGGACTTCAGTTTATAGGATCAATCAATTGTGTTTGTGTGTCATATGTAAAGTGTTACAATAAGTTGATAGGATACTTTTGAGAGTCCCAACAAGTGTTTTAGAACATTTTTGAAATAAAACGCCATGTTAGTCTTTTTGTACGATGTTATTTGAAAAAGTGTTATAAAGCCGATTTTGTTGTAGTGTTGATAGTGTTACGGAGACGAGACTCTTACCAGCATTTGGTGGAAAAGCTGAAGAACTTCATTAGATTTTCCATGGATAGCCAAACCCATGAGCATAGTATTCCAAGAGCACAAGTTCCTCCTTGCACCAATTTCTTCAAATATGTCCACAGCCTTATCGATCCGACCACATCTGGCATACATTTCGAGTAACGCATTGCACACGAACAAATTCTTGAAGTACCCTCGAGCCCTTGCGTAGCCTTCGATCCTTTGTCCCACCTCCAACGCTCCAAGATTCGCGCAGGCTGGAAGTGCGCTAGCTATCGTCACTTCATTTGGCTGTATCCCTTTCACTTTCTCCATTTCAAGAAACAACTTTAGAGAACTCCCGTATTTCGTGTTCTGCGAGTACCCGGATATCATAGCAGTCCAAGAAATCACATTCTTCACAGGCATTTCATCAAACAGTTTCGATGCACCCTCCATATCCCCGTTTCTTGCACACCCTGCAATCAAAGAATTCCAAGTGGGCACGTCTCTAATTTGCATTTTGTCGAACACTTGGCGTGCAGAAGGTAAGAAGCCCAGTTTGGCGTACATGTCGACTAAAGCTGTGGACGCATAGAGATCAAACTCGTAACCCAATTTAATAAGATGGGCGTGAAGCATGAGACCTTGGGGTAGGGAGTTAAGAAAGGCGGAAGCAGCAAAGAGGGAGGTGAAAGAGTGCTGATTAGGGGTGCAATGATTGAAGCACATTTGGGTGTAAAGCAGAAAACATGTTTGATAAGGGCCATGTGAAGAGAAAGCTTGAATGAGTTTGTTGTAGAGGAAGACAGTTGGTTGAGGAATAAGGTCGAACACTTTGTGAGCGTAAGAGATGTTGGGGATTTCAAGAAGTTTGGTTATTAGGAACTTGGTGAAATCTATGCCATTACGGAGAGTGTGGGCATGGATTTGTTTCAATTGGTTCATAATAGATCAATTTGAAGTTTCATGCCATCTGATTTTGTGTAGAACAAAGATATATAATTGGTTTTGAATTGAAATGCAAGCTTTTTAATGGTTTTTATGCTCTCAACTTTCCTATGGTTGTGTGTATACGTGAATTTTGTGTTTGCAAAGAAAATAGTTTGAAAGGATGTTATATTTAAAATGTAATTTCTTGATTTTATAGTAAAACTGACGTGATCTGTTGGTCAGTTGTAATCAGAAGATCACATAATCCATTTCATTAAAAAACCGTTTTTTTTCTTGTCAAACATGGTCAAAATATTGCAAAATCAGGGTTTCAATTATAATCGGTAATTTTGGTAACATGATCAGGAACCGAAAACTTGCCCGACTCGGAAATAGCGTGAGATGCCATTTTCAATCGAAATTATCTCAAAAAGAAAATTTATCAAAATCAAATTGAAATTGTACGGTGTAAACCCGATATCGGGTAACATTATCATAAGAAAACATCCAAACATATCACTAATAATTCCATATATATACATTACATCTAATAATTCCATATCAATGAAAAGGGAATACATCTCCATCCATCACATGATGAGACGTAAGGGTCGTTTACCGACACAAACTGGGAAAGCACCGAGTCATCATCCTCACTTAACAGTAAGATTCTCGTTCAGCAAAATGGTCCAATAAGATTGTTGATAAACATCATCATCATCTCTAACCGCGTAAGTGTCTCTTACCCGGTAATTAATTATCATATAGGGGTGATAGTGATACTGATAACTATGCAGCTGCCTTGACCAAAACTGAATCAAGAATGGCATCTCCCTTGTTACTTAGATTACTACCAAACCTGGTTACAAGAACTTGCCAAACGTCTGCATCGATCACTTGTCCGCATGAACCCGCAGCCATATCGAGTACCTTCATTACTTCCGCTTCATCCCCCGAGTGACCGAGTCCAACAAGTAAGATCGAGTACGTACTTTTATTCGGCAAACACCGCTTATCCAACATCTCCTCCAAAATCTTGATCCCTTCCCTTGCATTACCACCTTTGCAAAACCCTTTAATCAACATGTTATACGTAAACGCATTCGGAACACAACCCTTCTCCACCATATCATCCCATAACCTACCAGCTTCACACAACTCTCCCATCTCACACATACCGGAAATCAACGTATTATACGTTAAAACGCTAGGAATCGAACTCTTTTCGAACTCGTCGAACAGCTTTCTAGCTTCCCAAATCTTCCCTTTTTTACACAACCAGTGTATAAGTGTACTTGATATAGCATTATCAGGAGTACAATTCTTCCTCAAAAGCTTCTTCCATAAATCGCAGGCGTCTTCCACCTTCCCGTTTTTGCACAAAACATCAATCAACCTACAACAAAGAGCAGAAGCCGGCACGTATTTCTTCTCCAACATATCATCTAGCAAATTCAAAGCTTCACCGGTCTTCTTTTCTTTACAAAAAGCTTCAATCATAACCCCGTAAGTGACATCGTTTGGCTCGATTTTGTTATCCTCCATCTCGTCCATCACTTTGACAGCATCGACCAATCTTCCTTGCTTACAAAACCCATCCATCAAGATTGTGTAAGTGGTGGTGTCGGGAATCCACCCTCGATCAAGAATTTGATCAAACATCTTCTTTGCTTCCACCATATCCCCTTTGTAAACGTAAGCTCCCAATACAGTAGTATAAGTCACGACGTTTGGTACCATGCCCATTGCTGGCATCTCGTCTAACACCTTGAGTGCACCTTCTATGTCACCGTTCTTACAAAACGCTTTCAAAAGAATGTTACAAGTGAACACATTTGGTATGATATTGAACTTTTTTCGACTGTTTTTGAACAAAGCATGTACCAACCGGTATTTTCTATTCTGAACCAAAACGTTTAGAAGGGTGTTCAAAGACCGTACTGACATCGTGACACCGAAGTCCTTGATCCGTAAGAAGGTGCGTAAGGAGTCTTTAGGACGGCTGGCAATTCCGTAACTACGTAGGACATCGATAAAGAGATTTTCACCACACTTGATGCCTGATTTCTGTAACTGGGAAAGAAGGGTCTCGACTGGTTCAAAGGCACGAGCACGAGAGAGTTTGTGGATGATGGAGTGATAGGTCACGTAATTATGTTCAAAGCCCGGGTGGTAGTTACCGGCATGGTGGAATATTTGGAGGGCAAGGTCTAGGTTTTGTTGGGAGGTGATGATGGAGACGAGGCGTTTGGGGTGGAGTTTTTGAGGCCAAGGTTTGATTGGGGGAGTAACGGTGTAGGATTTTAGAAGTTGGGATTTGGATTCGATGGTGGAGAGGTGGTGGTGCGAAGGGTGGGCGGCAAAGGGATCCACGGCGGCATTGGTGGTGTAGTAGCATGTGCTACTAAGGCGGTGATTGATTTTCCTAGCTCCCTTTGAGATTTGAGAGCCCTTCATCATCTTCCTTGGCTTTACAACTCAATCACACCAGCCATTATTTGTGTATCTATTCAGCGGCCGATCCAAAAATCCGAAGCAGAATCTAACAAAATAGAATCATAAAATTTTCACATAACAATGGTTTGTTTAACTAACAACACATAACATACCCTGCTTGAAAAGAATCTAACAAAATATCATCATTACTAACTTAAGAGGAGACATCTTTCACCATACAAAGGCAGAACAAGATCAAATGGATTCAAGTCCAAGCCAAGTTATGAATCTGGTATTTCATGTTCAAGGCTCAATTTCAGTGCGGTTTTAATGGTTTCTTTGTTTTAAGTAACAAGTACAATAGGTTTTCTTCATATGAGATCCAACACACACAAAAACTATAAGTTAGTTTTTCAATATCCGAACTCACAAAAACCAAATCCGCAAATCACAGTGAAATGAAATGGGATTCAGCTAAATTAGCCAAAACCAAATACAATAAATTGAAATGGCCAAATGGGGATTACTGCCTACTGATTAGCAACTAGCAAGAAGTGAAGAAACTTGGCAAGCGGCGGAGAAGGCGGTCATTCAGACTTCAGGGGCGGAGGCTGGCCAGTGGACAAATCACACATTCACGCGGACTGGTGCGTGGAAAGGGGAACTAACATACATGTATCTAAGTCATTAATATATATAGTTAATAGCACATATAAATGAGATAATCAAGAACATGAACAAATTATATGATGATCAAAATCCAATTTCATAAATCAAAATTGGTTGAAACAATTGAAAAAGAAACCTAGATGTTAGGGCTTAGCGGCTAGGCACTTATAAAATTGATGGAGCAGGATGCTTAATGATTTGGTGCAGGACGATTAAAAGACTTTGTTTGGTAAATGTTTTGAATGGAATGTTTGAATGACATAAAATTACCATTTTAACCATCTGTATGATTTAATGTTGAATTAACTACGGCCGTTTGATAAATGCGTCTAGAATTAATAAATTAGCTTGCAAATATAAATTACAAAAAATATAAACCATATATCACTTTGCAAAACATTTATATATAGTCTATTATATGTCGTAGAAATGGTATTTCATTCCGAAATGAACAACGGAACTAATGGTCATAGATGCAAAAAAGAGCAAAGTGTGTTAGGATTTATATATCCTGGACTCTTCACTCATTATTAGCAACATGACAATGCTTGAATTCGCAAGCTCTTAGAAGTTGGCAACATCACAGTGATATACCAAATTATTGATGGACTCCATTTGCAACGGATTCTACTATCTGTTAGAGCAACCTCCATAAATAATAAACCATTTAAATGAGCCAATTGTATTATGTTGATATGAAACTCCATGATGATTGATGCTGCTAAATTTGGGTCAAAGCACTAATTTATAAAGGAGAAATATGAACATATGTTGTATATCAAAGAGCTAAACTAGAAAACAGCCTCACATATCATTGCCTTCAAACTAGCATTTAGAACACAACATAAAAACTTATACAGAGCTATAAACATCTGCATCTATCACCAAAGTCATGATCATAAAATGGATTGCATCTGTAACATCCCAAGTTAGCAACTCAAACCATATTGCAAGCTAACCATTCATCATCTAATAATCCAATACTCCAAAAGCAATGGAACAGACAATGTGCAAACAGCAGGCAACAGCTAAATTAAAAAATAAACTACCAACGATCAACAATACAACCTATGGGAAATTAGTTTATAACTTGAACTTTTTCTCATTGGAAACTTTTATCAAACACTTGGTGTTCATGGAAAAAACAGGAACACAATAGGTAATCAAAAACCAAGATAGGAACTAGGAACAAAGGGGGTGATAAAAAACGAAGATGAGAGATGTTAAAAGAAAAAAATGCAGACTTGAAAATACCCAAAAGAAAATCATACCGAAACACAATAACACGATCAAGATTCATCAACATAGAAATCATAGTTTCAAAAACAACACATAAATTATTGTCCTAAACCTAGAAACATAAAAGGGTTTCACATACCTGCAATTAATAAGAGAGAACAGAGCAACAATAGCGAGGGGTGAACGAGAAGACGATAGACAGAGTGAAAAGCAAGAACAATGGCACCTCTGAACGATTCAGATGAAGGCTCTGGATATCACCATTCAGACCCAAATAAACAGCCCTTGAGACTAGCAAACAAAACTGGACTAAAGGCTTGGTTTTGGATTCATTTATGCTATAAATTGATTTTATTTTGTTTTTCAATTTAAAAACTTGTTAATGAAAAGTTATATAAAATTGAAAATCATTTTTTTTTTGAACAGTACAACACATTTATTACCACAAAAAAAAAACACCATACAAAACCAAACTGCAGGTAAGCCAGGAAGCTCAACACAAAATTTAAATCAACTTTTAGCTCAAACCAACCAACAGAGATGAAAAAGAATGGTCACCAAGAGTTTACGAGAGGCAAACTCCACGACCCCAACTTCGAACACATCCCCTGCATCTAAAAAGAAAAGTCGACACAACGGACTTTCCCGAGCCGATCATGAAAACTGCAGATAAAAATCTTGTTTATGCAGACTAATTCCTCCTCGCAGCCACCACGTAACTTGACGATGCCCGATTCCGTTTTCACCAACGTCTTATGTCAATCTCGTCCTAACCCTGTGCAACCTTTCTTCGCAAATATCCTGCAGCCCACAGAGCCTCCAGACCTCATCCCAAGCGTTGCCACTCTACACCCCGGATACCGATTTATGTTCCCGCCACTTCGCACCGCATCTGCCTTCTTTTCCGCGGTTCCGCTTCCTTCTCGCATAACGTCCACCTCTGCTATTGACAGGGATTCGACAACCAACATCTCCGGTCCAGACCCAAATCTCGATCCCGCCTACTGATCCATTCGAACACTTTGATTTGTTTTTCAAAAAACTGATCCAGTAGCTTGTCCCGAGCATTCTCAAATACCAATTTGTTCCGGCTTGCCCACACAAGATACAAGAAACTCCATACTGTTGCAACCCATCTCTGCGTCTTTCGTACATTCCCACCCAATTGGTTTTCAGCAGTTAACAGATCACTTAAGGAAATTATTGAGTCTAAACTTAGTCCCCACCACTTACCCACCTGTTGCCGCATCTTTTTCACTTCTTGACACCCAACCAACACATGATCTATTGATTCCTTCTCTTTCTCACATCTTGGACATAGCGTAGAATCCAGGTCTAATCCCATGTTGTCTAGTACCGCCCGCGTAGGAATTCTCTCAAGCCTTGCCCTCCACACGAAAATGCAGATCTTCTTTGGAATGCTCGTAATCCATTTGGTCTCCACTACATTTCCCCCCACCATGGTCCGTTTTTCTTCTAGAATATCACGCAGCTTCTTTACGGTGAACTCTCCTTTGTTATCCAAGTTCCACGAAACGCGATCCTTATCTTCCTCTCTTGGGGCAAACTCACCTAAAGCACTAGACAAGCTTTCCAACTCACCTACTTCCCTTCCCCTCGGCTCCCTCCTCCACCCCCATTTCCATACCCAATTTTCCCCTTCTCACTCTCCTCTCCCTTTAGTCGTCACACTTTTTGAGGTTTCTAATTGGAAAAGACGCTTGAAGTCCTCCTTGAGTCTACGATTGTGAAGCCATCTTTCCTCCCAAAAACGTGTATTCGACCCATCCCCTACAATCTTACCGATTGAACTCGAAAAATGTACTCCTTCCTTTTCTAGTCCCCCCCACCCTTATGATTTTCTTCCATACCGAAGCTCCCCCGATATTTCTTTGGTTCTCATCTACTAGTCCCCCCTCCCTACCATATATACTCTTTATTACTCTAACCCACAAAGCATCCTTTTCAACGTGAAATCTCCACCACCATTTACTAAGAAGCCCCCAATTGGCATCCTTAAGACTACCCACATTTAACCCTCCCCTTTTGAACACCCCCCCCCCCCCCCCGACCCTATCCCATTTGATCCAAGACACACTTTTTTTCCCATATATGTCCTCACCACTTCCCCTCCCCCTCCCACTCCCACTCCCAAAAAAAATGACTCCTCACTCGTTCAAGCGATTTTAGGATACCTTTCGGAGCACGGAACAGTGATAAAAAGTATAGTGATACACTACCAATGACCGATTTTACCAAAGTCAACCTTCCTCCAAATGATATCGCTTTTGCCTTCCAATATGCTAGTTTATTTTTTACCTTTCTATTAAACACACTTAGTATTTTGTGTTATGTTCTATTTGTACAGGGGTGTTTGTGTAACTTATTATTCTATTTATTGTTTGTCTCTCTGCCTAATTGGGCACTGGAGAGTTATTCTCTCATGGTATCAATCGCCTAAACCGATCCTCTCCTCTCTTTCTCTCCTACCTATCTCTTCCAATTCTCCTCCTCCTCTCCATGGCTGGCTCATCTTCCTCCGATTCCCTTCTCTCCATGAACACAGTTTTGCATCTCATCTCTAATCGACTCACATCTTCAAATTACCTACTGTGGAAGAATCAACTTCTACCGATTCTCTCTTATCAAAACTTGCTGCCTCTCGTTGATGGCACATCCCCTACGCCGCCGTCTGAGATTGTCACAGATGGGAAATCGGCTCCGAACCCTGAATTTGCTGCCTGGTTGTCTGCTAATCAAAGGGTTGTCATTCTTCTTCAAGCTTCGCTTTCCGAAGAGGCGTTCTCTGAAATCCTCGGTCTCTCTACCGCTCGTGACATCTGGCTTGCTTTAGAGGCCGCCTACAGCAACTCCTCCGTTGAGCGCGTTCAAAACCTACGTGACCAACTTCGACAGGTATCAAAAGGTTCGTCTTCTGTGTCCGAGTTTGGTCGTAAATTCTGGACTATCTGTGATCAGTTATCAGCCATTGGCCACCCTGTGGAGGATTCTGATAAAGTTCATTGGTTCCTATGCGGTCTCGGTGTGCCTTTTGAGACTTTTTCCACTGCAATTAGAGCCTCGCGCACTCCTCTCAATTTTCGTGACCTTCTTGCTCAAGCCGAAGGGCATGAGTTATTTATGCGGTCTATTCACGGTTCTGCAATCCCGCCAGTGGCGTTCAATGTGCAATCCAAAGCCTATCATTCCAATCGGGGTCGTGGCGGTCACTCTCCCCGTGGTGGTCGGGGGCGGGGGCGTCGCGCCCCGCACTGTCAACTATGCCGTACGAATGGGCACTATGCCAATACGTGTCCTCAGCTTGCGCGTTTTGCTTCCCATGTTCCTAGTTCGGATGTCGACCTTGCTAAAGCTTTTCATGCTCAATGTCATGTGACTTCTTCTGACCCCGACTGGTATGTTGATTCGGGTGCGACTGACCACATGTCTTCGTCTGCCTCATCCGTCACTAATCCGACTCCGTTTTCTAGTCCCAACAAGGTTTTCTTTGGCAATGGTACGACTCTTCCCATTTCACATATTGGGCACACCTCTTTAAATGGAGATATCTGCCTTCGGGATGTGTTAGTCGTTCCCAAGATTACTAAAAACCTTTTATCTGTTAGTAAGTTGACATACGACAATTGTATGGATGTTTTATTTTCTCATCCTCATTTTTACATTCAGGACCGAAAGACGAAGCAGGTTCTAGCTCAGGGTCGATGTAACTGTGGTCTTTATGTGCTCTCTACCAGCCCGCAAGCGTTTTTTGCCTCCACCAGATCCGACTTGAAGGCTTCTTTTGAATTTTGGCACGCTCGTTTAGGGCATGTGTCCTATGACACTATTTCACTTTTAAATAAAAAGGGCCAGTTGTCGGTTACCTCTATTTTACCCAAACCATCTTTGTGCTCCTCTTGTCAGATGGCAAAAGCACATCGATTACCTTTTGTAAACAATGACAAACGTGCTATCAACGTCTTGGATCTTATTCATTGTGACTTGTGGGGTCCGTCCCCGGTATGCTCCGTTGATTCTTATCGTTATTATGTTTCTTTCGTGGATGACTATTCTCGTTTTACGTGGTTTTATCCACTAAAAACCAAGTCGGGTTTTGCTGCTGTGTTGAATGTGTTTCTTAAATTTGTGCAAACTCAATTTAACACCAAAGTGAAGGTTTTTCAAAGTGACGGTGGCACCGAATTCCTTAACCGAAATGTACGGTCTTTACTTGATAATAATGGTACGTTCCACCGTGTTTCATGCCCTTACACCCCGCAACAAAACGGTCGGGTAGAACGAAAGCATCGACACATCGTCGAAACAGGTCTTGCTATGCTGTTTACTGGGCATATTTCTCCGGCTTATTGGGTTCACGCTTTCAGCTCCGCAGTCTATATCATAAATCGTCTACCATCATCAGTTTTGGAGAATCGATCCCCGTTTGAGCTGCTCTTCAAAACACCATCGTCCTATGCTCACTTTCGACCATTCGGGTGTCGGGTCTACCCATACTTACGAGACTATGCGGACCACAAACTGTCTCTACGAAGTCTTCCTTGTGTTTTCCTCGGGTATTGCCCTCAATATAAAGGTTTCCAGTGTCTTGATCCATCTACGTCTCGCATTTTCGTCTCCTGGCATGCTCGATTTGATGAACTGTCTTTTCCATTCGTTCGTGAGACTGAGCAAACCCCGGTCCATATGCTCGCATTATCCAAATTTATGGATGAGGCTTTTGATGTTCCTATTTTGCAGTCTTCCATGTCGCCTCCTGTCTCCAATCTGGCACCGTCTCCACCCTTGCCCACGTGGAGTTGTTGTGACGATGATTTCGTACCTTCCATTGTTCCCGCTTCTGAACTAGCGGCTTCTATCGACCACACACATGATGCCAACCCCGAGGACCCACCATCTGCCCGGGCTTCACCAGTCCCGCCTTCTGCTTTGCCGCGTCCTACTCCTCTCCCGAGTCACCTGATGGTCACGCGGGCTAAAGCAGGCATTTTCAAACCTCGATATCGCGCGGACGTTGCTAGCTCTATCCCTCATGGGCTCCTTGCTGCTCTTCACGCTTCCACTGACCCTAAGGATTTCAAGTCCATTGCTCGTTACCCACATTGGATGCACGCCATGCAACAAGAGTTAGATGCCCTTGGTCGCAACAATACTTTCACACTGGTCCCTCGCCCCGACAACCATAATGTTGTCGGTTTCAAATGGATTTTTCGGACTAAATACCTTGTTGATGGTTTCATTGAACGTCACAAAGCCCATCTCGTTGCCCAAGGATTCAGCCAAGTTCCGGGCTTGGATTATTCTCATACCTTTAGTCCGATGGTTAAGGCATCCACGGTTCGCATTGTTTTGTCTCTCGCAGTTGCTAACAAGTGGAATCTTCACCAACTTGATGTCAATAATGCTTTCCTCAACGGATGTTTGAGTGAACTTGTGTACATGGAGCAACCCCCGGGATTTCAAGATCCCAAGTTTCCTAATCACGTGTGTCGTCTCAACAAAGCTCTCTACGGCCTCAAACAGGCCCCCCGTGCATGGTTCCACCGACTTAGCGCGTTTCTGGTTGCGAACGGTTTTGTGTGCAGTCGGGCTGACCCGTCTCTTTTTGCGTTCAAAAGAGACTCATGCATCATGTATTTACTAGTTTATGTTGATGACTTGATTCTTACAGGAAATCAAGCTCCGGTCATTCAATCCTTTATCAATAAGTTGCATGCCGAATTTGCCATCAAAGACCTTGGTCGTCTTAGCTACTTTCTTGGTCTCGAGGTAACCTACACCACAGACGGTTTGTTTCTCAGTCAATCTAAATACGCCCAAGATATACTAAAGCGGGCGAACATGGTTGATGCCAAACCAGTCACCACCCCCCTTGCCGCCAATGCCGCTTTTGTCACCAGTGGCGACCCCTTCGATGATCCTACCACCTACAGGTCGCTTATGGGTGCACTTCAATATTTGACGATTACACGCCCTGATATTTCGTATGCGGTGAATCAGGTCAGCCAGTTCCTCCAGGCTCCGACTCTCTCCCACTTTCAGAGTGTCAAACGGATTCTCCGGTATGTCAAAGGCACCATGTCTTTCGACCTTACATTCTCTCATCGCAAATCTCCATCCACCCTTCTCGGGTACTCCGATGCGGATTGGGCTCGTTGCCTTGAAACGCGTCGCTCCACTTATGGATACTCTATCTTCCTAGGCGGTAATCTTGTTTCCTGGAGTGCTAAGAAGCAACCTACCATCTCCCGCTCCAGCTGTGAATCTGAATATCGGGCCATGGCGAATACTGCTGCAGAACTCATTTGGATTACCCACCTGCTCAAAGAACTCCATGCTCTCCCGTCCGTTCGTCCGACTCTGTTATGTGACAACAAAAGCGCTTTATTCCTCACTCAGAATCCGGTCTCTCATAAGCGTGTCAAGCATATTGAATTGGACTATCATTTTATTCGGGAGCTCGTTTCTTCCGGGAAACTCCACACCAAATTTGTTTCTACCAAGCTTCAGGTGGCTGACATTTTTACCAAGAGTCTTCCTCGTCATCAGTTTGAGTTCTTCAGAGACTTGCTCACCATCGGTCCACCACCGTTCCTCTTGAAGGGGGATATTAAACACGCTTAGTATTTTGTGTTATGTTCAATTTGTACAGGGGTGTTTGTGTAACTTATTATTCTATTTATGGTTTGTCTCTCTGCCTAATTGGGCACTGGAGAGTTATTCTCTCACTTTCCAATAACCGGATTCCAATGCTCTAATTTCTTCATTGACGTACCGACTGGTAATCCAAGGTAAGTGAAAGGGAGGCAATCGCTTCCACACCCTAGCCCTCTTGCCCATGCTTGGATTTCACCTTCCGATACTCCCACACCATATAACTTGCTCTTGTTCATGTTGATTTTAAGGCCCGAAGCTAGGTGGAAACACTTCAAGATCTTCATGAGGTTCCTTAAATTCGACAGTTTCCATTCTCCAAAGAATATTACATCATCCGCGTATTGAAGGTGTGAGATTGATATCTCGTCTTTTCCTACTTTAATTCCTTCAAACATCCCCTTCTCCATGGCTTGTTCCATCAGGAGGTGTAGACTTTCGGCTATCACCAAAAAAAGAAAAGGTGCAAGCGGGTCTCCTTGTCTCAAGCCTCTCCCCATCAATCATTTTTGAAAATATTAATTTGAAATTTATTACATATACAATAATAAAAACTTGTGTTATACAAATTTTACACCATAAATAATTTATTACCCTTCAGTTTTTAAACTTAGATCTTTATGTTTTGATTTTAAAACGAATTTAAGTTGTGGATGTTTTCGTCTTATCAATTGGTAAAATGACATTAAATTGAAAGTTTGGGGACCCAATGTTTTTATAAGTTGGAATGATTATATTTTCCAAATTTTAATAACCTCCGTGTGGCTTTTCGGGATTATATACAAAGAGACCATCAAAATTCATCAAATGTACCAAATAAGTAACACAACAATTTATTGAATAAGTTTGTTTTTGTGTGTATTAATCTATCTACGTTAGATCGAAAACATTTTTTTTGTTTAAGAGAGTTTTTTCATAAACAAAATGAGGATGTTTTTAACTGGGATGGACATGTTTAGAAAAAAAAACTTTTATTTTCTACGTAAGGCTCTCCTTGGAAGTTTATTGAATAAACCACTTCTTATATTATCAAGTCACTCCTTATATTATCAATTTATGTAACTAGTTCAATAAGCTGTTAGTTTCATTAAGCTCGTTAAGATGTTAATACAAGATTCACATCTTAACGATAAGAGAAGGTAAATAAACATCCCTCGTGTGTGTGTGTGTGATTGATTAACAATAATCCACAAACATTATATTTGTGATTGATTATATCCATGTGTGATTGATTAACAACAACAATCCATGAACACACATAACAATAATCCACAAATTAACATAATGATCATCTTTCACTAAATTTGCTTAGCTAGTATAATATATAATTAACCAACCACCCCTAAACTGGTGTTATTCAGCTCATGATAAATCCTCTCGAACTCCTTCATCACTTGTGCCACCATACCGGACTTATTCTTCGCCACCAACATCTTCACCATCGCCACCACCTGCCGCCGGAGCTTTGCTTTCACCGACACCTCCTTTATCACTCCACCCTTTACACCTTCTTCCACAGATGGATCCGCCATCATACCCTTCAATACCTCGTTATGTTGTAACCACTTTGACAATCTTTTCACATCCTTATGGACCGCATCTACCGAGTTACTGCACAACGCGGCGTCCATCAGCGCCGCCGCGTACCCGGTGGCGGCGCTCCGGTGGGATGGAGGAGTGGGTTGAGAGAGAGATGGAAGGTGGGGTGGGGTGAAGGTGTGGTGAGAGGAGGTTGTGGGTTTGGTTGATATGGAGGAAGTGGGTGCTTTTCCGGCGGCGGTGGTGGTGGAAGTAGAGATGTGGTGGTGGTGGTGGAGGAGGGGAGGTTTGAGATGGGAAAAGTGATGGGTTTTTGGGTGGAAGTTAGGAAGGTTGATGGATGAAACAGGGGTGGTTGAGAAGGCCTCCATGGATGGTGTTTGTTGCGGTGGTTGGCGGTGGTCGGCGGTGGAGATAAGGGTGGGTGATGGGGTTAACTTGGGAATGATGAGGAGAAAAAATAGAGTCAAACTCAAACACGTACTTCACCTTTTTTTTGTTTGGCTTTGTTTTGTGTGGTGTACATGAACTACAAGTTCGGCCACATGTTTAATTTTTTTGGGGAAATTATATCGAAATGTAATTTGATATTTTTGTTTTTTGTTTTTATGGTGTGTAAAAACATCAAATGAAAACCATTGACTAGGGTTCGTTTATAATATTATGGGATGAAAGTGGATAAGATTAGACAGATGCAGAAATATTAACTGATGATTAATCTGTAATAATGCAACATGTCCAAAAGAACGTGGACGACTTGGTCAATGGGAACAAGGGTTGTGGCCCTTGTGCTCGGCGAGATGGGCAATCGTCCAGGACATCAGAGGCTCAAGGCATCATTTGCCCAATCCTTTTATATGGGTTAATACTTATTAGGTTGTATTTTCTAAATTTTTTACCTAAATATGATCTCGGTCTCGATCTGATCTGTGGCGCTCTTGCTCTCCGCTCTGAACTCCAGCATGTGCTAGGAGATTGTAGAGGATGGCTTGTGTCCCTTCCCACATTTGCTTAACTGAGTAACTAGAACCAGTTCTGAACACTTTCTTCCAACTATAAATAAGATCTTTGAAGTCGGCCTCATTTTTCTTTCTCTAAAATAGACCAAAACAAATATTCGTATTATAAACAAATGATTTTACATTCACAAATAGAACTTATGTTATATATATAAAGTGATCATTTTTTGGGTGTGATTTGCTTTGGTCCGTTTTTTTTTTTTTTTGTTGTTGTTGTTGTTGTTGTTTGTATTTCGCTCATATTTTTTACACTCCGCCCAGGGCATCCAAAACCATAGGACTGACCCTAGGTTATGGGAAAGGTTGCTCATTCTATGGCCAGTTAATACAACATGTTTGTATCACGTGTGATTAAGAGTCTGTTTGTTAGTAGTTTAACCAGCTTAATGAGACTTGTAACTTATTCGATCAGTGTCGCGGTCTTTCGTGTTCACACCTTTTTAAAATGCAAATAAGTAGACTTTGACGCAAGTATACATCTCAATCTACTACCGTTTTTAACAAGTAATAATGGTACAAAGTACCGAATATCGATCCCACAGGGAAGCGTGGAGAAGTTTCTCTCGAAAGTCGGGTCTGTAAAAACGAGTCTCAGATGGAGAATTCGAAAACAATATTTTGGTTGGAGGTTTGAGTAACAACTACTGAGAAATTAATTTTAAAAGGAAGTGCGGGGTATAAAGATCCGTTGGACAAATTTAATAATTAAATAAAAGACGAGATCGCATTTCATCTTTATCTCAGAGTCGATATTTTATGTAACTTAAAGAAGCCGTCACACAACGAACCAGTTGTCAGTTGATCAGTTGTATTTCGACATAAAATATAACTTTGATTTAAATAACTTTGGACAATTATGCGATACGATACACCTTTTATTTCTTTATCGATCTCGGTCCCAACTTCACTTTTTGCCCCGAACTAAAACGGTTTGCCCATCATCATTTTAAATTCTAATTTTAAAGATTGAAAAAGCAATTAAAGAAAATGAGAATTACTTTAACTACTTGTTAATTAACCTTAGAAGAAATGACTTATCAACTACTTCTTGTAACTAAAATCCTTACTTGAACTAAAATGGTTAACTTACTTGAGAATGAATTTGAGAATGAAACTACAAACATTATAATTAATTTAATTAATCCAACGACGTAAAAATAAAGTGGGAATTATAGAGCCATGATTTACCAATTAATTTATAACTAATTAAAGGAAGTCGAGTTTCAAATGTATCTTTAGTCCTTAAGTTACTTTGAGAGTCCTTGGCAATTCACATAATGTCCGGGATGGTTTTTAATACCTTGGAAACACGAAGCAATTTTAATACTACAACAAACCGTGAACCAACCGAGGTTGGGAGTCCGAAATGATTAATCGGGCTTCCGGTTTGTTATAGAACTAAAATTGTAGTGAAAACCAAATAAAAACCAAAATCAATCGAACCGGAAGAGATGAGTAGAAATTGCGAGAATGTAACGAGAAACTATCATACTACACTCAAAATGACAAGATAACCATATATTAATGTTAACCAAAAGATGGGAGTTTGAACTTGTAAGCCTAGGCTTACAACCATGAGCTCATGGTTCACCCTCTCAAACTTCTCTAAACTTTGCCTAATGCTAACTAAGGGAGGAAAATTTGGCTTAAGTTACTTGTAGTAAGTAACTTACCAAGAGGAAGGAAGAGAGATTTCTCTAGCAACAAACTACTAAGAGAAAAATGGGATGATCAAAATACTAAGCCAAAGCCTCTTATTTATAGGCTAAGATTAGGAGAAGGGCCATGGGCTTTCTTAAAAAATACTTGGGCTTATAACAAATTGGCCTACATAATTATTTAACTAATACAAAAATTAGCCCACAAATGTCATCAAAATTTAGCATCACATGGCCCAAGTGTGTAGTGGTAGAAACCCAAGAATTTTGCCCAAAGTCTTCCAAAAAAACCGGCCCATCAAAAATATTGATGCCCGCGTTTGTAAGCTCGTAAAATCCGCACGTCGGTTATGTTGGACTCCAATCGGCCATGTCTTGATCCTAAAATACGCATATATATATATATATATATAAATACATAAGATTTTTGCCGCATTTTCACTATAAGATGGAATTATTAGCCGTAAACGATAAATATAAAGTTATACGATAAAATTGCGAAAATAAACAAAAGAACGCAATGGGAAAAGAAAAGTAGCTCAAAAATATTCAAAAAGAGGACTAAAAATAGGGTAAATAAATTTACCCTATCAATCAGCTATACGATTGTTTGGTAGTGGTTTAATGATATACAAAGTGACTTGTTTAGTATACTTCTAGGGGAAGGTTTATACAAAAACCAAATTTTTTTTTTCAAATTTACCCCTCCCAATTAAAAAAAGGAGCTCCTCCATCTATGAAAAAACCATCTCATACAAAAATTGTCTTAATCTATACAGACAGATTAATATAACTTTATTGATACATGACTTAATAAAAAAGTCAACCAAATAGTTCCTAAGAGGTTGTTTGGTAACCTCTTAATGATGCCATTAAGAGCCACCCTCTGATTCGTTTAGAGGGAAATGTTGTTTGGCAAGAAAAACTGATATCTGAATCATTCTAAAAACGTCTGAGCGATTCTTTGCCCTGGGTGTCCCTCAATCGTTCAGAGCCCCTTTTCTTCCAAGACTACCCTTCATCCTCTTACGTTGTCATCTCTCACGTCGCTCTGATATCACATCTCCCTCATCGAATTCAACTTTCAAGAACACAATCAAACAATCGATTTGCTCTGCCCTCTCAACTCTCCATTTGATTTCTGGAAACACAATCTGCTATGATTCTTCAGGTAGGTGCCGTTTGTTTTTTAAGAGGTCTAAAGTCTGAAGTCTTATTTTAGTTATGATTAATAAGAGGTAGTGTGTAAAAAGGTCTGAACGATTCAGACTTAAGAGCCATTAAGAGGTTTTTTTAAAAAAACAAACCCTGTAATCTCTCGTGAATATCATCTCTCACAACTACTGTCTTACGATCGATCTGTTAATTTCTTTATTCGATTCACCTGTTTCATTTGAATCGATTTATAAACCATCGATTTTAAGCCATTGATTTGCATCTATTTGATTTACATTTGTTTTATATCATCGATTTGCATCTGGTGGATTCATCTGCTTGATGTGTAGTTTGTACCAATTCATAAACCACGATTTGCATCTGTTGGATTCATATGCTTCATTTGTATCGATTCATAAACCCGATTTGCATCTATTGGATTCATATGCTCCATATTTATCGATTCATAAACCACGATTTGCACATGTTGGATTCATATGCTCCATTTTTATTGATTCATAAACCATGATTTGCATTTGTTCGGTTTGCATTTGTTTCTAAACCATCTTTTTGCATCTATTCGATTGATAAAGAATAGGCATTTGTTGGATATGTTTTAATATGGATAGTCGATCATTGAAATAACGCATCTGTAAAATATGAATCGATGCAAATTGTGAGTATTTTGGAATAATATGAACTAGATTGACCATTTTAATAAAGGGGGAGAGTATGCATATTCATGGAATAATGTGAACTGGGTTTGAAGTATTTGAATAGTGTGAAGAATATGAATCAACCTTGTGTGTGTTTTGTGAACTTGTGAAGAATATGCAGATTGCAGATTGCAGATTTATCATATAGTAAATATCAAAAGATGTAAATGGATTAGGAAGAACAAACATGACTGCTAATCTGAACAAACTCTTGTGAATTCATCTACCATGAATATATAATTTGGTAACACGTTATGAGGCATCAGATGATGAAATATGTCTATATATTAGGTCTCATGGTTGCACATTGTGGATGATATTGAAAGACCACATTTATATTATGATTGCATGACATGTACAATTGGTTGTCATTTTTATTATATCAGATTGACTTGGAGTATATAACCCCCTCCTTACTAGCAGCTCTTGACCGATCATTTCAGTGAGACAAGAAGAAATTGAGAGAAGTGACAAAGATGACATGGATGGAAGACCTTTTGGTGCTCAAAACAATGAATACATGACTAATTTACGTGATCAGATTGCGAATCGGTTAATGTTAAATGCATAAATTTAAGAATTGTTTGAAAACTATTATGTTGAAATTTGACTGTTATGTTTTTGTTTATTCTAGAACTTGTAAAATTATGTTATGCTTGTTTGGATTAATATGATATGCTTTTTTGAACTAATAATATTGAGTATGTAGTTATATCTGTAAAATAATTGTTTTATGCAGATATCTGTCAAACAGCTATCTGTCATTCAAAACTAAATCATTCAGAGGTTTAAAATGGTAATTTGTTGTCATTCAAACTGTCAATTCAGAGCAGTTACCAAACAACTTTATTTCATTCTGCACTACATCATACAGAGCCTCTTAAACATTATGACCTCTTAACTATTCTGCATTAAACCATTCAACAATTATCAAACAAGCCCTAAATATTTGATATCATATATGATTATACGTGATCATGAAAACGTGAAAAACTGAAAAGTGGTGCAAGTGGCAAAATGAAAGGTAGAACGAAAAGGCCTTGTTTTGTATGAATAGGAGCATCATAGCCTTTCTTTCTACAATGGGGGGCCCATACACATATTCTGTAAAGATAAATAAGAAAAGGTAATAATTAAATCATCCTCTTTTTCATTTTCTATTTCATTTTATAATTATTACAGTTTAAATATAATTCTAATCATTCACCCACCATGTTTAAATATTCATATAATTTTTTTTTATGTGCAACTTTTTTAATCTAATTTGGTTGTATCCATTAAAAAATATTATTGTTATTGGTTTTGGTAAATATAATTTTGTTTTCTTTAAAACATTTAACTAATTATATATGTTTACGATAATACTTATTTTTTTTTATATAAAAATGGTTTAAAGAAACATTTAATCGACAGCAGATTGATATATGTATACGACCATTGAGGTTATAGTTTGGCCACCCCTTTGGCTTACCAAATACTAATAACAATTATTATAACATGTTCTTATTTCTTTCTTTTCCTTATTTAAGTCTTTGCCTTTTTATTATATACAATTCATTTTAACCTTTTTCCTTTCAAATTGTCATTTTAATACAACAATAAATTTAATGAGAGTATAATAATGAGTTGTTGTATACTTCTTCAACTACAAGCATCGTATTTATAAAATATTTGATTTAAAGTTTTAAAAATAACTATCAAACAAAATTATATATATCAAAATCATCTTTTAATAACAAATTATATCAAAAAATAAGTATAGTATCCTATTTAATTTGATACATATATCAATATATATATATATAGACGAAGGATCGTGTGAGAAGTTGAGTTAACGGGTTGCTGAGAAACGTGATAAGTGGATCTGAACTCGTTGATCTCTTTTAATCTCAAACCCTTCCATGAATTGCGGCTTAGAAAGAAATTGATCTGGTGCATCTTATCTCGGTACATCTCATCCTGATGTGCGTCCATTTCTCATCCCACGGTTGATAACCACTTTTCACGTTTCTCACTGTTAACTCAACTTCTCACCGGAACCCACCGCTATATATATATATATATATATATACACACACAAACACAAATCATATATCAAATATAAACCCATTAAATGTTACAACTTGTAAAAACCATTTTTAGGTATTGTCTCGTAGATGAAGCAACACATGGTGAAAACCAAACATGCGAAAATCAAAAAAAGCATCCAATGCATTTGGTTTTTAAGTTATGATTTATATTATTTCACATGTTTTGTTCTTGTGGGTGAGAAAGAATGCATGTGTCATGGATAAACATATTTTTCTTGTTTCTTCACAAGCAAAGCATTCCTTGATGTTTCATTGATGAAGAAACACTATATGTTCACATGTGTTATTGCATCCATGAAACAATGCATACAAACTTATTTTAACCGTTTGTAACATTTGGGCGGTTCCTATTTAATATACCCCTTATATATAACCTTTTTTAACCAAGTTTTCAAATTTCCAATCACCAAATGTATATTAACATGTAAGTATATATTCATACTTAGTAAGTTCCATCTATTTCATTGTCAAGTGTGATCTTCCATATATTATTTGTAGTTTTGTTTGGTATTAGTGCATGGGAGTCATCAACAAAGGTTATTATGATAACTATATAAAGTTTTCTAAAATTTTTTTTATAGTATAGCATGATTTTTTGGTTCCATAAGATAAAATTACGTTTGTCATCTTCATTTTCCTTTTTATATGAGTTCTAGATTTACTCTATGAGAGGTGGTTACATGGAAAGTTTGTAAAACTTAGGCGTCGTTTGCAGAGTCGTGCCTGGGGAGGGCAGGCCGGGCGCACGTCCAGGGCCCACAAGAAATAGGGGCCCAATTTTTTTTGTATATACTATATAGTATATATAGTAGTAGTTAAAAAAATTAATAAATAAAAGAGACACAAATTTTTTTAGTATCTAATAGGTCACCAAAAAGAATTTAACATTATATTAAGAGCCCAAACATGTATTAGTCAATGTTCTAAAAAACTCGTCACACAGCCGTCATGGCGCGCCATGGCACCAAGGCTTGTGTGTCACGCCACGTTAAGCCCATGGCACGCCATGGCCTAATGCGTAGTTATCGTAATGAGATATTTGATTTTTCTTTACGTTTTTAATGTCTTATTTGCAAGTTTTTAATATATAACCTAATTTAACTTGCTTATTACTAAATACTCATTGAGTAACACTACAAAACATACGTTTTTATATATAATATTATATATGAACTATAAATTTGACGCCATAAGTCACGCCTTGAAAACGTTACGGCTTCGCCGTAACTCCTAAGGCTTGAGGCTTGGCCTCGCCGCCACGCCACGCCTCACGCCATTTAGAACCTTGGTATTAGTTAATTAAATTCTAGAATAAAATATGTAAAAAGTTCATTGATCATTCATTTTATAGTATTGCTTATTTGCTTATTGTTTCTCTAAGTTTTTTTATTCAATACTAATATATAGAACTACTTTGTCCAACAAACATTGATATATTTTCCATCATTCATCTTTTACTAACTCTTTTGATTATTCCATCAGTCCAGTGGCAAATCCACGATGTTTGCCTAGTGGGGCACCTTTAAGGTAGATTAAAGACCCGCAAAATTGTTTGATGTGTCTTTAGCCTAATTCTGCCATTTCGATGGATTTTGTAAAGTTTTTTGGTTGATTTTGAAGGATTTTGAAGTATTTTTTTTATCGATTTAAAGGGATTTTTTTTCGTTTTTTTGGTTGATTTCGATAGACTTTTTTGGTTGGTGGGGCGGACAGTAAATAAACAAGCAAAGTATTGTAGAAGGGGGGGTTGAATACAATACACACAGTTTTTCACTTAATTTAATTCTTATTGATTTGAAATCAAGAATTACACATAGAAAACTTTGATTGTTGCGGAAGAGAACATATGAGATATGTTCAAACAATCTTACACATAGAGAATAAAGAACAATTGTAAAACACTTAGAAAACAATTGAACTTCGTAGAGAGAAAGTTGCCAGGCACTTAGAGAACTTGAAGGTAGTAGAGCTGGGTGATCTTGCATGTTGAACCATCCTCCATATTTATAGTGCCTCATGCATTAAATGCATGGGACACCTGTTGAGCAAGGGATGGACACAGGTCTTTAGCAAGGTACAGGATGTACCTTTTGTCTTGAGGTGTTTTGGCTTGAAGTGTTGACCTGCAGAGAGGATGGTAGAGACCTTTCCTTAAAATGGTGTAGTAGACAAAACTTACTTTATCTGATCTCCAGATGAGGTCCACGTCAATGCAAGATATCACAATATACTTTGTCAGAAAAGTACAATGTGTTGGAGAAATCTTCAGGCCTTGAAGATTAAGAAGTCTTTGGTTGCCGAAGAGATCTTCGGGCTCCTGAAGACTGAGAGGTCTTCGGCTCTTAAGACTGAGAGGTCTTCGGCTCCTAAGACTGAGAAGTCTTCGGCTCCTAAGACTAAGAAGTCTTCGGCTTCTGAAGATTGAGAAATCTTCGGCTTCCGAAGATGTCTTCGGCCGAAGACGTCTTCGGCCGAAGACGTCTTCGGCTCCTGAAGACTGAGATCGGCACCATCCTGGCCAATGGTGTTGATCAAGTGGGCATACTTGGCTTTAGGCTGAGGAGTCTATCTTCAATCCGCTTTGAAAGATATTCTCCTTCTTTGTCTTCTTCGGTTGATCTTCGACTTCACCGAACATTTGTATAGAAACCAAGCTGCTAAAAGAACCTCAAACATATTCTAAGTAGGATGATATAAGATGGAAGATCAGGAGGTCATCTTCAAATCTTCAGATGACCCAACAATCTCCCCCTATTTGAGGATGACATCCATACTAAAGAATAGAACAAAGAGTGTACTGAATAAATACATTTTGACCCATTTTTACTCTTTTTGGGTTCTTTTCACATAGACCTTTTTTTTTTTTTTTTTTTGTATATCTGACATTTACAAGGAAATGAAAAAGTATAGCTATACATACGAATAAATGAATACAATGAATAAAGAATGAGAAAGAAAAAAAATATACAAAGATATAGAAGACAGTAGTCAGGATTGTTTGAACTTGAGTGGTTGGTTGCTCCCCCTCAACTAATGTCAGGTGGATTTGATCACATAGTCCATTGCAAAAGCAGAGTTTAAGCTTGAGTGGTAAGTTGCTCCCCCTCAACTCATACTCCCCCTCAACTAATTCATGGTGTTCAGAAAGAAAGAAGTTAGAAGATTTTCGGGATCCTCCGAACCTGCTCCTGGAAGGGCAGATTCATCCTTGAATCGTGCAGAAGCATCAGGACTGAGAATCCTTGGTGATAGGCTGTGAGGTGGAGGAGAGGCACCTTGGATAGGGAAGGAGTCCAAGTCATCCTTATCAACCAAGGAAAAGGTTGATGAGGGAATAATAGGGGTCCCCAATTTTACAATTGTATTCTTTTGTGAGGATACAAAGGAGGTGGTTTTGGGTTTAGCAGAGTCCCCGGGCCCGGATGGGAAAATTTCAACACCTGCCGATTGTGGAGAATCGGTGGGTAGAGTTTGTGGCTTGGCCCTTGAAACCTTCCTCAACCTCTTGAGAGGAGAGGGAGGGGAAGAAGGTGAGTGCCTCCGCTTTGAAGAGAGATGTGTGACTGGGGCAACAACCGAAGGTTCTTTCGGTCGTATGGTCATCTTAGCTAGTGCGGAGGTGCCGAAAGCTTTTGAGGATTTTTTTTTCGCTAGCCGGCTTCACTTGGGATGGGACAGATGGGGACACTACAGATGGGGACACTACAGATGAGAGAGCCTTGGACACCGAAGTGTTGAGAGCATCAACCCATTGTAGATCGGGAGAATTTATGAAGGAAAACATACCTGGGCTGAGAGCTCGATTGGTGGATAGAGGGCCCTTGTTGAGAGAGGTCTTCTTGAGTTTCTAAGTGTTGGTTGGAGAGTCATCACCAAATCAACCAGAGAGCCAACAATATTTCTCCCCCTATTTGATGATGACATCAACACATAGAAAAAAAAATACCGACACACAGAAAAATTACAAGACACGAAGAACTCATAAATTCAGTGGCCCATTTTTTTTTTTTTTGTGGGGGGGCTCTTTTCTGTTTTTTTTTTATGATGACATCAACACATAGAAAAAAATACCGACACACAGAAAAATTACAAGACACGAAGAACTCATAAATTCAGTGGCCCATTTTTATTTTTTTATTTATTATTATTATTATTTTTTTTTGTGGGGGCTTTTTTTTTTTAACAGGAAATTAAAAGAAAAGAAAAATAGAAGGGGGGTAGAAAAAGGTAGGTAATCATTGTGAGATTGGAAGTGGAAAAAAAATGAGGATGGTTAATAAGGAGGAGAAGAGATGGGAGGAAGGTATGTAGGAGGTATTTAAGAGATGGAGGATATCTAGTAATTGGGGAAAGAAGAGAAGAGTGGAAAAGATTATGGAAGGAAAGGTGAGATTTGGTAGGATGGGAATGGAAGTAGGAGGTGTAAGAAAAGGAGGGATGGGATGGGTAGGTTAGGAGGTGTAAATTCTTGGGAAGAAGGAAAGAAAAGAAGGAAAGGATAAAAAAAATTGGGAGGGAAAAGGACAAAAATTAAAGGGAGGTGGGGGAGGGAGTTACCGAAAAAAAAATGGGGGGGGGGGGGAGGGGGGGTTCGGCTAAGTGGATGTAGGTGTGAGGAGAGCCGAAAACCAAAAAAAATTAAGGGGGGTGGGTTTGTTTGTTGGGGGTCGGAAAAAAATGGGGATGTGGTGGGTGATGGAAGGGGCCGAAGAAAAGGAGGGTGGGGGAAGTGGGTTCGGTATAGAGGGAACCGAAGGGAGAGGGAGGGCCGAAGAGGGGAGGGGGTTCGGCTAGAGGCCGAAGGGGGGGGGGGATATCGGCTAGGGGGTTTTCGGTTGAGGGGGCTAGGGGGTTTTCGGTTGGTAGCCGAAGTGGGGAGGAGAAGGGAGGGGGGGTTCGGCTAAGGGGTGGGTAGAGAGAGAGAGCCGAAGGTAGAGAGAACCGAAGGGGGGAAAGGAGGGGGGGAGAGAGTGTTAGCCGAAGGGGATTGGGGTTGGGTCGGCTACCGAGGGTCGAAAAGAGAAAGAGGAGAGGGGGGTGGGTGATGGTGGCTTCGGCTACCGAAAGAGAGAAGAGAAAGAGATAGGAACCGAGGAGAGGGATAGAGGGGGAGAGGGGGTTCGGCCAAGGGAGGGAAGAGAGAGAGAGAAACCGAAAGAGAAGTTAGAGAGAGAGAGGAGCCGAAGGTGGGGAGAGTTCGGCTAGGAGATCTAGAGAGAAAGAGAGAGCCGAAAGAGGGAGGGTAGGGAGAGAGAGCCGAAAGAGAGAGAGAGAAAGGGAGATGTGTGTGAGATAAGGAGAAAGGAAGAAAAAAAATACTTATTTTTTTTTTTTTTTGATTTCTTTTCTTCCTTGTTTTTTTTTTTTGATTTTTTTTTTATTTCTTTTCTTTCTCTCTTTTTTTTTTTTGATTAAAGATCGGCATTTAACATACCGAGTTCTTCGATGAGGAACTTGAACCGAGCTTCGTCGAGAGGCTTGGTGAAGAGATCCGCCAGTTGGAGATCGGTAGGGATGAAATGTAACTCGATATCACCCTTGGAGATGTGATCCCGAATGAAGTGATATCGGATGTCGATGTGCTTGGAACGAGAGTGTAGCACCGGATTGTTTGCGATGGCTATCGCACTTGAGTTGTCACATAGAATCGGGATGTGAGAGTACAACTGATTGTAGTCTCTAAGTTGGTTCTTCATCCAGAGGATTTGAGCACAACAACTTCCAGCAGCTATATACTCAGCCTCAGCAGTAGAGGTGGAGACTGAGTTCTGCTTCTTGCTAGACCAACTAACAAGCTTGCCACCAAGGAGTTGACAGCTGCCAGTGGTGCTCTTCCTATCAATCTTAGAGCCTGCAAAATCAGAATCTGAATACCCCATTAAATCAAAACCTGAGTCTTTGGGATACCAAAGACCCAGATTCATGGTACCTTTCAGATACCGAAAAATGCGTTTAACCGCAACCAAGTGAGATTCTTTCGGATTGGCTTGGTAACGCGCACACAGACAAGTAGCAAACATAATGTCTGGTCTACTCGCAGTAAGATAAAGAAGAGAGCCGATCATGCCTCGGTAGCTGGTGATATCCACAGATACACCATCCGGATCAGCATGGAGTTTCAAAGGTGGTGCCATGGGAGTTTTCATGGGGGAGGAGTTTTCAAAATGGAACTTCTTCAGAAGGTCACGAATGTATTTACTTTGATTTATAAAGATTCTTTCTGAAGATTGTTTAACTTGAAGTCCTAAGAAAAAGGTAAGCTCCCCCATCATACTCATCTCATATTGGCTTTTCATGAGAGAGGCAAACTCATCACACAGTGACTCATCGGTGGCACCAAAAATGATATCATCCACATAAATTTGAACAAGGATAAGATTACCTGAGGTTTGCTTGATGAACAAAGTGTTGTCAATTTTACCTCTTGTATACTTGTTCTTCAGGAGAAAGTCAGCAAGAGTGTCATACCAGGCACGAGGAGCCTGCTTTAGACCATAGAGAGCTTTGTCTAACCTGTACACATAGTCAGGATGGACTGGATCTTCAAAGCCAGGGGGCTGTTTCACATAGACTTCTTCAGCTAGCTCCCCATTCAGAAAGGCACTCTTGACGTCCATCTGGAAGACTCTGAAGTTCTTGTAGGCAGCATGAGCAAGGAAGATTCTGATGGCTTCAAGTCTGGCAACTGGAGCAAATGTTTCATCATAGTCAATTCCTTCCTCTTGCCTATATCCTTGTGCAACCAGTCGGGCCTTGTTTCTGATCACCGTGCCTTCTTCATCCATTTTGTTCCGAAAGACCCACTTGGTTCCTATGATGGTTTTTCTGGAAGGACGAGGAACCAATCTCCAGACTTTGTTTCTTTCGAACTGAGAAAGTTCTTCTTGCATGGCAGTGATCCAACATGGATCAGCTAGAGCTTCGTCAACTTTCTTTGGTTCAATGAGAGAGAGAGAAAGTTCACATAGAGACAGATGTTACCAACACCTCTTCGAGTCTGTACACCAGCTTGTTGATCACCAATTATTTGATCAATGGGGTGATCTTTTGTCCACTTGAGGGCAGGAGGTAAAGGAGGAGGGTAAGAGATTTGTAGAGGAGAGTTGGAAGGGAAATTTTGAGGAGAGATGGATGGAAGATCGGCTTGTATAGGTGAGGGGGGAAAGTCAGATTGAGAGACCGGGATGATTTGGAGTGTATGTTGAGGTTGGGTAGGCTGAGGATCATCCTCTTGATGAGAAGAGGGGTTGTGAGATGTAGAGGGTTCATTGTTTTGGTAGAGAGAAGTGGGAACTGTGTAGGGAATGTCTGATGATGTTGGAAGAGGACCATCATCAACACAGGAGGATATCCATCTGTTCAATTCTTCATCATCACAAGAGAGTGATGATATCTTGAGGTCATCAAACTTGACATGGATGGATTCATCAATGCACTTCCTTCGGAGGTTGTAGACTCTGAAAGCTTTGGAAGTGAGAGAATATCCCACGAAGATTCCTTCGTCAGCTTTGGGATCAAATTTTCCCAAATTTTCTCTATCATTGAGAATGTAGCAGACACACCCAAAGACATGAAGAAAACCAATGTTGGGTTTTCTACCATAAAAGACTTCATAAGGAGTCTTATTATGTCTTTTTACAATGATAGACCTATTTTGGGTGAAGCATGCAGTGTTGATTGCTTCTGCCCAAAAGTAGGTAGGGAGGTGAGATTCACTCAACATGGATCGGGCAGCTTCACATAGCGTTCTGTTCTTTCTCTCCACTACACCGTTCTGTTGTGGAGTTCTGACGGCAGAGAAGTTCTGAGAGATGCCTTTTTCATTGAAAAAGTCATCCAACATATTGTTCTTGAATTCTGTTCCGTTGTCACTTCTTACAGATCTTACCAGCTGCCCATTCAATACTTCAGACTTTTTGATGAACTTTATGATTTCTTCAGTAGTGTCACTTTTATACCTGAGAAAAAAATACCCAAGTGTAACGAGTGAATTCATCAATAATAACCAGAATGTACCTTCTACCACCAAGGCTTGGAGTACTGACTGGTCCACACAGATCCATGTGAAGCATCTGAAGAGGCTGAGTGATGGAGAAGCATTGCTTAGACTTGAAGGAAGATTTTGTGAGTTTCCCTTTCTCACATGCAGCACACAACTTTTCTTTCACAAAGGACAACTTTGGCATGCCCGTGACAAGCTCCTGGTTTGAAAGGACATTCAAAGTCTTGAAGTTTAGATGAGAGAGACGCTTGTGCCAGAGCCAGCATCTTTTAGCAGAGTTTTCAGAGACAAAGCAAATGTTTGTTCCGAAGGATGAGCTATGTCCCATGTCTATGACATAGACATTCTCTTTGCGGTAGCCAGAGAGTACGGTTTCCATCTTTTCGTTGAAAATGATGCATGAAGATAATTCAAACATCACTTTGTAGCCCAGATCACACAGTTGGCTTATGCTTAGAAGATTGTGCATCAAGCCCTCAACATAGGCTACCTTGTTAAAGGTGATGGAACCATTTGAGAGTGTTCCATAACCTTTAGTACTTCCTCTGGAATTATCACCAAAGGTGACAGAAGGACCTTTGGAAGGCACGAAGTCTACAAGAAGAGATTTGTTGCCGGTCATATGTCTTGAGCACCCGCTGTCGAGATACCAGATTTGTTGGTGCCGTAGACCCTGCAATCACAAGAAAATCAGTTCTTTGGTACCCATTTGGAGATGGGTCCTTTTGAGTTAGAAGGAGAAGAAGTATCCTTGGAAGCGTTTTTATCAATTCTCTCCAGAGGACAATTCTTAGCAAGGTGAGAGGTATTACCACAGTTATAACATTTTCTATATGTAAAAACCTTTTTGGAGCTTTGACCAGATTCCTTGTGATGACTGGTCACATTGACTTTCATGGCCTTAGAGGTTAGAGGATAGTCAAGAGGCTTAGGACCCAAGATACCTTTGCCAGAGTCAGTTGAAGGAATAGAAAAGGGTGTCTTGGAATTTAGCTTATTTAACATCACAGCTCTGGGAATTGGAAGAGAAGATGGTTTCTTTAAGTTTTTCTTGGGAAGTTTCTTTTGGGGAGGAAGATTGGCAACAGATTTTCCCTTTTTGGAGAAAGAGACTTTATTGGAAGAAGGCTGAGGAACTTTGGAAGGTTTGGGTTTAGAGAAGGAAGGCTCGTTTATTTTTAAGGAACACATAGACTCAAAAATTGGTTTAGAAGAGTCATTTGAGTCTTGGGCTTCCTCACTCTCATTGGGTGAATCAATGCTCTTAGCTTTGATGAACATTCCAAACTTGAGATCTTTAGAGGGATCAGAAGAGTCCAAAGGTTCAGAGTTGTCATAGTTCTCTTCAGAGGATTCATAGAATGAGGGAAGAGAGAAAGGAGCATTAGTGTCAGTAGGAGGTTCAAGGTCATATTTCCCGAAGCCTAGTCCAGACTTGTCATCACAAGATATTTGATCCTGAAAAATCCTTTCTAAATTTTTGGACGAGCTTGTCCACTTTTTCACAGTTTCTTGCTCCTTTTTAAACTTTTTAAGAAGTTTATTTTTCTCTTTAGCAAGAGTAAAATTTATAGTTTTCAAATCTTCAAGCTCAGCCTTGATTTTATCAAAGTGTTTTAGTTGAGAAAGACAGATTTGCAGTTGAGAAGAAAGAGATTTTATCTGAGCATTTGCCTTCTTCTTTGCATCCTTGGCTTCATAGAAGTCAATGGTCAAAGAGTCAAAGGCTTCAATTTTCTCAGCATCAGAGAGAGAGAAAAATGGATGTACCTGAGTGGATGAGGTAGAGCACTCAGCAGACACAAGAGCCATGGAGGTGGAAGAGATTTCACCATCATCAACATCATCTATTTTAGCCATAAAGCAAAGGTTGGCCATTTTCTTGTCACTTTCGGAAGTTGGTTCATCTGCCCAATCATGAGATTCAGCAAGAAGACCTTTTCCTTTGTTGGCTAGAAGAGCATTCCTTTCCTTCTCTCTCTTGTATTTGGCCTTGTACTTTTCAGCACGGTCAGAGTTGGAAGGAACAGACGAGTTTGATTTTTGAAAGGAAGGTTGGTAGGAATCAGACTTGGTTCTGACAGACCTAGAGGATGTACGGTTAAAGGAGGGCCGTCTAGACTTATCAGAGGACCTGCTTCTGCATTCAGAAGCAAAGTGTCCCTTCCTCCCACACTTGTAACATTCCTCATTTGATTTGTCAGAGGGAGCAACTTTTGAAAGAGTAGAGGAGGGTTTTCTAGAAAACCTGGATTTTCCAGAAGAGAAGCGAGGTTTGCCTTTAGAAAAGCCAGCCAACATGGCAACACCATCTGACAGTTGAGCCACAGAGGTTTCCTCTCCTTCATCATCAGCCTCACTGAGATAGCCTTCTGAAGGGTCATTGGGGTCCTCTTGACTATCGTTGTCAGAGTCAGAAGGATAGGTGATCCTAGGGACACACACAGTACTTTTGGAAGATTCACCGACAAGGGCTAGAGAAGAGCCTTTGATGTCTTTTGTGAATGACTTCCTAAGCAGTTTAGTCTGCTCATAGTTGAAGAGGGTGCCATACAAGGCAGTGAGAGGCATAGAGTCAAGATCCTTGGTAGACTTGATACAAGTACAGATGTTTTCCCAAAACTCAGGAAGACAGTCCATGAACTTGCACAAGACTTCCTCATTATCATATATGCGACCCACAAGTTTAAGATCATTGAGAAGACTGTTAAAGCGATTGTAGTAGTCTGAGAGAGACTCACCCTTCTCATGAGAGAAGAGTTCATAGTTTCTTACAAGAGCAATCTTTTTGCTCTTTTTCACCTCAGACGTACCTTCATAAAGAACACACAGAGTGGACCACATTTCTTTTGCAGTAGAAAGGTTAACAAGAGAATGATAGACCTCATCAGGCAGAGAGAGGGCAATGATGGCTCTGACTTTAGTATCAAGAGCTATAAGACGTCTGTCTTCATCATTGTATTTAATGGGGTCCTTTAGAATGTATCTCCTAGTAGCTGGAGTTCTTTCTTCTTCAGAAGAGTCCTCATCAGCTTTTCCCTTGTCTGCATTATATCGGTCCCAAACTCTAGGAATAAAAGGTCCTTCATGTAAAATAGTTGGATATCTGCTGTCAACTCCTTCTAGAAAGAGTATCATACGACTTTTCCACAAGTAGAAGTTATTGGGGTTAAACCTTGGTGGTTTGGCTATAGAGCCATTGTCGTATGAAACAGCAGTGAAGTTTTGAGAAGAATCATTTTTCAAAGACGAGGAAGAAGCTGCCATCACGGATCTAGTTTATTGAGTTAAACTAAACCGCTTTGATACCACTTGTTGGTCCCAAATAGCAGTAAATAAACAAGCAAAGTATTGTAGAAGGGGGGGGGGGTTGAATACAATACACACAGTTTTTCACTTAATTTAATTCTTATTGATTTGAAATCAAGAATTACACATAGAAAACTTTGATTGTTGCGGAAGAGAACATATGAGATATGTTCAAACAATCTTACACATAGAGAATAAAGAACAATTGTAAAACACTTAGAAAACAATTGAACTTCGTAGAGAGAAAGTTGCCAGGCACTTAGAGAACTTGAAGGTAGTAGAGCTGGGTGATCTTGCATGTTGAACCATCCTCCATATTTATAGTGCCTCATGCATTAAATGCATGGGACACCTGTTGAGCAAGGGATGGACACAGGTCTTCAGCAAGGTACAGGATGTACCTTTTGTCTTGAGGTGTTTTGGCTTGAAGTGTTGACCTGCAGAGAGGATGGTAGAGACCTTTCCTTAAAATGGTGTAGTAGACAAAACTTACTTTATCTGATCTCCAGATGAGGTCCACGTCAATGCAAGATATCACAATATACTTTGTCAGAAAAGTACAATGTGTTGGAGAAATCTTCAGGCCTTGAAGATTAAGAAGTCTTTGGTTGCCGAAGAGATCTTCGGGCTCCTGAAGACTGAGAGGTCTTCGGCTCTTAAGACTGAGAGGTCTTCGGCTCCTAAGACTGAGAGGTCTTCGGCTCCTAAGACTGAGAGGTCTTCGGCTCCTAAGACTGAGAAGTCTTCGGCTCCTAAGACTAAGAAGTCTTCGGCTTCTGAAGATTGAGAAATCATCGGCTTCCGAAGATGTCTTCGGCCGAAGAGGTCTTCGGCCGAAGAGGTCTTCGGCTCCTGAAGACTGAGATCGGCACCATCCTGGCCAATGGTGTTGATCAAGTGGGCATACTTGGCTTTAGGCTGAGGAGTCTATCTTCAATCCGCTTTGAAAGATATTCTCCTTCTTTGTCTTCTTCGGTTGATCTTCGACTTCACCGAACATTTGTATAGAAACCAAGCTGCTAAAAGAACCTCAAACATATTCTAAGTAGGATGATATAAGATGGAAGATCAGGAGGTCATCTTCAAATCTTCAGATGACCCAACATAAAATATGTAAAAAGTTCATTGATCATTCATTTTATAGTATTGCTTATTTGCTTATTGTTTCTCTAAGTTTTTTTATTCAATACTAATATATAGAACTACTTTGTCCAACAAACATTGATATATTTTCCATCATTCATCTTTTACTAACTCTTTTGATTATTCCATCAGTCCAGTGGCAAATCCACGATGTTTGCCTAGTGGGGCACCTTTAAGGTAGATTAAAGACCCGCAAAATTGTTTGATGTGTCTTTAGCCTAATTCTGCCATTTCGATGGATTTTGTAAAGTTTTTTGGTTGATTTTGAAGGATTTTGAAGTATTTTTTTATCGATTTAAAGGGATTTTTTTTCGTTTTTTTGGTTGATTTCGATAGACTTTTTTGGTTGGTGGGGGCGGAGGAACTATGATAGGAAGTTAAAAAAATGATTTTTAACCTAGGTAAAAATCTTTTTTTAATGGGGCTCATCCCCCCACCTTTTACATGCTATATCCACGTTTGATTTGCATGAATTCTATTTTTGTATCAGAATATAGTAGATTTCTTGTTATTAACTAAGAAAACTCATACATTTTGAAATCATTTTACCAACAAAGTAAGACGATCCAACTTATATCTATATTTGAGATTTCAAAACTACCCTTGTTTTTCATACAATATTGACTCTTATCTCTAAAACAAGAATAAGATCTCAAACTATTATCAACATGGACTTTTGATTCTAAAATTGATGGTTAATAAAAAGTTTGTTTTAACCCTAAATTAAATTTTAATTGGTGATGAAAACATTAACATGAGGTGATGTGGAAAACCAATTGATTTACATTGATTAACATAAAGTGTTACTCTGAATAGTCAAAACTCTGACTCAAAATGATGTCAATCTATATATTAAAGATATATCATATGATGTGTTCGATGGTAGAACAAATTTACAATGTTATGTAAAAATACTATGATAAATAATATTAATCTAGAAATAATTTTTGATTACGTCTAGGAATAATTGGAAAACGGTTTTATATGAAATATTAGTATTTTCTAAATTCGTTGTTAATCTAATGATTAGAAACAACATATTGAAATTTTTATCATACTTATCGAGGGCCCATTCTCACATGTCGCCCAGAGCCTATAGAATGTCAGGAACGGGTCTGGTCGTTTGTTTTTTAAGAGGTCTAAAGTCTGAAGTCTTATTTTAATTATGATTAATAAGAGGTGATGTATAAAAAAGTTTGAACGATTCAGACTAAAGAGTTATTAAGAGTTTTTTTTTTAAACAAACAACCCCTTACTCATACAGAGGCTGATCAATCATATCAACCTATACAAATGTCCTTGTAGCAATGAGAGAGCACATCTCCTTGATCATTGAACCAACGGTATTTACTCATCTTGGAAGTCTCTACTTGGGTGGGTATTTAGGGTTTGATATATATATATATATATGTATATATATATAGGTTTTCATTTTGAGTTTTTGATTTAGGTATTAATTAAGGTTTGTTCTTGATGGTAATTAATCGGAGAAGATATAGATTCAAGAAAACTTAAAATTAATGATTAAAATAGATGAAAATGGCAACAAAAAAAAACACATAACCTTGAATGTAACAAGATTAGTGACCATTGGGTCCGGGGACTAAATCCAAAACAAAATGTAGAGATTATAAGACTTTTTCTACAATAAATAAAGATCATGGATCTAAATCCATAATAATCAACAAACCACAAGAAATCAAAGGGTCTTTGGTCTAACGGTATCGGAGCCTTAGGCCTTCTAGGAGGTCAGAGAGTTCAATCTCACCAAAAGCAAGGAAGATGTGTAAGCAGGCCCGGCCCTGGGGCCGTGCAGCCCGTGCGACCGCACAGGGCATCAAAGCCGATAGGGGCATCAAATTTTTATATATCAGTAGTATAGGTTTAATAATTTGGGTTTTGCGCTAAAAAAAAATCATAAGTTCATATTTGGTTATTGGTAGGTTTGTATTTTGAATATCAAAATTCAAAGTCCATATAAAAAATCAAAGCTCATATTTGTTTATTGGAGAAAAAAAAAAAGTAAATAATGTTCTTAAGCTTCTGCCTTCTAGTGTCGATCGACATCAACTCTTCCGATTTTCAATACGGCGTTCCACTTCCAGAGGCACAGGATCAGGGCCGTTAGGCCGACCATGTATGGGTCAAAGCTTGTTGTCGGTCGTCGGTGACTTTATATACGAGATATACGGCCAATTCACATCACAGTCTCACCTATGCGACCAATTTACGCATTTAGCAAAGGCAACTCTGAAACTTTCGTTGTTTCTCAATATTTCATTGTCGGTTCTTCACTTCTTCGGTTCTTCCCAATCTGTGTGACTGTGCTTCTGTGGAACACTAGAAGATTATTATTTCTTGTTGAGTTGTTTATTGATTTTCTTCCCAAGTCCCACTATCCCAGGTATAATTTTTGTTTCTAAACTCTAAATTCATTGTATTTCCAATTTCCAATTTTTGTGTGGTTTACTGATAATTGATAATTAAACCCTAGTTTTGGAAACTCTTGTGTGGTTACTGATAATCTATTTCATTGTGTTTAAAATTGATAATGGTGGAAATTTGGGAAAAAAACCCTAGTTTTAAGAAGATGAAATTAAAGCTCATTTTTCAACGGCTTACTGATTTTGGCTTATTTTGACAATGGTTAACTGATTATGTGATTTTTGTCAATGGCTTACTGAGTTACTGATTATGTCAATCGCTTACAACTTTGGCTTATTGATTTTGTGATTTTTGTCAATGGCTTACTGAGTTACTTTGGTATTTTGAATTTTGTTTACAACTTTGGTTAAACTAATTATAGTTTTTACTTGTCTTTTAAGTTGCAGATTGAAGTAAAGGTTCTAGTGTACCAGTACTAATTTGGAAAAGGGAAAACTAGAAAGGAACGAAACACGATCTTAATCCAGGTTTTATCCTTCTATACTCGACTAGTAGTAAACATGTTTCCTAGATCACAACCTTCAGGTGCACAAAATAGAAAAAAAAAAAAAAACAACAAGAAATTGCTCCATCTTTACAGGGATCATTAAATAGATATTTTGTTAGGTCTGAAAATGTGCCTGAAAATCTAAATGAGTTTGTTGACAATATTGAAAATTCACTTGAAGATTAGTTGATGATTTTGGCGTTTCATTTACTTAAAACCGCTTAGGGACATTTTTTTAGTATTTCGCACAGGGCATCAAAATC
The DNA here is from genome assembly GCA_954870635.1 of Arctium minus. Classification (NCBI taxonomy): domain Eukaryota; kingdom Viridiplantae; phylum Streptophyta; class Magnoliopsida; order Asterales; family Asteraceae; genus Arctium; species Arctium minus. The sequence goes on along the minus strand of OX941094.1, from coordinate 1,101,596 downwards.
CTTAAGAACGACCCTGTGTGTAAGTTTATTTATTGCATTTGCCGTATATAAATATATATATATATATATATATATATTTAAAAAAAACCACAACGACCAAATCTGTAATTTACTTTATTTTATAATAAGGAAGTATAAAGAAAAAAGATAACTTTTATTTAAAGAATTATATTTAAAAGAATTGTTGATATAAAATGGGATGTAGCCATGCTTAAAGCCATACAGAGACTTTATGGAGCACGCTTTTAAACCATGGACTCCATTATATTATCAAAAGTAAATTATATCCATATAATTTGTTAATTAGAAGTGTACTCGTGCAATGATATATCACGATTTTAATGTTTCATTTTATTTTTTGTTTTTTTGTCGATTTACAGTACACTTTTGGATGGTTTTGAGAAAATGATATTGTTTTTTTTTTTATAAATTTGTTTAATTTAGGCTTAATAATATATGTTGTTTATATAAAAAAATTAAGTATTTTGTTAGAAGTCAATGATTATCTTATATATTTTAATGACATGTAGAAAAAATAACCAATTACATATTTAATAATATAATTAAAACAAATTTATAGTAAAATATAATATATTAATTAATAGTGATACATGGAATAGTCTGTATAAAATGAATGTCCTGTACATACCAAATTGGTGGGTGTTAGAAGCTTTCAATAGTAATATGTATCTTGTGTTTTGATATTTGTAAATTAAGAGATTTTTTAAATTTTGAATAAATAGATGGTAATTGTGCCTAATAATTTGTATTTAAGAGTTTTTTATTAATGCTTTATAATATAGTACAAATAATTTTGATTTTTATCTTTATAATATAGAGATTACGATTTGCATTTTATGGCTTGTAGTTTATTACTATTTCGTCTATGAGCTAATTCCTACCTCTTTAACGTTGTGTTCTCTAATCTGGAGAGAAAAGAAAAGAAATGGACGGAAAAGAAAGAGAGAGAAAAAAAAAGGAAAGGAAATAATTTATTTTATTTGTGTTCTCGAAATAGAAAGAAAGAAAGGAAAGGAAAGAAAATAGTTTTTCATGTTCTTGAACATGAGAGAAAGGAAAGGAAATATGTCATTTTTACAAATATACCCTTATAAAAATATATATTCTTTATAATGAAAGATTGGGTAGTTTTGTAATTTTAATAATTTCAGTAATTTTTTTAAATGATTTTAATTTATTTTCTTTCTCTTCCTTCCCTTTCCTCTCACATTTGGAAGGAAAATTATCAATTCTTTCATTCCGTTTCCTTACTTTTTCTTTCTCTCCTAAAAAAGTTTTAAGAACACGAGTTTTTTTTTTTACTTTCCTCCCCTTTCTCTGCCTTTCCTTTCCTTCGCTAAATGAGTTTCGAGAACACAACGTAAGTGTAAGGGACCAAAAGAGTAAAAAATTGTAAATCTCAAAGATCAAAACAACAATAAAATGTAAATTATAAGAATAAAAATAACAATAAATTACAAACTATAAGAACAAAAACCGTAATTTCTAAACCACAAGAACATAAATTTTAAGTTTTAACAAACCACAAAGACAAAAATATAATTTACTCTATTATCAAATACACTTAAATTAACTATTAATTAAACCATCATGCAATCCAAAATAAATAAGGGTTGTTCTATGTGCACCATAGTCTATTTACTATGGGCACCATAGTCTATACATTAAATATATCAAATGTCAAATCTAATCTTAATCACTTATCCATATGTCACATCAATTTGATTGTTTTTGTAAATTAATAATTATAGTTACATTTTTTGTCCCTAAACTATAATCCTTGTTTTATTTTATACCTTTTTGTTTTACATTTTTTATTTTACATTTTCCATATATTAACACATATAATCGTATATTAACTAAAATAGAATAAAAAAATACGTTTTAATTTTAACAATTTATACCATTACTATCGTCTTTTCGATACCTTCGAAATGAGCCCAATATTGAATATTTTTGGATTTAATTATACATATAATCGTATATTAACTAAAATAGATTAAAAAATACGTTTTAATTTTAACAACTTATACCATTACTATCGTCTTTTCGATACCTTCGAAGTGAGCCCAATATTGAATATTTTTGAATTTAATTATTTTATTATATGTCAAAAATTACTTTTTAAAATATGTGTGTCTGCACAAGATGACGATATTCAATGTATGTTTATAGAAAATTTCAATAAACAATCATAGTCTATTTTCTAAATACAATTATATTGACTTTATTTCAATTTATTTTATATCTTTGTGATAAATGACAAAACAAATATGTTAGATTTTACAACTCACCCTAGCCAATGCATGTGTTTTGAAAAAATCTCATTTAATTTTTTTTTTAAAACAAAACCACCTTCCACCTTTTAAAAAAAAAACAAAATCACCTTCCACCCTAGCCAAGAAACTCAAACCAACTCAAAAAACTTTTGTAAATATAGCGGATTAGTTGTTAAAAATTAAGTTTTATATTTACTAATCATGTTATATTTGATTTTATTATTTAAGCGAAAGTTTATTTTTTCATAGTCTTTTGTATTATATGTACCACTTTTTTTATATAATCAAGTGATTATTATTATTATTATAAAACTAAATTTATTATGTCAAATAAATTTTATTTTCATTTATAATTATTCTTTTTATATTTTTTGTTTTTTTGTATTAAAATTTAAGATTAAATTAATATGTTTTTCTAAAAGAAAAATACATATACAAAAAATAAAAAAAATTATTATTTATATTAATATGAAAGTGAATATCATTAAAAAAATGTAAAAAAAAAATTAATTAAAAGTGATAAACCTACAAATGATTACATAATCATTTTTTTAATTAAAAGTATATAAGTCATATCATAAACCTACAAATGATTGCATTGATTTTAGAATTTAATACCTATAGGCACCATAGACTATGGACACCCAATAAATAATTGTTTGCATTTGTTTGGTATAAAATAAAGAGAATAATTGATTTTGAGGAATAGATTCTACAATTACACAACTTGAATCAATCCCTTGAACACTAGATAACAGTTGGAATAAATAAAACAAAGTTTTATTGGTAATACAAAACAAATTATGAGCCTTTGGTGAGCTTTTGAAATGAAAGGTTGCCACACCATTTAGGTGAAAAGGTGACAAACTCTTAATTATTTAATAACAAGATTCGATAAGAACAAGTATATGTGAGGTTAAAGAGATACCATCATCAATCACCTATTGGAATTGCAAATATTATAATTTATAAAGAAACGAGATTACCCCTTTGATATCCAGGATCACCATTAAACTTGTTAAATAAGTGTACACTATATATAAAAAAATTCAAAATTGGGCCACCTCCACCTAACATGAATGGTGATTTTGAATTGTGTTGTAAAGATTGTACCCAAAAATCACACCTACCTCTTGATATTCACATCAATCTACAACCACCTTCTTCCAACCAACAATCCTGTCATTACCAAATATGTCAATTTTTCACGTATTTATTACTTATTCTACGTGCATCTTTATATATTGCTAAATATTGTATTTTCTATTAACTGATTTAATTTATGATTTAACATACATGATTATGATAATAAAATAAGGATACATATAAAAACATCACCTTCAATTTTCCATTCCAACAAATATATTTAATTTTCGAATTAGCACCCAAACATATATAAAAAATAAAATAAAAACAATAAAAATATGTTTTTGGGGTGCATATGATCTATCATTTCCCAAATCAAAATAGTAGAAAGAATTCACAAATTATTTTCTTTTTCCTTTTTCCTTTTCTTCCCTAATTTAAAAAAAAAAGATGGGTCCCATACATTACTTACTAAACTAAGTCATCATCATGATTATCACCGGCGATCCATGGACCCCGAAAACTGATCCGACGGCCCAATTTTCTTGCTGCTTTTCATCTTCAACAGACCGTACAACTTCTGAATCTCTTTCACAACAGGCACGCTACAGCTGCTATCCATCACCAACACGTTAGATGTTTCCGCCACCGACGACGATTCCTCCGTCGCCAACACGCTTTTTCCGACCACCCTAACGTCGCCGTTGATCTGCAAAGCTGTCATCACCGACCGTAACGCTCGCCCTGGCGATCCACGGTTACAGATCATGAGCTCGCTCATCTCCGCTGGACTCATCGTTGCGCCCGTTTGGAAGATCTCTTCCACTTGAGGAAACAATTTGTGATCCTTTACACCTAAGCAATTGTTCGCTAATGTCTTGAAGGAATTGAAGTTACATAACGGAAAATATATATGAACATCGATTCTGCCGGGACGTAAAACCGCCGGATCCATTTTTTCTTTACTGTTCATCGTGAAAACCATCAGTTTCTCGTCGCCGCAACACGAATTTAATATGCCGTCCATGAAGTTTAGGATTCCTGATAAACTCACCGTTGTTGAATTTGATGTGATGAATCGATCTAGATCTTCAACTACCACCAGTGATTTGCTGGCTGTTTGTAATAGAAGCATTTTCAGATCGGAATCGTCTACGACTTTTGAGAGGTCAATATCGTAGATATCGTATGAAAGGAATTTGGCCATGGCGGCGATGAAACTGGATTTTCCGGTACCGGAAGGTCCGTAGAGGAGGTAACTCCGCTTCCAAACACGGCCTAATCGGTGATAGTACTGTTTGGACTTGAGAAAAGCTTCTAAATCGGATTTAACCTTTTTTTTCAGATCCGAATCCATCGCTATCGTCTCGAGAGTAGCCGGATGCGATAACTGGACGGACCTCCACCGTCCTATGCTCCCGTGGTCATCCGATAGCGTCGCCGTGTTCATGTAAAGCTTCAACTCCTTACATCTCAACTCGATATCTTCCGAAGCTCTGTAAATATGCTGAATATAAGATTGCAAAATCCTTCGCTTATCTTTCTTCTTTAACTTGAGCAGAAAGGTTTTTTTGCAAAGGCTATTTTCCTCAATTCTCTCGACTCTGTTTGTCCAGGAAACCCTAGCACCGAGAAAGGTGTCCTGAATGGTCTGATCATCATCGAGGCATAAGACGACGCCGTTTGGCTTCTTCCCGGAGATGAGGTTGGTGAAATCGGAATCTTCAATCGTTGACAACGAATTCAGGTATGTAGAAACCTTCCGATAAAACATATTCTCCTGGTTGTTTTCATTGAGTTGAGGTACTTTGAGCGATTGATGGACATGAATTCGATCTTCAATCCAATGGCCCCATTTTTTCAAACGATAAATCAAAGTTGTTCGATAAAAAAACAATCGAACAGATATCAAGAAAGTAATAACAACAAACAGCAATAGAAAAAAACCCATTAGAAGTGTGAATCTAAGAATGAATCAGTGAAGGTTTCCGTTGAACATCGTTGTAGTGGTTGTTGGCGGTGGTGGGCAGCTGCCGGAGGAGATTGTTATGCTGATAGAATAGAGAGAAAGAGAGATAATAAGGAAAAGGGGAATGAGTCACAGCATCCGCGTAAATTACGAGTTGGGGGGGAATTAAATATGGATAGGAAAGATCCAAATTAGGGGGTAGTTTGGAAAATTTGAAATTGAGGGATATAAATACAATAGTAGAATACTCTCTTTCTAATTACTAGTGGACGGTAATTACGTAAATACCCTTGCGTTGAGATTTTAGGCATTATCTCATCAAATTCAAATATGCGACTATAATTGCGGAATTCCAACTAATTTTATGAAATTAATTACTTCGTAGTATTTAATTAACCATCACATAGATAAAATATATATTTTGTAATAAATGGATATTTAACAATTTTAAATTAGCCATGCTTTCGACTTGCACGATTTGTTATAGTTTTATATTAAAACATCTTCGATGTATTTTTAAAATCGATATTTTAGGGGTTTTGGGTTAATTTATTGATTTAATAGATTTTTTAATGTTTTTTGAAATAGAAAAAATAGAAGATAGATGATAATTTTTTTCAAATTTCAAAAACATCTTATCTTAACTTTATGAGAAATAAATGATTTCTATTATTATTTCCATCTATAACAATCATTGATATTAAATGTTTAATAAAAAAGAGAAATAATATATTATTAATTATATTAAATATTTTAATAATATTAATGAGTAATCTTCTAAAATAAATAAGTTGCTGGAGTTGAATATAATTTTTTAGAGATTTTAATTTTTTACTTTGGATAAAATTTGAAAAATCAGTTGAAGATATTTTTATTGTGTGCAATTAGAGATTAATAATTTAAAAGATAAGAAAATTCTTGTCATTAAGCAGCATACAAATCTGCAAAGAAAATAATAAATAACAAAACAAAACAACTAAATACTATATGTATTTTTTTTTAACGACAAGTTAACACACGCACACGTTCTCGGGGTATCCGGGCTTCCATTTAAGGGTGCCACCCGACTTACCCCGTCGATCACGACCCAACCCAATTAAGGGTACCACTATGTGACAGACCTATGATCATGGATATCACAGGATGCTCACCACGGGGTTCGAACCTGGGTAGTCAGGATACCATCCACTAACCCCTAGGATGTACCTTACCAGTACCAGTGGGCTACAACATGAAGGACAAATACTATATGTATTTATAATTTGTCAATTTTCTATTATTTATGACTAAAAAAATAAATGAAATAAATAAATACAATCCATCTTAGATTAAAAAAGAAAAGAAAAAAAAGCAAGACTTTTTGTTTGTGGAGAGTTGGTAGGAAAGATGAAAACCAACCAAGTCGTAGATGCAACTCAATATTGATTGGGGTTTAACTCAAAGTTTAATGAAGTCGAATTTAGTACCAATTGGGGTATATGGTTCATTTTTTGTGGACTTAAATCCAAATAACTTACAAATTAAGGTTTCATCCTTGCAACATTTACAAAACACTTAAATTGATGTTGACGTCGTTATTTTACAACTTCCAATTCACCCAATAAATTTTTTTGAGTTATTAAATAGTCTCTTAAATGAAAATAAGATTATAAGTTTGGTTTTCATTTATCACGTTTGCCCATTTGAACAGTTTTCATTCCTAAACTTCATTTACTAGGTTTTCGTGCATGTTTGTCTATTTTTGACGATTTCATTCCCCTCTCTCTCTCTCTCTCTCTCTCTCTCTCTCTAACGTTATTAACTTTTACTGTCAAATCTAATTAAACGGGGTTCTTTACATATTTAGCATTCTAGTATATTTTATTTACCAAAATAACCCAAAAACATAAGTTTCCATAAAAAGTCATCCGATTCGTGTAATATATGTAGAAATGTGAAAGAGCACACAAAACAAAGATAAAACCTGCCAAAAAGCTAAAAAAGTCGTTGAATAAATCTTGTCGGTGCGGCGGTTTCGCATCGTGTAGCGTGAATCACGAGGACAGGTGCGAAAAGGCTCACTCCCTAACCGATTTGACCCTTCTTTGACATGCTTTTTAACCACTATTTTGTCTTATTTAAAATTTAAAATGTATTGAACAATAATCATATATTTTTCCCTGTTTTTTTTAATTTTTTTAATCAAATATCTCATATTCCTCATCTTTACAAATCAAAGGAAGCTAACGTCCGCTTTTTTCTTACTCAATATTTCTCCATAAATCTCACATTTCCCATATTTTGTTTACTCAATAAGATATGACAACAAAAATTGAAAAAGCTCGGGTACGTGTCTGTAGTGGAGGTTAGGTTTGTGACAGGTAGTTAACGGGTTGTATTTTCAGCTTAGACTCGTTGACTGTTGAGTTTAGTTAGCGATCAAGTATTTTTGATGAGTTGTATGAGTGTAAAGGTTGGAAAAAGAGACTTTAGGCCAAAATTGCGTCCCCGCGACTTGCCCTGCGACCTAACGTTGCGACCAAGGATGCGTATGTTTCTATCGATTGCTTGGTTGAGGGTGAAGTCAGCGTCATGGGCATGGGTTGCGGCCTGGGTCCCGTAGACGCCCAACTGTGTTTTTAAGCCCTTTTTTCTAGGGTTTGAGAACATTCATTTCGTCTACTTACTTTCTCTCATATCAAAGGTGATTTTGAACTTCATTTCTAGTTTTTGGAAGCATTTAAAAGCCTTGAAAGCTAAGGATTCAAGTTTTGGATGATTGAAGCTTCAAATATCTCCTCTTCATATTCAGGATTTTGCTTGAGTTCTACTTTTAAGCTCAACCTAGTTTTTTGAGTTCATCATACTCTTTTCTAAAACTATATACATGTCAAAATGTTACAATTTTGTCTCCCAAACTTTCTTATATTGTATTTATGGTATTTGGTGACTTTGGACCATCTTGGTGATTTTAGGCAATTTGGGGATTTTTTTCACTTTGACAAACTAAATGCTTGAATCTTTTGAAATACTATAAAAATGGGTTTATCCAAGTTCATAAAGTATTTTGAAGTATGAATCTCAAGGTTTTGGTTTATATTGGATATGTGACATATATGAGATTTTGTTGACTTGTCCATTTTGTAAAAACCTGAAGTACCCAACAATTAAGAAAAGGCCATCTTTACTTTATGTCGATTCTTTGTAAAATACTAAATGTGTTATATGGTTTTGGGAGAGAAAAATGGTTCAAGTAAGATTTTGAGGCTTTAGACCATTTTGGTCCATCTTGAGGTAAATGATCTTTATTGTTTAAATTGCACGCTTTGGAAAACTATATTTTTGGATGTGGTTGGACATTCTAAAGTTATGACGGGTATCAAATTATAGGGTTGAGTTCTGGTGAAAAGTTGAGTTAACGTGAGAAGCGTGACAAGTGGTTATCAACCGTTGGATGCACATTAGGATGAGATGCATCAGATCAATTCTCATATGAAGCGCAATTCATGGTGGGTTTGAGATTATAAGTTATCAAGGGTTCAGGTCCACTTCTCACGTTAACTCAACTTCTCACACGATTCTTCGCCTTGGACTATAATTCATCGAATCCATAAGCATATGGGTCGGTTTTATTGGTTTTGGGAAATGGATGGTTATATCTCGCATTGTAACTAGAAAAGGACACCGGTCATCAGGGACATTGTGATGCAGACTCGTATAAAGTCGAACATTAGTCATTGACCCTATAGGGTGTGATTTTCTAGTGAACGAGCATATCTATGATCATCGGGGATCTCGGGCCATAGATTGTGCAAGGTTAAAATGGATGACCATTGATCCATAGTGAAAATCATGTCTCTTCCGTCATTCTGAGATATGTTTGATATTTATGGTATATGAGTATCCATTACCTAAATGGTGTTATTTCTTACAAATTTATAATCCCAAACTTATTGTTCTATAACCTCATCTATAAATTGTTTGAACTCACTAGATTTTAAGTCTAACACTTTTCTTATCGACATGTATATCAAGTTAGTGGCATGGCTAAGGATGCCTGAAGGAGCATGGGGTGTCACCGTGTCGGTTGAGGCACTAGTTGGGTTAGCATATTTTAAGCGTTTTGAGTCTTCGGTCATAGTGATTTCTTTTGGGGTTTAGAAACACTGGACTATAATCTAATTCTTTTACTAGTTAGATTAGGAGGTTGTTATCATTTAACCGTTACTTAGAATTTGTAATTAACTGGCGTATGTTTCCATTCTGAGAATATAACTCGTATCTTGATATTATATACCAAACTTTTTACAGTTTAAATTTTCTCCTATTATAAGGGTGTTACAGCTAAGGCCCTGAAGATGACAATACCCAATAATCTTGAGAAGACTCGAACTAACAACCTATGATAAGGAGTCCCAAAACTTAGCCTTTATTAATTAGTTGAACTAACCCTCAATATGATTTTTGTTATCACATGTAAACATTTTATTTATTTGTCATCAGTTTTTGTTTTATATATCCTTATCAATTTCTTAAAACATATAACTTTAATTAAATGCATTTTTTAAATTATTTCTTAAAATGATTTACTTGTATTCTTTTTTCTGATCCAACCATTCCATAAATGTTTTTTTTCTCTCATTAAACCCATTCCATATATGTATATATATTATCTTATCTCATTTAGTTTTAATATATTTAAAAATATTAGGGTACATATTAAATACATATATAATAGTAATTGAATTATGCGTGGTAGCATTTGGGGGCGGGTCCCATTTGATTCCCAATTTGTGGAGATGACGATGGATGACAGTGAAAGTCCCTTTACTCTTGCTAACCATTACGTCACACATTTTCTATTTTTTATTTGGAATCTTTTGCCTCGACATAATAACAATTAGAGTAAATTACAGATTTGGTCCCTAAGATATGTCAAAATTTACGTATTTGGTCCCTTAACTTCATTGTTACATAAAAAACCTCCAGGTATGTAGATTCTTATGGATTTGGTCTTTCACACTAACGACCGTCCAAATTATCCGTTAACTATAACGGTAAATTAGTCTTTCCTTTATTTTACCAAAATTTTCAGACTACAGGGACCAAATATGCAATTTACCAAAAAGTAACAATTTTATTTATCTTAAAATTTTTAATTATTCTATATATAGGGGTGTTTTATTTTTCAACCCAGTAAAAATTACAATCATGTGCAATCCTCATCTAAACCATTCACTTAGCTCATTAATTATGTAGATACTGGATTGATTACTAGATTGCATCAATGATAGGTTTCAATGTTTCATGCAATAATATTACATGCAATGCATAGTATTTCATTAAAATGCAAACACTAACATGGAATGCATATTGTTTCATGAAAGTATTACCTTCATCCGATACATCGCATGAACCGTTATGTGCATCGACATCTGCTGCAAAAATTCAAAGAAATCAAGTAAATTCATTTAGAGAATCAATGAGAATCTAAATGCAATGGACGGTTTAGATGAAGGTTGCACGGGTGTAACCTTTTACTGGGTTGCAAAATAACTGTTGCATATATATATATATATATATATATATATATATATATATATATATATATATATATAAGACACAGATCTGGGATGGAACGTCGGCACCCCACTTCAACTCTGGCCGCATCCATCGTCGACGGGCTTAACCACCTGTAACACCCGTAATTTCAGTAAGCAAATATCACTCGGACGTTTTTACAACTTGTAAATGGTGGGATTTATGTTGGGAAAACATTACTTAAAGTCCCTAAGAGTATCAGGAGTATTGGGGTAGAAAAAGTTGAGTTTCGGGGCTTGGCAAGGGTCCCGCTACAATACCTGATGACTATGATAGTGTCATAGTCACACTGTCACAATCTAACCAGTTGGACAGAAGGCTGGTACACCCCAGCGACTTTGCCACTATCCATGTCGCCAAGTGTGCCATAACAGTTTAAAGTCACGATTTTCTGCTTTTGGTTCATTCCCTCTCCACCCAATCAGCCCCACTCTCTCTCAAAACCCCTCAAGAACGACCTAACATCATCCTTTGCTATTTTGGAGCATTTTTGGCTCAACTCTTTGGCTATTATGGTGGTAAACCATCATCAAGTTAAGGATTGAAAGTTAGGATCAAAAGTTCATCATCTTCATACATTTCTTCAAGGTTGTGATTAGGGTTTTTTAGGTTTTCACCAAACCTAAGTGGTAAGTTCATTCTCCCCATTTCCAAACTTCTTTATGAGTTATAAATGCTCCATTAATGACTCCTTAGTGTTTTATTTCTCTAATTTCGGTTTGGAAAATTTTGAGAAAAGCTAGGTCACATTAGGGTTTTGGTTCAAAATGGAGATTTTGATGTTTATGTTTGGATGGACGATTCTATGTGGTTGGATATGAATATTTATGGATGGAACTTGTGGATCTAGGTATTTGGAAGTTTTGGCTTGAGGATCCAAGTCTCTTCAATGGAGCTCAAGTTGGGGTAAAATCTAGATTTAGTCTAAATCTAGCGAGGTGAGTTCAAGTTGATTTATGAAAACATTGTACACGGAAAAAATGTCTATTTTAGAGTATTTATGTGTTTTACATTATTATCAAATGTTGAAATATTTGATGAGTTTTGCTATTTGAACAAACAAGATTTTATAAACCTTATGAAACATCATATTTGCGATTTTTGGACACTTTGACAAATAAATCATAAATGAATGTGTTTTGATGATTTATCTTATATATGAAAAGTAATTGGTAGAAATGTACTTTTAACGTATGTTTTGAAAATATGCATAGATTATGTTATTGGACGTTTTGAAAGTGTAAATGGTGTGAGTTCCGTTGGAAAAAGGGTTTGTCCCAACCCAATGTTGTATTTTGGGTTATTTATGAGTTTAAAGTACGTGTTTGTACAAACGTAAGTTGTTTACGTTTTATCACATATTATGGATTTTATGTAACACCCTGAATTCTGATAACCCATGTAGTATTCTTCTGGCCTTGAAACTTATATATATATATATTTTGATTTTAATAGCTTAATATCGAGAAAGTGGGATTTAAGCATCGTGGGTTAAAAATCAGCAAGATTAGGAAATTTGGGGCTGTTCGCGATTGTGCCCGTGAGAGTGACAGGGTGTCACAATCGCGGAGGGCATTATCGCCGAAGGCCTTAGGGTCTCGGTACATTCCTCGCGATTGTGCCCGCGAGAGTGACATGGTCACAATCGCCGGGGCACTATCGCCCAATCTGTACCGAAGGTGGTGAGGCGCTCGCGACCTTGCCCGCGATATTGACAGATGTCACTATCGCCGGGGCACTATCGCCGACGGGGGTTTCGGGTATAAAAAGCCAAGTCGCGATTTTCAGTCATTTTTATCTGATTTATAGGGTTTGGGAGCGTTTCTCTCTATTGATTTCGGTAAGTGTTCTCATCTAGACTTCTCTCCTCATTTATGATGGTTCATAGTCATTAATGGTAGTCCTTAACACTTTTAGGAAGTGTTGGTAAGAAGCTCTCAAGGGATTATACAACACATCTTCATCTCCTTCGTTTTAGGGTTTGGTTTTCTTTTAAGAAAACCACTAAGGTGAGTTCTTACCCATTTTACTAAACTTTATACATGTCAAAAAGTTGATTTTACATACCTAATATCTCCTCTTTCATATATTTGATTTGTGGAATTTCTTGCTAAACCTAACTTTTGGAGATATAAGTGTTTGTGGTGATTTTGGGAAATAACGTTCTATGAGATTTAATAATGTTCTTTAGCTTGTCTTACTTGGGTTATACCTTTGAGAGAATAGCATCGCTATGCAAAACTATGAATTTGGAAATATTGGTATTGTGGTTAACTGCTGATAAGTTTGCATATTAAACTCACTTCATATTTTGGGGATTTGAAATAAAAAGGGAATCATCTATATTTTTACTAGTGACCTCTTGGTAAACAATGGAAGTAGTTTTGGTGGGAATTACCCCTCATATCACTTATTTTATGTTAACCATTGATGGGATTTCTGGTTGGGCCTGATGCACATTATTTGGCTTATTTGATGCATTGGGAGTCATGACCCCGTATTTGGTTATTATTGTTCCGGCGTTGGGACGACTAGTTTTCCACGTCGAGGCACGTTTGTCATCGGATTGGGTTATAAGTCCTTTGTGCTCAAGTATTACGATATTGGATGAGGAGCTCGACGTAGGAACCCTTCGGGGTTGAACTTGAGTTTCCGTGGGTGTACGTTTAAAGCCACAGAGCCTGACATCCCTTGCGTATACTTTATTTGTTTATTGGCTTTACTGACTCATCGAATGGCTTACTTTTGTGTTCCGTCATTTGTGTTAGTAAGCGGGTCTCCCCCGTTAACCCAAAAGGTATTTGCTATATTTCAAAGAGCATTATTGTTATTATTACCATTATTGTTATTATTACCATTATTGATGTTGTATAAAAATAAATTCGTTTACTCACTTTTATATTCGATTACTTAAACTGTAAATGTTGGATCTCACTAGGCTTTAGCCTAACACTTTTTCTCAAAATGACATGTATAACAGGTCAGGTTTCCGATGGGGTTCGTCGGGACTGAGTGGATGGCTTTGAAGCCAAGAGCGGTCTTTTTGGGAGATGTGTAGACCGATATTTTGGATAGCGGGCATACTTTTGGAAGAATGACGACACCCGATGTTAATCTTTCTTATTTAAGTTAGATTATTAGGTTGTTAGTGTATTCTTCATTTGGTTAATTGTAATGGTTATAGTTTGTTTCCCCGTTTTATCGGCATGATACCTTGGGATTGTTTATAGCAGGTTTTATACCCAGGTTTTATCTATTTATAGTCGTTATATTGCAGAAATTTCGAATTTTTATTCCGCTAGTATTTAGGGTGTTACATTTTAACATATGGTCATTTTATTGGTTGAGCTTAAGGCTAGGTTTTTGTCTTTATCGGGTCTTGGGGACATTTGTCCGGTTTTAATAGCTTAATGTGGAGCTTTGGGTGTGAGTTGCATTTATTGCATTTTATTTGAAAAATACATGTTTTGAGTGTGTGTGTCATTCTTTTCGGAGTCATGTATTTTAGACTGTAATGCATTGGATCCATAGGCATGTAAGTCAGTCATATTTAATAGCGAGGAGTCTTGATATTCTCAATTTGGGAAATTTGTCGTGTTGACATTGTTGTTGTCCTGGTTTTTGTGGAGATGAACCTTTGTGGCTTGTACTCCGGGACCGTGGGTTTTGTGGTTTAGATGCTCTAACTCTTGTACACGAGGGTTAAACATCTTGGGGTCATCAGGTATGGAGTTTGAGACTCCTATCTTGAATGCTAGTAAGTATGCACTAAAGGTCTATTGAGAACCTTGAGGTTGTAACTTACTAGAAAATGAACAAGCAATAAGATCGTGTATCCTTGAGGTGTAGCTTGGTAAAGCAGGCAATAAAGGATACGACGTCATTGGGCACTTGAGGTGTAGCTTATTAAAGCAGACAATCAAGTCTGACTTGAGGTGTAGCTTATTAAAGCAGGCAATAAAGTCACGATCTGAGGTGTAGTTCGATAACATAGATATGTGGCTTAACTTTGTGTTATGTCACGTACAATGGAAACGGGTCTCCTCCGTCACCGAAATGTGTTGTTTGGGTATTTAATTGTATTATCTATGTTTCCGGTGACGTTTTATATATATAGATTATTATCTATGATTTATGGGTTGAGTATTATGCCTCATCCGTGTTTGGATGTTTCGGGATATCAAGCTTCGTTCACGTTTTCATAAATTAGGAATTCATTTACTATTCACATTTTTTGGTGAGTTTTGGGTTGAGTTTACTTTACGAAGGAATGATTTATATTGGGGTTTTCGTTTTTAAAATTGGAAATCATGATTTAAGTTGCACTCGTTCCTTTATAATTATGATGAAAACTTTTGAACTCACTAGGCATTAGCCTAGCCTTTTTATTTGTTGGCATGTGCAACAGTTTCTGGTTAGGGAATGGTACTAGCGTTACTGTGAATAGATGAGTGCTAGTTAAATGCACAAGAGAGCGTAGCTTGGGTGAAGCCTTCCGCACTTTGGGAATAGTAACTTGGATTGGGTTTAGTAACACCCGACTTTACTTAGTTTTGGTATAAGCCTTGAGTCAATGATCTTATGGGGGTAAATGTATGATTAAATTGAGGTATGTCCAAGTATGGATTTGTAGAAGGGATTTTTACCTTTTTTTGATGAAATATCAAAATTTTTAATTAGTTGTTTTTTTCAAATTTGAGGGTGTTACACCACCAACACCTCCATCGTCAGCAGACCCAACCACCTAACAAACAAATTTGGTTCATGTGTTTGTATGTGTTTTTGCTTCATCCTTAAGTTGGTCCCTGAGTTCTTGAGTTTGTTTGTGAAGATCGAACCAGATCCCAAACAACAACCATATCTGGTTCGTGTGTGTATGTGCTTTTCAGATCCATCCACCTTGTATTCTCTTCTTCTTCTTCTACCACCAACTTACCTCAATCATTTACAACCTAGATCGTGATTTTTGTGGAAGAAACCAACCGTCCGACACATGGAAGTCAAAGGAGACAGGGGGTTCAACGTTTTTTCGTCTTTGTGGTTCATCCCTGTGGTTCGATCCCTGAAACTCCATCGATCTCCACCTTCGTCCCCGTGGTTCGATCTATGTAACTCCATCGATCTCCACCTTTGTCCCTGTGTGATTTGTTTAGGTTTTAGATCAAAATAAATGATGGAACAAATCAGCTCGATGCATGGTGATGGTGGAGATGAAGGACGGTGGGTCGGTGGCTTAAGTCGTCGGAGGGAGAGAGATGGAGCCAGCGATGATCGATGTGGCTTCAGGCGTCGGAGTTGGAGACGACCGAAAGAAACTGAACGTCGGAGGTGTGACCGTGTGGGAGAAGAAGATGAACCCAAAATTAATTGATGCAATTATATATAGTAATAAATGATGATTATAATTCATAATACGTAATTATTAAAATAATTAAATAATCATAAAAGAGAGAAATAAACTAAATTGACTTTTTTACCCTCGTACTTAATGGATAAAATAAACGGACGTTAGTGTGAGGGATCAGACGTAACAAACTGCATACGTAGAGGGATCTTATATAATAAATGAAGTTAAGGAATCAAATCCGCAATTTTTGACCTACTTTAGGGACTAAATCCGTAATTTATTCTAACAATTATTTTCTTTAGGATAAATAAATAAACAAACAAACTTATTTTATCGATTTTTATTTTATTTTTATTAGTGAATGGTGACGGGTGTAACGTGTAGTGATATATAAACAATACATACATTTATGTGGCAACCCTTGCACAAAAAATATATTATTTATTTTTTTGTCTTCAACTAAAACTGCCCTATCACATGCTCTAATTTCTGTATATATATTTATACTCCAAAACATATGTTTCATAAACTAAATTTAGTTATATGCAATTTATTACTTGATTTAAATACATGGCTATCATTTAATTTACTAGAAACATAAAAAGAGATAGTCAAAATTTATACAAAACATAGAACCAATCTAAAACAAGTAATGTTGGGAAAATGGTCTCAGAGATTCCCAACAAACACTGCCCTATAAAACGAAAAAGTATAAAACGAACATAAGAATATACGTGGAAACTCCAAAACCGAAGAAAAACCACGGGCCTCTAGAGAGAAAATTCCACTATACGACAAATTTATACAATCATATAGACCAATCTCTCAAGCCAATCCCCCAAATACACCCATACTCTCCAAAGATTTAACTCTCCACTTTCTACACTCTAAAACAAGAGAACTAGAAAGAAAGAATCAAATACTTAAAATATATATTTGATTGGGACATTTTGAAAACAAAGCCTTGGACTCCTTTTATAGGCATGGAATCCACTCCACCAATGTAGGACAAATAGTAAAAACATCATTCTTTTATTTTAGCCAATATTTCATCAAGTAAACCCGGAAAAACAAGACCAACAAAAACCAACACCCACTACAATCAAATCACACAAGACTAGGACGCGTTTGGTTTACAGGATTGGAATGAATTTGGAGGGATTTGGAATTCAAATCCATTCCAATCCTGCGTTTGGTTTGCAGAAAAGGATTTCGTTGACCGGATTTCAAATCCGTTGACCATTTTATAATCCCTCATATGATGGATTTGGAAATCTTTGACATTAGGCCTGGATTTGAAATCCAAATCCGATGGATTCTAAAGCGTGATCCATACTTCAAATTGTATCGATCCAAATTTGACGTTTACCAATAAAAATAAATTCTTTATAAAACAAACAAATAATAATAATAAAAAAACCTCAATCCCAATCCAAATCCTACAAACCAAGCAAGACTTGTAAATGAATGAATTTGAGATTCATTC
Source organism: Arctium minus (assembly GCA_954870635.1). NCBI lineage: Eukaryota > Viridiplantae > Streptophyta > Magnoliopsida > Asterales > Asteraceae > Arctium > Arctium minus. The sequence continues at coordinate 1,083,828 of OX941094.1, read as the reverse complement.
CAAATCCTACAAACCAAACACATGAAGGGATTTCAAATCCCCCAAAATCCAAATCCCTCCAAATCCAAATTCTTCCTTGAAATCCAATCCATTTCATTCCAATCCCACAAACCAAATGCGCTCTAAGAACCCAAGCTAATGAAAAGCCAACGAGAGAACACCTCAAAAATCGACCGCAACCCAATCCAGAACTTCCAAGCAACGAAAAGCACATCGCGAAAAAGAGCCAAGAGGCCTATCCGTCAAGCCCTTGACTCCCACACCATTCCGCCCACGACATATACATCAAGGTTGATTTTAGTGTTTTCTTTTCTTTAAGACGAAATGATTAAATTATATTTCGATTTGAAAAAAATGTAATACGTATATAATCTCATATCATTTTTTTATCAAATATAATAAAATAAGACATGAAAATAGATCATTTGAAACAATGTATTCATGCATTACTATAGCAAAACCATTCATCATTTCCATCATAATTGACACTTACTAATAAAAATAAAATTTTTAACAGGTTTTTAAAAACATTTTACTGTCTAACAAAATATCTATTTAAGGATGCATATAAAGTTAGAACAAGTTTTTATTTTCTATTTATTTCTTTTCTATTTTGAACACCCAATAGCTATGGTTGAAGAAACATGTTTTAAAAGTGATAATTAGCCAAAATAATAATAATCCAAATAATAGAATTTGAATAAATATATCTTATGAAACAACTTGAACATAGAAAGATAAAATCTAAAATTAGTTCCTCCTTCCTTCTTCATTTCAATATTTGAATTGAAACACTTGGCATAATAGATTTTTTACTTCACTATCTGAAACGTGATACACATGTAAATATAAAGTTAAGTTGAACTAAAATGAAATAAAAAATAAACAACAATCAAGTTATTTATTCATAAAATTGATGGATAAAATATTGGGATTTGAGTTGAGATGAAGATGTAGTTTAAAAATTTCAACGTCTTGGTAATTTATCATATTGGATCACTAGTATCAATATTTAGTTGGTGTTGTATTTAAGTGGTGGAGATTTAGAAATAAAAGAAAATCTCACTAGTTTTAAATGGTTAGAGGAATCAAATTATTACAAACTAATTTTGTGGGTTAGTTTAATTGACAATAAAATATGGGTATTTGAGCATTTTTCTTAGAGGTCACCGGTTCAAATCTTGCAAGACCACCGGGGATTTTCCTGGTATTCTTCAAGGCTCATGGGATTAGTCGAGGTGCACGCAAATTGGCCCGGACACCCACAGTTAACAAAAAAATTACTATAAACTGTTGTTGAAAAGTTTGCTCAAGTTTGTTTCTATTTGTTTTTTTAAGTATATGATATTAATTATATACTGTAAATATATATATACATACATATATCTCATATGTGGTAAAGTTTGAACTTTTAATTTTTAAGAGGTTGAGCTTGCTCTAGTGGTAATTCGGATATCACTAGGAAAATGACCCTTTGTTTTTTTTTGTGGTTTGGGAGTACAAGGGTGTCAAAGATTTCAATTCTCAACATGGAATTAATGTAAGCACTTTTAGAAATGATCAAGTGGTGTATTAAGGAAGGAAGCAACAATATTGGTAAAAGTTGAGAGAAATCAAGAATGGAAAGAAATCGAGCAAAAATGGAAACACTCATAGAAACACAAAACACCGTCTTCCTTTGATAGAAATGGAAATAAATCGACGAGATCTAGAAGCAAAATGAGAAAAAAAGACGACATGTCACAAACAAAAACCAAGAAGAAATCAAGCAGATCTAAAAGCAATAGAGAAAATAATTGTAAACATATGTGACAACTTATCCAACATTGATGGAAATTGAGATTTGTGAGTTTACTTAAGTGGGGGTGGATAGTTGTGACAACATGTCCCTCATGAATAGGAAATTATATTTATGAATTATTTATAAGGCTAAGTTATGGACTAAAAATAACTTACATACTTTAAAATTTTCAAATAGATGATTTGATTTTCTTTTTGTTAACCATGAGTGTCCGAACTAGTTTGTGCGCACCTCAACTAATCACAAAGGTCCTGAAAAAACAATCAGGAAAATCCCATTAGCCTTGCAGGACTTGAACCAGTGACTCTTAGAAGAATACCCAAATACCTAAGTTTTATTACCGGCTAAGCTAATTCCACAATAATATACTTACATATGAATTATTCAACCTTGTACCCAATAATATACATTATTGAAAAAAAAAGAATTTTTTCATTGACAATGGCAAAAAACTTCTTGATTTGCAAGTATTGTTATATCCTTAAGGAATAAATACCCATTTGCTTACCTTTTAATGAAGGGCATATTTGTGTGACTCAACTTGTCCATAGTTTTCCAATTAAAGTTTAATTTTTTTTTTCTTAATTTAGTATATTAATTTACATAATTATGTGTTATTTTATTTTGTTGTCAAACTTCTATTTGATAAAATTGTAAATAATTTACGGTTTTAAATAAAAGAGAAGTTCTTTTAAATTATTTAAAATACTTATCTTTGAACCTAAATTATTGATTTTTTTGAAAAGGTTAAAAAAAACTTTAATGAACTTTTATATTTTGATTGGTTAAGTTTTTGAACTTTTTTCTAACAAGTAACCTTGAATTTTTCTATTTTGAATGACTAAGTTGTGCATGAACATTATTTTAATAAATAAACCATCAAACTTTTAAAATTTGATTACCTAATATTCTTTTAACATAAGAAGAGCTATCTGTAACCTGCTACGAATATTTTAACGTAAAAAAACAAATCTATATGTTTTACCGTTCTCAAATTGTACGCCATTCAAACTCGTCGCACTCAACGCCATTGCTAGCTCCCCCCACGGCTCTATCATCGTCCGCATTCCATCACTGTCCATCGTTGTCGTTGGTCCCTACCATCTCTCTCTCTCTCTTTGATCTGTTTTTTTTTTTTTTTTTTATTCCCTTTCTTTTTTGATTTGTCTAGACATACTCTATTGAATTGTTGGAAAAGAGGGAGGATCGAAAGACAAAAAAGAAAAAAACAAATCAAAAAGAGGAAGACCGATGACAATTAGCACCGGTGGCTATGGGCAGTGGTGGAGAGCGTATGACGATGGGGCGGGGAAGGGTGGTGAGAGAGAGCGATAACATTGGATGCGAGGAGTTTAAATGGTGTAGGGTTTGGAAACGGTAAAAGTGATTTATGGTTTTTTTTACTTTAAATATTTTTTTTACCAATTATAGGTACATTTTTTGGGTTAAAAGGATGTAGGTAACCAAATTTCAAATATATATATATATATATATATATATATATAGAGAGAGAGAGAGAGAAACATATTTACAATTATCACATATGATTGATACAATCAAACAAATTATCATATGTGATAAAAACTTATAATCAAAATGTTATAGATTTATCATTGTTATCGGTTTATTAGGTATTATTACAAATCAGCTGGGAAAACAAACGTAATCTCGATTTATTAGGAATTATTCTCACAACTACATATAATGTTTTAAATAATCCATATATTAAATAAGGCATGTAATCCATATTCTTTTTCAACTTGTAATAAATTATTCACCTTATCGCATCATCCTCCTTCTCGTACATTGTTGGCACAAGTTGTTTTGTGGATTAGGTGAAGGAATGGTGAAGGGTCATCTACTTTTGAAGATTCCACCACCTTTCTTTTCACTCGAATCAACCCTCTCTCCCCCTCCTCCTATATATAATACTTTTGAATTCTATTATATATAGAAAATTATCCCATTCCCATATATATATATATATATATATATATATATATATATATATATATATATATATATATAGGGGTAGTTTAATTTGCAACTCACGTAAATTTTACAACTCATGCAACCCACATCTTAACCGTTGGATTCATGATCGACGGTTACAATAGATGTGGGCCCAATATTTTCAATTAAAAAAACATAAAAATAAAAATAAAATAACTGCTTATCACTAATCTAACGGTTAAGATATGGGTTGCATGTGTTGTAAAATTTACGTGGGTTGCAAATTATCCTTGGCCTATATATATATATATATATATAGAGAGAGAGAGAGAGAGAGAGAGACTCCTTCAAATATAAATTTTTTATTAGTACAAACTATGCAATCCAAGGGTATTTCAATCTTTTTACAAATTTCGTATTTTTAGGAAAAAAAACCAACTTCCTTAATTATCTCTCCCTCTTTTTTTTTTCTTTCTCTCCCTCTCACGATCCACCATCACCATCCACTTCCGGCAGCGACCTCCTCCCGCTCCGGCGACCTTCCCCATTTCCGACGAGTTTCATATGAGAAAGAACATAAGAAACTTCGAAATTTTCATGATTCATATGAGGAAAAAAAACATATGAAACTTCAAAAAAAATATGATTACTTCGAAAAAATCTGAATATTCATATAGGAGAAAATATATGAAACTTAAAAATCCGATTATTTAAATGAGAGAAAAATATATAAAACCATTTATGAAAAAAATATGAAGACGGTTTATAAAAATATATGATTATTTTGAGAATTTCATGTTTCATATGAGGAAAAAACATATGAACCCATTTATGAAAATGTAGAAAACCCACCGAAGTTTAGAAGGTTTCACCAGAGTTTGGCATCCCTTTCGGGTTCACTTTATTGTTCATCATGGTAGCCGGAATTTTTCAGAGATAGACGAATTCACTTTCTTGTTCATCATGGTGGCCGAATTTTCGAGGGAGAAAGAAAGAGAGAGAGAGAGATGGTTTGCCGGATTTTCGAGAGAGAAAGAGAGAAACGGTGGCCGGATTTTTGAGTGAGAAAGAGAGAGAGAGATTAGGTAATGATGGAGAAAATTAAGGAGAGATTATGTAACCATATTTAGATTAATTCAAATTAATTAATATATTTTGAATTTAAAAATGGTTAAGGTTATTCCCAAACTACCCTTTCCCTATTTTTTTAATAAATTTAAATTCGAAAAATCCTCAACCGTTGATCAAAATTTCGGATGATAGGTTTGTAAGTTTGCATAATTTAAAAGGTTTGCAAATGATTGTCTCTCTCTCTCTCTCTCTCTATATATATATATATATATATATATATATAACTCGGAATAAATTACAAATTTCGTCTCAATGATTATATATAAGAATCATGATTGGATTCTTTAAACGAAATAATTACAAGTATGGTTATTGTAGTTTTAATTTTATTATGGATGATGTACCTATCTCTAGCTTAGTTAAATTAGTTTCATTAAGTTAGGAGTCATTTGGTCATTTACCAATGATTGATATCTAATAAGTTCTTATCTTCTTTTATTTCGAATTATAAATAAACTCACACATATATATATATATATAGAGAGAGAGAGAGGGGGAGGAGGATCATGCGAGAAGTTAAGGTTGTAAACAAACAAAAGTTATAAATGTTTATGGAAGACATGCATGTATGGTTATTTGGGACTAGTTTTGTAACACTTTGTAAATGTTTATGGAAGATGTGTATGGTGCAAGCTATTCGATTTTTATAAAGTGTTCATAAATTTCATTTTTTATCTATGTGAGATAGGTTGTCACCAACTATCTTATTTAATTTCTTGACTTTTTTTCCCAGGTCTATCCAACATTCTCGTTGCAATTAATGATATGAGATTCATCTAAGATGTTATAAACATCCTCCCTTTAGGAATTCATCGTGCTCGATTAGATTTGCTCCACCATTCCAGTCGTACAAGGATCAATTCGAATAACATTTGTAACAATGAGTTAGCCAAACAACTTCTTAATCAACTTAAAATCATTGAAATTATTGATAACCTAAGCCATAAGACTGGTATATGGTATTATTGAACTAATTGTATGCATTCATTTATCCACGTGTCAGTATAGAGGTCCATTACAAGCTAGATTATACGAATGTGGACTTCACATGAGTTTCATGTGCTATTTTTATTTGCATTGTATACAATGTTTTACTGAAAGATATGTTCATGCTATTTTAAATATATTATGAAAAAATTATAAACATTAGAATATGTGGTTTGTGTTCTGAAAATACGTGAACATGTTTTGTTGCATATCAGTGTTTGTATGAGTGGAGGTTGTCATGAGGCTATAACGATCCACATGGAGAATTGCTTTATACACAAGAATATGTTGTTTCTTATCGGAGATATTTGAGAAAATGTTGAAATCATGTTGCTTTAAGTATGTATTTGTCATTGTTAACGTCAACTTGCATTAAAACCATGAAACATATTTTAAGTTTAATCCATCTTTTTGTTGAAAAAGCTATGCAAATCATATGGTTGCAATTTTTCCAAGATTTGATATTGAATTTTTATATCAATTTTAGTGAACTGTGTTTTATTTTCCATTGCGTTGTATTATGAGACGATCTCATGATGCTTTTGTTATTGGAATTATATGGAATTCGGGACCTTACAAAAACATTTTATTGTATGCAATCTAGAAAAAAAAATGTCACATAAAACTCATCTTGGTGTGCATGTCTTTTTGTCTTTTTTTAACTTCACCTTCACAAGTCACAATACCTCTACAAGTATTACAAACCAAACATCTACTATTAAATCATCCAACAAGCTCATGTCGAGCTCTTAAGAAAACTTAGACCAAACCATGGGTCGGTTATGATCTAGATTCAGTTATTTTGTTTGCTTAATTTTTTGTGTAATATCCATATATTCGTTATACTCGTACAAAAATTTATAAACATACGTAATTTAGCTCGACAATGTTTCACATGTGAAATGCGATCTTTTATAGCCAACACTGTCTTTTTCAATATATACTAGATTCTAAATAACATTACTTTTTGACCTCCTAACACAAAGAAAATTAGAGTATACGCATATCCGAATACTTTATGAGTCACATTATAAGAATTTTAAAAAGTTATTTTAAATCATTTTCGAGAAAACGATCAATTTATTATGAATTTAATAATCATAAGTCTTTTGAACCAGAATATAATTATTCCACTTGTTAACATGTTAAGTAAAAAATAAGATATATATAATATAGGGTTAGGTTCAGGGGAAAACCTTAAAAAAACGGAAAACTGAGGAACACTCTTGTAACCCCTCATATGGATGGTATGCACCTGTGCATACAAATAATTTGTAACATGCACACATGCATAAAAACCAAAAAACAACTTAATTTATTTGTATGCACAAGTACATATCGTCCAGATCAAAGGCTACGAGGGTGTTCCTCAGTTTTCCATTTTTTTGAAATTTTCCCTTGACCCCCCCTCCCTCTCTCTCTCTCTTTCTCTCTCTCTCTCTCTCTCTCTCTCTCTCTCTATATATATATATATATATATATATATATATATATATAAGGGATGATTTCAATTGGAAACCAAATTTCATTGGAAACTTTGGAAACCAAATTTCAACCATTGATCTTTTTAATCAATGGTTAAGATTTATTTGAATTATATATGGTAAATAAATTAATTAATTTATTAATAAAAGATAATAATAATATATCAAAAGGGTAAATGTGTCTTTTTCTTTTGTGTTTCAAATTTGGCAACAAAGATGAAATATGGTAATAAATTAATTAATTTATTAATAAAAGATAATAATTATATATAATAAATTAATTAATTTATTAATAAAATATAACAATAATATATCAAGACTACCTTTTTATTACTTGTTCATCAATATGCAGTATGTAAAAACTCAATTAAGTTTCATTACCATTATTGTTTCATTACCTTTCCATTATGTTTCACTATATCAAATTTGTTTCATCAGGTTTCACTATATTAATATTTTGTTTCACTATATTAATATTTTGTTTCACTATTTCAGGTTTCACTATATTAATATTTTGTTTCATTACCTTTCCATTATATTTCACTATATCAAATATGTTATCAGTTTCATATATTAACATTTTATGTTTCATCAGGTTTCACTATATTAATATTTTGTTTCACTATATCAAATCCATTATGTTTCACTATATTAATATTTTGTGCATGGAGGTAATATTAAAGATTTCATATGAATATAAAATTTCATTAATTGGATGAATCAATCACTTATTCATAAGAATCAGAAAAAATAATTTGATTTGTAGTTTGTGTATGAATCAATTTGTGTTTACCAAAATTAAATGTTTCATGTTTAAATTAATAAAGGATCAATATTACCATATATAAAATACATTAAAATTAAATAATTAATATTATAATAATAATAACACTTACCATATATATTATGAAATTATGTAAAATACTAAAATAACCTTATCAATTAAAAATAAAAAATAAAAAAAGGAAATTCAATGATTGGTTAATTTCGGTTTCCAAAGTTTCTAATATAATATTGGTTTCCAATAGATCCCTCCCCTATATACTATATATATATATATGAGGTAGGTTATTATGCAACCCTTTTACATGATGCAACCCCTCTATTTACCCCTCATTTTATTTTCAGCTTGTTTCCTTTTTCTTAATTACAAAAGTGAAAATAAAATAAATGATAGGATAGAGGGATTGCATGAGTTTGCATCATGAAAAGGGTTGCATTTGAACGTCCCTCTACACACATATATCTATAAAGAGAGAGAGAGAGAGAGAGAGAGAGAAAGAGTTTCAAATACAAACTCTCTCAACCATCAATTTAGTCTAATGACTTTTGGTTTCATAAACAATTGTTTATTGATCTAAAGCGTTAACCATACTAAATGAACTTTGATCATTTTTATAAATATCTCATTTGATTAATTTGTACGATTCTAATTAGACTTTGTATTTGAACTGTTCTCTCTCTATATATAATAAAAGTTATATATATTATATAAAAGATAAAAAGATAAATGGAAATATATAAAAGGAAATTCAAGTAGACAAAAGTAATAAAGGGGAGGGGAGGGGAGGGCCTTTTTTATGACAGAAAATAAAGAAAAACATAGTTATTTATTTATTATTAATTGATATATTAGAAGAAGATATTGTTGGACTTTTGCATTAAAGAAAAAGAAAACAGATGGAAATTACCAACATCTGCTATTATTTCCATGCTTTCTTGTTCCCACCCCATATCCACCACTCTTCTCTATGCAATGGACCCCTTCCCCATTCATGCCACCCATAGCTCCACCACAAAATTAATCATTGTAATTTTAACCACCAACTAATCATTGTAATTTTAAGATTTCATTTATATCAAATCTGATCAAAATAAATAATCAAAAGAGTAAATTATGGATTTGGTTTGGTGGTTCTTTGTAATTTTGAATTGTTTCCCTCAAATAAATTAATTACAGATTAAATGATCGTTGTTTCAGTTTTGTTTCGGATTAGGTCCCTCCATCTAACTTCGTTTAACTAAGGCCCGTTAATGGCACTACTGTTTCTTATGTATTTGTCAAAGTTTCATGGAATAGAATATTTTTAGACAAGCATATTGCATATAAGCTCATTATCAAATACCAAAAACAGGAACTATTTGCAAATTTAATTGCAATTAGGCTCAGCCTCATACTAGATTGAATTGCATATATGCTCTATTTGCAGCTCCATACCAAAATTGAATTGCAAAACCTGTTGCATTTGGAACCTGTTATTGAAAATTAAGATATGTTAAATCTACACCAACTATTTGCACAACCATCTGCACAATCTGCAAAATATGATTACTAAAGGGAACACCATATGTTTTTGCAAAATCTGCAGAATCTGTTTTTTCAAAATCTGTAGAATCTGGTTTTCAGAATCTGTAGAATCTGTTTTTTTTTCAAAATCTGCACAATTTGCACCATCTGTTTTTTCAAAATCTGCAGAATCTGTTTTTGCAAAATCTGCACAATTTGGACAATCTGTTTTTGCATAAACTGATGTCTATGAAAGTATGGTCCTTTTTTTCAAGAGAGTCATCGTTGGATGTTTGATGCAAAAAGGAGGCCCTTTTGTAGAACAATGTATGTAATGGATGTTTGAGCAAGTATCATATTGGTTTGGTTGATTCTTTGGGTTTTCAAATGAGAGAAGGTTTTCAATTTGTTTTGGTGAATACAGGTCTGTCTAAATACAACAGTTTATCCAAAACCAACAAATATGCAACCCCAACAAATTTAACCAATCTATTTTGAAACCTATTTACACATAGTAGAATTGAACTGCAGATTTAGTTCACAAACCAACATATTTAACCAATCTGTTTTGAAACCTATTTACACATAGCAGAATTGAACAAATGTTAATACAAACCTGTTTATACACAAACCAATTTGTACACAAACCTATTTGTACACAAACATGTTATAGTGTCACAAAAGATCTATAGTTCTATACGCAGTCTGTTTTTGCAATCTATCAAAGAAGGTTTGTACACACACCTGTTTATACTTAATATGTCCAAAACCAATAGCAATATGTGTTTGCACAGACCTGTTTTTACACAATCTGTTTATGCACATGTTTATATACAATCTGATTATGCATCCGTTTATACAAATATGTTTATAACCTGTTTTAAACATGTTTAAAACCAATCTCAATTAATGAAGATGTGTTGTTTTATATCCACATGCACCTGTTTTAAACACACTATAGGTACCAAACATACACTTTATATACATAAACATACACACTTGTTACATAAGTTTCAAAGAGATTTGCAAACCAGCAGCTGATGAACTGCATGACTCTACTGCTGTCAATATTGAAAATGGTTCTTTGAGCACACAAATAGCTAAAACTAATCTCTAATGACAAAACTAAATATGATAAGCCAACCTATGAATGTTAAACCATTCAGAACAAATAACTCCAGATCCATTGAACAACAAACATTTACTCAAAATAGATCGTGTAATCTGGCCTCTGGCCAGTACACCCCATACAACGCAGCAAAGATAAAACCAAAATTGATCCAAACAGATTAAAAATCAATCCTAAACACCCAAGAGGGTAACCAATAATGAGAACCAATCCAAAAAAGATTCCAACCATTGAAGTACAAAAGATTCCAATCATTAAAGTACAAAAAAAAACATAAAATAGGGTTGAACCCAACAAGTCGCCTAGTTTGAAACTCAATGTTCGAAGTAAAACCATTAAAACCCCTACACCTGACTCCCAATTGTCTGTCCCTTGCATGTTCTTGAGTTATGTCTCTGTTTATTACACTTGGCACATGTAACAGTCTTCCCAACCATTCTAAGTTGTGTCCTTGTTACTTTCACAACCTTTTCAGCCAACTCATCCAATGCCTTCATTCTTCTTTTCTTGGGCGTGCCTACTTGAGTATGGTGTGTAGGTGGGGTCAATGTCATTGTACAAACACACTTGGGCTACAATCTTCTTCCATTTGTTGGAAAAATCTTGAAAACATACATAGCCTTCCAAGTATCTAGCCAATATGTGTTGTCAACCCACTTCTCTGGTAAAAGCCCACATTTATCCATTTACTGCCATGTTCCAAATAGTTGCAACTACATGCTTACAAGGCATTCTAGTCAACTCCCACCTTCTACACGAACAAACTCTATTCTTTACATCTACTATGCATTGGTCTATCCATGGACCATTCACTTGTTATTGGTCTCCCCCATTCCAAATAGTAATGTATTTGGTAGCTTCTATCTTGATATCATCCACCATCTTAGTGCCCACTGGTGTAAGAGGACTATCAAACTTTTGAATCATATTCTGTACAATCACAATTCTTTTCATCAGATACTCCCTTATGTACTCTAATGCTGTGATAATTGGTTTGTCCCTCCCATCCACTAATTGTCTATTAAACACTTCACACATATTGTTCAATAGGACATCACTGTGGCCTCTTCCTAAAATGGGATAACGCAATTAAGTAACATTGAAAGTTTCTGAAATGGGATAAAGTGGCATCTTACTGGTATGTTTTAAAGCACTGTGACCTTGACCAATGATGTGGAGGTATTTTGTTCAACCACTCATACGCAGACATATTGAAAGCTTTAAAATTATTCATGGCTTGTTGAAACTCTGGTAGTGTTGATGATGTTGCGCACTTCCAAAGATGCTCCTTGTATACCCTTCCCTTCCATGCATGTTTCACATTTTCATGTATATGTCTTAAACAATACATGTGCTCAACGCAAGGGAAGACTTTTGCTATGGCTGGAATTATGCCTTATATTAAAGCAAACCAAGTCAGATCTAATATTATTAAAATGTTAAAACATGAACGCAAAGTAAGTCATATCTCAAAGCATAGTAAACATACCTTTTGTCTGTCGCTTATGAATGTGATACTGGAATTAGAAGACATGTCCAAATCATCTCCAAGACATTCCAAAAACCAAGTCCATGAACTTATTGTTTCGAACTCAACAATTGCATACGCCAACGGATATATACGATGGTTACTGTTATTGACAACTTCAATTAGTACTTGACCTAGGAAAGGTATTTTCACGAAGCTTCCATCAATCCCCAACAAGTCTCTACCACCTGCCATAAAACCTTTCTTCAATGCTCCTAAGCAAATATAAATCCTTTTAAACTTTCTTGTTTCATTGTTCGGGGTATGATCAAGTTTCACATCCAACTTCACTGTGGTGTCTTGTAACACCCCGATTTCCGAAAGGTATTATTTCAAGTTAATAAAGAAATCAACATTTTAAGGGAAAAAGAAGATATAGGATTTTGGGCTTGAATCCTAGATTTTATAGTTTTTTTGGATAAAGGATTCAATTACGAGTCCAACGGTTCTTTCCGGAGCAAAATCGGAGTTAAAACGAAGAAGTTATGGCCAAAACAGTGATCAGACGCGAGAAATGGAGATTTTCGGAGGCCCACGGCTTGGTGGGAGACCTTAGGCCGCGAGACCCTCTGGATTGGCATTGAGGAAGAACGCGGTTTACCTCGCGGCTTCCAAGCCACGGGCCAAACCGCGAGAGTCAATCTGAGGGTTTTATACGCGATTTTTGGAGATCTAACTTCATTTCCTCATAACTTTCTCCTCCTAGATCCGATTTTGATGATTCAAGTTGCTATGGTTTCGTATTTGAGAGATTTTCAAGGATATATTGTTAGTTTTGGTAATATCCAAGAGTATTTAGTGGTTTATTGGAAGCAAATATCAAGAGTTCATCATCATCACCTCCATCTTCAAGAAATTTGGGGCATTTTAGGTTTTCACCAAAACCTAAGTGGTAAGTTTATCCCCTTCCTTTATAAACCTTAATAAGTGATGTAAATGCTTCATTGATAATCTTCTAGTGTTTGATTCCATCAATTTCGGTTTGTAAGATTTTGGAAGGTTTGAGGTCAAAATTAGGGCTTTGACCAAAATGGAGATTTTGATGTTATGTGTTTGGGGATCGATTATACTTGGTGGAACGTGATTATTTATGGGTGAAAATGTGTATCTAGGTTTATCGAGGTTTCGACTTTGAAGACTCAAGTTTCTTCAAAGGAGCTCAAAGTGGGGTAAAAATCTAGATTTAGCCTAAATCTAGCAAGGTGAGTTCAAGTTGATTTGTGAAAACGATGTACATGCCAAAAGATTTATTTTAAAGTGTTTTGCTTCTTACATGAAATTGTTAACTGATGATAAGTTTGATTATTTTGAAAGTGTTTAACTTTATAAACTTATATAGCACACATCTTTGTGATTTTTGGGCATTTTGATAAATGAGTCATAAATGGGTGCGTTTGGTGATTTATTGCACAAGTGAGATTATTTGGTTAAAAAGACATTTTAGTGTTTGTTTTGGAGAATGCGTAATTTCGTGTTATGAGTCGTTTTGAAGAAGTAAATGGCTTAAAATCATTTGGAAAGTAATTTGTCCCAATTTAAACTGCATTGGAGTCTGCACACGTATTTCGGGAGTGTGTCTGCATGAAGCGAGTCAATCGCGTTATTATTTTGGGGAGTCGTTAATCGTTGGTCACAAAGGGAGTTTTGAGCATTTTGGCTCGGTGGCGTCTATAAAGAGTCTTAAGGACACTTGTCCGGTTTTGAATGGCTCGAGTAGCCTCATCATGACGTACGTACTTATATACCTTGTTGTATTTTGGTGTTGGTTACATGTTCGAGTGCGTCGGTCATTTCGGGTTAGACATGTAATGTTAGACTGTGTTGCATTGGATCCATAGGCACGTAAGTCAGTCTGTTTTGGGATGGTCAATTGGGTATTGTGGGGTTACACTCCGATACCCATGTTTTTATGACCGGAAACTTTACAAGTGATCGCTAGGAGGGTTGAGTCTGTTAGTGCTACCAGGGAAGTAGGCACTAGGACCTCCGTCGCTTGACGTTATGCCTGGGAGGTAGTCTTTAAGTGTGTCGGGCCTTTGGGGTGGAGTTCTTAGGAAAATGCCATCAAGGTCAACTGACTTAGGGTGACACTTGTAAAGAAGTCGTAGGGACACCTGGCTATGATGTCGGGAGGTGTCATGCGATTAACGTTGTTTGGGTGGCATACTTTTGTGTTTCCTCCACCTTCAACGGATACGGGTTTCCCCCGTTGTCGGCTATCAGTATTTTTAAATATAAGAATGCTTTACTTTATTGTCATTGGGTCTATACGGTCGATAGTGAATGAGGACTTTAATAGTGGACCATCCTCCTCGTATATTAAGGTTTGAATGAATTATGTCAACCCCGTGTTTTGGTAATTAAAGTCTGTTCGTTTTCGGTAGCGTGAGTATTGGACCTAGCGTCTATGTTTGCGGACGTATGGTATACATGGTTTTGATGATGATTCATGTTTCGAGTTAGTTTAAGTTGCATCAATTTATAAAGCATGTTTGAAATGAGGTGTCCATCTTTGAAAGTGTATGATATTGGAAAAGAGTCGTTTCCACGTTTTAAAGGACATCAATTGACTGGTCATGGTTTCAAGTGAGGTTCATTCTTTTAAAGATATATTTACTCATGTAAAACTCTTGGACTCACTAGGCGTTAGCCTAACCTTTTTATTTTTCGGCATGTGCATCAGGTTCCTATTGGGGTTTGGTTCTAGCAGCTATGAAGAGTTGAGCCTTAGCTTTGTGCAAGTGTAAGTGGTTGGTGAAGTCTTCCGCAGTTTGGAGATAGTGACTATTATTGGGTTTTAGTAGCACCCATTCTTGTTATAAACTTATGTAGTGAATAAATTTATGTGTGTTGCTATTAAACCTTAATTTGTGTTTGTAGGTGAATCAATTATCGACGTATTTAGAAAATTTTAAATTAGTTGTTATTTCCATATTTGCTATCTACAAAGCCTGTCTGAAATTTGTTGAGATAAGAAAGTTGTTGTACACGCGGTAACTTCTCTTGAATGAAGGCATTTGTAGGTTTCTACATATGTTTTAACCATCCACGTATCATCATATTTACCTGGGGATATGTGCAAAACCCATGGGTAACTTTCCTTGACATCTTTACCCTTGCTTGTCCCACCTACTTCTTCTTTTAGTTCTGGAATATTTCCTTTACATACAACCCTTATCTTACGAAGATCGTTCTTCACCACCACAATTTCCCTTCTTGTCTTAATGGCATGTTGGTCAATCATCATTTTTATTCCTTCTTTGCTACCAAAAACCTGGTCGACATAAAAGTTGACATGCATTTCAAGTCCCATGTTAGATCCCTTTTCCTTTCTTAGCTTCTTCAAGTAATTAAACATTTTGATCTCCAAATCAGATTCGTCGGTGTTGCTTTCAAAATCTTCCAAATCTAATAATGCATCATCATGATCGTTATCTTCTTCATTTTTCTCGTTGTTAACTACACCATCATCCAATACATTTTAACATCCAGTATAAACTCACCACTATCCCTCTCTTCATTTACCTCAGTGTCTTGATGTCCCATTGTTTCATCAAATAGATCAATACCTCCAACCTCTTGATTCTTATCAACCCATTCAATGAACATCTCACTATTTAGCTCTTGACTCACTTCAGTGTAAACCTTTATAATTTTGCACTCAGGAGCATATTTTAAAAGATTCAATACATCAAGATCATTGCGTAAAGCTTGTAGGCAAAAATCTAAGTTTTTGCATGAATTTTAAAATGACAAATGGTAGATGTATCATATTTGATACCTATTTCTTTCATCATAACTCTAAACTCTTGTACCGAAAACTCATCAGTGTCAACTAAATCAACAAACTGATTGTACCATTTATGTACTCCCTACCAGGACAAGTCGTGAAAACACCTCCATGATAAATCTTCAATGTAATCAACGTCGAATAATCATCTGCAAACAAAGACAATGAAACCGATTACAAATATAAACTTTAGAAGAAGCAATTAGTAAATATAAACACTAAAGTAGAATGCCAAATTATAAAAAACCATTACAAACAGCTCTATGAAAGAGGCCAACATTAACCACAAGGGTTGTGCCGTACTGGTTAAGGCCTTAAGGGATGTGGTGGAATATCCCATCTACCCAGGGTTTGAACCCAGGCGTACCCAACAATTGTGGCCACTGAGTTTTAATCAGGGTTGATGTCTGCCAAGGGATTAATCTAGGCATAGCCTAGGACACTCTTCCCCCCCTCCACCCCCCCCCCCCCCCCAAAAAAAAAAAGAGAGGCCACCATTGATTTTATCATCCATCATCCAGTCAGAGTTATCAGGTCATTACATAGCTCTACAAAAGTAGAACCTATTAAACCAAAAGGCCTCCATTGATTTCATTACCTATTTAGAATTATCAAGTCATTGCATATAAATAGCTTTACAAAAGCAGAACCTATAATAAATCATTATACAACAAACAAATGAATATACCAAGTTTTATTAATCAACTGAATAATAAATAGAAAAACAAAACCAACAACAATTTCTTTTGAAATGGTTGAAACACCCCCCTCCCCATGTTAGTAACAACTTTCAATAAAACCAATGAAAAAGAATTCAACAACATAGGCTTAGGCCACAACCCTATTCAATTCGGATACAACCAATGAACAAAAGTAATGAAAAAGATCATTCGAATGAAAAAAGAATATCCTATCATTCGAACAAAATCAATGAAACTAATTCAAATAAAATCGATGAAGAAGTCATGAATTTTAGATAAACCTACCATAAACTTCAAGAATATGTTGCTCTGTTAAGTTGGTTCGAAATAGCCATGATGTGCGCACCATTGGAAGAAGTTCATGACTGGAAGAGTTCACAATGGGAAGAAGTTCACGATGGGAAGAAGCATACGACATGTTTACATATGGCATCCATGAAAAAATACGTCAATTATGGAAAATAGAGTATGTACGTAATCAAAAAAGGGTTTTAATTAAAAAAAATTTAAAAAAGGGGGTTTAAATGACAGAAATGCCCTTCACGTGGGGAGCACGTGAGGAGTTTAACAGACCTTAGTTAAACGGAGTTAGGTGGAGGGACCTGATGCGAAACAAAATTGAAACTACGATGATCTAATATGTAATTAATTCATTTGAGGAACCCAAACCAAAATTACAAAGAACCACATGGACCAAATCCGTAATTTACTATAATCAAAATCAAATTTAATATTAGAAGATGACGCAAAAGTTGATATTTGAATTTCTTACGTTGTTCTTAAGAGTTTCTGTATAATAGAAGAAAAAAAATTAACAAACTGAAGAATGTAAATTGTATTTAAAGAAAATTATCTTGCTAAAAACAGATTTTTGTAAATTAAGAAATTCTCAAAATTAAAATTGTTATATTAGCTTTTGCCTTTTGAAATACAAACGATTATGAAACATCATTTTCTTTACATTTTGAAAGAAAAGACATGCATTATATTTCAAGGATACTTCTTTATGTCATATAACAAATTCCACAAACACAAAATTTCTTTTATATTCATTAACTAGGTTCGATACATGGGGTAGTTTAAAAAATTAAATCATGTCAGAAAACTTATCTTATAAAAATAAATGATCATCGAAAGTATGATGCTATTTTTCCAAGCTTTTTTTCCTTTCAGGGTTGTTTTTTTGCAATTGATTACAAAATGTCCTTGTTTTAGGCAGTTTTCACAAGGGATGTTTTGCAAAAAATTAATAAAAAATATGAATAAATATTAAAAATTTATAAAACAAAATTTATAATAGAACGTAAAAGAAATTATGGAAAAATACATGGTTAAAATTGATTTGAAATTGCAAAAAGAAAATTACGACAATTTAGTGATTATTTGTATCAAATCTCATACTAATTTTAACAAATCTTATACTAATCACAACACATTAATTCGTATATAATTTGCATCAAAATGGAACCAACTTTGGAATTATTCCTATTTTGGGGAATCAACTTTTAAAACTATCATTTTAGGGTCTAGAGTGAACTTTTCATATATTTAAGACCTCAATTACCTTCTAATAATGACATGGTTCAAGAAAATTGCCAACAAGATTCCATGTCATATTTTAAAATTAAAGCAAATTACAAATTTAAAATTTTTTGTACGATGTGGCAGGCTTTGAGTTTTCAATTTATAATATTTTATTATTTCTATTCTTTGTTCATCTCCACACCCATCACACCTTGAACCACCGCCATATGCATCCACCACAAATCACCACCCAGTTTAAAAAAATTCATACTCTCAATAACAGTAATATATAATTTCAAACATTTATAAACAATAACCTTGTAAATATTCATTCAAAACCAAATATGATACAAACCTTCAAATTAAACCCCAAATCAAAAACATAAAACAAACCCTAAATCAAACAAAACCTTAAAACAAATCTCTAAAACAAAATCATTGGTTTACGATGTACATCCAGATCTAGCGAGACATAGATCCAGATCCAGAGCAGATGTTGCAAGAGAGATGTAGATCCGATTTTGTTGTTGTAGATGCTGAAGAGATGGAAGAAAACAAACGAAACTGTGATGTTGGAGGGGAAGGACGCCATACGTTGAGGTGGTGGAGTCGACGTTGCAGGTTGAGGGAGGTGGAGTTCGTTGCCGGAGGATGGTGGTGGAGTCCGACGCCGCTAGTTGGGTGCACCACGTGGGCTCAACGCAGAAGGGAAAAAAAGAAACTTAGGCGTTCACCGACAATGTTAGAGATCACCGGCAGAGGAGAGATTTCGGTGGGTACTGGGCCTGATTTAGGGAGAGATTAGAGAGAGATGGATATCCACATAAATTGAAGAAATGATTTTGATTAGTAATTTTTCAAAGACTGACGTGGATTTTTTTAAATAGCCACACAAGCTTTTGTTTTTTTGTTATATGACATGTCATCTAAAGATAACCGGTTACCTGTTGAATAGGTAATCGAGACCCTTAAATATATGAAAAGTTCACTCTAGACCCTAAAATGATAGTTTTAAAAGTTGGTTCCCTAAAATAGGAATCAATCCAAAGTTGGTTCCATTTTGATGCAATTTTTCCTATTTAATAATATAATTAAATCCAAAAGTATTCAATATTGGACTCATTTCGAATGTATTAATGAAACAATTACAATGATATAATTTGTAAAAAATAAAATGTTTTTTAATACATTTTAGTTCATATATATTATTTATATTTATATGATATGAGTCTAAAATGAAAAATAAAAAAATAAGGGATTAATAGTAAACTACATACCTAATTATAAGGGTAGTAATATAAGGTATAAATTAAAAACAAATGAATTAAGGAAAAATTTAAGGAGGAATGAATGTGGATGTGCTAAATGAACTTATGATATAAAATGCGTCCAAATACATATTTAGCGCGGGAAAATGAAAAAACGGGTTCACTAGAAGGCGACACGTGTCCTTCTAATTACTTATTTATTATATGTATAGTTTTTCAATAAAAATATCATAAAAAAGAATTATCATTTGTGGAGAAAATAAATGGTTGATAACTACAAAGAAAGGAACGACAAGAATATATATATATATATATAGACGAAGGTTCAGGGAAAACCTAAAAAAAACGGAAAACTGAAGAACATTCTGGTAGTTATTCATTTGAACGGTATGCACTTGTGCATACAGATAATTATGTTGTTGTTTTTTGTTTTTATGCACAAGTGCATTATGCACTTGTGCATATACACGTGTGCATGTTACAAATTACTCGTATGCACAAGTGCATACCATCCAGATGAAGGGCTATCAGAATGTTCTTCAGTTTTCTGTTTTTTTGAGGTTTTCCCCTGAACCCGACCCTATATATATATATATATAACAAATGAGATTAAAACATCAAAATAAAAGCAATGGATGCAAATTTAAGAACCATAATTAATTAGTTTTATTTATTAATATCGAATCAAATTGTTATTTTGATGTTTGGTTTTGTTTTAAGTGGTTTATTAAATAAATTCGTTTTGATTATAAGTATATATATTAAACATAAAATGATTTATTTCTCTCTCTAACTTATTGTTGATATTCGTTAAGACTTTTGATGGTTTATATTAATAAACATTTCTTCATTTATAAGTTTAAGAAAGGTTATTGTTACAAAAATTAATAACATCTTATTTAAAAGTGTGGATACGTTGGTCACACGTTACATTTAGTTATTCATCAAGTGCAAGAAACAATAACACATAAATAATCGTGACATTGATAGAACCTTCCATCTTATAAATTATGTGGTTTTACACGACCTAAGCTATTTCTTATTTTGTGATGTCCACTTGTTAATATGTGCTTGTGTTTTTCGATTTTGAAAGGTATCATTTTCAATTTTCACAATTGTCTTAGAATCAATTAATAAATAGCCACTGAATTTTTATTAGCTCATATAATATATCCTACTTAGTTAAAGACGTCTCTATTAAATAACACAAGTGCATAAAAGTATCAGTGTTACTTTTAATTTTTTTATTGTATTGAAACTTCTTGTCCATACTTACTTTGGTGAGAGAGTTTATGTAGCCGATCGACAGACTAGTCATATAACTTACAATTTAACTTAAAATCATGATAGAAATTATTGGTAGTCAATTGAGTATTATAAAAAGTTCTAAAATCTCATTCTCAACTTATGTGGGACGAGCTGTCACAAACTCTCAAACTTATTATTATTTTTTTTTTGCACAACAACACCAACATTTATTATCAAGAAAAGGCAAAAGCCCCACATTCAAATACAACATCCAGGTAAAAAACAAAAACAGAAAGCACGAGTCAAACAAAACCAAGAAACTCTCGGGGCAGCAGAAAAAACTACGTTTGCAAGAGGCAAACTGTAAACCAAACCCCGTCTAACACGATCGACCCACATTAGCCACAAGGCCGTGTGTTAAAAACAGATTTTGACAACAACCGTGACGCGCCAACCGACCGAACCAACAACTACTAGGCCTCACTTTTGCAACTTGAGGAACAAGATCCAGCCAAACGTGAGGCCTAAACCATAACAAACCGTGAGGATCAAACTCCAGCCGATCGATAGGAACAAACTCTCAAACTTAAATTTATGACCGTCTTTGTCAAGCTGTCTAACATCCTCCTTGTTCATTGGTAATGCCCGATTCCTCTAAGGTGCTACAAAAACCCATAATGGACTCATCATTCTCCATGAAGCTTCCCCACTATCTTGTTGGCACAAAAATCACCCTGATATTATTTTGTAACGCCTAAAGCCCAAAACAATATACTAGCAAAAAAAAAACCTTATAATTTAACTCAAAACAGTGATGAAAGTTCACAAATCTTAATTTTTATATACGTGAGACGGGTTGTTATAACTCTTTCCTCATTCTAATGAGCTCACAAACAAATTTCATTTTCATTATTGTGGGATGAGTTATCACAACTTAATTATTTCTTTCAACTTGAAGTATTTTAAAAGACTTCTGTCATGAACACAATAACTCGTTAATGTTGTTCATCGACTATCTCTTGCTTATGTTAACATTTTATCTTAAATACATATTCTAATATGTAAAGTCAAATTCATGGTTCTGATAACATGTATAATCGTGTAAAATATGCTCATAAACTTTCTTCCATAAAGTGAAATATTGGATTCGTTTCCATCAAATGTGTTGTAGATCTGTCTGGTCATTCGTCGCTAATTTTTTTATTTAAATAGAGATGACTTGTTAGATATACCGATAGATCCTGTTATTGTATTACCGCCTTTCATTTCGTGAGACTAGACGTTCACAGTAAGGGGCTGTTTGACAATTGCTGAATGGTTTGGTGCAAAATGATTAAATGGTCAGAATGATTAAGAGACTCTTATGATATAGTGCAAAATGAAATATGATTGTTTGGTAATTGTTCATAATGAAATTAGGGCGTTTAATGGTTAAGGGAGGCCCAGGACACAAAATCATTCAGAGGGTTTTGGAACCATTAAGAGACAAATTTTTTTTTTTGCCAAACAAAATTCACCTCTTAACGATTCAGAAGTTGTCTCTTAATGGAACCATTAAAAGGTAAACAAACAACCCCTAACTATTGTAACAACCTCTATAACAAAATGGAAAATATATGTATGTGTCTATAGTCATTGTCTATATATAGGGCTGTAAACGAACCGAACGTTCAGCGAACCGTTCGTGAACTGTTCGGCGGGAAGTTCGTTTATGTTCGTTTATTTAATAAATGAACGAACATGAACACATTTTTTTGTTCGTTTAGTTAAATGAACGAACATGAACAATGGTCTCGTTCGTTCATTTACGTTCGTGAACATTCGTTCATTTATGTTCGTTAATGTTCGTTCAATTATGTTCGTTTACGTTCGTTTATGTTCGTTCATTTATGTTCGTTTATATTTGTTTATATATATATATAAATATATTTATATATATTATGACATTAATGTGTCAAAGCATTAATTAATTTAATTTTTTAAAATTCTTTTTTTATACCTCCTAAGTTTATCCGTTTTTATTTTATTTTGTTATGTTATTTTTTACGAACGAAATGATGAGTAATGGTGGTTGTTTTTTTATTCATTTGTGTTCGTTTATGTTCATTTATGTTCGTTCGTTTACGTTCGTCTATGTTCATTTATGTTCGTTCGTTTAGCTCTTAATGAACGAACATAAACGAACACGAACAAACATATTTTCTTAACGAACGAACATGAACAAAAAAAATTTCGTTCGTTTACCGTTCGTGTTCGCTCGTTTGTTCGGTTAAGTTAAACGAACGAACACGAACAAGCCTCCGTTCGTGTTCGTTCGGTTCGTTTACAGCCCTAGCTATATAGATCAAATAAGGAAATAAATAAACAAAATATATTTATTAAATTGTGGTGAAATAGTAAAGAAGCAAAACATGGAGGGGCCTGATTGTCAATCCTCAAAACTCATGAAAATGGAAAACCCAGCGAAAATTTGAAGTCATTCGATCGGAAACCAAAAATCACTAAAGCGGTCGTCGATCAAGGATATGAAGCTTTAGAGTTCTCGACATTCAAGCAACAATCGAGGTATGATTTACACATTTAAGCTTTGATTCATTTCACGTTGTTGTTTATAATGTGTTGTTACGAGTTGAATGGTTGAGATTTTGGAACGAGATGATGGCCAGAAGGCTGCCGTCGGCCATTAAACACCGTGTTTGGCGGAGTCGATAAACATGGGATACAAAATTTGCTGTTAAAGTGCATTTAGGTTAAACAAAAAATCGTTAGATGTATCATACCTAGAATGTAGTGTTCGGAACGAAAATCGATAAGTAATCGACCAAAAGCGGAGAAAAGTCAAATATAAAATACCTCGTCAATGGCGGTGTTTCCGAGCAGCAGTCACACACGCTTAAACACATTGATTTCAGTTAAGTAGCTCAGTGGTAAGGTAACATCCTCGGGTAAGTGGATGGTATCTCTGACTACTTCGAAGACATCCATGATCATGGGTCTGTCATGTGGTATCCTTAATTGGGCTGGGTCGTGATCGACGGAGATTAGTCGGGTGGCACCCTTAAGTGGGAGCCCGGATACCCCGGGAACGTGTGTGTTAACTTGCCGATCAAAAAAAAAACATTGATTTCAGTTAAGGATGGTCCTAGTTGGTTTAGTGAAGCATAATAATCAAAACCTAACTTGAACCGAGTCTAAATCATGTGTAAAAAGCTTCAAAATTTCATTAACGATTAAAAAAGGTTTCATGTTTTAAACGGGTCCAATTTTATAGCTATATAGTAAAGTAACGATGCATACAGCAGACACCAATTGCAGAGATTTAAAAACAGCCATTCTTTATTAATTCATTCTGCAAATATGTTGCTCAGGTGAAACAGACATACTGCATTCAACTTATTAGTGATTTTCATGAAACTAAAATGCAACAAAAAAGGAGCAGATCCATGCCCTTTTCCATCACTTAATTTTGGGCACTCAACTTATTCATTCACTCACACTGATACCTAGATGACGAAGAAATAACACAAGTTGATAATCTGACCCTTTTCTCTGCATATTTAGATTATGATAAGATGTTTATTCTTTCTTGTGTTCCTTGAGTTGAAATCCATGATCACCATCAGACTTTCTTCAGAGTGAGAGGTGGATACCAGGGTCATGATGATTGGTGTAACAATTGTAGAGAATGGAATTGTTCACACCTTGTACATTACTGTTCAGGAATGCAGTCGTCAGCAGCGGATTTGACTTTTTATTCTTGTTCTTTGCTTCTGCCATTCCTTCTGAGTCTGTTTTCAATGTCTTCCCATCGCTTGAGGAGGTTGGATTGTCTCTCCTGATGTTAATGCTGTTTGAGCTGTTACCAAACTCATCTTTTTTGTGGCCAGAAGGGGTCAGCTTCATGATAGCTCCTCTGTTCTCACCTGCAATAGTTATAATACTCTTCCCTAGATTTTCTGAATCCCAGTGTTTCTTAGAAATTTCTGGTTTTTTTGTCATATCATGCTTGGGGCTATGAGTACCCCCACCAATGTGCCTGCGAAAGTCACCGGTAGCAGAACCCTTGTGTTTTTCTTTCGCTTCTTGAATGTGCATGGTCTTCTGTTTGAATTCTGTTTCTGGCGGGCTCTCGTTATAGGATTTGTGTTTAAGTGAAGGGAGCGATAAAGGAGAAACATCACGAGAAAGAGGCTTGATAGTAGTAGATGGGGGTGAGGTTTTTTCTGGCAGTTTGATGATTTTAGGTGGGGAGGATGCGGTTCTTGTCATTGATGGTGCTATGGAACGTGACCGAGGAGATGGTGGAGGGGAACTTGAAACTGCCAAGGGATGTTTGGATTGTTGCAATGGGGAAGGACGAGGAGGTGAAGATGGTGGTGAAGGAACAAAACGTGTCTTCTTGGGTGGAGATGGTGGTGGAGGTTTTAAAGAAGAGTCTTGAACTCTTGGAGATACTGGTGGTGTTACGACATTAGAGGCGGAGGATGGAGGTTGGCTATATTCCAATGGTTTGACAATTTTAGGTGGCGACGATGCTACTGGGGTTGCAGAACGGGTGGTGGTGGTTGGGCTCCTGGTAGTTGTGGGTGATGGTACTATGGGACGTGATTGAGGAGGCGGTGGAGGGGAAGTTAAGACTGGCAAGGGAGGTGCAGATTGTTGTGGTGGAGGAGGTGTGCTAGGGGTTGAGGGTTGTGATGGCTTACGAGATGGAGATATTGGTGAAGCTGGGGATGAAGCCTGTGGAGCTTTAGCAGGTGATGATGGTGGTGGCTGAACACTAGGAGTTGGCGGTGCCACCCCATTAGTAGCTTGAACTGGTGTCGGTGGACGCTGTTGTTGTGGAGGAGATGGGGCCGGGTTGGGTTGTTGAGGTCGTGGGGTTGGGGTGGGTTGTTCAGGTGGTGGGATCTGGGTGGGTTGTGGAGGAGGTGGGGTTGGGGTGGGTTGTTGCGGTGGTGGGATCTGGGTGGGTTGTGGAGGAGGTGGGGTTGGGGTGGGTTGTTGGGGTGGTGGGATTGGGGTTTCGGTTGGTTGTGGAGCTGTTGGGGCAAATGCAGGTCGAATGAAGGCTTGCCTTGGTGGTGGTGAGGGTTGGTTGGACTGTGAGGTAGGTGTTGGGTTTGGTGGTGGTGGGCGGATCATGGTGGCTAATCGGAACCATGGGCGGGAGGGAGGTGGTTGCTGGCCAGACATTATGAATGAAAGAAATCAAAGAATGCAGATATGGGAGGGAGAGAGAGAGAAGCAATGTTTATATAGGAGATTAAGTTTAGCATTAGACATGACCAAGGAATCAGCGAACGAGAAACATGGTTGAATCGGATACGGAAGGTTGGTGACGAAGATTGGAATAAAATCTAGAAAGAAGCATTTTGAACACAAGTAACATAGAAGCTTTGCAATGATACCTGAAACAAAAATGTGCTTTATTTCTTTTTAGGGTGGCCTCCAAATTGAGGCAACATATATCTCTTTCTTTCATTTCAATAATCACTTTCTTTTTTGCTATAGTTTCTGTTGGTGTACTATTATATCTTAGGAACCTAAGTTTTTGTATGTATGAAGTCTTTTGCTTGCATCATTTCTAAAGGAAATGGTACCTAAATATTGCTTTATTGTTGAACCATTTTACCCAAAACCTGTTTTAAGGTAGGGATTTATTTGTATGTAGGCAAAAATGGACATAATTTTTGTATGCATCTATTTATGTTTTTGGCATAACGTTTGATGCTTCGTATTTCTTTTGTTTAGTGTGATAATGTACATCCATAAGGAAACCCTCCCTCCAATAATCCAATGTGAAAAGGGCTAATTGAAGATAAAACCACAACCAAAATGACAGAAGGAAATAACTTAATTTGGTTTTACATGGTTTAATTTGCATAATATCTTGATCTCACTTGCTTAATTAACAAATATATTTTGAAGATAATTTAGACATATTTGATGGGATGAACTCAGTTTCATATATGGTTGCACAGTGAATAGGGGCGGGCCACTTTCTTGATCTAGCAAATTAAACATGGCTTCTTGAACTCAAAGGCTCGGTCTCATCTCTTAACTTTATGATTCCTGGATAAGTGACTGAAACCATTTTGTGCATAGCTTCAATCATCTGAACACTACAACTGACCACACCAAATGACTATGAATAAACTCTGGTTTTGGTCTCTCGAGTTCAATGATTACATCAGTAACCCTCTTGTTGGTTTGGATTTCATTATGTTTGGGTCCTGGTTCGTTAGAGGCTCCCGTTAAGTGGCCTAACTCACGTGATAGCATAAGGGCCATTTCATTTATGATTTTTTTTTTAATTTACAAATATGCAATGCATATGTACAAACATCTGAGATTTAAAAAGAACTAATAAATCCTAAAATTACCCCCTTCATGTGACTGCACACCCCGAAGTTGGTCTCCATCTCCACCAGCAAACGCTTCTTCTCTGGCGACTGTTTGATGTCTTCAATTCCTTCCACCACCACCATATCACTTTTTCAACCAACACATTTTAAAGACAAACTATTGCCTTCTTATTAAATTCCTTATTGAAACACTTGCTGCTTCTTGAATGGATCAAACCCAGATTTCATCTGCTTCATTCTGTCTCCTGTTTTTCTCGTTTTTAACTCACTAAATCTGCTTCATGATTTTGAGTTTCTACCATTTGATTGTTTCTTTGATCAACAGGCTCCTGTTAAAGCTTCAATCAGAAATTGAATACAAGTCGATTAGCTAGGACTTGGTGGTACAACGATACAGTGGGTTTGCACCCGACTCCAAACTTGTTTTTGTTAAAAGATTAATTAGTTAATATGATATACTAATGCTTATGGGAAGGGTAGGAAAAAAAATCATCATCTTGTTTCTTTGGGGTTGTAGAAGCAGAATAATTCTTGATTGGGGGCACTCTTCTCATCATATATCTTGGGTAAAGAAAAAGTCTTGATTTCATGGTGGTTGCATGGTTTTGGGGTTGCAAATGGAGAACGATGGGAAAGGGGGTGGGTGGTGGGTTTGCACATTGAATATGAAGATGCAGAGGGCTGTCGTAGTGGGTGTTGGTGGGCTGGTGGCGGAGGTGCAGTTGCCGGAGGAAGTGATGGGGGCGGAGGTGAGTGATCATACGGATGTGGCGACGGGGACTTTCTGTTTCTTTTTATTTACTTTTTAACATGATTTATACGTTTGTACACATATGGCTGCTAACGGTGAGGGACTAAATCCGTAACAAAATACAAACTACAAAGGTTACTGGTCTAACTCAAAGGGATGAAAGCTAGAGTTTCCCAAAACCACAAGGATGTTTTTTTTTGTTTGTAATTTACTCGAAAAACAAGGTTAAACACTTGCGTGCAATAGGGGTGGATGTTGAAAATTCGTCCGAGAGTCACTCCACCGACTAGAACACTTTTGCACCGTATAAATTACGATTTAAGAGGAGCCAATGAGGTGAACGTACAGTCGCACATCCCCACTTTATTGTGCCAACATAGTGGAAAAAACTGTAGGGGTCTTAAAAGTGTCTGCTTTAATTTGATGGGTGTTACCTTAAAATAATAGAGTGGTATACCGGTATTACATAGAATTAGAGGTTGAATCTTTTTTAATTTTATTGTTAACAACAATAAAAGATAAAAAAAAAATCACTTATATGTAATAGAATACCATTTACATGTTACAAAAATTAGTTGTATGTCACTTTGAATCAAATCAGTATATTTTATAATTAATTTTTATTTTATTTTATTTTATACTAATTATTGAATGCATTGTTTGAAATTTTTTTATGAATCCTGCTCTGTTAGGCAAACCTATAAATTCTAAGGATACAAAACTTCAACCACTTGTCTAGGACAAGCAAGCACCTAGCCACCTACAATTAATTCACATAAAATTACAAGCAACCTAGAAAATACATTTATTGTAAGACTCCATTGCTCGGTTGAGAAAGATTAAAAACAAAAGCAAATGTTTTATCGCCTCCTCATGAGCTTTGCGAGATTGAGGAATCTAGAGATTTCCTTGAGTACTCTCTCCTTTATGGATGGATGCGCTAGTGGTTAAAGTAAATTGCCCAATGTTTCCAAATTAATCCAACTTCATACCTTTCCGGCATAAACCATATATCTCAGAGAGATCGTATTTCTTACCTATACTAAGATACCTATTGAAATTCTCTCCTTGTTCCTCCCATCAAAATCAGGTCAAGATTCCCCTTGAATGACGGTTCCAACACGAATATATAGCTGCCTCCCTCAAAAACCGCTCGAAAATGGCCGAAGACGTGAACTAAGGGCCGCTGGCGACTTGGTCTGCCGCTATACCTGCTAGGAAACTCACCTGGCTACATTTTAAGACTTCAACAGTGTGTAGGGCAACCACAAGGGTTGTGACGTACTGATTAAGGCCATGAGGGATGTGGTGGAATATCCCATCTGCCTAGGGTTCGAATCCAGACATACACAACAATTGTGGCCACTGAGATTTAATCAGGGCTGATGTCTTACAGTCATAATTTGCGAATGGATTAGTCTAGGCATAACCTAGAACACCCTCCCCCCCCCCCCCAAAAAAAAAAAAAAAAAAAACCCAGTGTGTAAGGCGGGCAAGGATGCGAGTTTACTCCCCGGAAAAGTCACTGGCATTGGTTTGGATCGAATGAAGCGCCTAAGGTGGGTATTCACGCGAGTAGGGTTGCAAGAGAAGTCGCACCATTGTCCTTCCCACCTCCGATCACAACCACTGAAGCCACAAACCCTAATTTTACTAAGACTATGTTTGGCAAACTAGCTGGTAGCTGATAAACTAGCTTTTCAAAACGCTACTATGAGTAGTTTTTCAATAAGCTAGCTTATAAGCTAGTTTATGGTCATCCAAATATGTAGGGTTGGCAACGGGTAGGGTATGGGTAGGGTAAGGGTTAATCCGTTATCCAATCCATTTAAAATAGCGGGTAACGAAACGGGTAATTATCCATCTCATAAAACCATTATCTGTATCCTACCCTACCCATTAAAAGTAGCGGGTAACGAAACGGGTAATGGATAAATGGTAAAACAAAAATTCATTTTGAACTACAATTGATATTGTTAAACCTCAAACATATAAGTAAAACGTAAGTTCATAAATATAGTTATTATTTTATATCTAATTTGTTATAGTAAACATTTAGTTACTCTAAATATAATCATAGTATAATATTTTGAAAACAATTTAAAAAGTGTAAGACTAACACTTTTCGTTGTGATTATTTTCTAAATCCATCTTGTTTCTCATTTAATCAAAATGAAATATGTACTCGATAAATATAAAAATAAATTAAAGTACATGTTAAAATACGACAACATTATTAAAAAAATATTAATAATTAACTTAATATAATTATGTATATATACACTAATATTTATTTTTATATAATTATAGATACATATATATATATATATTATATCGTAACGGGTAATGGATAACGAAAAATCGTTTATTCATATCCTAGCCACTAAAATTTCGGGTAAACGGGTAATGGATAAATGGATAAAAATTTTCTTATCCATACCCTTATCCAACGGGTCGAAACATAACGGGTAACAGATTTACCCTTACCCATTGCCAACCCTACAAATATGTACCAGAAAAAAGCTAGCTTATAAGTTAGTTTTTTTTTTGCCAAACAATGCCTAAAAACCCGTCTGTACTCTTTTTATAAAAACATTTGAACTTTTATGCGTCACTTAATCGACATTTGAATTCGTATGCCCAGATCTGGATATCTATCTGAAATTAATGCTTTCTTTGCTTCAAATCCATCCTTTAGGACATGTCGTTAATCAATCAAGTAACCAAGATTAAGGGGTTTATTAACCATAAAATTATCCTAATGCATGAATTTGTTATAAAAATATGTTAAAATATACGCTTATGAAGCAATTTTTAAAGTTGATACAATTGTGTTGGATATAAGATAAAAGCATGCCAACTACCAAGTGATAAATCCAAAAATCCCATTTTTTTATATTTCGGGTGGCCTTAGAATTCTTTTTGGTTGTTGTATAAATACAACTCTTTTGTTACCACCTTATTAATCACAAAAATTAGAGATGAACGTTGTGAATTGATTAAGAGTTTGAATTACAAAAGTGATTCCGGTTTGTTATAATCCTTGTGATTTTTATTCCTCTTTGGCTAATAAAGTTTATTGTGTTTGAATGTACACTACCTTCTTATGGTGGAACCACGATGATCTTTTGAGTTATTTACGCGTGTTTTTCTTTATCGAGTTGTTCACCTTGTTTTTTTTTCTTCACAAGTTTGTTTAGTATTCGTTTGTTGGTAATCATTGCTTTCGTTTAAAATTTGTAACTTTATCATTAAGAACCATGTGATTCAAAGCCAACATCAATTACACGACTCCCATCTAGTAATTGTAAGTCTGCTACTATCATATGTAAATGAACAAAATAAAAACAACCGTCTTCAACCTCCCATGCATCTTGGGGTTTTGAGGTTTGAGGAGGTCCAATAGAATGGTTTTCAACCCAATCAACGTTCGGCTAAAATACCCAAAAACAAGTCAAACATAAACTAATCGTTGAGAAAAAACCCAAAGACATAGTCTTTAAACACACACCAAGAAAAAACGCAAAGTTATATTATGATACCACTGGTTGGGTTTTGGATCACACGGTCCCGAACAATTAAGTTACAAATCTTAATCGAAAACAACGATAAATATGTGACATTTATCGACAAACGATTTGGATAACAAATTTGACTGAAATGAAACAAGATGAAGAACTCAATGTGTAAACAATGGACAAATAAAAGAACACACATAAATACTTCACAAATAAAGAAACTTTATTAGCCAAAGAGAAACCGAAACCTAAACGCAAAAAAATAAATAAATAAATTTTGTCATTAATCCTATCACACAATATTTTCTTGAGTAAATTACAGATTTGGTCACTAAGGTGTGTCAATTATTACGGTTTTGATCCTTTATCTTCATTTATTACAAAAGAACTCTTCACATATGTAGATTTTTATGGATTTGGTCACTAAGGTATTTCCTTTAATATTCATGATTAATCAGGAGGTAACATAAAGGGTTGTATTTATATAACCACCCAAAGGAATCCCAACGTAATTCAAATACTGAAAATTAGAACTTTGAAATTTATCATTTGTCGTGGCCGTGCCATTACATGAAACAAGACCGTGTGATTTTGTAAAATGTTTATGTTGCATATGCGGAACGAAAACAAGCGTCAAGATGGTTTTGGCGCTCGTGGATGTCCGTAGAAGCCGCCGCCTTGCAAGAGTTCAAACTTTTATGCTCTTTGGTTTTGGTAGTTTTCTATCACTTCAGGGTATGGAGGATCTCAATAGAATGGGAGGGTTATTTTTGGGAAATGATTTGAAAAAAAATACTAGTAAAACTTATTTTGCAATAATTTAACAATTTGGGAAATTGGCACAAATAGCCATATTACACCTTTATTTTCACCTCCTAGTCATGTCTCTCCCGTATTTGCATATTTGGCCCTAGGTCCTCCATTGCGGACCTATGAGGTGAAAATGGAGGTGTAATATGGCTATTTGTGCCAATTTCCAATTTTTTTTTTTGACACGTACTTGAAAAACCGCCCTTACTAGTTACTATTCATGGTTTCATTAATTGGTGGGCCGTGTCAACGATGTTTGGGTGAAGAATTAATTAGTTGTCATCATCATGCATCATTAATTAATTAGCTTTGGATGATGATGCACTTTAGACCATGGTTTGTTTCCGCTTAAAATTTGGTTGTTTTTCTTTTGTGGGCGTACGTGTGGTTTGATACATCGAATCCGTATCGGATTTTGGCAGGCATGCATGTATTTTATTTTTATTTTTATTTTTATTTTTTTGTTTGACATTGTTTGTTCGTTTAATTTTGGAGTGTTTTGATTGAACCCGACACTTATTGAGATCGTGACACTTGTTTTGGAATCAAACATCGGTTCTCATTTGGAGCATCCGAAGATATTTAGTGCTTGTTTGGAGCCCTGCTCAAACTTGGTGCATGGAGGAAGTTTTGGATTGTGTTAATTGGTATTCATCAAAGAAATTCCAGTCAAGGTGGAGTTTGATTTTTTATCTGGCTTGTTTCGACAATTAATCAACAAAGGTATTCAAGGTGGATTTAATCATGATCTTTGTTTCCTCGGAGTTGTTTGACATCAATGTCGAGTTTGTTATACGAAACAACGAAGCGTCAAAGTTTGAGAAAAACACTAAAGTATGTTGGGAACTGAAGAATTGTTCAAGTATGGTTAATGCTGCTAGCACAACATGGTTACTACTTCTGAGACAAGTTACTACTGCTGAGCCAGATTAGTACTGCTTGAAGAAGTTACTAATGCTAAGCAAAGTTAGTGCTGCTGATGAAGATTAGTACTGCTCAGTGTGATTAATGCTGCTACAACTCAATACTGCTTATGAGATAATCAAGATACGTGCAGATCAAGTTTGAAGATAATCATGGAAGGTTTTGAAGATAATTATGGAAGAATTCTAAAGATCTTTTATGTTTTATAATTATCTTGTATTCAATCTTTGTGTATATAATATAAAATAGTTTGTCAGAAGAAAATAATTCTAAAGTTTTGTTTTCATAGAGAGAATTAACCTCAAGGTTTAGAACCCTAGTTCTAGAGAAGTAGAATTCGTATTGGTGAGTTTGTTCATCAATATTGAGGTTTTGTTTGAAATCTTGTAACTTTAATCATTCAATAAAGTTTACAAGTTGTGATTTCTGATTCACTGTTACATTGATTGTTGAATATTAAAGTGTTATTCTGCAACTCCTTTAATATTGTTTCTGAGTTCATTATTCTTGTTGAGAATTAGATCCTGACAAGTGGTATCAGAGCAAGTATTCTCAGTAACCTTCATTCATCATGGAAAACACAGTTGAATCAAACAGTACTCTTGTCTCAAAGGTTCCAATGCTCAGATCTAATGAGTTTGACATGTGGAAGATTAGGATCAAACAATACATTCTTCTCACAGATTACTCCATGTGGGACATCATTGAGAATGGCCCATCTGATGAAGGAAAGATTGGTGCAGATGGAAAAAGAATCCCACCAAAGACGGATGCAGAAAGGAAGACAAGGCAGACAGAGATGAAAGCCTTGAGCACACTGCTCTTGGCTATTCCCAATGAGTATCAACACCAATTCTGCAATTGCACTGATGCACAGATGCTTTGGAATGCTCTAGAAAAGAGATTCTCTGGTACCAAAAGTACCAAGAGAAATCAGAAGGCAATATTGAAGCAACTGTATGAAAACTTTATGTCAACTAAGAATGAGTCCATGACTCAAACTTTTGACAGGTTTAACAAGTTGATTGGTGAACTAGCTACTATGGGAGTACAAATTGATCAAGATGATGTAAACAGAAAGTTCTTAAGGTCCCTTGGAGATGAATGGACCATGTATACTGTTTCATACAGACAGAATGAACAATTGGAAGAAAAGGAACTGGATGATCTGTACAATGATCTGAGAGTGTTTGAATCTGAGGTGGAAGCAAAGAAGAAGCCTACTGGATATGTTCATAATGCTGCACTCCTATCAGCATCAATTGATTCTACTGCTAACCCTGAATCAGTTAATGCTGCTAATGGAGTAAATCAAGAAAAAAGGTACTGAATCTGTTTTTGAAGCCTTTCTTTCCAGCCATGGAAACTCCTCTTTAATCAATGATGACTTGGAACAGCTTCATCCTGATGATCTTGAAGAGATGGATATTAAATGGCAGATGGCCATGCTTTCTATGAGGGTGAAGAAGTTCATCAAAAGGACTGGGAGGAACAACTTCTCCCAAAGAAGAGAAGATGGTGCAGGCTTTGATAAGTCAAAGGTGGAGTGCTATAAATGTCATCTGAAGGGACACTTTGCCAGAGAATGCAGAAGTGGAGTGTCTCACAATCACCAACAAACTCAGACTGGAAGCTTCAACCAGAACAAAAACTCTGCTCAAGCTCTTGTTTCTCAACAAGGAATGGGGTTTGACTGGAGTGATCAAGCAGAAGAGGCTATTCAAAATCAAGCCCTCATGGCAGAGGTATCTGATCTTCCAACTGAGGTACTTTCTAATCTCTGTTCTCAAACTTGCATAGATATTGTTAAAAGGTACAGGGATCACAACCAGAAGATGAGTGATGACCTTAAGATATTAGAAAAAGATATAAAAGACTATGTGAAAATTGTTGAGAGGTTTGAGGAACAAATTAAAAGTTTCCAAGCCAATGAACTGCAACACACATATGATACCAATTACTGGAAGTGGGAGAAGAATGATCTAGAAATCCAACTGACAAAGTCCAAGGAGGAGAATGAAAAGTTGAGAGGAGAACTAGACAAGGTTAAGCTAGATGTGGAAAATTTTTCATATGCTTCTAAAGCAATGGATTCAATCCTAAAGGTTCAAATCCATGATAAGCTTAAACCAAGAATTGGGTGCAATACCACACCACCACCATACAACAACAACTACATCCCTCCTAAATCAGATCTGCTAGAGACCAAGGATAGGAAGGACTTACCTGAGGGATCCACTAAGATAGATCCTTTAGATGAAGTAGTTGTTGAGGACAAGACAGAGAAAGAAGCTAGTAAGGGTAAGGATAATACTGTGAGTGGTGAGATTCCTTTAGAGAATAATATTATCACCAATGAGGATTGTGGAAGGAACTGGGTCAAATCTAAGGACATAGAGAAGACTGAGGGAAAGTCCAAAAAGGTCCATTACAAGCAGACTACAGTTGTGAATCCTGTTCCTTGCAAACAGTGTGCATGTAATAAGTCTGAGCCTCTAAAACATGATAAAAGGAGGGGCAATCAAAAGAATTGGAATAATCAGTGGGCTCAGAAACAAGGAGTTGATCTGAGTAGAATCATCAGACCAAAACCTTGTTTCATATGTGGCAAATTGAATCATCTTGCCAAGTACTGTTACTTTAATCCTATTAACCAAAGGATGAATTTTCAAAGAGCTATGCAAAAACCCTTTGGTTATAGGAAGGATGAAAGGAAACATGTGGCTAAGAAACATGTTAAATCTAAAAGCCACATGAAAAAAAAGACTGTGAAAGAAAGTGTCAAGATGTGGATTCCCAAAAGCACTAAAACTGTTAGTACTGCTACTACAAATAGTGCTGCTGACAATTGTTGGGTCATCTAAGATTTAAAGATAACCTCTCCTTAGTCTTTATTGATGATTGAACCTTTTATTTTGTTTTATGGTTCTTTGTAATAGCTTAGTTAGTTTAACAGATCGGTAAGTCGAAGATAAACCGAATCCAACATGAAGGAAGTCTACAATGCGGATTAAGATGGACTTCAAGAGTGAACTAAGCATAATCTGCAGAAATTCCAATTCGGCAGATCATATCCCTGCCAATTCCAATTCGGCAACTTACCCCTGTGCCGAATCCTCTCATGTTCGGCAGAACTTTCTTCTGCCGAACCTTCACCTGTTCGGCATTCATTGCTTCTATGCCAAGTTTCTCTTTCGGCACATACTTAAGTTACCGAATTCCTTCTTCGGTAACTTTGCTCGTACAGACTGCTTCTTTATCTAGTACGAGCATTTATGTTAAATCCTCATGATTTGACATACTTCCTCTTTCCCAATGATCTTCTGACAATGGGAATGGAAGTTTCTCTCTTCCTTTAGAAGATTTACATTTAGTCTTAATTTGATTAGATGTTTATTTTCTAATAGATCTCAAAAAGATTGTCCCTTGAATATTTTATATTTGATATTGTACTTTCATAGTACAAAGGTTACCTTTTGTATTGTGACAAGTCACATCAAATATCTTATAATTTATTGTCAACCTCTCAACCACCAAAGCCTTTACTCCTACTTGTCCTTTGCACTCATTACATTGGAGAGTATATAAAGGATGGAAGTAGCACCTTGCTACTTACGCTTTCAACTCAAGCTTTGGCATTCACAAGATTTCAAGCAGGTTGATAGTTGTCTTTCTTTTTCTTAAGGTTTAAGTCTTTGTGTTCTTAATATCTTCTAAGTGTTAGATTGTTTAGAATAGTTCTCATCTATTCTTATTCCGCAACAATCTTTATTTTCTCTTTGTGTAATTCTTGATATTCATTATCAATAAAAGAATTAAAATTAAGTAATTTTGTGTTATTGTATTCAACCCCCCCCCCTTCTACAATACTTGTTTACTTTTTTGGAACTAACAACAATGATAGTGCTGCTAGAAGCAATATTGCTGCTACCAATGTTAGTGCTACTACAAATAGTGCTGCTGACAATGTTAGTGCTGCTACCAATGTTAGTACTTCTAAAACTAACATTGTTAGTACCTCTTCAAATGTTAATACTGCTAACTCTGTTAGTACTTCTAACAAGGTTAGTACTGCTAAACCTGTTAGTGCTGCTAACTCTGTTAGTACTTCTAAAATTAGTACTGCTTCTAATGTTTGTGCTGCTAGACCAATCATCTTGACAAAGTACTCCAATAAAGAGTGCTCTGATTTTAAAAATCTCATCAAAAAGGAATGTAAATACTTTGATGAGAAAGGGAGACCCAAGACCACTTTGGCTTGTGTTCCCAATCAATACTAATTGTTTTATCTTATGTGCAGGGCAACCAACAGCTCAAGGGGAAGAGCATCTGGCATGTTGATAGTGGTTGCTCTAGGCACATGACAGGAAACATGGCTTGCCTCAAGAATTTCAAGAAAATTGATGGAGGACATGTTGCCTTTGGTAATACTCCAGATGGAGGTAAGATTAGTGGTAAGGGTGATGTAACAAAAGGTAAAATGACCTTTGAAGATGTTTTCTATGTTGAGCAGTTAAGGTACAACCTGTTAAGTGTATCACAGGTTTGTGACAAACAGCATAGTATATTATTCACTAATTCAGAATGCATTATCCTTGCCCCTGGATTCAAGGTAGTTGATGAAAAGATGATACTACTAAGAACTCCCAGAAAGGATAATGTCTATTGTTTGGATATGGAAAATGTGTCAACTGATTCATCCCTAAACTGTCTTGTTTCAAAAGCATCTTTGGATGAATCATCACTTTGGCACAGAAGGATGTGTCACATGAACTTCAAAACAATGAATAAACTTGTTAAAAACAACCTTGTAAGAGGTTTGCCTTCAAAAGTCTTTTCATGTGATGATCATTGTGTTGTCTGTCTCAAAGGCAAACAACACAAAACTTCTCATAAGTCCAAAGAGTTGAACACAATCTCTAATTCTCTTCAGTTGTTGCATATGGATCTGTTTGGTCCTACAAATGTTATGAGTATAGGTAAGAAATCATACTGCTTAGTTATTGTTGATGATTACTCTAGATTTACTTGGGTATATTTTCTAAGGACTAAGGATGAGACAAGTGGACTGATCAAATCCTTTATTCTAAGAATTGAAAACCAAACAAATCAAAAGGTAAAAGTCATTAGGTCAGACAATGGTACTGAATTTAAAAATCTTGATCTAAACACCTTATGTGAGGAAAAAGGAATTGATAGGCAATACAGTGCTCCTAGGACTCCACAACAAAATGGTGTTGCTGAGAGAAGGAATAGGACACTGATTGAAGATGCTAGATCTCTGTTAGCTGATTCAAAACTTCCAATTACTTTCTGGGCTGAAGCAGTTAATACTGCTTGTTATGTCCAAAACAGAGTTCTAGTAGTCAAGCCTAAAAACAAGACACCATATGAGCTTTTAAATAAAAGAAAACCATTTATTGGATTCTTCAAACCTTTTGGGTGTCCTTGTACCATTCTCAATACCAAATCTCACTTAGGAAAGTTTTATAGCAAGGCAGATGATGGTTTTCTTGTTGGTTACTCATCTCAGAGTAAGGCCTACAGAGTATTTAATTCTTCTTCTAGAATAAATGAGGAAAGTGACAATGTCAAATGCAATGAGAACACACCAAACCCTATTGGTTCTGGTCCTCAGTGGTTGTTTGACATTGATTCACTAACTAACTCTTTGGGTTTCAGTAGTGATGATCATGCAGGTTCAGGAAGTGGAGGATCAGGGGATGTTCAAGTATAAGACATTATTCCTCAGTCTGTGATCTTTCCCATACCTACAATGGAACCTGTTGAAATTTGTGAAAAGGAGACTGTTACTGAACCAATTCAGAGTGAAGAAAAAAGAAGAGATAAGGAGAATTCAGAGCATGAAGAACCAGAAGTAGCTGATGAGATCCCCTCAGCTGACTTAAATGATTCTAATCTAGAAGTGGGAATCAATGAAGAAACTAGTCATCAGACTAGAACACAAAAGAATCATCCTCCTGAGCTGGTAATAGGAGACATCTCTTCTCCTATGATGACTAGGAAACAAAGCAGACTTCAAGACATGCAGGATCAGCAGAATACAGTACTCTCTTGCTTTCTATCTCAGATTGAGCCTAAGAAGGCTTATGATGCATTGAAAGATTCAAGTTGGATAAAAGCCATGCAAGAAGAGTTACTACAGTTCAAATTGCAAGATGTTTGGGACTTGGTGGACCTTCCAAAAGGTCATAGAGCAATTGGCACCAAGTGGATTTTCAGGAATAAAAATGATGAGAGAGGAATAGTAATCAGAAACAAAGCAAGGCTAGTGGCACAAAGGTACACTCAGGAAGAAGGCATAGACTATGATGAAGTCTTTGCTCCAGTTGCAAGGGTAGAGGCTATTAGGCTGTTTCTAGCCTATGCTTCATATATGCGGTTCAAGGTATATCAAATGGATGTGAAGAGTGCCTTTCTTTATGGAACAATTGATGAAGAAGTATATGTCTGTCAACCACCTGGATTTGAGAATCCATCATATCCTGACAAAGTATACAAACTGAAGAAAGCTCTCTATGGTCTTCATCAAGCTCCAAGAGCATGGTATGATACTCTGTCTACCTATCTCTTGGAAAATGGGTTTGAAAGAGGAATAATTGACAAAACCCTTTTCATTAGAAGAATAAAGAAGGACATCCTACTTGTTCAGATCTATGTGGATGATATCATCTTTGGATCCACAAAAGATCAGATGTGTAGACTTTGAAGAGTTGATGCACAAGAGCTTCAAAATGAGTTCAATGGGTGAACTTACTTTCTTCCTTGGGCTTCAAGTGAAACAGCAGAAAGATGGGATCTTCATAAGTCAATCAAAGTATGTGAAAGACATCCTGGACAAATATGGTTTATCAGACTCAAAGCCAGCAAGCACACCCATGGAAACACACAAACAGATCACTGCTGATCTTGAGGGGGAGGATGTTGATGTCCATCTTTTTAGATCAATGATTGGATCTCTCATGTATCTCACAGCCTCGAGACCAGACATCATGTTTCCAGTGTGTGTTTGTGCCAGATTCCAAGTCAAGCCAAAGCAGTCACATCTACAAGCTATTAAAAGGATTTTTAGATACTTAAGAGGGCAACCTAGATTAGGTCTTTGGTATCCTTATGAATCCAACTTTGACTTGATTGCATATTCAGACAGTGACTTGAGAGGTGCTAATATGGATAGAAAGTCTACTTCAGGGGGATGTCAGCTTTTGGGTGCAAGACTAGTATCTTGGCAGTGTAAGAAGCAAACCACAGTGTCCTTATCAACAACAGAAACTGAGTATATTGCTGCTGCAAGTTGCTGCTCTCAGGTTCTATGGATTCAGAATCAAATGTTAGACTATGGGGTAACCTTTCTTCACACTCCAATCTTCATTGACAATAGCAGTGCTATCAGCATTGTTAACAATCCAGTCAAGCACTCCAAAACATAGCACATTGAGATCAGGTATCACTTTATTAGAGACTGTAATGAAAAGAAGCTAATTCAAGTTGCTAAAGTTCATACTGACAACCAGTTTGCTGATCTATTCACCAAAGCTTTTGATGTGGGTAGATTCACCTTCTTGGTCACAAGTGTGGGCATGATCAACTCTGAATGAGCTCATGTTTAAAAAGTGATTGTATACCTGTTATTTGGTTATTTTTGGTGCTACTAAACATCTTTCTCAGGAAGTGTATTGCCTTGCTCAGACTAACACAAGCTTCAAAAAGTATAAGTATTGTTACTACTGCCAATGTAGTTTTAATGCTGCCAGGGCAAAGTTACTACTTCAGGTGTTAGTTAATACTGCTAGTGGTTAATACTGCTCTCAGTTAATACTGCTCTAAGTTAATACTACTTCTTTCCCGAATCATATAAATACCCTTTTGCCCGCCTAAAAGCTCATAACGACTCTTTGAATACTGTTCATCTTCTCTCTAATCTTTTTCTCTCAAGCACCTAGTGAGTTTCAGTCCAGTTTACTCAAGCTCGATGGCTTCAATGGCCTTTATTGATGAACACAATGAAATCGTGATGCTTCAAAAACCAAAGCAAGCTGCTGGATTCCATCAAATAGTGGATTTTCTCAAGTCCAGCCATATCGCTCATGCTCTTATAGTGTCACCATCAATCTACATTGAGCACCAGAAGCAATTTTGGGCCAATGCCACTGCTATTACTGAAAATGGTGTAAAGGTTATCAAGACAAGGGTGTGTGACAAACCCTTGACAGTTTCTAAAGAGGTAATTCACATCTGTCTACGTCTAGACGATGCTTCAGGTATCTCATCTATCTCTAATGATGATCTGTTTTCCACTCTCACTAGAATGGGGTATGGAGGCCCATTGGGTGTTTTCAAGTTCTCAAAAGCTAAATTATCACCCCAATGGCGTTTCTTTGTCCATACCCTTATGCATTGTATTTCTAGAAAGACTACTGGATGGAGTGAGTTCAGTAGTACCATTGCTTATGCTTTGGTCTGCTTGGCCACTGCCAGAAAGTATAATTTTTCAAAAATGATTTTCAATGACCTTGTGTCAAACTTGGGAAACAAAAAGAGTTTTTATATGTACCCAAGATTTGTCCAGGCAGTTATAACCACTGAATTGATGGATATGCCTCAATTTACCTAAAATCCCCAAGGGCAAGGTCTTTTCAAATATGAAGAGATCTGCCATGGACTCGGAAGGAGTTGACACCCATTATTCTCTACAATGATGGTGGTTTCCCACAATCAAGAAGGTATGGCTTCAGGGTCAAGGCCCTCACTAGACCATCCTACTGAAAGCCAATCCCAACCTTCAATCAATATATCAATCCCTCAGTCCCTTCTTCAAAAACCAACTTCACCAATCACCAATACTTACATGAGGAAAAAGGTAAAGAAGGCTCCTTCCCTTCT
The DNA here is from genome assembly GCA_954870635.1 of Arctium minus. NCBI lineage: Eukaryota > Viridiplantae > Streptophyta > Magnoliopsida > Asterales > Asteraceae > Arctium > Arctium minus. The sequence continues at coordinate 1,041,722 of OX941094.1, read as the reverse complement.
TGTACCTTCACCCACAAAGCCTTTAAGCCCTCTACTGGAGAATTCTCCATTAGAGAATATCTATAGGGAAACCACAGGGGTGTCTCCCAACCCCAAGGAGGTGCTCACTGAGGAGATGCATGAGCATATGGGTGAGAAGGCTGCCACTACTCCTGCTAGCACAAAGGAGGACAGTGGTAACATCAATAAGACCTCCCCCATGGCAACTTTGGATGAGCAATCATCCAAAGGTCCCAGGTGCCAAGAAACCAAGGGGGTGGAGGGTGCTTCTGCTAGGCAGAAGACTTCCACTACAAAATGTTCCAATGATCCTTCAAAAGGGGGTTACACTCCTGGAGAAGGTGAGGATAGATATAACTACCAAGAATTGATGGATACAACGGGAAACATTAATCTGGATGTTATCAAACAGGGAGCAGACATAGAGGAGATGAAAATGGTGATTCTGTCTCAACAAGTACAGATTACCAAATTGAAGAAGATGGCGAGGAGATTGGTGCAGAAAAAGAAGAGAAAGCAATATGTTCTGAAGAAAAGGAAAGATGCTTTCAAAAAAGGGGAGAATCAAGAGGCTGAAGTAGAGAAGGAAAGTACATCTAAGAAGGGATTTAATTTTGAGGGGGAGAAAGCAGCAGAAACAGATAAGGTTCAAGCAGCAGTAGAAACATAATCAAAAGCAGTAGAAACAGAAACAGAATTTGCTCAAGCAGTAGAAACAGTTAATGCTGCTGAGATAAATGAAGCAGCAACAACAGGGCTATCTGTTGAGGAGTTAGAAATTGCAGAAACTTTGGTAAAAGCTAAGAATGACACTCCTAAGGCTACTCAAAAGTCCAAGGGAGTGGTCATTAAGGAAGGAGGTATTAAAAAGAAAAGAAAAGAAATCAGTGAGACAGGTTTGAAGGATGCAAAATGAAAGGCTAAGATGGTTGAACCTGAACAATTTTCAAAGAAGAAGAATCAATTGGAGTTAGATGAAGAAGTGGCAAAACAACTTCAAGCTGAGATGGAAAAGGAAGAACAACTCTAATCTGAAAAAGACAGAGAGCTTGCACTGGAGATGGCTAAAAAGCTAAATGAAGAGTATCAAAAGAGCATGCAAACTGCAGCTGAGGCCAAGAAGAGATCAGTGACAGTATCCAAGCAAAGAATGCCAGTCAAGAAGCAGAAAAGACAACCTTCCAAGACCTTTTTGGCCAATCAAGAAAGGAGAAAAATGATCAACTTTCTGAAAGGCTCAATTGGTGTCAAAGGAGAGATGTTCACTAACATGGCATACAGCAAGGTTGAGGAGCTATATAAGAAGGAAATGGCTAAGCTTCAAGGGGACTCCTCTCAAAGGGAAGAAGCTGAAAGAAGGATGAAAGAGAGACATGATCTCAACATCCAACAACCCTTCCCTGAGGAAGCCACTCCTACAAAAGAAAAGGCTGAAGACACTAAAGAAGAGAATGTTACTGTGGAAGCCAAATCTGCAAAAATAGTAAAGACCATAGCCTCCAAGAAACAATCCAAGAAGCCAAGGATTGAAGAAGCAGAAAAAGAGGCAGAATCTTCTGTTCCACCTTCAGCAGAACCAGAGCAAAATCCAGAACCATCTAATCTGAAATTAAATGAGCAGGTTGATTTGTTCATGACTGTAATAGAACCAGTACAGGCTGTTCCCATTTATGTGAAAGCACCAGAAGTCATCTTTTGGGATATTCTGAGGGATAACAGAAAGGAGTACTTCAGACTCAAAAGAGTTGGTGATGTGTTTGAAGTCTACTCAACTTGGGGCAAAGGATAAAAGATTTGCATCATGAGTATGTGTTTAAGAAGATTGATAAGTGGATACTATTTGAAAACTGTGGTGTCTACATGATCACCATAGATAATTGCTATCATGAGTATTTTCTAGTGGACAGAGTGTATGATCATAGCAAGGAGAAGCTAGAAGGGATGCTGAAAGCTAAGCCAGTGTGTGCAAAGGAATCAGAAATGGCCAGAATTGTGATAAGAAGGACAATCAATCAAAGTCTGGGCCTGAATCCAAATTTGGGCAACTAGGTTTGAAGTTTTGAAAGCATCTTGAAGACTACATCTGAAGAACTTGACTTCTCTTCCTAAAAGTCAAGTTAGGGGGAGATTGTTGGGAACTGAAGAATTGTTCAAGTATGGTTAATGCTGCTAGCACAACATGGTTACTACTTCTGAGACAAGTTACTACTGCTGAGCCAGATTAGTACTGCTTGAAGAAGTTACTAATGCTAAGCAAAGTTAGTGCTGCTGATGAAGATTAGTACTGCTCAGTGTGATTAATGCTGCTACAACTCAATACTGCTTATGAGATAATCAAGATACGTGCAGATCAAGTTTGAAGATAATCATGGAAGGTTTTGAAGATAATTATGGAAGAATTCTAAAGATCTTTTATGTTTTATAATTATCTTGTATTCAATCTTTGTGTATATAATATAGAATAGTTTGTCAGAAGAAAATAATTCTAAAGTTTTGTTTTCATAGAGAGAATTAACCTCAAGGTTTAGAACCCTAGTTCTAGAGAAGTAGAATTCGTATTGGTGAGTCTGTTCATCAATATTGAGGTTTTGTTTGAAATCTTGTAACTTTAATCATTCAATAAAGTTTACAAGTTGTGATTTCTGATTCACTGTTACATTGATTGTTGAATATTAAAGTGTTATTCCGCAACTCCTTTAATATTGTTTCTGAGTTCATTATTCTTGTTGAGAATTAGATCCTGACAAAGTATAATTACGCAATTAAACAGTGCACAATTTAATTTTGCAATTAGAAATGTTTGGGTGTTCTGGCACGTTATGCCTTATGATCGAGCACGGTTATAAGTACGGGAATTCGAATTTTTAACGTTCACACTGACTTGAGATTCCTGGATATGCTTAGTATAAATTAATACCCCATTGAGTTCAATATATTTAGAGGGCATGCAAAACCATGGTTTGTGAGAGAGATTTCATAGAGAGCTAAAACACAATTTTGTATTTTTTGGTTTGTAATTAGTTTCTTTTCAGGTTCTCGGTATTCGATCTCCATCAATAAATTAAAGCTTCCATCATACTATATGTACCTTGTGGTGGTAGAACCACGTTAATTGTGAGTGGTTCTTTAATTATTTATTAAGCATTCGGGTTGCCATCCTTATAATTCGATCTAGTCGTTTCCACATTCGATTGTTGGTTTAACATCACATTTTGATTAAAAAAATTCATCGCTTTATGTGATTTTTGGGGGCAAATCCCAACAATTAGAACCGTGAGACATTAGTTACTATTTACATTAATATTCAAATCTTGAACCTCCCTCTCTCTTTCTCTCTCTCTCTCTCTCTCTCTCTCTATATATATATATATATATATATATATATATATATATATAATCATTTGATTGAAATAATGGAGTTGCGTAAATTTACGCAGAAAACAAGCGCTTGCACCTAAAGGATTAATTTGGACCTAAAAACAAAGGGAAAAAAACGCACTGGAAAGCAGACAAGCCACATAACATTTTATATATTTTGAGGTAACCCCTTTGCATGCATTATTGGATAAATTATCCTATCCTTTTTTTTGACCAATTACTATACATATAACGTTGTCATTATACAAATCATTGTTTTTTATTTGACTATCACCAATCTTTACAAAGACTAATCACTTGATTTGGGTTTTGTTTTTGTTGATATATATATATATCAACAAAACCCAAATCAAGTGATTAGTCTTTGTAAATTGTAACTATAATTTCCATTTTGGGATTTCATTTGGTTGTCAATTTTTATATCAAGACTTACTTGCAAACGAAACAATTCGTAAAAACTTTGCAAACCAATCTTAGCCGTTTATCAAGTCTAATAAATTTCTGATTTTATTATGTTTCTTAATTTAAAGTCGTGATCATAATAAATGAACTTATCATTTTCCATATATATCACAATCATTAATTATTAATGAATCATAATAATTATCTCTCTCTCTCTCTCTCTCTATATATATATATATATATTGTTTCCTAATATAGTGGTTTGCAAAGTTTGTATGAATTGTTTGGTTTGCAAATGGAATGCACCACACACACACACACACACACACACATATATATATATATATATATATATATATTCCTCTTCTTTTGTTAACCACCCCATTGGTACTGACTGTGTTAACCAACCGTAGATGCATCAGATCAATCACTAGGATTAATAAGGGTAATTTTGGTAAGTCACACGCGCTTTGCACTTTGTGCATATGCGCATAGGGGTAATTTTGTCAAAACACAAGAATCATAAAATGACATGTGTTATCTGTAACACCCTAAAAATAGGGATAACAAAAACTTTCCCAAAGAGGAGAAATGGTATATAAATTGCCTTAGCAAGAGCCTCCCAAAAATGGGGAAATAAATAAACATGTTTAATCACAATTGTAATTGAACGGACAATAAATACAACCAACTAATCTAATTTCTATATATAGAAAAGAGATTACAAAAAGGGTGTCATCTATAAACCCAAATGCCTTCTCCAAAAGATATATGTCCAAGTGCATTTTCCCCAAGCTCTCACCTAAGCAACTACGCCTGCTTAGAACCGGCGCCACTAGAACCTGAGATACACATCGACACCAAACAAGTGTTAGGCCAAAAAGCCTAGTGAGTTGAACAAGAAATAGCATGTTAAAGCATTTACAATTCTTCTCAGCAGTTAACCAAATTTCATTAAATGTGGAGTCAACGGGGGATACCCATAACACCAATCAAGTTCCACCCAAAGAGCCGATATACCTTGATGCCAACTACTACGAGTGACATCCGAAAGGCCCGACATATCCGAGGACTACAACCATGGCATTACCCCGAATGGCGGAGGTCTAGGCACCTACTCACACGGTGGCACCCAAGACTACATCCTCCTAGTGTCTACTGACTTGGTTCGTCCAACATAATTTATTAATAGGCCTCAAGGCACAATGTGACCAAGAATATTATTCATACCAACCATGGGTACAATATTACAAGCCATTTAATATGAAGTCCATAATAAGACCAATATAACCACAAATTTAACCATGCAGTTTTAAACTCATCAAATGGTGTTTCATCAAGATATGTAACACCCTCAAATTTGGAAAGAGCGACTAATTAAAAACTTTCAAAAATACCTTAAAGGGTAATAAAGTCTCTTACTATAAGTCCATAATTGAAATACAATTCTAGGTTGAACCATCAACAAATAATTAAAGTCTTACATAAAGACTAACTAAAGTCGAGTGTTATTATAACCCAATAACAATCGCTAACTTCAAATATAAATGCGGAAGACTTCATCAAGCTAATCACCTCTTCGAGCACACAACTAGCACTCCTCGCTTCACAGTGTCACTAGAACTATTCCCAACCGGAACCTGTTGCACATGCCGACAAATAAAAAGGTTAGGATAACGCCTAGTGAGTTCAAGAGTTTTATATCATGATTATATAGGAAAACGTAAAATGGAAGTATTGTAACTTATAATCATGATCCTTTAAAATAAGAGAACAACTCATTCTCCAATAATATGCATTTTATAGATGGACGTCTCAACGCCAAAACATTCTTTCATGAAATAATGCAACCTGGCGCTTACTCAAAACGAGGATAATGGTAATGCTCAAATAACGACATTAGAATAAAACTTTATAAAACAAACGACCAAAATATGAGTAAACTCAAGTCTCCAAGATTGTAGCATAAGGGAGATAATTAACCCAAACTCGAAGCGTCACTGAAAACAAGAATAAAACTAAATACCTCAAAACAACACCTCTCGGCGACGGGGGAATCCCGAATTCCAAGGCTAGTGGCGGAACACAAAAGTAGGCCACATTCCAAGTTACTGAGCTCACCATACTAGGTTCCCATGGCCACGAGCTCTCCGACTCGTACTAAGATGTGGGGGATGGCACCCGAGGATTACTAGTCATGCTCATTCGCTAGGATTACATTTACGGCCCATGGCTAGTAACCGGTCCCACATAACCGTACCAAGTTGCCCTCGAGGACCCAATGTCTCAACTAGCTACAAATGGGAAGTGACTGTCCCATAAAAACAGGCTCAGAAATTAACTCGCGGATGTAGGTCCGGTTATTGGACTCCAAGAGCCCTCACCGACAAGTCCTCGAAATCCCAAGACTAATTCTGACACCAACATATAAATAATAGCCCAATTTCTTTTTAAATAAATAAAGACCGACTCACATGCCTATGGATCCACTGCATTACAATCTAACAATACATGACTCCAATTGAATGACCAACGCACTCAAAACATGTAATTCTCAAATGAGGCGCATTAACCGCCATCATACCCGGTATTTCACAACGGGCTATTAAACCTGACCGAAGTCCTAAAGACTCATTTATTTTCAAATATGCATTTCCAAGTTTAACTGCTGATAAGAATGGAAATCATAAAATGAGACTATATACATTCTTTCAAGTACCTCACATAAATGTGCAAGTAATTCTTCATAAAATATTCCATTTCATGAATGATGCATAAAACCCGACAAACATTTTAAAAGGGTATTTCTTTGACCAAAGATCTATTTATGCAATAAGATATCAAAACACATTCATTTGTGACACCTTTATCAAAATGCCTAAAAATCCCAAATGTGGGTGTTTTACAAAGTTTATAAAGTAAAATATTTCAAATAATCAAAGATTACCAACTAATCCAACATTTGATAATTTCATGTAAAACACATAAACACTTTAAAATGGACATTTTGGCATGTACAACGTTTTCACAAATCAACTTGAACTCACCTTGCTAGATTTAGTCTAAATCTAGATTTTACCCCAAATCTTGAGCTTCCTTTGGTGAAGACTTTGGATCCACCAACACCCACCTTTTGAAACTTTATCTGGGTCACAACCAAAGCCTAGAGATGTCAAAAGTAACCCCAAACTCAGATTCATAAGAAACCTTAGTCAAATCCCCTAATCATCTAAAATACCCATAGTTTGTCAAAACTTTAAAATATGGAAGATACATCAAAAGAGATGTTTTAGTAGGTTAAAATGAAAGGTTTTAACAAGAATAAAGGTTTAGAAGGTTAAGATTAACCTACAATTCATTTTTAGGGAAAACCCCAAAAACTAGGTCAACAATGGTGGAAAGCTTGGTGAGGAAGATAAAGAAGATGAAGATGTTGAGCTTCCACCCATAAGGCTTGAATATCTAGCTCCCAATCTTCTAAGAGTACTTGGAGATTTTGATTTGATGAAAAAAAATGGGTTTAGACCGATTTGGAAGAGAAGGGAGGAGGGTTGGTGAAGAAACAAATGAAGAAATGAGAGGAAAAGTCGGATTTAAAAGAGACTTCCAGCCCAGATGGTCGCGGGCGCGAGCAGTTGGCGGCGTGGGAGTGAGCGATGCTCGCGGCCGCGAGCAATTTGCTGCGTGGGCGCAAGCAGTGCAATTTTCGACCAACGATTGATTTTTCTTCCGAAAGCGATATCCAACCTCACCAACACTCCTAATATTTCCAAAAGACCACTTTAAGGTTAATTTACATATTAAACTTGAAATTATACTTACCCCAAAAATCCGGGTGTTACAAGATATCATCTCCATAACCCGATACATACATACATTACCCAATATGTAGAAGCATGTTACACATAAACATGTGTTCATAAGGAAAAGCCCCAAATACTTGCATTTAATATAAACACTTCAAATAGGAAGCAAGATAATAACAAGTAGTAGAATGTAATGTGTATCTAGTTTTAACAAAAGGATTAGTAAACTCACAATCTAGGTTTTTGAACCAAAACCTAGAAAATAGGAAAACCTAGGTGAGAAGGTTGAGACTTGAAGATGAAGCTTGAAGACTTGAGAAGCCCTAGAAAATGATCCCTTGAGAAGAGTTAATGCAAGAATCAAAGATCCAACCACCAAAGGATGTTGTATTTATGAGGGTTAGGGTTTGGTGAGAGAGGGAACTGATTTTGGGAGTTCTAAAATCGCCAAGGGAGAGAGATGTGAGAATTATGAGAGAAAAAAATCGGACAAAAAGGGGTTTTGGAGACCAGCAGGTCGCCCCGCGACTTGCACCCGCGGCATAAGTCGCTCGCTTGCTCCAGGGAGAAACACTCCAGTGGGTTACGCAGCTTGTGCCGCAACTTCCACCCGCGACGTAAGTCGCGTAGCTCCCTGTTTCCAAAGGATGGTTCTAACACTTCCAAACCAAACCAAACCAAATAACCATTTTAAATAATATAGCAATTAAGCATGTAATTCCTACTTCGATAAATGCATAATCCTAAGATTAACGAAACTTTATATTTACTTGAAATTCCAGATGTTACATTATCCATGGTAATTGGTTTCCCAAAACAATTAATTTGTGCATGCATGAACAAATTCAAATAAAATAACTATCAAATTTAAAAAAAAACACGAAAACAATACATGGAGGGAATCTTGAATTTGTGCATATATGAACAAATTCAAAACACAAATTCGAAACCAGACATTAACCATTACTTGAAATTTGTAAATAAAAAAATAAATTAATACATAATATTAAAACTTAATTTGTGCATACAAGCACAAATTCAAAAACAGACATTAAACCATTTACATAATTTGTGCATAAATGAATAAATTCAAATGAAATAATACTAAATTTAAAAATGAGAAAAATATGGAAACAATGCATGGAGAGAATCTTGAATTTGTGCGTATATGAACAAATTCAAAAACAGACATTAAACATAGTTAGATGGTTAAACATTTGTGTATTTGTGCATATGTACATATGTGCGTTTGTGTGCATATGGGTATGTGTGTATATGTGCACATGTGCATTTGAATTTAAAACGTGTATTAATCAGTTAAAACGTCTATGTTAATCGATATCTTATTTGATATTAAAAAATTGTTTTAAATAAAATAGATTTTGAAAATCAAGATAAACACAAATTTTATCTTCTTCAATTCTAGAAAAACACATATGTTCTTCAATTTCATATATGAAAAGTCAAACTCAGTTTTGATAAAATTTATGTTTGATATTGATTTATTAACTTATTAAGAAAAGATAATTAAAATATAATATAATTAGATAACTACCAAATTTAAAAATAAGAAAATTATGGAAACTATTTAATCAATATTATAATCACTAAAATACCAAAAATACCCATTTACAAAATTACTAGGCATGAAATGGACATAAATCTTTTGTGGATATTGATTGGTTAGGATTTAATTAAAACGGTTAACACTAATGTAATGGTTAACAAAAAAATAAGGATATATATATATATATATATATATTAATATATATATATATGTAACACCCCGATTTTCGAAATGTATCATTTCAAGCTAATACAGAAACCGATATATTAAGGAAAAATAAGATATTTGATTTTGGTCTTGAATCCTTGATTTTATAGTCTTGATGGATAAATGATTCAATTATGAGTCCAACGGTCCTTTCCGGAGAAAAAATGGAGCTATAACGAAGAAGTTACGGCCGAAACAATGTTAATGACTTTCGGTACATTTCGCGCGACAGTGCCTGCGACAGTGACAATGTCACTGTCGCATGTCAGGGTCGTGCCAAACCTGCAGTGCATAAAATCAGGTTTTTCTTCATTTGGCCATAACTTTCTCATTTCAACTCCGTTTTTGGCGATTCAACTTGCTATGGTTTCGTATTTGAGAGCTTTTCAAGGTTAGATTGTTAGTTTTGGGAAGATCCAAGAGTATTTGGTGGTGGAGTGGAAGCAAGGATCAAGAGTTCATCATCATCACATCTATCTTCAAGAATTTTTGGGTTTTCTAGGTTTTCATCAAAACCTAAGTGGTAAGTGTATCCCTTCCATTTCTAAACCATGAAATAAGTTATAAATACTCCACTGATGGTTTCCTAGTGTTTGATTTCTCTAAATTTCGGTTTGGATAATTTTGGGAGTTTTGGGTCAAAATTAGGGTTCTTGCCACATTTGGGGATTTTGGTATAAAATGTTTGGGGAATGATTCTAAGTGATTGATTATGATTATTTACGCTTGAAAATGTTTGGACCTAGGTTTTGGAGGTTTTGTCTTGAAAGTTCAGATTTCTTCAAGGGAGCTCAAGTTGGGGGTGAAATCTAGATTTAGCCTAAATCTAGCAAGGTGAGTTCAAGTTGATTTGTGAAAACGGTGTACATGCCAAAATGTTTATTTTAAAATGTTTGTGTCTTACCTCAAATTGTTAACTGCTGATAAATTTTAGTTATTTTGAAATGTTTAGTTTTATAAACATGTTGAGACACCCATTTTGGGATTTTGTGCATTTTGATAAATAATCATATATTTTGGGTATCTAAATGATTTATTTCATGGAGTATAATTTCGAGTATAAATGCATTTTATTGGGTGTCATGGATGATTTGAAAGGATAAATGGTATAAACTCACTTGGAAAATGTTTCGTCCCGACCTAAATCATGTTAAAGTTATTCGGCTGTGTTGAAGCATGGGTTGCATTATTTTGGGTCGTTTACGTTTGATTTCATTTTATGATTTATAACGTTGGGTCTTTGGGTTTGTTGAGCTTATGGCTCGTTTGGATTTTGTCGGGTTTTGAGGACGCTTGTCCGGTTTTGATAGCTCAATGTATAGCGTTTGGTTATTATTTGCATTTATTGCATCTTATTTGGGAATTACATGTTTGGAATGCGTTAGTTCATTCGTTTTGAGTCATGTAATGTTTCAGCCCCGTCTGCTATGGATCCATGAGCACTTTTGTATTTTATCCGGTGTTGGGACGACTAGTTTTCCACATCGAGGCACGTTCGGCATTGGATGTGATGTAAGTCCTTCGTACTCATATCAATGGGCGTATGCTGAAAGATGCTGAGCTCGATACATTTATTGCTTTATCCGATGGTGGAACGATTAGTTTTCCCCATTGAGGCGTGGTTGGCTTCTTTGGTATGGTGTAAGTCCTCCGTGCTAGTATCTATGGGTGTATTCTGAAAGATGTTGAGCCCGATACTTATACCACTTTAACGTAATGTGTGGCTTACTCTGTGCACGTCATATTATGCGGAATCGGGTTTCCCCTGTCACCGAAAGGTGTTATTTTTGGGCTGAGTCGTTTATTATTTGTTTTCGATGACATTTTCATACATGAATTTATTCCATGTTTTATGGGTCGAGTATTAATCCCTATTCGTGTTTTGGGATATAAAGTATTATTTACATTATCATAAATTGGGAGTCATTTTATATCCACGTTTTGAGTTTGGGTTATCTCCCTTATGCTATAATTTTGGGGACTTGAGTTTAATCATATTTTGGTCGTTTGTTTTATAAAGCTTACTCAAATTTCATTAATTGAGCATTACCATTATTCCCGTTTCAATTAAGTGTTGGATTGCATCATTTCATGAAAGAGTGTTTTGGCGTTTAGGCGACCATTTATAAAATTCATATTATTGGTAAATGAGTTGTCCCATTATTTTAAAGTAAATCATTTTAAAGGATCATGCTTATAAGTTACAATATTTCCATTTTACGTTTTCTTTATAATCATGATATAAACTCTTGAACTCACTAGGCGTTAAGCCTAACCTTTTTATTTGTCGGCATGTGCATCAGGTTCCTGTTGGGGTTTGGTTCTAGCAGCTATGAAGAGTTGAGCCCTAGCTTTGTGCAAGTGTAAGTAGTAGGTGAAGTCTTCCGCAGTTTGGAGATAGTAACTATCAATGGGTTTTAGTAGCACCTGTTCTTATTGTAGACTGTATGTGTAGGATGAATGTGTGTATTGAAGTTAAATAATAAATTGTGATTAGATGTATCATTTATCGATATATTTAGAAAATTTTAAATCGGTTGTTATTTCCAGATTTGAGGATGTTAAAATATATATATATATATAAAGTTAGACTAATTTTGCCCAACCAGCTAGCTTGCTCAAGTGGTTAGGGTTTCCTTGTAATAATATTTAGGTCCTAACTATGTACGTATGGAGATCGATGTGTTAATTAATTAAAGATTACTTTTCACCTCTTCGAATGTAGTGAACTGCTTAATTTGTGTTTAATCAAACATTGTAATATCTTCTACAACTGAGGTAACTATATTACTTCATATATATATATATATATAGGGAAAAGATCAAGGGAGAACCGGAAACTAGCTAGTATGGTTTTTATACTTGTGATGGATCGAAGAGGTAGGGGTTGATATGAATCATGCATGCAAGTTAAGGGAGTTTTGATTTGGCTAATATCGATTGATCTATAAGTTGATTGTAAAAGATCGATAAGATGAAGAATTAACCCTAGCCTCAGAAGCTTTAGATTGATATGATGCATGATTAAAAGAGAGGACCCATACAGATACAAAGTTTTAGCCTGATCGTTATTTGATGTAACCTGATTTGATTAAAATAAACAGTGATCATAAAATCTACTAGTTAAAAAAGGCCATGGTAGTACGTACCATAATTTCCTGTTATTACAAGTGACCTTGAATTGGTCTATTTATATAATTAATTGGATCACAGAAAATCATATATATATATATATATATATATATATATATATATATATATATATATATATATATATATATCTAGCTAGACAAAAAAAGTATAAATCCCTCTTTTGCTTCACCAATTTATAAAGGCAGGCCCGATCTTGACATTTTATAGGCCCTGGGCGAGATGTAGAAAAAGACCCTCGATAATCATGAAAAAAAATCTTCGATATATTGTTTTTATCATAAGAAATAAAATTGAATTCAAGAAATACTAATAATTCATACAAAATCTTTTCCGAGTATTCCTAGACGCAAAATCAAACATAATTATTTCTACATTAATATTATTTGCCATATCATTTTACATAACATCGTTAATTTGTTCTACCGTCAAAAGCATCCTTATGATGTACATTTAATAAAATGGCATAATTTTGGGTCAAAAATGTTGACTATTCGGAGTTATACTCTATGTAAATCAATATAAATCAGTTGGGTTTCCATCTCATCTTAGGTTAATGTTTTTATCACCGTTTTAAACTTTTAGGGTTGAAACAAACTTTTTCAGAACCATCAATCTTAGAATCAAAACTCATGTTGGTTATAGCTTAAGATTCTATTATTGTTTTAGAGATATAGGAGTACTTAAGATTCATGCACTCGATATTAGGTACTAAAGAGTTAATTTTGTTTGAAAAAACAAGGATATAGATATAAGTTGAACCGTCTCATGTGGTTGGTAATTTTTTCAAAGGTTGGAGTGCGCTCTCTTAGTTAATAACAAGAAATCTATTATATTGAACAATATAAAATGAACGACCAGTTAACTTTTTCCATATTTTCTTTTCCAATGTAATTAACTAATTATTTAATACATGTTTGTGCCCTTAATATAATACAAAATTCTTTGGGTCCTATTACTTTGGATTTCTAATAAGACAAGTGGGTGATGAATGATGAAAAATATATCAAAGTTTTTAGGCAAGTAATTTAGACTTTGTTAGTAGATAAAAAACTTATAGAAACAATAAACAATACTATAAAATATACGACCAATTAACTTTTAACATATTTTCTTTTCTAATGTAATTAATTAATACATGTTTGGGTACTATAATTAGGGGTGTTCGCGGTGCGGTTTGGGGCAAAACCGCAAACCACACCGCATATGCAGTTTGAGCATTTTTCCAAACCGCAAACCGCACCGCATATACCTCAAATCGCACCGCATTTTGCGGTGCGGTTTATGTGATTTGTACCTTACGCATTTTACACCTACAATTCAATAATTATAAGTTCAAAACTTCATTTTAAAATCAACGATAATGTGATTGTAGTCCCTAAAAATAAAAATATTCAATACGTCTGATTCTAAAATACATATTATACAAATATTGCAATTATTCTTATATACACATATGTGTGTTTAATATATAAAATTAAAAAAATATATACATATATATAATGTGTGGTGCGGTGCGGTTTGAACCGCGGTTTGATAACTCAAAACCGCAAACCGCACCGCATAGTGCGTTTTGGTAAAAATGCAAACCGCAAACCGCACCGCGGACGTTCTAAACCGCACTTTACGGTGCGGTGCGGTGTGGGCGGTTTGGCGGTTTAGATGAACACCCCTAACTATAATACGAAATTCTTTGGGTCCTATTAGATAGTAAAAGAATTTGTCTCTTTTATTCACTATTTTTTTTACTACTACTATATACTAAAAAAATTGGGCCCCTATCTCTCGTGGGCCCTGGGCGTACGCCCGACCCGCGCCCTCCCCAGACCCTGTATAAAGGCTTAGAGACTGTTTGGCGGTTGCTGAATGGTTTGGTGCAGAATGATGAAGTGGTCAAAATGATTAAGAGGCTCTTATGATATATATAGTGCAAAATGAAATATGATTTGTTGGTAATTGTTCATAATGAAATCAGGGTGCTGAATGGTTAAAGAAGACCCATGATACAAAATCATTAAGAAGGTTAAGAGGCAGACTTTTTTTTTGTCAAACAAGATTCACCTATTCAGAGGTTGCCACTTAATTGAACTATTAAGAGGTAAACAAACATCCCCTTATTTTACTAATGAATTAGGTTATAAATTTAGGGGAACATATATAGAAGTAAACAGTCCATTGCCTTTAATATTTGTTGCTTCATGGCTTTAATTAATTTACTTTTTGGTAAAAGACATGGCACTAGCAGTCAAATTTACAGCACAAAAAATATATATATATGCAAGCTAATGGTCCACAAAGGTCAAGAATCAAGAGGGGTTTTCCCCTTAGAAACTTTCTGTTTGTTGATGCATGCATATATAGTACTGTTTCTTTCTTCTTATTCCATCCCACATATCAAAACAATTATAAATCTCCAACATGCATGTCCTTAGTTTCTTTAGCAGGTAACATGTATAATGATCTGTTACAACTCAAAAATATTCTTGAATTTGCATAGGATTCCACATTTTTTTTTGAGATATATCGCAAGTAGTGAACGCGCGTGAATTAATCCATTTAATTTATTGTGTAAGATTATCCGATTGGAACGAGGATTAAAGGAGAGTTAACGAGTCAAAAGATGATTTAACTTGACGCGTGCTAGTTGCAACTAAGATCCATAAGGAAAACCAAATAATGTTTTCGATAATGCAATTTAAAAGGCAAACATACCTTATGTTAACGGGCCCTTTTGATCGTGATACGTGTTGCCATATGAACCTTCCACAATGTTGACCCCTCCCTCCTTTCGACTTTCGTCTATATTTTCCTCTTCTATAATGTTAATGTTAGTCACTATTAATTATCTTCTGTCATTCATCTGCATATACATAAAACTAGTTAAGTGTCCCAACTTTGCACCAATTAAGAAATAAGAAAAATGAAGGTATGTTGATACTTAGATCCCTAGCTAGGATTTTCATATCTATATCTATATATATATATATATATATATATATGTTACTAGTGTATTAACATTTTTTACATAATTGTCCACAGATCTTCAACTGGGTTCACCGTAGGTTTCATCAGAAAGGTGAAATATTGTTCATAAATATTGTGATGAACTTAATTGTATCATAAAGTATTGTTCATAAATATTGATTTTTGACAGATGAAGTTGGCCAAGATGTTGCCAAGACTGAGGTTGGGAACGGGAGGGACAAGCTCGCACTGCTTGAAAATGCAGCGTTGGATAGTGTGTTCGACGGTTGGAAAGAAGGCATACTTGCAATCGGGACATTTGGGCTTGATTCTGCGTTATTGAAAGATTTCGTGCCTGAAGACGACATGTATTTGTGTGAAATCATTCCTAAAGAATTATTCATCGATGATGAGGATGACGGAGGAGACAACGAACGAGAAATGGAATTCCCATTGGTGTTAAAAGCTTGTAAGCATGGGTTTTTTCATGATCACCCACAATGTGATGAAACTAATTCTAAACCTAATGATCATGATGAAGATGGTCATGTGGAGGATTTGAAAGGTTTGGATAGTGATCAAGTGAAAAAAGAGAAGAAGGGTGGAGAAAGAATCACTCTTGCTGATTTGTTTTGGGCTGATTCTGAAAAGAACTTGTTGAAGAACAAGAAGTTAGCTGATGATGAAGATCATGTCCAAGTACTCCATTATGATCATGATCATACTAATGAATCCAACGCGAAAAACGGGTCACATGATGATAGGGTTGCATTAATCTCTAAGAAGAAGCTAACCAAAGATGACGCGGCTCGCCCCATCAAGAAAATAAACCGAGTGAGCCTCTCTTTCTTTCTCTTTTTCTCACTAATTATTAATGGATTAACAAGACAACTGGTTATGTATGTACATGCATGGGTTAATTACTAATTTGTTTTGTGAATTAAGTTGGTGAAAAAGATGTTGAAGAAGAAGATCCATCCCGAGGTCGAGAATCAAAAGGAGACTGCGCGTAGGAAGACCATGCGCATGCGTGGATCAGTTAAGAACGAATATTAGTAGGTAGGTATGCATTCATCGTATCTCTTAATTAATTAATTAGTCGCTACCTAGTTACCTTGTTGAATTAATTAATTAGTTTCTTCCACATAGAAAACTGAAAATTAAATAAGACTGATGGAACTGCAGTTGGTATAATTAAATGTCTTTATGATGAGATAAAAAATGTTTTGGTTTGCAGGTACAATGGAACAAAGATTTTGCAATTATATATAAGTTGCAGAAAGTCAATTAATGATTGATTGGTTTTCCAATTTCCCCTTGCATGAGTGCCTTGTATTTTATTGGTTTCCTTCATTTTAAAAACATTAATTCATATTAATCTGTCTTTTTGGCATTTTATTTTATTAATTAATTACTGGACTGAAGGTTTGTATATGTCATCGACGACTAGTTGCTTTTTCTTGTTTAATTAATTGTTTGCTACATATATTCAAATATAAATGCTTCAGTTCTTTAAGGCAGTATATGTTAATTAATTCAGTACGTACCTCATATATAATTAAGCCGTTAACAGGTCGTCGTAACTTTTCACTTGTAGCTTCGGTCGAGATGTGTTATTTTAAATCACTTATTTTCTCAAGATTTTATATGCTCGAAACAAAATTTCGTGATTTATCACTATTAATTAGTTACTTTTTACATCTAAATGGTGGAAAACTTTTGGTGATTTATATATTAAGCAAGCTTCAAGTAGTTATCATGTTTTTTCAAGTATGACTCGTGTATGCATGTAGTACTAAAAAACATGATAACTCCTTATTATTGCTCGATAAAGCACCAAAATTTCCAAGCAATTAGATCTCGAAAAAAATAAGCAATTTATAGAAAGTTTTTTTTTTATCAAGCTATAATTAAAAAGTTATAACCTCACAAAGATGTAACTATAGGCGTACACGAGTCATGCTCGAAAAAAACACAATGACTCCTCGATGTCGCCTCTCGATAAACGAGAGCTAAAAAGTTTAAGTAACTTTCAAAAATCATCCAAGAGTTATATGTGAAAAGTTGTGACCTCACGTACGAAAGTGTTACTACATGCATATATCTTTACTGAAAATTTAATATAGTAGGGATGATATCAAATAATTTCAACATAACACATGGACCAAATATATAGTTTACTAAAAAAATAGAGTAAATTACAAAAATCTTCGACTTTCAGAATCACACTAGACGCTCATTAGTTTGCATTTCATTATGAGTTTCATCCCTAAACATAACAGGTTAATTAAAAGCACAGTGCTCCTCATGTGCTTGCGACGTGGGGGTACTTCAATCATCTTTTTATCATGCCGATGTTTAAGATATTAAGTACAACATTTGTGTTTGGTCCCAGAAGGCTTGATAATTCACAAGTATTTGTAGAAGGGTAGGTTGAATACAATTCTTTTTCGAGATTTGTAAAATAAATTTATTATATGTGAACTTTTTTACAAATAATCATTGCTTGTTTTGTGTGGAACATAGATTATGAGGGTGTTTGGGATTGTTTTTTAAACTCCTTATTAACTTATTGTGTTTTGTCACCGCTAATAAGCTAGTGTTTGGATTGGAAAAAAAACTACTTATAGGTTCTTGGCACCGCTAATATATTAAGAGTTTTTAAGAAGTTAGTTCATAGTGACTTATCAACTTATTTGAAACAACTTATGATTTTTTGGTTATTTTACATGTATAAGCAGTCCCAAACACCCCCAAAATAACAACTTATTGGCTTATTACGTTTTGGTACAACAATAAGTTAATCCAAACATTTTTTATAAAACTCTTTTTTGTCACCACATAAGTTGATATGCACTTTAAAAAAAACATAAGTTGTTTTAAATAAGCAATCCCAAACACCCCCTATAAATCAACTAGTGACAACTTAAGTCTAAACAAGACACCTTTTGCACAATTACAAATTACAAGATATCTCACTCACCCAAGACGAAAGACTCTAAGTATGCGTGTGAACACGAACTATATTGGAGGAATGAATGCTTGAGATCAAACTAAGCTTGATCAACTCGATGGATGTTTTCTAGTGAAAGCACTAGTTCATTATCTCTTTTCCTTGAAAGTCTTCACATACATCTATAATTCGAGTGATAGAGGTTTGTCCAAGGTGTCCTGACAAGAATTAAGATCGTCCTTGTTCGATCTTCCTGTCACCCTTTGTGAACCTTCTACGACAATTTCCACGATGTGGTATGGACGCCCATATTGTATTAAATGTTGCTTTATAGGTGTGCTTGCTTTAACGTATTATAAGGGTTACTTTTAGTGCTTGTAGCAACTCTACAAAGGTCCACGTGTTACAACCATCTTTTTGGGCATATTGATGTAAATTAATGTAAAAGTTATTCAACTGCTAGATCTTAGACTTGGTCTTCGGCTTCAGACTCTAAGTCCTTCACAAGGACTCTTCAGCTACTAAGATGCTTGCCATACTTTGTTATCTTTGAAGACCATTTTAGTGAAGACCTCTTTAGTGATAAATCGACAAGGTGATGCTTCAACTTTACAAAGGTTCAACTTAAGGGGCCGTTTACCAAATTCTTACCGCGTAAGCGTCTATCGGCAAAAGATTTACCTTCATTTACCTTATCCTGTAGCATCCTTGCCATGAAAATGGATTGTTGGTAAGCATTTTAAACTCGACAATCGCTTACTGGGTAAGAGTCATTTTCCACACTTACCGGGTAAGACTCTCGGTATCCTCATTCAATAAGATAAATAATATTGGTAAGCGCTTACCAGATAAGCGTTTAGTAAACGGTCCATAAGTTTCCTCAGACCTAATCTTCAGTGATCACATATGTCGATTTCACTTTATTTAGTTTCAATGTCAAAGATGTCTCAACTTTAGCGTTACCGAGTCTTCAATGTCTAATATTGGCAATATGCTCTTCGTTTAGTGAACAAGTCTTCAACTGCAGATTTTAGACTTTAGTGGCAACGGTGCTGATGGAGGCGATGGTGATAGTGGTGGCGCTGGTTGTTGGTGGCGGTGGTGATAGTGGTGGTGACGACTATGGTAGTGGTGATGATCGTCATGGGGAGATATAATAGAATATAGTAAATTTAAAATTATAATAGTTTATCTCAAAAGATATGATGAAATGAAATTGGAATTTCTTACCAAAACTCAAAGAACTCAAATCTCATCATATGTGGAATTACAATTTCATACTGAAACTCATAAAATGAACCAAACACATGGATAAAATTTGGTTAATGAAATTGACTATTCCAGTTTCTCCATATTCCATCGGATTCTAGCAAATCAAACACCACCTTAATTAGGGGGGGTGTTTGATTCATGAATTTTGAAGGAATCTAGAAGGAACTGAAATGGATAATTTATTTGACTAAATTCTAAATCTTATGTTTGGTTCACATAATGAAAATGATGAATTCATTTGAATTTCATTGAATTCCATAATTCGAGGAATTCATCATTCATTGGTTTAAGTGAAAGAATTGAATTCCTACCATGGTCAAATTCCATTCTAATTCCTTAAAAGTCAAAATTCTTCAATGGATTCCAATTCCATCAAATTTCATTCTGCGAACCAAACGCCTGGCTCTTTCGCTTTTTTTCTTTAAATTACTTTCAAGCAAATACACAAATACTTGAAACATAATACCATTTCTTGAAACATATATGACTTGGTTAGAGAAAAAAACTCTCTCTAACTTTTCTAAGTACTTTTTCGGTTTTTCCTTTTTGATATTATGAGAAAAAAATATCTTAACTTTGCTAAGTACTTTTTCTCTATGGAAACTAAAAATTAATCAAATTAAAGAAAAAAGTTCTTCCGACCACATGTTAAAGTGCAATCAACCATGTATGTACAATTAGGATTAAAATTACCTGCTTGAAGTACTATGTTGTTTCTGTTTGTTCCATGTGTCTTGCATGCAAATCATCTAGTCAACGTCTTATGTTTATGTTTGTTTCACATACCCATCATACTAATTAAATTAATGCTACATCACATAAAACTATATACCTGCCATTGTCCTACATGTTCCAAGTGGTTATATGTTTGCCAGGTCATGTAAGGTTATTTAGTGTCGGGGTCGTGTAGCTCAACTGGTCAAGTCTGGGGTCTACCCTACATTCAGCTCGAGGTCGCTCAAATCATCGGAGGTTAGTCCGACAATTAAATTCATGATGGCCCTGTGAAATTATTAGTCGAGACATACATTAATTGGTCCAAACACCTATAATTATAAATAAAAAAAAAAAAACTTGCGGTTTAGATTCTTGATCCACATACCGTTGTTTCATAATAAAGCTAGGTTGCTTGATCATCATTTAAAACATGACACAACTAACATCTCTTTTAACATTTATGACTTAAAATATAACACAACTAACATTCTCCTTAACATTTCATAAGGTTGCAATATCATCAAAAGACTATACAACTAATTAATAAATAAAAAAATGGAGTGTTAATTAATACATGTATATATGTATCCCACGTTATATAAGAATAAATAATAACCAAAAGCAATACATATAGAACGATATAAAAAAGAACGAATCTTTTTATATAAATATGGTTCCTTCCTCTCTTTTTTTTTTTTTTCTTTCTTTATTGGAGATAGTCGCACATGGTCTCTTTGTATTTTGTAGTTTTAATCCACATTATCAATAGAACGGTATTTTAATTAAGAATAATTAAGGATTATTAATTTGATGGGATTTGAAATTAGATTTCATTCCAATAATACATTTGGTTTAAACAAAAGTTTGGAACTGAAATCCCACAAATAGGGGATTTCAAAATCTCATGGAAGTGGTTGGTGTATTTTACAAAATTTCATAGGATTTAATTATTTAAAAAAATATAATTTAAGAACGAAATATGATTTACATTTCAAATCTTATAAACCAGACACATTAAAGAAATTTTCAAATCCTTCAAAAACACTCTCTCAAAGTAAACAGACCATAAGGTTGTTTGTTGCGCCTATTACAATTTTGAATCTAGGATTAAAATTTTTTGGGGATCATCGTAACCAAGTCGTTTTTCAGAATAAATCTTTATCTGCAGATCTTCTTTTTGTTTATATTCAAGCTAAATTTTACGACTGGATTTCAAGAAGAGTGCGAGAAGGATGTATATCTCAGGACCTTTGGCGCTCTGCTCCGTTTTTGGCTTTACGTGAGCTTGGTCTTTGGTGCTCGTTTTTTTTCTTTTGGTCGGGGCTTGTTCTCTTTAGCCTTGTTGCATGTTTGTTTTTGTGTCGTTTTGGTTCTGCTGCTGGTAGAAGCTCTCTTTTGTTCTGTATTTTCGTTTGAGTTTCAATAAAGTGCTTGCCTTTCAAAAATAAAATACTCTAATACATATATAGATGCATATTTTAATTAAGTGTGATCATATGGGCTACAAGTTAAAAAAGTAAAGCAATGTGTAAGTCAAAATGATGCCACTATATACTTGTACCTATTTTGCATTTAAGTCAACAATTTGTAGCCTTTTTTTTACAAATTACATGAAGAGGTTTGATAAACAAAAAATAGCAATAATAATAATAATACTCTTTTGTATTTTTGATTATAAGTCATGAAGTATTTATACATATATTTTTGTGAAGTTTTAATATAACTTTATAATTTTATCGATTGGTAATAATTACGAAATATTAGTAATATTTATTTTGATATATATTTTAATTTAGTTATTTGTCAAATCAAACAGTATATAACGAATAAAATGTCACAGACCCGAAGGAATCGAATTCATTCACCTCAAATGCAAAGAGCCAAAATGGAACAAAATTAAGTCTTTATTTTTGGAATAAACTAAATTTTATTGATATAAAATATCGGAAAAATGTCAATTTTAGCGAAGTATGAAACATAGAGGGTTAACAAACATTAAACCGTAGAAACGAGACAAGTCTACTAGCAATAAACTTAAAAGAAACTAGATAAACTCTTAAGGTTTTATTAATAATAAGGAACTAACAAAAAGCGTAACAACTAATTAATGGGGTTTATATATAGGGGAAAAATAAAACCCGTGGGCAACTATTCAACTAACAAGTATGACAAAGACCAATGGGTCGAAAACGAAACATGTCCAAATTAAAATGAAACACAAAAACTTCTATAATATATAAAAACACAGTCATGAGACCTAAAACAAGCCCAAATGGCTGAAAAAGCCCGTACATCATGACGTATTGATGAGTTTGAGTTGTTTGCACGATTCACTTTTAGAAACAGTTTTAATTAGCTAGACACTGA
Organism: Arctium minus; assembly: GCA_954870635.1. Taxonomy (NCBI): domain Eukaryota; kingdom Viridiplantae; phylum Streptophyta; class Magnoliopsida; order Asterales; family Asteraceae; genus Arctium; species Arctium minus. The sequence continues at coordinate 1,018,939 of OX941094.1, read as the reverse complement.
ACACCAAATTTGAAGCAAGCCGAATTTTGTTTGTTTGACAACAATCAATCATCTCTTGTATCACTGTCACCATTTGCCCTACATCAAATCAAAAGACCACGTATGCCATGTATAAAAGGTTGAAAAAGAATTGAAAATTGTCATTTTTTCAAAAAAGAACACCATTACCATATACAATAAATCACTATTGGTCACCTTCAAGCTCTTGATGCATGGAGAAGCTTGAAAATTTTAGATTGATTTATGAGAAGCCCTTGGTGTTCTAAATCCATGAAATTAATAGATTGAAATATTCGATCCACACCAAAATTGACGAGATTAGAGAACATTATGTGTTGTAGTCCAAATCCATGATAAACAATAGTAAATTTTTACATATCAAATATATTATGAGGTGTTTGGTTTGTAGAATTCTGATGGAATATGATAAAAGTCGGAATGACATTGACTCAATTTTTAAGACTGTTTGTTTTACAGAATAAGAAAAATTAAATTTCATTGAAATTAGCAAATTCCTTACGGTCAGAATTGATCATTCCATGACTAGTCTGATACTCTACACTTCAATTGTTATTATTACTATTTCTACTATGAAGGGGTAATATTGTCATTTATTATAATTCACATTCCAAATTCCAAATTAAATTTTATTGACCAAATAAAAAGTTTTTTTTAACTAATGTCTTGATCCGTAAAGTTGAGAGTCAAATAAACATTCGATAACTTTGAAATAACTCAAACTGATGATTTATTGAAAAACAAATCCAATGTGTTGAAAGAATTCCAATCAATAAAATCAAAGAAATGAAGTTGCATTTTATTTCAAAATTCACGGTTAAAGCCAACAATTTGCATTTCTTCAATAGTTTTCGTTTATCCAAAAATAAAAACATTTGCAAAGGTTTTGGCGGCCCGATTGAAAAATGTGATGGGGAAAATCATTAACAACACACAAAGTGCGTTCATAAAAGGCCGCTTTATCTTGGATGGAGTCTTGGTGGCCAACGAAATCATCGACCACGTCCGAAAGAAAAAGAAAAGTGGTCTAATCTTCAAAGTAGACTTCGAAAATGCGTATGATAGCATTGAGTGGTCATTCCTACTTGACTGCTTAAAGAAGATGGGTTTTGGTCAAAGATGGGTAAAGTGGATCGAGTCATGTCTAAGAACTGCATCCTTGTCGGTTTTGGTAAACGGGACTCCAACCAAGGAATTTCAAATGCGGAAGTGATTGAGGCAAGGTGACCCGTTAGCCCCTTTCCTTTTCCTTATTGTTGCTGAGAGCCTCCATATACTAATGAACGAAGCGGAGAAAAAAGAGTTATTTGTTGGTATTAAAGTAGGTAAATTAGAAATGACGGTTTCCCACTTACAATATGCGGACGACGCGATTTTTTTCGGCAAATGGAGCATCTCGAATCTTAAAAATCTCTTGAAGATCCTATCTTGCTTTCAAAAAATGTCTGGGTTGAAGATAAACTTGGGGAAGAGTAAAATCTTCGGTGTGGGAGTATCGGAGGAAGAGATATCAAACTGGGCGAAAAGTGTAGGATGCGGCCATGGTATGATGTCGTTCACATACCTAGGGCTACCGGTCGGTGTCTCTATGAATAGATTGGATCATTGGAGACCGGCAATTGATAAAATAAAGAAAAGATTAGCGTCATGCAAATCGAGACTTATTTCGTTCGGTGGGAGACTCACCTTAGTCAAATCGGTGTTGGGAAGTATTCCACTGTACTTTTTCTCGTTGTTTCGAGCCCCGAGTGGAGTGGTGAGGGAGTGTGAGAGAGTAAGATGCAGATTTTTTTGGGGTGGTGGGGGGGTAGATGATAACATAAAAAAGGGTAAGATTTGGGTCAAATGGGAAAACACTCTAAAAATTTTCGGGAAAGGGGGACTCAACATTGGGTCATTAGTGTAACACCCCGATTCTTCGAAAGGTATCATTTCAAGTTAATACCGAAACCGATATATTAAGGAAAAATAAGATATTTTTATTTTGGGCTTGAATCCTTGATTTTATAGTCTAGATGGATGAAGGATTCAATTACGAGTCCAACGGTTCTTTCCGGGGCGAAAACGGAGCTATAACGAAGAAGTTATGGTCAAAACAGTGATCGGGGAAGTTTTCGGCTGCGGTACATTCTCGGCGAAAGTGCCCCACGAGAGTGACACCTTGTCACTTTCGCCGTCACTCTCGCGGGCAGTGTCTGGACGATTAAAATCGCAATTTTCAGCCCCAAACTTCATTTCTTCATATCTCCTTCATCTTAGCTCTGATTTGGGTGATTCAAGTTGATACGGTTTCGTTTTTGAGAGCTTTTCAAGAATATAGAAAGATATTGGAAGTCTATTGGAGTATACTAGAGTATTTTGTGGTGGTAAGCTTCTCATCTCTCCCTATTCATCTTCTTCCCCAAAGTTTTCTAAGGTTTTATCCACCCTTTGTTCTCCCTTTCATAGATTGGAGTTTTGTAACCATTTTGGTGAACTAGAAGTGTTTTGGTTGGTGGATTCAAGCTTGGGTTAAGGTAATCTTCTATTCTCTTCGGTTATGGAAGTTAGGGTTTCGGTAGTAATGGAGGTATTCATGTAGATGGTTTGAGAAACGATTATTTGTGGTTGATTATGTTTATTTGTGGTTTAATATGTATGGATTTAGGTTTTGGAAGTTTGGTCTTGAGAATCCAAGTGTTCTTCAAAGGAGCTCTAATTGGGGGGAAAATCTAGATTTAGCCTAAATCTAGCGATGTGAGTTCAAGTTGATTTGTGAAAACGGTGTACATGCCAAAATGTCTATTTTAAAGTGTTTACATGTTTTATATGAAATTGTTAACTGCTAACCATCTGATAAGTTTTGGTTATTTGGAAGTATTCAACTTTACAAACTTATAAAACACTCACATTTGGGATTTTGGGCATTTTGATAAATAAATCATATATTCTGGGTATTTAAATGATTTATTTCATGGAGTATAATTTTGAATATAAATGCATTTTATTGGGTGTCATGGGATGATTTGAAAGGATAAAAGGTATAAACCCACTTGGAAAATGTTTTGTCCCAATCTAAATCATGTTGGAGTTATTGTGCGTGTTGAAGCATGGGTTGCATTATTTCGGGTCATTTACATTTGATTTCATTTTATGATTTTCAACGTTGGGTCTTTGGATTTGCTGAGCTTATGGCTCGGTTTGGTTTTGTTGGGTTTTGAGGACACTTGTCCGCTTTTAATAGCTCAATGTTGAGCGTTTGGTTATGATTTGCATTTACTACATCTTAGTTGAGAATTACATGTTTTGAATGCATTAGTTCATTCGTTTTAAGTCATGTAATGGTTAAGTTAATGCAATGGATCCATAGGCACGGTGTTCCCATGTCCCCGTTTTGGACATTAGGTTCACCACTTGGCATGGAATAGGCATCGGGTCACCATGATAAGTAAGGTGTGGACCTATACGGTCGGGCAGCGTCTCATGGGCAGTAAGGTGTAATTCCCTTGTGCTAGAGTTCCCCGTTTTGGAACTCTCAATAATAGACCTAGAGGGGTTGACTTGATGTTTTCGAGTGATAGACTCAGAGGAGTTGAGCTCGGTGGGTGTTTTATGTGTAACCCACATGTTTTGATTTCGTACATAATTATGTGACATACTTTGTGTTCCGTCACGTACCATGTAACCGAGTTTTCCCCGTCACCATTAGGTGTGGTTTTGGATATGGAGTTTTATAATCCATGTTTTCGGAGACGTTTGAGTATGGGTATTTATCTATGTTTTAAGGTTTTGGTTATCAAAACTCATTCGAGTTATTGGGATGTTTTGGAAGTTGGAGTTATCTACGTTTTCAGTGTTTGATCATTTTAATGTCAGTTATGTTTTACTTGCGCTTCGGGTTTTGGCTTTATTTAAAGAAGCGTTCGTTTTATGATTTTAAATCACGAAAAGGGTGAATAATGAAAGGAGATTGTTTTGTGATTTAATGTATACCATTTTTGGTTGCTTTCAAATCAAATGTATTGCATTTCGGAAATCATGATTTTTAAATAACATTCTTGAAGTTAATGCTTTATTTATCTCTAATGAAAACTCTTGAGCTCACTAGGCGTTAAGCCTAACCTTTTTATTTGTCGGCATGTGCATCAGGTTCTAGTTGGGGTTTGGTTCTAGCAGTGCTTGGAGGATTTGAGCATTAGACTTACACGAGAGTAAGTAGATTGATGAAGTCTTCCGCAGTTGGAGATAGTGACTATTATTGGGTTTAGTAGCACCCGTCCTTATTATAGACTGTATGTGTAGAATGAATGTGTGTATTGAGGTTAAATCCTAAATTGTGCTTGTAGATGAATTATTTATCGATGTATTTAGAAAATTTTAAATTAGTTGTATTTCCGAATTTGAGGGTGTTACAATTAGCCTCGATTAATAGGGGCCTTGTGGGTAAATGGTTGTGGAGTTTCCTCGTCGATAGGAACGCCCTTTGGGTTCGGGTAATAAAAAGCCTCTATGGGGAAGGGGGGGCCTTTGGGGTAACTCGTTTGGTTTTTATGGTGCAGGTAAAACGTGGTCGAACATAATACGTCTCGGCACAGAGTTGGACAGCAAGGGACTGAACTTTTCAAGATCCTTCGGTAAGAAGATTGGTGATGGAAAGGACACTCAAATATGGAAGGAGAGATGGTGCGGCCCCGAAACTCTCCAAGAGAAGTACCCACGCTTATTTCGATTGGAGGAAGAGAAGAATACGACAATCGCGGAAAGAGGTGAATGGATGGACGGACAATGGCATTGGAAATGGAAGTGGAGACGTACACCGCGTGGTAGAGAAAACGGCGAGCTAGAGGATCTCATGAATTGGTTGAACGACATTACACCGGTACATGATAAGGTGGACAAGGTGGAATGGTTTCTAGACGAAACGAAGGAATACAACGTCAAAAGGTTGCGGAAATTACTAGAAGAGATCACGGAGAATCCAAACATCAACTCGATTCAAACAAAGTGGGTAAATATAATCCCAAATAAAGTATGTATCTTCATATGGAGGGTACGTATAGGTCGTATTCCATGTAGGTATACTTTAGATAATATGGGTATAGACATGGACACGACCCTTTGCCCAAGATGTGGTGATTCGGTGGAGACTTTGGATCATGCTTTGGTAGCGTGTCCGGACGTGAAGAAAATATGGATGCTTACAGGTAGATGGTGGAAAAAAGACTTTGACAGGGTGGATTCTATCCAAGATGTCTTACAAGAAAACGACAACGGAGAGGCAAATGTGAATCGAGAGACGGTCTGGACGGGGACAAAATGGGCGATATTGTATCTCATTTGGTCTCATAGAAATAAGCTCGTCTTCAAAAAAGAAACCAGTAAGATCATGGACCTATTCTTTGAATTCCAACGTAAAATCTTTGAATGGATCAGTAAAAGAGTAAAGAAATCGTTAGGAGATTGGAAGGAATGGATCGTGGATCCTTCAACGAAATAGGTTTCGGAAACGGGAAAGCCAGGGACGGCACATACAGCAAACGCAATTTGCTGCTCGCAAACAGCCGCTTCCTGGAAGTATCTTATACATCGCTGATGCCTCGAGTCTGGTTCAGGTAACGAGGCAACTTGGATCGTTCTAGAGTAGTGACTTCAAGCTATCAGAACTGACTGGCGCAATCGGTCCGATATTTTGTTGACTGCTTGATCCTCGCAAGCGGTTTTAACTCGGTTTTAGTCTGTTGTTGGTTGTGTTTCGTTTGTTTGGTTTTGCTTTGTGTATGTTCTAAACTGATTTTTGGTATAAAATGTCTTTTCTGCTGCTAAAAAAAAACATTTTTAAAGCGCACCTTTTTAATTTAATATTTTAATTATTTGATTTTTTAAAAAACCTTTTTTCTTTAAAATCATTTGATTTAAAATCTTTTTTTTCAAAATTTTTATTATCAAATATGGATGCTTACAGGTAGATGGTGGAAAAAAGACTTTGACAGGGTGGATTCTATCCAAGATGTCTTACAAGAAAACGACAACGGAGAGGCAAATGTGAATCGAGAGACGGTCTGGACGGGGACAAAATGGGCGATATTGTATCTCATTTGGTCTCATAGAAATAAGCTCGTCTTCAAAAAAGAAACCAGTAAGATCATGGACCTATTCTTTGAATTCCAACGTAAAATCTTTGAATGGATCAGTAAAAGAGTAAAGAAATCGTTAGGAGATTGGAAGGAATGGATCGTGGATCCTTCAACGAAATAGGTTTCGGAAACGGGAAAGCCAGGGACGGCACATACAGCAAACGCAGTTTGCTGCTCGCAAACAGCCGCTTCCTGGAAGTATCTTATACATCGCTGATGCCTCGAGTCTGGTTCAGGTAACGAGGCAACTTGGATCGTTCTAGAGTAGTGACTTCAAGCTATCAGAACTGACTGGCGCAATCGGTCCGATATTTTGTTGACTGCTTGATCCTCGCAAGCGGTTTTAACTCGGTTTTAGTCTGTTGTTGGTTGTGTTTCGTTTGTTTGGTTTTGCTTTGTGTATGTTCTAAACTGATTTTTGGTATAAAATGTCTTTTCTGCTGCTAAAAAAAAACATTTTTAAAGCGCACCTTTTTAATTTAATATTTTAATTATTTGATTTTTTAAAAAACCTTTTTTCTTTAAAATCATTTGATTTAAAATCTTTTTTTTCAAAATTTTTATTATCAAATATGGATGCTTACAGGTAGATGGTGGAAAAAAGACTTTGACAGGGTGGATTCTATCTGTTGGTCCCAAATAGCAAATAGTAAAGAAGAAAAGTATTGTAGAAGGGGGGGTTGAATACAATACTCACAGTTTTTCACTTACTTTAATTCTTATTGATTTGAAATCAAGAATTACACATAGAAAACTTTTGATTGTTGCGGAAGAGAATAGATGAAATCTATTCAAACAATCTTACACAAAGAGAAATGAAGAACAATTGTAAAACACTTAGAAAACAATAAGAACTTCTTAGAGAGAGAATGCCAGTGCACTTAGAGAGCTTGAATGCTTGAGAGCTGGTGATCTTGCATGTTGAACCATCCTCCATATATATAGTGCCTTATGCATTAAATGCATGAGACACCTGTTGAGCAAAGGATGGACACAGGTCTTCAGCAAGGTACAGGGTGTACCTTTTGTCTTGAGGTGTTTTGGCTTGAAGTGTTGACCTGCAGAAGGATGGTAGAGACCTTTCCTTAAAATGGTGTAGTAGACAAGACTTACTTGATCTGATCTCCAGATGAGGTCCACGTCAATGCAAGATATCACAATATACTTTGTCAGAAAAGTACAATGTGTTTGAAAGAAATCCTTAAGCATAGACTGCCGAAGACTTGAAAGATCTTCGGCTCCTGAAGATGTGAGAACACCTTCATGTCTTAAGGAGAGATCATTGGCTACCGAAGACTTGAGAAATCTTCGGCTGTTCCTTGAAGATGTGAGAACACCTTCATACTCTAAGGAGAGATGAGATCATCGGCTGCCGAAGACCTGAGAGGTCTTCGACTCCTGAAGATGTGAGGACACCTTCATACTCCTGAGAGACATGTGATTGACACCATCCTGGCTGATGGTGTTGATCACTTGGGCATGCTTGGCTTTAGACTGAGGAGACTATCTTCAATCCGCTTTGAGAGATGTACTCCTTCTTTGTCTTCTTCGGCTGATCTTCGACTTCACCGAACATTTGTATAGAAACCAAGCTGCTAAAAGAACCTTAAACATATTCTAAGTAGGATGATATAAGATGAAAGATCAGGAGGTCATCTTCAAATCTTCAGATGACCCAACAATCTCCCCCTATTTGAGGATGACATCCATACTAAAGAATAAAACAAATAGTATACTGAATAAATTCATTTTGACCCATCTTTACTCTTTTTGGGTTCTTTTCACATAGTTTTTTTTTTTTTTTTTTTTTGTATAAGGATTTATAAAGTATATCCAACATTTACAAAAGAATAAGAGAATGAAATATATTTGTACAAACTAAATAGAGGAAATGCATTTGTATTAAATATCACTTAGCAAAACAACGGTTACAAGTACATTAGAAAGATAAAAGGATTTAGAGAAGAACCTCATTCTTTCTTCTGTCTTTTGTGGAGCTCAGCAAGAATATCCCGACGGAAGAGAGAACCTTCAGAACTTATGGGGATAAGTGATAGGATAGCAACCAGAAGTTTGGTGTCAGCAATGGGGATCTCCTTATGTCTGAAGAACATGGGAGTTTCCTTTTCATTAAGGAAAAAGACTCCTTTGGTTGGCCTAAACACTACAGTACCAGTAGTGCCTGAAATATGGGTTGGACATGGACCACCTGGAGTCTTCAGATTTAGATTCTTTATATCAGGAATCATTCCCTTGGCAACCATGTCCTTGAAGAGGTTTTGAGTGACAGAAGAGGAGAGTTGTGGAGAGGAGGAGAGACACATCTTTTTGAGACATTGAACTTGAGCTTCTTCTTCAGGAGAATGCTTATAATCTTTTGCAATGTCTTTCATTTTTTCAAGAAGACGATTGATGGTCTTCTTGGCCAAAACTTTGTGCCTACTAAGAGATTTAGATAAGAGTTCAGAGAGTTCGTACCATTCAGAGAGTCCATAGTCTTCAAGATCGCTGAATTTGATGGAGTGATGACTTTTGTCTTCTCTAATGATTAACATCCGAACCTCATCTGAGCATTTGGTGGTGCCAAGCTTTATTTCAACAATTTTAGACTTCAACTTTCTTTCTATTAAAGTCTTTCGGTACCAAGGGATGTCATGAGAATCAAGCTTAGCTTTAGAAAGGCCAAAGTCAGAGGTGACTTTGTTTGGTGGTTGAAGTTTGAGCCTATCAGCTTCAGAAACAAAAGCCTTTAGAGAAGTAGACTTTTGTTGCTGAGATAAAAGGGCCTCTTCATCTGGAGATAGCTTGCTCTTTCCTTTGTCTCTGCTCTGTCTAGAATGCTCCCCCTCAGTTGGAGCATTGGTGATGGGAGTGGGACCCTGACAGCCGCTGTCTGAAGGAATGGGAACCGTCTCTTTCTCCCCCTCAGCGGCTGACGGGGGAGCAACCAGCACAGAATCAACCTTTTGATGAAGAGACTGCAAGGACTCAAGAATTTGAGTAGTGATGTCCCGATGAGACTCTGAAGCCGCTTGAAGCCGACGAACCTCCTTATCACGAGCACTAGAGGCTGCTTGAAGAGCAGTGACCAAGGCTGTGAGGTGCTGATTGGAGGTCTCAAGAGATAACAGCTTGTCACAAGTGACTTTGACAAGAGAGCCCAGAATGGTCTGATGTTCACGAAACTGAGCACCAATGAGGCGGTGCTGTCGGTTGGCTTCCTGAATATCGGCCAGAACCTCTGGGGGAATGATGGGAGCAGAGGTAGGAGCATCCCGCACAGTAGAGGTAGAAGGAAGTGGGGAAGGTGACACCTGCTCGTTTCCCTGTTGCAAATAAGTCAAAAAATGTGAAATACCCTCCACACTGGCCTTTGGTAAGACCCGTGTTTCACCGGGCGGTGCATAAGCATCGACCAAAAATTGGTCGGGTGACAGGCCGTGCAGTGAGAAGGCAGATCCTTGGTCCGGGGAGAAGACCAAGTCATCCTCATCCACCAATGAGAGAGTGGAAGAGGGTAGTTGAGGGTCCCCAAATATTACAGTTGCATCCTTTTGTGAGGATACAAAGGTGGTGGCAGTGGGTATGTCGGAATCCCCGGGCCCGGATGGGAAATTATCAACATCCATCGATTGTGAAGAATCGGAGGATGGAGTACGTGGGATGGCCCTAGAAACCTTCCTCGTTCTTTTGGGAGAAGAGGGAGGGGAAGAGGTAGAGTGCCGCCGCTTTGAGGTGGTGGGTGAGGCCTGGGTAACCACCGAAGGTCCTTTCAGTGGTATGGCCCTTTGGGCAGGTGCGACGGTGTCGGTAGCTGATGATGAGATAGTGCTAGCCGACATCACAAGAGGTGAGGGGGAAGGGTCCACTACAGAGGAGGGACCTTTGGACACTGGAGTGTCCTTGGCATCTCCCCACTGTAGATTGGGAGAAGTAAGGAAAGAGATCATACCTGGGAGCAGAGGGTTGTCAGTTGCCAAAGGCCCCTTATGAAGAAGGGGTTTGGTCATAATCGGCGCTTTGTAGTCAAAAGTGATGCTATGAGAGGCATCAATGGCAGTAGCAAATTTCTGATAAATGATGAGCCAAATAAACCGAGGAAAAGCGACATGGGGCCGCTTGTGAGGGGTGATGACACTGACTAATTCACGAAAGAAATACCGTGCAAAATCAATCTTTCTTTGAAAGATAAGAGCATGTGCCAGTTGGGTGATGGAAGAGGGAGATTGATCATGTCTAGTAGTTTTCTTGCTAAGACATAAAATAACATGAGAGAAGAAGAAATGCCAGATACCTCTCATGTTTTTGCGAAGCAGAGTGCCCGGACTCCTGTCATGTTCTCCACGGATGTAGTTCAGAGCCGCAACAACTTCCTCATGCTCAGTGCCAAGAGGGAATTTCTCATAGGGTGAGTAGATAGGAAGATGAAGTGCCGAACGAACATCCTCAACCCCGAAAGAGAGATCCGGCGAGGCGGGATCGGAGAGGATGGAAGCCGACACTTTCTCGGATGTAGCGTCATAAATACAAGTAAGCCAAAAATTGCCAATGAGCAATTTGCTTATTTTTGGTGGATTGTATGTCAAGGCATAGTGAAGAGGAGACTTCATGAGGAAGGAAGCAATCGGGTCAAACTCACTATGTTTGGGATCACTTTCCAACCGTGCAACATGATTGCATGGGTTGAAAATTAGATCCGAATGAGAGGTGGGGGAAGTGAACACATTTTTCTTGACAAGGTTGGGGGAAGAGGAGGAAGCCATGAAAAATATAGAAGGAGGAAGAAAGGTGATGAGTGAGAGAAAGATGAGATGGGTGTTTGTTGTGGTGGTGGTGAAAAAAATGAAGGAGGAAGGGTGGTATTTATAGTGAAAATAGGAGGGAAATAGAAATGGAAGGGATTTGAAATGGGTAGGCTAAGTAGGGAGAAGATAATAGAGAGGGTTGTGTAAGTATGGTAAGGATGGGAAAGGTGATAGAAAGGGGGAGGATATGTTTGGGGAAAGGAGAGAAGTGTAAGAAAAAGAGAAAGGAGATATGGAAGGAAGAAGGGGAAAGGGGAAAGGTAGGATGTGGGGAGAAGAAAGGATGGGATGGTTGGGTGAAAGTCTTGGAAAAGAAGAAAAAAATAAAAAAAAAATAAAAAAAGAAGTATGGAGTGGTAGGATGAGAAGAGAAGTAGGAGGTGTAAGAAAAAGGAGGGATGGGATGGGTAGGTGAGTCTTGGGAAAGGAAAAGGGAAAGAAAAAAAATTGGGGAGGGGGGGTTAGCCGAGAAAAAAAAAAGAAGAAGAGGGTGGGATGGATTTCGGCTAGAGGGAGAGGAGGGGGTGTTAGCCGAAAAAAAAATGAGGGAATTCGGCTAAGGGGGAGCCGAAGGGAGAAGGGAGGGGATGGGGGGGCTTCGGCTCCCGAAGTGGGAAGGGAAAGAGAGAGAGATCGGCGAGGGGAGAGGAGGCCGAAGAGGGAGAGAGCCGAAGGGAGGAGAGGGAGGGAAGAGAGAAAGAGAGAGAGAGCCGAAAGAGGGAGAGCCGAAGAGGGGAGGGGGGGGATGGGGGTTCGGCTAGGGAGAGGGAGGGCCGAAGAGGGAAGGGGGTTCGGCTAGGGGTGGTTTGGTTGAAGGGGGGTTCGGCTAGGGAGTTATAAGGGGTTGTTTGGGTTCGGTAGGTTTAGGTGAGGGAGAGGGTTCGGTGGAGAGTGGTAGTTCGGCTAGGGGGAAGAGAGGGAGGGAAGAGAGAGAGCCGAAGGAGAGTGAGAGATAGAGAGAGATAGCCGAAGGAGGGGAGGGGGGGGATGGGGTTCGGCTAGGGAGAGGGAGAGGGAGCCGAAGTGGGTGAGAGAGAGAGGGTTGTGAGTGAGATGAGGAGAAAAACAATAAGGGGAGAGAAAAAATACTGATTTTTTTTTTTTTTTTTTTTTGTATTTCTTTTTCTTTCTCTCATTTTTTTTTTGTTTGTATTTCTTTTCTTTCTCTCATTTTTTTTTTTTTTGTTTTTTTTTTTGAATTAAAAATCGGCATTTAACATACCGAGTTCTCCGATGAGGAACTTGAACCTAGCTTCGTCAAGAGGCTTGGTGAAGAGATCCGCCAGTTGGAGGTCGGTAGGGATGAAATGGAGTTCGACATCACCTTTGGAGATGTGATCCCGGATGAAATGATACCGGATGTCGATGTGCTTGGAACGAGAGTGCAGCACTGGATTGTTTGCGATTGCGATCGCACTTGAGTTGTCACACAGAATCGGGATTTGAGAGTACAGTTGATTGTAGTCTCTCAGTTGGTTCTTCATCCAGAGGATTTGAGCACAGCAACTTCCAGCAGCTACATACTCAGCCTCAGCAGTAGAGGTGGAGACTGAGTTCTGCTTCTTGCTGGACCAACTAACAAGCTTGCCACCAAGGAGTTGACAGCTGCCAGTGGTGCTCTTCCTATCAATCTTAGAGCCTGCAAAATCAGAATCTGAATACCCCATTAGATTAAAACCTGAGTCTTTGGGATACCAGAGACCCAGATTCATGGTACCTTTCAGATACCGAAAAATGCGTTTAACCGCAGCCAAGTGAGATTCCTTCGGATTGGCTTGGTAACGCGCACACAGGCAAGTAGCAAACATAATGTCTGGTCTACTCGCAGTAAGATAAAGAAGAGAGCCAATCATGCCTCGGTAGCTGGTGATATCCACAGATACACCATCCGGATCAGCATGGAGTTTCAAAGGTGGTGCCATGGGAGTTTTCATGGGGGAGGAGTTTTCAAAATTGAACTTTTTCAGAAGATCACGTATGTATTTGCTTTGATTTATAAAGATGTCGTCTGAAGATTGTTTAACTTGAAGTCCTAAGAAAAAGGTAAGCTCCCCCATCATACTCATCTCATATTGGCTTTTCATGAGAGAGGCAAACTCATCACACAGTGACTCATCAGTGGCACCAAAAATGATATCATCCACATAAATTTGAACAAGAATAAGATTACCTGAGGTTTGCTTGATGAACAAAGTGTTGTCAATTTTACCTCTTGTATACTTGTTCTTTAGGAGAAAGTCAGCAAGAGTGTCATACCAGGCACGGGGAGCCTGCTTTAGACCATAGAGGGCTTTGTCTAACCTGTACACATAGTCAGGATGGACTGGATCTTCAAAGCCAGGGGGCTGTTTCACATAGACTTCTTCAGCTAGCTCCCCATTCAGAAAGGCACTCTTGACGTCCATCTGGAAGACTCTGAAGTTCTTGTAGGCAGCATGAGCAAGGAAGATTCTGATGGCTTCAAGTCTGGCAACTGGAGCAAATGTTTCATCATAGTCAATTCCTTCCTCTTGCCTATAGCCTTGTGCAACCAGTCGAGCCTTGTTTCTGATCACCGTGCCTTCTTCATCCATTTTGTTCCTAAAGACCCACTTGGTTCCTATGATGGTTTTTCGGGAAGGACGAGGAACCAATCTCCAGACTTTACTCCTTTCGAACTGAGAAAGTTCTTCTTGCATGGCAGTGATCCAACATGGATCAGCTAGAGCTTCGTCAACTTTCTTTGGTTCAATGAGAGAAAGGAAATTCACATAGAGACAAATGTTACCAACGCCTCTTCGAGTCTGTACACCAGCTTGTTGATCACCAATGATTTGATCAATGGGGTGATCTTTTGTCCACTTGAGGGCAGGAGGTAAAGGAGGAGGGTAAGAGATTTGTAGAGGAGAGTTGGAAGGGAAATTTTGAGGAGAGATGGATGAAGGATCGGCTTGTATAGGTGAGGAGTGGATGTTAGATGGAGAGACTGGGATGATTTGGAGTGTATGTTGAGGTTGGGTAGGCTGAGGATCATTCTCTTGATGAGAAGAGGGGTTATGAGATGTATAGGGTTCATTGTTTTGGTAGAGAGAAGTGGGAACTGTGTAGGGAATGTCTGATGATGTTGGAAGAGGACCATCATCAACACAGGAGGACATCCATCTGTTCAATTCTTCATCATCACAAGAGAGTGATGATATCTTGAGGTCATCAAACTTGACATGGATGGATTCATCAATGCACTTCCGTCGGAGATTGTAGACTCTGAAAGCTTTGGAAGTGAGAGAATATCCCACGAAGATTCCTTCGTCAGCTTTGGGATCAAATTTTCCCAAATTTTCTCTATCATTGAGAATGTAGCAGACACACCCAAAGACATGAAGAAAACCAATGTTGGGTTTTCTACCATAAAAGACTTCATAAGGAGTCTTATTGTGTCTTTTCACAATGATGGACCTATTTTGGGTAAAGCATGCAGTGTTGATTGCTTCGGCCCAAAAGTAGGTAGGGAGGTGAGATTCACTCAACATGGATCGGGCAGCTTCACATAGCGTTCTGTTCTTTCTCTCCACTACACCGTTCTGTTGCGGAGTTCTGACGGCAGAGAAGTTCTGAGAGATTCCTTTTTCATTGAAAAAGTCATCCAACATACTGTTCTTGAATTCTGTTCCGTTGTCACTTCTTACAGATCTTACCAGCTGCCCATTCAACACTTCAGACTTTTTGATGAACTTTATGATTTCTTCAGTAGTGTCACTTTTATACCTGAGAAAAAATACCCAAGTATAGCGAGTGAATTCATCAATAATAACCAGAATGTACCTTCTACCACTAAGGCTTGGAGTACTGACTGGTCCACACAGATCCATGTGGAGCATCTAAAGAGGCTGAGTGATGGAGAAGCATTGCTTGGACTTGAAGGAAGATTTTGTGAGTTTCCCTTTCTCACATGCAGCACACAGCTTTTCTTTCACAAAGGATAACTTTGGCATGCCCGTAACAAGCTCCTGGTTTGAAAGGACATTCAAAGTCTTGAAGTTGAGGTGAGAGAGACGCTTGTGCCAAAGCCAACATCTTTTGGCAGAGTTTTCAGAGACAAAACAGATGTTTGTTCCGAAGGATGAGCTATGTCCCATGTCTATGACATAGACATTTTCTTTGCGGTAGCCAGAGAGTACAGTTTCCATCTTTTCGTTGAAAATGATGCATGAAGATAATTCAAACATCACCTTGTACCCCAGATCACACAGTTGGCTTATGCTTAGGAGATTGTGCATCAAGCCTTCAACATAAGCTACTTTATTAAAGGTGATGGAACCATTTGAGAGTGTTCCATAACCTTTAGTCCTTCCTTTAGAGTTATCACCAAAGGTGACAGAAGGACCTTTGGTAGGCACGAAGTCAACAAGGAGAGATTTGTTGTCGGTCATATGTCTTGAGCACCCGCTGTCGAGATACCAGATTTGTTGGTGCCCTAGACCCTGCAATCACAAGAAAATCAGTTCTTTGGTACCCATTTGGAAATGGGTCCTTTTGAGTTAGAAGGAGAAGAAGTATCCTTGGAATAATTTTTATCAATTCTCTCCAGAGGACAATTCTTAGCAAGGTGAGAGGTATTACCACAGTTATAACATTTTCTATATGTAAAAACCTTTTTGGAGCTTTGACCAGATTCCTTGTGATGACTGGTCACATTGACTTTCATGGCCTTGGAGGTTAGAGGAAAGTCAAGAGGCTTAGGACCCAAGATACCTTTGCCAGATTCAGTTGAAGGAATAGAAGAGGGTGTCTTGAAATTTAGTTTATTTAACATCACAGCTCTGGGGATTGGAAGAGAAGATGGTTTCTTTGAGTTTTTCTTGGGAAGTTTCTTTTGGTGAGGAAGATTGGAAATAGATTTTCCCTTTTTGGAGAAAGAGATTTTGTTTGAAGAAGGCTTAGAAGAAGAAGGTTTGGGTTCAGAAGAGGAAGGCTCATTTATTTTTAAGGAACACATAGACTCAATAATGGGTTTAGAAGGGTCATTTGAGTCTTGGGTTTCCTCACTTTCATTGGGTGAATCAATGCTCTTAGCTTTGATGAACATTCCAAACTTGAGATCTTTAGAGGGATCAGAAGAGTCCAAAGGTTCAGATTTGTCATAGTTCTCTTCAGAGGATTCATAGAATGAGGGAAGAGAGAAAGGAGCATGAGTGTCAGAAGGAGGTTCAAGGTCGTATTTCCCGAAGCCTAGTCCAGACTTGTCATCACAAGATATTTGATCCTGAAAAATCCTTTCTAAATTTTTGGACGAGCTTGTCCACTTTTTCACAGTTTCTTGCTCCTTTTTAAACTTTTTAAGAAGTTTATTTTTCTCTTTAGCAAGAGTAAAATTTATAGTTTTCAAATCCTCAAGCTCAACCTTGATTTTATCAAAGTGTTTTAGTTGAGAAAGACAGATTTGCAGTTGAGAAGAAAGAGATTTTATCTGAGCATTTGCTTTCTTCTTTGCATCCTTGGCTTCATAGAAGTCAATGGTCAAAGAGTCAAAGGCTTCAATTTTCTCAGCATCAGAGAGAGAGAAAAATGGATGTACCTGAGAAGATGATGTGGAGCACTCAACAGACACAAGAGCCATGGAGGTGGAAGGGGTTTCACCATCATCAGCATCATCTATTTTAGCCATAAAGCAGAGATTGGCCATTTCCTTATCACTTTCGGAAGTTGGTTCATCTGCCCAATCATGAGATTCGGCGAGAAGACCTTTTCCTTTGTTGGCTAGAAGAGCATTCCTTTCCTTCTCTCTCTTGTATTTGGCCTTGTACTTTTCAGCACGGTCAGAGTTTGAAGGAGCAGAAGTTTTTGATTTTTGAAAAGAGGGTTGAAGGGAATCAGACTTGGTTCTGACAAACCTAGAGGATGTACGGTTGGAGGAGGGCAGTCTAGACTTATCAGAGGACCTGCTTCTGCATTCAGAAGCAAAGTGTCCCTTCCTCCCACACCTGTAACATTCCTCATTTGATTTGTCAGAGGAAACATTTTTTGAAAAAGTAGAGGAGGGTTTTCTAGAAAACCTGGGTTTTCTAGAAGGGAAGTGAGGTTTGCCTTTAGAAAAGCCAGCCAGCATGGCAACACCATCTGACAACTGAGCCACAGAGGTCTCCTCTCCTTCATCATCAGCCTCACTGAGATAGGCTTCTGAAGGGTCATTGGGGTCCTCTTGACTATCGTTGTCAGAGTCAGAAGGATAGGTGATCCTAGGGACACACACAGTACTTTTGGAAGATTCACCGACAAGGGCTAGAGAAGAGCCTTTGATGTCTTTTGTGAATGACTTCCTAAGCAGTTTAGACTGTTCATAGTTGAAGAGGGTGCCATACAAGGCAGTGAGAGGCATAGAGTCAAGATCCTTGGTAGACTTGATACAAGTACAGATGTTTTCCCAAAACTCAGGAAGACAGTCCATGAACTTGCACAAGACTTCCTCATTGTCATATATGCGACCCACAAGTTTAAGATCATTGAGAAGACTGTTAAAGCGATTGTAGTAGTCTGAGAGAGACTCACCCTTCTCATGAGAGAAGAGTTCATACTTTCTTACAAGAGCAATCTTTTTGCTCTTTTTCACCTCAGACGTACCTTCATAAAGAACACACAGAGTGGACCACATTTCTTTTGCAGTAGAAAGGTTAACAAGAGAATGATAGACCTCATCAGGCAGAGAGAGGGCAATGATGGCTCTGACTTTAGTATCAAGAGCTATAAGACGTCTGTCTTCATCATTGTATTTAATGGGGTCCTTTAGAATGTATCTCCCATTAGCTGAAGTTCTTTCTTCTTCAGAAGAGTCCTCATCAGCTTTTCCCTTGTCTGCATTATATCGGTCCCAAACTCTAGGAATAAAAGGACCTTCATGTAAAATAGTTGGATATCTGCTGTCAACTCCTTCTAGAAAGAGTATCATACGACTTTTCCACAAGAAAAAGTTATTGGGGTTAAACCTTGGTGGTTTGGCTATAGAGCCATTGTCGTATGAACCAACATTGAAGTTTTGAGAAGAATCATTTTTTAAAGAAGAAGAAGAGGTTGCCATCACGGATCTAGTTTATTGTGTTAAACTAAACCGCTCTGATACCACTTGTTGGTCCCAAATAGCAAATAGTAAAGAAGAAAAGTATTGTAGAAGGGGGGGTTGAATACAATACTCACAGTTTTTCACTTACTTTAATTCTTATTGATTTGAAATCAAGAATTACACATAGAAAACTTTTGATTGTTGCGGAAGAGAATAGATGAAATCTATTCAAACAATCTTACACAAAGAGAAATGAAGAACAATTGTAAAACACTTAGAAAACAATAAGAACTTCTTAGAGAGAGAATGCCAGTGCACTTAGAGAGCTTGAATGCTTGAGAGCTGGTGATCTTGCATGTTGAACCATCCTCCATATATATAGTGCCTTATACATTAAATGCATGAGACACCTGTTGAGCAAAGGATGAACACAGGTCTTCAGCAAGGTACAGGGTGTACCTTTTGTCTTGAGGTGTTTTGGCTTGAAGTGTTGACCTGCAGAAGGATGGTACAGACCTTTCCTTAAAATGGTGTAGTAGACAAGACTTACTTGATCTGATCTCCAGATGAGGTCCACGTCAATGCAAGATATCACAATATACTTTGTCAGAAAAGTACAATGTGTTTGAAAGAAATCCTTAAGCATAGACTGCCGAAGACTTGAAAGATCTTCGGCTCCTGAAGATGTGAGAACACCTTCATGTCTTAAGGAGAGATCATTGGCTACCGAAGACTTGAGAAATCTTCGGCTGTTCCTTGAAGATGTGAGAACACCTTCATACTCTAAGGAGAGATGAGATCATCGGCTGCCGAAGACCTGAGAGGTCTTCGACTCCTGAAGATGTGAGGACACCTTCATACTCCTGAGAGACATGTGATTGACACCATCCTGGATGATGGTGTTGATCACTTGGGCATGCTTGGCTTTAGGCTGAGGAGACTATCTTCAATCCGCTTTGAGAGATGTACTCCTTCTTTGTCTTCTTCGGCTGATCTTCGACTTCACCGAACATTTGTATAGAAACCAAGCTGCTAAAAGAACCTTAAACATATTCTAAGTAGGATGATATAAGATGAAAGATCAGGAGGTCATCTTCAAATCTTCAGATGACCCAACACTATCCAAGATGTCTTACAAGAAAACGACAACGGAGAGGCAAATGTGAATCGAGAGACGGTCTGGACGGGGACAAAATGGGCGATATTGTATCTCATTTGGTCTCATAGAAATAAGCTCGTCTTCAAAAAAGAAACCAGTAAGATCATGGACCTATTCTTTGAATTCCAACGTAAAATCTTTGAATGGATCAGTAAAAGAGTAAAGAAATCGTTAGGAGATTGGAAGGAATGGATCGTGGATCCTTCAACGAAATAGGTTTCGGAAACGGGAAAGCCAGGGACGGCACATACAGCAAACGCAGTTTGCTGCTCGCAAACAGCCGCTTCCTGGAAGTATCTTATACATCGCTGATGCCTCGAGTCTGGTTCAGGTAACGAGGCAACTTGGATCGTTCTAGAGTAGTGACTTCAAGCTATCAGAACTGACTGGCGCAATCGGTCCGATATTTTGTTGACTGCTTGATCCTCGCAAGCGGTTTTAACTCGGTTTTAGTCTGTTGTTGGTTGTGTTTCGTTTGTTTGGTTTTGCTTTGTGTATGTTCTAAACTGATTTTTGGTATAAAATGTCTTTTCTGCTGCTAAAAAAAAACATTTTTAAAGCGCACCTTTTTAATTTAATATTTTAATTATTTGATTTTTTAAAAAACCTTTTTTCTTTAAAATCATTTGATTTAAAATCTTTTTTTTCAAAATTTTTATTATCAAATTGCTTCTTTTGAAAGCGTTTCCTATTAGGATGGAAATCTCTTTCCCTATCAAAATTTTTATGAAAATTCTTTTTAGGTTTCTTATAAGGAACCTCCATGCCAAATTGGTCACAAAAATCTCCTAACTGTTTTCTTTCTAAAAGATTTTGTTTCTTAATTTGATGATTTAATTTTAAATCATTACACAAAGAAAGACCTTCAGCAACGCAAGTGCTAATTAATTGACCATAAGTATAATGATCATAGTTAACAGATATGTTATCCTTTTTGAGAGTTTTTCTAATTTTTTCTAGCAAAAAGATGAGGAAGACCATCAATAAATTTGGCTTTCCAATGACTGTTATTACAGTCTTTGAGTTCAAAGATCCTAGATAGAAAGGTATCTTTATACCATCTAAACTCAGTTAGGGTTTTACATCTTAGATTACTAATAAGAGTTCGAATATTCTCACTATCATCAGAAAATCTACCAGTAAAATGTTCAATAATAATAAGAATAAGAGGATAAACAACATTTGTTGTTACCTCGCCTCCTTCTTCGGTTTTAACAGAACTATAAATCTGTTCTTTTTGGTCATGAGGGATGTAATTATCCCACCAGCCTTTTAATTGACCAGTAAAACCAGCAATAATCATTTTGGCAATATTTTTATCATTATTACCAGTATTTTTACAAACAGTGCTATTTTTACAAACAGTGCTAATTAATTGACCATAAGGATAACATATCTGTTAACTATGATCATTATACTTATGGTCAATTAATTAGCACTTGCGTTGCTGAAGGTCTTTCTTTGTGTAATGATTTAAAATTAAATCATCAAATTAAGAAACAAAATCTTTTAGAAAGAAAACAGTTAGGAGATTTTTGTGACCAGTTTGGCATGGAGGTTCCTTATAAGAAACCTAAAAAGAATTTTCATAAAAATTTTGATAGGAAAAGAGATTTCCATCCTAATAGGAAACACTTTCAAAAGAAGCAATTTGATAATAAAAATTTTGAAAAAAAAAAGATTTTAAATCAAATGATTTTAAAGAAAAAAGGTTTTTTAAAAAATCAAATAATTTTAAAAGGAATAAAATCATTTGTCGAAATTGTGGAAAAATTGGTCATACTTCAGCAAATTGTTGGACCAAAAAGAAAATCAATAGTTTGAATATTGATCAAACTATAAAAGACACTCTTTTAAACATTTTTCTAAATTATAAAGATGAGTATCAGAGTGACACTAATAGTGATCCTGATTTAAATAATAGTGAGTCTATTATTTCCTCTAGCTCTGAAGATTCTTCTTCAAATTGTGATGTTTGTGCTATAGGAAAACCTTGTTCTAATTGTTCTAAAGATATTAATAATATTAATAAAGGAAATGAAGAAGAAGAGTTTTATAAACTCTATTCTCAATTTCAAGATTTAAATATAAATGTTTTATCTAATGATTATGTTTTAAAACTTTAAAAAAAAATTAAAGATCCAGTTATTTGTGTTGAGATTTTAGAAAACATTGATGTTGATACTACATCTAAAAATCCTACTAGTACTTCTAATAATATTGACTATTCTATGAAAGAAGTAAATAGACTTCTTCAAAATAAACATTTCAAAGAAAAAGAAATTTCTCTTCAAGATCTTAATAAAGAGGTGGATGTTTTAAAAGATGAAATTAAATTTTTAAAAGCTGATAATCTTCTTCTTCATAAACATATTTCCTTAATTCTTGATAAGAAAGATTCAGAAAACTTTGAAAATATTTATGATTTTCAAGAATCTTCCTCTAAAAAACCACCTGACGAGGCGGTTCTTTCTACTCTTAGCAGGATAATATCCCAGAAATGGTTTACTAAAATAACTCTTCTTATAGGAGGGCATTTTAAAAAAGATTTTACTGCCATGATTGATAGTGGTGCTGACTTAAATGTCATACAAGAAAGTCTTATCCCTAGTAGGTATTTTGAAAAAACCTCTTGTTCTCTTTCCCATGCTGGAGGAGGTTATTTAAATATCAGATATAAGCTCTCAAATGCAAAAATTTGCAATCAAGCTAGTTGTATTTCTACTAGTTTCCTCTTAGCCAAAGATATTTGTCATGAAATAATTCTTAGCTTACCTTTTTTATATAATATATATCCTGTAACTAAGATTGATGAAGTTGGTCTTACAGGTACTTATAATAACAAGTTTATTAGATTTGACTTCATAAACAAACCTATTAAAAGATTTTTAGATAATCTTCAAGAAAGGATTGATAGAAAGACTTTTCATTTATATTCTCTTAAAGATGAAATAAATTATTTAACTATTGAGGAAAAGATTTCCAATCCTCGGCTAAAAACTAAGATTGATTTCATTCATAATGATTTTTCTCTAAAAATTTGTAATGAACATCCTAATGCTTTTTGGGATAGAAAGAAGCATATTGTTTCTCTTCCTTATGAAGAAGGATTCAATGAATCCAGCATCCCGACTAAGGCTAGACCTTGTCAAATGAATTCTGATTATATTGTTTTATGTAAAAATGAGATTTCTAATCTCATTGCTAAGGGCCTTATTCGTCCTTCTCAGTCACCTTGGTCTTGTACTGCTTTTTATGTTAATAAACATTCAGAACAAGAAAGAGGCGTTCCTAGACTTGTAATTAATTATAAGCCTCTTAATAAAGTTTTAAAATGGATTAGGCATCCTATTCCAAACAAGAAAGATCTTCTTGATAAGCTTTTTCAAGCCTTAATTTTTTCCAAATTTGATTTAAAATCAGGTTATTGACATATACAGATTTCTGAATCTGATATTTATAAAACGACTTTTAATGTTCCTATGGGACATTATGAATGGAAAGTCATGCCATTTGGTTTAAAGAATGCCGCTTCAGAATTCCAACAAATTATGAATGACATTTTTTATCCTTATAGCAATTTTATTATTGTTTATATTGATGATATTTTTGTTTTTTCTAAAGTTATTGAAAGTCATTTTAAACACCTAAATATCTTTAAAACTTTAGTGATTCAAAATGGTCTAGTTATTTCTAAACCAAAAATGTCTTTATTCAAGACTAAAATCAGGTTTTTAGGCCATGACATTGAGAAAGGAACTATTATTCCTATTCAAAGAAGTCTAGAATTTGGAGATAAATTTTCTGATAAAATTTTAGATAGAACCCAGCTTCAACGGTTTTTGGGTAGCTTAAATTATATTTCAGCTTATATAAAAGATCTCAGTAATTATACTTCAATTCTTTATAATCGTCTTAAAAAAGATTCTTGCAGTTGGACAGATGACCATACTCTTGCTGTCCAAGAAATTAAGAAAAAGGTTAAAAACCTTCCTTGTCTCATGCTTCCCAATCCTCTTTGGGAGAAGATTGTTGAGACTGATGCTTCTAACATAGGATATGGAGGCATTTTAAAACAAATTGATCCTAATTCTAAGCAGGAGTACCTCATTAGGTTTTATTCTGGGAAATGGAAAGGTGCTCAGCTAAATTATTCTGTTGTTGTTAAGGAACATTTTGCTATTGTCAAATGTGTCTTAAAATTTCAAGATGATTTATATAATCAAAAGTTTATAATAAAAACTGATTGTAGCTCTGCTCAATTTATGTTTAGCAGAGATTTTAAACATGATGTTTCAAAACAAATGTTTGCTCGATGGCAAGCTCATCTTGCTCCTTTCGATTTTATAATTCAACATATTAAAGGTATTGATAACCACCTTCCTGATTTCTTAACTCGTGAATATTTATCATGATTCCAGGTATGAGCTCAAATTACAGCTCCTACTCTTCTTATAGGGGAAGTGGAAGTTCCTCAGGACGAGGAAGAGGTGGCAATTTCCCTAATAGGGGAAGGGGTAACAATGTTATTTCCCAGATGGGTAAACAAAAGCTTATAGCTTCAGACTTGTCTCATGACAAAGATCATTTAAAAGGTTTCATGGATAATATCCCTAAAGATCATCCTCTAGCCAAGAAATACCTTAATTATATTAAGGAGAAGGAAGCGGAGTCTTCTTCAGCAGCTGCATCAGCTAATTCTTATGCTAATATTAGCAAGGAAGATACTTCTAATTCACAGTTCCATGAGACTGTATTTAAAGAAGTTATACTTCTTATCGAAGAAAAAGATCTTCAATGGAAGAACAATCCGGATTATATCCTAGAAAGATATCTTAATAAGACATCCTTTGTACATGGTTCTTTAAAACAAAGACAATATTTTGAAGGTCTTTTGCTTTCCACAAAATCTGTGGAAATTACTCATCATACTGCTAATAGCAAGGATGAAGCTCAGGGCAATTTTAGTTTTTCTAAACTTGTTATTAAAAAGATTATATCTTTTGAGGAATGGGGTTTTTCTCCACTTGCTGAAAAAGAATGGTATTCCCCAATTCATAAATACAATTTTAAATTTAACTATTGGGATTATATCCAAAGTTTTTCAAATGTTCTTCTTTATGAAAATGAGAACAAAAGACATTCTTGGTTATTGAAAATTTGTGAAAATTGTTTTCATACACCAATTCCTAATTGGTTTTTTACATGGTGGAAAAATTTTGGATCTTCTTCAGATATTTTTCCAGATCTTATGAAACAACATCTAAAAAATTGGATGTTATTTTCTCCAACAGTCAATGACTGTAAAAATCTGTATAACATTGAAGGAAGCAATATTTGCTTATTTTTTTTTTTATAGAATTTGGGTTTCCTTGGATTTGGAAATGGAAACCAATTTTTGGTTATAATAATTTAATGATTCCTTGTATTAAGAGGCAAGGTCTGACCAAATATTGGGACAAGTTAGATCGTATTTGCCTTGGATCTACTCTTATAGAAGGATCTGATCTCTACAATTCTATTGAGAAGAAAATTCAGCTTTATAAGCAGAATTTCGATCAGAAAAAAGTAAAGAAGGACTTGGAGATTCCAAGCCCTTTCCAGCAGATCTCTCAGAAGTATGCCGAAACTCTTTCTAAGGAAGAGATCATTGATCTTTATATTGAAGAAATGAAAAAAGATCTCCAAGAAAACATAGGGCCATGCTCTTCCAAGTCAGATGCGTCCATGAACTCAGACTTGCACCAAGATGCTCAAAGTGAAGAAGGATCTGAAGAAATTATTATTTCACTAGATGATGCTTTGGAAACCCTGAAAGATTCGTTGAAACAGGAAAAGTAGATTTATTGCCGACAATTGTGCCATTTTGTCAAAAGTGGCCGACAAATGTATTAATTTGTCAAAAGAAGCTTTTATAAAGCTTTGTTTTATTGTTTCTTTTACTGTTGACTTTTATAAAGTCTTTTGTCTTTGACACAACTGTTATACAGTTGTTCTCTTTGTTAGGTTCTTAGGCTCTATTTAAAGAGAGGTCTGTCTCTCTTCTTAGGCAGAGTTTCCATTACCTCTTCTGATTTTCCTTAGTTATCTCTCTCTTAAAAAGTTTGTATTTTGTGTTTCAATAAAGTATTAGTGGTCACAATCCGGTGGTCAGAACTTGTGGATCTTAAGTAAGTTCTTTCATATTTTCTTTTATTTAAATTATTATTTGCTTTTATAAAATGATAGGCTAAGTTAGGAATTATGAGTTAAAACATGTTTTTGGCTTCGATATATTTACAGATTTACATGGAATATTTTATATGTTCAAAATTTTCAAACATACTAATCTCTGTTACTTGCTTCATCTGAGACTGATAGTCACCCGTTAAGACCAAGAGAGCCATTTGAGGGTATTTTTGATCTTGGTTTGAGGTTAAAAGTGCGTAAAAGGGATTTTTGTGTTTTCCAGATTTTGGGCATAAATGCGCAAAAATGATGAAATTAAGTTGTATCCTGCTAAATATATAAAATTCAAAAACCTTGGCAGATAAATAAATAAACGAATCTCTATGGACCACGAGATCCTAAAAGAAATTGGTTGACCACTTGAATCTTGGTAAGCAGTTCCAACATCTATTCGGCCTTTGGCTACCTCGATTGTGACGTTTAATTCGATTTTTTCTATGTAAATCGGATTATTAATTAAACGATCAACTTTCTGGGTTTTTATTTTTTGTTTTCAATTTAGTTCAAGAATTGAAGTTTCCCCTTTGTTTCTGTGGGTGTTAGTTGAAGATCAAGAAATGACATCGGACGCCAAGATTCTTTCTTTCGAAGAGGTTTCAAAGCACGATTCCAAAACTGATTGCTGGCTTATTATTTCTGGAAAGGTCAAATCTCTTTTTACTACAACTTCCTTTTTAATCTGGTAGTTATATATATACGAATTTGCTGAGTTCGATTGAATTATGTGAAAATTGAAATCATGCATGTTTGTAGCAGTTTAGTACTTGCTTACCCATGTTGGATTTGCATTTTGCTCCTGAGGATTGATTCAAAGTAGTGGAGTTGGTTTAATTAGTCTATTGTTTTCATTGATGATTAGTGATTAAGTTTGTGTTAGTGGTTATTTATGTTATGGAATGTAATTTAAGCAGGCAAAAGGTTTTGTAACCAAAGGGTGCTTGGATTTATGGCAAGAATATATATGGGCACAAAAGTAACATGAATAGAGTTTAATAATGTTACCATTGCAAAAGGATATGTCCACACAATGGTGGATTATCAAGATTCTTGAGTCTTGACACTTGAATACTTGATTGAAAGCTTCCTTCAGGTTGGCTAAGCTCCACTAGAATTATGGCTTAACCTGAAGGATCTTATGATGTGTTTTGTTGCATTGCAAATAAGGCGTGATAAAGCTTTCTGTTGAAACTCTAGAATAGTCAAAACAATTTGTATATCCGGGAGATGATAGAATATTTGAGCAAGTATATGCATCATTGTGTGTAAAGAGTTACTTGCCACACCTTTTCTTCTCTAATTTCTAATGGACTTACTGTAAATGTTCCCCACCAAACTGTTCTTTTTCCGAAACACATATCTCCCTTATTCCCTCCGTAATCTCTTATTGGTTTCAATCTGTCTACGGGTTGATGTGATGACTTTGTTCTCTCTTAACATAGTGTCTTGTGTAATTTGATGATCCCCGATCCCTCGACAAGTTGATGTGTAGACTAGTGCGTTTTGTATGATTTTATGACCTTATTTTGTTACCATCATAAGTAAACATTGAAGGTTGTCAATCGTATCATTCTAGCAGCACTACCAGAAGGATTTCTTGAAGTATTTGACGTTTTCAACGTGTGATTTACTATTGACAATGGCATGTGACAGTACTATTTTGACCTGTCTGTTACATAAACTTCCACCACTGCACTGCCTTTAGTCTCATTGCTGTTAGAGGCTTTCAACAACAGAGCTTGGCTTCAGCTTCAACTTTGACTACGACTTCAAAAATCAACATGGCCTTCTTTCCTCATATGCTGAAATACTGAAACAAATTAACTTGGTGCAATAAGCATCGGGTTACTTAGAAGTTTATGTTGATTACATATGTTATATTCCATCCATTGTGTGATATAGGTCTGTACCAGTGACCTTTAGTTTTTCTCCGTTGTGAATTCATATTGCCTGCTTCATGCTTAATAGGTTTTGTTCACATACTAGCATCAAATTGTTAGAACATTTTCTTTTTGTACAAATGAAATTGCATAAGTACAAGTAAATATTGTAATAAAGTTATTTGTCTCCGCAGACCTCTGCCCCTTTCCCACTTCATGGGAAACTAAAATTTGCTTAGGGGATTGTCCCCTATGCAGTTTTAGTTGTGCCAAAAGCCAAATGAACGTGATCTCATGTGATTAACCCATGCCATCTTGGTTCAAATGACCATTTTCGAAATTTAAATGGAGAGTTTGTTAACACCACCAGAAATAGCACAAATCATTGTGATTTAAAAGTTGACAGATGCTTAAAGCTCATAAATTGTTTTCTTGTCGAAGTTTATTGGCCCAAATGTTATGACTAAGTGCTACCACCATCCACTTGGCAGTATCTGGCAGTTGCACATCCTTTTCATATTGTTTAAATACCCAGCAGGTTATGGCGTTCTCATTAGCAGAACTACTGTTCTCTCTATTTATCAATAATCACATACTCACAATTATGTTTGCAAGAAACAAAAGATCAAACACAGTACTTAAAGTGGTTAAACAATTTGCCTAACTACATGATCATTGCTAGGGTTCTTATTATATGATTGATGAATTTGGTTGTTTGTACAAACAAGAAGGTTGGCACCATTTTAAGCAGAAAATTCAGTGTGGAATGGATAAGAATTTCGTTCCTAATTGTTACCTGCAATTTATTTATTAATAAAGTTGGATCTTTGAAGTTATTGTCCAGTTTACAATCTGAATTTGGTCGCATATGCAATAGGAAGCATCTTTAAGCTGGCTGCCATCATTTACCTGCATATTTGATCGATAGGAATCTCTCATAATATTTGTTGAATCATGATATTGTAGCCATTTTAAGCATTAAGACGAGTGATGACTAAAAATACAAGATGCACAGCCAACTACAAACAAGATGAGAAACTTATGAATGTTGGAAAGCATCGAGCCAAACTAACAACCTATAATGTCCAGAAAAATCTTTCTTCTTTGCACTTTTTTGTTTTTGTTATTGTGTTGTGCATTCGTAGAATTGCAGCTTAGATCACTTTCTGAGGAGGCTAAATGTTTGATACTGATGGAAAATAGAGACCTACACTTCTCCACACTGTCCAGAATTAACACACAAACGTATTCTTGGATGGAACACATTTTTTATAGTCCAAATGAGACTCCATATTCTTGCAATCTTCATGGAAGGAGTAAGGGTTTACGTGAGATAGGTCTAGTCCATGGTGCTGTTCTTTAGTAATCCCTTTTCGTTGTAGTTGCCATCTACTGTTGTTCTGGCTCTATTGATGTATCTTAATTGCAAATTGGTACAAAATCTGTAATGAATCTAGTACTTTCTGCATGCCTATTCTTCTATATGCAAGAGGAGAAGCACTAGATATCCCAAATAATAAACGGCATGATTTTGAATTACGAGGCCATGGAATCAAAATTATTCAAGATATAACAAAGTTGTGAGTCAGTTTAGATGATGGATCTGTATAGCTTTAGATGCATATTAAGTTGATTCTATCCTAATTATTTAAAGGACATATGACAACTCTTGGAGAAAGTATACAAATTAGTAAGGAAGGACAATTGGGGTACTTCGAATATGAGATAGTCTATAAATATAGTGGCAGTGGCCTATCTAATATCTCTCGAATATATGCTTGTTTGCATGTTTGTATTGTTTCTGTATAGTTAAATGGTCATTTATCATGTTAGTTTGTTGATGTTCTTATCAATAGAAGTGTGTTGGTTTTTCTTCTATTATTCATCCGGTTCCTATAAAACACTTGAACCTTTTGTTCACCTTTGTGGAATCAAGCAAATCATGTTAGTTGTTGAAGCTACAAATCTTCATGGATTCTTATATATGATGGGTGACTTAGATTAAAATAGCGATGATCATAAATATATTAATCTTTATTCTTTGTAAATAGGATAACATCCATGTGTTGGGTCTTAGTTTTTCCACAAGTCTAATTTCGTTAGTTGGTGTTAGGAAATAGTGGGTCATTCTTCTTTCCTGTTATCGATATTGTCTACTTTACGAACACGTTGTTTTGAAGGCTACATTATGGTTTCATTTATGTTGGAGATTTGGAGAAGAATTGCAAAGGTAAATAATGAACTATGCTTATCTTATTGAGAAATCTAAGAAGGGCTTTAAATAGCCAGACTAATTAACATAAAATAAGGAAATCCATACTAATCCTAATTGAAAACAAATACCTAGAAATCCTAATAGAAAACTAATACGTGGAGTATATCTTCTCCTTATTTAGATAAATGTAATCCAAATCAAGTTAATCTTTTAACACTCCCCATTCATTCGAATTTGGACAACCCAAGTTCTTCACAAAACTCTTCATGTTTCTTCCTTGACAGACTTTTGGTGAACACATCTGCAATCTGTTGATCAGTCCTGCATTCTTCTAGATGAACCTCCTTTTTGCTCAGTAACTCATGGATAAAGTGATGCTTGATTTCTATATGCTTGGTTCTATTATGAAAAACTGGATTTTTTGCCAACATGACTGCAGATTTATTGTCACAAAAAAGAGTTGTCGCACCATTTTGCTCTTCACCTAAGTCACCTAAAACTCGTCTTAGCCAAACTGCCTGACAAACTGCAGCCGTTAGAGCCACATATTCCATCTCCGTGGATGACAGAGCAACTGTAGCTTGCTTCTTTGAACTCCAAGAAATAACATTCGAACCCAGAAAAAAACAGTTTCCAGAGGTACTTCGCATCCCATCAACTGTACCTCCCCAATCACTATCACTATTTCCCTATAAGGAGAAATCGTCAGATTTTCTGTACCATATTCCCAATTCTTTTGAACCATCCAAGTACCTAAGCACCCTCTTGGCAACACCAAAGTGATGCTTGGTTGGTTGATGCATGAACCGAGAAAGTACTCCCACCGAGTAACTGATATCGGGTCTTGTATGAGTCATATATATTAGGCGTCCTATCAAGCTTCGATATTTTCAACCATCTGCACGTTCCGTTCTGTCCTCTGCTTTTAGTTTCTCATTTACATTCATGGGTGTCGTTTCTTCTTTGCAGTTCATCATGTTGTACCTTTTCAAAGTATCTTCTATGTATTTATTTTGAGAAATAAATATACATGTACTTGCTTGTTTCACTTCAAGGCCCAAGAAGTAGTGAAGTTCTCCTAAGTCTGTCATCTCAAACATAGACTTCATAGAGTTCTTGAAGTTTGCTATAAGTTGACTCAAGGAGCTAGTAAAAATCATGTCATCGACATAAAGACTTACTATTAATAGATCATGTGTACCTTGTCTTTTGACGTATAAGGTTGGTTCATTCATGCTCCGTTCAAACCCTTCCTTTCGAAAGAATTCATCTATCTTGCTATACCAAGCTCTTGGGGCCTGTTTGAGCCCGTATAAAGACTTCTTTAGTCTCAAAACTTTAGTTGATTTGCTTAGGTCTTCAAAGCCCGGAGGCTGATCTACATATACTTCATCATGTAGATCACCGTTGAGAAACGCCGATTTTACATAGAATTGATGCACTTTCCATTGTTTTTGGGCAGCCAATGCTAAAATCATACG
The DNA here is from genome assembly GCA_954870635.1 of Arctium minus. Classification (NCBI taxonomy): domain Eukaryota; kingdom Viridiplantae; phylum Streptophyta; class Magnoliopsida; order Asterales; family Asteraceae; genus Arctium; species Arctium minus. The sequence continues at coordinate 988,010 of OX941094.1, read as the reverse complement.
AACCGTCTCAAAACGTGCTACAGGAGAAAACGTTTCATCGTAATCTACACCTTGTTTCTGAGTGTACCCTCTGGCTACCAATCTTGCTTTGTGTTTATGAATGCTCCCGTCGGGCAAAAACTTTGTTTTAAAAATCCATTTCAATCCAATCGTGTTTTTTCCTTCGGGAAGATCCGAAAATTCCCATGTCTGATTACGTTGGATGGAATTTAATTCATCTTCCATAGCTTTCATCCATTCGTCGCTTCTCATTGCTTCTTCCACGGTAGTCGGATCACCAGCAAACAGGACCATAGATGAGTTATCCTCTCCCTCAATGTCGAATCGTCGTCGTGGAATGTTGCCTCGCTCACTTCTCCGTAGCTGAATTGAATCCTTTGTAGCTGATTTATTGACATTATACTCTTCCGCAGGAGAGCTAGAACAAGACTTTGCTGGTGATGAGCTCAAACTTGCATTTTGACTTGCTAGTGGTGGTGTTAAGCTTTGGGAACTCTCCAATGTTTTTGTTTCTTCAATGTCGGTCTCTTCGTTTTCAACTACTCTTGTCTGATAATTATCTTCATCGTTCCATTTCCATGATGCCTGCTCGTCAAATACTACGTTTCTACTCACAGTTAAGCATTCCTTTAATGGGTCAAATAGACGGTAAGCTTTGGAGTTGGGACAATAACCCACAAATATATATTTTTGTGATTTTTCTTCCAACCTATGTTTCTCACCTGTTTTTAATGCATAACACACACTTCCAAACACACGTAGATGACTTACCGATGGTTTGTTACCGTACCATGCCTCATAAGGTGTTTGATTCCAGACCGCCTTTGTTGGTGACATATTGATGAGGTATACAACTGTTGCCACTCCTTCCGCCCAAAATCTATCAGGAAGACCTTTTGTTTTTAGCATTGATCGGGCCATCTCCACCACCGTTCGATTCTTCCTTTCGGCCACTCCGTTCTGCTTGGGAGTATAAGGGGCTGTTACTTCTCTTTTTATTCCTTGCTCTTCACAGTATATCGTGAATTCGTTTGATGTAAATTCACCACCTCGATTTGTTCTCAGCACCTTTAGACTCTTGCCACTTTGTTTCTCCGTTAAAGCTTTGAATTTTTTGAAATTTTCAAAGGTTTCCGACTTTAATTTCAAAAAATATACCCTACTCATTCGACTAAATTCGTCAGTGAATAGCAAAAAATACCTGCTGCCTGATAAGGATTCGTTCTTCATTGGACCACACAAGTCGGCATGAACTAGCTCTAAAACATCGATTGCTCGTCTTGACTTTTCGACTGGAAAAGGCTTCTTGGCTTGTTTTCCGAGCACACAACCCTCGCATATTTTTTTCTGATCCATAATAGACAAAAGCCCACTGACCATCTCTTTGTGTCTTAATAGTTGTAGACCTTTGGTGTTTAAATGGCCGTATCGTAAATGCCAAAGATCACTGTCATTCGACTCTTGATTTGCCAAAGCAACCTCTGTATCGTGATGAAACAAAAGAGGAAACATCCTGTTGATCGACATGTTAGCCTCTGCAAGTAACTTTCCTGATTTCTTGTCTTTTATCAAGCATCGTGAGTCATCGAAAGTCACCGAATAACCAGATTCGATTAATTGGCCAACACTGATAAGATTATGAGCAAGGCATGGAGCATAGTCTACATTCTTTATAAGCTTAAATCGGTTCCCTACCTTGATCATGGCAGTCCCACGTCCTTCGATTTTTAATTGTTTATCATCACCTAGGTGTACCTGAGATTTGATCGAAACATCCAGGTCTTTAAACTTAGATTTATCTCCTGTCATATGGTGGGAACACCTGTTGTCAAGGTACCATACATCGTTGGTATGTACATCTCTGCTTGTGTAGGCCATGAATAGATAGTCCTCCGATTCTTTTTCTTCTGCGTAACTCGCTTCTTCTGGTTTAGACCAACAATCTTTCTCACTATGTCCATATTTTTTTGCAGTAAGAACATTGGACCAAGGTGTTACGGCCTCTCCCCCGTCCTCGAAAGCTACTGCGTCCGCGTCCTCTTCCTCTGTAATTAGTGAATTCTCTTTCACCTTTGATTTGGAAAGCTTTTTCTCCTTTTTCTGCTGTCCTGTTGGTCCTTACTTCATGTGCTTGTAACGAGCCCATCAATTCATCAAACGTGAACACAGATAAGTCTTTCGATTCTTCGATTGCGGCTACAACGTGATCAAACTTGGGGGATAAACTTCTGAGAACTTTAGCAACTATGATTTCATCTTTGATTGTTTCTCCATAAGATCTCATTTGACTTACCAAAGACGAGATGCGTGCCAAATATTCTTGGACTGATTCACTTCCTTTCATGCTAGCGGTTTCGAATTCATGACGAAAAGACTGGAGCTTTACGGTGATTACCTTTGAGGAACCTTGAAACTCGGTCTTCAAAATTAGCCAAACTTGTTTTGTTGTGGTTGCTGCTGCGATGCTAGCGAAGATGACTTCATCCACTGCTTGTTGGATAAAAAATAGGGCTTTGGCATCCCTTTTTTGATTCTCTTTTTGTTTTGCTTCATCGTTGCTTCTGTACCTCCATTCTCCATTAGTTCCCACAGATCTTGCGATTTGAACAAAGTCTTCATCTTGATGCTCCAATATTCATAAGACTCACCTTTGAACACTGGAATTTGTGGTGATGCAATGTTGAGAGTAGACGAACTTGTAGCCATAGTTGACAGGAACGATGAACGGTAATGATTCAGGCGATGAACAGTAGCGTATGAACAGTAACCTGGCTCTGATACCAAATTTGTTGGAGATTTGGAGAAGAATTGCAAAGGTAAATAATGAACTATGCTTATCTTATTGAGAAATCTAAGAAGGGCTTTAAATAGCCAGACTAATTAACATAAAATAAGGAAATCCATACTAATCCTAATTGAAAACAAATACCTAGAAATCCTAATAGAAAACTAATACGTGGAATATATCTTCTCCTTATTTAGATAAATGTAATCCAAATCGAATTAATCTTTTAACAAAGTAGTCATCCTGTATTCCTCTGGTTGCAAATTCCGATCACACCACACTCGATCGAACCCCAAAAACGAGATCGAATCGAGTAGAAACTTAATCGAATTTAACCCAAGATCCAATAATAAACTCAAACGAGTTCGTAATGCGGAAACGATAAACTCGAACTCTCAACGGAACAATAATCAACCACACAATAATAATCGAAACTTGACGGAAATAAAATAAAGGGAGAAAACGACACCGGATTTACGTGGAAAACCCAAAACGGGAAAAACCACGGGCGGAGGAGACCACCGAGAAGTCCACTATACTTGATCGTCGATGTGTACAATATTTGAGAAAATGGAGAGATCGATGAAGAATACAGATTAAAAGCTATTCGAATTATCTATGGATTTTGTTGGGAGAGATAATCTATCTAATTTTCTGGAGAGTGTATACAATGAAGAAGAAACCAAAATTAGTAACCGTCCATATTCACGTGCGTGAGTTTCAACGTGGGTTAATATGCATCAAAGTCACGCGGCTAAAATCTTCATAGAAACCCACAGTGCATAACGTGATTTTGAAGTGAGTTTAGATACTCCACAAGCCACAAGAAAGTTGCTTTAAACACTGGAACATAGCCACCATCTTTGATCTTCATTTCTTGACTTTCTTCTTTCCTTTTGCATTTGACATATGGAAGTCTCATGCACCATTTTTTTTCTTTCTTTTATATATCCATAAATCAATCATGGCATTTTGGAGACACATTTATAATATATATATTTATATATTATACCTCCCTCAACAGTTGGAACTCATTATAGTGATAAAGTGGTCATTTTTATGCAAACAAGAAAAATTATATTCTCTAATTCGTGGACAAAATTACATTTTTAGTGACTTGGGAAGTCGTCTAAGCCTCAAAATGAAATAACTTAGAGACTTATGTACGACTTGCATGTCGCCTGACAAGTCGCGTACATGCATTTGGCCAATAGATAAGTGTCAGTTATGGCACATTTGATTGGTAGTCATATCCCTCCCATTTTTAGCAAATCTAAATCACATATTTGGAGTTTGCTTTGTGTTCATGTATGTAACCTTTGTACCTCCCATTGATTTGTTCAATATAGAGTGATCTATCCTTTCATGAGGAAGTACACTATCACGCCGATAGTGGCACCATGGTGATTCTTGTGTCATTTAATTGCTTTCGGGTTTCCCATTGCATTGTTGTTAGGTGATCATTGTGATTGGTTTTTGATATAGTTGAGCACATTGTGTATCCGATTCCGCTTCTTTATTGATTGCTGGGTGATACACAGATCTTGTATAGTTTGGGACTCGAGATCATTTTTTTATCTATTGGGGTCGAACTCCCAAACCACCCCCCCCCCCCCCCCCCCCCAAAAAAAAAAAAAAAAACCACCAATTAGTTTAACACTTTAAATGTATCATGATGTGTTTTCCCTTTATTTAAATCTTCTATTGTTTTTCTTTCCTACATATTTAACTATACCAAACGAACCTAGTAAATCCCCACAAAGAGTAGGGTCTGCAAGGTAGAATGTATGCAACCTTTACCCCAGAGGAGTAGAGAAGTTGTTTCTGAAAAGACACCTGACTTGCTAAAAGATAATGAAGAAATGAATTTGCAGCAAAAGGATGAAAATGGAGGGTGGGTCTTAAACGACCCAGAAAGAAAGTCTAAAAAGGTTATAAAAAACGAAGTTTCGAAGAGAAGAGAAGATGGAAAACGTAGGTAGAGCTTGTTAGCTCAGTAACAAGAGAAATAATTTAAACAAGGACAAAAAAAAAAAAATAGGGGGAGTATGAAACAACTAAACTACCTAAAGAAGTGGAGCTAAAGAACAAATGAACAAGTATGAGACCGAAAAAACCCCTCTCGACTAAACTTGCACAAAAGAAGTGACTAAATAGGCGCTACTTCCAACATTTGCCTCCTACGAACGTGCCCAAACCACCACAACCACCCTTCCATCAATTTGTCCAAATAGGCGCTACTTCCAAGTTCCAACTCTACTTTGAAGACCTCACCAGTAACATGTCCATCATGGTTCGACCACTAGCCACTTGAGCATCCTCATTTCTGCAACTTCTAACTTCCTTCCATGCGCCTTCTTTATCGCCCAACACTCCGCCCCATACTACATTGTCGGTCTGATGTCTTCCCTCTAGAATTTGCTCTTAAGTTTTGGCGAGACCTTCCTCTCACAAAACATTGTGGGCACCGGTATCATAACGACTCCTAGTCATTTTTTTTTTATCAATTTTGGAAGTATGTCTTGAGAAATGAACTCTTTACCTTCCCTTCTCATAACAGGCCTGGTTGGCGTTTCTTGATTGTTCACGTATTGTATGACTAATATATCTTCTAATGTGAAATAGGTATATGATGTAACCCCATTTCTGGATGATCATCCTGGAGGCGATGACATCCTGATATTAGCAACTGGTCAGATTCTGTTTAACTTGATAATTTGCTTGCATACATCTGATTCCCTTTTAACACTTCAATCATAATATTATAGAGAAAGATGCAACCGAAGATTTCGAAGATGTGGGACACAGTCAAGATGCCAAAGACCTAATGAAAGATTATTATGTTGGTGAAATCGATAGCAAGTCTATGCTTCAGATCAAAAGCAAGCACAAGATGCTTTCTAGTTCAGATCCTGCATCCAACCAAGCATCTGGAAGTTCATCTAGCAACATTTTAACGGTTCTTTTACCCATACTAATCTTGGTGTTAGCGTATGCTCTCTATTACTTCGCCAAGAAAGATGTGGTTATCAGCCATCACTGAATGCTTCTGATTTATGTCATTTGCTATAAATCTCATGGATGAACATCCTTTCCTGTTGTTGTGTTCTTGTAGCGTTGAATTTTGGATTAATTATTGTATTTGCTGTTTGCTGATTAGTACTGTACCTATCAACAAAGTTTCTGTTGTTTAGGCTTGGTACCGGAAAGAATATCAAATTTAATACCTTTACGGAGATGTTATTGTTTATTTTCTGCATTATTATTTCTTTCACTGCGATCTTATGAATACAAGCGTGTTACCTAATGCCCTCAATTGCAGATTAAGCCGAGACTAGACCAACCTTTGGGAGATTACTTTGCGGACCAGGTATGTATGCTGTGATTCCGTGTGACCTTCTGTCATTTTTTTTTAAATTCATGAACTTCTGATAGGTTTGAATATGTCACTGCTTAACAGAAGAATGCCTACTTGTCCAGAATGAATGTCATGGATTTAAAAAACACTAGTGAGGAGGTCATTCAGCTAAATAACCCTATTATCTTGTGGGTGTCGAATAGATTTGAAAACGATACACAAGTAGTTGAGTTGACAGGAGGGTTAAGAAAAGGCGAATGTGGGTCCAGAAAGCACGTACCTACTAGATTTGAACGGTGGTGAGTTGAGGTCTAGTTGAGATCTCAACATCACATCTGAAATAACATGTATTTAGTTATATGAACGTGCGTGGGTCGTACGAGTATTGTAGATGGCGGGATCTTGGGGATATTGTTGGATTATATTTGAGTTGACCTGGTATAAGTGGTAGGGATGTTTGTCAATAGGAAATGGGACATCTGTGATCTTTATGTTTCTCCATTCTTATCTGATATTTGTCTTGATGCTTAAACATTATTGTGTTGATGAACCCACATGAACACAACTGGAACTCAAGTAAGAAAGGATGCTAACTTTATATATATCACTGGGATGTCAAGTCTTTATCTGTCAATCAGGGTGTTTCCTTTTTCCGATAGGTGGCTGGTTTTTAAAATGTGTTTGCTGCGAGTCGTTTTGTTTGGTAGGCCACTCTCATTTACCTTTTTTGAAAGGAAAGAGAGAGGTTGTTTGCGTTAGTACTGCTCCGAAATCAGCAAGTGGCAGCTGTACTCGAGCTTTCAACATTGTGAGAATACGTGGAATCCCCATATTACTATTTAAAATATTAAGGTTTATAGAAATTTGGCATTTGCAGGTTTGAGAATGGTTCCTTTCCCTATATTGGTTTTTTGCAAATTCAAGGCCTTGAGCTCCTAACCAACCCTACCCATTCTTGATGCTTTTTTTTTTTAAAAGTTTGAGTTGACATAAAAAGTACACCTTATAAAAAAAAATAATAATGTTGGTATATTTATTTAGAACAATTTGTAGCCAAAAAACATCATTAGCCAAGGACCAGTTTGGTTTTTGACAGCGTTGTAAAACGTTGTTGCTTCAGTAGTTGATTAATATGTGTATGTTTGCGAAATATCGATACATTCTTATTACATTTTGATGCGGATGTATATAATGAGATATTTGACAAGAAAACAACACAATAAAGGTGAATTACTAGTACTTGATTAAACATGATCAGACGCATTCGAGTGATGAAATAAACGAAAAAACCCAAAAGAAGACTATTATGTACAATTTTACCTTGAGAAGATCGACACTTTATCCCTTTATCACTACAAAATTTTCGACTTTTTCCGATGGCCAAATCCGCCAGAAATTTGCATTTTCAGCGGCCGAAAACCGGGGCGCCGCAAACTCAATTTTTCGGCGGACCAAAAATTTTCGGCGGATTTTTCCGCCGGAACTTTTTTTCAATAATTAACCCGAAATAATTATTTATCTAATTAAACAAATTTAGTCCGGTGAATTTTCGGTGGATTTCCGGCGGAAAAATCCGCCGAAAAGTTTATTTAAATTATTTAAAAAAAATATTTAAGAAAAAATTATTTAATAAATTATTTTATTTATTTACCGACGGATTTTTCTGCCGGAAATTTTGGTGATTTTTAAAAAAAAATTAAAATTAAATCACCACATTTCATCAGATTTGACCGCCGGAAACGACCGCCAGGGAAAAAAACCCGGCAGAATTTCATTCAAACTTTCCAATACAAACACATATTGAAAACTACTGTTAATTTTAAAGTAATAAGTAGATAAAAAAATAATAATTGAAAAAACTATTAATTTTATTCAAACTTTCCAATACAAATACATATTTAAATATACAAATACAAATTTATACACATTTATATATTGGCAAGCAATAGACTGTTGATGGAAGCTTCAAATTCTCCCTTTCTTCATTTTATTTCCTTTCTTGCCATTGAAATTGATGGTACAACTTTTGTCCAAGCACAACAGCTTCTAGAGATTTTGTACATAACAAGACCAAAGTATTGGCAACCATAAGCTGCACCCAGTAAGCACAAATAATTAAATGAAGATACAATTATTAGAAAACTTCAATGATATCCTATCATTAATAAGGATTCCCCCAAAGGTTCATCTAAAATGCATCAAAGGAGATCATACCGATTTTAGAAATATGAATGCATACCGATTTATTTATCTTCTTTTTAATGTTTAAAAATATGAATGCATACCGATTTTAGAAAAGGAGGCCGATGGTCGATTTGGAGAGGCAGAGAGGACTAAACAATTACCAATGGACTAAACAATGATTAGAACTAAATAGAAGCTCCAAAACCACAAACCGGCAGATCGAAACTCTAAAATCCTTAGATTCGGTATTAGCTCCCATCAGATCTCAACTACCGAACCATCATTTTTACCTACGAATTAAAATTGGTTGATCTAAATTTTTAAACAACATTACAACAACAATTATCTCTTGGATGCTACCCACTTGGCCTATAAGGTCAAAATACATCTCTATTTGGAACCCATTAGCCATATTATTATCAACATCAATAATAGGAAAGCAAAGAAAATAGTTCAATCACATATGCCTTACCGTTAACTGAACAGAAACACCACATCGATGTTCAAACCACAAAGCAAAATCGAACCCAAATCAATCAATAACCAAAACCAAAACTTTAAAAGCCTGAAGAAATCTAACATGAGAGTAAAATCGATTGAAGAATGCACTAGATTGAAGAACAACAGAGCAAAATCGAACCCAAATCAATCGAACCCAAAATCAGAGAAGAAACCTTAAAGTGTGAGAAATCTAACCTGAGAGTATGAACCAAAGAAACCCTTGAAAGCTGATTTGAAGAACCATAAAATCGATGAATCCACCAAGCACAAAAACTATGAGCAATGTAAAGGTCCCTAACTGAGTTTTAACATATTCATTTTTCAATCAATAGTAGGTCATAAACCAAATAAGAACCAGATCCTTGAACATTGAATACAACGCACGATATAACTGAGAAATAAAGCAGAAATAAATAAAAAAGAGTACATAAACCATCAATAGAAAACTGTAGAAACTTATGTGTATCTGTTGCCAACATATTTGATATCGAGTACTTGGACAACGATTTCTGGATGAACCGCCGAAGAATCTGGAGTAGGATTCGACATTATCATCGATATCGCTTCTGGGCTCACCGATTTAGCCATCTCTTCTTGCTCTGAAGAATTAAACAACCAACAAATGGAAATCAAATCAACAAAACTCAAGATCCCTGTTTTATATCGAGAGAGATACCTGTTGGAGAAGACGAGAGAGAGAGAGAGAGAGAGAGAGAGAGAGAGAGAGAGAGAGAGTACCACTGAAATCGACCGCTGATTGCAATCGATTAGGTCAAGTGATTGCAATCGACCGCTGAAATCTACCACCGAAATCAATTGCAATCGATCATACACTGCTGTGGCGTCAATGAGAGATTGAGAGATTGAGAGGATGAAGGGGACGATGGCGTCGATTAGGGTCAAAAGGGTGGGGATGGGAGGGAGTCTGAAATAATTGGGGGGAAATAAGCCAGAGTAAAATTTTAGTGGGAAATTTGGGAGGGAAATAAGGTGTGTGTCGATTGTGTGTATATGTGTGTATTTATTTATATCTATCAATATCAATACTATATTATAAAGTACGGATAAAAAGCTCTTAAAAATAATTATTAAAGCTTGATGTACTGTTATTTAATGATAATTACTTAAAATCTAAATAAAGAATGAAATCTTAAAAAAAAATTCCTATTTAATCCTTATCTCTAACAAGTTTAACTTCCCTAAAATCACTCCTCATTTCAATTACCCTAAAAATCTAACAGAATATTTAATGTTTATTTTATAAAAAACATTATTTTTTAAAGCCTAACTTGATCCGTTAAAACTCAACTGGATACGTTAAAGCCCAACAGTATCCATTAAAGCCATACTGGATCAGTTAAAGCCCAATTGTACCCATTAAAGCCAAACTGGATCCATTGAAGCCCAACTGGGAACGTTAAAGCTCAACCGGATCCGTTAAAGCCCAACCGGATCCATTAAAGCCCAACTGGATTCGTTAAACCCAACTAGATACGTTAAAGCCCAACCGTATCCATTAAAGCCATATTGGATCAGTTAAAGCCTAACCGGGTACATTAAAGCCCAACTAGATCCGTTGAAGCCCAACTAGGAACGTTAAAGCCCAACCGGATCCAATATACTACCTATCAATTAGTGATGGCCAAAAATCGGGCTCGGGCCGAGCCGGGCCGGGCCAAAACGGGCTTCGGGCATCTACAGTGAAAGCAAAAACCGGGCCAAAACGGGCTTCGGGCCGGGCCGGGTTTCACCCGAAAAGGCGTGGCCCGGTTAGGCTTGGGGTAAACCGGTTTAACCAAAACCGGGTCGGGCCTGGCCCAAACAGGGTCGTGATCGGACCGATGATTTTTTCGTATTTTTTTAAAAATAATTTATTTATATAATGGAACACTAAAATACTCTTTAAAAAATACGTTTTATTTATAATAAATCACTAAAATACACTTTAAAAATACATTTTATATATAATTTTAATTTACAAACTTACAATACAAGTATTTATAGGGGTTTGGGGGGTAAAAAAATATAAAAAAAAGGTCAAAAAACGTATATAAACGGTAACATAACGTCTTTTTTTTTTTAAAGTACGAATCGGGCCGGGCCGGGCCAAAAACCGGGCCGTGAACCGGGCTCGGGCCGAGCCGGGCCGGGCCACCAAAAACGCCAAAAACCCAAACCGGTCCATGATTTTGGGCTTCAAACCGGTTTGGCATCAGGCCGGGCCGGGCTTTCAGGCGGGTTGGGCTCGGTTAACCGATCGGGCCGGGCCAAGATGGCCATCACTACTATCAATGGTACGAATATATAACTCCACTTCACTAATGGCGATTACAAAATCTAAGACAGTAGCAAATCGACAATGCTTACTCAACTGTATCCATTAAAGCCCAAATCCGCCGAAAATAATTGATTTTTTAAAAAAAAAAAAAAAAAAAAATTCCGACGGATTTCCGGCGAAAGTCAAAGTTGGTTGACCCGTTTGACTTCCGTCGAAAATCCGCCGAAAATTTCTAGCGGAAAATTCCGTCGGAAAATTCCGCCGGAAAAAGTGTTTTATTTAGTAGTGTATTGAATTAAGTTTGGGATTTAATTTATAAACTTTAATGGTGTGTACAATAGTTTTCTAACAGTTTTCCATAGCGCTGCTCATGGACGGTACGACCCGCTAGACCTGGCCCGTTCAGCCCGTTAAATGAGCGGGCTTGGACAACCATTTTAGAAATAATGGGCGGACAACGGGCTTGGACGGGACCGTTCAAGTTAACGGGTGGGCTCAGGCAATGAAAAAGGAAATTTGGACAGGCGCGCCCGACTTGTTATATAAATGTAAATTTTTAGGCCCGTTAGCCCGTTGACAAGCCTGACCCGTTTATAGGACGGGTATGGACAAGTTTTCAAGCCCATAAAAACAGGCTTGGGCTTGCTCTATTAGCCCATTGGACAAGAAAAATATGTTAGGCCCGGCATGTGGCCCGCCCAAGCTAGTAAATGATCACCTCTAGTTTTCCATGGTGAGCCTTGTGGTTTAGTCCATGAATAGAAAATGCAAAGTAACTTTTGTTTTGATTTTTATCATGGTAACATACTTCTAAAAGTTTAATTTTGATACCTAAAATATGATATCTAAAAAATTTAGGTATCAGGGTAACTTGTTTTGACATTAATACGTTACCATGATGACATGCATGGTGAATGATGCGGTATACACCTCAATAATATTTGATGATGTGGCTAATGATATGGAATTTTGTTATAAATTTAGTTTTAAGATTTCTTTTTATTAGAAATTTTATGATTAGGCTCATTTATAAATTATATAACTAAAGCATTTGTACAAACATTTAAATAAATTAACTGAAACCCACTAATAAAATTTTGAAAATCAAGAGAACTCACACAAGAATAATATATCAAAAGAGACAATGAAGGAACTACGGGTTTATAGCAAATTCAAAAACATAAAGAGTAGAGAACTTGAATCCACAAACCAACTATCTAAAATCCCTAAAATTTCTTATAGATCTACAATTGTTTGTATTAGAGAAAACGAAAGAAAAAACGAATAAAGTTTTTTAATTATGGCAAGTTGAATACAAGAAAGGTAAATGTAACGACGAAGTTGGTTCTATGATTTGATTTTTCTAAAAGCTCGAAAGGTTTGAACAAATACTCAAATTGATTGAAGAACACGAATGAAGAAAAATATTAGGGTTTTATGTTAGGATTGAACTCATACATGCTTCAAGCGTTTGTACAAATGTTTTGAGTATTTGTATAACATAAATATATAACTTATAAATGAATCATAAAAGTTCTAATAAAAATATATTTTAAAATTAATTTTATATAAAAATTTCATGTAATAACCGGGTTAAAAGTAAAGAAAATAAAAGTTGGGTAAGAAAGTAGAAAAGTCTTATTAACGAGGGGTCTATTGTGTAAAGATGGAAATGGGGGTCTTAATCCTAAGAAATTAGGGTTGTGTGTGTGTGACGGCTAGTCTTGAGGAGAGCTCTTGGGCGATTTATGAGAGAGAGACCGAGAAAGAGCTGATTCTTCAAGATCATCAAGCTTTGGATTGATTTCGTTGAAGGTAAATTTTCTTGTGTTTAAAACTCTTCAATTTTATAAAGAATTTAATCATTGTGATTGAGTTGGGGGTTGTATATTGAACCTGAAGGTTGAGTTTCTGGATTTGGGTTATTTAGGAGTCGATGTTGGGTTTATGTATTTTGGGATTTCGTCGTTTTGGGTCTTGCATTTGTATTCTGATTAAGTGATTGAATAGTTCTAAATTCTGGAATCAATGTGACCCTGTGTATTCGTTGAATCGACCCTTCGCTGGTGTTGTTCGTTCGGAGAAGACACCGGTCGATGAGGTGATTCGGTCCTCGGGCTGGACACCGGTCGACAATGGGTAGTTTATGAATATCGATCACTGGGGGGGGGGGGGGTTAAACCCCGGTCGCATTTCACAGTGGTTCCCGAGGTTGAGACCCCGGTCAGGGTAGCACCGGTCGTCGAAGGGAGGAGTTCGGTCAAGAATGCCCCGATCGAGAGGTGAAAGCAGGTTTCGGTCGACTTAGGGGGAGACCCCGGTCGGCTAGGGGGGGGGGGGAGACCCCGATCGTGGGCTACACCGGGCGGCCAAGTGAGGCCTCGGTCCCCGACTACACTGTGTGGGCCGAAGCCCAATTTCCATGTTAATTAGATTTAAGTTAATGTTGGGCCATGTTTTAGAGGTCAAACCCATTCCATTTTTATTTTAAGGACTCCAGTATTTTGTTTCAAGTAGAGGTTGTCGGGTTAAGTTTCGTATAGGGTTTATATATCGTTTGGATTATGGGTTAAGGTCAATATAAAATAGATTGAATTGAAAGTTCATCGGTCAATGTTTCCTTTATAGGTTTTGGATCGAATTATAAAGGTAGACGCGTGTTTGAAGCTAAGGACACCAGGTGAGTTTTTCTGAACTAAACCTCTTTGGTAACAAAAGCATGTGAAGTTTAATTTTTAAACTTTGATTCATTTATGATGGCATGATATCTATGAAATGTTTTCAAGTGTGTTATAAATCGTTTTGCTTAAATATATGCATACATTCTATGTGGAGATTTTGAACTAAGTCGGGGAGTGTGGCCCGCCTACTCGTGCCGGGGAGTGTGGCCCATTTATGCCGTTGGGGGTGTGTCCCAACATTAAGGCAGCGCGAGTTAGACACATCGTCTTTGACGGTCGTGTGGTCAGTAGCGTGCTTATCCTTGTGTGTTTATGATACAGGGAGAATTCGAGCGTTAATAAAGATTTTTAATAATAATTGGGAAAAAGATAATCGAGCTCGAAGAGAAAAACGAGCTCGAAAGAGGCTCGAAATTTGGTATCGAAAAAGAGGCAAATATAAAGCACCGAGTATAAAAAGGATTGTGACGGAAATTAAAGAACGGATCGAAAACCATAACAGTGTCTCAAGCGGCTTATTACGCGAGTTCAGCACACATGCTAACCGCAAATGTCACTGTTTTCCAACTTAATCATCACATGACAAGCCACCAATTCTCATCCATGATTTAATCATCCACGTGACATTATAATTCATCTGCTTTCCTTATTAGTTTTAGTTAATTAATAATTATATTAGATAATAATTTAGAATTATTTAGTTTCCTTTTATTAGTTATTTAAATAACTTCCTAGTTAGTTTATAATTAAGATAGTTCTAATTTCCATAGTTATTTCTTAGTAGTTTAGCTATAAATAGGTTTATTGTTTTCATTGTTAATCAAGTTGAAGTTATCAATTAATAAAAATTTAGCTTTTTAGAGAGTTTTCTCTTAATTTTGAGTTTTACGCATCGTAATTCTCAACCGTTAAAGGGTTTAGACGCTTGTCGATCCTTCCGCAAACCTACGCTGCGTCAGTTTATAAATCTGTTGATTTAATTCTGGAAAGCTATTTTGTTGCTTAATTGTTTGAGGAGACTCACTAGACCTTCAGTCTAACCCTCGCTATTTCAAAACTAAAAATCTTTTCAGGCGTGTGTATTAGAGAAAGCAAATAAGGGCAAAGGGAAGATGTGGCGTGAAAAGTTAGAAGACCGTCATCTTAGAAATTCTTTATTATTATCTCAGTTGTGTAGGTTGACTTTGAGAACCTTGAATTGTAAATTGTAATCTTGGGGCCGTTTTGGCATAAATTTTTATTTATATTATTAAGATCTAAGTTGCTATCTAGTTGCTTCTGGTTGGGTTGTTACATTTCACATCATCATATATTATTGAGGTGTATGTCACATCATTCGCCGTATTGTCACAGGTTACTCAGATATCTAAATGTTTGAGATATCATATTTTAGGTACTAAAATGAAGAATTTAAAAATATATATGTTATACCGGTAATAGATATCAAAGCAAAATTGATGCAACTTAGGTTTGCGGAAGGATCGACAAACGTCTAAACCCTTTAACGGTTGAGAATTACGGAACGTAAAACTCAGATTCAAGAGAAAAATCTCTAAAAAGCTAAACTTTTATTGATTAAAACTTCATCCAACAATAAAAACGCTTAAGCCTATTTATAACTAAAACTAGAAAAAAGATAATTACGTAAAATAAATTTAATCCTAATCTAACTAGAAAAGATAAATATTAAATCTAATAATTAAAATAAAAAAGAAAGGATAATTAATAATAATAATCAACCTAAGGAATGATGGTGGCCACGTGATATGAGAATTGGCAAAAGGAGGCAAAGTATTCCAACAGTGGCTAGGACGCCCAACAGTGTCCGACGTAAGTTTCATGTGGGTTAGGCCACATGCAACTCACTTGCAAGTCGCTTCGGTTTTTGTGGTGAGTTTCATGTGGGTTAGGCCACATGCAATTAGCACCAAAGTCGCTTCGGCCGCTGTTTGCAACTCCCAATTTATTACTTTTTCGATGCCAAATTTCGAGCCTCTTTCGAGCTCGTTTTTCTCTTCGATCTCGTTTTCCACTTTTCCATTTATCTTCAAAAATCCTTATTAACTCTTGAATTCTCCCTGTATCAAAAATGTATTATATTTTCATGCAATTTGCCCAATTAAAAAACTAAGATTTAATAGGTAAGTAAGAGTGTAACACGCCTTTAAAGAGAGCTTTTTGGTTGTAGTGATCTAATTTTTTCACCTATAATTAAAATCATATATAAACTAACTATTTGTTCATTTCTCAACCATGTGGGACAATGGCTTTTACACCCACACATTCACTTCCATAATAGTAACACTTTGAAAATCAATTTCTCATTTACCTATACTTTGTTTTAGGCACGTGTTATATATCAAACCGACACTCTCACATAACACAAACCCACAAAAATCTTTCCAAATTTTGCTCGGGCTTGACTTTATGTTTAGGTCCAAACGTTTGTCCCGATCATCAAAAATATCGATTGTACTAATTGGTCAGAGAGATAGATTAATTAACATGAGTTAGTTTTTGGTTTTTACCTATGATGGTACTACTCAAACATCCCAACCATGCTCCTTTTAATTTGCTCATAACATTGGAAGTTGAACAAATAAGTAGAGATAGTATTTTCTATATCTATTATCAATTTATCTAGACAATGAAATTAAATGATGGAAAATAGAAAGATGAGAAAGAGATGGAAGCAAAGGGACAGAATTTTATGTTTTTTAATCCGATGAATATAGAGCAGTTTGTTGTTGTTTCTTGGTTATGATTAATTTTTTAAGGAAATGTTAACTAAATAAAAGTATTTTGTTAAATAAAAATAATAATTAAAAAAAATAGTAAATTAGAATAAGATGGGATGAGTGTTGGAAATGATGAATTGTTTATAATAAATTAAATAGGTGATCGATGTAGAAACGACATATCACATTGGAATTGATTAATATCAAAAAGAAATTATATATTAAGGAGAAAACATTATCATATTATTAATCCCAAAGAGGTTGGAACTCATTGCAAGGATTAATTAATATCTTAGTATTAATTAATTATTATGTTTTATTATACATACATACATACATATACATATATAGCGTCATCATGTGCTCACCATGTTAATTATATAGTATAATCTTAGATAAGATTTTAATTAAATCTATAACTTATTCATCTATATTATTAAAAAAATTATGGATTTAAATATACCTCATACGTCCCATCATTTTTTTGCTCCACTTATTTTATTTAATTAATTAATAGTCTTGTGTCAACAACAATTTCATTTAATTACAAACATATATACAAATTGCTTAATTAATCCAACTTATATATATATATATACATCCATAAT
Source organism: Arctium minus (assembly GCA_954870635.1). Lineage (NCBI taxonomy): Eukaryota > Viridiplantae > Streptophyta > Magnoliopsida > Asterales > Asteraceae > Arctium > Arctium minus. The sequence goes on along the minus strand of OX941094.1, from coordinate 970,877 downwards.
ATAATTCAACTTACAAACACAAACTCGATCTTACAATAATAAATATAAAAAAATAAAAATAGAAACCCACACTCTAATAGTAATATTTCTTCTTCTTTACAAATTTATTTATATGATGGATGATGTATTAATTTAATTTTCATGCCTCACAAACATAATTATAGGGTCTACGCCTTGGTCGCAAAGTGACTTTAAGTGGGTTCAACATCTCACAAGATAGCTTCAATTGTTCCGATAAGTCAACCTCCCCACAACTCCCAAACTCAAACTCATGCAACAGTGATGCCACCCAAAAGCTGACCGTCGTCAACCCAAGATTCTTCCCGGGGCAACTTCGCCTGCCCGACCCGAACGGAGCCAACCTCAAGTCGGATCCCATCACCGACAAATCTTTTAATGATCCATCCAAGAATCTTTCAGGTTCAAACTGTAACGGGTCCTTCCAGATTTCTGGGTCCCGAGAGATGGCCCACATGTTCACCATTGCCATCGTACCTGCGGCTACATCATGACCGTCGATGGTGGTGTCTGTGATGGCTAGACGAGCCCATGAGAGTAGTGGCCCCGGTGGGTGTAGTCTAAGAACTTCTTTCACCACCGCACCTAGATATACCAATTTGCTGACGTCAGATTCCGTCACCGGACGACACCTCCCCACCACCATGTCAAGCTCTTCTTGTACCCTTGTTTGAACATCCACATGTAGCACCAATCTTGCTAAAATCCATTCAATCAGCACTGCTACCGTGTCAGTTCCTCTGAATATCATTTCCTGTTGATCAACCATTCAAAATTAATATATATCCCTGTTTCAATTTTTTGGAGACTCTTTTACACTTGAACTTTCGATTACAATGCAAACTGAGATAACAAATATACATATATACAAATTATCGAGGTAATGATACGACATATTATTTTTGTTTTATGATAGAAATTAGTGAGACATGACTAAGGTGGGTTATAATTTTACATTTATTGATTAAAGACTTTAAATAACGTAAAATTGGTGGGTCCTAGTAAAATTTTGGGATATTTAAGATGGTAAAGAAGAGAAACTGTATATATCATCGATGATCAAGAAGCTAGATGAGTATAGTTTTACCACCTTTAACCAAAAGAAGAAAAATATTGTTTTAGTATTCGACCTTTTATGGAGTGTTGAAATAGTATTTAAAAATAGTTTGTAATTAAATATAGGAAAGGAAAACAACGGAACAAGTCAAAGACTTGAGAGTAAGTTTTGGACTTTTAAAAAGGGTTTCTTTGTATTTTTGTCAGTAACCTACGGGATATATACAAAAAGAATATGATTCCATTTCCATAATAATCTTTATTCAAGTAATAGTATATCATCATTTTTGATTTCTTGTTTAGTAAGCAAAAGAGTTTACCCAAAGAACCGCAATCATGTCCGGTTCTGATAACTGGTCGGAACCTTCAAGTGAAAGCAATACGTGAGTGAAGTCACCGTTGAGTTGGGTTGACGGATGAGCTCGGTGTTCATCGATGATCCGTTTCACAAACCGGTTAACTTTCGGAACGAGTTTGGAACATCTGGCTCGAATCCCTTGTGGGTCAAACTCAGCCAGCCATGGAAGGTGGTCAGTCCAGTTGAGTACACCCAAAAGCTCATACCCTTCATCCACCAACTCCCTCAACTCCAACGACTCAACATCGTTAGAATCCAACCGGTACTTCCTCCCAAACACAGACCACATCATGTTGCTAAGAGAAGCTCGCTTCAACACATCACGAACACATATGGAGCTCGTTTGTTTCTGTTGTTGTTGATGATCAAGAAGAAGAAGAAACATCTCCACCATCTGATCAGAAAACAGCATCCTTTGAGCTTCCGAGACCTTGATTTGCTTGGGACAGAAGAGATGGGTTGCAGCGATTCTTCTTAACGTTCTCCAGTAAACCCCGTAAGGTGCAAACCCGATGGCTCGGTTGAACATCAACCGGTACGCTGACTCTTTGACTGGACGGTCAGCAAAAGCGGAGCTGTTGAGGATATCCTTGGCCACGTCGGGATTGCACGTGACAATCACACGCGTTTCACCCAAGGTAAACCCCATGAGACGGGTGGCACGGCAGGAGTGTGCGGCGGCGGCGAGTTTACGGTGAGCGAGGCCGGACATGAGGTGGATGTTGCCGATGATTGGGAAACCCGTAGGGTTTGGGATGGTGGATTTGGGGTGAGAGTTTAAGTATTTGAAGCATTTGAGGATGAAGATGAGAGAGAAGAAGAGGAGGATATTGATGGAAGTGAAGTTGGAGGTGGGAAGTGAGAAGAGGTAGAGAGTGTGGAGGTTGGTGGTGGTGGTGGTGGTCATGGTGGTTTGTGTTGCAGGGAGAAGAAACATCAAGGGAAGGTATTTATTTATAGGGGAAGTGGAAGTGATTCCGCCGACAGGGTCTTGGGGGTTTCGTTTTAGGTCAATGGTCAATGCAATTATTGGTTAAGGCTTGACGGCAGGCTACCAAACTAGGAACTAATTAATCTAATTTTTGTTTCATAAACTATATATTAACTAATAACTAATTTAACATTTTGTTATAATTAATTAATTGAATGTTCATATAAAAATCATAAACTAAATAAACACAAATTGTAATTTTCCTCTACTCCAAACCTTACATGTGTTTATATATATATATATATATAGATGGGTTCATACGATAACACTATCTATTTAAGAAAACACGAGAATTGTCAAATACATATGTAAAATCACATATGATTTTACATTAACAACAAAAAACGGATGCAAGCGACTTTGGCCGCAACTTCGCGGGGACAAGTCGTGTGGATCATCTATGATTTTGTACTTGAATCATATATAATTTTGTACATTAACGGTCATTCTTGTATTTTCTTAATGTAACAACCCAAACTCCAACAATAACGAAAAGAATCAAAGATAGCATTACAACCGAAATGGTCCCAAATAAACTAAATACATAAACTAAACTCAATTCATCCGCAGCGGATATACACAACCACAACTGAGATTTACTATAAACATACCGGTGGCTACAAGCCTTCGCAATGCCTCTTCTACTATGTCGCCTCTTTTTTTTCCCCTTGGACGAAATCCCACTATACATTTGCCTGAAAAAGATTTTCAGTTTTATAAAAGCGAGGGTTAGACCGAAGGTCTAATGAGTTCCCTCAAGTTTTAGCATCGCACCACAAAATATCATTCAAAATGAGTTATAAACATTTACAAATGATTCACACCTTTAAAACCACCATGCACACACAACACATGTAGATGGCACACGCTTAAGTCACGCACACCTGTGACAATGTGTTCGGGCTCACACCTGCCCTCAAAACGAATCACATGAAACAAATTCATGCATTCCAAATGGGTCACACCTCCCATATGAAAACCACCACATGCCACACCCCAAATGCATGCACACTTTAATATCCACACCTTCAAACATATTTTAAAGCAATGTAAAACATGCATTTTGATAAGCATCATACGTCAAATAAAGTAAGTTAAGAAAAACCCACCTGTAGGGCCGACTCTGGCCACGTGCAGCCCGTACGGCCGCACAGGGCATCAAAGCCCAAGGGGGCATCAAGTTGTCATCTATTACTAGTTTAGGGTTTAATAATTTGAGAATTGAACAACGGGGCTTTAACTATAAAAATAGACCACGACCTGGTAGTGATGGATACCGAATGCACATCATGAACCGGTGAAAGCACAACATTTCAATAACTCAAACTGATTTTTATTAGCTCTTAATGAAAAAACACGAATGTAACACTCTAAAATTTAAGCGGAAATAAAATTCGAAATTTCGACAAAATGACATTTGAAAATGGAGAAACCTGTCACCCTAAAATAGGGGATAATTTAAACATGTGAAAAGGTAGGGAAATTCAACTCAAGTGTGTCATCCCATAACGGGGTATAAAGCAAGGCATTTACAATCCCAATGATGAAGCATAAAACGACAACCTAATAATCTAAATTTGGTTAACTAAATTATGCTCGGGTGTCGCAATCCTTCCAAAAGTATATCTTCAAAAATCAATGTATGTTGGTCACTATGTTTCCTCAAAAAGACCACTCACGACCCCAAGGTCGTACCCTCAGTCCCGGCGTGCCCCACCGCTAAGATGACCTGTCAGACATGACAACAAAGAACAAGTGTTAGGCTAAAGCATGGTGAGAACAAATCAAACAGGAATGGAAGTACTAAACCCATTCGGAGTCACGCAGAGTATATAGCCAAGAGCTAAAACCAATAAATCAAATAAACCATTAGTGATTAAAACATGGTACAAATAACACCAATCACATAATGAGCTCAACTCCTCTAAGTCTATTACTCGAAAACATCAAGTCAACCCCTCTAGGTCTATTCTTGAGAGTTCCAAAACGGGGAACTCTAGCACAAGGGAATTACACCTTACTGCCCATAAGACGTTGCCCGACCGTATAGGTCCACACCTTACTTATCATGGTGACTCGATGCCTATTCCGTGCTAAAATGGCGAACCTAATGTCCAAAACGGGGACATAGTAACACCGTGCCTATGGATCCATTGCACTAAAACTAAATACCAAAACATACTAGCATAAGGAATGCTCATATAAATCATGTTTGTAAGAAGATCGTAAGTACTAGGTTACCAATACATAAATCTTGACTCCCATCAGTGAGGAGACTTAGAAATATATTCCATCAACAATATACCATATACATTCCATTTTAAAGGTCATGATTATGATTCGTTAACCCAATGCTTGCATTTCACAAAACCCTAATTTTTCCACTTTGGGTTCACCAACAACCCATGGGGAAGAAAGTTGAGATTAATAAGTGTAGAAAACATAAGAACTTAGAGATCTTATTTTTGAAATACAAACCTCATCATTATTGTTTAAAGTACAAAACCCTCAATGTTCCCAAAAACATACTAGTAGGTCATAATAAACATAAATCCCAATGTATGTATAGAAAGCATCAAAAGAATTACAACTAGCAAACTTTAATAAATATGTAAGATTAAGGGTAGGAAAACTCACCTTGTAGAGTTTGTAGAAACCCTAGATGATGACTCTTGAAAGGAAAAGATAGATGACACTTGAACTTGAAACAAAATCTCTTAAACACAACCACCAACCTAAATCAACCCAATAAATGCATAAGAACCTTGCATTTAGTAGCAATCAATGAGGGGGAAAGGAAACCCTACCTTTGGCTCTTCCAAAAACGTCCTCAAGAAACCCAAAATGCAACTAATGAGAAAAAGGGGAAAATTCCCGTATTTGGCCTGCAGATGCTTTCCCGCGGCTTTGGCCGTGGCTATGAAGTCGCGGTGTAAGTCGCGCGTGTCCTTGGCCTGCAGACTCCAGTGAGTCCCGCGGCTTTGGTCGCGGCCTCCAAGTCGCGCGATAAACCGCGTAAGCTTTTGGAGTTGCCTCAAACTCCTAAAACCTTAAAAACTTAAACTTTGGGAACTTTCCTACCATGGGGAGCAACGCATGCAGTTGGGAGAGAGTATACATACCTCAAATATCCATATGTCCCCGATGTGAAAACCGAAATTTACGGGTGTTACAACGAACAAACAAATTTATCTTTGTTCTTTTGACTTTTGTTTACTTTGAGGTTTGGAATTACCACATTAGATTTAGACTTTAGTCTTTAGACATGTAACTTTTTGAGTTTTGCTCTTTGCTTACTATGACATTAACTTCTATGTAATTTACTAATTTAGTTAAAACTAATTATAGTTTTCCTTATGTTTTAGTTTTAAGTTCCATATATTGAAGTAAATATTCTATTGCCCTAATTTCAATTTGGAAAAAGGAAAACCCGAAAAGAAGGAAACACAATCTTAATTCAGGTTTTATCCTTTTATCATTCTAAAAAGGTAGACGCCACCCTCTGAGGCGCCCCTACCGCACCGGTCCCACGGTCATCGTGATGGAGGTAAATTAGCACATGCATCACATTGGCAGAGGAGCGGTGCCAAAGCTTGAACCTAGGACCTCACACATATGGATTACACCCATACCTCTACCGCTGGGACAGATCAACATGGACTAATTTTATCATTCTATATTTGTAATTCGGGGTTTTGGTTTTTATGTCCCACCTTTGTATTTTTTTAATTATAATTAATAAAAATCAATGTGAGGATGAGCCACATAACTTGACTAGGTTCCAAACCCCTTAAGAAATCGTATGTTTCATCGATTTATTTGCTTAAAAAATAGGCATAGGGGCATTTTTTTAGCATTTTCGTCCAGGGCATCAAAAACCCTAGGACCGGCCCTGCCCACCTGTCGTCCACGTTTTAGCTCACACTTTATGCTACAGATGTCCAAACCGAACACCTAAATCATGCGACAAACGAGGGTATTAAACTACTTAATTATCCCCCAAAAACACTCCTTACAACCTCTGAGACAACCCCTAACCGGTGCCTCGATCCTAGCCCCAAACGATAAACGAAATCTCCCGGCAGAGCCTGGCGCAACCTCCCGCGCGACCAAACCTGCCCCAAAACCCGCCCGGAGCACTGAATAGCCCTGCATGTAGTTCTCAGCCAAAATCTCACTCATTTTCATTTCTAAACCATCCCAAATCGATTTTTAAGTCTAAAAAAATGAGGGAATCAAAGTCCCAAACCATTTTAATCCAGAAACCAACATCAAAACGTCATTTATCATAAAGAATCCATCCAATGATGATGATTTATCTACCAAAAACTTAGAAATGGAAGACTCTTAAAGCACTCACCTACAATGGTGGTTTTACTCAACTTGACCATTGAAAACCATTGAAAATCGACCAAATAGTAAACCATTGATACTCAAATGCCAAGAATCATGATAAAGATAAATCTCCAACAAAACCCCAAATCTTAGGTTAAACCCAAATCAAGTTACCGACCATGGAAGGAAATAGCATAGAGAAGAAGATTCTTACCAGAGGGCTGATGGTCTCTTTCTTTCTACTCCTTCAATTTGCTCTTCTTCTTCCTCCTTTCTTACTTCATGGTCACACACACACACACACACACACACACACACACACACACACACACACACACACACACACTTAAATTCAACTGAATCATAAATGAGAGGAATTAGGTTTTCTTCCTATTTAAGCTACTATTTACATTCAGGCCCTTACAAGTAGAGCCACTAACCAAACTCACCCTCCAACTTCCAAAAAGAATTTAAAAACGAAACTAGGTTTTAGGTTATTACAATACCTCCCCCTCAAAAGAATTCCGCTCCTGGAATTCCATCGTCGAATACATACTTGGACCTCATGTCCGCCTCAACCCCCCAATTTGCCTCGTAGTTCTGTGGAATTGCCATTTCATCTCTCCAGTCAAATTCCTTGTTTCTCAACTTTTTGACTTTACGGTCAATGATCTCCTCCGACCCTACGACAAATTTAACTCCGCATTCTTTGTAAAAGTGTCATCATACCAACTTCCAACAAGCACCCTCTCTAAATTAGAGACGGGGAACACCTTATGAATTCTTCATAAGTTCATTGAGTGCATCTAATTTTATACGCTCTCTCCATCCTTTTCAATAATTGCAACTACCCAATATAACGTGGCTCAACTTTACCTTCCTCTCACAACGCACCATTCCATTCTATGGGGATGTCTTCCGCATCATACTGTCCCCCAACTTGAGATTCAAAAGGCTCATGCTTCTCAATCTAATCAAAATCATTCAATTACCCAACCAGTTCTGATCAAAATCTTAAAAGTATTAAAAGACAATCTTTCAAATGGTATAGAGATATCATAAAGCATTTTCTTAAATGTATTAAAAGACAATCTTTTAAATATTTAGGATAGTACATGTGATTACTTCACATTTTTGAAGTTTTTTAAGTTTTTAAAATATATAATACAAGGTAATCATTAAACCCTTTTAAAACTATACAATACTCCGTCATTATCTTTATCCAAAAAAAAAAATCACAAGAAAAATAAATTATATTTTTACTTTTAAGTCTAGAAAATTGAAGTGTGGTAACATAACTAACAAGACCTAAATAGCAATAGCTCAATACTTGATTCAATCCACAAATAACCCAAGAATCAATGAAGAAAAATTCCTTATCAAGATTCTAAGTGGAAATACAATTGATCATGCAAGACAATCAATCTGTAACACCCCGATTTCTGAGTAAGCAAATATTACCTTAAATTTATGCTTCGCTTGCTGTTTAGGGTTTGTGCTTAATCTTGCCTTGAAAACCGGTCTTATTTGAGGGTTATTCGTTTGAGCCAAAGAAATGGGAAAGGGGAACAACAATGTTCCACGCGTCTCTCTGCACGGGGCTCTGCCATCTCACGACTCCAGTACTTGGCGCGACTCTTCGCGCGGGTCTAGCCGCGCGGGCATCCGCGTGTAATGACTCGGTTTCCAAAAATAGCCATAAATACATGAAATCATCCAAATACGATTCGAAACGAATCGACTAAAATAATCTTCCCAGAATCATCTCAATTAGAACGACGGTAAGAAATAATTCTAACCGCAATAATAAATTCAAACCGGAGATTTAGATCCTTACCGATTTATGATCACCCAACTGATATCAGAATATAAACAACCCGATCAATACTAGCGAACCGGTAATTGGAGACAACCTTTATCACAATAATTACTGCTTACCCTTCTTCCCAGACTAGCAATCTCAATTCAAAATTCACCTGAAATGCATATTTTTAAAAACAAAATGAGGGTTAGACCATACGGTCTAGTGAGTAAATCCCTGTCATAGAAATAATTCAGTAAAATCACTTTGACATACTGTCATAAATCAATTAGTCACAAATTGACACGCAACCACAACATCTCTCCCAGGTAACTAACCACAACAGTCGCTTTTCAAAATAACGCACACCCCAATAAGACCGAAGTCAATATCAACAGTGGCTCATTACACGAAACATATCCGCGAGTATAAACACGCACACTCTAATAAGACCACAATTATTATCGGCAGTGTCTCACCACACGAAACATATTCGCAGGCCAAAAAGATATATATAACCCCCCTGCGCAGACCATTACAGTCTCACACGCACACGAGCTTCTGTTGTGAAAGTCCCTTATCCCAAAAGAAATTATAATCAAGTCACATGTGTTAATAATAAACAACATGTAACAGAACCGTATCACAGTTAACGGTAATAATTCAAACATTTCAAACATACTAATCTGGTATAACATCGAAATAATAACCATTTGATAATATATGCATTTTAGTTCAAAAATGGTTAAATAAAAACTCACCTCAGGTCCAACTATTTCATCAAGAGCATAACTGTTAAACAATCCCAAACTGAACTCCTTGAGAAATAACCCAAACCAAACTGTTTTATGATTTTCCCAACTTTTCTTTTCTTCCCATCGAATTCTCTCACAAAATCATGATCTCTATCTCCTCCATGAACACACACGCCAAAGGTGTGATTTTAAAAGAAGGGAGTCGGCGAAAAAAACCATGAGAAGAGATAAGGTTTACCACTTTTATACCTTTAAATAACAACCTTAGTCCTTGAAGAAAGATCATCTTTACAAAATAACCCCTCAAGTTTCTATGATATTACCATTAGTAAATTTTGGGTTATTACACCGTGCGCGACCATTGGTCGATTAAAAAGGGGGAAATCGGCCCCAAGTCTCATAAGCTCCAAAATCTTTCCTCTAAAACACTCTCTTCTCCTCCCTATTCATTAATTCCGACCTATACTCATTTATTACTCACTTCCCTTCATTTCTTCAAGTTTGGGACCATCATTTAAGGCTTGGAAGGCTAGGGTTCAAGGACCTACCATCTCCTCTTCTTCATCTTCAACCTCAAGACTCCATCTCCATTTTTAGGGATTTCTCTTCACAAACCCTAGTTTGTGAGTTCTTATGTAACACCCGTAATTTTCGGTAAGTAAATGTCACCCGGACGTTTATGTGACTTGTAAACAGTGGGGTTTTATTGGGAAAAGCATTATTTAATGTCCCTTAGAGTATCGAGGGTATTGGCGTTGAAAAAGTCGAGTTTCGGGGCTTGGTACGGGCACGACTACAATGCCCGGCGACTATGACAGTGTCATAGTCGCACCTATCATTGTCGCAGCCAAAAAAAACAGAAACACCAGGGAGTCTGGCGACATTGCCAGGCGACAATGCCCAGGGCATTTGGAATTGTCGTTGGTCAATGTTGCACCAGGACAGTAGATGGCTGTTAAGTACGGGATTTCAACTTCATTTCTCATTTCTCTTCTCCAAAACTTCTCCATTATCTCCCAAACCGTTTCTCCTTCATTTCCCTCAAACCCTAACTTATTTTGGGTTCATTTCTTGAGTTCTCAAAGTGTTCCACCATCAAGTGGAAAGATTGGAAGCTTTGGTCAAGGATTCACCATCTTCATCTTCAACCTCAAGCTAAATTTTGGGGTTTTCTAGGTTTTTACCAAAACCTAGGTGGTAAGTTTATCCCCTCCTTTTCTAAACCTTAATAGGTGATGTAAATGTTTCATTGATGATTTTCTAGTGTAACACCCTAAATTTTAGAGAAATAAAAATTCGAAAATTTTGCAATATGACGGCTATAAATTGGTAAACCTGGGTATATCAAACATGTTGTAAACAATCCCAAAGTATCATCCCGATAAAATGGGGAAACAAGTTATGACCTTTACAATGATCAAATGAAGAATACATTAACAACCTAATAATCTAACTTAAATAAGAAATATTAGTATCGGGTGTTGCTATTCTCCCAAAATGTGTCCGCTATCGAAAATACCAGTCTATACATCTCCCAAAAAGACCGCTCTTGACCTCAAGGCCATCCACTCAGTCCCGACGAATCCCACCGGAAACCTGACTTGTTATACATATCATTTTAAGAAAAAGTGTTAGGCTAAAGCCTAGTGAGATCAAACATTTGCAGTTAAATAATCGAACTTAAAAGTGAGTAAAAGAGTTTCATTTGTGACAACAATAACAATAGTAATATTAATAATGCTCTTTAAATATAGCAAGTACCTCTTGGGTTAACGGGGGAGACCCGTTTACTAACACAAATGACGGAACACAAAAGTAAGCCATTTGATGAGTTAGTAAAGCCAATACACAAATAAAGTACACGTAAGGGATGTCAGGCTCAGTGGCTTTAAACGTACACCCACGAAAATTCAAGTTCAACCTCGAAGGGTCCTTACGTCGAGCTCCTCATCCAATATCGTAATACTTGAGCACGGAGAACTTATAACCCAATCCGACGCCTAAACGTGCCTCGACGTGGGAAACTAGTCGTCCCAACGCCGGAACAACAATATAACAAATTACGGGGTCATGACTCCCAAATGCAACAATTGAGCCAAATAATGCTCATACGGCCCAACGAGTATTCCCAACAATGGATATTGTAACAACCTGTACCTTTATAATTACATCAAAATAACATTTCTAACTAAAAATAGCCCCAAGCTTACATTTCAGAGTATAAGGTTTACAACTATCACCTATTACACAACTGAGTCCAAAAAGTAAACTATTGCAGGAAGTCTTCTATCTCCTGGAAATAACTCACATCTTCTCTTTACCCTTATCTGTACCTGCTATCTTGCGATAACCTGAAAGAGGATTATAATTTTGAAAGAGCGAGGGTTAGACCAATGGTCTAGTGAGTCCCCTCCAAGCACTACTGCAATAGTTCAAATATTATTTAAAACATTTAAACAAAGATTTATAACTCACGAACATAACTCGCTCTATTAATCAAACATTAATAATACTTTACGCTTCGCAAGCGTAACTTAAGCTACTGACCAACACTGTCGTAAAAAACGGTATGTCTGTATCGTACTGCCTTATTTTAAGGACACACTGTTAACTCCATCTACCAAGATTGGAAGTGTTGAAAAATAGGCTAAGTATAAAAACTTCTGTTGTCTGCCAAGTCACCACAGAAGATGCAAAGCTCAGAGGCCACTCAGATCACAGAGCCTCTGTGATCACTCACAGAGACTCTGTGAGGGCTAACCTCTGGAGATCAGTGTTGGAGTGGCAAGACTGTTCCAGACAAGACCACGTGCAGAACACGTGAGGCCTGCTGTACGAAGATCCTCAAGATCAAAGTAATGGGCGTCCTACGATGTTTACTTTACAGGTGGCATTCCTTATGTGGAATGTCAGTTTTTGTCTTGTACTAAGGGGTGCATCCTTCCTGTATATTAAGGGAGCACCACCTTAGAGCTTTAGTAACAGTGAAAATACGAGCACACACAAAAATAACAGTCTGTATAATCCTTGAGCATTTTTGCACATATCAGTGCGTGTTCTTGGTGTTCTTCAGTAATCAATGAAACAGTTCTTTGAGTAACTTTCTTATAATACTTTACTTCCTGTTCGTTAATTATTTGTGTGTTTACTACCTTGTATGTTCAATCTTTTCTACACATCTTAAACGCTTCCGCACTCTATTTAATCAACCTGTGTGTAGTAAAAGGTTAAAACAAGTTAAAGAACATCATAACTGGGATCAACAATTGGTATCAGAGCAGACTTTGATTTTCAATATCAAAGGATCCTGTTCTATACTTGTTTCCAGTATTCAAGGTAGTAGTTTGAGTCTGTTCTTTGTCCCAAACTCCATTCACAATCACACTCTGTTTTCTGAATTTATATCAACCTGTTTGGTATAGAAACAGGTACATGTGTGCATCTTCACTAAAAGGCAGATTCAAAGCTAGTTGGTTGGCCATGTATTCATACTCTCCCTAGTTCATATCATACTCTGTTTTCCTTTCTAAAACTATCATGGCAAACGCTGTTAACTATTTCAGTGTTGGCTCTCAATCAAAACCTCCTACTCTCATTAGAGATGAGTATCCTCAATGGAAAATCAGGATGATACACTTCCTTGAAGGTGTGGATCCAGGTCTGGTTGAGTTTCTTCACAATCCTCCTTTCATCCCAATGACAACTGTTCCTCGTGTTCCTGCCACTGCTAATACTCCTGAAATCCCTGAATATCAACACCCCAAACCTGTCCTTGAATGGAGTGAAGAAGAAAAGACACAACATGAGCTTGCAAAGAAAGCCAAAAGACTAATCATAATGGCTATTCCAAACGATATATTTCAATCTCTTGACTCATGTGAAACTTCAAAGGACCTATGGTTAGAGCTAGAGAAACAACTTGAGGGTGGTGCCAAAACCCTCAAGAACAACAGGGCTGTCAGGATCGAATTCTCAACAAGAATAAATTCTCAGAAACTAATATCAAAGGAGTTTGCGAAATAACACTTTGATATTCAATGAAACAATAAACAAATAGTAAATATGATGAATAACTTGTAAACTTGTATTGAATGGTTTAAATCACAAGATTACACACACAACCTCAATCTTGAAGAACAAACTCTTTCAAGACGAATTCTACTTCTCTAGAATTAGGAACTATGCCTTGAGGTTGATTCTCTCTCTAACAAAAAAACAGAATTAATCTCCTTTAAAACTACTCTATCAATTCTATACATATACTGAACAAAAGATAATTACAATAAATAAAATATCTTCAGAATATCTTCCATGAATATCTTCAATCTATCCAGGTGTCATTCTTTTAATCCTAATCTTCATCTCATAAGCATCACTAATCACATTGGAAGTATTAACTCAAACTTGGCAGCATTAAACACTAAGCAGCACTAACCTCTAGCAGTACTAACTAGTTAAGCAGTACTAACTTTGTTCAAGCAGCACTAACTTTGACTAGCAGCATTAATTCTACTAGAAGCAGTAATACCTAGCAGTATTAAACTTTAATTCCTCTGGCAGTAGTAATTCTGTACTAGCAGCATTAAACACTTAAGCTTTTCTTCAGTTCCCAACAATCTCCCCCTAACTTGACTTTTAGAAAGAGAAGTCAAGTTCTTCAGATCTGATCTTCAAGATGCTTTCAACACCTCATAATCAGTTTCCCAAATTTGGATCTAGGCCCATACTTTGATTGATAGTTCTTCTCACCACAATTTTGGCCATTTCAGAATCCTTAGCACATACTAGCTTAGCTTTCAGCATCCCTTCAAGTTTCTGCTTGCTATGATCATATATTTTGTCAACTAGGTAGTATTCATGATAACATTTGTCAATGGTAATCATGTATACACCACAGTTTTCAAATAACATCCAGTGAGTAATCTTCTTAAATCCATACTCATGATGAAGATCTTTAATTCTGTGAACCACCTTCTCTGGATCAAACATCATACATAAATATTCCATTGCCACCTTGAGAAGATTTTCTTCATTACCTTTCAACACAGGCTCATAGAGTTTCATCCCCACTTTATACATTTCTTCTATGTCTGCTCTTGAACAACCTCTGGTAACTCTCCCCCAGGTTGAAAATGCTTCAAATGAACCATCAGCTCTTTTGATTCTGAAAAAGACTTTTCCATTATCTCTTAGAATGTCCCAAAAGATGATCTCAGGAGCTTTCATGGAGATTGGAACAGCCTTAATGGGTTCTACTATAGTCATGTAAACATCCATATTCTCATCAGTTTGTTTATTTGACTGTTCTGGGTTATGCACTGGTTCTGCTGCAGTTTCTTCTTTTTCCTCCACTCTTGGCCTTTTAGACTGCTTTTTGGAAGCAATTGTCTTCACCCTCTTTCCAGATTTGGCTTCTACATCAACATTTTCATGTTCTTTCTTCATCTCTTCAGCTTTGTCCTTTGAGGGTGTGGTCTCCTCAGGGAATGGTTGTTGAATATTGAGGTCATGCCTCTCCTTCATTCTTCTCTCAGCCTCTTCCCTTGAGTTGAATCACCTTGAAGCTTTGCCATTTCTTTCTTGTATAACTCTTCAACCTGATTGTATGCCATGTTTGTGAACATCTCCCCCTGACTCCAATTGCACCTTTCAGGAAATTTATCATTTTTCTTCTTTCCTGATTGGCCAAAAAGGTCTTGGATGGTTGTCTTTTTTGATTTTGAAATGGCATCTTTTTGACTTGAAGTTTCTTGGCCTGAGCTGCTTCTTTGATACTTTTCTGATACTCTGCATTTAGCTTTCTGGCCATGATCTTTGCAAGTTCTCTATCTGTCTCAGTTTGCAGCTGTTCCTCCTTTTCCATTTGATCTTGAAGCTGCTTTGCTATTTCCTCATCTAATTCAATCTGAGTCTTTTTCTTTGCAGATAGTTCAGCTTCAACCATCTTTTCCTTTCCTTTTCCCTTTGTATCCTTCAAGATTGCCTTTTCTTTTCCCTTCTTTGAGATCCCTTCTTCATTGATGACTACTCCCTTGGCCTTTTGACTAGCCTTAGGAGTATCATTTTTGGCTTTAACTAAAGTTTCTGCAATCTCCATTTCCTCTACAGAGAGCCCTGTTTCTGCTTCTTTTGCCTCAGCAGCATTAACTGTTTCTGCTGTTTCAGCAGCATTAACAGTTTCTGCTTCTTGGACAAAATCTGTTTCTGCTTCTATTCCATGCTCTGTCTCCCCCTCAACTTCAACTCTCTTTTCATAAGACCTTTCTTTCTCTGTTTCTCCCTCTTGCTTCTCCCCCTTGTTGAAAGGATCTTGAACATTGGATCTCTTCTTGAGTACAAATTGTTTTCTCCTCTTCTTTTGTATCAGCCTAGTCACCATTTTCTTTAACTTGGCTATCTGTACTTGTTGTGACAGGATTACCAGCTTCATTTCATCTATCTCTTTGCCCTGTTTAAGAACATCCATGTTGATGTTTCCCATGGTTTCCATCAATTCATCATAGTTATATCTGTCCTCACCTTCTCCAGGAGTATTACCCCCTTTTGAATGATCATTGGATCTTTTATTAGTGGAAGCCTTCTGCCTAGCAGAAGCACTATCCACCCCCTTGGTTTCTTGGCACCGGGGTCCTTTGGTTGATTTCTCACCCAAAGTTGCCATGGGGAAGGTCTTAGAGATGTTACCACTGTCCTTCTCTGTGCTAGCAGAAGTAGTGGCAACCTTCTCACCCATATGCTCTTCCATCTCCTTAGAGAGCACCTACTGAGGGTTGGGAGACACCCTATTGGTTTCCCTTTGGATATTCTCTAAAGGAGAATTCTCCCTTAGAGGGCTTAAAGGCTGAGTGGGTGAAGGTACAAGAAGGGAAGAAGCCTTCTTTACCTGTTTCCTTTTGTAAGTTTGGGTAATAGGAGAAGTGGGCTTATGAAGTAGGGACTGCGGGATAGATATAGAGTGGGAAGGTTGGGTTTGGCTAGCAGTGGGAATGTCTAATGAGGGCCTTGACCCTGCTGCCATACCTTCTTGTGGTTGGGACACCACCATCATTGTTGAGAACAATGGGGTGTCAACTCCTTCCGAGTCCCTAGCAGATCTTCTCATGTTTGAGAAAACCTTGCCTTTAGGGGGTTTAGGTACATATACCCCATCAAAGTGAGGTATGTCCGTCAACTCATTAGTAATAACTACCTGAACAAACCTGGGATACATGAAGAAACTCTTCTTGTTGTCCAGATTTGAGACAAGATCATTGAAGATCATTTGAGAAAAGTTGTATTTTCTAGCAGTGGATAAACATACCAATGCATAGGCAATTGGACTGCTAAATTGGCTCCAGCCAGTTGTTTTCTTAGAAATACAATGCATCAAGGTATGAACAAAGAACCTCCATTGGGGTGAAAACTTAGCTTTGAAAAACTTGAAAATCCCCAATGGGCCTTCATACCCCATTCTGGTGAGGTTTGAAAACAAATCCTCATTTGGGATAGAAGAAATACCTGAAGCATCGTCTAGACGTAGACAAATGCGAATAGTCTCCTCAGTAACTGTCAAGGGTTTGTCACACACCCTTGTTTTGATGCATGTCACTCCATTTTCAGAGCTGGTAGTGGCATTGGCCCAGAATTGCCTCTGATGCTCTATGTAGATGGTAGGGGACACAGTGAGAGCATGAGCAATATGACTTGTCCTCAAAAAGTCGATTATCTGGTGAAAAACTTCGGCTTGTTTTGGCTTTTGGAGCATGGCTATCTCGTTGTGTTCATCAATAAACGCCATTGAAGCCATTGAACTTGAGTGTTCTTGCCTGAAAACTTGGTACTTGAGAGAAAAAGGTTAGAGCGCAAGTGAACAGTATGCAAAGAGTCGTTATGAACTTTTTAGGCGGGCAAAGGGTATTTATAGTATTCGGATTAAAAGCAGTATTAACCTTAAAAAAATAGTGAAAGCAGTATTAACAGAGAGCAGTATTAACCACTAGCAGTATTAACTGAGAGCAGTATTAACCACTAGCAGTATTAACTAACTAGCAGTATTAACTGAGAGCAGTATTAACCACTAGCAGTATTAACTAACTAGCAGTATTAACTACTAGCAGTATTAACTGTGCACTGGCAGTATTAATACTGTACTGGCAGTACTAATACTGTACTGGCAGTATTAACCATACTTACACTTTTAAGCTTGTGAAAAACTGAGTACTGCTATACATTTTCTGAGAAAGAAAGTTAGTAACACCAAGAATAAACTATATACAGGTAGTGAACCACTTTTAGGAAGGGGCTTATTCAGAGTTGATCATTCCCACACTTGTTACCAAGAAAGTGAATCTACCCACATCAAAGGCTTTGGTGAATAGATCAGCAAACTGGTTATCAGTATGAACTTTTACAACTTGAATAAGTTTCTTTTCATTGCAGTCTCTTATAAAGTGATACCTGATCTCAATGTGCTTTGTCTTTGAGTGCTTGACAGGATTGTTAACAATGCTAATAGCACTGCTATTATCAATAAAGATTGGAGTGTGTAGAAAGGTTACCCCATAATCCAGCATTTGATTCTGAATCCATAAGACTTGAGAACAACAACTTGCAGCTGCTATGTACTCTGCTTCTGTTGTAGATGTGGACACTGTGGTTTGTTTCTTACACTGCCATGAAACTAGTCTTGCACCCAGAAACTGGCATCCTCCAGAAGTAGATTTTCTATCCAAATTTGCTCCACGTAAATCACTGTCTGAGTATGCAAGTAGGTCAAATGATGAGTCATGAGGATACCAAAGTCCCAATCTAGGTTGCCTTTTGAGATATCTAAATATCCTCTTAACAGCTTGAAAGTGTGATTGCTTTGGCCTAACTTGGAATCTTGCACATACACAGACTGGAAACATTATATCTGGCCTAGAGGCTGTAAGGTACATGAGAGAGCCAATCATGGATCTATAGTGATGCACATCCATATCCCCCCCTCAAGATCTGCTGTTATCTGCTTGTGTGTCTCCATAGGTGTGCTGGCAGGCTTTGAATCTGAGAATCCAAACTTGGTTAGAATGTCCTGCACATACTTGGACTGACTGATAAAAATACCATCTGTCTTCTGTTGGACTTGGAGTCCAAGGAAAAAGGTAAGTTCCCCCATGGAACTCATTTTGAATCTTTGATGCATTAGTTCCTCAAACTCCCTGCACATACTTTCTCTTGTGGATCCAAAGATGATATCATCCACATAGATTTGGACCAGCAAGATGTCCTTCTTCTTTCTCTTGATGAATAGAGTCTTATCAATGACTCCTCTTTCAAAGCCATTTTCCAAAAGATAGGATGACAGAGTGTCATACCATGCCCTTGGTGCTTGATGCAGTCCATAAAGTGCTTTCTTTAGTTTGTATACTCTGTCTGGATAGCTTGGGTTTTCAAACCCTGGTGGTTGATAGACATATACCTCTTCTTCAATTGAGCCATATAGAAATGCACTTTTTACATCCATTTG
This sequence comes from Arctium minus, assembly GCA_954870635.1. Lineage (NCBI taxonomy): Eukaryota > Viridiplantae > Streptophyta > Magnoliopsida > Asterales > Asteraceae > Arctium > Arctium minus. Next base: position 952,076 of record OX941094.1, on the reverse strand, counting down.
GTAGACTTTGAACTTCATATAAGAAGCATAGGCCAGGAACAATCTGATTGCTTCTATCCTAGCCACTGGAGCAAATACTTCTTCATAATCTATTCCTTCTTCTTGTGTATACCCATGTGCCACCAACCTTGCTTTGTTCTTTATTACTATCCCTCTTTCATCTCTCTTATTCCTGAAGACCCATTTTGTGCCTATAGCTCTTTGACCTTTAGGAAGGTCTACTAGATCCCAAACATCTTGCAGCTTGAATTGTAGCAGCTCTTCTTGCATAACTTCTATCCAGCTGGACTCTTTCATAGCATCATGAGCCTTCTTAGGCTCAAGTTGGGATAGAAAACAAGAAAGCACTGTATGCTGTTGATCTTGCATATCTTGCAGCCTGCTTTGATGTCTAGTCATCATAGGAGAAGAGATATCCCGTATTACCAGCTGAGGAGGATGATTCTTTTGTGTTCTTGATTGATGACTAGGTTCTTCATTGAGTTCCACCTCTAGATTGGAATCATTCAACTCAACTGAGGTGATATCAGCAGCTCCTTCAGGTTCTTTATGTGCTTGACTCTCCTCATCTCTTTTTTCTTCTTCACTCTGATTTAGTTCAGTAGATGGCTCCTTTTCACAGTCTTCAACATGATCCACTTTAGGTATGGGAAAAATCACAGACTGAGATATACTTTCTTGAACTTGTGTAGTCCCTGATCCTCCACTTCCTGAACCTGCATCATTATCACTACTGAAACCAAAAGAGTTAGTTAGTGAATCAATGTCAAACAGCCACTGAGGACCAGATCCAATAGGATTTGGTGTGTTCTCATTGCATTTGACATTGTCACTTTCTTCAATTATTCTAGAAGAAGAGTTAAAAACTCTGTAGGCCTTGCTCTGGGATGAGTAACCAACAAGAAATCCATCATCTGCCTTGCTATCAAACTTACCTAAGTGAGATTTGGTATTGAGAATTGTACAAGGACACCCAAAAGGTTTGAAAAATCCAATAAAGGGTTTTCTTTTATTTAAAAGCTCATATGGGGTCTTGTTCTTTGGATTGACTACTAGTACTCTGTTTTGGACATAACAGGCAGTATTAACTGCTTCAGCCCAGAAAGTAATTGGCAATTTAGAATAAGCCAACAGAGATCTAGCAGCCTCTATTAGTGTCCTATTCCTTCTCTCAGCAACTCCATTTTGTTGTGGAGTCCTAGGAGCACTATATTGTCTCTCAATTCCTTTTCTTCACAAAAGGTGTTTAGGTCAATATTTTTAAATTCAGTTCCATTATCAGACCTAATGACTTTTACTTTTTGATTAGTCTGGTTTTCAATTCTTAGAATAAAGGATTTGATCAGTCCACTTGTCTCATCCTTAGTCCTTAGAAAATATACCCAAGTAAATCTAGAGTAATCATCAACAATAACTAAGCAGTATGATTTCTTCCCTATGCTCATAACATTTGTAGGGTCAAACAGATCCATATGCAATAACTGGAGACAAGAAGAAATTGAATTTAACTCTTTGGTCTTATGAGAAGTTTTGTGCTGTTTGCCTTTAAGACAAGCAACACAATGATCATAACATGAAAAGACTTTTGATGGTAAACCTCTTACAAGATTGTTTTTAACAAGTTTGTTCATTGTCTTGAAATTCATGTGACACATCCTTCTGTGCCAAAGAGAGGATTCATCCACAGAAGCTTTTGAAACAAGACAGTTCAGGGATGAATCACTTGAAACATTGTCCATATCTAGACAATACACATTGTCCTTTCTTGGAGTTCTAAGTAGTATCATGCTTTCATCAACTACCTTGAACCCTAGAGCAAGGATCATACATTCTGTATTAGTAAATAATATACTATGTTGTTTGTCACAAACCTGTGATACACTTAACAGGTTGTACTTTAGCTGATCAACATAGTAGACATCCTCAAATGTCATCTTACCTTTTGTAACATTACCTTTCCCACTTATTTTACCACCTGTGAGATTGTCTCCAAATTCAACATGTTCTCCATTGATAGGCTTGAAATCCTGAAGGCATGAGATGTTGCCTGTCATGTGCCTAGAGCAACCACTATCCACATGCCAGATGCTCTTCCCCTTGAGCTGTTGGTTGCCCTGCATATATGATAAATCAGTTAGTATGGATTAGGAACCCAAGCCAAAGTGGTATTGGGTACCCCTTTCTCATCAAAATATTTACATTCTTTCTTGACAAGATTTTTAAACTTTGACTCCTCATTACTGGAGTACTTTGTTACAATAATGGGTTTGGATGCATATTTGCTAGAAGCAGTACTGTTTTTAGAAGAACTAACTGCATTAGCAGCACTTGCATGCTTAGCAGTACTAACCTTGTTAGAAGTATTAACTGTTTTAGCAGCAGTAACTGTGTTAGCAGTAGTAACCTTTGAAGAAGTTGAAGAAGTACTAACAGTGTTAGAAGCATTAAAATTCTCAGCAGTACTAACACTGTTAGCAGCAGTATTGCTATTAGCAGCACTATCCCTGTTAGAAGCACTAACATTTTTAGTGCTTCTAGGCACCCACATTTTAATACTTTCTTTTAAAAACTTTTTCTGCATGTGGCCTTTGGTTTCAATAGATTTCTTAGCCACATGTTTCTTTCCAGCCTTCCTATAACCAACATGTTTTTGCACAAATCTTTGAAAGTTCATCCTTTGGTTAATAGGATTAAAGAAACAGTACTTAGCCAAATGATTTAGCTTGCCACATATGAAACAAGGTTTTGGTCTGATTATCTTACTCAGATCAACTCCTTGTTTTTGAGCCAATTGATTATTCCAGTTTCTTTGATTACCTCTCTTTGTACCAGAATTTGGGCTCTCAGATTTATTGCAAGCACACTGTTTACAAGGGCTAGGGTTCACAACCGTGGTCTGTTTGTAATGGACCTTGTTAGCCTTTCCTTTGGTCTTCTCTATCTCTTTAGACTTGACCCATATCCTTCCACCACCCTCATTGGTAACAATGTTGTTTTCTAAGGGTATCTCTTTACTCACATCATTGTTCCTCTTCTTACTGGCTTCTTTCTCAGTCATATCCTTAACAACTACCTCATCCAAAGGATCTATCTCAAAAGCTTTCTCAGACAAGTCCTTTTTCTCCTTGGTCTCTAACAGATCTGATGTAGGAGAGATATAGTTGTTGTTGTAAGGAGGGGGAGTGTTGTTGTATCCAACACCAGGCTTCATCTTATCATGAATCTGAGCCTTTAGAAGAGAATCCATTGCTTTTGAAGCATATAAAAACTTTTCTATATCAAGCTTAACCTTATCTAATTCTTCTTTCAACCTATCATTCTCTTCTTTGGACTTAGACAGTTTGGTCTCTAACTCATTCTTTTCCCACTTCCAGTAGTTTGTGTCATAAGAGTGTTGAAGTTCATTGGCTTGAAAGCCTTTGATTTGCTCTTCAAACCTCTCCACTATCAACACATAATCTCTTCTGTCCTTTTCTAATCTTTTGAGGTCATCACACATGCTTTGGTTATGATCCCTGTACCTTTTGACAGTGTCTATGCAAGATTTAGTGCAAAGATTAGAAATTACCTTAGAAGGGAGATCAGACACTTCTGCCATAAGAGCTTGGTTTTGAATGACTTCCTCAGCCTGTTCACTCCAGTCAAATCCCATTCCTTGTTGAGAAACAAGGGCTTGAGCAGAGTTTTTGTTTTGATTGAAACCACCATTCTGGGCTTGTTGGTGGTTGTTGTTTGGCACACCACTTCTGCACTCTTTAGCAAAGTGTCCCTTCATGTGGCACTTGTAACATTCCACCTTTATTTTGTCAAAACCAGCTCCATCTTCTCTTCTTTGAGAGAAGTTGTTCCTCCCAGTTCTTTTAATAAACTTCTTTACCCTCATAGATAACATGGCCATCTGCCATTTAATGTCCATCTCCTCCAGATCATCAGGGTGAAGTTGTTCCAGATCATCATTAATCAAAGAGTTGTTGCTGTGACTGGACAAAAAGGCTTCAAAGATAGTTTCAGTGCCTTTTTCTGAATTCACTCCACTGGCAGCACTAACTGCTTCAGGGTTGGAAGCAGTATCAGTAGATGCTGATAGAAGTGCAACATTGTGAATGTACCCAGTGGGCTTTTTCTTGGCTTCTACCTCAGTTTCAAAAACTCTTAGATCATTATATAGATCATCAAGTTCCTTCTCTTCCAGATTGTCACTCTGTCTATATGAGACAATGTACATAGTCCATTCATCTCCAAGAGATCTGAGGAACTTCCTGTTGATATCATCTTGCTCCATCTTCACTCCAACAGTAGCCAGTTCACCAATAAGCTTGTTGAACCTGTCAAAAGTTTGAGTCATAGATTCATTCTTTGAAGAAGTGAAGTTCTCATACTGCTGCTTCAGAACATCCCTTTGATTTCTTTTGATGCTTTTAGTTCCAGCAAATCTTTTCTCTAGAGCATTCCAGAGAATCTGAGCATCAGTGCAGTTGCAAAATTGATGCTGATATTCATTGGGGATGGCCAAGAGCAGAGTGCTTAAGGCCTTCATCTCTGTCTGTCTGATCTTCCTCTCACCATCTGTCTTTGGTGGAGGTCTTTTCCCATCTGGTCCAATCTTTCCTGCTTTAGAGGGTCCATTCTCAATGATGTCCCACATTGAGTAGTCTATGAGAAGAATGTATTGCCTGATTCTGATCTTCCACATGTCAAACTCACTGGGTTTGAGCATTGGGACCTTAGAAACAAGAGTACTGTTTGATTCTGCAAAGTTTTCCATGATGAATGAATAGATGTTTCTGAGAGAACAGGCTCTGATACCACTTATCAGGATCGAATTCTCAACAAGAATAAATTCTCAGAAACTAATATCAAAGGAGTTTGCGGAATAACACTTTGATATTCAATGAAACAATAAACAAACAGTAAATATGATGAATAACTTGTAAACTTGTATTGAATGGTTTAAATCACAAGATTACACACACAACCTCAATCTTGAAGAACAGACTCTTTCAAGACGAATTCTACTTCTCTAGAATTAGGAACTATGCCTTGAGGTTGATTCTCTCTCTAACAAAAAAACAGAATTAATCTCCTTTAAAACTACTCTATCAATTCTATACATATACTGAACAAAAGATAATTACAATTAATAAAATATCTTCAGAATATCTTCCATGAATATCTTCAATCTATCCAGCTGTCATTCTTTTAATCCTAATCTTCATCTCATAAGCAGCACTAATCACCTTGGAAGTATTAACTCAAACTTGGCAGCATTAAATACTAAGCAACACTAACCTCTAGCAGTACTAACTAGCTAAGCAGTACTAACTTTGTTCAAGCAGCACTAACTTTGACTAGCAGCATTAATTCTACTAGAAGCAGTAATACCTAGCAGTATTGAACTTGAATTCCTCTGGCAGTAGTAATTTTGTACTAGCAGCATTAAACACTTAAGCTTTTCTTCAGTTCCCAACAAGGGCCTTATGCATAAATGAGTATTTTGCATTCAAAGCTCTGCTGAGTGAATCCATTCAAAGCACTTACAATAGATACAATTCTTTGATAAACAAGTGTAAAAGGTATGGGATCCACAGAACATCCGAAGAAAACAATGTCAGATTTCTACAGAGCCTAAATGATGAATGGCTTCATCTAACCATGTCCATGCAAGCCACATTGGATCTTGATGTTTGGTCCATATCTGATCTCTTTGGAACACTGATTAGCCAAGAGAACAGAATTTCCAAACTAACAACCCCTGTCGGAGGTCCTCTAGCTCTTGTAGGAAGTACCTCAGAAGGCAAGGACAAGGGAAAGAAGGAAAAGGCAGCTGAGGAGACACAGAGGAAGAAGAAGAAGAAGGTACTTGTAGCAGCGAGTGAAAGTGAAGAAAATTCTGAGGAGGAGATTGACATGGCTGCTCTGGCCAAAACACTTGCACTTATGACCCGACAATTCAATCGTGGTCTCAAGAAGAAGCCGGAGTACAGAGGGAGAGAAGAAAGAGACGACAGAAGCAGAGGATATGGTGAGGCAAGAAGACATGAAAGAGAAAAGTCTGAGGAGCCAAGGTAAGAAGAGGGGAATGGACAGAGGTCAGACGGCAGAGGTGGTGACAAATTCCCAAAGCAAACTGAAGGCTGCTTCAAATGCGGGAAACCAGGCCACTATGCAGCAGAGTGTAGGTCTTCTGCCAACAAAGGGAAACCCTCAAGAGACGCTGCTTTCTATAAAAAGAAAGCAGAGTACTACACTCAGAGATCCCTAATGGCAGAACAAGAGAACCTTGTAACTGATGAATCCTCTGATGAAGAAGACAACGCACTCTTCTGTGGAATGGCAGAAGTCCACTCCTCTGACAACGAGAATGAGGTATCCACTTCTAATTCTTGTAACTCGGACTTTGAAAACAAGCTTCTTGAAATACAAAATGATCTTCTAGCTTATAAAAATACATGATCGGATCTTGAGAAAAAGCTTGCCTTCTTTGAAAGAGAAACTAGGCTTCTCACAGAGGAGAAGGACAAGCTTTACCTTGAAAACAAATCTCTTACCTCTGAGCATATTTCAACAAAAAGGGGTTTCAAGGAGAAAATCTCAAATCTTGACAAAGCTTTGAAAGAAAAGGTCAAAGAGCTAAAGAAATGTGAGAGTAATCGCTTAAATGCCATTTCCTTGAAAAACTTTTTTCAAAAAGAAAGAGAAGTTCTTCATCGAGATCTGTACGACAGAGATCTTAAAATCAAAAAGTATTAGGATGCTCAAAAAGTCACTGAAAAGCTCAACACCCAAATTGACAGAAGAGGTATAAGGTTCGATGATGTCGATCCCTACACTGGAAATAAAAGAAACAAATCCTTAGAAAACATTTTCTGCCCTAGAAAGTTTCTAAAACCAAGTCTTCCAAACCTTTTATCCACATTTAAGAGGAGCAAAACCTCTGAAGGACCACATCTGAGGAAACCTCTGCAGATGGCAAATGTATGGTATGAAAACAATGATTTACCATCTGCACTTTCATCAAAAAGAAAATCTATTTCAAAGAAATATCTGTCTCAAAAACAGATAGGAATCTTTAGATTTGGTCATCCAGAAACACAAACTCAAATGGCTTTTGTATGCATGATGACTCCTGAAAAGGAACTATCCTCTGAAGCCCCAAAGTTTGTTCCGGCCTCTGTGGAATAAAAACTTTTTAAAAGATTTCTGGAAAATGACTTAAGAAAGACCTATGAAAACCATTTTCTTAATCATCCTGATATTATCTCTGAAGTAAAAGAAATCTTTGAGCAAGATCTTCAAATCTGTCTAAGTGTTCCTAAAATAACACCATGCTTTACAAAAGAGATAAATACTTCAAAGGACACCAATGGACAAAGTAAGGCACATACAGGTCAGGATCTCATTCACAAAGACTTTCTCGATTTAGACTCTGAGTCAGAATCCGAGTCCTCTGTCGAAGATGAGACAGGGTCTGTGAAACTTGAGATAGTCCCCTGTGGTCCAGAGAAGAATAGACTTACCTCTGAAATTCTTAACATAACAGTTTTTCCCAAGAGAAAAACCACAGGTATACCTATTTGTCCTGATTTCCTGGACATGTGCCTGCAAGCAAAGACTTCTCTTGAGCTTAAAAAATCTGAAAAGGATAAGATCTCTCATGTTTCAAAAACTCCAAAACCTTTAAAACCTTTTCAAGAAAAACTCACTTGGCAACAGAAGGATAAATGGCCTAAAATTGATAACCTTAATGCTTCTGCTGCAGTGAAAGCAAGGAAAGAAAATCAAAGGAGAGTACAATCTAAGAGCCACTCAAGAGGAGTTTCTGAAAAAACTCAACCTAGATTAGACAAAGCTTTATGTAAAAAGAAACCCAAATCTAAAATGGGTTGTAGTAAAGTTTGCTCTGTACCCTCCTTTGACAATTTTAATGAAACTTTCAAAAAGCTTGCCTCCAATGTTCATTATAGTAAATGTTTTGATCTTATGCATGCTTTAAATCAACATTTCTCGAGGCCCTCCTGTCTCATATCTCACCCCAAATCCAAGAATGCAAAATTCAAGGGTGAGAAGAGACAATCTGGTACCTCTGCAAATAAGGATAAATCCAAAACCAAAGATGCTAAGGCATCTTCACAGCCTCCTAACAAAAATGGGCCCATTTGGAAATGGGTACCTAAAACTCTCTAATCTGTCCACAGAAGAAACAGCATGTGCCCATTTGGTACCTAGACTCCGGGTGCTCAAGACACATGACTGGCGACAGAGGGTTGCTTTCCTCCTACAAAGAAAAACTTGGTGGAGGATCTGTAACTTTTGGAGATAACAAAAAGGGACAAATAAAAGGCTATGGAGTCATTGCCAAAGGAGACATCGATGTCAACAGAGTTGCCTACGTGGATGGCCTCAAGCACAACCTACTGAGTGTAAGTCAACTCTGTGACAATGGACTTGATGTGATGTTTAAAAAACAATACTACTCTCTGTTGAAGGAAGATACAACCACAGAGCTTCTGCGAGCCAAAAGACGGGGTGATCTATACCTCATGGACTTTAAATCAACTAACAGAGAAGAAAAGCTCTGCTTAGTCTCAAGTAAGAATGAAGAAACTTGGCTCTGGCACAACAGGTTCTGTCATCTAAACTTTCACACACTTGACAAACTTGTGAAACTAGACCTGGTAAGTGGTTTACCAAGTATTAGATTCGACAAGAATCATCTATGCTCAGCTTGTGAGATGGGCAAACTCAAAAGGGCTGCCCACAAAACTAAGTCTAACATATCTTGCACCAGACCTCTGCAGATGCTTCATGTTGACCTCTGTGGTCCTATATCTGTGCAAAGTCTTGTTGGCAAGAAGTACATCCTTGTACTCATAGATGAATTCTCTAGATATACTTGGGTTGAATTCGTTCGAAAGAAATCAGATGTTCCTGAAGTACTAATCAATCTTATCAAGAGAATACAAGTTCTTTATGACTGCAGGGTACAGAGAATCCGAAGTGATAATGGCACAGAGTTTAGGAACTCAACTATTGAAGCCTATCTTTCGACAGAAGGCATATCACAGAACTTCTCTGCTGCAAGGACTCCACAACAAAACGGTGTTGTTGAACGAAAGAACAGAACACTAGTGGAAGCCGCAAGAACTATGCTTACTGCTTCAGGAATCTCTATTTCTTTCTGGGCAGAAACCATTTCAACCGCATGCTTCACCCAAAATAGTTCTCTAATAGTGAAGAGGCATGCAAAAACACCATACCACTTACTGCACCAGAGGAAGCCAAACATCAAGTACTTCCATGTCTTCGGCTGCAGATGCTTTGTGCTGAACGACAAAGAACAAATAGGGAAATTCAGTCCCAAAGCCGATGAAGCCAAATTTGTTGGCTATTCATCCAACTCCAAGGCATACAGAGTCTATGTGCTCAAATACAAACATATACTTGAAAGTATTAATGTTTCATTTGATGACTCTTTTCAGGTGACTTCTGAACAAATCAACTCAGGACTCAAACTTCAAGATGAAGACTCTGGTGGATCATCAAGAACAAATGATCTTCATCATCTATTTGAAGAGATGTTCAATGATGATGGACCCTCTGAAGGTGACCGCAGAACCTCTGAAGCCGAACCCTCTGAGGACCAAACATGTACTTCTCTAACTGGTCCTAGCAATGCTTCACCCTCTTTCAGTAATGCTGCAGGTGCAACCATCGCGGGGGAGCACTCAGAGGACAATGCGAATCAAGGCCCCAAGCTCAGTCAAAATCATGGTCATCCTCAAAATCTCTCTGAAGGGTCAACACCAGATCAAGGTCTCTACCTCAATTCATGTTGAACAACCAAGTCCTGTGGAAAGTACGAATGATCAATTCCTCTCAACAGAGAATGATCTAAATCAAGATGAACATGATCCTGAGCTAACCACAGAAGTTTCAAATGATCACCTGTCTCGAATGATCAAATGGACCAGAAGTCACCCACAGAGCCAAGTAATAGGTGACCCATCTGACAAGGTTCAAACTCGATCAAGTACTGCAAATTTTGTTACTATACAAATTTTTGTAAGTATCATCGAACCCAAAAAGATATCCGAAGCCCTTGAAGACCCAAACTGGGTAGAAGCTATGCAAGAGGAGCTTCTGTAGTTTGAGAGGAACGAAGTATAGACCCTAGTGCCTCTAACAAAAGGCAAAACGGCTATAGGAACCAAATGGGTCTTCAGAAATAAAAAGGATGAAGACAATGTGGTGGTCAGAAACAAAGGAAGACTGGTGGCCAAGGGATACTGTCAAGAAGAAGGGATTGACTATGAAGAAACCTTTGCTTCTGTGGCGCGACTCAAAGCAATAAGAATCTTTCTTGCCTTCGCAGCCCACAGAGGTTTCAAAGTATATCAAATGGATGTCAAGTCAGCCTTTCTGAATGGGCTGATTCAAGAAGAAGTTTATGTCCAACAACCACCAGGGTTTGAGAACTCCAAGTACCCAAATCACGTCTATTTTCTGGACAAGGCTCTGTATGGACTAAAACAAGCCCCCAGAGCGTGGTACGACAGAATTTCAAACTTCCTCCTTGCAAACGGTTTCGAAAGAGGTACAACTGATACGACTTTATTTTATAAGAAGAGAAAAGGTGAGATTCTACTTGTACAAATTTATGTCGATAACATTATTTTTGGGTCTACAAATGACTTATATTGCAAAAAGTTCGAGTCATTGATGAAAAGTGAGTTTGAGATGAGCATGATGGGAGAACTTACATTCTTCTTAGGATTGCAAGTCAAACAAACCACAGAGGGTATTTTCATAAACCAATCAAAATATGTCTTTGACATACTTGAAAAATACAAGCTCTCTGACTCTTCACCAATGAAGACTCCTATGGTCACTGGATCCAAGCTCCATGCAGATCCAGAGGGTAAATTTGTGGAGTGCAAACTCTACAGAGGGATGATAGGATCTCTGTTGTACTTAACCGCGAGTAGACCTGATATAATGTTTGCCACATGTCTCTGTGCAAGATTTCAAGCTAACCCCAAAAAATCTCATCTTTATGCTGTCAAGAGGATCTTCAGATACCTAAAAGGGACCAAGAATCTTGGCCTCTGGTATCCAGAGAACTCTGGCTTTGATCTCATGGCTTATACAGATTCAGACTATGGAGGATGCAAGCTCGACAGAAAAAGTACCTCTGGGAGTTGCCAATTCCTTGGAGGGAAACTTGTAAGTTGGACTTCCAAGAAGCAGATCTGTGTCTCAACCTCTACGGCAGAAGCAGAATATGTTGCTGCTGCCAGTTGTTGTTCCCAAGTTCTTTAGATGAGGACCCAACTTAGAGACTATGGATTTGATATCGAAAAAATCCCCATCCTCTGTGACTCCAAAAGTGCCATTGCGATCACCGCCAATCCCATGCAACACTCTAAAACCAAGCATATCGATATCAGGTATCACTTTCTGAAACATCATGTGGAGCATGGAATAATAGAGATGTACTTTGTGCCCACAGACTACTAGCTTGCCGACCTTTTCACGAAGACATTGGATGAGAAAAGATTCACTTTTCTAGTTGGCAAGATTGGTATGCTCAACATGAGTTGACCACAGAGCCTCTGTACCCTTGCACAGAACCTCTGTTGTACATATTTACCTCTGAAACATATTCCTTGTTTGTAAATAGTCTCTTCTGCTTTCTTTATTATGTATTCTTTTCTGCGAATCTATGTCTTGTGCAAATCTTATCCTTATATGATCCAAGCATAGTTGAAGGGGGAGCAAAACAGGCCCGATATCAAGGGGAAGCAAGACAGTCTGCGCAACACAAACTACAGAGTGAGGTTAGTCCATCTGAACCAAAGGTCAAAACTCTTTCTCAAGCACTATGTACTCAGAAAAATCCCACTTTGTACCCAACTTTCTGTCAAAACTTTGAAATGATCAAATCTTTGAAAATCTTTCCTAAAAAGGAAATTTTTGGTCTCAGAACCTTTGAGGTCGACCGCAGAGCCTCTGCGATCTGTCACTGAGGATGTTCGACCAAATGCACTTTAAAAAGAACTCGATCATTTCATCGCACTTTCCTCCCTCTTAAAATGCTCTGTTAATCAAAACCTTGCCTATGACCTCATAAGCCTCTTTTCCTCAGATCTTCTGTCATTTCCATCACTTGAAATTCAGGTCATTTGTTGCGGGTTATTTCTTGAACGTCACTGTCATGTGACAATAACAAATGCCACGCGCGTGAAAATAGGGTGGCGCACGTCCTAGATCGTGCACCGCCATCATCTGACGTGGCAATATTTTATTGGTTCGTAACCTGTACCGTCGTTTTTCAAAAACGGCCTCTTATCCGTTACCACTCATGACGGATTTCAAATATTTATCTTTTACCGCTAATTCTTTTCTACCCACCCTCTCTATATAAATAAACCCCTCTTCTCCTTCGTTTTCTCTTTAACTGCTATCTTCTTTTTCTCAAGAACTTTTCTGCAAAGGATCGATTATTCTTCTATTTCCATGGCATCTCAATCTGCTTCCTCCAAGAAATCCAAGGGTTCTTCTGCATCAAACAACTCGATGCATTCTGAAGCCAAAAAGGCCGATTCCCATTCTGTTGAACAAGAACAATGTCCTAACAAGCAGAATGCTCTCCTTCACACACCATGATTACCACTCCAGGCAACTGAATCTCAAGCCTAACAATCACTATGTTGTCTTGGAACCCAAGGGATATCCTGAGGAAGCTGTTCCTTTACTTCAAATTCTGAAGAACCACATCCTCACAAAAGCCCTAACCCTAAAAAGAACTGATATTCCTGAAACTTACATTCAACAATTCTGGTTGAGTGTTAAGCATGAAAAACTGGATCGTTATGGATACTGTGTCATGGGTTATGCCACTCATCCTTCCACTACTCAAATACTGGACCTTGGTATAAACCCCAGAAGGGTCGCAGAGGTATTCGAGCTTCCCACCAAGACCCAGCTGAACCTGTTAAAATACTCTGACGAACCCTCTAACGATGAAATCCTAGAGTTTCTCAGATTCATAGGGTACGCAACACCGATTTCCAAAAGAACCGACTTCAGACGACAGAACCTTCCACCTCTGTGGAACATTCTCTTCTCTATCCTAAATCGCTGCTTGACTTGCAAGGTAGGCAGTCCTGACCAATCTAGCCATACCATACTTGCAATAATGTATGGTATGTACTACGATTTGCCTCTGGACTATGCAACACTTTTTTTCAAGGAGATCAGAAATGCGGTCATAGCCAAGCAACAGGACCAAGCTCGAGGCACAGAGCCCAAAAATCTTGTTTTCAACAGGTTCTTTGCACTTCTGCTAGGAGATGCTCTGATTGGAGAAGGGAAGTTACCTGCAGAGGGTAAGATGATCAAAGTCTATGACATGAAGTCGAACAAGCCCACTGTTCTAAAATCTGGGTATCCGGGAGCAAGACCTCTGCCAGCCCGTATTTTGGCCTACCTAGGTAGTGAAGATGGGGTGAGAACTTACATTCGTGGGCACAGGACTCCTGAACCGAGTCCTGCAACCCCCCCACGTGTAGGATTCCACGTGGGTGAGATAGCTGTTTTCCTTAGGACAGAGATAGGTGAGGGAGCTAAAGTTAGAACAGAGGAGGGTGAAGAAGCTGAAGTTCAGGCAGAAGCTGTAGTTGAGAAACGAGAAAAGAAGCATAAAAAAAAAGGACACCAAAAAAGAGAGTCGCAGAAGAAGAGACTCCAAGGTCACCAACAAAGGTTGTCGAGCCAAAGAAGAAGGCTAAGAAATTGACCAAGGCAAGAACCTCTGAACCAGTCCCTTCCCTTGACGTGCATGAACCTGCAGAGTTCGAATAACCTCTGCAGAGGAGAAGGAGAAAGGTGGTCATTGAAAGCTCAGAAGAAAAATCACCCAGCCCTCTTCATGTCGCAATGGACATACCAATGGAAATTCAACAGCAGCACTCTGTGGGATTGGGTGAAACCGCGAACATTGAGGAACAAGATGTCACGGGGCTTTCAAGCTCTGAAGATGAGGGTGAAAACTATTTGGAGAAGGAGATAGGAGGAAAAGATGCCATTGGCACACAACCAAACCCAACTACCAGTGCAACCCACATCTCTACCCCTGTAGTTCTAGTGCAGAAGGGTATTGAAACAGGACCGCACAGTCTGAACCAAACCCCAGCCGACCGGACAGAGGATATTCCTTCATCCTCTGTACCACCATTCGGGGAAACCAAACCCACCTCACCCTCTCAAAAGGGTGAGAGTGTTGCTCTGCGTGTCCATTCGCCCCAGGACACATCTCTTCCACACATAGAGGTATTCGTTACCTCTGTCACACACAAGAGTGACACCCAAACCACTTCAGAGTTGGTGGTGAAAGAACACGATGATTCTGTGGCTCTAGAACAACCACAGGATCCATTCAACATAGATCTTAAGGGAGTCTCTGAACCCTCCCCCAAAGAACATGTTGACAGAACTTCCATAGATGCTTCCTCTATGGAACATCGAGGATTGGAAGGAAATCCCTCAGAGCTCAACATCCCCACAGGCTCTACGGGTGCCAAAGACTCGTTGGCTAAATCTGGAACATGTGTTGTTCCAGAGGTTACCGCTGACACTTTTGTCACAAAGGGCGAGTTTAAAGCCTTTGCTGACATGATGCTCACAAAACTTAACGAGTTGCAAAGCTCTATCTCCAGAGAGTCCCAAGACAACTCTCAAACTCTTGCAGAGGCCCTAAAAGCCAATACTGAAGCTCTGCATGCCCTCCGAACAACCTGCGCGACCAGAGCTGACCTTCAAGCTTGTGGTAAAACCATCCTTGCACACTCCAATCAAATTCAGATTCTCGGGATCTTTGCACAGATGAGTTCCCAAAGTATGCTACATACAGAGTTCAGACCGGAGTGAATGAAATGGCCAGGCTTCGAGAGGAAATAAAGGACATGACTCGCAGTGTTATGGTCCCCTTCCATCCGCAGGCATCAACTTCTGTACCTGACCCCTCTGCTTTCGCGACAAAAGCCGACCTAGAAGCAATGGGCAATCAGTTTCTAGGCCACCTCAACCTCCTTCGATCCAACTTCAGTGAACAAGGAGAAAAGGTGGTAGCAGACTTGAAGAAAACCGTAGCCACATTTCGGTTCAAGTCTGACTTGGAAATCAACGAGCTATCAATGGCGGCAGGGGACGATCTACAGAAGATCAATAAACATGTTGATGAACACCTCTGCAAAAGGAAAAAGAGAAAGTCCCCGGCTACTTGCCAAGCGGAGGCCTCGCAGAAGGTTTCGAGACATGAGGACCAGGATCCAGATGCCCCTGGCCCTGGCCATCATGAGGGGGAGAAGGCCTTAACACCAAAAGCACCTGTCATCTCTGCCACTCCTCGTCAAGCCCTACCCCTACAAAGAACATCTTCAGAGGCACACAAAACACAGAACCTCATGCCCTGTGCCTCTGAGGACCCAAAACCGACTTCTCCAATTGTCCAAGGAACAACCTCTGCAGTGTCACTAAAGAGAAAGGTAAGTGTGGGCTCTGAACAGATCGCAGAAGGACTCACAAAGTTTGTAGAACCTTCAAGTCCTGAACTCATACCCACTGCACCCACACCCGCTGTACAGTTTCAAAGCCTTGATCCAGTAAACGCTGCAGATACTTCAGAGACCTCTCCACGGAACAAAGATCAAAACATCTCTAAACCTGACAAGAAAAAGCCCTCAGAATAGCCCTCAGAGCAGAAACATCAAGAGGACAGAGTAAAAGAGATCGTTCAATCGATGGACGCCATGAGGGTTCCAATCCCAAGGCCTCCACCGAAAGAACTTAAGTTCCAAGAAAACATTTATACCTATCTTTACAGTGCAGAGCCCGAGGCTGTCTTCTTAGCACCGAACTTGCATCCCCTAATCAAAGAGGACACCAGAAGACGTTTTGTGCAAACTGCACAAGAAAGGAATGAAGTGTTCTCCACAGAAGATATAAATTCATCAACAGACTAATCTAAACATAACTATCTAGATTACATCAGTTGACAATCCAAAATTCATCAAAAGAATGGGACTTAACAATGCCCAACTATCAACACTTTAGTCATCTCAAAATGCCCCGAGACCCAACTCGTCTCTCAAAACCCAGTGCAACCCACCGCTAAGGGAAACATGTTATACACATCATTTGAGAAAAAGTGTCAGGCTTAAAGCCTGGTGAGAACATACAGTTTATAAATTTCAAGAGATATAAACTTTTGTATCAAAGGGAATCTTTTCAAATAAGCTTTTCCAAGTTAACTGTTGATAAGAATGAAATCCATTAAAATGAGACCACAAACCTTCTTTCCAGAACTTCTCGATTTAATGCACAAGTAGTTCTTTTATAAACTTCCCAAAATATAAACATCAGTATCATAAGAAAATCTTTTCATAAAGGTTTAATTTATAAAAGATAACATTTCGCCACCACCGGGCCCTTTCGGTCCCAAAACTCATCATACGATGACAAAAGAACCATTTTACCAAGGATTGTGGTGTAACACAAAGTAGACCACCAATCCGAGTTATGAGCTAAACAATTGGAATCCAAGGATACGGACATATAAGTCCGTGCTACAACGTGATATCTAGCCCCAAGCAAAACCAATGTATACTCCTTCACTAGGATCACTATGAACCATGGCTAGTATCCGGCCTCACATAACCGTACCAAGTTGCCCTCGAGAATCATATGCATCCATAGCTACAAAATGGGGAATGTGACATCCTAACAATACAGTCGACTCAAAACCTAGGGATCCTCTAGTAATGGTACAGACTCGTCACAACAACATATGTGACCAACCATAAATAAACATATGGTATAAACACATTTTATAAACAAAATGTCATTTCCAGTTCAACTTCTGGTAAGAATGAAAATCATTAAAAATGAGTTCTTAAACATACTCCCAAACTTAGAATGATTTCGTCCTCGAAATATACTCTTCTCAATGGAACACTGTTCGCAGAGAATATCGTCTCAAACCCAAATGCCAGAATCATTAACGTGATCTTAATACCGACACCCGAAATAGCTACCCTTCTTGGGCACATTTCACTCCTAACCGAGCGAACACTCAACTCTCTAAAGTAACCTTTACTCACAAGGTTACGGTTGCCTCCCAACCTTAGGTGACAATTACTACCTCCAGGAAATTAGCGACCTCAACTTTCCATCTACCAATTTCTTTCGAACTGCACGGTTCCGAACTCAAAGCTAACGGTCGACGCTAATCTTCCCAAAACTCTCAGATTTCACTGATCCATTCCTAATATCGATAAAGATATTCTTACAAGGCGCACTAATGCGTCTTTCAGGCAATCGGTTAGCACATATTCTATTATCACTCAACTTCGATCCGACTCCAAATCTGGAAGTAGCCCTTATTCAAATTTCTGAATACTTCCATAAATACTTCGTCTACAACCACATATAAAGATTAACCTCTAAACATACCACCAATCTATACATTCGGACTATAAAGGACGGGCGCTAATAAAACCCACAACAGGAATTTGATGCACATGCTGAAAAATAAAAAGGATTAGGCTTAACGCCTAGAGAGCTCAAAAGTTTTACATAAGTAAAAGCAATTAAATTGATGAACTTCTCTTTAAAACAGAACCTTTCAAATAATGAATTTTAAAACATGGAACAACTCCTTTTCAAAGTTATGTAATTTCAAAGATGGATCCTTCATTTCAACGATACTTTATAAATTGACACAACTTGTACTAACTCGAAGTATGAAACATTAGTAACACCATCCATATCGTACGTCCGAAAACATGGACACTAGGCCCAATACTCACACGACCAAAAACGAAAGAAAAACTAAATATCAACATGCAGGAATAACACAATTCATTCAAACATTAATATACGTGGGGAGAACCCAATTTTAAAGCCATCATTTACCGTCGACTCCACATAACCAAAGCCGATAAAAATATAACATTAGTGTTTAAAATACCCCGGATCTACGACGGAGAGACCCGTACACAAAGAGAATAGAAGGACACGCAAGTAGGTCGCCCATACAACTTCCTCGCATGACCTCTAAACGTTTCCATCTTGGGTGGCGAGAACAAATGAATGGGGCCACCCGTGATGTTATTGGATTTCACCACGTATCCCGATCTTAGTTCCCATGCCATACCATACATCACAACTTCAAACCGTTTATTGCCTCTAGCCATACTCCGTCGAGTTCCACCTCAAGGGCTTACGGACATGGGTGCCTATCCAATCCAGACGAGTTCCAACTCAGCAGCTCGTGCCACCTATTGTCTACTCGCTAGCCAACCCGAGCGGTCACTAAGTGTAACCCAAAACCTCAGGCTTTACAAAACAGACAGACTGTCTATGGATCTACATCACTGTCTAACATTACATGACTCCAACTGAAAAAAAAAACAAAACTCCCAAAACATGTAACTCCCAATGGCATGAAATAATCGCCATCATACTCCAAAAATTCCAAAACTGTTTTTAAAACGTACAAATGTCTTCAAGACTCCATTTAGTCAAAACTGAGCCAACGACCCAACAGTTTACGTAAATACCCAAATGAAAGTTGATATAAATATTGAAACACGTTTGACCAACTATTATGCAAACACGACCAAAAGTATAATTAACTCAAATCTCATCGTTGGTTGAAACAAACCGTTTTCCAAATGAACTCATACCCTTATGTTTTCAAAATGCCTCATAACACAATAATATGCATTTTCTGACAAGGTTTATAAGATCAAATACACCAAATGACACTTACTTCAATTGAACTCCAATTATATATGTAAAATCATCAAAGAAACACTTCAACATGTTTTATTTACCAAAATAACCAAAGATCCCAAAATGGGTGTCTCAACATGTTCATAAAACTAAACATTTCAAAATAACCAAAACTTATCAGCAGTTAACAATTTAATGTAAAACACAAACACTTTAAAATAAACATTTTGGCATGTGCACCGTTTTCACAAATCAACTTTAACTCACCAAAAACACAAATAAACTCCATCATACTAAAATCTTTCATTGCGGTTATAAATCCGGACAAATGTCCACACGACTCATTCAGTCAAAACCCGAGCCAAAGGCCCGACACTTTACGTAAATTTCCAACGAAAGTCTCGTAAACCTTAAAACACATTTAACCGACATTTAACGTTTCCCCAAATAATGAAATGTCTTTAAACAATGTTTATGAAAACACAAACCACCAGGACATGATTTCTCAAAACTCAACACGTATTGAGACCAAAGATTTTCCAAAAGTTTATGAATGCAAATATACTAAGATGCACAAAATCATCAAAGATGCATAAATCATAATGTAGATTTTACGTGTACAAAATCACACAGAATATGTAAATCACGCTATTTACTTGCTGAAATATTCAAGCTCGACATGAGCAATTTATGATGTTAAAACAATCCAAGTTACCGAATACGAAAACTTAACAAAATGCTCGCACCTTGAGAAATACCGAGTAAAACATACGCAATAATTTACGCTATAACCGTGAAAATAGGTTCTTGCACTTCAACATGTGCAACAATTGTTCGTACAACTCCAAAGGGAAAAATCACAATTTTATCTTTAAAATTCTTCCTCTATAACCAAGAGGCGTTGCAACAAAAGAATTTTCAACTCACCCCATATGCAACAATTCATTCCCCAAAGGGCGGTAAAATAACGGGGATGCAAATAAAATTTCAAATCGAGTTTAAAGCTTCACGTTGTAAAGATAAACACATCTGACCAAAATAGAAACTACAACGACAAAAATACCGCTAACTCGCTAAGTGCTTTGCGGAAATTTTAACAGTAAGAGTTAATGATGGAAATACGATCAGAACGAAAGTCCTGTTTTAAAAAAATACATAAATCGTTTATGCAATCATTCACAATAACGTTATACTTAAATCCAATGCACATAGTACCCGACGGTTGACATTTGTTAACAAAACCCCGAAATTAACGCACACAATGATGCATATGCACATGTTCCTCCAATTATTTACGCGACACAAAAGTCGTAAGATGAGACACCATAATCCAACTGGATTTTATAAAACTCATTAACGCTAAAATCTAGTGATGTCCAAATTTCCATTTTGCAACACAGGTAAGGCGACCATTTTGACAAGATTTTTGATGAGACACGACGCCCAAAGAACTCAAAACTTGCACACAATGAAATTAAACTCACGCATCTCAAAATATACGCATGCGACAAAAAAATCCGTAAAACAAAACTCAAATAATTCAACAAAACTCACACAACTAAAAATTTCCAAGAAACTCCTACTCAAAATCATGGGAATAACTCTTCCTTTAAAACCATTGACATACGTGGAAGAGATCCAATGTCAAGGTCAAAATTCCACAGCTACTTGCCCATTAACTCAAAAAGCGTTAAAACACAGATATTTCGACATCCAAAAATAGCATTTAAACACAAGACGTGAACAAAGAGAGTTTTGATAACAATTTGAGATCAGGTGCAACAAACCATTTTAAGCATGCTTATGCTCATAGTTTAAAATATGTTGATTGCTAAATGTTTTGCCAAAACGTTATAAGGTAATTTACTTTATGGTTGGCGATCAAGAAAAGCAATTTATGCAACCTTACTTTAGAAATAAATTTAATGCATGAATTCGGTCGGCACTCATATTTTAATACTACGCTTCCCAACATCCCGACGTACTATAATCAACCGGATGCCTCAGGCATCATAGGGCAACCATCCCATTAATTAACTTACAATCTCCTCGAAATAGAATCGATCTAACAAGATATAGTTCTAATTCTACCAACGAATCTGGCTCAAGATGATTAACTTAATGCGTTCAACGCACTTACTATCATCCCAAAGAGACATTGCTATAAACAACAATCATTCCTTAGCTTACTCGCTTAGAAACTTTCACACTACTCTAACGGTCAATATACCAAGGTAGAGCAGGTAAACACAAGCACGAGAAAGGGTAAGGAAAAGTTTAACTGAAACACGAACGAAAGAAACGTACCGTTATGTCTACCAATTGTCATAACATTAGCAAACCAATTACACTCAGTAAAATATCCTCATAATCACATTAGCTAAGTGAGATTGTGAACATATAACACATAAGGGTTCTTGTTACCATAATCACAACGCTTGATTAACATAACCTCCGTCGATTCTAAGACTAACCCATGTTAGAAGTTCTACCCAATCTCACAATCAGTGCCTATCAAACTCAGTCTAAGTTTAGACATCTTACATTCATGCCTAAATCGCTTAAACTACAGCTCTGATACCAACCTATAACACCCTAAAAATCAGAGTAAAATAAAACTTCTCAAATAAGGCAATATGACATCTGAATTGCTATAAACTTCTCAAAAGGTGTATCATTCCTTAAGACTTTACAAAAAACTGTACGGATTTAGAATTCATCAACAGACTAATCTAAACATAACTATCTAGATTACATCAGTTGACAATCCAAAATTCATCAAAAGAATGGGACTTAACAATGCCCAACTATCAACGCTTTAGTCATCTCAAAATGCCCCGAGACCCAACTCATCTCTCAAAACCCAGTGCAACCCACCGCTAAGGGAAACCTGTTATACACATCATTTAAGAAAAAGTGTCAGGCTTAAAGCCTGGTGAGAACATACAATTTATAAATTTCAAGAGATATAAACTTTTGTATCAAAGGGAATCTTTTCAAATAAGCTTTTCCAAGTTAACTGTTGATAAGAATGAAATCCATTAAAATGAGACCACAAACCTTCTTTCCAGAACCTCTCGATTTAATGCACAAGTAGTTCTTTTATAAACTTCCCAAAATATAAACATCAGTATCATAAGAAAATCTTTTCATAAAGGTTTAATTTATAAAAGATAACATTTCGCCACCACCGGGCCCTTTCGGTCCCAAAACTCATCATACGATGACAAAAGAACCATTTTACCAAGGATTGTGGTGTAACACAAAGTAGACCACCAATCCGAGTTATGAGCTAAACAATTGGAATCCAAGGATACGGACATATAAGTCCGTGCTACAACGTGATATCTAGCCCCAAGCAAAACCAATGTATACTCCTTCACTAGGATCACTATGAACCATGGCTAGTATCCGACCTCACATAACCGTACCAAGTTGCCCTCGAGGATCATATGCATCCATAGCTACAAAATGGGGAATGTGACATCCTAACAATACAGTCGACTCAAAACCTAGGGATCCGCTAGTAATGGTACAGACTCGTCACAACAACATATGTGACCAACCATAAATAAACATATGGTATAAACACATTTTATAAACAAAATGTCATTTCCAGTTCAACTTCTGGTAAGAATGAAAATCATTAAAAATGAGTTCTTAAACATTCTTTTCACATATCCACATAATGCGCAAGTAAAACATCATTTTACTTCAATAAGGCGGAAACAGTCATTTTAGTCAAAACTGATCGGGAACCCCGAAAATCACCAAAAACTTCATTTATATCAAAATGTAGAGAACATGAAATCATACCGTAGAAATATTTTGGATTTCACAAATAAGAGTTTTGACATGTATAAAGTTTGTAAAATGGTAGTAGGAACTCACTAGTAGGTTTTTAGAATAAAACCCGGAAAACCAGATATTGATCACGACGTTGAGGTGAAACTTAAAACACCGACCCCTTGCTAGAAACACCGAAAACTAGCAACCAAACGAGCTTTTAAGATCCAAGAAGAAAAGAGAGAAACCAGAGAGAGAGAGAGAAAAAGAAACTGAGAAAAATTTGAGATATAAGAAAATATCTCCCAAAAAGTTATTTAAGGCTGCCAAAAATATCCACTCTGACATAACGCACGACCCGTGCGAATCCTACTGCCTTCGACCCTGATCTTGCGCACGACCCGTGCGTTCTTTTCTGAAGGAGGGCGCACGGGCTGTAGACAGACGCATAAACCTCCTTTTTCCTTAATTCGTGATCGCAAAAGACCAAACGAAATTCGGGGTGTTACATTTGATGCTTAATGTAATTGCCTTTTGGCATTTCTCCATTATGAATGAATATCGTTTTTCAGAGGTTGAGTTCCTTTCACCTCTTTTTGTTTCTAGCTTAGCCAACACCTCAAAAGTCAAAATTTTATTTTTCATCACTTAGGGGAGATTGTTAGCTCCATCTACCAAGATTGGAAGTGTTGAAAAATAGGCTAAGTATAGAAACTTCTGTTGTCTGCCAAGTCACCACAGAAGATGCAAAGCTCAGAGGCCACTCAGATCACAGAGCCTCTGTGATCACTTACAGAGCCTCTGTGAGGGCTAACCTTTGGAGATCAGTGTTGGAGTGGCAAGACTGTTCCAGACAAGACCACGTGCAGAACACGTGAGGCCTGCTGTACGAAGATCCTCAAGATCAAAGTAATGGGCGTCCTACGATGTTTACTTTACAGGTGGCATTCCTTATGTGGAATGTCAGTTTTTGTCTTGTACTAAGGGGTGCATCCTTCTTGTATATTAAGGGAGCACCACCTTAGAGCTTTAGTAACAGTGAAAATACGAGCACACACAAAAATAGCAGTCTGTATAATCCTTGAGCATTTTTGCACATATCAGTGCGTGTTCTTGGTGTTCTTCAGTAATCAATGAAACAATTCTTTGAGTAACCTTCTTATAATACTTTACTTCCTGTTCATTAATTACTTGTGTGTTTACTACCTTGTATGTTTAATCTTTTCTACACATCTTAAACGCTTCCGCACTCTATTTAATCAATCTGTGTGTAGTAAAAGGTTAAAACAAGTTAAAGAACATCATAACTGGGATCAACACACACCCTAATGGAATAAACGGGCCACACTCCCCGCTACGAGCAGACGGGTCACACTTCCCCGACTTAGGTCAGACTTCTGACTCAAATGTATGCATACACTTAGTCTTCACTATATATAAAACAAGTTTATATAAACTTATCATAAACATGCCAACATAATTAAATCAACCTTTTTCAATAATTCTTCATACTTTCAATACTATAAACATGCAGTTTATAAAACTCACATTTATCAAATAACTGTCAAAATCATAAAAGATTTAGTTTGAAAGACTCGCCTCAAATTCTTCTTGCTTAAACTTTGTCTTCTAACGATTAACACCACCTACGATGGTATCAAAATACAGAGGTAAGCTAACTCGTCACTAACGTTCTTTCCTTATCTAAACAAATCAAATACAATATACTGCTACAACCCCGGTCGAGACCACTCCGGTCAACACCACTTATACCGGTTGAGTACATACACCGGTCGACGCCGGTCCGGTCACTACACCGGTCGGTCGACACCGGTCACACCACCTCGGTCGACATCATATCGGTCACCAACATATCGGTCACCAACATACCGGTCGCCAACATATCAGTCGATGAGACCGGTCAATATGACACACCGATCACCCCTGGGGTACAGTCCTATCCGGTCGACCTTCATACAAAGTCGGCGACTCAAACCCAGAAAACTTCAGATCTTTTAAATCGATCATATATACGGTTAAAAGCTTGAATAACAAGGCTATTTACCGACTATAACATGTAGATAGAAGTATTAAGCTAAAATCATACCTCTATTTGACAAAAACTGATCAATCCTTTGAAAACCTTTCCCTGCCTTCGCTTCTGTTCTTTCTCCTTCAGTCGGTTCTAAAAATCAGACTTTGAGTTATGAAATCAATCTTCTTAGGGTTATGGTTATATATAACCAAAGTTTCAAATAACCCCCCTGAACTTTGGGTCTCACTTAACTTTTCACCCAACTTCCAAAATTAATAAAATTTTCGGATCCGGATATTACAATCTCTCCCCCTTAAGAGAATTCCGTCACCGGAATTCCATCGCTAAACAAATGGGGATACTGAGATCTCATGTCCGCCTCTACTTCCCATGTTGACTCTTGTCCTTTATGAAATTTCCACTGAACTTTCACTAATCGAATTTCCTTGTTTCTCAATTTCTTTACTTTGAGGTCCGAAATTGCTACGGGCTCCTCAATATAACTTAATTTCTCATCTACCCGAATGTCTTCTAAGGGAACTACTACATCTGCTTCTGCCAAACACTTTTTCAAGTTTGACACATAAAATGTGGGGTGAATCCCACGTAAACTTTCTGGTAGATCAAGTTCGTAGGCCACTTCACCAACACATCCCGTGATGATAAATGGTCCAACAAACCTTGGTCTTAATTTCCCTTTCTTTCCGAATCGGACTACCCCTTTCCAGGGCGAGACTTTCAACATTACTTTGTCTCCTACCTGAAACTCTATCGGTTTCCTCCGCTTATCTGCGTACATTTTCTGACGATCTTGAGCAATCTTTAATCTTTCTCGAATCTGGTTGACCTTATCAGCTGTCACCTGTACTATTTTCGGTCCCGCTAGCTGTCTTTTACCCACCTCATTCCAACATAAAGGTGTTCTACATTTACGTCCATACAATGCTTCGAACGGGACCGCTTGTATGCTAGCATGATAACTATTGTTGTAAGAAAATTCAATCAACGGCAAATGAATTTCCCACGAACCTTTGAAATCAATAACACATGCACGAAGCATATCTTCCAATGTCTGTATGTTTCTCTCACTCTGGCCATCAGTTTGTGGATGTTAGGCCGTACTCAGCTTAAGTTGAGAGACTAACACCCTTTGTAAACTTCTCCAGAAAGCTGACGTAAAACGAGCATCCCTGTCTGATACAATTGACGACGGTACTCCATGTCTGGTTACTATCTCATCTATATACAATCGAGCCAATTTCTCTAGTGAGTACGTCTCCTTAATTGGTAGAAAGTGGGCTGACTTTGTGAGTCGATCCACTATCACCCAAATAGCATCAAGCCCCTTAGGTGATCGCGGTAACCCGGTAACAAGATCCATCGTAATCTCGTCCCACTTCCAAACTGGAATTTCTAACGATTGAAGCTCCCCGTAAGGTCTCTGATGCTCAGCTTTAACTTTCAAGCATGTTAGGCATCGCTCAACGAAGTGAGCAATATCTTTCTTTAAACCTGGACACCAATAGCTTTGTTTCAGATCTCTATACATCTTATTGGTTCCCAGATGTACTGAATAACGGGATTTATGCGCTTCTTCCAATACTCTCTTCCGCAGTTCTCCTGCTTTTGGAATCCACACTCTCCTACTGAAGGACTTCACTCCGCGATTGTCAACAACTAACGAATTAACAATTCCAACTATTCTTTCACTTTTCCAGTTTTCCTTTGACGCTGCTTCTTCTTGATACTTTATAACTTCTTCTAAGAAATTAGAAACAACATCAACTCAATATGCCACCACTTTTGTTATTTCTCCATGCTCCTTACGACTTAGAGCATCCGCTACCACATTGGCCTTGTCTGGATGGTACATAATATCACAGTCAAAATCGCTTAACAACTCCATCCACCTACGCCGCCTCATATTAAGCTCCTTCTGATTGAAAATATATTGAAGGCTCTTGTGATCCGTATAAATCTGACACTTGATCCCGTACAGATAATGCCTCCAAATTTTCAAAGCAAAGACTACCGCTGCCAACTCTAAATCATGCGTTGGGTAATTCTTTTCATGTTCTTTCAACTGGCGAAATGCATAAGCAATCACCTTGCCTTCTTGCATTAACACACATCCCAGACCTAAATTTGAAGCATCACTATAGCTTACGAATCCTTCCGTTTCGTTGGGTAGAGACAAGACAGGCACACTACTTGGACTCTCTTTCAATTTACTGAACGCTTCTTTCTGAGCTTCCGCCCATACAAACTTGACATTCTTTCTAGTTAATGCTGTTAGTGGCGTGGCTATCCTCGAAAATTCCTGGATGAACTTTCTATAATAACCCGCCAATCCTAGAAAACTCCTTACTTCTGATGGTGTTTCCGGCGCTTCCCACCCTTTAATGGCTTCAATCTTAGCCGGGTCAACCTTAATCCCGTCTTTCGACACCACATGACCTAGAAACTGAACTTCTTTCAGCTAAAATTCACATTTGGAGAACTTGGCATACAACTTCTCGTTTTTAAGCAATTCTAAAACTGCTCGCAAATGAGTTTCATGATCTTCTTTGGACCGTGAATAAATCAGTATATCATCTATAAATACTATGACATACTTGTCTAAAAACGGACTACACACTCTATTCATCAGGTCTATGAAAGTTGCTGGCGCATTGGTCAGACCAAATGGCATAACTAGAAACTCATAGTGTCCGTACCTCGTACGAAAAGCAGTCTTAGGTACATCCTCCTCCCTCACCTTCAATTGGTGATACCCAGATCGTAGATCTATTTTCGAAAAGTAGCTTGCTCCTTGAAGTTGATCAAAAAGATCGTCAATTCTGGGAAGCGGATACTTATTTTTAACAGTCACCTTATTGAGATCACGATAGTCTATGCACATTCTCATAGACCCGTCTTTCTTCTTAACAAACAACACCGGCACTCCCCATGGTGAAGTACTAGGACGAATAAACCCCTTGTCTAGTAACTCCTGCAGTTGAGTCATCATTTCTTTCATTTCTGCCTGTGCCAATCTATAAGGTGCTCTTGAAATCGGCGCCGCTCTGGGTACTAAATCAATACGAAATTCCACTTGCCGATCAGGAGGCAGAGTGGTTAAATCTTCCGGAAATACTTCTGGATATTCACTTACCACCGGAACTGACTCTAATCCCCTTTTCTCCTTCTTAACATCTATTACATAAGCTAAGAACCCCACACACCCTTTTACTAGACATCGCTTAGCCTTAATCGTTGAAATCAAACACGACTTTCTATCCCTCCGATCTCCAAACACTACTATCTCTTCTTTACCTAGCTGCACTATACGAATTAATTTCTTATTGCATACTATATGAGCATCATTAGACGCCAACCAGTCCATTCCCACAATGACATCAAATTCTCCCATACCCATCGGGTATAGTCGAAGTGGAAATGACTGCCCATCGATAACAATACTACACCCATCATACACCTCCTCCACTAAGATTTGACTATTATAGGCCACTTCTACTTCAAATCCATTCCTAAGCTTCATGGGTTTCACATGCAATTTATGCGCGAAATTTGGAGACACAAACGAACGGTTTGCGCCTAAATCAAACAATACTTTAGCAAAATTCAAATCTATAGAGAAAATACCTGTCACTACATCCGGTATCTCCGCCGCTTCTTCTGCCGTCATATTAAAAACTCTAGCCCTCGCCTTAGTTGGCTCCACCTTTTTCTCACCTCCCTTATCTACATACCCTCCGACCGATCCCTTTTTCAATTGTGGACAATTAGTCTTGATATGATCAGGAGATCGACACTGATAACAAGACCTTGAACCCTGGCAATCCCGAGTTATATGCCCAATATTTCCACATTTATAACAGCCCTCTTGATGAATCTTACATTCTCTTTTATGTCTTTGGTTACACTTGCTAACATGGCTTACTTTCAAACTTATTAACAAACCGTTGATCAGATTTGGCAGATTTAAACGTTTTGGAGTCACGGACCGTTCCGTCCCATTTTCTTTTATCTCCACTTCTTTCAGTAGCTTGCCGATTCTTTTCCTTCTCCCTCATTTCAGCTGCGTTTACTGCCACTTGAAAAGTAGATGGTTCCTTGTTCGAGACAAATTCTCGAATATCACTTCTCAACCCGAAGACGAAACGTTCTACTCGTCTTCCTTCATTAGGCACGTAAATTTCTGCAAATCGAGACTTCTCTATAAACTTTGTAGTATATTCACGAACTGACATCCCCTTTTGCTCCAAACTCAGAAACTCTTCTTCCAACTTATTAACTGCCGCCAGAGGGCAAAACTGTGCTTTAAATCTTTTTACAAACTCATCCCAAGACATTTCTTTGGCTACCGTCGAACTTTGTCCTCCTGCTTCAACATCCCACCACATTACTGCTTCATCTTTCAACATTTACAAAGCATAAACTACTTTATCTTCTTCAGCACACTTACTAGTATCAAACGCTAACTCCATTCCCTTTACCCATCTTAGTGCTATCACTGGATCACATTCCCCTTTATAGGTAGGAGGCTTGCAAGCAGCAAATTCCTTAAAACTACATCCTTTTCCAGCTACCACTTTAGGCGTCACTATGGGGTTTTACTGAGGGTGACTACCCACTATACTTACTCGTGATTCCGCTACCTCGGTCCCTACTCTTTCTTCACTCTTTTCTTTGTTTGACGAGACCTCATTAGTGCGCTGAGCCAATAAAGCGTTCAACATTTCCTGTAATTTTCCCATTTCTGTAGCGAAGGTTTATTGGGTAACAAAACCCTGAGTTCGACCTCCACCACGGTTTCCTGTCTGCTTTCGACCCCTCACAGAAGCTGAACTTTCCTGATGAGAAGTTTCTTGTTCGGATCTTACTTCAACACTTCTAGCTCGACGAATACCACTAGTCGTCTTCCCGCCTCGAGTTCCCACAGTGGAAACCCTTGCTTGAGTAGTCACCTTCTGAACCGTCTTACCTCTAGGTCGACCGCGACTCTTTCCTCGATTAGCAGTCGGGTTGACAGCGGTCGTTTGCTCTTCGGCAACGACTTCATTAACTGGACCAATTTCAGGATTCGGCATAGACCTACTCCTTGTTACTCACTCAGACATAATTCTGATAAGAAGAAACATAAAATATTCAATCTAACGTGCTACACATTATGGCAGTTTAAGCACAAGCATGTACTTGTAAATTCACAATTACACTGGCCAGATGAAATTCCAAATTTACCTTACATGCTAATCCTTACTACCCTAATGTTATCTTCCTACGGTCTTCCTACTTCTGAGTTGTGCTTCTACTTTCTCAGTTTAAGTCTAGGCCCATCTGCAATTAGACATCCAACCCGTAATCGCAACGACCCAATTGCAAGAGCGGAGCTCTACCAACTGACCTCCACTTAGTTTCACCCAAGCTTCATCCTGGTCATGGATAGATCACCCAGGTTCGGGTCCACCTAGATCCCTTAAACTAATGCTCTGATACCAATTGTAACAACCTGTACCTTTATAATTACATCAAAATAACATTTCTAACTAAAAATAGCCCCAGGCTTACATTTCAGAGTATAAGGTTTACAACTATCACCTATTACACAACTGAGTCCAAAAAGTAAACTATTGCAGGAAGTCTTCTATCTCCTGGAAATAACTCACATCTTCTCTTTACCCTTATCTGTACCTGCTATCTTGCAATAACCTGAAAGAGGATTATAATTTTGAAAGAGCGAGGGTTAGACCAATGGTCTAGTGAGTCCCCTCCAAGCACTACTGCAACAGTTCAAATATTATTTAAAACATTTAAACAAAGCTTTATAACTCACGAACATAACTCGCTCTATTAATCAAACATTAATAATACTTTACGCTTCGCAAGCGTAACTCAATCTACTGGCCATCACTGACCACTCTCTACGCTTCGCAAGCGCAACTTAAGCTACTGACCAACACTGTCGTCAAAGACGGTATGTCTGTATCGTACTGCCTTATTTTAGGGACACACCCTAATGGCATAAACGGGCCACACTCCCCGGTACGAGCAGGCGGGTCACACTTCCCGACTTAGGTCAGACTTCTGACTCAAATGTATGCATACACTTAGTCTTCACTATATATAAAACAAGTTTATATAAACTTAGCATAAACATGCCAACATAATTAAATCAACCTTTTTCAATAATTCTTCATACTTTCAATACTATAAACATGCAGTTTATAAAACTCACATTTATCAAATAACTGTCAAAATCATAAAAGATTTAGTTTGAAAGACTCACCTCAAATTCTTCTTGCTTAAACTCTGTCTTCTAACGATTAACACCACCTACGATGGTATCAAAACACAGAGGTAAGCTAACTCGTCACTAACATTCTTTCCTTCTCTAAAATCAAATACAATATACTGCTACAACCCCGGTCGAGACCACTCCGGTCAACACCATTTATACCGGTTAACATTATACCGGTCGAGTACATACACCGGTCGATGCCGGTCCGGTCACTACACCGGTCGGTCGACACCGGTCACACCACCTCGGTCGACATTATATCGGTCGCCAACATATCGGTCACCAACATACCGGTCGCAAATCCTAGGAGATGATTTTTGGGAAATAGAGATTTTTGGGAAATAGAGATTTTTGGGAAATGGTCAAGGTTGGAAGTAGATGAAGGCATTAATGATGGGGGAAGTTAGGAGGATGAACTTCCCCAAAATCTCCAAAGAAATCGGCTGATGAAGTCTCCCTAAATCAGATAATGACCTAAATTCGCGACTTAAGCTTTTTATACTCAGACCACTGTCCGCGATAGTGACACGGAGAGAGTGACATTTGTCACTCTCGCGGGCAAGGTTGCGCGAGACCTCACCACCTGCGGTACAAACGGGGCGATAGTGCCCCGCGATTGTGACATTCTGTCACTCTCGCGGGCACTGTCGCGAGCACCCAAAATTCCCCAAAACTTGATACTTTAAACCCCCAATGCTTGAATCAATAAAACTCGATATTTAACTAATAAATCCCAACATATAAAAAGTTCCAAAATGAGGAGAATGTTACAGAGATTCCCAGAATTAGGGGTGGTATATCTAGTGTTTGATTCCTTCAGTTTCGGTTTGTAAGATTTTGGAAGGTTTGGGGTCAAAATTAGGGTTTTGACCAAAGTGGAGATTTTGATGTCATGTGTTTGGGGATTGATTCTAAATGGATGAAAATGATTATTTATGGGTGGAATTTATATATCTGGGTTTTTGGGAAAATTGTTGCATGTGGACTCGGAATTCTTCAAGGAAGCTCATTTAGGGTAAAATCTAGATTTAACCTAAATCTAGCGAGGTGAGTTCAAGTTTATAAGCTCATTTGGGACTTTTGGGCATTTTGATAAATAAGTCATAAACTAAAATGTGTTATTAACTCATTTCATGCATGAAGATTATTTGGTAAAATGCATTTCTGTGTTGGCTGGAATAATTTGGGTTATGAGAGGTTTGAAAACAACAACGGATGAGTCCTTGGGTTTTGGTTATTTCCGACCTTGTGAACATTTTGGAAACTTCAAATCTTTGTTTTGGGGAAAAGATGCATTTTAAGTATTTCAAAGAGTAAATTCCGAGCAATTGAGCACGTGTCTATGGTATAACCTTGTTTTGGAAATGATCTATCTTATTCTAAGTTGTGTTGGAGTTGGTCGTGTACTTTGGAGCACGTGTTTCATAAATGTTGGTCGAGTGCGTTTTATTGTATTTTATTTCCTTTAACAATGAGTCATTTGGTTGTTTAAGCCTGTGGCTCGGTATTTTATTATGATTGGGTTTTAAGACATATGTCCAGTTTTGATAGCTCGACTTCGAGCTTTGGTTGCAATATTGGATGAGGGACTCAACGTAAGAACCTTTTATGGTTGAAGTTGATATCTCGTGGGTGTACGTTTAAAGCTATCGAGCCTGACATCCCTTGTGCTTGGAATCATTGCGTCCAATGATGGAACGCTAGTTTTCCACATTGAGGCACGTTTAGGCATCAGATTGGGTTGTAAGTCCTACGTGCTAGTATACGATATTGGATGAGGAACTCAACGTAAGGACCTTTCGCGGTTGAAGTTGACATTCCATGGGTGTAAGTTTAAAGCCACCGATCCTGACATCCCTTGCGTGTGCTTGTTTTTATGACTAGTCTTAACAACATGAAATGGGGCTTACTTTGTGTACCGTCACATTTTATGGAATCGGGTCTCCCCCGTCACTGAAAAGTGTTGTTTTGGGTATTGTGTTTAGTATCCATGTTTTCGGTGACGTTTTACATTTACGGATTTTATATATGATTTATGGGTTGAGTATTACGCCCCACCCGTGTTTTGAGTGTTTTCGGGATATAAAGTTTTATCCGCTTTTCATCTCTGTGGAGTTTGATTTCTATTCTCATTTGGAGTGAGTTTTGAATTGAATTTAATTTACAAAAGAACGTTTTATATTTGAATCTTCTCCCTTAAAATAGTTTGGATCGAAAAACGTTTATATTAGTGGTTCTTTCGTCTAAAATGCATATTATTGGACAACGAGTCGTCTTCATAATCGAAGCTTATCATTTTGAAAGAGTATAATTTTAATTGCATCCCTTCCTTTCAACGATATATTTATTCATGCTGAAAACTTTTGAGCTCACTAGGCGTTGCCTAACCTTTTTATTTGTCGGCATGTGCAACAGGTTCGGTTGGGAATAGTCCTAGTGTCATTGTGAAGAAGGGAGAGCTAGTTGTGTGCTTAGCTTGTTGAAGTCTACCGCATCCATCTGAGAAGAGTAACTTATGTTTGAGGATAAGTAACACCGACTTAGGTTTCTGTCCTTGTATAAGACTGGGGTTTTTATTGATGAAGTTTAATGTAGAATTTTATTTTGGAAATGTATCAAGTTTTGATTTATAGGAAGAAGAATTATCTTTTGTTTGACGTAATATCGAAATTTTTAATTAGTTGCTCTTTCCAAATTGAGGGTGTTACATCTTACTCCTAAATGCTCTTGTGCATGTTTAATGCTTATAATAATCATCTACATACATAAATACACTATTTATTGGAAGTTTGACCTAAAATCTAGGGTTTCATGGAGTTGGTCATTTAGAACATATAAACTAATGTTATTTGTTCAATAACTTGTTTAAAGGCATTTGTTTGAGTAATATGATTTTTAGTAAACTATAAGGATGTGATTAGTAATGTCTTAAAATGAAAAGTTCCTTGTTTAATGATTATTGTGGCAATGAGTTGACAAATGAAGCATATATATATATATATATATATATATATATATATATATATATATATTGTGTGTATTTAATCAGTATGTGATCACCTGATAAGAATATGGATTTCTATTTCCTTATGCACGAGGATGTAGTTATATGCTTATTTGAACCATTGTTGTTGGTAATTGTGGTTTACTAGCGAGTAGGCAATAGGGGGACGTGGGCCCTTGAGGTGTAACTCGTCTAGAAGACAATAATGTCCCGTAAGACCTTGAGGTGTAACTCGACGGAGTAGGCAATAAATGCAATGTTATGGTTTGAGGTTGTGATGTCTTGATGGCATGGGAACTAGGACCGGGACATGAGGTGTAATCCAATAACATCATGGGTGACTCCACTCCCGTGTATATGTCACATTGATGGAAACGGGTCTCCCCCGTATTTTCCAAGGGTTATCTCTTGTATGTTTATGTTTAGATTTGGGAACATTGTTGCGGTGGAAATAACATTATGAGGCATTGGTGTTCGGTAACATAAGTCTTGTACAACGATATCCTTGTTTGTTATTGTATAATTTATGAAATCTCACTAGGCTTCGTCCTAACACTTGTTGTGGTTGTTGATTTTCTTACAGATCCCGCTCGCGGTGGAATCTAGGATGTCGGGCCTGGTGACCGGGCACGTAGGAGATTTGGAAGTGCCGGTCTTTTGGGGTTTCGTGTGAAGAGAGATTTTTGGTGGAATAGCAACACCCAAGTTAATCTAGTTCGAATTAATTCTAGATTAAGTAGGTTGTTGTATTTATAAGTCTCATTACTCTTACCACTTCGTTTTTGAGCAAACTCACCCAACTTGATATGGGTTTTAGTTGCCTTAAATTTGGGATTTTTCCTTGTCGAATGTTTATATTTACAGGGTATTTTGGACCTCCGTATTTTAGACGTTATATTGCCGAATTTTCGAATTTTTAATTCGCCTAATTTTTAGGATGTTACACAATCACCAATCCAAAGCAAACAATAAACAATCAAGATATATCAGTAAAGAAATAGGTAAGAAAAACACCGAGATTTTTATGTGGAAACTCAGAAAGGTCAAAACCATGGAAAAAAGATGTTGAGGACTGATCGATCCATTATCATTGTGATGATGATTACTGAAGAGTTACAACAACTAATTAACAATGGAGAAATCGGCTAAGAGTTTTTCAGGCATTCTCAAGAGAGAACACATATGGAGTAGAAAGAAGAGTATAGGAAGAAAGGAAGGTATCAACCACACCAAAACATATGTGGTCGTTATAGAGCTTACCCATATGGCAAGTCACGCGTTCCTTTAACTTGTCCCAGAGACATATATGCAATGTGGGATGCGACTAGAGTCGTGTATCTAGGTTGCACGCCAACTCTAGTGAGTAAGGGGATCATGCAAGCGACCTAAGTTACGTAAAGACGTTGCTGATTTGGATTTAAGCAGTCATTTTCTTCACATTAAGTTATAAGAAAATTTTAATGTAACATATGAAACCTAAAAACGAGAAGTTTATAATATTTAATTTGATACTCCTAGTATTGTATTTGGCCTTTTTTGACTGGATCTTCAAATCAATAAGTCATGTTAAACCATCATTTGTAATTTATATTTTGTTCACAAATAAAGCTTTTCTTTAATGAGAAATCATATTAGTTTAAAGTAAAATTTTACTTAATGTTGTATGGTACAGTACATATCTAATTCTTAAATTACGAATTGTTAACAAATAAAGTTTTTCTTCAATGAGAAATCATATTAGTTTAAAATAAAATTGTACATATTATATGGTAGTGTACATATCTAATTCTTAAAAAAACATGTCAACATTTATACATAATTTAATATTCAATGATATATATAGTCTCTCTTAATTTGACGAATGGTTTTACCAATTCAATGGAAAGTTTCAAAATCATCATATAATAATCCAGAAATTGCAATAGAAAAGAAAAAGGGAGATTTGTGATGATTTTAAAATATTTTCTACTAGGATCAAATATGACCACGTATTGAATTTTTTGCTTTATTTGATAAATTATTTTTATAAATTATCATATAGTACACTCACATTATTGCATGATTAAACAATTTTTTTAATAATTAAGGCAACACTATATTAAACCAACCAAAGAAAGCAAGTACGACAACACAAAACCGACAAAACACAAAACCAACCCGCCATCTAAGGGACTAGGGAGAGTGGCCACAATCGAAACCCAAAAAAACTACACGGGACACCCAGCAAATGTAACAACCCAAAGTCCACAATAGCATAATCCTTAAGATAAACCAAGTGGTCCCAAACATCAAGTCATAAAATAACAATAATCTCAAAGTAATACAGTGGATACACACTGTAACACCCGTATTTTTTGGTAAGCAAAAGCCACTCTGTAGTCTCTTGAGACTTCCAATTGATGAATTTGTGCTTTAGAACATACTGTCTGTGATCCCTATCAGTGTCGAGAGCGCGCGGTTGGAAGAAGTCGAATTTCGAGGCTCGAAAGAGGTGGGGCGATAGTGCCCGCGACAGTGACAAATGTCACTGTCGTCGTGTCATTATCGCGGGAGTGGTACCGCAAACTTGTGGAAGCTTGCGACTATGCCCCGCGACAATGCCAAAGTCATAGTCTTTGTGTCAATGTCACCTAAGGGGTCTGATGTTGATTAAAACCCGATTTTCAGCCATTCTCTTCATTTTATCACTTCTAACCTCTCCCATTCTCTCCCAAATCGGTTCCCCTTTCTTCCTCATGAACACTAACCGATTTTGTGGCTTTTCCATGAAAATCAAGGTGTTCCCTCTCCATATTTTGTTAATGGCGCTTCATCCCTTGATGCAAGGTTGAGTTCTCACCTCCAACACTAGAGATTTTGGGGTTTTCTAGCTTTTCACCAAAACCTAAGTGGTAAGTTTATCCTCTCCATTTTTAAACCTTATTATGAGATATAAATGCTCTCTTGATGATTTCCTAGTGTTTGGTTTCTCTAATTTCGGGTTTGATGGTTTGGAGAAATTAGGTCAAAAATTAGGGTTTTGGTCAAGTTGGGAATTTTGCTGTAAAATGTTTAGGGATCGATTTTTATTGGTTGAATGAGTATATTCAAGGTTGGAAACTTGTGAATATAGGTTTTGGAAGGTTTTGTTTGTGGATTCAAGTTTCTTCAAGGAAACTCAAGTTGGGGTAAAAATCCAGATTTAGCCTAAATCTAGCAAGGTGAGTTCAAGTTGATTTGTGAAAATGGTGTACATGCCAAAATGTCTATTTCAAAGTGTTTATATGTTTTACATGAAATTATTAACTATTGAGTTATTTGACGAATCTTGATTATTTGAAGTGTTTGATGTTATAAACTTTGTAAAACACCCACGTTCGGGATTTTGAGCGTTTTGACAACTAAATCATACACATTGGTATTTTGATGATTTATTTCATGAAGTAGAGTTGGAACATACATGCATTTTATTGGGTATTTTAGATGAGTGTTTGATTTTGTGTTATGGGACGTTTTTGAAAGAGTAGGTGATAAAAACTCACTTGGGAAATGATTTGTCCCAATCTAAACTACGTTGGAGTTAATTATATATTTTGGAGTATGGGTTTACATAAATTTGGGTTGTTTACGTTTGATTTCATTTTATGATTTTCAACGATGGGTCTTTGGATTTGTTGAGCCTATGGCTCAGTTTGGATTTTGTTGGGTCTTGGGGACACTTGTCCGATTTCAATAGCTCAATGTAGAGCATTCGGTTATGATTTGCATTTACTGCGTCTTATTTGATAATTACATATTTTGAATGCGTTACTCCATTCGTTTGGAGTCATGTAATGTTTTAGCTAGTGCAATGGATCCATAGGCACATTGTTCTTAATGTTTTGGTTTTCTACATAACTATGTGACCCACTTTGGTGTTCCGTCGCGTATAATGTAAGTGGATCTCCCCCGTCACCAAAAGGTGTTGATTTCAATATGGAGTTTTATAATCCATGTTTCCGGCGACGTTTTGAGTATGGATAGTCACCCATGTTCTAAGGTTTTGATTATTGGACCTTATCCATGTTTTGGGATGTTTTGGAGGTTGGAGTTTATCTACGTTTTCAGTATTTGATTATTAAAGTGTCAGTTATGTTTTACGTGAGTTTTGGGTTTTGGACTTATATTCGGAGAAGCGTTTTGTTTTGTGATTTTTAATCCCAAAAAGGGGGAATGTTGAAAAGAGATTGTTTTCAGATTTAATGTATTTCGTCTTGGTTACTTCAGATTGAACGTATTATCATCTTGGAAATCACGGTTTAAATAACATTCTTAACGTTAGTGTTTATATATATATATATTTGATGAAAACTCTTAAGCTCACTAGGCGTTAAGTCTAACCTTTTTATTTGTCGGCATGTGTATCATGTTCCAATTGGGGAAATGGTTCTAGCAGTACTTTGAAGAGATGAGCCCTAGTGTTTCACGAGGGTAAGTAGTTGGTGAAGTCTTCCGCAGTTTGGAGATAGTGACTGTTACTAGGTTTTAGTAGCACCCGTCCCTATAATAGACTGTGTACATAGAATGAAACGTGTTTATTGAAGTTAAACCTTAATTTGTTGTTGTAGATGAATAAGTTATCGATGTATTTAGAAATTTTTAAATTAGTTGCTATTTCTAGATTCGAGGGTGTTACAAGTTGGTATTAGAGCTTTAGTTTGAGAGAATTATGTATTGATTTTGGATGCCTAGACTCAAACTAGTGTTATTTTATGTGATTGAAAGTGAAGTTGCACCATTAGGTACCTTAAGATACGATATTTTCAGGTTGATGGAGTCACTAGGAACGGGAATCACGTTGAGAGTAGCAAGGATGACCATGTACAGTACGTTCATAATCGCACCTGGCCAGTGTTATGGTGAACCTATGTGTTACATGTGTATGCTTGAACTGCCTTGGTATGATGACCGTTGGGGTAGTGAAGAAGTTTCTAAATGAATAACTGTTAGAAGGAGTTGATGATTTTAGCATTCGTCACTTGGAGTGACTGTAAGCATGGTGATTGCATTAAGTGGACCGTTTCGGGTTAGAATGATTGGTTGGGTTAGAACCGCAGACTTTTGGAATCGACATTATTCGAGGAGAAATTGTAAGGCGAACCGATGAAATCTTCGATGATTGTGTTAAGATGTTTGATCATCCGGATGACAATAGTATGACGGAGAAACTAAGGGACGTGATTTCGGGATGTTGAGTAACGATCAAATTCATGCACGAAATTTATTTCTAAAATAAGTTGGCATCAATTGTTTCTCATGTTCTCAAATCCTAAAGCGAGTAGAATTACGAAATTTTGGAAAAAGTTTTTGTTGGTCCCGAAGATGCTTAACAAGTTTGTAGAAGGACCGGGGGGGGGGGGGTTTGAATACAAACACAAAATTTAATGGTTTAATAAATTGTTTATTGATAAATCAAACCACAATTTACAGTTTGTTGCGGAATAAGATTAAGTGAACTAATCTAAACAAACTTAAGAATCACACAGATTGTTGCATAAGAACTAGATAATAAAGATTGAAAGAATATAGAAAGCAAGAGTTTCTATACTATGAGAAAGATAGAAGGCAACACTCAGATAGAGTCTTGATCTTTCAATTTATACCATATGCATTAAATGCATGACAGGGTACTTTACAAGTGTCCTTCGATGGTTGGTTGCATGCCTCTGACTTTTGGAGACATGCTTTTGGCTGAATGGTGAATAGTGTAGATTTCAGAGTTGTTGTACGATTTGTCGCAGAGGTATGTCTCTTCTGACATTTGTACTATGTGTGCAAGGGTAATACAAAAGAAACTTGGAGTATAAGCTATGTGATCTTCAATCGCTGAATATCTCTTCCTTCCCAGAGATAGAAGGAAGTTCAGTGATCGCTGAAGCTTTTGCTTCAGGTTTTTTCGTGTGCAGGTAGACTTGTCTTGGTTTCACTGATATCCGCATCAGATCATGAGTAGACTTGTCCGTTGTTTAGTAGTTTTGTCTTCGACTTAGTGATGAACATCTTTGTCGCGAAATTGTCTTCAGGGATTACGTCTAACTGTTTACAAGAAAGATCATCAGCGATACTGAACATATTCAGTATTTAATCGCTGATGGTGAAACACTAATAAATACAGATGCTAAACGTAATTTTCACTAAGTATTACAACAGGTCATTATCAAATCACTAAGAGAGTTTGGATCAACAATCTCCCCTTATTTGATGATGACAAAGTAACTATGAAGAAAATTACTTTAAGTCAAAATATAAGGATAGTCAAGACTCGTAACATACATGTCCCAATTACTATTTTGAGAGATCTTTTACAGTACTGATGGATTTAAGTACTTCACTGAAATTTTCATTAAATTGTAAAAAGAAGTTACAAAGTAGAACATGAAAATTGTAAGTACAAGAGAAGTCCTATACTACTGTAAGACTGACTAATAGATTACAAGAGACAAAAGGGAATCTATCAGCTATGTTTTCAGGAAGTCTCTGGAGAGATCATAAAATCTGGTATCTTTTCTCCTTTCCTTCTTCGATCAGTGGCTTCTTGTTGAATAAGAGTTTTGATGGAATCCACCAATGAAGAGTATCCACACCACAAGCATAGAAGATCTTGTAGATGGCTTAGAGGGCATAGAGGAATCTCAGAGACTCTTTGAAACCTAAGCTTTTACTCATCATCTCTGAAGAATATTTCATAAGGCTTCTTTATCACTTGCCCTACTATATGAGGTCCACCAGGAGGCTTTTAGAAAATTTTAAATTAGTTGCTATTTCCATATTCGAGGGTGTTACACACACATCCACAACCAAGATACCTAGACTAAACAATAGGAAATTAAGGTAAACTATCTCTATTGCCACCACCTCTAATACTTCACACCTTCTCCTTCCTCTGGGAAGACGCACCAACCACTCTCTTACCTGAAAATGGTTTTTAATTTTGAAAAGCGAGGGTTAAACCATGAGGTCTAGTGAATTTCCCATTGAAAACAGTTTAACAATTCAGTAGTAAATATGCAAACCGCCATAGAGCCCATCAATATGCAACTCAACAACATCATGCCAACTTGGGAATTTGCACAATGTTCATAGTCTCCCATCACCTCACAGTGATATCCGCAATCGGGGTCCCTAGTATATCCCTATGGCCCCCAGTAGATGGCATTCCCCTTGTGCACAAGAAACAGATTCAAAGCACATGTATAAATACTCTCCCAAGGAATATTTACAATTCCAAGGTACACTAATCCCACTGTGCAACCTGACACCAAAGCAATGTACCAAAATTCATGCCACAACCATATAGAACCATACATGCTCAAAGGTGAACCATTTCCAGAAATATACGTGTTCAAAGCATTTAAGAGTGAAATTTTCATGCCATAAGTACAACCATTATAAATGATCAAAACGCATTTGATAAAGTTTATCCAGATATAAACCAGTTCAGGTAATATTTATTAAAACATCAACACCAGCAATACATACCAAAACAATAACTCATTCATAAACATTTCCACGTTTGAAAGAGGTTTAAGGGAACTCACGGGATAGATAGAATTTCAGCACAAACACATAAACTTACTCCAGAAAAACCGAACACCTACAATTTGGTTTAATAGATTGTAATTAGACCCTGGCTAGATTCTAATTAAATCTCGATTCAAGACTCACCTGGACTATAAAAAGATTCCGGTTACTCCCCCCCCCCCCCCCGGGGTTCCTCTCCATAATCCAGAATCTCGGCCTGACCGACTTGACTTCTTCCCCTTTTCCCGGATGGAGCGCTCACGAGACTTAACCCGGTTCCCGAATGGTGGTGTCCGGGTTCATCCGGGTGTTCTTCCTAGTCCCTGCCAAAAACCCGGTAGGTGCCATCCCGGGTTCCCGGTAGACAC
Source organism: Arctium minus (assembly GCA_954870635.1). Lineage (NCBI taxonomy): Eukaryota > Viridiplantae > Streptophyta > Magnoliopsida > Asterales > Asteraceae > Arctium > Arctium minus. The sequence continues at coordinate 910,248 of OX941094.1, read as the reverse complement.
GGTCGTCCCAGGTTCCTGATTGAGTGACCATCCCGGGTTCCCGGTAGAGTGACCATCCCGGGTTCCCAGTAGATGCGGCTATCCCGGGTTCCCAGTTTTCTGGGAGAATCATAATGGGGCTTATACCGGTTCCCGGTCGAGTTGAATCCGGTTTCCCCGACTTCCAGTTCGGGACTATATCCGAATATTGGGCGATTTCGGTGATTTATTTCGCCTATACGAGGGAAGAATCATTATGGTCTTCCTCCCCTTTTTCCTTTGACTCACCAATCTTTCCACAAGAGAAAGCAAATCCCAATGACTCAACAATTCTAATCCCAAGGTGACCACCAATACAACATCGAATCAAAAGGTAATCTATATTGTGTAAATAAAACTTCACCAGAACCTCTATTTCTGGTAAGAGAAGAAAATGGGTAGGAGATGGTTCCCTCTTGTTGTCCAATCCCTCAAGCCCGCCTCCTGATTCCTTCTTCAGCTTCTTCAATTTTGAGAGTCCAGGTTCCCATCCTTCTTCTGCCCTCTTTTCCCTTTCCCAAACGCCTCCAACAAAGAAATGCAAAAATGAGGGTTTAGGGTTTTTATTTCTCCCTTTTATAACTTCCAAAAATTGCCCAAAGGACCCCTAAGTTTCTTTCTTTCCAATTTCGACCACCACTTAAACAAGAAAAAGAAAATAAAGATAACGACCAATACAACAAAATGAAAGCAACAAAATGAAAGACAAACGACAGATCAAAACCCACTAACAATAACAGGTAGTCGGGTTGCAGCACCACAACACCCAAGACCCAGCGAAAGTTTTAGCTCGATGCGACAACCATCAAAATAAGACAAGTTGGATATCGATCGACAAGTCACCACCGTTACGCAAACTCCCAAACATAAGATTATTTCGAGGACTCCAAATCGAGAAAAATGAGATCCAAACAACGGTTGTCCACAACTTACTGACAGAGGATGTTGCAGAATACATTGCGGATAAAATCCAAAAGTCTAAAACCGAAGCAATAGCCCGAGGCTCGAAGCCCCACCACTTCAGAATTCTTCCCCATAGCACCGAGATTAAGGAGCACTCCACAAAGCAATGATCCATCGATTCAACTACGTTATTACACCAAGTGTAAAGCATCGATTGAAAGTCGATCCCCATTTGATTTCGCCGAGCACGATTAAACATTGATTTTGAAAAACTATATATCATATTTATGTTTATATTAATTAATGAATTTGTTGGGATTTAGAAGCATGGCCAATGACAACATATATAACTATGGTTTGTGTATTTGTCTAGAATTGTGTCCTTGAATGATGGGTTTTTGTTTGTTTTTGGTTTTTAAATAATTTATTGTATTTTTAATTTGTTTTGAAATTAATATAGATTAATTTAAAAATAAAAGAAACCCTTCTCTAAATTTCACACATGCTAATTAACATCAAGCTATCTAACTACTAGTATTACATTATGAATACATAATTTGACTCGATAGAAGTTCATTTAGCAAACCTGTAAATATATGGAATTAACAAAAATACTTTAATTAATCTTTTGTTTTTGTATTTTTTTATCATTTTTTCTAAAATAAAAAAGTAGAACAAAGATGATAACTTTTTATTTACAGAACTACTATAGAATAATTACCTAGGATAGAGAAATGATTCTAAGTATCAATTTTACGATTTTTGGAAAATTTGGAAGAATTTGGTGTAACAAAATACAAGGTTGGTAGTTATGGTCCGCCGTCAGGAGGAGAGTGAAGGAGACGCACCAATTAAGAAGGATTGCATTCATATGAAGGTGTATTTAGAGGGTAATTTCCAAAGGAATTGGGAATTGTTTTTATATAGTTTATGTCAATATCGATCGAGGTGGCACTATTCATTTTCTAACAAATCATGCTCAAACTTCTTCTTTTTAATGTATATATATCGTCATATGGTATTTGGTTAATGACCAAGACCCTTCCTACCTATATAATATCTATATCATATCATTTATACCTTTATGTTAATCCTATATATATATATATATATGTATGTATATATATATATATTGGATTCTCAATTTAATTTGTAAAAGTAGTAGAGAATGTGAAACGCATGTATTACTTAATTACTTTTGTTATATATTAAAAATGTTTTTCATTTTAGTAAGCATACACGTCAAAAACTTCCACAATACCCCTTCTTACCATATAATATAAGGAATACGCATATGTGTATAATAAGTTCTTTCATATTATCTTTTGTTGCCGAGTCATAAATAAAAAAGCAAACACATGCCAAATCATGACGAACACAAAAATTCAAACAAAAAACAAAGCACGAGATATTTAGCGGATATGCCTTTATAGGTGAAAATTATAGACAAATTTCCATTATTATTATTTTTATTACTAGATACTAATAGTTAAAATAAAAGTCGTTCAAAAGTCACAAAATTAGAATATATAATTTGTTGTGAAAAAGATTTGACCACTAATTATATTTGAAAGAGATGAGTTGAAACACTTCCTAGGGCATAATTATGGTTGGAACGACCATTAAAACATAATACAATACAAAATTTCCAGGTCAAAATTATTTTTGTTTTAACGGATTAAATACATGTATAATAGCAATAAAATAATTTAAACTTTTTAGTACAATTTGTTTTCATATTTGGATCATGTCTTTAATTCTAAAAACTTTGCAAGAACAAGGTTGGAGTATTGGTTTCAAGCTTAAAATCCTTGAAATGAGTTACAATTATTTAATACAATCAAACTAATTAGTAATATAATAGATTAGTTGTCTTTATCAAATTTAATGTAGAATGAAAAGTTTAATTAACTTTTAAAATTTAACTTTACACATGGACAAACATGGCTCACTCAAAAAAATTGTTTTAATATTGTATATGTTTTTACTTATAGTATTCCTTTTTATCATAGGCTCATTTAATGTACAGATTCTTTGATTTTTGGTCACATGTTTTTCCATATTCTTATTATATGCTAGAGATTTATTGTTTTTGAATTGTAATCTTGCATCACAGCCTCTAGGATTTTTGATATTTGCATCTCAAGTTATCAACCCATTTAATTTATATCATGCTAATATTAATTTGATAGCATATATAAATGATGTGTGGAACCAAAAAATTAGTAGTTTCTTTTTTTCAAAGGTATATTAGTCTTCTTTGAACATGACCTGTGATTATGAGGTTCCTAAACCTATAAATTTAGAAATATGATTAATTATGAGGTATGGACCTTTTCATTAGCAACAACCAAATTAGAACCATTAATTCAAAGTTATATATATATTATGGTTCCTTTGACACTCTCTCCAAGCTATACTCTTTAAGAACAGTAATTAGTTACAATTGATCATTTGGTAATTTGATTGTTCTCTCTACCACCAGGTTTATAGTTTTTTTTTTTCTTTCTCTAATATTTGATGTTTATACCATTATAGATGTTGTAAACAATTAATAATCACACAATGTGACAAGTTAATTACAACATTACAATCAACTAGCTATATGTTGTTTAGACCTTTCAATAATCGCTCCAAGATTTGGATTACTAAAGTAAGTTGTAACTTAAATCATGTCCATTTCAATTCAAATCATTTTCAATTGCATTTTATTGACGTCCTTTGTGAACCCGAAACCATTTGATTGTTTCCCTTCTAACGTACGATTTGATTGATTGAGATTTAATTGGTTAATTATATTAAGATTTTTTTTATCAAACAATATATAAATTTATGGGTAAAGACTCTTTAATTAATTTATCTTTATAGAGTAAATTACATTTTTAGTCCCTGTGGTTTGTTAAAAATTGCAGATTTCATCCCTGTGGTTTTGAAATTTCAGTCTTGTCCCTATGGTTTGTAACTTATTTATATTTTCGTCCCTGAGGCTAATTATTACTTTTAAGTATGAGAGACTAAAATAGAAATGAATTGTAAACCATAGAAACGAATAAATCAATTAAGTTTAAACCATAAGGACGGAAATAGAAATGAGTTGCAACCATAGAGACGGAAACCGAAATTTTGAAACCACAAGGACAAAATCCGCAATTTTTAACTAACTATAGAGACTAAAAACGTAATTTACTCATCTTTATATTATATTTCAATTGAACACTATAAAAAACATGAAACTTGAAAAAATATATAAGGAGGTTATAGAATTGAAGCTAATTAATATTTTGTAGAGTTGGAGGTGGCGGTAAAAGAGAGAGGGTGATAGTGACAAGACACGTATCTTTTGCCATGCATGTGATAGTAACAAACCAAAACTATCTATAATTTTATTTTATTTTAACCATCTATTTACACACAGATTATAATCAAATCATTAGGGTTTATATATGTGAATTTCCCATTTTAAATTAATGAGACCAAGGTGCCGTTTGTTTTTTAAGAGGTCTAAAGTCTGAAATTTTATTTTAGTTATGATTAATAAGAGGTGGTGTGTAAAAAAACTCCGAATGATTCAGACTTAAGAGCCATTAAGAGGTTTTTTTAAAAAAACAAACAACCCCCAAGTGATCAATGAACATTGCGCGTGTTTTTGTGAGGTCTTTTAGTTTTTAGTATTAGGATCGATTTTGTGAAATTATGATAACTTATGTTAAAGTAGCTAGGATTGATAACTTTTGTTAACATTTTTATATTAAAATATGTTACAAGTATGACATATTTGAGATGTGTTAATGTATTCAGCCTTCTTTGTATATATAACAATGCTCCTGAAGTTTCCTTTTAACACGAAATTGCCATCACATTTTTGTAAGTTTTTCGATAAAAATAGAATCATCCACAGGCTTGGGGAATATTCTCTCACCAAGTGATATGTATGTATTATATTATATATGTATGTATGAAGGAGAGACGAAAGATTATATGAGAAGTTGAGTTAACATAAAAAGTGTAAGAAGTTGATCACTTATAATCTCAAACTCACCTATGAATGAAGTTTCATAAAAGAATTAATCCGATGCATCTTATCATAATGTACATCCAATATATAATTGATAACTACTTTTCATTTTTGTTACGTTAATTAACTCAACTTTTGTCAAAATCTAACCCAAAAAGAGAAAGATAATGAAATAAAATGAAAAGATGGTAAATAATAAAAAGGAAAACACAAAGAATGGCCCCAATGTCATGTGAGTTAGTGAAAGGGAGGCATGGAACCCAATGTCATGTGAGTCAGTGAAAGGGAAGTTTTTCAGTGCAGGGGGCAGGATGGCCCCCAACCGTTGATTCTACTTCTTGTCATCTTCCATAACTCCAACCTCAACTCAAGTACCACGTATATTATATATATATATATATATATATATATATATATATTCATAACCATCATTTTTCTAATTTATTCAAAAAAAAATATCTTAAATTGTTTCATAAATTATTAGCTCTATATATAAATATATTTTTTTCTTCCAAAAATCTACTTCAAACGATAAGTCATAAGCTATTTGATATAAATTGAGAGGGTCGTTTTTCAATAATAATAGTAGTTATTGTAAGAAGAGTAAAAAAATATCTTTACTATTGGATCAATCTTAATTGAATATCAATTGCAAATACTCTTCTAAGCTAATTATTTATGAGTTGTTTTGAGATTTAATCTGAATCATCAGATCAATATTAATTAAAAGAGATCAAGGGTTCAAATTCCTTCTTACACTTCTTAATTTTAACTCCTATTCTTACACGATCTTTTGTGTGTGTGTTTATGTACATACGTATGTATGTATAGAGAGAGAAGGGGGTTCAGGAGAAACCCTAAAAAATGAAAAACCGAAAAACATTCACCCCTCAGGGGACAACATTTTATTTTTAAACTAAAATATCTCTCACCCCTTGTTTTTTAATCGAACAAATACGAAATATGATCAAAATTCGAACATAACAAGTTACACCAAAAATTCGGTCATATTTTTCTCGTTAATTTGACATTCATATTGATATACTTTTTCATCTGTTTTTCCTAGTTTTTCAGTTTTCCATTTATTTAGAGTTTTCTCCTAAAGCTAACCATATATATATATATATATATATATATATAAATGAGAAATGCTAAATGTGTGAGAGATGGAGAAGCAATCATAGTCATTCATATGGCTTGCAAGTCGCGGCATAACCCGCGTAACCCACTGTTGGGTTTCGGTTCCAGGTAAGCAGGCGGCTTATGCCGCGACTTGAGGTTGCGGCATAACCCGCGGGAGTCCCCTGGTCACTTGTATACGACTTTCTCTCACCTCATTACTCCTCTCATCTACCTATTTTCTCCTCTCTCAACCCTCATAACTCATTTCATCCGAAATTAGGGTTTCAACCACCACCACTCATCTCATTTATTGCTAGAGATTTGGGATTAGCATTTAAGGATTCAAGTTGGGCTTTGAAGTCATCACCTCTATTGTCATCTTCTCTAAGGTTCTACCTTAGGGTTTGGGTTTTCCCCAAAAGACCCACTTAGTGAGTTACTCTTCCTTAAATGCTCTTGTATTTGTTTATTTCCATGGTTTTATCCTACATTACTCCTATGTGTTACTTGTTTGTAGCTTTATAACCTAACTTGTGGGATTCTCAACTTTATGAACCCAATAGGGGTGAGTATGTTTAGTAGACTTTAATAACCTCTTTATTGGTAACTATGTGGATTATATGTTCTAGATTTCATGCTTATATGTTGAGCTCATGAGGAAACTACTATTGTCATGATTTAATCCAACTGCTGATAACTTTATGAAGGAATGATGTAAGGATAATATGTGGATGTATTTACATGTATGAAATTATGAAGATCATGATATTATGAGGAATAAGGAAGTATTTGTTCTATATGTGGAATAGAGGTGCATATAATGTTATAACTATTTAACAAATGTTGATCGCCTGATAAGAATGTGGTTACTACTCCTTGTGCACGAGGAGGTAGTAGCTTAATGTATGAATTTTGCATTAATCACGGTGTGTTACTAGCGAGTAGGCAATAAGGGATCTTGTATCCTTGAGGTGTAACTCGTCTAGATATGGATAGGCAATAATGTCCGTAAGACCTTGAGGTGTAACTCGACGGAGTAGGCAATAAGGGCAGTAAATACGGTCTGAGGTTGTGATGTCGTTTTGGCATGGGAACTAAGATCGGGGCATGAGGTGTTATCCATTACTATCGCCGGCGATCCCACTTTCGAGTAAACATCGCCCCGATGGAAGCGGGTCTCCCCCGTAAATCAAGAGGTATTTCTTGTATGTTTATATTCAGGTGTGAGAAATTGATGGCGGAGAATTGTTCCGCGTGAGGCAGAGGAGTTCGGTAACATGATTATTGTTTTATAATGTCATGTTTATTAATTGCATACTTATGGGATCTCACTAGGCTTCGTCCTAACACTTGTTGTGGTTGTTGTTTCCTCACAGATCTTACCCGTGGAGGAAATTAGGATGTCGGCTTGTCTACCGGGCACGTAGGGGGATTTTTGAAGTGTCGGTCTTTTGGGGAATTTTGTGAAGAGAGCTTTTAGTGACTTGCAACACCCAGTTTAATCTAGATTGGAATTAATCTTAGATTAAGTAGGTCGTTGTATTAATGATGTCCCATTTATTGTTGCAAACCTTGTGATGCAAACTAACCCGGATATTTAGGGTTTTAAGTTGTGTTAAAATATTGGGTTGTTATTCTTCTGAAACATTAATTACAGGATGTTTGAATCTTTGAATTTAGATGTCATGTTGCCGAATTGATGAGATTTTATTCGTTGAATTTTTAGAGCGTTACAAAGACCACTCACGAACCCAATGTCGTCCACTCAGTCCCGACGAGCCCCACCGCTAAGATGGCATATCAAGCATGACAACCAAAGAACAAGCGTTAGGCTAAAGCCTAGTGAGAACAAATCAAATGAAATAGAAGTACTAAACCCATTGGAAGTCGTACGGTGGATAAAGCCATGAGCTACATCAAATAATCAAATAAACCATTAGTGATCATAATATGGTACAAATAACCCCAATCACATAGTGACCTCAACTTGTAACACCCTCAATTTTGATAAGAGCAACAAATTAAATTTTCGATAAAACATCAAGTAAGGGACAAGACTTCCTTCAACAAATCAAAACTTAACGTGCCTCAAATACAAATTCTATAATTAACCTTAACAATTATAAAACTCCAATAACATACAAGGACTCAACTGAAGTACTTGGTTTTAAATTAAGTAGGTCGTTGTATTAATGATGTCCCATTTATTGTTGCAAACCTTGTGATGCAAACTAACCCGAATATTTAGGGTTTTAAATTGTGTTAAAATATTGGGTTGTTATTCTTCTGAAACAATAATTACAGGATGTTTGGATTTTTGAATTTAGACGTCATGTTGCCGAATTGATGATATTTTATTCGTTGAATTTTTAGAGCGTTACAAGTTGGTATCAAAGCTCTAGTTAAAGCGAACTAGGTATGGAATCTAGATGCCTAGACTTAAACTGAGACTTTTAAGACAATTAAGTGTGAGATTGGGGTAGAAATTCTAAGATATAATATTCCTAGAGTCAACGGAAACTACTTTGTCGAGAGTTATTGTTTATGCCAAAAATCTCCCAAGGGAAATTTAAGGTAAATGTGGAGCTTAATCCAACCAAAGAAAGTAACTTTGATAATCGTATGACAATAATAAGATTAAAATAAATGAGACGAGAGAATTGGTGACGCGGAAAACCCCTAAAATGGGTAAAAACCACGGACGAGTGTGAGTCGTCGTGCACTATGGACGTCAATCAGGGACGTCGTCCTTGACAACAAATGTTACAAGTGTAATACAATGTAAAACAATACAATAAAGTAAAGTCGGTTATGCGTCGTGTATAATTAGACTTCGGTCGTGCGTCATACGATAAACGGCAGTGGATCTTATGAACTTCGAGAGAAACTGAGTGAGCTTAAGAATGTAATTTGTGAGCTTGTAAGGTCTGAGAATCAGATGTCCGAATGTGAGGTTCCATCTTCATATTTATACTCTAACTTTCCGTTGATAAGTCTTGAATGCGTATCTTTAATAGAATAACCGTTTGATATTGATGATAGCGACCGTTATGTCCGTTGTTCTTGATGATGGCAACCGTTACAATCTTTGGTCATGAATGTCTCTTGAATCCTGCATTAAACATGACATAACGTATGTCACAGGTTAGTAACTGAAATCATGTCGTACGACTAACTTTGTCAGACGGATATTTGTTCATTTTAATCGAGATCGCCTTAAAAGAAGGGCGTCGGTTATCACTGGTCGTACGACGATAGACTGTTGGAATTTTTACCCAAACAATTTGCCCCCAAATTTAAAATTCAAGCGGCAACTTTTTGAAATTTAAATTTTAAAATCAGGACACGTGTTATAAAAGAAACGCGGGTAGTTCAAATAGAACCGAATTGGTTTGTTTCTAGCTGGACAATGACGTCATTTCCTGCAAAATAAATGGTTAGACAGCTAATTGTGGACAGGTGTCATGCATTCGAGGGATGCACTCAAGTGGTTCTCCTGACACGGACGACACGTGTCAATTGGCGATTGGCGATTCGATTTCTTGGCGATTCAGTTTCCAATTTTCAGTATAAATAAGGATTGTCTTCAATCCTTTCCTTCTTTACGCTTTCCTTCTTGAATACCTTATACCTCCGGCGAGTTTCTCTTTCTGAGCAATCAGAATCCTTTCCATTCTAAATTCGAGGTTTAGAAGTCTATTTAAGGTACAATTTCTCGTTCTCCTTCTGTGTCAGCTATATGCATAGGAAATCCATAGCTAAAAAGCCTAGGAAAGCTTGGGATATTCTTAGTTATTGGCGTGCGACTATAAATATCCCTGACTTCCAGATGTCGAGTGAGTATATATAGGGAAGAATAAAACATAGATTATTTCAAGAATTTAGCCAGGATTCCAGATGGAATTAATTTGGTGTTGCCAGAAGATTTAAGGCCGGATGAAGTCCCGAAGGGATATTGCGTTTTATATGAGTATCCCTTCAAAATAGGGTTTACTTGGCCGTTTAGTCCTTTGGTCAAGGCGTTTTTAGATGCATTCGATCTAACACCTGGACAATTAATGCCTTAATTCTGGCGGATTGTCCAGGTTATCGGGCGTCTTACGGCCGATTGGGAGGTTCCGTTCAATGTGAACGATCTCCGGACTGCTTATAATGTTCGACCGGATAATTATCACCGGTACAGCTAATTCCCTCGATCGAAGGGAGATAATGTATTGGTGCATAATACCGCGGTGAACGACCGTGGTTGGAAACGTCAATACGTTTTCCTCTAAGTGGCGTCTGTAAGCGACGAAGACAGCCAATGGTTATCGTCCGGATGGAACGAATCGGGTAGGTTAACTGTTTTTGTCGTACGTTTTTGTCGTGCGTTTTGTCGTGCATTTTTAATATTTACTAATGATATCTCTATTTGTCTGGCAGCAATTGACTTTACTAAAGTGAAGCCAAACAGAGATTCTCTCAATAAGATTCAGAGGATCTTGGAAAGGAGTATTGTCGATCGTTCGTTTGCTGTTCGGTCGAACGACGAGGAGGACGAGGTCGTTTTCGTAGCTGAAGAGACGTCTGTTGGGGGTTCTCGTCAGGAAGAAGAGAGGAGAAGAGAGGAAGAAAAGGAAGAAGATAGGGAAGAAGATTTGACTGGTAAGTCGTTCGACAACACTTTTTACCTTTATATCGTATGTCATTTCCTTTTTAACTTGCTCTCTTTATTCAGAGGACGCAGCTGTAAAGTCGTTCGCCCTTAAGCGAGCTGAGCAACTGGAGCTTGCTCGTCAAGGCAGGGAGAAGTCGAGGAAGAGATCTGCTCCTTCTACGGGGGTAGACCTCAGACGTGTCCGAAGCAAACCTCGGTCTTCACCCAAGAAGACGGGTGATTTGTCGTCTTCTGCAGGGACGACACCGGTGGAAGGAACCGTTGCTGGGGTCGAGCTTGGAGGCTCGACTCAGGTGACGAAGGACACTCTAATGTCGGGGGTGTCGGGCATTAATAAGCCTTTCCTTGCACCTTCTTCCTTCTCCAAGGGTGAGGAGAAGAACAAGGAAAAAGTGGGAGAGACGACTTTTAAAGTCACTCTTCCTTCTGACTTTATGGCCAATGACGTCCTCGAGAGGGACGTCATTTTTCCACACCTTGGAAAATTCCTTCTCCCGACTTTCTACGACCGATACAAGGAGTCTCGGGTCGAGGACACGGGGGCGCATGCTGCTGGTCTTTCCTTCATGGTACGTCTTACTTATTTCTTACTCCCTTCATTATATTTCTTTTTATTAACCCTTTCTTTGATGTCGTGCAGGCTTTCCAGGCCTGTCTGAGCTTCTATGCTCAGATGGAAGGTCTTAGGACGTCCTTCCCTGAGGTCAAGAAAAGGGCTGACGAGGCTCTTGAGAGGGAGATGATTGCCCTGAAGGCGGTCGAGTCCGAGAAGTCAAAGGTCGAGGGCCTTAAGTCTGAGCTCTCCGATACTCGAAGTCTACTAGAGATTTCGGATCGTGAGAAGGTTAAGCTTAGGGATCATATCCTTGAGCTTGAGGCGTCGTCGACTAAATTGGAGGTCGAGAAGATTAAAGCCACCACTACTGCTGCTACTTATGCTGATGAAGTCGCGTCCCTCAAAAAGAGGGTCGATGAGTTGGAAGGCGACGTCAAGGATCTGGAGACTGAGAATAGGCAAATCGAAGCCTTTTCTCGCTTCACGGCTCGGGCTGCCTTGATGAGGCGTCATTTGACTGGGAAAAATCCTATGGAGTCGGCCGCTGAAGAGCTCAAAACTTATCTTGATACCGTGGGAACTGAAAGGGACCTTGACGAAGATGATGAGTTAGAGGGAAGCGACGGTGGAGAAGAGGCGGCAGCAGCAGAGACTGATGTCGTGCAGGAACAGTCTAACGTTCCCCCCTCTTAGCTTTTCAGATTTATTCTCTAGGGGTCGGCCTTCTATGGTCGTCCCTTAACTTTGTAATTTTCTCTTTTAATGACAAAGTTTCTTTTGTACATCGAGTAATTTTAAAATATAAGCGCAGTTTGTCATACATTCGACCAAACCATCATAAAATCAACTGAGTTTTACGATCGAGCAAGTGCAATTACAATAATGATTTTCGAATATAAATATATTGGGAGTTAGGTATAAAAATTTAACCTTTATCAACAATTACGACCAACCATATACATGTGATCGTATGAGTATTTCTTGACATGAAAATCTTAGCTAAGTCGTGCGTCCCTGCGAAGAACAACATTAGCGGGGTGGTCGTTGGTTTGACCAATGACCCTCCGACGCTTAAGTTAGTAATCTTTTTAAGAAATAATCCAAGGAAATGAATTCAAAATTTAAAAGAAATACCTCTTTAAATGAACTGCATTCCAACTTCGTGGGATATCTCGACCATCAAGGGTCTGGATTTTATAAGCCCCTTTACCCACGATGCCAGAGATTTGATAAGGGCCTTCCCATTTAGTGGAAAGTTTACCTGCGTTGAGTTCTTGAGTGTTTTGGAACACTCGTCGCAAGACATAGTCGCCTTCTTGAAAAACTTTGACTTGGACATTTTTGTTGAAATGTCGTTCAACCACTTGTTTCTGCGATGCCATGCGGATGTGTGCTGTTTCTCTAAGTTCCTCTAAAGCGTCGAGGTCATAGCTCAGGTCGACCAAGTTATGCTCGACGGACGTATGTCTCGAAGTCGGTAGTCGTACTTCAATAGGTAACACGACTTCACATCCATAGACTAATGAAAAGGGGGTTTGTCCTGTGGACGTACGTGGTGTCGTACGATTAGCCCATAAAACGGAGGGTAATTCTTCTACCCACTTTCCTTTGGCAGCTTTTAGTCTTTTCTTGATCGAATTGATGATAGTTTTATTACTTGACTCAGCAAGGCCATTCGACTGTGGGTATTGAGGTTTCGACGTTACTAACTTAATATTCCTTTCTTCACAGAATTTTCGCGTCCGATCACTGATGAATTGTGACCCATTGTCGCACGTTATTTCGGACGGAATTCCAAACCTGCAAATGATGTTAGTTTGGATAAAAGAAACGACTTCTTTATCCTGAACCTGGGAAAAAGTTGCTGCCTCTATCCATTTAGAGAAATAATCTGTTAAAACTAGAAGAAATACCTTTTGCCCAGGGGCAGGTGGTAATTTCCTAACGATGTCCATTCCCCACTTCATAAAGGGCCATGGAATCAATGTCGAGTGCAAGAGTTCAGATGGTTTATGAGACATATCTGCGTGTCGCTGACATACGTCGCACGATTGTACATACCTGATCGCATCCTACCTTAATGTCGGCCAATAGTAACCTTGTCGCGATATCCTATTGGTTAGACTGCGACTTCCTGAGTGATTTCCACATTCACCATCGTGCATATCTTGTAGGATTTTCTGGACTTGCGTCTTGTTGGTAATACATCGTAGATTCAAACCAGTCGAATATCTTCGATATAATTGTCCTCTGATCATGACGTACCTTGATGCTTTAAACCTGACCTTTCTTGCTTCCATTCTGTCATCAGGCAATTGATCGTTCTCTATATAATTTTTAATGTCGTCCGACCAGGAGCTTTCTTCCCCAATTGGTGCGACCAGAGTATTACCGTCGTCTTTGATTGTTGGTGTTGCAAGGTGGACTATTGGGATATTGTTGAATTTCGTTTGACTAAGTACTGATCCCAAGTTGTCTAATGCGTCAGCTTGAGTGTTCTGATCTCTTGGTACCTGTTCGACTATGAAGCGACTGAACTTCTTTGCTTCTTCCTTTACTATTTTATAATAAGCAATCATCCTTGAGTCTTTTGCTGCAAATTCTCCATTAACTTGGTTAACAACTAGGGACGAGTCGTTTCGGACATGTAGACATGTTGCCCCCAAATCATGAGCAATTTTCATTCCTGCAATCAGTGCTTCGTATTCTGCCTCATTATTTGTTGCCTTGAAGTCGCACCGTATGGAGTACACTATTTTGCCCCCTTGTGGGGACTGTAGGATGACACCCAGGCCTGTTCCTCGTATGTTCGACGAACCATCGACGTCGAGCGTCCAAGTAGTGTCGTGCAAAGTCGCCACAATTAACTCGTTGGACGTCGTCGCTTCTTCTAGTTCTGGACTGAAATCTGTAACAAAATCTGCCAAGACCTGTGATTTGATCGCCGTCTTGGTCTTGAAATCCAGATCATAATTGCTGAGGTAGATGCTCCATTTAGCTAATCGTCCTGTTAGTTCAGGTTTTCTTAACACAGACTTTAATGGAAAGTTAGTTACCACAGTTATAGGATGTGATTCAAAATAATGTCGTAGCTTCTTAGTGGCCATGACTAACGAAAGCAAGAGTTTTTCTATAGACGAGTATTTGGTTTCAGCGTCTAGTAGAGTTTTACTTACATAGTAGATTGGCAATTGTCGTCCTTCGGTTTCTCGTACAAGGACTGCACTCACCGAATTAGTACTGACGGCTAGATAAAGTTGAAGAATTTCACCTTTCTCAGGTTTGGATAGGAAGGGAGGTGATGTCATGTATTTATTGAGTTGTTGCAACGCCTCTTCGTGCTTATCAGTCCACTCGAATCCTTTATTTTTTCGCAGGACGCTATAGAATAGGTGACATCTGTCAGACGACCGAGAGATGAACCTGTTCAACGCTGCTACACGTCCTGTTAGACGTTGGACTTCTTTAAAATTTCTGGGTGATTTTAGCTCGATAATTGCTTTAATTTGGTCTGGATTAGCTTCGATTCCTCGTCGTGTGACCATATAACCGAGAAATTTGCCAGCTCGAACTCCAAAAGAACATTTTGTCGGATTCAACTTCATTTTGTATTTACGCAAAATGTCGAACGACTGCTTCAAATGTCCTATATGATCGTCCATATGTTTCGATTTAACGAGCATGTCATCGATGTATACCTCCGTAGTGTCGCCCAAATGTTCTTTGAACGTCATATTCACTAACCGTTGATACGTCGAACCTGCATTCTTAAGACCAAAAGGCATTACCTTGTAACAATAAATACCTTTATCTGTCAGGAAAGCCGTTTTTTCCTGATCGTCGGAATGCATCAATATCTGGTTATATCCAGAATATGCGTCCATGAAAGTGAGTAATTCGTGTCCAGCTGTAGCGTCGACCATAGAATCGATGTGTGGCAATGGAAATGGATCTTTTGGACAGGCTTTGTTAAGGTCTGTGAAATCAATGCACACTCTCCATTTACCATTTTTCTTTTGGACGACAACAACGTTGGCGAGCCAATCTGGATACTTAACTTCTCGTATTTTTCCCGTTTTAAGCAAATTATCAACTTCGTCGTTGATAACTTTATTTCTCTTAGGAGCAAATTTTCGTCTTTTCTGTTGAACGGGTTTGAATGATGGATCGACGTGGAGTTTATGAGAAATAATACTCGGATCGATGCCTACCATATCTTCGTGCGTCCACACGAAGCAATCATAGTGGTCCTGCAAAAAAGAAATTAGTCTATTTTTGAAGGATGGATCGAGTGTCGAACCTATGTAGACCATCTGATCAGGCTTATCTTGGTTTAGTATGACAGCTTCCAAGCGATAATCGTCGTCGGTCCCAGGAACGTCCTGGTTCTGTAATTGCTATATTGTCTGCTTCGGGGGCTTCAAAGAGACTTTGTAACATTCCCTAGCAACTTTTCTTTCGCCTTTGATCTCCTGTACCCCCCATTGCGTGGGGAATTTCAAGGTTTGATGGTACATCGAAGGTACAACTTTCATATCGTGGATCCATGGTTGCCCAAGGATGACGTTATAAGCTGATGAACAGTCGACGACGTTGAACTTCATCTGTCTGTTGATTCCTTTAGCATATACTGGTAGTGTGATTTCCCCCATGGTACTTGTCGCTCCTCCGTTAAATCCAACGAGTGTAATCGAACGTCATGTAATCTCGGATTTTTCGATTCCCATTGCTTTCACTGCATCAAAAAAGATAATGTTAGCTGAACTACCTCCGTTGACGAGTATCCTCTTTGTCAGACAATTTCCAATGCTTAATTGGATAATTAGTCCGTCATGATGTTTCTGATGTACATCGTCGAGATCTGCTTGGTCGAACGTCAAGGGCAAAGCTTCTAATTATGCGTCCTCCTTGGGTCTTGCCTCCTTTGGAATTGGTCGGTCGTCGGGACCGCGACTAGCATGTCTCTTAGCAGCTGAATATGTGGTCCCACAGACATCAGAGCCTCCGGTGATACAATTAATCACCTTGGCATGTTCTGGGGATGTGGGACGCACATCATTTTTTCTCGTCAATTCTTGTAAATAACCTTTCGAATTAAGCCAGGACAGTTCTTTCTTCAAAGCGATGCAATTATCCGTTATATGACCAAAGTCATTGTGGAAATCGCACCATTTTGTCTTGTCTTTCTTATCACTGTCTTTGTCTCTTTTCTTTGGCCATCGAACATTTTGTTGGAGCTGTTTCAGGGACGTGACGACGTCCTTGGCTGATCCAGTGAAACCATAAGATGATACCTTAGGATACTGGACAGATTTGGATGTCGTCGGCCCTTTCTTTTCAAATCTGACATTTGAAATCTGTCTGCCAGGCTCTGATCGACTGGTCGACTTCGGTTTGAAGTCTGGATTTTTAACACCTAGGCTTTTCTTGTCGCTCGAGTGTTTATTTCTGAAGGCGAAGTCATCTTCGACCCTCATATGAGCGAGCGTCCTTGCTCGTACGTCTTCGAAAGTTTCTAGAGGATATTTCGTAAGGTCGAGATACAGCCCTGAACTATCGTCCAGACCTCGTTTGTATGCTTCTATAGCTGTTTTTACGTCGCAATTTCGGATACCAATCATTTCCGCGTTGAAACGGTTAAAATAGTCCCAGATGGACTCTCCATTTTTCTGTACGACATAGTAAAGGTCGCTCGTCTGTTTTTCCATTTTTCGGCTGCTAGCGAATTGTTGAGTAAATTGATTCCCCAACTCTGCAAAAGACCCGATGGTTTTAGGTTTAAGATTAATCAACCATTGTAAAGCTGCTCCGGTCAAGGTCGCCCCAAAACTTTTGCACATACAGACTTCTTGGAACTGATACGGTATCGAGACAGTCCACATAAGTTGTTTGTATTGGGCGACGTGTTTTGTTGGATCAGTAACGCCTGAATATTTTGGAGTGAAGGTCGGGATACTGTACTTCTTTGGGACGTCCACCAAAGCGATCTCATCAACGAACGGCGACGCCTGAAATCCTGTACGTGGCTCGACATCAACTGGAACTGCTGCCCCCGGCAATTTGGCTAACATCGACAAGACACGTTCATTCTGTTCTTCTAGGAGCTTCAATCGCTGTGCAACGGGATCTATCGGGACATTACTTAGGACACCCAATGGAACATAGCCCGATCCGTTGAAACTAATCTGATGTGAGGAATCAGAGGCATATCCATTGAATGGCATGGAGGCCATAGGCATGGTTGGGATTATGAAGTTCGCGGGATTAATTGGTGGTGGACAAGGATAATTAGGCAATGGAGGGGGTACGTTCCAAGCACCGGCAAAAGAATTCGTAGTCCCCGTCACATTATTTCCATTCTGATTTCTTAGATGCTCGATGGTTTCAGCTGCTTGTCGAGCCTGAGCTGTTAGGGCGTCAATACGAGCACGAGCAACAGTCAGCTCCATGTTCATCTGGGCCACAACATGATCTTGAGTTCCTTGGAATGCCATTATCCTGAATAACTGAAAAAAGAGAACACTCGAAGGAAAACGTTAGTACGTCGTAAGATTATCGAAGATTTTCTTTGGATGGGGCCCTACGATGGGCGCCAAACTGTTTATGCCAAAAATCTCCCAAGGGAAATTTAAGGTAAATGTGGAGCTTAATCCAACCAAAGAAAGTAACTTTGATAATCGTATGACAATAATAAGATTAAAATAAATGAGACGAGAGAATTGGTGACGCGGAAAACCCCTAAAATGGGTTAAAACCGCGGACGAGTGTGAGTCGTCGTGCACTATGGACGTCAATCAGGGACGTCGTCCTTGACAACAAATGTTACAAGTGTAATACAATGTAAAACAATACAATAAAGTAAAGTCGGTTGTGCGTCGTGTGTAATTAGACTTCGGTCGTGCGTCACGCGATAAACGGCAGTGGATCTTATGAACTTCGAGAGAAACTGAGTGAGCTTAAGAATGTAATTTGTGAGCTTGTAAGGTCTGAGAATCAGATGTCCGAATGTGAGGTTCCATCTTCATATTTATACTCTAATTTTCCGTTGATAAGTCTTGAATGCGTATCTTTAATAGAATAACCGTTTGATATTGATGATAGCGACCGTTATGTCCGTTGTTCTTGATGATGGCAATCGTTACAATCTTTGGTCATGAATATCTCTTGAATCCTGGATTAAACATGACATAACGTATGTCACAGGTTAGTAACTGAAATCATGTCGTACGACTAACTTTGTCGGACGGATATTTGTTCATTTTAATCGAGGTCGCCTTAAAAGAAGGGCGTCGGTTATCACTGGTCGTACGACGATAGACTGTTGGAATTTTTACCCAAACAGTTATAAATGTAATAACAAGACTTTTTATGTATTATATGTTCATAATTTCAATTAGCTATTGCTATTATGAATGTATGTTTACGTGAACATGCTTGGATTACTGTAATTATTACGATTGATGAGCTGTAGTAGTCCGTTTCGTACGTATAATCTTGCGTAGCCCTCTCTCACCCTCTTTTGATTTGATGACAGACGGAAATGGTAAATACTCGGAGTCATCTTCAGTCGTCGCCAGAGGGTCAAGCGGTAAACGAATCCACAGCTGACAAACCCAATGTAACCGTAACGGATGGACCTCCAATTCCACCCATGCTCGCGGGAAGGGTGGAACAAATTCCGAGGACCGTCATTGCCACTACCGATCCGATCATGACTGAGGTAACCCCTCAGACTCAAATGATGGACATGATGAGAGCCATGAACGAGACTATGGCAAAGCAACAAGAGTTATTCATGAAGCTACTAGAGGACCGCGAGGGGAATCAATGTCGACACGAAACAATTGAGGAAAACATCGTCATAGCAGGTTCTAGGGGTACCGGGGGAGAGATTCGCACGGATGGGTTAGCAACTTTAGAAACAAGGCAACCGGAGAAAGGATGTTCTTACAAGTCGTTCCTTTGTTGTAAACCACCGGAGTTCGCCGGGTCCGATGACCCCGCGAAGTGCATGAGTTGGCTTAAAGAGATTGTGCAAGCTTTCCGATCTAGCGATTGTGAGGAACATCAAAAGGTGAAGTATGGGTCTCAATTGCTACGGGGCACGACCTTGACTTGGTGGAATGTTTTCACCTCAACCATTGAAGAATCGGTGTTGAGTAAGATGTCGTGGGCCGAGTTCAAAAAAAAGATTTTAGAAGAGTACTGTACTGAGGAGGAGTTGGATGCAATAGAAGAAGAATTTCGGTCGATTAAGAAGGGTGACTTGTCGGTAAAAGAGTATACCCGACTCTATATGGAAAAGCTTGACCTAGTGGGGCACGTGGCCCCGACTGAGAAGGAGAAAGTGAATGCTTACCTGAAAGGCTTACCAGCGGACATGATCCAGATAGTTTGCAATTCAAAGGCCTCTAACCTCCGAGAGACAATTAAGGAAGCCAAGATGACGGAGAGACTTTTTGCGAAGGATAAACCTGAGAAGGCAAAGACCGTGGAGAAGAGGAGGTGGGAAAGCCCGCCAAGTTCGTACAAAAAGCCGAAGTTTCAACCTTCCAATAAGAGTTTCGACAATCGACGGGAAGCCAAATGGTGTCCCATGTGTAAGAGTAAGCACTTCGGGTTTTGCAAGACCAACCCTAACCCAAACCCGGGCCCGATTTCATGCTTCAAGTGTGGCCAGCCGGGTCACACCAGTTTCTTGTGTCCCATTCAAGGGACGGTCTGTTTTGAATGTAGGGAAATTGGTCACGTTCGAAGGGAGTGCCCCAAATTGAGAGGTGAGGCTAGAGGGGGTAATTCTGGAAGTCAAGCGAAAAGAGAGGCCATCCCCAAGGCTTAAGGGAGAGCATTTCAAATGACGAGGGCGGAATCAAAGGAAACCGCCGAAGTGGTGTCGGGTACGTTCTTACTCAACTCCACACCTGCTAGAGTACTATTTGATTTTGGTGCAAACTTCTCTTTTGTGTCCGATGTGTTTTGCAAATCTTTAAACTTGTTGGCTACTGCCCTTAGTGATGCCTTGGTCATAGAAGTAGCTAATGGGGAACGGGTGGTCCTAAGCGATATTCTGAGAGATTGCCGACTTGAAATTAGTAGTGAAACCTTTAGGGTGGACTTGCTCCCGATGACCATCGGGAGTTTCGATGTGGTGGTTGGGATGGACTGGCTAGTGAAGCATCAAGCGGAGATTTTATGTTCAAAGAACTCATACGGATTCCCATTCGAGATAGCGACTTCCTGTTCGTGTATGGCGAGAAACGAAAAGGCGAAGTGTAACACCCTAAAAATAGGGATAACAAAAACTTTCCAAAAGAGGAGAAGTGGTATAAAATTTCCATAGCAAGAGCCTCCCAAAAATGGGGAAATATACAAATAAACCTGTTTAATCACAATTCTGTAATTTAACGGATAAATAAACAACAACCAACTAATCTAATTTCTACATCTAGAAATGAGATTACAAAAGGGGTGTCATCTATAAACCCAAATCTTCCAAAAATAGCTCAAGTGCCAAAATCCCCAAGCTCTTGCCCAAAGCATCTAAACTTGCCTAGGAGTCGCGCCACTAACACCTGAGATATACATCGACACCAAACAAGTGTTAGGCCAAAAAGCCTAGTGAGTTGAACAAGTAAAAGCATGCCAGAAACAGTTACAGTTCTTATCAGCAGCTAAACAATTAATCACGTAGATGTGGAGTCAACGGGAGCGACCCATATCTCCAATCCGGTACACCCAAAGAGGCAATGCACCTTGAAGCCACTTTCACTGGCAACCCAAAGGCCCGACACGCATCGGGGACTACCGCTTAGGAAATTCCCCGACGGCGGAGGTCTAGGTACATAGGAGACTACCGCTTAGGAAATTCTCCAAATGTCACCCACCTACATTCCTATAGTGAATCACAGACTTGGTTCGTCCACATAATGCATTTAGGAGGTCTCAAGATGTGTTTCAATCCGTCAAAATTTTAGATATCAACCAAGAACACACTATTACCATCCTAATCATGTAGATCCAACATATGGCATAATATCCATCCAAATACTTCGTGAGAATATAAAGTCGCCAAAAAGGCATTCCGAGGAGGAATCATCAACATACCAAGATATACACATATAAAACATGGTAAGTTTCATATACATAAACCCATGGGAAAACCCCCAAATACTTGGACAATAAACATGAGCATTTGAGAATACATGAATATTAACAAGTAGTAGATAATGATGTGTATCCAGTTTTAACAAAAGATTAGTAAACTCACCTTGCTAGATTTAGACTAAATCTAGATTTTACCTACTTAGAGCTTTCCTTGAAGAAACTTGGTTCTTCAAACCAAATCTTCAAAAAACCTAGATCCACAAGGTTCCACCCATAAGTATACATATTCCACCATAAATAATCATAATCAACCACAAGAATCGTTTCCCAACCTTATACATGAATACCTCAAGTGATACCGAAATACTAACTTCCATAAATGAAGAGAATAGAAGATTACCTTAACCCAAGATTGAATCCACCAACCAAAACACCTCTAGTTCACCAAAATGGTTACAAACCTCCAATCTACGAAAGGGAGAACAAAGGGTGGATGAAGCCCTAGAAAACTTTGGTGAAGAAGATGAATAGGGAGAGATGAGGAGCTTACCACCACAAAATACTCTAGAATACTACAATATACTTCCAATATCTTTCTATATCCTTGAAGATCTCTCAAAAATGAAACCGTAGCAATTTGAATCACCCAAATCGGAACTAGGATGAGAAAGATATGAAGAAAATGAAGTTAGACCTCCAAAATTCGCGTATAAGACTCTCAGATCCTTTCTCGCGGCTTGGGCCACGACTTGGAAGCCGCGGAGGAAGCCGCGCGTGTCCCAAACACATATACAGAGGGTTACGCGGTCTGGGTCGCGGCCTAGGGTCGCCCACCAACCCGCGGACCTCTGAAATCCCCATTTCGCGCGTCTGATCACTATTTTGGCCATAACTTCTTCGTTATAACTCCGTTTTCGCTCCGGAAAGAACCGTTGGACTCGTAATTGAATCCTTTAGCCATCAAGACCATAAAATCTAAGATTAAAGTCCAAAATCAAATATCTTATTTTTCCTTAATATATCGGTTTCTGTATAAACTTGAAATGATACCTTTCGAAAATCGGGGTGTTACACGAAGTGGCGATCATCTCGTCCATCAAGGCGAGGAAATGTCTGGCGAAAAAGTACCCATCGTATCTAGCCTTCGTGGTAGACATCAAAGCCAAAAATAGGAGGATGGAAGACGTGAAGATTGTCAACGAGTTTCCGGACGTGTTTCCCGACGATCTCCCGGGCTTGCCTCCCGATCGACAAGTGGAATTTCGGATCGACCTAATTCCGGGAGCGGCGCCAACTGCTCGAGCCCTGTATCATTTGGCGCCAACCGAAATGCAAGAGATGATGTACCAACTTCAGGAGTTGCTTGAGAAGGGATTTGTGAGACCGAGCTCGTCTCCCTGGGGAGCACCGGTACTCTTTGTGAAGAAGAAGGACGGGTCGATGCGTATGTGCATCAATTACCGATAATTGAACAAGGTGACCATAAATAATAAATATTCCCTACCCCGGATAGATGACCTCTTTGAGCAACTGCAAGGGTCCGGATGTTTTTCCAAGATTGATCTTCGTTCGGGGTACCACCAAGTGAAGGTTCGAGAAGAAGACGTTCAGAAGACGGCATTCAAGACTCGGTATGGGCATTACGAGTTCTTAGTTATGCCATTCGGATTGACAAATGCGCCGGCAATATTCATGGACTTGATGAACCGTGTGTGCCGACCATTTTTGGACCGGTCAGTCATAGTGTTCATCGACGATATTTTAGTATACTCTAAGGGTGAAGAGGAGCATGAGCAACATTTGAGAGAAGTGTTAGAGGTGCTAAGGAAGGAGAAGCTTTATGCGAAGTTCTCTAAGTGCGAATTGTGGTTACGGGAAGTGCAATTTTTAGGTCATGTGGTGACCCGAGAAGGAGTAAAAGTAGACCCCGCTAAGATCGAAGCGATGATGAACTGGGAGCCTCCGAAAAGCCCGACCGAGATCCGAAGATTTTTGGGACCAGCCGGTTATTACCGGAGGTTCATTCAAGACTTCTCCAAGATCGCTTCATCGTTGACCGCATTGACTCGAAAGAACGTGAAGTTTTCTTGGACCGAGGCTCAAGAGAAAGCTTTTCGTACCTTGCAACGGAAATTGTGCGAAGCTCCAATTTTGTCCCTACCGGAGGGAACAGAAGATTTTGTCGTTTATAGTGATGCATCCAAGATGGGGTTGGGTTGCATCCTCATGCAAAGAGGTAAGGTGATAGCTTACGCGTCTAGACAGTTGAAGTGTAGGAACACGAGAAGAATTACCTAACTCATGACCTCGAGTTAGCGGCGATAGTGTTCGCCTTGAAGCTGTGGCGACACTACTTGTATGGTACAAAATGTACACTTTACACCGATCACAAAAGCCTGAAATACCTTTTCGACCAAAAAGAGTTAAATATGCGTCAAAAAAGATGGTTAGAATTGTTGAAGGATTGCGACTTCGAGTTCCAATATCACCCGGGCAAAGCAAACGTGGTGACAGATGCGTTAATCCGGAAGGAGTATAGTGGAACGGTGAAAACCTCGTTGGCAAGAATTGAGATCATCTCAAACCTTATGGAGATGATAAAAGCCGCTCAAGTCGAGGCACTACTTGAGGCGAATCTCAAGGATGAAGCAATGACAAAGAAACATCTTAGCCTGACGGAAGATAGTAGAGGACTGAAACTCTTCCAAGGACGAGTTTGGGTACCCAAGTTGGGAGGATGCCGAAAACTACTCTTGGAAGAGGCGCACATTTCGAGATATTCTATTCACCCCGGGAGTACCAAAATGTATAGAGACCTAAAGTTGAACTTCTGGTGGCCTGTGATGAAGTTGGATGTGGCGAACTATGTGGAGAAATGCCTTACTTGCTCGTTAGTGAAGGCCGAACACCAACGACCGTATGGGAGTCTGCAATCGTTGGAAGTACCGGAGTGAAAGTGGGATCACATTACGATGGATTTCGTGACGAAATTACCAAATACGTTGAAGGGCCACGACACCATTTGGGTGATAGTGGATCGGTTGACGAAGAGCGCACACTTTCTGTCCATGAGAGAAACGTTACCATTAGACAAGCTAGCGAGACTCTACATCAATGAGGTGGTGTCAAGGCATGGGGTGTCGTTGTCCATTGTGTCTGGCCGAGACAGTCGCTTCACTTCCCATTTCTGGAACGCCTTTCAAAGAGAATTGGGAACAAGGGTAAAATTGAGCACGGTGTACCATCCTCAAACGGATGGAAAAAGCGAGCGGACAATTCAAACGTTGGAGGACATGTTGAGATCGTGTGTGATTGACTTTGGGGGAAATTGGGACTCTCATCTTCCATTGGTGGAATTTGCCTATAATAATAGTTATCACTCGAGTTTGGGAATGGCACCGTACGAGGCATTATACGGGCTAAAATGTAGAACGCCAACTTGCTGGCTCGAAGCGGGTGAGAAGCAGTTCGCTGGACTGGAAATAGTACAAGAGACGGCGGACAAGGTTAAAGGGATACGGGAGCGTTTGAAGGCGGCTCAAGACCGCCAAAAGAGTTACACGGACAAGAAGCGACGCCCGATGGAGTTTCAAGTGGGCGACCGGGTTATGTTGAAGGTGTCGCCTTGGAAAGGGATTATAAGGTTTGGAAAATGAGGGAAGCTTAGCCCCCGTTTCCTCGGGCCTTTTCCTATCGTTGAACGTGTGGGACTCCAAGACTACAAACTTGATTTACCGCCCGAGATGAGTGGAATCCACCCAACTTTTCACATTTGTTACCTACGGAAGTGTTTAGCGGAAGAAGAAAATGTCATACCGTTGTCCGAAATTTGGGTGGACAATAACCGTTGTGTTGAGGAGTCGGAAGCCATCTTAGAGAGAGAGACGAAGAAACTTCGCCATAAAGAGGTGGTGGTGGTGAAAGTTCAATGGAAACATCATCGAGGCACGAACGTGACATGGGAAGCGGAGGAGGATATGAAGGGTCGGTACCCTCATCTTTTTGTTTAGCGTGGAGATTTCAGGGATGAAATCTATTCCCAGTGGGGGAGGATTGTAACACCCCGAATTTTCGTTATGTAATTCTAGTGTTAAGACTTTTAGCCTCGTGTACCGTTTAATCTTGTATTCTCGTGTTTAACTTTTGTTGTTAGCATCGCGTTTTGGTCTAGTTTGAGTACTTGGTTTTTGGTGGTGTTTGGAAAATCACAGGGGCTTACGCGAGTTACACCACGGCTTGCAAGTCGCAGCATAACCCGCGTAACCCACTGTTGGGTTTCGGTTCCAGGTAAGCGGGCGGCTTATGCCACGACTTGAGGTCGTGGCATAACCCATGGGAGTCCCCTGATCACTTGTATACGACTTTCTCTCTCATTTCACCTCATTACTCCTCTCATCTACCTATTTTCTCCTCTCTCAACCCTCATAACTCCTTTTATCCAAAATTAGGGTTTCAACCACCACCACTCATCTCATTTATTGCTAGAGATTTGGGATTAACATTTAAGGATTCAAGTTGGGCTTTGAAGTCATCACCTCGATTGTCATCTTCTCTAAGGTTCTACCTAGGGTTTGGGTTTTCCCCAAAAGACCCACTTAGTGAGTTACTCTTCCTTAAATGCTCTTGTATTTGTTTATTTCCATGGTTTTATCCTACATTACTCCTATGTGTTACTTGTTTGTAGCTTTATAACCTAACTTGTGGGATTCTCAACTTTATGAACCCAATAGGGGTGAGTATGTTTAGTAGACTTTAATAACCTCTTTATTGGTAACTATGTGGATTATATGTTCTAGATTTCATGCTTATATGTTGAGCTCATGAGGAAACTACTATTGTCATGATTTAATCCAACTGCTGATAACTTTATGAAGGAATGATGTAAGGATAATATGTGGATGTATTTACATGTATGAAATTATGAAGATCATGATATTATGAGGAATAAGGAATTATTTTTTCTATATGTGGAATAGAGGTTCATATAATGTTATAATTATTTAACAAATGTTGATCGCCTGATAAGAATGTGGTTACTACTCCTTGTGCACGAGGAGGTAGTAGCTTAATGTATGAATTTTGCATTAATCACGGTGTGTTACTAGCGAGTAGGCAATAAGGGATCTTGTATCCTTGAGGTGTAACTCGTCTAGATATGGATAGGCAATAATGTCCGTAAGACCTTGAGGTGTAACTCGACGGAGTAGGCAATAAGGGCAGTAAATACGGTCTTAGGTTGTGATGTCGTTATGGCATGGGAACTAAGATCGGGGCATGAGGTGTTATCCATTACCATCACGGGCGATCCCACTTTCGAGTAAACATCGCCCCGATGGAAGCGGGTCTCCCCCGTAAATCAAGAGGTATTTCTTGTATGTTTATATTCAGGTTTGAGAAACGGAGAATTGTTCCGCGTGAGGCAGAGGAGTTCGGTAACATGATTATTGTTTTATAATGTCATGTTTATTATTTGCATACTTATGGGATCTCACTAGGCTTCGTCCTAACACTTGTTGTGGTTGTTGTTTCTTCACAGATCTTACCCGTGGAGGAAATTAGGATGTCGGCTTGTCTACCGGGCACGTAGGGGAATTTTTGAAGTGTCGGTCTTTTGGGTTGTTATTCTTCTGAAACATTAATTACAGGATGTTTGGATCTTTGAATTTAGACGTCATGTTGCCGAATTGATGAGATTTTATTCGTTGAATTTTTAGAGCGTTACAAAGACCACTCACGAACCCAATGTCGTCCACTCAGTCCTGACGAGCCCCACCGCTAAGATGGCATATCACGCATGACAACCAAAGAACAAGCGTTAGGCTAAAGCCTAGTGAGAACAAATCAAATGAAATAGAAGTACTAAACCCATTGGAAGTCGTACGGTGGATAAAGCCATGAGCTACATCAAATAATCAAATAAACCATTAGTGATCATAATATGGTACAAATAACCCCAATCACATAGTGACCTCAACTTGTAACACCCTCAATTTTGATAAGAGCAACAAATTAAATTTTCGATATAACATCAAGTAAGGGACAAGACTTCCTTCAACAAATCAAAACTTAACGTGCCTCAAATACAAATTCTATAATTAACCTTAACAATTATAAAACTCCAATAACATACAAGGACTCAACTGAAGTCGAATGTTACTTAATCCAAATACAAGTTGCTCTCCCCAAACAAATGCGGAAGACTTTACTAAGATATTCACCTCTCGAGCGCCCAACTAGCACTCATCTCGTCACGGTGCCACTAAACTATTCCCCAACCGGAACATGATGTACATGCCGACAAATAAAAAGGTTAGGCTAACGCCTAATGAGTTCAAGAGTTTTCAACATGAACAAATACCTAGTTAAAAGGAAAGAATACAATTTAAATCATGATCTTTCTAAATGCTTTACTTTAAATACGAAATGATTCGTTTTCCGATAACATGCATTTTCAAAGATGAACACCTCAATGCAAAACATTCTTTATAAAAAGATGCAACCCAAAGCTCACTCAAAAGGATAATAGAAATCGGCTCCTAATTTATAAAAATGCGGAAAAAACTTTATATCTCGAAACATCTAAAACACGGGCAGGACATAAAACTCAACTCATAAATTATGGAAGACAAACCATATAAATATAATTTGCCACCAAAAACATGGGACTAAATTCAATACTCACGCGACCATGAAATGGAATGAAATCCAAATGTAAAAGCATGGACAATTAAATATCCAAGGTACTGGTGGCCGACAACGGGGGAGACCCGTATCCATTGAGAGTGGAGGAAAACAAAAGTATGACACTCATTCAATGTTAATGGCATGACATGTCCAACCTGAAGTCCAAATGTCCCTGCTACTCCTCATCAAGTTCCATCCAAATAGTTGGTTGACCTTAGTTTCTATCCTCATGGATTTTTACCAAAAGGCCCGACAACATTCGAGGGTTACAACCATGGCATTGACCCAAATGGCGGTGGTCTGTTGGGAACTGAAGATTCTACTAAGTGTAGTTACTACTGCTAGTATAAATGTAGTTACTACTGCCAGAACAAGTTGAAGATTAATACTGCTAAGTGTTACTACTGCTAGTAGAATTACTACTGCTAGTTAAAGTTAGTACTGCTTGAACAAAGTTAGTACTGCTTAGCTAGTTAGTACTGCTAGTGGTTAGTACTGCTTGCAGTTAATGCTGCTAGATGAAGTTAATGCTGCTGAGCATTATTAGTGCTGCTAAAGAGATCCGGATGGAAAATACTACAGCTGGATATACTGAAGATATACTTAGAAGATATACATGGAAGATATACTGAAGATTTGTTTATTCCTTGTAATTATCTTTTTATCAGTATATGTATAGAATGTTTAGAATAGATAGAAAGAACTTTTGATAATTATTTTTCAAGAGAGAAATCAACCTCAAGGCATAGATCCTAATTCTAGAGAAGTAGAATTCGTATTGGTGAGCCTGTTCATCAATATTGAGGTTGAGTGTGTAATCCTGTAACTTCAAAGCATTCAATACAAGTTTACAGTTTGTTCCTCATATTTTCTGTATTGATTTACTATTTCATTGAATATCAAAGTGTTATTCCGCAAACTTCTTTGATATTGTTTCTGAGAATTAATTCTTGTTGAGAATTCGATCCTGACAAGTGGTATCAGAGCTAAATTCTCTCAGAAACAGTTATTCATCATGGAAAATCTTACAGAATCAAGCAGTACTTTGGTCTCAAAAGTTCCAATGCTCAGATCCAATGAATTTGACATGTGGAAAATCAGAATCAAGCAATATATTCTCCTCACAGATTACTCCATGTGGGACATCATTGAGAATGGCCCATCTGATGGAGGAAAGATTGGTGAAGATGGCAAAAGAACTCCTCCAAAGACAGATACAGACAGGAAATCAAGACAGACAGAGATGAAAGCCTTGAGCACACTGCTCTTGGCCATTCCAAATGAGTATCAACACCAATTCTGCAATTGTACTGATGCACAGATGCTCTGGAATTCTCTAGAGAAGAGATTCTCAGGTACTAAAAGTACCAAGAGAAATCAAAAGGCAATCTTAAAACAACAGTATGAAAACTTCATCTCAACTAAGAATGAGTCCATGACTCAAACTTTTGACAGGTTTAATAAACTAATTGGTGAACTAGCTACTATGGGAGTACAGATTGATCAAGATGATGTGAACAGAAAGTTCTTAAGGTCCCTTGGAGATGAATGGACCATGTACACTGTGTCATTCAGACAGAATGATCAGTTGGAAGACAAAGAACTTGATGATCTGTACAATGATCTTAGAGTATTTGAAGCTGAGGTAGAGGCAAAGAAGAAGCCTTCTGGATATGTTCATAATGCTGCACTCCTATCAGCATCAATTGATTCTACTGCTAACCCTGAATCAGTTAATGCTGCTAATGGATCAAATTTAGATAAAGGCACTGATTATGTATTTGAAGCTCTTCTTTCTAATCATGGAAATTCTTCTCTGATCAATGATGACTTAGAACAACTTCATCCTGATGATCTGGAAGAGATGGATATTAAATGGCAGATGGCCATGCTCTCCATGAGGGTTAAAAAGTTTATAAAGAGGACTGGAAGAAACAACTTCTCACAAAGAAGAGAAGATGGAGCAGGGTTTGATAAATCAAAGGTAGAATGCTACAAATGCCATCTGAAGGGACATTTTGCTAGAGAATGCAGAAGTGGAATGTCTCACAACAACAACCATCAACAAGCTCAATCTGGAAGCTTCAATAACAACAGAAACTCTGCTCAAGCCCTTGTTTCTCAACAAGGAATGGGGTTTGATTGGAGCGATCAAGCAGAAGAAGCTATTCAGAATCAAGCTCTTATGGCTAAAGTATCTGATCTCCCATCTGAGGTAAGTTCTAATCTCTGCTCTAAAACTTGCATAGACACTGTTAAAAGGTACAGGGATCACAATCAGAAGATGAGTGATGACCTGAAGAGACTAGAAAAGGATATAAAAGACTATGTGAGGATAGTAGAGAGATTTGAAGATCAAATCAAAGGTTTTCAAGCCAATGAACTACAACACTCATATGACACTAATTACTGGCAGTGGGAGAAAAAGGATTTAGAACTTAAACTGACCAAATCTAAAGAGGAAAGTGAAAAACTGAAAGAGGAGTTAACAAAGGTTAAGCTTGATGTAGAAAAGTTTTCCAATGCTTCTAAAGCAATGGACTCCTTACTGCAAAATCAGATTCATGATAAATTAAGAAGAGGAATTGGGTATAATGCCACACCTCCACCATATAACAACAATTACATTCCTCCTACTTCAGACCTGTTAGACACCAAAGATAGGAAGGACTTGCCTGAGGGAGCCACTGAAATAGATCCCTTAGATGAGATAATTGTTGAGGATAAGACTGAGAAAGAGGTTGGCAAGAGTAAGAAGAACAAGGTGAGTGGTGAGACTTCTATAGAAAACAACATTATCACCAATGAGGATTGTGGAAGGGCTTGGATCAAATCCAAGAACATAGAGAAGACAGAGGAAAAGTCTGGTAAGGTCCATTATAAACATACCACAGTTGTGAATCCAGGTCCTTGCAAACAGTGTACTTGTAAGAAGAATGAGCCCCAAAAACAGGACAAAAAGAGAGGAAATCAAAGAAACTGGAATAATCAATGGGCACATAAACAAGGGGTTGATCTGAGTAAAATCAACAGACCAAAACCTTGCTTTATCTGTGGCAAATTGAATCATCTTGCAAAATTCTGTTATTTCAATCCTATGAACCAAAGAATGAATTTCCAAAGATCCATGCAAAAACCCTTTGGTTATAAGAAAATTGAAAAGAACCATGTGGCTAAGAAAACTGTTAAAACTAAAAGCCACATGAAGAAAAAGTATTCTGTTAAAGAAAGTGTCAATATGTGGATTCCTAAAAGCACTAAAACTGTTAGTACTGCTACCACAAATAGTGCTGCTGACAATGATAGTGCTGCTAGAAGTAATACTACTGCTAAACCTGTTAGTACTGCTACACCTGTTAGTACTGCTACACCTGTTAGTACTGCTAACTCTGTTAGTACTTCTAAGGTTAGTACTGCTTCCAGTGTTGATTCTGCTAAGCCAATCATATTGACAAAGTACTCTAATAAAGAGTGCTCTGAGTTTAAAAACCTCATTAAAAAGGAATGTAAATACTTTGATGAGAAAGGTAGACCCAAGATCACTTTGGCTTGGGTCCCCAATCATACTAATTGATTTATTTAATGTGCAGGGCAACCAACAGCTCAAGGGAAAGAGCATATGGCATGTTGATAGTGGTTGCTCTAGGCACATGACTGGCAACATGTCATGCCTTCAGGATTTCAAGCAAATTAATGGAGGACATGTTGCATTTGGAGACAATCTTACTGGTGGTAAGATAAGTGGAAAAGGTAATGTCACCAAAGGTAAGATGACATTTGAGGATGTATACTATGTTGATCAATTAAAGTACAACCTGTTAAGTGTATCACAGGTTTGTGACAAACAACATAGTATATTATTTACTAATTCTGAGTGTATGATTCTTGCTCCAGGGTTCAAGGTAGTTGATGAAAGCATGATACTACTTAGAACTCCAAGGAAGGACAATGTTTACTGTCTTGATTTGGACAATGTTGATAGTGATTCATCTTTAAATTGTCTTGTTTCAAAAGCTTCTATAGATGAATCCTCCCTTTGGCACAGAAGGATGTGTCACATGAATTTCAAGACTATGAACAATCTTGTTAAAAATAACCTTGTAAGAGGTTTACCTTCAAAAGTCTTTTCATGTGATGATCATTGTGTTGCTTGTCTTAAAGGCAAACAACACAAAACTTCTCATAAGACCAAAGAGTTAAATTCTGTTTCTTCTTGTCTCCAGTTATTGCATATGGATCTGTTTGGTCCTACAAATGTTATGAGTATAGGCAAGAAATCTTACTGCTTGGTTATTGTTGATGATTACTCCAGATTTACTTGGGTATATTTTCTAAGGACTAAGGATGAAACAAGTGGTCTTATCAAATCCTTTATTCTAAGAATTGAAAACCAAACTAATCAAAGAGTAAAAGTCATTAGATCAGATAATGGAACTGAATTTAAAAATCATGATTTAAACACTTTTTGTGAAGGAAAAGGTATTGAGAGACAATATAGTGCTCCTAGGACTCCTCAACAGAATGGTGTTGCTGAAAGGAGAAATAGGACACTAATAGAGGCTGCTAGATCTCTGTTGGCTGATTCAAAATTGCCAATTACATTCTGGGTTGAAGCAGTTAATACTGCCTGTTATGTCCAAAACAGAGTTCTAGTGGTCAAGCAAAAGAACAAGACCCCATATGAGCTTTTAAATCAAAGAAAACCTTTTATTGGTTTCTTCAAATCTTTTGGGTGTCCTTGTACAATTCTAAATACCAAATCTCACTTAGGTAAGTTTGATAGCAAAGCAGATGATGGATTTCTTGTTGGATATTCATCTCAGAGTAAGGCCTACAGAGTTTTTAACTCTTCTTCTAGAATAATTGAAGAAAGTGACAATGTCAAATGCAATGAGAACACACCAAATCCTGTTGGGTCTGGACCTTAGTGGCTATTTGACATTGATTCACTAACTAACTCTTTTGGATTTAGTAATGAGTATACAGGAACAGGTGGTGGAGAATCAGAGATCACACAAGTTCAAGAAAGTATATCTAAATCTGTGATTTTTCCCATACCCACAGTAATTGAAGACTGTGAAAAGGAATCATTTACTGAACCAAGTCAGAGTGAAGAAGACACTAGAGATGAGGAGACTCAAGAATCAGAAGTGACATCTGAAGACACTTCAGTTGAATTGCATGACTCTAATCTAGAGGATGGACTGAATGTAGAACCTAGTCATAACACAAGAGTTCAAAAGAATCATCCTCCACAGTTGATAATAGGTGATGTCTCTTCTCCAATGATGACTAGACATCAAAGCAGGCTTCAGGAAATGCAAGATCAACAGCATACAGTGCTCTCATGTTTTCTATCCCAGCTTGAGCCTAAAAAGGCACATGATGCTATGAAAGAATCTAGCTGGATAGAAGCAATGCAAGAAGAATTGTTACAGTTCAAGCTACAAGATGTGTGGGATCTAGTAGACCTTCCTAAAGGTCACAGAGCAATTGGCACAAAATGGATCTTCAGAAACAAGAGAGATGAAAGAGGTATTGTTATAAGAAACAAAGCAAGGCTGGTAGCTCAAGGCTACACTCAAGAAGAGGGCATAGATTATGAAGAAGTTTTTGCACCTGTAGCTAGGATAGAAGCAATCAGACTATTCCTAGCCTATGCTTCTTACATGAACTTCAAAGTCTACCAAATGGATGTAAAAAGTGCTTTTCTCTATGGGTCAATTGAAGAAGAAGTATATGTCTGTCAACCACCAGGGTTTGAAAACCCAAGCTATCCAGACAGAGTATACAAATTAAAGAAAGCACTTTATGGACTACATCAAGCCCCAAGAGCATGGTATGACACCCTGTCATCCTATCTCTTGGAAAATGACTTTGAAAGAGGAGTCATTGACAAGACTCTATTTATCAAAAGAAAGAAGAAGGATATCTTGCAGGTCCAAATCTATGTTGATGACATTATTTTTGGGTCTACAAGAAACAACATGTGCAAGGAGTTTGAGGATTTAATGCATCAAAGGTTCAAAATGAGTTCCATGGGGGAACTTACTTTCTTCCTTGGACTCCAAGTTCAACAGAAGTCA
Organism: Arctium minus; assembly: GCA_954870635.1. Classification (NCBI taxonomy): domain Eukaryota; kingdom Viridiplantae; phylum Streptophyta; class Magnoliopsida; order Asterales; family Asteraceae; genus Arctium; species Arctium minus. The sequence goes on along the minus strand of OX941094.1, from coordinate 876,103 downwards.
GATGGCATTTTTATATGTCAATCCAAGTATGTGCAGGATATTCTAACCAAGTTTGGTTTCTCAGAATCAAAACCTGCCAGCACACCTATGGAAACACACAAGCAGATCACAGCAGATCTTGAGGGGGAGGATATGGATGTGCATCTTTATAGATCCATGATTGGCTCTCTCATGTATCTCACAGCATCAAGGCCAGATATTATGTTTCCAGTCTGTGTATGTGCAAGATTTCAAGTTAGGCCAAAGCAATCTCACTTTCAAGCTGTTAAGAGGATATTCAGATATCTCAAAGGGCAACCCAGATTGGGACTTTGGTATCCTCATAACTCACCTTTTGACCTAATAGCATACTCAGACAGTGATCTAGGTGGGGCAAACTTGGACAGAAAATCTACTTCTGGAGGATGTCAGTTTTTGGGTGCTAGACTAGTCTCATGGCAGTGCAAGAAACAAACCACAGTATCCACATCTACAACAGAGGCAGAGTACATAGCAGCTGCAAGTTGCTGTTCTCAAGTCTTATGGATTCAGAATCAAATGCTGGATTATGGGGTAACCTTTCTACACACTCCAATCTTTATTGACAACAGCAGTGCTATTAGCATTGTAAATAATCCAGTCAAGCACTCAAAGACAAAGCACATTGAAATCAGGTATCACTTTATAAGAGATTGTAATGAAAAGAAACTTATTCAAGTTGTCAAAGTTCACACTGATAATCAGTTTGCTGATCTATTCACTAAAGCTTTTGATGTGGGTAGATTCACTTTCTTGGTAACAAGTGTGGGAATGATAAACTCTGAATAATCTTCTTCTCAAAAAGTGGTTTTATACCTGTATATTTTTATTCTTGGTGTTACTAATCTTCTTTTCAGGATATGCATAGCAGTACTCAGTATTTAGCAAGTTTAAAAGGAGTAAGTCTAGTTAATACTGCTTGTAGTTAATACTGCTAGTGGTTAATACTGCTTTCAGTTAATACTGCTAGTAGTTAATACTGCTAGTTCAGTTAATACTGCTCGTGGTTCATAATGCTCGCGGTTAATACTGCTAGTTAGTTAATACTGCTAGTAGTTAATACTGCTAGTTCAGTTAATACTGCTCGCGGTTAATACTGCTAGTTAGTTAATACTGCTAGCAGTTAATACTGCTAGTTCAGTTAATACTGCTCGTGGTTAATACTGCTCGCGGTTAATACTGCTAGTTAGTTAATACTGCTCTAGGTTAATACTGCTTATATTCCGAATACTATAAATACTTTTTGCCCGCCTAAAAGTTCATAACGACTCTTTGCATACTGTTCTCTTGCGCTCAAAATCTTTTCTCTCTCAAGTTCGAAGTTTTCAGGCAAGTGTTCACTAAGATCAATGGCATCCATGACATTCATCGACGAGCACAACGAGATTGCGATGCTACAAAAGCCAAAGCAAGCTTCAGGATTTCATCAGATTGTGGATTTCCTCAAGTCAAGTCACATTGCTCATGCTCTTACTGTATCACCTACAATCTACATTGAGCACCAAAGGCAGTTCTGGGCTAATGCAACCATTGTTGTGGAAAATGGTGTGCAAATGATCAAGACAAGAATCTGTGATCACTCACTTACAGTTACTGAAGAAGTCATTCGCATCAGTCTACGTCTAGACGATGCCTCTGGTATAATGTCTATCTCTAATGATGAACTGTTTTCTAATCTTACTAGAATGGGGTATGGAGGCCCATTGGGTGTTTTCAAATTCTCAAAAGCAAAGTTTTCACCCCAATGGCGTTTTCTTGTTCATACCCTGATGCATTGCATCTCCAAAAAGACCACTGGATGGAGTGAGTTCAGCAGTCCAATTGCATATGCTTTGGTATGCTTGGCTACATCCAGAAGGTACAATTTCTCAAAGATGATTTTCAGTGATCTTGTATCAAATATGGGAAACAAAAAGAGTTTCTTTATGTATCCCAGATTTGTTCAGGAAGTAATTAACCATGAATTGACGGATATACCTCAACCTGTTGGGGTATATGTACCTAAACCCCCAAAAAGCAAGGTTTTCTCAAATATGAGAAGATCTGCTGGGGACTCGGAAGGAGTTGACACCCCATTGTTCTCTACAATGATGGTGGTGTCCCGAAACACTGAAGGTATGGCAGCAGGGTCAAGGCCCTCATTAGACCATCCCACTGCTAGCCAAGCCCAACCTTCTCACTCAAAAACAATTCCCCAGTCCATTCTTACAAAACCAACCTCTCCAATTACCCAAACTTATCAAAGAAAACAGGTAAAGAAGGCTCCTTCCCTTCTTGTACCCTCACCCACACAGCCTTTAAGCCCTCTAAGGGAGAATTCTCCCCTAGAGAATATCCAAAGGGAAACCACAAGGGTGTCTCCCAACCCAAAGGAGGTGCTCTCTGAGGAGGAGGTAGAGCATATGGGTGATGAGGCTGCCACTACTCCTGCTAACACAGAGGAGGAAAGTGGTAACATCAATAAGACCTCCCCCATGGCAACTTTGAATGAGCAATCATTTGAAGGTCCCTGGTGCCAAGAAACCACAGGGGTGGATAGTGCTTCTGCTAGGCAGAAGACTTCCACTACTAAAAGATCCAATGATCCTTCAATAGGGGGTAACACTCCTGGAGAAGGTGAGGACAGATATAACTATGATGAATTGATGGAGGCAATGGGCAACATCAACATGGATGTACTCAAACAGGGCAAAGATATAGAAGAGCTAAAACTCATTGTACTGTCACAACAAGAACAAATCATCAAGTTGAAACAAATGGTAAGGAAACTGATTCTGCAAAAGAAGAAGAAACAATTTGTGCTCAGAAGGAGGAAACCAGTGACTGATGCTCCCAAAAAGGGGGAGATCAACATGGAAGAAGCATCAAGGGAAGGGGAGATTGATAAAGAAAGAGTTGAAGTTGAGGGGGAGAAGGAAGCAGAAACTGTTAATGCTGCTGAAACCTCACAAGCAGCAGTAACAGAGTTAACACCAACAGAAATTGAAGTAGCTGAAGTGCTAATCAAAGCTAAGAATGACACTCCCAAAGCAAAGGGAGTGGTCATAAATGAAGGGAGAGACAGAAAATCAGAACAGAAAGACAAAGCTGCAGAATCAAAGAATAAGGGAAAAGAAAAGATAGTGGAATCTGATCAACCAATCAAGAAGCAAAGGTTGGTTGAATCAGATGAAGCTTTAGCAAGGAAAATGCAGAAGGAGATGGAAAAAGAAGAAAGAGCTCAGGTGGAGAAGGACAGGGAAATGGCAAAGGCTTTAGCTGCTGAGCTAAATAAAGCTTATCAAAAGGGGCTTGAAACTGAAAAGGCTAAACAAAGGGCTATAAGTCTGAGAAAGGCTATGATGGCTAATACAAGTGCAAAGAAAAGAAGACCTTCACAAACTTACCTTGCCACTCAGGAAAGAAACAAAATGATAACTTTCTTGAGGAGTGCAATTGGGGTAAAGAAAGAAATGTTTGTGAAGATGAGTTTTGATCAAATCAGAGAGCTCTATGAAAAGGAAATGGGGAATCTGAAGAGCAATGAAAAGAAAAGAGTAGAGTTTGAAAAGAAGGCCAAGGAGAGTAATGATATAAATATGAATCAACCATTTCCTGAAAGTGAAGAGGGAACTCCTATCAAAGAAATGGCAAAGGAAAAGGAAGAAAAGAAGAAGGAAGCTACTCTAGTACAGGTTCAAAAGACTTTGAAAAGAACCAAGATGATGGCCAAAAGAAAGAAAGATAAGAAGTCTAGAGTAGAAGAAGAACAAAATGTTGCTGAAGAAGAAGTGGCACCTGAGTCATCAAGCAAGCAAGGGTCATCAATCAAAGATGATGTAAGCTTATATATGGTAGTGATGGACAAAGTGCCTGAACCAATTTCTGCAGAACCTGTTGGAGTTAAGCCACCTGAGATCATTCACTGGGATGTACTGACAATGGATGGGAAAGATTACATCAGACTCAAGAGGAAGGGTGATAAGTATGAAGTATTCAACACTTGGGTCAAGATTGTCAGAACATGCTCTAGATCTGATATAGAAGAGATGTTTGACATAGGAATTAAGCTGTATGCAGATCATCTGAATACTCCAGGAATTTCTCTTACAAAACTGGTGATGGAGTATCTATGCATGATGTTCAAACCTGAAGAAGTGGACCAGGTAATCAAGAGTGTGTTTAAAGAAGTCACAAGTTGGACTCTATATGAAACTAGTGGAGTATATGCAGTGACTTTGGATAGAAATCACACAGAATACTTCCTAGTGGATAGAGTATATAATCACACCAGACTGAAGGTTCATGCCATGCTAAAGAAGAAGTTGGGTTGTGCACCAAATTCAGAAATGGCCAAGTATCTAATTCAGAGGATAATCAATCAGAGTTTGGGACTGAATCCAGACTTAGGAGCATGATTTTGGAAGTTTTGGGAGCATTAAAAAGAGCATCTGGAAGAATATCTGAAGAACTTGACTTCTCTTCTAAAAGTCAAGTTAGGGGGAGATTGTTGGGAACTGAAGATTCTACTAAGTGTAGTTACTACTGCTAGTATAAATGTAGTTACTACTGCCAGAACAAGTTGAAGATTAATACTGCTAAGTGTTACTACTGCTAGTAGAATTACTACTGCTAGTTAAAGTTAGTACTGCTTGAACAAAGTTAGTACTGCTTAGCTAGTTAGTACTGCTAGTGGTTAGTACTGCTTGCAGTTAATGCTGCTAGATGAAGTTAATGCTGCTGAGCATTATTAGTGCTGCTAAAGAGATCCGGATGGAAAATACTACAGCTGGATATACTGAAGATATACTTAGAAGATATACATGGAAGATATACTGAAGATTTGTTTATTCCTTGTAATTATCTTTTTATCAGTATATGTATAGAATGTTTAGAATAGATAGAAAGAACTTTTGATAATTATTTTTCAAGAGAGAAATCAACCTCAAGGCATAGATCCTAATTCTAGAGAAGTAGAATTCGTATTGGTGAGCCTGTTCATCAATATTGAGGTTGAGTGTGTAATCCTGTAACTTCAAAGCATTCAATACAAGTTTACAGTTTGTTCCTCATATTTTCTGTATTGATTTACTATTTCATTGAATATCAAAGTGTTATTCCGCAAACTTCTTTGATATTGTTTCTGAGAATTAATTCTTGTTGAGAATTCGATCCTGACATGGTCCAGTGCCTACCCACATAGGGTAGCACCACCCTAGACTCAACCATCTTTGTATCTACTTGAAAGGTTAAGGTCATAAAACATGGGTCCCAGAGTTAAATCCCGCAACACCCAGTTGACCATCAAATAAAGATTGGCTTACGTGCCTATGGATCCAATGCAACACAGTCTAAAATTACATGACTACACAGGAATGACCAATGCACTCAAGCCTGTAATTATCATTAATATGCAACAAGGTGCTTTAGTATGTACATCAAAACTATAATCTACATTGAGCCATTAAAATCGGACAAATGTCCCGACAACTCTTTTACGTCACAACCAAGTTAAGGTGCTCGAAATCCTTTTTGGCCAACAATTAAAGGTCCTCAAATGGTAAAACGCATTTAAACGACATTTATGCAATACATTTTTCAATGATCAGTATCAATTTAAAACATGAGTTTATTGGGACAAATCATCTTTCAATTTAAAACCCTCATCATTTTCCCAAAATGTCCCATGACATGACGACGTGTAATTTCCAATGATTTATAAACCAAAAACACCAAAATCACGTTAACATCAAATAACTTTCATTTTATGCAATAAATCACCAAAATGATATATGCTTGGGGTTTACACATTAAAATACCCAAAAACCAAATATGGAAATTTTATAAGATTTAACAACCCGATTTACCAATTATGAAAACTTTGTCAAATACTCAACACCTTTGATAAATGTAAAGTAAACACATTATTACTTCAAAATACCCAGTTTGGCATGTTCATAGTTTTCACAAAGCAACTTGAACTCACCTTGCTAGATTTAGGCTAAATCTAGATTTTACCCCCAAAACTTGAATCTCCTTTGATAAGGGCTTGAGACCTCCAAGAAATCTCCCTAGATCTTAGACCCAACACCTCCTCAAGGTTTCCTTTACCACAAAGCTACTAAAATCATACCAAGGTTGAAGGGTGTAAGGAAGATGATGAAAATATCAAACCCTAGTATCTAAACGAAGGGATGAGGAGATTACCTTGACCACAAACCCTTGGATCAACCCAAGATCACCAATCATCTTCTATCTCATCTTGAGAAGCTTCAAAAAACGAGACTCTAGGTTCAAGAATCACCAAAATCGGATTTATGAGGAGAAAGTTATGAGAGAATGAAGTTAGATCCCAAAAAATCGAGCTTAAAACCCTCAGGGTCAGTCCCCGTGGTTTTGCCCGTGGCTTCTCAGCATCACTCCAGCGACTTACGCCCCCTAGGCCGCAGCCTAGGGTCGCCCACCAACCCGCGGAACCTCCGAAATCTTTCGTTTCTCGCATTTGTTTGCGCCCGATTCGATTCCCGATGGTTCCACAACAAAAATGAAGTAAAACCTTACTAAACCTCCATTATGATGGTCATACTGTTACGAATTATAGGTTAAGCGCCTCCAAAATCACAGGTGTTACACAACTCCTCTAAGTCTATTGCTCGAAAACATCAAGTCAACTCCTCTAGGTCTATTCTTGAGAGTTCCAAAATGGGAACTCAGTTCCAAAACGGGAACTCATGCACAATGGAATTACACCTTACTGCCTATGGGACGTTGCCCGACCATATATATAGGTCCACACCTTACTTACCATGGTGATCCGATGCCTATTCCTTGCCAAAGTGGTGAACTCAATATCCAAAACGAGACATTGGAACACCGTACCTATGGATCCATTGCACTAAGACCAAATACAAAGCATTTTAACCCATTTATCATTGATCATATACGTAAGTGTTAAAACCAAATTACATGTATAAGTTTACTAACATGAAGTCTTGCCCCCCATTATTAAGGAGGTTTTATCAATGCAAACCCATCAACAATAATATCATAAATCCCATTTAAAAGACAAGTTTATCACTAACCAACCCAATACTTGAATCTCACCAAACCCTAATTTTCACTTTGGATTTACCAAAATCCCATAGAATAGGAGTGAGTTCCAGAACATATAGAGAGCCATAGAATACCATTATTTATAGTCTAACCACATTTTCCAAACATTATTGTTCAAGTTCCCAAAACCCTAATATTCCCAAATCTCATGGTTAGGTCAAAATATATCAAAACCTAATATGTAGTTAGGAGGCATAGATGAGAGTTATAACACATAAGCCCTAGTAAATATGTAAGAACAAATGGTAGAAAACTCACATTGTAGAGTTTACAGAAAACCCTAGTTGATGATACTTGAGAGAGGGAGATGGAATGGAACTTGAACTTCAAGCACAAGGCTCTTAATCACAACCACCAACCTATGTCAAACCCATAATTTATAAATGAGGATCTCTTCTAGGAGAATTAAATGAGGGGAGATGACACCCTACCTTTTTGCTCTTCAAAAATCGCCTTCTTCAAGAAGCTCCCAATATGTCTAAATGAAGAAAAGTCGGGTTAGTAAGCATTTAAGGCCCTGGAGGTCGTCCGCGACATTGCCTCGTGACTATGACATAGTCATAGTCGCCCGCTTAAACACCCTTCTCGGTAGGGGTGTTCATCCAAACCGCCAAACCGCACAAATCGCCCACACCGCACCGCACCGCAAAACGCGGTTTAGAACTTTTGCGGTGCGGTTTGCGGTTTGTACTTTTACCAAACCGCACTATGCGGTGCGGTTTGCGGTTTTGAGTTTTCAAACCGCGGTTCAAACCGCACCGCATCTTTTATATTATTTTTTATTTTTTATTTTTTAATTTTAAACATATATATATATATATATATAATAGTTTAATTTAATATTTATATAATTGTGCTTTGTGTTTTTAATTATGGACTTTAAGAGTTTAAGTTTTGGACTTTTCTAAATAACCCTTTTTAATTATAAGCCTCTTAAAAGTTTATGTCTCAACAGATGAAAAAATGCCCTAGGTTAGGACGTTCATGACTGGAGACGTCACTTTATCCGTTTATCGTATTGAAACAATTTATTTTTTTAGACTATTTTTAGTTATGCATTTTGGAATTGGATGTATTCAAACTCTTTATTTTTTGGACAACGGTCACTTAATTGTTGATTTTCTAATGTATTTTAAACTTATAATTTTTTGGATTGTACGCATAAAGTGCGATAGGGGCAAACCGCATAAACCGCACCGGATTGGTGCGGTTTGAGGTATATGCGGTGCGGTTTGCGGTTTGGGAAAATGCTCAAACAGCACATGCGGTGCGGTTTGCGGTTTTGCCCCAAACCGCACCGCGAACACCCCTACTTCTCGGTCCCCCCTTGGCGACATTGCCAAGCGAGAGTGACACATGTCACAATCGCTTGTCATAGTCGCCAGTATACTCCCACTTACGGTATCCTCTAGGCGACCTTGCCAAGCGAGAGTGATAGTTGTCACAATCACTGGCACTGTCGCCGACACTGTACCGAGCCCACTCTTTGACTTGGTTTTCTCCCATTTCCCAAGTCCGAAACACAACATTTCTCGAGAGTGACCCCAAGCACTAAAACGTGGGATAAGATTAGGCCAACTACCAAAATCCAAGCGTCGGAAAATATAATTCACCAAAGAATATTTACCGGGAATACGGGTGTTACAAACCATAAAAAAATGAAAAACTGAGGAACACCCTGGTAATCATTCATCTAGACGGTATGCACATGTACATAATACTAATTTGTAACATGCACATGTGCATATACAGATGTGCATAATGCACACGTGCATATACACATGTAAGTCGCCCGCGTGTTCTGAGATGTGCACCTCCAGTGGGTTACGCGGCTTGTGTCGCGACCTGCAACCCGCGACGTAAGTCGCGTAACTCTCTGACTTACCAAGGTTGCTTAAAAGAACTTCCAAACAATACCAATAACAACATTTAATCAAGAATAGCAATTAAACATATAATTTCTACTTTGTTAAACACGAATCATAAGATTAACAAAGCCCTATATTTACTTGAAATCCCGGATGTTACACACACACACACATATATATATATATAGAGAGAGAGAGAGAGGGATGATCAAACGATAATGTTATTTAAGATAATACGAAAACGGTAAAATCACGTGCAAAATCACGTGTGATTTTACATTAACAAGCAAAAAAGGTGTGTGGACGACTTTGACCACTTTTTCAGGTCGTGGGGGCAAAGTTCGGGAATCACATCTAATTTTCTACGTGATATTAGGGTAAAATCACATGCGATATGGCCGTTTTCATATTTTACCTAAATAGGTATCGTTCTCGTTTGAACCGGATTATATATATATATATATATAGAGAGAGAGAGAGAGAGGGGGGGGAGAGAGAAAGAAAGAAACTCCTTTTGTAAACCATCCAAAGGTTACAAATCTTACAAACAAGGGTATTTGTGTCTTTTTAATAAATTAGTATTTTTGGGATAATCAACTTCCTTAAATATCTCATAAAATAACATATTTATTTTAAAATAATCTCTTTCTCAAAAATCTCATTCTCGATTGCCATAACTGATTTCATCACCCTTTCCAACCATCTTCATTGCAATCGTTTTGTTTCCTATAAGAAGCCAAAACCAATTACTGGTTTTCATTTGAAACAATAATTGTTTTTGTTACCCTAGTTTGATAGCAGTGTTGTTTCACTTATGTGACAACATATTAACTTTTTAAATATGCCTTATTTTTGTTTCTCATATTAAACCAAACTAATTATTGGTTCACGTATGAAACGATAACATTTTTTTGTTACCCTTGCTTCATACCAGTGTTGTTTTACTTATGAAATAATACATTATTTTTTTTTTTTTTTTTTGTCATATGAAACCTAACTCATTATTGGTTCTAATATGAAACAATAGCATTTATTGTTATCCTAATTTTACTTCAAGTGTTGTTTTACTTGAAAGTGGTTTAGATTTATGGATCTAATGAGTTCAAGTTTTTCAAATGTAAGACTCAACAAATATGCCAATTACACTCCTAAAGATTTACCGAACATAATTTCTCTATAACAATTTTAGCACGCACAAAATTTACTACTACCTGCACTAGGTAGTCGTGTGAAGTGACCAAACATGTCACACACATAAAATCAAATAGCAAACTGCAATTTTGTTGACCAAAACAATGACAATGACCAACGAAAATATCTACAATGAATATTTCAAAGGGAACATAATAGTGACATTAGACAATTGTGTTGACCAAAACAATGACAATGACTAACAAAAATATCTACAATGAATATTTCAAACGGAACATAATAGTGACATTAGACAATTACTCATGCCATATACGTAACTCAATTCATGTACTAAAATAGTGTGCAACAAAACACGTTCGCATAAGCTTGAGGGAAAACTATGCGACTGGAATGCTATCAAAATTTTCACCTCAACAACAAAACCGCACAAGATAAAACTCTTGATAAAACATTGGACACAAACAAATACAATAACGCAAGCTTATGCATTCAAAACTTCACTCGTTAACCACAAAACGACATGAAATGGTTCATGTTGATTTTAGAATTAAAGCTATCTAACAGTATGCATTCTATAATTCACGATACTTGAAAAAACCAACAAGAAAAACTTCAAATAACCACGAAATAATTTAGGAATTTCAAAAACATGGGCTACACTCTCGTTTGCCAAAACATTATCCAAAAATCGTAGCATGACAGGTACAAAATACTTTTACAAGCATGGGATCATTGATGAAATTTATTTTAAAAATAAATATTGTGCATGCTTTGGTCAAGACCTCCATCGATCATCACATCAAGGCGATTCAAGCACACACATGCAACTGTAATTCATAATAACACTGACCAAATGCAATTATGAGTCTACCATACATGAGAATCCTTGTTAACATCGTCGTGATTTTTGATGCTAGTGTCTCTATCGACCTCAAAATGGAAGACGTCCCCAAAAAAGTTATGTCCTTCTCGTGCCTCTAACTAGCACTCAAATTCGTCACAATGTCGCTAGTATCATTTCCCAACAAGGACCTGATACACATACTGGAAAAAAAATGTTAGGCTTAACGCCTAGTGAGTTCAAGAGTTTTCATCTTTAATATAAAATGGTAAAACGGGAAAATACTATTTAAATCACAGTTCCCCAAAATGAAATGTATTTAATGTAAATCAACATTTTTCCCCAAAACCCACCATGTTCATGATGAAAACTCGGTGATCAAAGCACCCATTTTATCATAAAACCAAAGCTCAATACCCACCCAAGACATGGATAAAGTTTAATATCAAATATGGAAAACATGGATAAAATTCTATTATCCAAATCACCACATCATGATAAAAATTTGATACTCAACATCATAAATTATGGATACACTCCATATCCAAAACAACGTTGAAAACATGGATAATACATTTATACAAAAATAACACCTTTTGTGAAGGGGAGACCCACATTCATCAAATGTAGTGAAATACAAAGAAAGCCCTATATCTACATTGAGTTCCACTACGGATCAAACGGTCGTCAAGTTCAACCACCCATGGTCTATAACTTAAGTCTTCCACCGATCATAGATATACTTGTTCACTAGAAATTATAATCACTATGGCCTCACAGTCATCAAGTCAACCACCCATGGTCCATAGCTTGAGTTCTCCATTATGGCTCACATGGTCATCAAGTTCAACCACACACGGTCTTTACCTTGAGCTCTCTGTTACAAATCACACGGTCATTAGGTTCAACCACCCACGGTCTATAGCTTGATTCCTCCGTTGATCCTAAATATTTCTAGTTACAAAACAGGGGTAATGATCTCATTTTCAAACCAAAAAACCGACTCCTATGCCTATGGCTCCTATTACATTACAGTCTAAATTACATGACTCTAATTGAATGACCAAAGCACTCAAAACATTTAATTTTCAAAGCAATATGCCATAAATGCATATCACATCCAAAGCTCAATATTAAGCATATTAAACTGGATAAATGTCCCCAAAACTCATTTTGATTCAAAACCAAACCAAATACTCAATGACCCGTTTGATTAATCAATAAAAGCCAGCATGAGCAATTAAATGAAAATATTAAATAAATAGGCATACTTACGCTCCAAAAAGTATGACTAACTCAAAAATCTATCATTGGTTGGACAAAATCATTTTCCAATTGAAATTATATCATTTATATTTCCAAAATGTACCATAACACAATAATATACATTTTCCAACCAAATACACCAAACATGCATTCTTGTCAAATAAATCTCCATTTATAAAACAAACCAACAAAAGAGGCCACTTTTATGATTTATTTATCAAAACATACAAAAGCTCCAAATATATGCATTTCTCAAGATTTTATAAAAACAAATGTGCAAAAGATACAATTTTATCTAATAGCAAACAACATTTGATAAATCTTAAGAAAAATACTTTAAGACTCCAAAAAATATATATTTTTGGTATGTACAAAGTTTTCACAAAGCAATTTGAACTCACCTTGCTAGGTTAGGTTAAACCGAGATTCCAAACTCAACTTCTAGCTTCCAATGATGAAGACTTGAAATCCCCAAGCTCTAGAAAAATACCACCAAAAGAAGAAATGAGGTTGAGGGTGAAAGGGACCAAATCTAGATCAAAAGATGGAAACTTGGATCTTACCTTTAGCTTATAGTACTTCATATCACCAAGCAAAGCCTTTAAAAAACCCCTAAAATTGGACCTAACTCTCCAAGAATGCTCAAGGTTGAGAGAAAAAGGTGTTGGAGAAGAATGGTAGGAAGAAATGAGGAAGAATCCCCAAAAATTGGGTTTTTAGGGTTGCAGGGGCGTTTGCGTGATCTTACCCGCGATATCAGGTTGCACGGCAAGTCGCCCGCGTTGGCAAGACACGCCTCACACATAGAGACACTTGCGGCCAGCGTCGTGACCCTATGTCGCACTCCAGGTCGCGTAACTTACTGTTTTCACATTTTTGTCGTTTTTCGCGTCCGATTCAATCTTTGTTAGCCCCACTATGATCAAAACATAAAACCTCATTAAATTTCCGTCTTAAGGGTCAAACGACTTCCGAAAAGTATAAAAGGGAAAATTCCAAAAATCATAAGTGTTAAATAAATATACAGTTTCAAAAATAGATAACTAAATCCTCAAATCTACCCTTAATTAAGATAAATTAATTAAGGGTAAAATTGTCATTTGGTTAATTAAAGAGTGTAATAATCACGCACATCTAAAATTATATATCATTTCTATTGTAGACGCTTATTTTAGGACAAAGAAAGTATATCCGTTTCCAAAGTTTGACTTGTCCAAACCAAATTGACGAGCAATATAATGTTTCATCTTAATTTGGTATATAAACTTAACGTATTATAGTGTTTGCCATTAATGATCAAAAAAACATAATTGTTAGCTAGGTTAGTACGTACTTGCAAGTATATCCTTAACTTGTGTACGTGCTATCTAATTCTTTTTCCTCTAAATATAACCTTATTGATCAATCTGATTTGAAGTGTTCAAATATCAAAGAGATGCACAAATTAATATTGAAAAACTAATCCCTATAATATATACTATAAATATTATATAGACTAGACTAGAAAATTGACAACTCTAGTTGATCGATCTCTATCATGGTTGTCTTTATCATGTAATTGGAATTTAGAATTCAAATCCCATTAGGTGCTATCAAATCTTCCTTTCTTGTGTTTGATCGATCATAGCATTATTTCCTTTCTTATTTTTGAGAATTAAATTTATTATGTCTGATATACAAAGTTAAGTTTCATGTATACATATATATTGATCGATGTATTTGTTAGGTGCTTCTAATGCATCACTATTCTCCTCCCAAAGGCCATTTGGCTTATGATATCCAACTATTGTTGACTTCTTGTTGAATGTTATAAACGTGTTATATAAGGCTATTGGTTGGTATATAATTAATCTATATATCTCCATATATTAATTTATCACTTCATATGTATTATTGAAATTTAAATATAGAGTAAATTACTAATTTCGTCCCTGTAGTTTATGAAAATTTTGGATTAGGTCCTTCAAATGAAATAACTACAACCATGGTCATTGTGGTTTCACTTTTGTTATGGATTGGGTCCCTTCAACTAACTGTGTTAACATGAAGTCCGTTAAATCAGGGGCATATTGGTCCATTTACTAGTTTTCATTTAAAAATAAAAAACAATACAATTTAGATATTAATATAAAGTAGTTTAGATATATAAACACGTAAAGCATATCCCAAGAACCAAAAACCGACGCAGTTGTCTTCTCCGGTGGTTTGTCTTCTCCGATGAAGCGACCCCATCTCCCCTTTCATCTCCGTCGTCTCCCTCATCACCAACTTCCATTTCTCATTTCACCTCTTTTCTTCCTCGCCGTCATGAATGACCAAGACCAGGCCCGACCCTGGCTAGGGGCTGTGAAGGCGATGGCCATGGGCATCACCGGGTACGTGTTATGGTGGAAACGAACGGACAGGGATTCTTTTGCCTGTAACAGTAGGCTTATTTATCATTTCCCTATTCCATTTCTCTTGAATACTCGTTTTGACTTTCATCCTGATCTCACGCTCTTAAACTCTCCCACACCACTCCTTTTCTCTACTACCCGTCGATTCGCAAAGTTACAACCCTCCACCTGCACCTCCTTCAGTCCTTTTCTTTAAATCAAAACTCGATATGCACCTTTTTCTAGTCCCCAACGAGTCACTAGTCACTAGTCACCACTGTAAATCCAAATATGTCTGTTCTATGGTTGTTGCTTACTTGCTTTCTTTAACTTTGAGTAACATAGCTATTTGGTTGTTCCAATATTTACTTTAAGTATGTAAAAGGATATAACTTTGAACTGAGAAAATTTGAAACTAACATAAAAGATTGAAAGTTGGAACTTTGCTCCAATATTTACTTTTTCAGTTAAACTATCGGTTGTTTACTTTTGAGTTTTGAATTGAAAAAATGACAGAAAGCTTGGAATATTAGGTGGCTTTCTTCCAGTAGGATATCTTATATTTGTTGACTGTTGTGAGTGTTGTCTCATTTTTTTAGCATTAAATTTTGAGTACTGTTGGGTATAAACACAAGATTTAAAATGTGTGCTTACCCATTGTTTTTTTTTTCTTCCTGGTTGAATGTGTGCTTACAACTTATTCGGAGCTCGATTTACAACTCGATAGCCAATGGATTTATAACCGATTCAAATCTCGATAGCCAATGGATTTAGAACCGATTCAGAGCTCGATAGCCAATGAACTTGAACCAATTCAGAGCTTGATTTGGAATCAATTTAGAGCTCGACAGCCTAACGGATGTTGGACAAATTCAGAGCTCAATAGCCAATGGAATTTAAACCAATTCAAAGCTGGTTAGGCAATGAATTTTGAACCGATTGAGAGCTCAATTTAGAATTGATTTTGAGCTCGATTGCAAATGGACTTTGAACCGATTCAGAGCTCGATTTAGAATTGAGTTTGAGCTCGATTGCGAATGGACTTTGAACCGACTTAGAGCTCGATCTAGAATCGGTTTAGAGTGTGATAAACAATGGATTTTTGAACCTATTTAGAGCTCACTAAGACCTCCATCGAACACCTCATCCTTTTGTCTCTTCCCTCTGCTTCAATTTGAACCCTCTATTATGACTTATAAACCTTATCGTCCTAGTCAAACCCAGTCACCACAATAGTCTCAGTCACCAATATGTTTCTCCGGTAAGATCTCACTGGCGGGCGCCACACCACAACTTGTTTTGGCTGGTCATGAGTTCCCGGTAATCCAAGTAAATTGTTGTGGATTTGAGATCTATCTGTGACTTGAAGGTTGCCATAGACAAGGTTTCAAGAGCTATTCCTAATATGGACAATCAAACATAGGAAAAAATGTTAACCAGTGACAATTAGATCGATATTTATTTAGCCTTAAAACTAACTTGTCGATTTACTTTATCAAATCTTAAACTTGTTTGGAGGTTCGATTTGTCACGACCTTGTTGGGTTGACGAGGTGGTTAAACGAAGAAAGCATGAAGATGGAGACCGAGATCTCAGGGAAGATGTGGCATGTGGGTTATTGCTTAGGTATTTAGTGTATGTATAGATGAGCGCATTCTTAGGAGGCCTTATATTGAGAAGATGATTATATCATTTTATGTTTTTAAAGAAAAAAATAAAATGACAATATTATCCTTAACTTAATGGAGTAATTGTTACTGGAGTTAGGTTGAGGGACCCAATCCATAACAAAATGAAAACCATGATGACTATACATGTAATTATTTTGTTTGAGGGACCTAATCCAAAATTTTCAATAACCACAGGGACGAAATTTGTAATTTACTCTTAAATATATTATTTTTATATTTTTTTGTTATCTTTTCCCATTTTTATTTTATATATGAAATAGGAAAAGAAAATGGGTCTTTAATTGGCTTCTACAATTTGTGTAGTTAAAAATTCAACAATTCATATCTAGCTAAAACCTAATTTCACAAGGAGAATTCAAGACAATGTTTTTTTATTCAATAAGAAGTTATTATATCACTATATATATAAATAAATTCTTGAAATATGCTAGTTTAAAGAAAGTTGTTTGAAACAAATTAATACTTCTTGAAATAAGCTAGTTTACAAAAACATAAGAATTGAAAAAGAGTTTGAAATGCATAAATATCATTCTTTCTCTTGACTTGTTAACTTAAAAGCTAGAAAAGGTGAAAATGCATTTTGACACAAGTTTCCCATTAGTTACAGGGTAGAAATTAAGAGATGTTTGATAAAGCATAACTAAAGAATCTCTTCTCTCTCTCTCACTTTCACACACACACACACATATATATATATATAGAACGATAATCAAATGAGAACCAAAAATATATTGAGAACCGTAAAAACCGATCTAAACCATTAATTAATTTTAATCCATGGTCATTAAAGGCAATGAAAATTTTGAAATAAATAAGAAATTCATGGTTTGTTATGGATTGAAATTAAAATTACAAGGGCATATTGGGTATTAAAACTCTTTCACCAAATTATCTTAACTAAAGAGGCAAATTCCAAGAGACAAAAACCCTAGAAATTTCTGCAAATTCATTTGATACTAATCAGAACACATGAAATACAAAACTCCATCGAACAATCCGTCAGATCGTCTCTGTTAGTATATATTTATGTATAAGGCCCAGGCCCATGTGTGTATAAGGCCCATACCCATATAGTCTAGGTATAAATATCTTGTATCTTCTAGTCTAGGTTAACTTTCTCATTATCACCATTGTATTGTACGTTTATTCTCTCTATCAATTGAAGTCTCAAACCTTCAGCATATTCATCGTATCTTTCAATCATCTTCATATTCTAACATGGTATCAGAGCTGTAGGTTTGTTTTCACTATCACCGTAATCATCACCAGTTCTGTCGATGCCGCCATACACCACAGCCCCGTCACCGCCGCTGTACACAACCAGTTCCAGTCGTCGCCGTCGTACATCACCTGTTTCTCGTCCGCCGCCCTCTCTGTATCAGGTTAGAATCGCACCGAAACCCTAGCCGCAGACCGGAAAAACTTCGGTCGAACACCCTACCGGTCGCTAATACCGGTCGCACACCCTACCAGTCGATACTACCGGTCGCTAATATCGGTCCATACCGGTCGAACATCCTACCGGTCGCTAATACCGGTCGCACACCCTACCGGTCGATACTAACGGTCGCTAATACCGGTCGCACTTCCAACCGGTCGATACTACCGGTCACTCTAGTGCAATTCGGAACTGTTTCTCGTCACATCCATGGCTGCCAATTTCAATCACTCAAATCCCATCTCGGTTGTTTTCAATGGTAGCAACTACATCCTGTGGCATCATCATATGACAATTCTGCTAAAATCTCATGGGCTTTACACCTATGTTACTGGTGCATCCAAACTTCCAGATCAGGCAGCAACTGAGAATGCTGTTGATTTTGCAAAACGCGTGAATGAGTGGGACATCAATAATGCTCGTATTCTGGGTTTTATTAATGCCTCCACTACCCCTGAGATCAACCAACAGTTTCTTGGCTATGTCACCGCCAAAAGTCTATGGGATTTTCTCGCCAAGCAGTACACATCATCGGGTCTATCTCATCAGTATCAATTATGGACCACCTTTCAGAACAAACGTCAGCTTCCAGATCAATCTATAAACTCTTATATATCTGAAATGCAGTCTCTTAGAGATCATATAAGTCTTGGAGCACCACAAATTTTTGATGACACAGCTCTACAATTCACAGCCTACTTCAACCAGCTACATTTGATCACCATTCTGATGAGCCTTACTGATAAATTTGATAATGTTCGTGCTTCTCTTCTTCATAGGCAGCCACTACCTACTCTTGAAGAAGCCATATCAGAATTGTTAAGTGAAGAAACCCATCTTCACATGCGCTCACCGATGCCCGCTACTGATAGCGTTCTCTACACGTCTCATCCCAAGTCCAAAGGCAAATGGACCAACAACAATCATTCCAAATCTGTGGGAAAGACGAACACATCTGAGTGTGCCTTTTGCCATTCTACTGCTCATCTTCTCCTTGATTGTCCTATCCGCAAGTGCCGTAGGTATGGCATCACTCATCCGCGTCATTATGAGTCTGACTGCCCGAAGAACTCAAAACACACTGGCCCTCAGAACCGGACTCACGCTGTTGCTGGGTCTACTATTGCTGATAACGAGGTTTCTCCAGTCTCCTCACCTGACCTAATGGAACTGATGCGTCGCAATCAGGAACTCATGGAGCGGATCATGTCTGGTTCTATGGGTATGAATTCTCCACAGTCAGCTGCATCAGGTAACGTATGGCTTTTTGACTCTGGGTGTTGCAATCATATGACACCCTGCACTGATGGTTTTGTTTCTAAGAAACCACCTCAGCATTTTACGTCAGTACGAACTGCTGACAACACTGGCCTACCGGTATCTTTTAGTGGAAATGTCTTCACTCCTCATATACAATTACCGGATGTTCTAAATGTTCCAAAACTATCTCTGAGCTTAGTTTCGATTGCGCAGCTTCTCGAATCTAATTTGATCATTTTATTTCATTCTTCTGGTTGTGTTGTACAGGATCCAAAGACCAAGCAGATCCTTGGACTCGGCCGTAAAGTTGGACGGATGATTAAAGTGGTCTACCTTCGTCTTCCATTACCCTCTTCAAGTCTTGTTTCCTCAGTTTCCAGCACTTCTTCTTTTGATTTGTGGCATGCCCGGCTAGGTCACTTATTTCTAGCCAGAATAAAATCATTAGCTAATTTAGGGGTGTTAGGAAATTGTGTATCAACTGACAATATTTCTTGTTTATCATGTAAACTTGGCAAACATCATGCTTTATCTTTTGAAACGAATGAGTTTAATTCTACTTCTCCTTTTGATCTTATTCATTCTGATGTATGGGGACCAGCACCACATCCATCCATGGGGGGTGCTCGATATTTTGTTATTTTTATTGATGATCATACCCATTTCACATGGATATACCTCATGAAACATCGTTCGGAACTACCTAAAATTTATATTATGTTCGCTCGGATGATTCACACCCAATTCTCAAAATCTATAAAGATTCTTAGAGCTGACAATGCTATGGAATACAAAGAGTTATCTCTTCTCTCCTTTCTTCAATCTCAGGGGACTCTCTCACAATAGTCCTGCCCCGACACATCTCCTCAAAATGGTCATGCCGAACGCAAACACCGTCATATTCTTGATACGGTTCGCACTCTCCTCATCTCTGCTAAATGTCCAGAACGTTTTTGGGGTGAAGTTGCTTTCACTGCAGTTTATACTATCAATCGTCATCTTACTCCCATCCTTAATAATAAATCTCCTTATGAGGCTCTTCATGAGGTCACCCCTGCCTATGAACTTCTAAAAGTTTGGGGTAGTGCTTGTTTTGTTCAGTTACAATCTCATGAACATACCAAACTTGAACCTCGCTCTAGACTTTGTTGTTTCCTTGGATATGGTATTGAGCACAAGGGTTATCGCTGTTGGGATCCTATCTCCCAGCGTCTTCGTATATCTCGTCACGTTACCTTCTCGGAACATGTTCCTTTTTCTTCTATATCCAATTTTCGTGAGTCCCCTACCCTCACCACTCCGTTCTTTACTGATGCTTCCGTCTCATTGGACTCACTCCAATCTGACATCATATCGTCTCCGCCTATTGTTCAAACATCTTCTGACTCTGCCTCTCCTTCAGAGTCTCCTGTCTCTACACCACCTACACCTCCTGATCAACATCAATCATCTGCTCCATCCACACAGCCAACATCTGAGTTGTTTGCTGAGTCTTTGGCTCCTGGAACGTCTCAATCTCCGAATGTTAGACGATCAGATCGGGTAAGACAAGTTCCTTCTCATCTCCATGATTATCATGTTTATGCTACTTTGTTGTCCAATCACGAACCTACTTCCTACAAGGAAGCCTCCTCTAATCTTGATTGGCAGAAAGCTATGGATGAGAAACTTCAGGCTCTTGACAAAGCTCAGACATGGGACTTTGTTCCTCTTCCACCGGGCAAGTCACCCATTGGTTCCAAATGGGTGTTCAAAATCAAGACAAAATCTGATGGCTTTATTGATAGGTACAAAGCTCGCCTGGTGGCAAAGGGCTTCAATCAAGAGTACGACATTGATTATGAGGAGACATTTGCACCTGTTGCTCGAGTCACTTCTGTTCGCAGTCTCCTAGCCATCGCAGCTACAAAACAATGGCCTCTCTTTCAGATGGATGTTAAGAATGCATTCTTGAACGGTGACTTATCTGAGGAAGTCTACATGACACCTCCTCCAGGCGTTCGACTTCCACAAGGTCATGTTTGTCATCTTCAGAAGGCTTTTTATAGACTCAAGCAAGCTCCGCGAGCTTGGTTTGAGAAGTTCAGTTCCACAGTCACCTCTCTGGGTTTCTCTCCCAGCAACTATGATTCAGGACTGTTTACTCGGACCACTGAGGCTGGCACAATCTTACTTATTTTGTATGTGGATGATATGATTATTACTGGCAGTGACTCTACAGGCATCGCTAATCTCAAGACATCTCTCAGCTCCTGTTTTGAGATGAAGGATCTTGAATCTTTACACTATTTTCTTAGTCTTGAGGTGCTCTCCGATCCATCGGGAATTTATCTTTGTCAAGCCAAATACACCCCAGATCTCTTGTCAAAAGCTGGGATTACTGACAACAAAACTGCATCCACTCCTCTTGAGCACAACCTTCATTTGGCTCCGAATGTTGGACCTCCTCTGCGTGATCCTACTTTATATCGACAGTTAGTGGGGTCACTTGTCTACCTGACAGTGACTCGACCGGACATTGCCTATGTTTTTCATACCATCAGTCAGTTCATGTATGCACCCTGTTCTGATCACTATGCTGCTATCATGCGCATCCTTCGATATTTAAAAGGGACAATGTTTCACGGTCTTCATTTTACATCCACATCATCATTGACTTTGCGAGGCTTTTCTGATGCTGATTGGGACAATGACATGACTGATCATCGCTCCACTACAGGCTACTGTTTCTTTCTTGGAGGCTCACTCATATCTTGGCGGAGCAAGAAACAATCTCTCACAGCTCGATCCAGTACTGAAGCTGAGTATCGAGCACTAGCTGACACGGCTCAAGAACTTGTGTGGTTATGCTGGCTACTCTCTGACTTGGGGGCTCCTCAACTTTCTCCAACTCCATTGTGGTGTGACAACAACAGTGCGATTCAGATTGCTCACAATGATGTCTTTCACGAACGAACGAAGCATATTGAAATTGACTGTCACTTTGTTCGTCAACACGTGACTCGTAAGACTATCCAGCTTCTTCCTATTTCAACTATTGATCAACCAGCCGACATTTTCACTAAAGCTCATCTACCAGGACGGTTTCTTGATCTAGTTTCCAAACTCCATCTGGCTCATTTTTCTCCCGATTGAGTTTGAGGGGGGGATGTTAGTATATATTTATGTATAAGGCCCAGGCCCATGTGTGTATAAGGCCCAGGCCCATATAGTCTAGGTATAAATATCTTGTATCTTCTAGTCTAGGTTAACTCTCTCATTATCACCATTGTATTGTACGTTTATTCTCTCTATCAATTAAAGTCTCAAACCTTCAGCATATTCATCTTATCTTTCAATCATCTTCATATTCTAACAGTCTCCTTGCAAACCTCTATGGCTCATCTTCTTATTAGAATTTGAAGACGACAAAGAGAAAGAATGCAACGACGACGCCTGATTAGAATTTGAAGAGCGATAAATCTCGGTTGGACTCTTTCAAGGAGGTTTCGACTCGATCGATATCTTTGGTTTTGGATTTCCCGAGAGCGGTGGAATCGGATTTCATGGTTTCAAGTTTTTTGGAGGCTTTATCGATGGTGGATTTGAGAGATTTGTAGGAGGTGGGATGGTAGATCAAGAGCCATGAAATGGCTTCGCAGACAATGGCGATGAAGAAAGATATTCCGACGATGGTTAGGATGTCGGAGTATTTGAAGGTGGAGAAAATCAGCAGCAAAAAACCAGTTTATAGATCTATAGATTTTTATGTCTCAGGTTAAAAGTTTCCGACGAGCATACCGGCGGTGTGTCTTTCTTTCAATCGACTTTTCTGCGATTCAGAATATAACTTGATCTGTTCGTCGGTCGTGTTTTGTGGTTATCTACTGATAAAGTAGTGTGGTTTATGTTTGCAGGTTCGGTTCCACGTCCCCGGTAGCCAAGTTGCATTGACCGGCGATGCTATGATCAGACCTATAACAAGCTTCTGCGTTTCGTATCATTATAGGAACCTGTGAACTGATAAGTTTTCGTTCATTCACAGAGCCGATTTTTGCAATTATATTCTTCATTTTTTTTTCAAAATCTTAAATTTTTTTTTTGTTTAGGGGGTGTTTGGGATTGCTTATTTGAGGTGCTTACTAACTTATTGCGTTTTCAAACAGCAAATAAGCTGTTTTGAGTGTTTGGATTGAAAACTGCTTATGACTTCTCCACTCTGCTAATAAGCAGTTTTTGATAAGTCATTCTCAACTAACTTATTTGAAACTCCTTATTAACTTATTTAACCAAATTACATATTTGCCCCTTCTTTCTATAAGTTAATAAACACTTTATAAATAATCATAAGTTAATAAGCACTTTTGCAAATAAGCATAAGTTGTTTTAAATAAGCAATCCCAAACACCCCCTTAACTGATTTGGATTAAAACCGGAGCCAGTGATGATTTAACTCTAAAAGTTGGGAATTACCGACAGAATTCATTGATGAGAAATTGCACATCTGAGGCTTTTTTTTATCTAAGAAAAACATATAGTGTTTCGTTTCATACGGTGAAATAACATATAGTATTTGGGTTCATGTGGTGAAATAACATATAGTATTTTGTTTCATACGGTGAAATAACATATAATGTTCTGTTTCATGCGGTGAAATAACATATATATGAAATATCATATTTATGGAAAAAAAATTATTTCATTTGGTGAAATAGTATATGTTTCATATGGTGAATGTTGTTACCAAAATGACGATTTTACTCTTTTCATGTATTAAAACCATTAGATCAAAACCAAATTATGACTTAGATCGGTTCTCACGGTTCTTAATTTTTTTTTATTCTCACATGATTTAACCCCTATATATATATATATATATAGACTTAAGTTCGCGTGAGACCAAACAGTTTCCGTGAGACCGGTGAGACCAAGCTTTAAAGTATGAAACTTCACACCAAAAAACTGTGAATGTAAAAAAAATCGAACTTTTCATAGGGAAAACACTGTAAATGTTACGTTCACGGTGTTTTTCGCTGTGAATGTTCGTTTTTTTTTTACCTTCACAGCGTCTTCACTGTGAAGGTTCGGATATACCTTCACAGTCTTTTATCTGTGAAGGTTTGATTTTTTTTTAATTTGGTTTAGGTTTTTTTTATCTTCATAGTGTGATTACATTATTAAGGTTCGAATGTTTTTTACCTTCACAGTGTTTCGGTGTGAAGTTTCATGTTTTAAGGCTTGGTTTCACGGAAACAGCTTGGTCTCACGTGAACCTGACCATATATATATATATATATATAGAGAGAGAGAGAGGTGGTTTCAATTGGAAACCATGTTAGATTGGAAATTTTGGAAACCGTCAATTTCATTTGTTAAATTAATGAAATTGGTTCATAAAATTGTTTAATATGATCAAGTTGTTTCATATAATTCTATTGTTAATGAAATTGTTTCATATATTTGTTTTATTTATGTAGTTTCATCTATTTTTCTCATTCTGGTGAAATTATTTCATGTATTTTCGCAGTCTGATGAAACTTTTTCATTTTTACATAAAAAACACAAATATATGCAACGGTTTCATCAATAAAAGAATTATATGAAACAATTTCATCAAATTAACAATTTCATGAAACAATTTCATTAACTTAACCAATGAAATCGAGAGTTTTTACGGTTTTCAAAATTAGAGTGGTTTCATTTGATCGCTCCCATATATATATATATATATCCAAAAGCTATGTATATATATCTTACGTATGCAATATTTATAAGCAAATTGATTCCTTAATTCAACCATGGATACGGTACGATGATGCAAGGAAGCTTCAGGGAAATATTGCTTTTATTTATGGCGAAATTCCATAGCAAAGTTATATTGTGATTGGTGGAAATGAGAAGCAATTAAATTATATAATTAAACAAAATCTTGTGTAATGTTATCGTATATATAAAGTAAAGTGAAGTATGGAAAACGCCACATGCCTTTATTTATGGTCAACGAAAAATAGCTTAATAATTAACTAATTAAATGATGACAACTTGGATTTAATTATCAAAAGAAAGACTGATTATCTGGGATGCCAATATTCTTTTATTACACAATTTTATTTATTTATAGATATTTCTTTCTTTTTCAAAGATCCAATCTTTGAACACCATCTTAATTATACATATAATAAATATGTTTGCTTCATTTTAATTTAATAAGTAGACACATACACATATATAAAAACTAATTATTAATTTAATTAATGTACATGGAAGTAAGAAAAGAGACATATATAATTAAAAGTGGGAAACTTTGAATTGATGTGGTTTCCTGATATAGATTGATAGAAATAATAGTTGGTAGCTGGAAATGGTGAGGCATAATGCATGTAAACAATATATCCATCATCACCTAAATCTTTCATATATACCTTTAAGATATGATTCCAACATATATATACCCCCATGCTTAATTCCAATAATTATTAATTCATATCTTACATCATTAATTAAAAACTTCTACTTTCCCATCATCCATTTATTCTTTGTCTTTTTGATTCATCACATCCTTTTTCATTACTTAATTCATCTTGGATTGTCATATGATATATAATAATTAGCTCAAATGGCCAAATCACGGAGAGGGATTGACCTCTTAGCCATCCCTCTCCCTGACTTGCAAAAATGTCCAAAAGGACGCAAATGGAGCCCAAGGGCTTACTGAAAACAAGTAGAGGCTCCATTTGCGTCCTTGGGGCTCCATTTGCATCCTTTTGGACATTTTTGCAAGTCAGGGAGAGGGATGGCTAAGAGGCCAATCCCTCTCCGTGATTTGGCCATTTGTGCCATTATCTCTATGATATAACATGGAACATCATATTCATAAAAATTAATCATTCACCCATGTCCAATATTTAAACTAAAACATGAAAATAATATAACACCATTTTTTTTAAATGCACATTTATTGAAAACACGAAAACCAGTACAAAGGAGAAAGCAAGGGAGGGTTTGCAAGAAACAAACCAGCCCTACACCAAAAACACCCAACCACGGAACCACAACCAACAAAAAAAAAACAAGGAATGCAGCTACACATGAATCCAACCACGAAAACAGACATCAGCTACATGATTACAAGAAACAGCGGCACCAAGCGATGCGCCTACATCTTCTCCAAACCACCTGTTGGAACTTAGTTAAGAAAAGGAGAAATTGTCCCACATAGGAGCCAAGCCAAACTTTCAATCACTTAATAAATCCAATCCATTGAGCAATAAATGAATTCCTTGAATGATTGACTTGGATTGTGGTATGATTGAAAGGCTTTTATTGACATTAATATATACATTAAATGTCAAAGATGGGCCTTGGGCCTTGGGTCTCGATGGGGTCGAGATAGATTGACGGTGGAGATTGTGATGCAGGAAAACAGTGAGTTTTGCGGGTCACGGCGCGACCTAAGTCGCGACGCCGCACGCGTGATGTTCTGTCGACAGAGGCCGGCGCGGGTTATAGCGCGACCATACCCGCGGCACTAACCGCGAAATGCACTGGAGTTTCCACGGACATAAACTTTCACGGGTTTCCACGCGAGTTCACCCACGGCACAAGTCGCGAAGCTTCCTGACAGTTAATTTCGGTTGGTGAAACAACCTATAAAACCTGCACATTTTCCCTCCATTTTTCCTGAACGAATTTCTCATCATTCTCTCTCAATTTTCTGGGTTTCTCCTCTTCCATTCTTCGCCAAAACACACATGATTCGATAGATTCAAGTTCATACTTGAATACGATTGTTGTATCCTCTAGACGGACGCTATACAGGCGAAATTTCTGTCTTAGGACACTGCTTTACGTGCAGGCCTCAATCAATTTCAACTTTTACACGCATCTTCTATTCAAGTAAGGATTTAATTAGTGTTTTCTCAATTGATTGTTGTTGTACTATGTTAATTACATATATTTTATAATTAAGAATTTTGATTTCTATTATAATTTTGTCCATATATATATAATTATTATTCAAGTGATTGATTACTCCTAACACCACCTGCGGCCGACTTCAAAATCAACCGCTTCCCAAGAAACTACTCGGATCAACTAACCATAGGTTCTATTCGATCTTATTTTTTCTAATTCGCCTAGATACCCATTCAAAACTTTTCCGTTGAAACTCAAAAAATAGATATTCTAGTTTCCTTGAATTGTGGTCGAAAACTATACGATTACGATGGGACCACAAAAGGTAGATGAACGCCCAGATCACTTCCCGCCAAAGTTTTGGACTCGATCCATTTGTACCCGAGTCCATCAATTCCTTGATCAATCTAACATTACTGATATCCATCCTCCACCAACGAGCCACCTCTTGCCACATTTTATTGACTTCTTCGCAATGCCTTAACGCGTGATCCACCGTTTCGACGAAGTTATCGCACCACGGACAAAGTTTAGAATTTATGTCCATACCCATTTTATCTAGTATTGCTCTACGTGGTATCCTCTCCATCCTGCTTGCTCTCCAAATTAGGATAAAATCTTCTTTGGAAGAATTTTAGTCCATCTTGTTTCCTCCCCGTAATCCACTCTATTCGCCACCTTTTCGTCGATTAGAGACTTTAGCCCGACTAGCGAGAATTTTCCGTCCGTTCCGAGCAACCACTTTGTCACTTTAACGCGAACGTACTTTTCTGCGTGCCTCCTTTCTACAGCGAACCTGGACTCGAAAGCCAACTGCCCAATCGATGGCCAGCCCTCGATCTCTCCTTGTGATCCATTTGAACACCTTTAGTTGAAATTCAAAGAATCGATCTGAAATCTTGCCTCATTCTTTCTCGAATACCACTTTATTGCGATGAGCCCATACTAAATAAATCAAGCACTAAACTAACGCTATCCATCTCCGTGCACCTTTTGAATTGTCACCCAATTGTCCAACTACACTAAACAATTCATTAAGAGAACTTATCAAGCTAAGTTGAGGTTCCACCATCTACCCGTTGATTGCCACATTTTTTTCACTTCTTCAGTATTTATAAGAGCATGGTCTACTGTTTCTACCACATCATCACATCTAGGACAAAGTGTGGAATCCCTCTCTATAGCCATGTTGTCCAATACCACTCGCGTTAGAATCCTCCAAGTCTTGCCCTCCAAATAAAAACACAAATTTTCTTTGGTATGGACTTAACCTACTTAGTTTCCTCTATGTTATTCCCCTCTCTAACTCTTTTTTCCTCTAACACATTCCACAACTTCTTGACCGTGAACCCACCTTGCGTATCCAAGCTCCACAAAACCCGATCCTTGGTCTCCCTTTTCGGGCTGATTACGGATCATATTGATTAAATTTTCCAGCTCGCCTATTTCCCTTCCCCTCGGTTCTCGTCTCCACCCCCATTTCCATATCCACTCTTCACCCCGCCACTCCCCTCTATCCATAACCAGCGTACATTTAGATGTTTCTAGTTGGAAAAGACGTTAAAATTTATCCTTAAGCCTACGCTTTGCCACCCATCTATCCTCCCAAAAACGTGTCTCCATCCATCCCCAATTTCCTTAACAATAGATCCCGAAAAATGCACCCCTTTCTTGTCCAACTCCCTCCCCACCTTCATGATACTCCTCCAAACCGAATTACCATTCGGGCTCCTTTGAGTTTCTTCTAGCAAAACCCTATCCCAACCATAAAGGATCCGTATTACCTTGTAACACCCCGAAATCTTTGGCCGAAGAGAAGACAAAAACGCCAACAGTGCTCCACACGACTCCTCGCGTGGATTGAACCGTGTCGTGATCCGCACGAGGATTTGTACTCCAGAGGTCAGTGCGACCCTCCGCGCGAGTCAATCTGCATCAGGGCTCGTGTGCGACCACTGTGCATTTATAAAAGAATGAATCTGGCCTCCACCCCATTTTCTCACTAAAACCTCAAATCCCTCCCCCTTTCTCTCCCAAACTGAATCCCATTCCCCCCCAAATGAATCCTAACCCATTTTTGGGGGGTTTCCTCCTAAAATCAGATGATTCTTCATCATCTAACAAGTTTTGGAAGCTAGAACCATAATCCCTCCATCTCCATCTTCCTCACCAAGTTTCTTAGGGTTTCATCCAACCATTTTCACCACTTTGAAGATTGGGAGTTTGTGTTTTATTTTGGGAATCTAGAGGAGTATTGTTGATGGATTCAAGCTATGCCAAAGGTAATCTTATCTTCTCTTCAACTATGGAAATTAAGGTTTTGGATTAAGATGAGACCTTCATGTAAAATGTTTGGGGAACAATTCCATATGGTTGAATATGAATGTTCATGGTTGGAAACTTGTGGATCTAGGTTTTTGGAGGTTTATGCTTAAGGATTTCATGTCTCTTCAAAGGAACTCAAGTTGGGAAAATCTAGATTTAGCCTAAATCTAGCAAGGTGAGTTCAAGTTGATTTGTGAAAACGTTATACATGCCAAAATGTCTATTTTAAAATATTTATGTGTTTTACATAAAATTATCAACTGTTGGGTTATTTGGTAACTTTTGATTAATTGAAGTGTTTAGTTTTATAAACTTTGTAAAACACCCACATTTGGGGATTTTGGTCATTTTGATAAATAAATCTTGAGTATTGGTATTTTAATGATCCATTTTATGGAATGAAATCTTCTGAGTATAAATGTACTTTTAGTGTGTGTTTTCGGGTGAGGTTCAATTTTGTGTCATGAGATGTTTTGAAAGAGTCAATGGTATAAACTTGTTTAGAAAATGATCGGTCTTAATCTAAGTTGTGTTGGAGTTTATTCATGCATATTGGATCATGTGTTGCATAAGCATTGGTCGATTTCGTCTTATTGCACTTTATTGCTTTTGACAAATAGTCTTTTGGTTAACTGAGCTTGTGGCTCGGTATTTGATTATGTTGGGTATTGGGGACATTTGTCCAGTTTTGATAGCTCAACGTAGAGCTTTGGTCATAGTTTATGATTATTGAAGATTTACATATTTTGAGTATGTGTGTCATTCGTTTGGGGTTATGTAATGTTTTAGACCTGTCTGTTATGGGACAATGAGTACATTAATTATTTTGTCTGATGATGGAACGACTAGTTTTCCACATTGAGGCACGGATAGACATAGGATGTGGTATAAGTCCTACGTGCTAGTATCTATGGGTGTACGCTAAAAGATGTCGAGCTCGATACTTTAATCATTTTGTCCAATGGTGGGACGCTAGTTTTCCCCATGGCGGCACTGTTAGGCATCGACGGTATGGTGTAAGTACTACGTGCAAGTATCTATGGGCGTACGCTAAAAGATGTCGAGCTCGATACTTAATACCGATATGACCATGTAAATGGTATAATGTGTGGCTTACTTCGTGTCTGTCATATTATATATATGGAATCGGGTCTCCCCCGTCACCGAAAGGTGTTGGTTTCGGTCTGGAGTTTTAATATTGATGTTTTCGGTGACGTCTTTTATGTGTGGAGTATTGTGCCCCGCTCGTGTTTTGGGTGTTTCGGGTGTTTCGGGATATAAAGTTTATCTGTGTCGTCATATATTGGGAGTTTGTTTTCTATTCACGTTTTGAGTGAGTTTTGGGTTGCATCACTTTACGAAGAATGTTTTATATTGGAGCATTTGTCTTAAAAAATGTATATTATTGGAAAACGATTCGCTTTCATATTTAAAGTAAATCATTTTGAAAGATCATGATTTGAATTGAATTATTTCCTTTTAAAGATATATTTATTCGTGTAAAACTCTTGAACTCACTAGGCGTTAGCCTAACCTTTTTATTTGTCGGCTTGTGCAACAGGTTCTGGTTGGGAATAGTCTAGTAACACTGTAAAGGGAGGAGTGCTAGTAATGTTCTCGAGAAGCGAGTAGCTTGGTGAAGTCTTCCACATTAGTTTGAGAAGAGCAACTTGTGTTTGGGGCCAAATAACACCCGATTTCGGTTTAGTCCTTGTACATTATTGGAGTTTATATTTGTTAAGGTTAGTTATAGAATTTTATCATGAGGTATACGGAGTTTTGAATTGTAGGAGGAAGTTTTGTTCCTTATTTTGATGCTATATCGAAAATTTTAATTAGTTGCTCTTACCAAATTTGAGGGTGGTACATACCATTACCCATAGTGACTCCTTATCGACATGAAACCTCCACCACCACTTGCTAAGTAGACCCTAATTTGCATCCTTTAAACTACCAATGTTTAACCCACCCTTTTGAAACCCCCCAAAACCCTTTCCTATTTGACCCAACAGAGACATTTTTTCTTGACCACATCCTCACTACCACCCCCGCCCCAAAAAAATATGACTTCTCAAACTCTCAAGGACTTTTAACACACCTTGCGGGGCACGAAACAAAAAAAAAGTATAAATAAATACTACCGATAACCAATCTTACCAATGTCCATCTTCCTCTAAACGATATCGTTTTTTCCATCCACGTCGCAAGCTTATTTTTAACCTTTTCAATTGTCGATTTCCAATGGTCTATTCGCCACATTGATGCTCCAACCAGTAATCCTAGGTAAGTGAAAGGAAGAGTGTCGCTTCTACAACCCAACCATCTCGCCCATGCTTGAGTTTCTTCTTCCGGCCCCACTCCAAAGATCTTACTTTTGCTCAAATTAATCTTTAATCGCGACACTAGATAGAAGCATTTCAACACCTTCATTAGATTCTTTATGTTAGATAGTTTCCACTCTCCAAAGAATATCATGTCATCTGCATATTGGAGGTGAGATATCGGAACCTCCTCTCGTCCCACTTTAATTCCTTCGAATATCCCTTCTCCACGGCTTCTTCCATCATGATGTGTCTCGGCTACCACCAAGAATAGGAATGGTGTAAGTGGGTTCGCTTGACTCAAACCTTTCTCCATATGGAATTCTATAGTCGGCGAGCCATTTTTCAACACGGAGATGCTTTTATCCAACCTTTCCACTTTTCCCGGAATCCTATCTCTTTCATCACGTCCAATAAGAAAGACCATTTGACCGTATCATAAGCCTTTTTGAAGTCTACCTTGAATATCAAACCTTTCTTCTTCATTTTTCTTAGAAACGCCACCGTCTCATTAGCTATGAGCACTCCATTAAGAATAAACCTTCCTTTTACAAAAAGAACTTTGTTCCTTGCTTATTAACTTGCCCATTACCGTTTTCATCCTTTCCGCCAACACTTTTGACACTATATATAGAAGATACCAATGAGGCTAATTGGTCCAATCAGGTTTGGATTTTTTGGTATCAAAGTCAAGAGTGAGGCATTGCACCCATCACTCATTTCCTCCTTTTCCATGAACCGTTCTATAGCCACCATCAAATCTTCTTTTATAACCCCCCAAAATCCTTTATAAAACCGATTGTGAATCCGTCCAGGCCCGAGGACTTGTTACTCCCACATTCCTTTATCGCATTTCACACTTCCTCTTCCGTTGCTCTTCTCTCAAGATCGGTGGCTTCCTCATCCCCTTACTTCTTGGCATGATCCATCCTTAGCTTTGGTCCACCCCTTTGTTGACATGAGCATTTTTCTTTGAAGAACTCATATGCATAGTCTTTTATCTTTTTCGGATCCTCCGACCATACCGACTTGATGTTTAGCCCACGAATGCAATTCCTCCTTTATCTACTTTTTATTGTCGCATGGAATATTTTGAATTCTCATCTCCCTCTTTGATCCATCATACCTTAGCTTTTTGTTTGGCCATCTCCGTGCTTTTTTATTCTAATTCAAGCCACTTCTTTCGAGCCTCTATCCACCTTTGTCTATCAAGACCCTCTAATCGATTTTCGTCAGCTTCTTCTTCCCATTTCCTTACCTCTTCCTTCTTGAGTTCCAATTCATTTTCTATATCACCCCACTTCACCCTACTCCAACCTTTTAAAGCATTTTTAACATTCTTGAGCTTGTCTCGGAAAACATAATCCAGACTTTACGACGTCACTTCCTTGCTCCAAGACTCCTTTACCATGTCCCTACACCCTTGTCTTTCAACCACGCGTCGAAGAATTTCAACGGCTTCGGCCCATTTGTCACTTAGCATTATCGGTGAATGGTCCAACCATTTTCTCTCTAAAATTTTTCCCCCAAGTTCTTCCACGACATTTCAAACTCATGTGTGACCAAGAATCAGTCCAATTTACTCAGTTTCTGACCATCGTGGCTTACTTTCGTGAATTTTTTCCTTCCAATTGGAACTTCAACGAGTTAGCCTCTCCAGATGAATTCGCTGAACTCTTCCGTACCTGTGGGATTAGTAATCGAGTTTAGTCTTTCCTGTGCGTTGCAAGCCTCGTTAAAGTCTCCAAATAAAACCCACCGAACATCCTCCCTTCCACATAGATACTCCAGTTTACCCCATAGTAATAGTCTTTCTTTTTGTTCCCTAGGTCCATAAACGTTCACACATCCCACAAGCTCATTTGTACTACCCCACTTACCAACCACTGTGATAAAATTATCCTCTTGAACAACAAAAACACAATATTGAAACGTTTTTTTATTCCAAATTGTTACGAGTCCTCTTGAATTGCTAGAGGTGGAAGCTTGAGCATACTCCCCATCATTGTTTCCCCAAAGGTCTGCAATGTACCGGTCGTTTACTGCTTTTAGTTTGGTTTCCTCTATCACGATCATGCACGGGCCTTCTTTTTTACAAATTTCTTTAACCCATTCCCTTTTCCTTTTCGATCCCAATCCCCGGATGTTCATGGACACAATCTTCATAAGGAAAAATGGTTCAATCTACACTAACCTGAATTAGCCGATTACTGCCTACTAGATTCCCCCTTTGTCTTCTGCCCGATCTTCGGTTCCCATGTGACTCCCAACACGTTGCCGAATTCCTCCAAACCCTCCTGACTATCCACACTTTTAAGCTGATTTTGATCTTGCTACTTTGGTTGAATTTGATATCGATCCCCCTATTCGATTTTGATCTTTCTACTTTACTGGATTCTCCAACTTTTGCCATTTGTTTCAAGTAGTGGAAACTAACCCTTCCTCTACCAAACCCAAGATTCTTGTGCCTTCTAGTTCTTGATTTGTCTCCATTGTTGGTCGATACTTTCACTCGATTCACCATGTTTGATTTGATCTGCGTATTTCTTCTTTCACCAGTCAAGTTCCCTTGCGACCGTATTCCGTCTCCAACATGATCAGCTATTAGGCCTATTTTCTTAATTCTTTTCTCTGTCTGATGATTGTGTCCAGTGATAATGGGCCCAACATCTCCATTTACTTCATTTTTCCGTGGCCCAGGTACTTCATTTAATTCAATATTAGACAACCCAAATCGTTTATCTCCATTTAAATCATCTTTCAAAGGCCCATTTGACCTGTCTGATCCAGATCTCTTATCTCCATTTAGATGGCCCAAATCGCTTCCATTTAGACAGCCCAATTCGCTTACCTCCTTTTCTTTTGTCATTTTGACCTGGTCCCTCTTAGTAAAGTCATCATATTTTTCCATCATTATGTATGACGACGGTACATTAGGCACCCACGCATCTTCTTTGGTTTTTGAGAATGCTCGTTGCTATTGATTACGAATGTCTCTTCGTCTCCCTGTTGTTCCTCCGACGTCTCGAACAGTGAATCTTTGACGGCTGTCGTATTCTCCGGCTGCTGCTCCGGTGAGTTAGCTTCCATCTCCGATTTAGGTTTTTCTTCCTCCAATTCTTTTTCTTCCAACCTTCTACCACCTTCTGCTACCTGATCGTCCCTGTTTCCCCTCTAATTTCCGTTGTCATTATCGAAAATGCTCTCTTCTACCATCCATTCTTCATCACTTTTCTTCTCTCCCTCTGTCCATTCTGACAGGATGGAGGATTCATCCCCATCTTCCTCACTATACCACGTAGGTATGACTTCTTCATTTATTTGAGTTTCCAACAGGCTATTATCTTCTTCCTCGATTTTGAGCGCATAAAATAAGTTTCCCACCTTTATGCTCTTAATTTCACTTATTCTTGAAACTAAGCCCGAGCTGATGAGCACCCTTCCCCACATCAGATTATAGTTTTCATTCAAGTTGCAATTTTTCGTTTTCAAAACTCTCCCCCATTTTCTTGCTATTTCCGTAAACGTCGATTCCATCCACCAATGCAACGGTTACCTTCAATTCTTAACCACAGTATTCTATCCGAAGCTCGAAATCTTGTTGACCACCTTCTTAAATCCTTGACCTAATCGTGAATTCCGTGTACTTTGTTACTTATGATCTTGTCCATTGATTCCTTCGATTCAAAACTTATCAGCACACTCCTTCCTCCTACTAGCCTCACTCTGCATCCTTCTTGTTTTTCCGGTTTACATATTGATTGTATTGCCTGCAAATTATCCATTGATGTCAACATGCCTACCACACATGTTTGTAAAAATTCTAGACTCCTTTCATCTGCTTCCCATGTTCCCAAGACATGTGATTTTTGTTCGTTACCTCCCTCTTTCTCCTGACTACCCCTTTTCACTACTTCTGCGAAGGATACCCTGTTATTTACCCTTGGAGCTACTAAGCTGACATTCCCTCCTGTTGCAACATTATCTGTATTGGGTCGGTTCATCCTTTTCTCCTCTCTTCCATTCTTGTTATCTAAGAACACTCTCAATCTGAAGGTCCCAATCCATATTTGGTTTAGTTTGTTTTCGAATGTCTTTTCATCATCAACGAGTTTAAACCTAACAAATCCAAAATTTTCTCCGATTTTCATTCTTTTTCTTACCATGTATATGTCTGACACTACACCGTACCTCTTGAAGGTTTTTCACAGGTTACTAACCTCACAACTTCTCAGAAAATTGAAGAACAAGAACGATACCTATTTTGGATTCTTCTTTTCATTGATCGATTGGTTCTGTAGTAGTTCGTTATACCTATTCCTGTAACAGTACCCTGCATTCTCCTCTCAATCTCTCTCCCTCTCCCACCTTTTCTCGCTCCCTCTCTCTCTCTCAACTCTCTATTTAATTGAATTGATGTTTATATACAATGTTTTATCTTGTTAACAGATTGTTTTTAGATTCGTTTGATTATTATGCAAGTAAAGCATGAATTACCTCATAACAGTATGTTTATGATTTGCTTTAAAGTCTTTTTGTGTGAAAATCATGAATTCAATTAACATAAATTGACTAGTAACATTTAGAGTAAACTACACTTTGGTCCCTGTGGTTTCCTGAAAGTAACACCTTTCGTCCTTGCAGTTTCGAAATTACAGTTTGGCCATCATGGTATGCAAAAACGACCGGATTTGGTCCCTCCCTCTAACGGTTGTTAAAAGAACCCGTTAAGTCAAGGGCATTTTATTCTATTGAGATTTTCATTTTATTTACCTTTACACATAATCCTATTAAATAATGACAAGTGTCCCCTATACTGAAGGGATAATTGTTCATAGATAAACACGATGAATCATTATTAAGATTGAAGTTCTTCAATCTGTTGAGTGAAATCGGAAACAACAACATCCCAGATTTTGAAGATTCCCATGAATTTTCGTCAGAAAATTGGGATTCTTGTTAGAGCTTGTAGGGTTGAAAACTTGAAATCGAGTTTTTTGAAGAACATGTTTCGAATCACGAGAGTGATCTTGAGAATATATAGCTAAAAATAGGGGTGAACATGGTACGGTACCATGTTTTTTTTCTCAATACCGTGTACCAACCAATTATAATTGGTACGCAAATATTTATATCATGTACCAACCAACTCTACTTGGTACCAACTTAATTGGTATCAACTTTTTTCGGTTGGTACATGTTGGTATGGTTTTGTACCAACATCTCAAATGTTGAAGTTACAATGGGCTCTAATAGGTTAAATAATAGATATAGAAAATTCATTAGAGCGTCTTCGAGGATCGATTGCAAATTCGCGTGATCGTGTACTCGTGTAAAGGTGTTGTCGTGTGGTTGTCGAACGATGGAAGTGCGGATTGTAGAGGTTGGAGGTATGCGTTGAGGAGAGAAGTCGAGGAGTTACTGATACTGAGTAATGAGTTGGGGTTATTATGAGGAGGCATGGAGGAGTTAATGTACTAAACAATAAACGATAAGATGTTAAATTGATAAATTCCTCTAAAAGAAAAGGATTAATAATTAAATATAATTCACTTAATTGATTTTTTACTTAATAAATAATTATATATATATATAGAAGTCGGTACGGTATTACCGTGGTAGGCGACTTTCAATACCACGTATCAACCAAGTTTATGAAGTTGGTACGGTATTGGTACCAATTTAGTTGGTACCAATTTAGTTGGTACGATTGGTAATGCAATTGATTGGTTTGTCATGGTACAAATTTGACACCCCTAGCTAAAAAGCCAGGTGATATTATTGTTTATGAAATGTATAATTTTATATTATGTTTTTTTTGTGGTTATGTTGTTCATCTAGTGGACCAATCACATACTTTAGTATCGTTTTTATTTTTATGTATAAAATAAAGATTTAGTTTTTTTTGTTGCGTATGTTATA
Organism: Arctium minus; assembly: GCA_954870635.1. NCBI lineage: Eukaryota > Viridiplantae > Streptophyta > Magnoliopsida > Asterales > Asteraceae > Arctium > Arctium minus. The sequence continues at coordinate 838,641 of OX941094.1, read as the reverse complement.
AGACATTTATGATGTTAATTTAGTATCTTAAATTATTCTGTAAGTCGTCACAACCTAGGATGTCACCATAAGTTTTATATGATTTAATATGATATAACATGTAACAATCTTAAAGAAAATTATTTTGACCAATTCATAATTATTTTTAAATGAGTTTAAAAGTTGAATACAAAGCATTTCGATCATAATTTTGTAAAAACAAACAACTTTTAAGGTGAAATATAACCAACTTGATGCCTCACCTATTTAAACATCATAATTTAGATAACATATATAGTTTATTCCTTAAAAAGTTATGCCTCTCATATTCCTATTTTTGCTTGTTTTAAATAAGCTTTGGAGTTGGAATGAATAATAATCATCAACGATTTACCATTTTAATGTCATATATATGGGGAAATTGTGTTAGGAACCTAAATTTGATTAGGAACCCGGCGGTCACAACACGTTATGTATTCTTCTTCAGGATGAATAATCATCATCAATAGCACATTCATAATGAATGTGGAAGTCCTATTAATCATGAATCACGTGTTAATGATGAATAACACATCCAATTTCTTGATGAATATGTCACGTGTCACGCTATAGGCAGTATCCAGGTTCCTAATCAATTTTAGATTCCTCATGGACCTGTCTATATATATATATATAGGTGGAGGTTCAAACGACACGACCTTCATTATGAAAACGTAAGAACACTCTTATCACATGTGATAATAAACGTAAATGGGCATGGTAGTGTGCGGGCGACTTGGCCCGAGGCCTAGGTCGCGTCAAAGGTCGCTCATGCCTTTGATTTAGTATCACTTGTGATAGACTATCGTATCATATGTGATTGACTATACTAAAAAATTGTTCTTGTATTTTCATAAAATGTAGGTGTTCTCATTTGAACCATTCCCTATATATATATATATAAATATATAGTGTTAGGTTCAAATGAGAATCAGAAAAATGTTGAAAATATGAGTAGCAATCTTAACCACTAAATTATAATTTTGATTGCCGAGACTTTTTTTTCATTGATTAAGATAACTATAGAAAAAAAATATTATCTTCTATCTTTTCTATAACCTTTTTTGGATATTGATGATAATCAATTTTGATCTAGTTTTCCACCATGAAATCATTGTTATTTTATAATCTACAACTCAAATTAAATTTCATATGTGAACACGAACATCGATGTTCTTCATTAATATCCCAAAAAAAACATTTTCAAACGGTAATAATTAGGTGTATATTGGTTCATATGTGAATCTGAATTATAAATTGTACGTGAATCAATTTACAACTTATAATCAAGATTCTAAATCAGTTTAAGATTCATATTTAAATCTTATTATATATATATATATATATATATATATATATATATCATGCATCTTAAATTAAAAATAATGAAATCTCGTTTTTTTGGTATAATTTATGTATTCAAAATATTTATTATAGTTTAGATAATTTAATTTAAATTAAAAGAAGTTGAATAATCTAATTTTATTTTATAAAAATGGGTAAGAATTTGAAAATAAGTGGTATGATTTTGGTGGCATGAACTAGTGATTTACTTATACAAAATTTCAAAATATCCCCATAACTTTCGTAGGTTCTTTAAATTAGTCAAAATTTCTCCCTTTTTTTCTTTCTCCCTCTCTCTCTCTCTCTCTCTCTCTCTCTCTCTCTCTCTCTCTCTCTCTCTCTCTCTCTCTATATATATATATATATATATATATATATATATATATATATATATATATATATGTTTTCGCTTAAAATCTTTGACTATTAAATATTTCATAGATTGAGAATGCGAGCTTTACCTCGTTTTTGTTCACTATGATTCCTTACAAGGAAGGCTGGTGAAAAATGTGGAGATTTGCTTTTGACAATGACTCCTAGTTTCAGAAGTTCTGAAATTTGTTCTTCAAACTCCTTTCTGTCGATTGGAGAGTATTGCATTGGTTTGACTTTTATGACCTTGTCTTGATCAATAAGTTTAACTTCTGCACGTAATGTTCCTTTGTTGATCTGTGGATCTAAAGGTGTTTGGCTACAAACCTGTGTTAAAAGGTTAGTAATGTCTTGTAATGAGCAAATGTTAGAGAAATATGTACTATCTCTCCCCCCTTCTAAACCTTGGGAAAGGTCACTGTATTCATCATTGAATGGAGTGACATTTTCTGGTATAGGTGTTGGTAAAGACGTTGATTGTCTTTTACTTTCAAGGAAACCAAGTTGTCCATCGAAGTATGCCTTAGCAACCTTCTTTATGCTAACGGATACTCCGTTATTATGCAGTGTAATAGTGTCTTTGTATTGGCCGAAAGGTTCATATAAACGTAAGAAGTTGTTACCAAGAGTAACGTCTCCTTGTGTTTCTACTTGATACAAGGTAGGTATGATGAAAGTTACACCACTAATCTGAACTTGTATCTGTTCTGCAACACGATTCATAACCATGATATCGTCATTTGCTGTTCTTGCCCTGATTGGATTTTGTGCGTTAATCCAAAATGCTTCAGGAATAACATTTTTGTTAGCACTACACATACTAGCACCTGTGTCTATGTATAAATGTAAACTATATCGTTTAAATCCCTTAAAGTAAAATATACCATTGATATATATATACTGTTAGGGTTTGTGAGATTAAGGCCTTTTGCAAGGTCTGAATCTAATTGATCTTCAGGAAGATCTTTTGTGCTGGGTTCGTCAAGATCCCAGGGTTCTTCAGTTTGTTCTAAATTAATCTGAATTTCTTGAGCAATATGATTCATCTTCAGAATATAAGAGATAAATCTCTTCATCTGAGCTTAACTCATTTTCTGAGTTAAATTGTACGAGTTCATTTGTTTGAATGTACTCTAATGTTTTTAGACTCTGTTGAGTCTTTTTTGTGCAGTCGCGAGCAAAATGACCAACTTCGTTACAAATCCAACATTTACATGTAGATTTACCTTGTAGGTAGGATTTCTTCTTATCCTGTTCTTTCTGGTCGTCATGAGACTGGCCTTCTTGTAATTCTCGGTTTTTGTAACCTCGTTTGAAGTACCTGTTTTTGTTATACTTCTTTTTATATTTCTTGAAATGTTTTTTGGAAGATTTCTTCCATTTGTACCTTTTTGATGGCTTTTTCTTCCATCCTTTGAAGCTGTGTTAGGGCTACTTTGTTAGTTAAATAGAAGTTCAGGGTAGATTATGTCAAGTTATTAAAGTTGTAAGCTTGTTGGGCCTTAAAGCCCATAAGCCCATTAGGCCTGCGAGCCCATGTATTTAAAGTTATTTCTGTTTCATTTGTTAGAAGAGAGTTTCATTTTATTCAGTTTACTAGTTGTTAGGTTTACATACTATTATCAGAAATTCTCTCTGTAAACCTTAGCCCTTTGAAGTTATATCAATCATATGACTAGTTGCTGTGGCCTATAATCTGTTCATCATTGTTCTTATATCTGTTGATTGCACTGAAACTGGGATCTACAATTGGTATCAGAGCAAATAGGCAAAAAGGTTTGATCCAGTAAAAAGGTTTGTCTGAAACCCTAAGATCAATTACTTGTATTAATTGCTTTTCTTGCGTTAATTGATTGTTAGTGTTTACATTCTATGGTTATCTGATTATTTGATTTCTGCAAAGTTAAGTTTTTTTTTTTTTGTGTCTGTGTATCGATCGGATTTTTTTTCTGGAAATTTTTTTTCTTCTATCGATCGAATCTGGTTTTATCTATCTGCAAACTTTCGGTCTAAGTGTGTTCTATCGCATCCGGTCGAATTTTTGTTTGTTTATCTGGGCTTTATTCGATCGAAGATCGAAGGTTCTGGGTTTGGTTTCGGTCGAATCCCAGAAATTCTTCGGGTTCTTCGGTTGTTCTTCGTGTTCTTCGGTCTTAATCGTTATATGTGTGTTTATCTGGTTTTTGTGTTTATCGTAATCTTTCGACCTGAGCATTCAACCGGACTCTTGTACTCCGGTCTTACACCTTCGACCTGATAAGAGTTCCTCCGGTCGTGCCCCTTCGACCGAATAAGAGTTCCTCCGGTCGTGTCCCTTCGACCGAATAAGAGTTCCTCCGGTCGTGTCCCTTCGACCGAATAAGAGTTCCCCCGGTCTTGTCCCTTCGACCGAATAAGAGTTCCCCCGGTCTTGTCCATTCGACCGAATTAGAGTTCCTCCGGTCGTGTCCTTCGACCGGATACACGTGTCCCCGGTCGTATCATTCGACCGGATAAGTGTATCCCCGGACGTGTCCTTCGACCGGATATTTTTTGACCTGATTTTCTAATTAGACCAAGTGTTTTCTGTGTTTCTTCTATTTTATTGTATTTGGATCATTCTGCTTGCCTAACGATCATTACAGTGCTCTTAAGTTAAGAAGTAAAGATGAACTCAAGGGATGCTCTAGCCATCGGTTCTGACCAAAAGCCCCCGGTGCTCTTTCGGGGAGAGTACCCTCAGTGGCATGACCGATTTATGAATTTCATAGAAGCAAAATCCAACTATGAAGATATATACAAATGTCTGACTGAGGGTCCACAAGATTGGCCAATGAAAGTGGTACCGGGAAACCCAGCTGAAGGAAGGCCAGAGCGTCAGATTCGGAAATCTGTTGGTGATTTTACTAAGGAAGAAAAGGATATGTACGAGGCAGAAAAGCTGGCAAAATCGTACCTTCTTCAAAGTCTACCAAATGACATCTATGCTTGTATAGATAGTTTCAAGGACTCATCGAAAAAGATGTGGGACCAAATAGAGAAGATGATGATGGGAAGCCACATCAATAACCAGCTAAAGGTGACAAACTGTATCACCAGATATGATGGGTTTAAAGCACGAAAGGGTGAAACGCTGACGGAAACCTACGAAAGGTTTAATATGCTTCTAAATGATCTTCAGAAAAATAAGATCACAAAGACGAACACGGAAAACAACATAAAGTTTATGAACAACTTACAGTCTGAGTGGAAACCGTTCGTCTCCCATATTCGCCACACTCAAACCTTGGAGAAGTTGTACCTTCACGAACTGTATGAAATGCTGCTCCAAGACGAAGAGGAAGTGATGGAACTTATTGGAAAAGCAGAAGAAAAGCCAGCAACTGATCAAATAGCACTCGTATCTGAGAGAAGAGGCAAATCCGTCAGCCGATCATCTGGAAAAGAACATGTGCTGAGTGATTCTGAACCTGAAGATCCCGATAGCGATTCGGATCCAGAACTTGCCAAGATGAAAGAAGCAATGGTGTTTCTCACTCAAGCATTTCAAAAGAGGAAGTTTTTCTCCAAGACTTCCAATAAGCAAAGAGTTTCTACTCATCGTGATCATCGTGATAAGTCTGAAGGTAACAGTCGCTTTGAAGCTGGTAAGAAGCCTGACAAGAGACATGAAGAAAAGCCTAAAGACGAACCGATCAAATGTTACAATTGTGGTCGGTTAGGTCATTTCGCCATAGATTATCGCAAGCCAATTGTGCGCAACGCGGATTACTACCGAGCCAAGCTGCTTCTTGCCAAAGAAAAGGAAGCTGGTAAAGCTCTAATGGCTGAAGACGATTACTGGCTACAAGTGTCGGATGAAGAACCCGAGGATGCTGAAGCTCATCTGTGCTTCATGGGCAACCATTCATCACCATCTGATACTGATGAAGACGATAACAATGCTCCTTGCCAGGTATGTACCCCTTTTCATGAAGCTTTACTTGATCAGATGCAACTATCTATGAACAAACTTGACTCTTACAAGCTTCTGTTAAAAGAAAAAGAACAACTTATCTCTTCTCTGGAAAACCGTGTCACTAAGCAGTCTGACTTTATGGAAAATCAAAGCTTAGAAATCTCTAGCTACATGTGCACTATTTCTAATCTAAGAGAAGAAAATGTGAGGTGTTCAACAGAGTCACAAAATCTAATGACCAAAGTAGATGACCTGACCGATAAGCTCCGTATGTCTGAGTCCGAGAAAATTGATTTGTTAAATCAAAACGTGGCTTACAAAAATGAGAACATAAGGTTATCCAATCAGCTAGAAGAGCTTGAAAAGAAACTTTATAAATTTGGTCAATCTGATCAAACGCTAAAGCTAATCGCACCAAAAGAACCAAAGTACGGAAATGCGGGTATCGGGTACGATAACCCTAATTATTTAAACAAGGCTTTATCCAAAGTTCCTACTTTATATGCTTCTGAATTTTTTGGATTAGACAAAATCTTTCCTGAATATAAGATACATTGGACCACACCCACTGAGGAGGAAGACCTTGAAGATAAGTTGAGAAGAGAAAACTCTGTTCTTTCTAAAAGGACATTTCCTTTTGTTTATGATACTTTAAATGCTTCTTATAATACTGACAAACCCCGTTTCCTGTCATCCGATTTTTTCCATAGTTACTCTCAAGCTGAACTAGATACTAAAACCGTTAAAACTGAGGAGGAACCTCTAGCTCCCAAGGTTTATGTTCCGACTCTGCTTTTAGAAAAGAAACTTGTTCAGCTAGAAGAATCGTATGCACTAGAAAGGGAAAATTTTCAAAAGGAAAAGCAAAGTCTTTTATCTCAAATTGAGTGTCTCAGTTCCAACAAAAAGGAGACTATGTCGGAAGAAGAAAAAGAATATTACCAGACAGAAATAAAGAAGTTGCACTCACAACTGACTGCTATGGCAGCAGATAATCTGAAAGTGCAACTTCACAAGGTTGACTCTCATGCTCAGCCTTCCATTCTCCAAAGAGAGTTATCGTCTCTGTCTGAAAACTCTTATCCTTCTTCTGACTCATCTTCCTTCAAAGCTTTTATGGGTGACTCGTCACCGATCATTTCAAATAAAGGAAAAGAGCCTCAAAGTCTTAAATCAGATCAGTGTTCTGATTGTAAAAATGCTTCCGCATATGATCTGCACTCAACAAACTCTTCAAATGCCCTGAAGTCCTCATGTGATAAGGTCCTTTCTGATGAGAAACTTGAATTTTCCGCATTCTTGAATTCTGAGGTGTGTTTAGATAGCACTTTGAGCCAATTTGATTTTAATCCTTCTCTACCTAGCCATGTTGATTTTTTAAATGAGTCATGTGAGCCTCCGGTTAAATTTTATAAAGGTGAATGTTCTACATTTGCCTCGAGAAAACCTTCTGTGAACAATTCTTCAAAACCTTCCAAGTCTAAATCTAAAAGGCGTTCACAGAAGAAGAAAAAGACCGGTCGCTCTCAAATGTCAAAATCGTCAAATTTCAAATCCTCTGACTATGGGTTTAACGGCATTTCAGATACGTTTGGTCGGCGGAAAGAAGTGAAATATGCTTGGGTAGCTAAGAAGTCAAAAGAGAGCTCGGCAACATCAGAATTAGTTGATCCAGTGTTAAAGTCTAGAAAGAACAATAACAACCATGATGTTTTTATTTCTAAACCTCTAGTTGATTGTAATGGAACTTTTCCTTTAAAAGTTTATTCAATTCCGCAATTACTTCAACTGTCGCATGATTGTTTGTGTTGTTCTCATTGTGGATCAAATGATTTTGTTGATAGCCGTTATGCATCTGATTGGTTTGGTTCATATCATATTGCTACTAATAATTCTCATAGTCATGTTTCCCGTGAAAGACAAAGACCCAATTATAAACGGGTCTCTAAGTCGGGTGTTAACCCTAACCCTACAGGACCCATTTACGAATGGGTACCTAAAAAGAAATAACCTGTTTTGCAGGAAGGTCATGTGTGGTATCTAGATTCAGGCTGCTCCAAACACATGACCGGAAGAAGGGAGCTTCTCACAAACTTCACCGAGAGGTTCTGTGGGAATGTACGTTTCGGGAATGATCACTCCTCTCCCATCAGGGGTTACGGCGATATTGTCAAAGATAACATCACGATCAAGAAAGTCTCCTATGTCGAAGGTCTCGGTCACAATCTCTTCAGTATCGGTCAATTCTGCGACAAGAATCTCGAGGTTACTTTCAAGGTTAAACGGTGTAGCGTTCGAACTGAGGATGGTAAAGAAATACTTGCTGGCACGCGACGCACCAACCTCTATACGATTGACCTCTCGTCCTTGAAACCTGACAAGGAAGTCTGTTTGTTGTCCAAAGCATCTGCTGAACAAAGTTGGCTATGGCACCGTCGTCTCTCGCACTTGAACTTCAAGAATATCAACAAGTTGGTGCTGGGTGGACATGTCAAAGGTATGCCTGATCTCAAGTTTGCAAAAGATCATCTGTGCGCTGCCTGCGAAAAGGGCAAGATGAAAAAGGCGTCTCACAAGCCGAAAGCCGTTCCGAGTACTTCTCGGTCCCTTGAGCTAATCCACATGGACTTATGTGGACCGATGCGCGTTCAAAGCATAAATCACAAGAAGTATGCCCTGGTGATGGTTGATGATTTCTCTCGTTACACTTGGGTCCGATTTCTCCGTTCAAAGGACGAAACTCCCGAGTTGATAATCTCTCTTCTGAAGAGCATCCAAGTCAGTCTCAACCAAGTAGTTCAGACCATCAGGACGGACAACGGCACTGAGTTCAAGAATCAACTACTCACCGGTTATCTCACTTCAGTGGGTATCTCGCATACTTTTTCCGCCGCTCGTACTCCTCAGCAGAATGGGGTGGTAGAGCGTCGAAACATAACTCTAGTTGAAGCAGCACGTACGATGTTATCTCATTCCAAGCTACCTCTATTTCTTTGGGCAGAAGCAGTTGCTACCGCTTGCTATACTCAAAATCGGTCTATCATCAACAAACGGTTCAACAAGACTCCGTACGAGATCATCAATAAGCGTATCCCGAACATCAACTACTTTCATGCTTTCGGATGCACCTGTTTTGTCTTAAATGATAAGGATGATCTTGGCAAATTCAGTCCCAAAGCGGATGAAGGAGTGTTTATCGGCTACTCTCAACAAGCAAAAGCCTACCGTGTCTACAACAAAAGGATGAAGACCGTCATTGAGAGCGTAAATGTGACTTTTGACGAGGCCCCTGACATGGTTTCTGAACATCTCAGTCCAGAACCCGCGCTTACTGGTGTGTTAGCTTCTGGACAATTCCGTACGGAGGCTACACAATCTCCAGTGGATCCACATCATGCGTCAAGAGCACATCTTTCTGATTTGGATTTACTGTTTGAATTCTTTTATACTGACTTATTTAATGTTAAGTCTAATATTACGTCATGTGACAGGAATAATGCTCAAGCACCAGAAGTGACACAAGTCACGGGCCCTACCGCCTCCGGTGGTCAATCCTCGCCTGGTGCTCCATCCTCTACTGCCAATGATCAAGCTTCCCCGAGCTCAAGTGATAGACACCCTCTTGCTCAAGCTCTTGATAACGGTGCTACTGAACCAACTCATGTTTCCGTTCAACTTCCTGAACCGACTTCTGTCGAAGGTGCTCTCGAAGCTTCCTCTCCGGCAATCCCGGAACATTCCATAGTTTCATCTCCAGCTGAGTCGTCCTCTACTCCTAGTTCGACTCCCACTACGAAGCTTACACCTCACAAGCCATCATCCCTCGAGGCAGTTCAGGATTTACCCCCAGGTGGTCATGTGGATTCCGATACCTCCCATCAGACATATCAACCACATCCACACACTACCAAATGGACTCGAGCACATCCTCTTCATCAGATCATTGGTGATCCCTCCACACCAGTTCAAACTCGATCCACCACCGCCAATGACTGCTTATTTTCATCGTTCCTCAGCCGTATCGAACCTTCCACTGTCTCTGACGCACTGACTGATCCGGACTGGGTAATTGCTATGCAGGAGGAACTCAACCAGTTTGAGACCCTCAAAGTATGGCGCCTAGTTCCCCGTCCTAAGAACAAGACGGTGATCGGGACTAAATGGATTTTTAAGAACAAGAAGGACGAAAACGGCATCATTGTTCGGAACAAGGCGCGTCTCGTGGCTAAAGGATATCGCCAGCAAGAAGGAATTGATTACGATGAGACGTTTGCACCGGTGGCCCGCATTGAAGCGATCCGCATGTTCCTCGCCTACGCCGCTCACAAGAATTTTATCGTCTTTCAAATGGACATGAAATCCGCGTTCCTCAATGGCGTGCTCAAGGAGGAAGTTTATGTCTCGCAACCCGAAGGCTTCGTGAGTACTGAAAATCCGCATTACGTCTACTTTCTTGACAAGGCCCTCTACGGTCTTAAGCAAGCGCCACGAGCCTGGTATGATGCACTCTCATCCTTCTTAGTCAAGTCTGGCTTCTCTAAAGGTAAAATTGATACTACCTTATTTATTAAAAGAGAGAAGAATGATATCATTCTTGTACAAATTTATGTTGATGATATAATCTTTGGCTCCACGAACCCCAAGTATTGTCAGAACTTTTCTGCCTTAATGAGTAAACATTTTCAAATGAGCATGATGGGGCAAATGAATTTTTTCCTGGGTCTCCAAGTAAAACAATTACAATCAGGAATTTTCATTAATCAATCTAAGTACATCTCGGATATTCTTCGGAAATACCAGATGGAACAATCTTCATCTATGAAAACCCCCATGTCCACTACTCTAAAGCTTCACTCTGATCCTGACGGTAAGGATGTGAATGCTACTATTTATAGAGGTATGATTGGCTCTCTGATGTACTTGACGGCTAGTCGGCCTGACATTATGTTTTCGACATTCTTGTGTGCAAGATTTCAGTCGAAACCTAAAGAGTCTCACTTAGCTGCGGTTAAGCGAATTTTTCGATATTTAAAAGGTACTGCTGATCTTGGTTTGTGGTATCCAAAAGAGACAGGTTTTGAATTGACAGCCTACTCGGACGCTGACCACGCTGGAAACATGCTGGACCGGAAGAGCACGTCGGGTCATGTTCAGTTCTTGGGCGATCGTCTTGTAAGCTGGGCTTCCAAGAAGCAAAACTGCGTGTCCACCTCCACCGCCGAGGCGGAGTATGTAGCAGCCGCCAGTTGCTGCTCGCAAGTCATCTGGATGCGCACCCAGCTCAAAGATTATGGATTTAATTACTCCAGGATTCCCATCTACTGCGACTCGAAGAGCGCTATTGCTATATCAAGCAATCCCGTCCAGCACACGAAGACGAAGCACATTGATGTGCGCTATCACTTTATAAAAGATCACGTGGAAAAAGGTACTATCGAACTCTATTTTGTTAATTCAGAGCATCAGTTAGCAGACCTATTTACCAAAGCCTTGGACGAAAAACAATTTAATTACCTTGTGTCCAAGCTAGGTATGCTAAATCTGAAAGTTTGATCCGTTCGCAGCTCTCTACGAGTTTCATTCAATAACGAATGACTGTGACAAATGCACCAGTGCCTTGTCTCTGGTTGCTATTATTCACACTCCTTGAGTATTGCATTTCACTCGTTCAGCTTTGTGTCCGTTACGAACTTCTGTATCAACAAAGTAGATTTCGTGTTTTCCCGCTTCTTTTGTGTTCGTATGTCTGTTTCTGTGATTATGTGTGCAGTTTATCTCTTGTTCGCTGAAAAGTGCAAGGTGGTTTGGGTGGTGGATCCACAACCCGGTAATGTGTTCAGGAGGACCACTAGCATCAGTTGGTTGGTAAGTCTCACGGATCCTCTATTCGAGGGGGAGCAGGTAAAAGGGTTCTGTGTTTGGACCTCCTCATGGTAATCATTCAAGGGGGAGCTAGGTCTCGTGTCTTCGACTTTATTTTTTTTATTTTTTATTTTATTTTTTCTTCTTCTCTCCATAGGTTTAATTGGTTTTGTTTCCCATTAGGATTGTTTTTTTTAAGTTGTTTTATATATCTCCGAAAACTCCAAAAATATGTTTTTTTTAAGGTTTGGTTTATTTTTTTGTTTTTTTTTGTGTGTTTGGTTTGGGTTGTTTGTTTGGTTTGATTCGGCCCAAAGTCTACCCCCCCCCCCCCCGGCCCAAGCCCAAGTCACCTCCGGGGGTATAAGAACCTCGATCGAACCAGTCTGTCCCTCATTCGATCGATCTTTTTGTTTTCTCTCATCGTCTTCATCTCTCTCTCTCGCCCGGTGCTTCCTCCGACCCTCTCTATTCGATCGAACTCAATCGACCGATCTCAATAGTTTGGCTTCTTCTTCGATCAAACAAGGTAGGATATTCGATATGTTGGTTTTCAGGTTGCATTGATCGATTGTATTCGATCGATGGTAAGTTTTATTCTTCAATCGATCTGTGGTCTATTTGTCTTCTCCGGGGGAATACTCCGATCTAGGGTTACGCCCCGGTCGAAAGCACCCCCGGTCAAAAGGTCCCTCCGGTCGAACACATATCCGGTGGTTTAATCACCGGTCGAATGTGACCTCCGGTCGAATATCTCCTCCGGTCGTCGACCATATCCGGTCTTAAGGAATATCCGGTCGATTGTAACCTCCGGTCTTAGTGACCTCCGGTCGTATACCTTATCCGGTCGAAACCCTATCCGGTCTTAGTGACCTCCGGTCGAACACCCCATCCGATCGAACAATAATCCGGTCTAAGTGTCCTCCGGTCGAATGCCTAATCCGATCATGCACTTATCCGGTCTTAGAAAAACCCCGGCTGAATCTTATCCGGTCGAACCCATTTTTTTGGTGCTTATAGTTATTTTTTTTAATATTGTGTATGAGGAAATTTTGTTGGTTATAAATGCTGGTGCAAGTCTATGCGCTTTGGTGACTGACCCTATTTCACGAGTAGGGTTTGCTCTTCCAATTTTTGGAGTTACTAACCGGTGTGATCTAAATCATGACTGTGTAACTCCAACGGCTATTATCTTATTCCAAACCTGCGTACTAATAGATTCATTCTTCATAGGTACAATGGCACAAAACCAGCCACCAGCGATTGATCCAATCGCAGATGCAGAACTGATTCCCGAGGATCAGTTCCTTCCTCTTACAGCCAATAACTACCATCTCGATGTAACCCAACCTGCTATTCAACATCAAGTCATCATCGAGATACTCAGGGGCCATCCAATCGCCTATGCTCTAACGGAAACTGCAACCGTACCAATCCTATACTTACAGCAGTTCTGGCATTCTCTCCATGCGTTAGAGGCCGATGGCGGATTTCATCTTGAAGGACGAATAGATCACACTCCAGTGCTTCTCACATGTGATCTTTTCCGTCAATTTCTTCGGTTACCGACCGCCGGATCCGTAGCCGGCCGCGAAACCTTTGACCCCATGGTCACTGATGCTAGACTGTGCGCTGATCTTCTCTCCTTGGGTTACGGCACAGAACTTCGCATTCCATCAACCTTCAACCGCAAACATCTATCAACAATATGGTATACGTTGTTCACATACATCAATCGGTGCCTTTCGTCTATAACGAAAGGCATTGATCAGACGAGCGCCCCGATTCTTCGCATCTTTCACGCGGTGGCTTTCAATCGCCACGTGGACTTTGCCGACTTTCTCTGGTTTGAACTCATACAGAGAGTTCGTTCTACTGCATCTCGCCGACCAAACTTCATTCCATTCATGCGGTTCCTACAGATCGTTATCCGGAACTACATGAACCTGTATCCCGAGATACAACGCCGCTCTACCCACCCGACGTGTCCACAACATCCAACGCGCAAGATTCCCTCCCGTGCTGATCCGGAAGGTGTTGTCTCCCGACAAATCCCAGTCGGGGTACTAGACCATGCTCGTCCCACGGCACTGAGTGTGATAGCTTATAGGCACACACACAACATTCCAGCTCCTATGGTCCGGCCAGGACCGGCAGGACCTGCCCAGGGAGCAAGACCTGAGCGACGTGAGGGTCCGCGTCCACAAACGAAAGGCAGGAGCGTCCGGACAGCTGGGGCTTCCGGACAGGGTGTGTCGAGAGCTATTATTGTAAGGGGATCTGGCGTGGGTAGTGCCGTTGGAACGAGCCAGCCTAGTTCTTCAAGACAACCACCGTCACCGCCACCAACCGAGACCATTCATGGTCAGTCCTCTTCTGTCGCTACTACTACAGACACGGCAGCCAATTCCGACTCCGAAGAAACTCAGTTTGAATCATCGCCATCAAATGAAGAGTCTTCTGACTCCGATGGTGACGATGATCAGCCCTCTTCTAGAGAGATAAGGAGAGCGGAGGGAGTCTTAGTTGAAAATCAAGAAGTGAGCTGTGTGAGGGAAAGGCGGAGTAAACTGCATTCAGAGAGTACACGAGTGACGGGACAACCATCTTCGGTGGTATCCCCCCTAGCCACGTCTAGTCAGGTAGCCACATCTACTACCCAGTCTCATGTGTTGGGACAGGGTATTGAAGAAGCCGCCGTGGACCTAGCGGCGCACTTGCACGCCCAACCAATCCACTCCACCATCTCTCAACAGATGGTGGTTTCACATTCTCACGGGGATTTAGCACATACGCTATCGGGCTCTCACTTGGAGGGTGCCGATATTGAAACAAGAGAACCGCTGCCCCCGTTCTCGCCTTCTTTGCATGCACGGAGTCTAGAGCCACTTGTTATTCATGCCATTCCTAGGACACAGATTCCTTTTTCGGCTATCGCCGGTAGCCTAAGTGGCCCGGCCGGAACATCCATAGTAAACCCACTTTCGGGTAGGTTACAAGGATTGGGTGGAAGTCCTACCACGGCTATCATCACGCCAACCGTGAACGTAGGCGGCTCGACTTCAACAGTCGTAGCTACAACGGGAAGTCTAAGTGACCCCGGAGTTACCCCACATGAGTTTGTCTCAAGGGAATACATGGACGGCGCCCTAAAGGCTGTCCAATCTATGATGAGGGAGGAGATGGACAACATCAAACGAATGGTCAAAGGCAAAGGTCCTGCGATTGAGCCGGAGACCACACCTATTCCACCTTCTCTTTCAGCCACGGATCTTTCCATACCTGAACTCAAATCTATCCTTCTCGCCAAACTTATAGCCCAATCTCAAACCGAACCCACCCAAGATGCCGATTTGCTATCTCTACTTCGTTCTCAAGCATCCACACCTACTCCACCTTCACCCCAGCCTACTGTCTCTACCGAAGCCTTCCAGATCCAGCAAGCTATGCTTTAGTCACTTTAGCAAACCGTAGCTGTTTTGACTGAACGCCTTTCAGCAGTGGAGGATACCTGCCGTAACCAGGCAGAACGGCTCAAGCGCCGACATGATGATCAGGATGATCCTGATCACCAAGAGGGGGAGAAGCGTCAACGTCTATCTGAGCCGGAGACACATGTAGTGGAGTCAGAACAGGTTGAACAGGGTACGGGTTCGGGTACAAGAACAGAGGGACAGAGACAGGAACAGGAACGGGAACCGGTGACAGACTTGATACTATACGATTATCCGACGGTTGAAAAGCCTGAGGAATTTGAAGATGGTTCTCCGATAGTTCCTGAAGATTGGGCAATAATACTAGATCTGTATGAAGTGACGGACACGACAGAAGAATGTGCCAATACTGAAAGAGCTCTGGTGGTTATGCAAGAAGAAATTGATGAAATACTGCATCCAGATGAATAGTCTTCTGCCGTGATTCCTTTATTGACCTATCCAGTTAATCACCCTGATTTTTCTTCTACAGTTTTTCCCGAGAGATCTCCTACAGCTTCACCAGTTAGAGAACCAGTTAGTACTACTCCAGTTCGTCCATCCAAGTGGGAAAGAGTCCGAATCAAAGTTCCTTTCCTCGAAGAAAGTCAGAAAAAGATCTTTGCCCACTAGATCAGAAAGTATGATGAATTCGTTATCCATGGTCTACAGTCAGTGAAAAATAAAGAAAAACAGCGTGAACTTGTGTTCGTGTACAGAAAGTTCTAGCACAAGTACTCCAAGACAAAGCTCAGGATTGTATCAGTTGATAAGATTATACCTGCCTACTTCATGAAGGTTAAGTATACGGACTTTATGGTTACTAGAGAAGATGGTCAACAATACTGCTTTTCTGATGCTGATTTTCCATGTCTGGAGCCACAAGATCTGCTGTACATATTACGTGACTTAAAGACCAGAACCGTCAGACCCGGAGAAGTCATTGATGCACTAGAAACAGTGAAAAGATACATGAAGTGCGCAATGAAACTTGCTTCGGTGGAAGATTTTCAGATTGGGTTAGAAAGTGATCAACCGAAGATTAATCTGTTCAAGCCTGATCTGAGTGTTCCGTCTGATGCTCTAAATGTACCTGCATTCACAGTTATAAAGTTTCCAGAGTTTGGTATGTCATATGTGAACAACAACGGTGTTCTACGCTTTATTCGTTTTGATCAGATTGCCAGATTTTGTGATGGTACGTTGATGTTTTTGAAAGACAAGTTGAAGCGTGCGCTGAGTCAAGATGAAAAAGGAGTTCAATTACTGGATTTTTCATACAAAGCACTTGTTCTTAAAGCACTGAATGTTATTGAAGAACGACTGGAATATAGAACGCAAATCAGATATTTCGAGATCAGCTTTGGTTTCCGGAAAATTTTTGTTCCTAACTGGCGTGACTATCAACTTCTATTTAAAGGGGGAGATTGTTAGGGCTACTTTGTTAGTTAAATAGAAGTTCAGGGTAGATTATGTCAAGTTATTAAAGTTGTAAGCTTGTTGGGCCTTAAAGCCCATAAGCCCATTAGGCCTACGAGCCCATGTATTTAAAGTTATTTCTGTTTCATTTGTTAGAAGAGAGTTTCATTTTATTCAGTTTACTAGTTGTTAGGTTTACATACTATTATCAGAAATTCTCTCTGTAAACCTTAGCCCTTTGAAGTTATATCAATCATATGACTAGTTGTTGTGGCCTATAATCTGTTCATCATTGTTCTTATATCTGTTGATTGCACTGAAACTGGGATCTACAAGCTGTCATAGTCGTTGCAACCATACATGGTTTCTGGACCTAAATGTTCTGAGCAGCATAGGTTTACCTTGCGCATCTTCTTTTTGATGAGTCTTTCTCTGTAGACTGACTCCATTTCTTTTGTAACTAGATCTTTAGCATAGGCTAAACTTGATCTGGTTATTACTGTTTCGGCAAGAAAGATTGGGAGAATCTTAGTACCAATGAATGGGATTTTCCTTAGAAACATCTCATTGTAAAGTGGTCATTCTTCAATGGGTAATCGTATGAGGTTCTTTTCGTAGTCGCAGAAGAAGGGTTCTAATAGACAGAGATCACAAAGTGATAAACTGACTAATCGTTGTCGGCATTGATCAATTTCTTTTGCCTTTTGTATTTCTCCTTCTGTGAGATAGTTAATCCCTAAAAAGATAGTGTAAATGGCGTTAGTGATATGACGTAAGAAATCTTCACCTGAGCCTCCTCTAAATCCTTGAGTATCGAGCTTTGTAAGGAATTCTTTGACATTTCCAGTTGTCTTGTTAAGGACAAGTGTAAAAATAAGGTCAAAGTCGTCTCTAAGATTGTCATCAGTCTGAATGATGAGCCGCATCTCGTTGTCCCATTCTTCAATGAGTTGTCTTCTGTTGGTTACACAATCAAGATCAAGATCTGTAGATTTGCTCCACTTCTTGGTTGGTTGGTAATCGTCAGGAATGTTGTATCTGGCATATCCAGTAGTTTTTCCGCTGGAGTATCCGTGTACACTACCAGAAGAGTAGGGAGTACCATGATACTTTGGTCTTCTGTTGCTTGGTCCTGCT
Source organism: Arctium minus (assembly GCA_954870635.1). Taxonomy (NCBI): domain Eukaryota; kingdom Viridiplantae; phylum Streptophyta; class Magnoliopsida; order Asterales; family Asteraceae; genus Arctium; species Arctium minus. The sequence continues at coordinate 821,079 of OX941094.1, read as the reverse complement.
TCATCTTCGTTGACGATTGAGGCTTTGTCTTCTTCAATTGTTTCTTCGAAGATTGTATTAAAACGATGTTCTTCTAAAGATTCAATTTCTTGGTCTTGTAAGCTAAGAAGTTTGACAACAAGATCCATGTGCTCAGATTGAGCTGTTTTTTCGAAGTAATCTTCTAGCCGTTGCTTAATCATGAGCGTCGGAAAAACGATCAATCTTCAAGTTTTCTGGATACCATCTTCCAGATTTCTTTGTTGTTTTGGCAGCATCGACTTCTTTTTCGTTACGGACCTTTTCTTTTCCTTTATCAAGATTGTTAAGAATCTTGATAATTTCTTTGTTACAGGGACAAGTCTTTATCAGAGTATTTGTGGCCTGTATGTCTTGTCTTATCTCGTAGATAATTGAAGTTGCAGCTTTCTCAATATATTTTTGAAAGTGATCTTGTTGATCTCTTTCAAGATTGGCAAGACGCTCAGCTAGTTTCATCATTTCGTCATAAACTTCATCGATCTTTCCTACCATTTTAGGTCTTGAGATCAATGCTTTCGGCGTGTTTGAGAATCTTCTCTATGCTGTCAGGGTTGAGTCTGGCAATCTGTTCGACAAGCTGTGAAACCTGGATTTTTAGATCAGACAAGTCTCTCTGTTGATTTATTAGTTTACTGTTAAGAGAACTAATATCAGTTTTTATTCCTGTAATGGAATCATTAGGACTTTCTTCAGGAAGTAAGTCAATCAGACCTTTTGAAGGTCCTGGTATTTCGTCAGAGGCGAAACACTGAGTCTTGATGCCCAAGAAGTTGGAAATCTTATGCGTATATATCAAGTTTGCATATAATACTGCATTTATGTTGTTCAGATGTCTAAGACATCCTTTTACTCCTTCTCCTCCTGAGTAAAAATATACAGAGGGTCCTCTGGAGACGTTATGGATTTTTAGTCCATAATACTTCTTATTGAAGTATATATGTGGTAGTTCTTCGCACTCAGGCATAAGGTATGTCTTGGCTAAGTTCTCTAATCTTTTCGGATACATATTTGAGCGTACTGTTTTCAGGAAGTCCATGGAATCTAGAGAGAGCTCTGGAATTTGGTCTTTCTTCATCTGTAGTAGATAACCTTCTAGAGCTAGATCCTAATAAAGTTCTTCTTGTTAGGTCCATTGACCATATGTTTTCTAGAGGTGTAGTTTCTGTGATAGGAGCTTTAGAAAATTTTCCAATTTCTTTAAAGATAGAATCTATCTTTATAGGCTCTGTGGCTTTAAACTCCATACTATGATGTGAGTTACTAAGCGTGTAACCTAACATGTAAGTTATTGTATATAAGGATGATCTCCTTCGTTCATCAGATCAGATCTGGTGAATTCGTGTGCTAAACAAAGAATACTATTGATATTCCTGTCTGTTAGGGAGATCCCTATCTTTGGGCTGCAAGAAAATATTAGTTTTCCATAGCTCAAATTACCCTGAACGCCTCCGAAGATGGCTTCTCGTGGGTTATTGATACGTCTATCAAGAAGGGCAATCTTGATTGGAGTATCTATTCCTGTTCGGAATGTGCTTTTGATCATGATTCTGATCATTCCAATATGCATGTAGCATATCTTGTTCCTTTGATCTAAAGGTAATTTAGAGATTTTACTCTCTATTTCAGATCTGTTAAACAGAGGTATTTCTGTCAATCCAGATGTATCTTTAATATCCAGAGGATATTCTCGTGTACTAATACATGTAACAACATGGTTAGTTCGTGTTTTGAAAGCTCCAAGAAGCTTTGTTTTAAGAGAGATTTGTTTAAATATCTCTGAAGGTTGTAGAGCAAGTTTGGCTTCACTTACTTGTGAGAGTAGACGTTGATCTACTGTAGTGTCGTGGGCAAATATCCCTTGTTCTTCGAAGTATTATTCACGAGAGGATGAATCTTCTTCGTTGTGGTCCATAGAACTAGAAACCTGGCTCTGATACCATTTTTTCTTGAAATGTCTTGTTCGTCTTGCGGATGATAATAGTGGTGCTGAAAAGCAGTAATAAACAGTAATCTAGAAGATGAGGGAAAAATGAATAAACCTTTGACATGTACTGTGATGGATATGATGTGTGCTTTCGCTTCTTCAGTTTCTTGTTAATCAAGTCTTTTCGATTGATCTACTTCGACGTATCTCTTCAGTCCAAAGACAAATACCCTTCGTCTTACAAACGTCCTCACTCGACTCACTACGAGGTATCTCTTCAGTCTTTAGACAAATACTTGGCTCAACCAATAAGTTTAATAGAAAAGAGGACAGCGTATTAAAGCTCACTCCATTTATTCAAGCACAAATATATACAAAAGGTGATTCATCGTAACCTCATCTTCTAAATTAGAAGAGTTAGCTACTCATGATTACAATAAAAGAGAGAGAGAGAGAGACCTCGATATTCGATGATCTTTTCTACATTCTAAGGCCCCCTTCTTATAGTTAAAGCCGGATCTCAAACCTAAATAAATTACAAGATAGACTTTAACGTCCGTTGGACCGTGACGTAATTGCTTACGTTTTTGCCTCCATAATTGAGGTGAATGATTAAAGTTGAAAACTTTAATCAAGAGTCTTCAGGCTTGGTGGACTTGTGGGTCCCTTGTCTGATTTGTTTTAATGATAAAGATAAAGCTATCTTTAATCACTGTTGTTGGGTCCGCCATGATGAATGGTTGGCTTGTCTTTGCATAATTTACATTTATGTTCTTGTGTTCCTAGACGACAAAATTCTTTTGCAGTCTCATGGGAGATGTTTAGATTGCCGGAGTAGAATTGGCTTTCGTTGTTGATGATGGCCATTGAAGCACCTTCTTGTTCTTCTATAGTTTTGTCATAAGAAGAGACAATGACTACTTGTGATGAGATCAAGTTGATTTTGATCTTAGTGTCTGAAAACACATCTTTGTATTTGTCGAGGACTCTATAAAGACTTCGAGCTCGTAATTCAGTAAGAACTAAATTTAGATCTTTAATTCTTTCAGCTTCTTCTGGTTGTGGGAAGGAGAATCCTTCTTTTCGTAATCCAAGTTCAATCCAGAAGTAAGGAGTGAGTGAATTTCCGTCTTTATCCCAGTCTAAGAAGGAGGATGTGACTTTGATGAAGATCGGATGATCCTGTGCTTTACAGACTCTTGTTCTGAAGTGTTTTACTGTATTGACAATTGGCTTTGGAAATTGAGCAATCTCCTGTAAACTGTTGCTTGGATAGATAATCCCGACTAATCCGCAAACGAAGACGTCTCTAGCGAAGGTAGGGTTGCATCCATCTGTGAGTCCATACAAGGAGTATGATTTTTTGTTGATTGTAAAGAAACCTTCATCTTCACTATGTGTTGCAGCTCTTGCTTGTTGGAACAAGTGATAGAACTGTTGTAATCCAAGAAAGCATGGATTTCCTGTTTTGATAGATACACTTGTTAGTTTCTTGTTAGAGAATCTATTGAGTATCGTTAGGCCATCGGTGGTCGTTGTTGATCTTTCAAGCACAGTTCTGAAAGTCTTCGTATCTGTAGAAGGCACTGTGTCTTTTTTAAGATACTTGTTGTAGGCCTGAAGGGCTTCATTTTCAGTCTTGAAAGACTGATGTTTAAAAGGAAAACCGGTAACTAATGGTGAAACATCGCTCCAGTTCGTGTAAATCCCAGAATTGGGTCCGTCAAAGATCACATAGAACTTTTTTGTTGTTGTATTAGGTCTCAGAGAGATGTTGTCTGAAGATTTGAATTCTTCTTGTTCAGGCTGTAAGGCCTTTTTCTTTGGAGATGAGGTTTTATCATCCTCAGAAGTGTCTTCATCCAGTGAAGAGATAGGAACATATAGTCCTGATCCACTTGTGTGGCTTTGTGTTTTGGATCCTGAATGATCTTCTGAGTAAGTCTCAGCATTTTTATTCTTCTCAATTGAAGAATATTTCCTATTGCTAGGATTTGTGCATGAAGGCACGTTTTTACCATGCTCAGTAATAAGCGCAGTTTTTTCTGATTCAAGCATGCGAATCTTCTTTGTTTTGAAACTGACTTATAGTTTAAGAAGTTCAATTTTGTCATTAAGATAATCTATCCTTTCAGAATAGGCTTGTTTATCCATGTCCTGCAAATTCACGTGACATAATATCAGCATGAATATTGTTGGTACCTTTAATATGTTCAATATCAAAGCAATAATGTTGCAACCACTGTTGCCATCTCACAAGACGGGTTTGTTTGTAATCACCTCGTATTTCTGTATTCACAAAATAAGAAGTATTAGTATTATCTGTTCTAGCAATAAACTTAACAGGTAATAAATAGGCTTTGAAGGCCTTAATTGTTTTTATCAATGCAAGAATTTCTTTTTCATTGCTATGATAGTTTTTCTCAGCAGCTTTAAAGCTACCAGAGGCGTATCTGGAGATTATTTCTCCACCATCAGTTTTAGCTTTTAGGACACCGCCCCAATAACTGTCTGATGCATCAGATTCTATGATAAGAGTATCATTTGGTCTTGGGTTATAAAGCTTTGGTAAAATACCAATATGCTTTTTAATCTTTTTGACAACTTGAGTGTCTATGTCTGTCCAAGACCATCGAATGTCTTGTTTGAGCTTAACCTGCAAAGGTTGTCGTAGATTAGCAATTTTTGGAAAATAAGAGCTAATGTAATTTAAGATTCCAAGAAATCTTTGTAATGATTTTCTATCAGCAATGATATCAGGAAAATCTTGTATATGTTGGCCAATATGATCTTGGAGAACTAGTTCTCCTTGGTCAATGACTAGACCTAAGAAGTTAATCTTGGTCTTACAGATTTGTGCTTTCTTTTCAGAAAGTACAATACCAATTTTTTGGCATCGTGTAAGGACATTAAGAGTATGTTCGTAATGTTCTTTTTCGTTGTCTGAATATACAAGGATATCATCTACGTATACAAGACAATAATCAGAGAAATCTCTAAATGTTTCATCCATATGTCTTTGAAATATGGAAGGGGCTTGTTTAAGCCCAAATGGCATTACTAGCCATTCAAAGTGTCCTTGGGGACAAGTGAAAGCTGTTAATGCTTGTGAAGACTCTGAGAGTCTTACCTTCCAGAACCCAGACTTACAGTGACCTTTCCCAAGGTTTAGAAGGGGGGAGAGATAGTACATATTTCTCTAACATTTGCTCATTACAAAACATTACTAACCTTTTAACACAGGTTTGTAGCCAAACACCTTTAGATCCACAGATCAACAAAGGAACATTACGTGCAGAAGTTAAACTTATTGATCAAGACAAGGTCATAAAAGTCAAACCAATGCAATACTCTCCAATCGACAGAAAGGAGTTTGAAGAACAAATTTCATAACTTCTGAAACTAGGAGTCATTGTCAAAAGCAAATCTCCACATTTTTCACCAGCCTTCCTTGTAAGGAATCATAGTGAACAAAAACGAGGTAAAGCTCGCATGGTTGTTAACTACAAACAACTAAACAAATATACAGTAGGTGATGGTTATCTCCTACCAAACAAAGATCAATTACTTCAGAGAATAGGAGGTAAAAGATTTTTCAGCTCCTTTGACTGTAAGTCTGGGTTCTGGCAGGTAAGACTCTCAGAGTCTTCACAAGCATTAACAGCTTTCACTTGTCCCCAAGGACACTTTGAATGGCTAGTAATGCCATTTGGGCTTAAACAAGCCCCTTCCATATTTCAAAGACATATGGATGAAACATTTAGAGATTTCTCTGATTATTGTCTTGTATACGTAGATGATATCCTTGTATATTCAGACAACGAAAAAAAACATTACGAACATACTCTTAATGTCCTTACACGATGCCAAAAAATTGGTATTGTACTTTCTGAAAAGAAAGCACAAATCTGTAAGACCAAGATTAACTTCTTAGGTCTAGTCATTGACCAAGGAGAACTAGTTCTCCAAGATCATATTGGCCAACATATACAAGATTTTCCTGATATCATTGCTGATAGAAAATCATTACAAAGATTTCTTGGAATCTTAAATTACATTAGCTCTTATTTTCCAAAAATTGCTAATCTACGACAACCTTTGCAGGTTAAGCTCAAACAAGACATTCGATGGTCTTGGACAGACATAGACACTCAAGTTGTCAAAAAGATTAAAAAGCATATTGGTATTTTACCAAAGCTTTATAACCCAAGACCAAATGATACTCTTATCATAGAATCTGATGCATCAGACAGTTATTGGGGCGGTGTCCTAAAAGCTAAAACTGATGGTGGAGAAATAATCTCCAGATACGCCTCTGGTAGCTTTAAAGCTGCTGAGAAAAACTATCATAGCAATGAAAAAGAAATTCTTGCATTGATAAAAACAATTAAGGCCTTCAAAGCCTATTTATTACCTGTTAAGTTTATTGCTAGAACAGATAATACTAATACTTCTTATTTTGTGAATACAGAAATACGAGGTGATTACAAACAAACCCGTCTTGTGAGATGGCAACAGTGGTTGCAACATTATTGCTTTGATATTGAACATATTAAAGGTACCAACAATATTCATGCTGATATTATGTCACGTGAATTTGCAGGACATGGATAAACAAGCCTATTCTGAAAGGATAGATTATCTTGATGACAAAATTGAACTTCTTAAACTAGAAGTCAGTTTCAAAACAAAGAAGATTCGCATGCTTGAATCAGAAAAAACTGCGCTTATTACTGAGCATGGTAAAAACGTGCCTTCATGCACAAATCCTAGCAATAGGAAATATTCTTCAATTGAGAAGAATAAAAATGCTGAGACTTACTCAGAAGATCATTCAGGATCCAAAACACAAAGCCACGCAAGTGGATCAGGACTATATGTTCCTATCTCTTCACTGGATTAAGACACTTCTGAGGATGATAAAACCTCATCTCCAAAGAAAAAGGCCTTACAGCCTGAACAAGAAGAATTCAAATCTTCAGACAACATCTCTCTGAGACCTAATACAACAACAAAAAAGTTCTATGTGATCTTTGACGGACCCAATTCTGGGATTTACACGAACTGGAGCGATGTTTCACCATTAGTTACCGGTTTTCCTTTTAAACATCAGTCTTTCAAGACTGAAAATGAAGCCCTTCAGGCCTACAACAAGTATCTTAAAAAAGACACAGTGCCTTCTACAGATACGAAGACTTTCAGAACTGTGCTTGAAAGATCAACAAAGACCACCGATGGCCTAACGATACTCAATAGATTCTCTAACAAGAAACTAACAAGTGTATCTATCAAAACAGGAAATCCATGCTTTCTTGGATTACAACAGTTCTATCACTTGTTCCAACAAGCAAGAGCTGCAACACATAGTGAAGATGAAGGTTTCTTTACAATCAACAAAAAATCATACTCCTTGTATGGACTCACAGATGGATGCAACCCTACCTTCGCTAGAGACGTCTTCGTTTGCGGATTAGTCGGGATTATCTATCCAAGCAACAGTTTACAGGAGATTGCTCAATTTCCAAAGCCAATTGTCAATACAGTAAAACACTTCAGAACAAGAGTCTGTAAAGCACAGGATCATCCGATCTTCATCAAAGTCACATCCTCCTTCTTAGACTGGGATAAAGACGGAAATTCACTCACTCCTTACTTCTGGATTGAACTTGGATTACGAAAAGAAGGATTCTCCTTCCCACAACCAGAAGAAGCTGAAAGAATTAAAGATCTAAATTTAGTTCTTACTGAATTACGAGCTCGAAGTCTTTATAGAGTCCTCGACAAATACAAAGATGTGTTTTCAGACACTAAGATCAAAATCAACTTGATCTCATCACAAGTAGTCATTGTCTCTTCTTATGACAAAACTATAGAAGAACAAGAAGGTGCTTCAATGGCCATCATCAACAACGAAAGCCAATTCTACTCCGGCAATCTAAACATCTCCCACGAGACTGCAAAAGAATTTTGTCGTCTAGGAACACAAGAACATAAATGTAAATTATGCAAAGACAAGCCAACCATTCATCATGGCGGACCCAACAACAGTGATTAAAGATAGCTTTATCTTTATCATTAAAACAAATCAGACAAGGGACCCACAAGTCCACCAAGCCTGAAGACTCTTGATTAAAGTTTTCAACTTTAATCATTCACCTCAATTATGGAGGCAAAAACGTAAGCAATTACGTCACGGTCCAACGGACGTTAAAGTCTATCTTGTAATTTATTTAGGTTTGAGATCCGGCTTTAACTATAAGAAGGGGGCCTTAGAATGTAGAAAAGATCATCGAATATCGAGGTCTCTCTCTCTCTCTCTTTTATTGTAATCATGAGTAGCTAACTCTTCTAATTTAGAAGATGAGGTTACGATGAATCACCTTTTGTATATATTTGTGCTTGAATAAATGGAGTGAGCTTTAATACGCTGTCCTCTTTTCTATTAAACTTATTGGTTGAGCCAAGTATTTGTCTAAAGACTGAAGAGATACCTCGTAGTGAGTCGAGTGAGGACGTTTGTAAGACGAAGGGTATTTGTCTTTGGACTGAAGAGATACGTCGAAGTAGATCAATCGAAAAGACTTGATTAACAAGAAACTGAAGAAGCGAAAGCACACATCATATCCATCACAGTACATGTCAAAGGTTTATTCATTTTTCCCTCATCTTCTAGATTACTGTTTATTACTGCTTTTCAGCACCACTATTATCATCCGCAAGACGAACAAGACATTTCAAGAAAAAATGGTATCAGAGCCAGGTTTCTAGTTCTATGGACCACAACGAAGAAGATTCATCCTCTCGTGAATAATACTTCGAAGAACAAGGGATATTTGCCCACGACACTACAGTAGATCAACGTCTACTCTCACAAGTAAGTGAAGCCAAACTTGCTCTACAACCTTCAGAGATATTTAAACAAATCTCTCTTAAAACAAAGCTTCTTGGAGCTTTCAAAACACGAACTAACCATGTTGTTACATGTATTAGTACACGAGAATATCCTCTGGATATTAAAGATACATCTGGATTGACAGAAATACCTCTGTTTAACAGATCTGAAATAGAGAGTAAAATCTCTAAATTACCTTTAGATCAAAGGAACAAGATATGCTACATGCATATTGGAATGATCAGAATCATGATCAAAAGCACATTCCGAACAGGAATAGATACTCCAATCAAGATTGCCCTTCTTGATAGACGTATCAATAACCCACGAGAAGCCATCTTCGGAGGCGTTCAGGGTAATTTGAGCTATGGAAAACTAATATTTTCTTGCAGCCCAAAGATAGGGATCTCCCTAACAGACAGGAATATCAATAGTATTCTTTGTTTAGCACACGAATTCACCAGATCTGATCTGATGAACGAAGGAGATCATCCTTATATACAATAACTTACATGTTAGGTTACACGCTTAGTAACTCACATCATAGTATGGAGTTTAAAGCCACAGAGCCTATAAAGATAGATTCTATCTTTAAAGAAATTGGAAAATTTTCTAAAGCTCCTATCACAGAAACTACACCTCTAGAAAACATATGGTCAATGGACCTAACAAGAAGAACTTTATTAGGATCTAGCTCTAGAAGGTTATCTACTACAGATGAAGAAAGACCAAATTCCAGAGCTCTCTCTAGATTCCATGGACTTCCTGAAAACAGTACGCTCAAATATGTATCCGAAAAGATTAGAGAACTTAGCCAAGACATACCTTATGCCTGAGTGCGAAGAACTACCACATATATACTTCAATAAGAAGTATTATGGACTAAAAATCCATAACGTCTCCAGAGGACCCTCTGTATATTTTTACTCAGGAGGAGAAGGAGTAAAAGGATGTCTTAGACATCTGAACAACATAAATGCAGTATTATATGCAAACTTGATATATACGCATAAGATTTCCAACTTCTTGGGCATCAAGACTCAGTGTTTCGCCTCTGACGAAATACCAGGACCTTCAAAAGGTCTGATTGACTTACTTCCTGAAGAAAGTCCTAATGATTCCATTACAGGAATAAAAACTGATATTAGTTCTCTTAACAGTAAACTAATAAATCAACAGAGAGACTTGTCTGATCTAAAAATCCAGGTTTCACAGCTTGTCGAACAGATTGCCAGACTCAACCCTGACAGCATAGAGAAGATTCTCAAACACGCCGAAAGCATTGATCTCAAGACCTAAAATGGTAGGAAAGATCGATGAAGTTTATGACGAAATGATGAAACTAGCTGAGCGTCTTGCCAATCTTGAAAGAGATCAACAAGATCACTTTCAAAAATATATTGAGAAAGCTGCAACTTCAATTATCTACGAGATAAGACAAGACATACAGGCCACAAATACTCTGATAAAGACTTGTCCCTGTAACAAAGAAATTATCAAGATTCTTAACAATCTTGATAAAGGAAAAGAAAAGGTCCGTAACGAAAAAGAAGTCGATGCTGCCAAAACAACAAAGAAATCTGGAAGATGGTATCCAGAAAACTTGAAGATTGATCGTTTTTCCGACGCTCATGATTAAGCAACGGCTAGAAGATTACTTCGAAAAAACAGCTCAATCTGAGCACATGGATCTTGTTGTCAAACTTCTTAGCTTACAAGACCAAGAAATTGAATCTTTAGAAGAACATCGTTTTAATACAATCTTCGAAGAAACAATTGAAGAAGACAAAGCCTCAATCGTCAACGAAGATGAAGCAGGACCAAGCAACAGAAGACCAAAGTATCATGGTACTCCCTACTCTTCTGGTAGTGTACACGGATACTCCAGCGGAAAAACTACTGGATATGCCAGATACAACATTCCTGACGATTACCAACCAACCAAGAAGTGGAGCAAATCTACAGATCTTGATCTTGATTGTGTAACCAACAGAAGACAACTCATTGAAGAATGGGACAACGAGATGCGGCTCATCATTCAGACTGATGACAATCTTAGAGACGACTTTGACCTTATTTTTACACTTGTCCTTAACAAGACAACTGGAAATGTCAAAGAATTCCTTACAAAGCTCGATACTCAAGGATTTAGAGGAGGCTCAGGTGAAGATTTCTTACGTCATATCACTAACGCCATTTACACTATCTTTTTAGGGATTAACTATCTCACAGAAGGAGAAATACAAAAGGCAAAAGAAATTGATCAATGCCGACAACGATTAGTCAGTTTATCACTTTGTGATCTCTGTCTATTAGAACCCTTCTTCTGCGACTACGAAAAGAACCTCATACGATTACCCATTGAAGAATGACCACTTTACAATGAGATGTTTCTAAGGAAAATCCCATTCATTGGTACTAAGATTCTCCCAATATTTCTTGCCGAAACAGTAATAACCAGATCAAGTTTAGCCTATGCTAAAGATCTAGTTACAAAAGAAATGGAGTCAGTCTGCAGAGAAAGACTCATCAAAAAGAAGATGCGCAAGGTAAACCTGTGCTGCTCAGAACATTTAGGTCCAGAAACCATGTATGGTTGCAACGACTATGACAACTTCAAAGGATGGAAGAAAAAGCCATCAAAAAGGTACAAATGAAAGAAATCTTCCAAAAAACATTTCAAGAAATATAAAAAGAAGTATAACAAAAACAGGTACTTCAAACGAGGTTACAAAAACCGAGAATTACAAGAAGGCCAGTCTCATGACGACCAGAAAGAACGGGATAAGAAGAAATCCTGCCCACAAGGTAAATCTACATGTAAATGTTGGATTTGTAACGAAGTTGGTCAATTTGCTCGCGACTGCACAAAAAAGACTCAACAAAGTCTAAAAACATTAGAGTACATTCAAACAAATGAACTCGTACAATTTAACTCAGAAAATGAGTTAAGCTCAGATGAAGAGATTTATCTCTTATATTCTGAAGATGAATCAGATTGCTCAAGCAATTCAGATTAATTTAGAACAAACTGAATAACCCTGGGATCTTGACGAACCCAGCACAAAAGATCTTCCTGAAGATCAATCAGATTCAGACCTTGCAAAAGGCCTTAATCTCACAAACCCTAACAGTATATATATCAATGGTATATTTTACTTTAAGGGATTTAAACGATATAGTTTACATTTATACATAGACACAGGTGCTAGTATGTGTAGTGCTAACAAAAATGTTATTCCTGAAGCATTTTGGATTAACGCACAAAATCCAATCAAGGCAAGAACACCAAATGACGATATCATGGTTATGAATCGTGTTGCAGAACAGATACAAGTTCAGATTAGTGGTGTAACGTTCATCATACCTACCTTGTATCAAGTAGAAACACAAGGAGACGTTACTCTTGGTAACAACTTCCTACGTTTATATGAACCTTTCGGCCAATACAAAGACACTATTACACTGCATAATAACGGAGTATCCATTAGCATAAAGAAGGTTGCTAAGGCATACTTCCATGGACAACTTGGTTTCCTTGAAAGTAAAAGACAATCAACGTCTTTACCAACACCTATACCAGAAAATGTCACTCCATTCAAAGATGAATCTCCCCCTCTCTCTCTCTCTCTCTATATATATATATATAGGGAGAGGTTCATTTGAGAAATGGTAAATATACGAGAATTAGAGAAGTAATCTTAGCCTTTCATTCGGTCAAGATCGGTTTTGACTGGTCAAATATTGAGTCTTTGACTGGTCAACAATTGTAACACCCGGAAATTTCAGGTAAGTACTAAGACCTCCTTAACCCTTCTTTATATGTGCTAATTGGAGTAGATTATATCTGTTTGTTGCTAACCATATCTAAGGTCATTTAATTGCATTAATTGGAAGCCTAGTTGCGCGTTGAACCTGCTCAAAACAGCCGACCTGGAATGGCCAGCGACAATGCCGGCGACAATGACACATGTCAAAGTCGCCCAGTCATAGTCGCTATGGGGGGGAGTACCTTCGGTACAACCCCGGCGACATTGCCCCTGCGATTGTGACATGGGCATTATCGCCTGTCACAATCGCTACCCTTGTACCGAAGGGTGGAGTTGGGCCGCGACATTGCCCCCGCGACAATGCCATGGGCAAAGTCACTGGGCATAGTTGCCCGCATGGTCTGATCGGCTGATAAGTTGAGAGTTTATGCCTCATTTCTACATTGCACTTTAAGAAAACGGGAAAGCTTAGCTAGGAGGCGATTTTTTAGCAACCAAGTACTCATGTCATCAACATCCTAGGGTTTGGTTGGTGGAATCATTTATTGCCATTTAACCATCATCCAAGGCCTTTTATTTGAAGCATCCTCTTACAAGATCTCCTCTTCTCAACCAAGGATTCATCTCTCATCATCTAGGGTTTCTATTTTCTAGGTTTTAACCAAAACCTAGATAGTGAATTTCTAAATCTTTGTCAAAACTAGATACACATCATGTTTACGCTAACCATTATTGTCAATCATTTTTATTTGGTATATTCACTCATAATGCTTGAGTCCTTGTGAGTCTTTTATTGTGTAAGACAAAGATTTCATTTTTAAACTAGGTAAACTTCTTCAAATAGAATGTGGACACTTTGAATTTAAATAAAATGGGAAAACATGCTTATATGGGTTAATCTTGAACATTGACTTATGGGGGTCATTTGACCTAATTTTGGGTTGATTTGATTATTCGAAGTTTTTACCTTTACAAGTTGCTTACTATTGCTTAATGAGGTATATAATAAGGGGTTGTTCGGTTGTGGATTAATGGGTTGTATAGCCTATATGGCTTATTCGGTCAGCCATAAAAAGCCGTTCGGTTGTGGCTTATTCGCTCAGCTGGTGGCTTAATCGGTCAGCTAGAAATCCCTACTCCTTTACATTCAGCCATCTAATTTCTCATTAATTTCCCCAACTACCCTTTAATAAAAAAATCCCTATTTCAAAGATATTCAACCAGTTGATATTCACACCTCCAAGGCTTCCAAGTTCCAAGCTACCATTCAAGTTCTCATCTTCTTCAAGACTTTGTTTCTCTACCGTCACAGGTTTTTGATTTCTCCAGCACCTACTTTCTTCCTTCTGGGTTTCGATTTACTTCCTTTAGGGTTTGGATTCTAGCGCCTACTCCTTTACATTCCAACTTCTACTTTCTTCTTTTTTCTTTTTTTTTGGTACTCTCTTCTTCCAGCGCTATCCTTGTGGTTTTGGATTTTCTGGTTTTGGGTTTTCTTCCTTCTGGGTTTGGATATAAAACATCCAGCAATTATTTCATTTATTAGTAACTTTTGGTTTGAAAATTTTGATTTATCGAAATAGGTCTCCCCAACTTCAACAATAATTTCCACAATCAATTGCATTGTTGCGGGTTAATAGAATCCAACAGTAAAGTTATGAATTCTTCAGATTCCATCTCGGATTATAAGGTTGACCTGAATGCGAAGGTCTTCTTCAAGGATTAACGGTACCATAGTGGAGTTGCTGACTATCTGATCATTTTCTCTTAAAATGGGGCAAAAATCGCATACTGGTACTCCCAATTTATGTTCAGATCAGTGGTTTTAGGGCGTGGTTTTAAGAAGTGGTTTTAGGAACCAATAATTTATCAAACAATTATTCCATTTAATATAGCTTCAGGGGTAAAATGGTCATTTCTGATATTCAGACTGTTTATTTAGTACAACAATCGAACAACAACTTATTTGTTAACATCCAGACAACTATATCCATACAGAAAGCTATATCCATACAGGTCTTAACAGAAAACGAACCGAACAACACCTAAGTATCTTGGGGTATTTTATCGTTGAAGCCGCTATGAAGTGGGAACATGATTATATTTGATGCTAATTATGTCATACTAGCCTTGTGTTAGATTATGTACAATATGTGAACAAGTATGGTCTAATAAATTACCCATGGTTGGTATTGTGATTATTCATGTGCATTATGTGCCTTGAGACCTACTAATAATAATGTTGGACGAACCAAGTCAGTAGACACTAGGAGGATGTAGTCTTGGGTGCCACCGTGTTGGTATGTGCCTAGACCTCCGCCATTTGGGGTAATGTGTAACATCCTAAAATTCAGAGTAATTTAAAACTTCTCAAAATAGGCAACATGACATTTGTATTGATATAAACCTCCCAAAAGTTAGGGGTATCAGTCCTTAAGACTTTACAAAAACCTGTACTGGTATAGGGTTCATCGACAACTAATCTAAACATACTATCTAGATTACATTAGTTGACAATCCATAATTCATCAAAAGAATGGGACTTAACAATGTCGAACTATCAACACTTTAGTCATCTCAAAAATGCCTCGAGACCAAACTCGTCTCTCAAAACCCTGTGCATCCCACCGCTAAGGGAAACCTGTTATACATATCATTTGAGAAAAGTGTCAGACTTAAATCCTGGTGAGAACATACAGTTTATCAATTTTAAGAGATATAAACATGTTCATCCAAACGGAAACCTATTCAAATAAGCATTTCCAAGATAACGGTTGATAAGGATAAAATTCATTAAAATAAGGTCATGAACCTTCTTTCCAGAACCTCACAATTTAATACACATGTAGTTCTTCATTTTGGTTACTGTATAGAACCTCACAATTTAATGCACATGTAGTTCTATATTTTGTTAACGGCCAGAACCTCACAATTTAATGCACATGTAGTTCTATCATTTGTTAATGGTCAGAACCTCACAATTTAATGCACATGTAGTTCTATCATTTGTTAACGGCTAGAACCTCACAATTTAATGCACATGTAGTTCTATCATTTATATTACTTGGTAACCTCAAATAATGAAATATAAGTCGACTCAAAACCTAGGGATCCACTAGTAATGGTACAAACTCGTCACAACAACTTATGTGACCAACCATAGATAATCATATGGTATAAACACATTTTATAAACAAAATGTCATTTCCAGATCAACTTCTGGTAAGAATGAAAATCATTAAAAATGAGTTCATAAACATTTTTTCACATGTCCACATAATGTGCAAGTAAAACATCATTTTACTTCAAATAAAATAGGATCCATCATAAAATGATCGGAACCCTAAAATCTCCCAAAACTCAACTGATATCAAAATGTATAAATCTTAAAACTGAAATCATGGAGATATATAGGCATTCAAAATGTAACCATTTTGACATGTATAATGTTTTAGAAAGGTAGTAGGAACTCACCCAATAGGTTTATACGAAAACCCGAAGAACCAGATATCGACCCTCTTGACAAGACGAAGCTTTCTACACCGAAACCCCGAGCAATACACTTAATACAATCGACTAAAGGAAGCTCGAAGATCCAACCAAAGTTAACAAAATTTAGAGAGAGAGAGATAATGAGAGAGTTTTTGCTGATAACTCAAATGAGATATTTGTGTTTTGAAACCCTTAAGTCGGTCCAGGCAATGTCGCGGGTTATGCCGCGACTTCAAGTCGCGGTGCAACTCGCCCGTGTCCTCAAATCAAAACCCAAACAGTGAACGTTGCGGGTTATGCCGCGACTACTGTTCCCCATGCAACTCGCGACATACCAAAACCCATAATACATCAGTGAACATCGCGACCTATGTCGCGACTCTAAGTCGCGAGCAAGTCGCGAAGCTTACTGGAACTTCACAAATTCACCGAAACCATAAACTCGAACGTTATACTGAATATGATGATAACGATATGAGTTAAACACGAGATTTACAACGATAAATATGTATTGAAATTCCAGGGTGTTACATAATGCCATGGTTGTAGTCCTCGTATGTGTCGGGCCTTTCGGATGTCACTCATGGTAGTTGGCATCAAGGTATATCGACTCTTTGGGTGGAACTTGATTGGTGTTATGGGTCTCCCCTATTGACTCCGCATTTAATGAACTTTGGTTAACTGCTGATAAGAATTGTGTTGGAATTATATGCTATTTCTTGTACAAACTCACTAGGCTTTTCGGCCTAACACTTGTTTGGTGTCGATGTGTATCTCAGGTTCTAGCGGTGCCGCTCCTAAGCAGGTTTAGTTGCACTTAGGTGAGAGTTTGGGGATGGTGCATTTGGACGCACTTTTTGTGAAGCCATTTTTGGATCTATAGACGACACCCCTTTTTGTAATCTCCTTTCTAGTGTAGAAATTAGATTAGTTGGTTGTTGTCTATCTTCCATTATATTACAACTGTAATTAAACAGGTTTATTATTTCCCCATTCTTGGGAGGCTCGATTGCTTTGGCAAATTTATATACCATATTTCCACTTTTCGGAAATTTTTGTTATCCCTATTTTTAGGGTGTTACAAGTTGGTATCAGAGCTCTAGTTTAAGTGAACTATGTATTAATATAGCATATCTAGACTTAAGCTTTAAGCATCAACCATAAGTTGTCCACCTTGGGGTAAAAGTATTAGGTAAGGAGAGCGTTAGGATTTACGGAATTACACTATTTGAGAATTGTAATTGTGGTAACAAGAATTCTTGTGTATAATTCGTTCATAATTTCACTTGGCTAATGCTATTATGAATGTGTTGTTACGTGAGAATGCTTGAATTACTATAATTATGACAATTGAAATGTGTAATAGTACGTACCATGAGTTTAACTCACTTAGTCTTTTCTCAACCTCCTTCTCGTATATGTATGGCAGATAACCATGGTAAACACTCGGAGCAGGCAACCAAACCTAATGAGGGTCGCATGGAAGTGGAATCTACTGCCGACCAACCTTCCTTGGTCGAGACCTCTACGGGACCTCCCAAACCCGCTATCTTGGGAGGGAGACCCGAACATATTCCACGCACGAACATTGCTGGTAATGAACCGATCGTGGAGGAAGCGACTATAGAGACGAGAATCAGGGACAATATGATGCTAGCCATGAATTCTGCCATGGCGCAACAGCAAGAGTTTTTCATGAAACTCTTGGAAGACCACGATACGAGTCACCGACGGCATGAGACGGTGGTGGAAAATGCCATAATGGGGTCCGGTGGTGGGCCGGCCGTCGTGGGGACAAAAAAACATGTTATGGTTCAAGAGAAGCAGATGGAGAAAGGATGCACCTATAAGGATTTTCTGGGGTGTAGACCACCCGAGTTTGCAGGAGCTACAAATCCCATTAGTTGCATCTACTGGATCCGAGAAATAAAGATGGCATTTGAGGCAAGTGAATGTGATGAGTCGCAGAAGGTCAAGTTTGCTTTTCATCTACTCAAGGGCGAGGCTCTGACTTGGTGGAATCTCACCCGGTCATCTCTTACTCCCGAGGTGTTGGTCAAACTCTCGTGGCCAACATTTAAGAAGAAGATCCTAAACAAGTATTGTAGTGAGAGAGCCTTGGACAAGATTGAGCAAGAGTTCCGTAGTCTCAATAAAGGTAACATGTCAATTTCCGATTACTCCAAGCAATTTCTGGAAAAGCTGAGTTTGGTAGAGCATCTGGCTCCCGACGAGAGGTCGAAGGTTAAGGCCTATTTGTTGGGATTGTCGGCCGAAATGAAGACTGCAGTGAGAAATGCAAAGGTATCAACGATAGAGGAAGCGATCGAAGAGTCATTCCTTGTGGAGGATGACATTGTTCAGGGAAAGGAAGAGAAGGGTCAATCAGTGGAGAAAAGGAAGTGGGAAGGGCCATCGGGGCCCGTTCGTCAGAATAAGCCATTGGTAGGCGGTAGATTTGGGGACAACCGCCGTGAGACGAGATGGTGCCACAAGTGCAAGGCCAAGCATTCTGGTCCATGTAACCCAAAGCCACACATGAGTTCAAACGAGTGTGCGAAATGCGGGAAGAAAGCTCATGTTATCCGAGATTGCCCTATCCGGGGGCCGGTGTGTTTTGAATGTCGAGAACCGGGTCATATAAAGAAAGATTGCCCAAAGCTAGTGGGTAGTGGTCGCGAGAATTCTTTCGGGTCCACGGCAAGAGTGGAACAACCTTCAAGAGTGTCGAGTCGAGCGTTTCGGATGACTACCGAAGAAGCAAAGGAGACTGCCGATGTCGTTTCGGGTACGTTCCTAGTAAACTCCCTACCCGCTCGCATACTGTTTGATTCGGGTGCTACTTGCTCTTTTGTGTCAGATATTTTCTGTAAACGTTTCGTCACTTCTAGTAGCATTCTTCCCGATGCCTTAGTAGTAGAGGTGGCTAATGGGGACCAAGTGATCATTCGTGAGCGTTTCATTGACTGCACTATAGAGATCGATGGTAATTCGTTTGGGGTAGATTTGTTACCTATGACTATAGGTGGGTTTGATGTAGTCATAGGCATGGATTGGTTATCAATACATAGGGCCGATATCCTTTGCTCCAAGAAGATGATTTGAGTGCCCTTGACGGGAAATGGTGTAGTCACCATTTATGGAGAGAAAGGAAGGGGATGTCAGCCTATCATCTCCTCACTCAAGGCCCGCAAATTCCTAGCAAAGGGTTACCCTTCGTATTTGGCCTATGTAATGGACGCGAAGAAAGAGAAGAAGTCAGTGGAGGAAGTGAATATCGTGCAAGAATACCCGGACGTCTTTCCGGAAGATTTACCCGGACTACCACCGGAGCGTCAAGTGGAGTTTCAAATCGACCTTACGCTGGGAGCAGCTCCGATAGCCCGTGCTCCCTACCGTTTGGATCCTACTGAGATGCAAGAGATGATGACGCAACTTCAAGAGTTGTTAGAGAAAGGATTTATTCGACCGAGCTCGTCACCTTGGGGAGCCCGGTGTTGTTTGTGAAGAAGAAAGATGGGTCTATGCGGATGTGCATAGACTATCGAGAGTTAAATAAGGTCACGGTGAATAACAAGTATCCCCTACCTCGTATTGATGACCTCTTTGATTAACTTCAAGGCGCGGGCTGTTTTTCAAAGATCGATCTTCGATTCGGTTACCATCAAGTTAGAGTGAAGAAGGAGGATATACCGAAGAAGGCATTTCGGACGAGATACGGGAACTACAAGGTTCTGGGGATGCCCTTTGGCTTGACCAATGCTCCGTCCGTATTCATGGATTTGATGAACCGCGTGTGTCACCCTTTCTTGGACAAATCTGTGATTGTCTTCATTGACGACATATTGGTCTACTCGAAGGACGAGGCCGAGCATGAGAAACATTTACGGGAAGTGTTGGAAGTTCTTCGAAGAGAAAATTTATTTGCGAAGTTCTCGAAGTGTGAATTTTGGCTCCAGGAAGTGCAATTCTTGGGCCACGTGGTGTCTAAAGACGGAGTGAAGGTAGACCCGGCTAAGATCGAGGCAATGATGAGCTGGGAACCGCCAACGAGTCCGAAGGAAATCCGAAGTTTCTTATAATTGGCGGGTTACTACATACGATTCATCCAAGACTTCTCCAAGATAGCTTCACCACTCACCTCCCTCACGAAGAAGAATGTCAAATTCCTTTGGACCGACAGGTAAGACCGAGCTTTCCAAACACTCAAGAAGAAATTATGTGAAGCTCCCATTCTATCCCTACCCGAAGGATCAGACGACTTTGTGGTATATAGCGATGCTTCCAAGATGGGTCTCGGGTGTGTGTTGATGCAACGGGGAAAGGTGATCGCCTATGCATCACGGCAGTTAAAGGACCATGAATAGAACTACCCGACTCATGACTTGGAATTAGCGGCGGTGGTTTTTGCGTTAAAGTTATGGCAACATTATCTATACGGGACGAAGTGTACCCTCTTTACCGATCACAAGAGCCTTAAGTATATTTTTGACCAAAAGGAGCTCAACATGCGACAAAGAAGGTGGCTTGAGCTACTAAAGGATTACGATTGTGAACTACTCTATCATACCGGAAAGGCTAACGTGGTGGCGGATGCGTTGATTCAGATGAACTATGAAGGTGGTGTTAAGTTATCACTCACCAGGATTGACGTGGTATCAAGTTTGCTAGGGAGCATCAAGACGTGTCAAGCAGAAGCATTCAAGGAAGAAAACCTCAAATCTGAAGTTATGGTGAAGCAAAACGGATTACTGACGGAAGATAGTCGTGGAATTAAACTTTTTCAAGGCCGAGTTTGGGTGCCAAAACTTGGGGGAAATCGGGAGCTACTACTCGAAGAAGCTCATAAATCGAAATACTCTATACATCCTGGTAGCACCAAAATGTATAAAGACTTAAAGTTGAATTATTGGTGGTCGGTGATGAAGCTAGATGTGGCAAATTACGTTGAGAGGTGTGTCACGTGCCTTCAAGTCAATGTTCCCTTCAAGTCAAAGTGGAACATCAAAGACCGTACAAAAGTTTGCAACCGTTGTCCATTCCCGAGTGGAAGTGGGACAACATCACTATGGATTTTGTGACGAAGCTACCTAAGACCTTGCGAGGCCATGACACCATTTGGGTGATTGTTGACCGTCTAACCAAGTGTGCGCACTTTCTTGCTATGCGAGAGACCTTGCCAATGGAGAAATTGGCCAAGCTTTACATCGATGAGGTGGTGTCGAGGCATAGAGTCCCGCAATCCATCTTGTCGGATAGGGACAGTTGGTTCACATCGAATTTATGAGCAAGTCTTCAGAAAGAGTTGGGCACAAGATTAAATCTGAGCACGGCCTACCATCCTCAAACGGACGGTCAAAGCAAGAGAACGATTCAGACGCTCGAGGACATGTTGAGGTCGTGTGTCATAGATTTCGGAGGAAGTTGGAACTCACATCTACCTTTAGTGGAATTTGCCTATAACAACAGTTACCGTTCTAGTATTGGAATGACACCGTTCGAGGTGTTGTATGGGCGGAAGTGTAGAACTCCAATTTGTTGGCTGGAAGTGGGCGAAAAGCAATTCGTCGGACCAGAAATAGTCCAAGAGACGGCGGACAAAGTAAAGGAAATTCGAGAGAGATTAAAGGTGGCGCAAGACCGACAGAAAAGTTACGCGGACAAGAAAAGGAGACCGGTCGAATTCCAAGTGGGCGATCGCGTCATGCTGAAAGTATCCCCATGGAAGGGGATTATTCGGTTTGAAAAACGCGGGAAGCTCAGCCCTCGTTGTCTTGGACCCTTTGTCATCTTGGAGAAAGTCGGACAACAAGCGTACCGGTTGGACCTACCACCGGAGATGGATGGGATACATCCTACTTTTCATGTGTGCTACCTTCGGAAGTGCCTAGCCGAAGAGGATAGTGTGATTCCCTTGACGGAAATCCAAGTAGATAACAGGAATCGTTGCGTGGAAGAGCCGGAAGCGATTTTGGAATCAAAGGTGAAAAAGTTGCGGCATAAGGACGTAAGTATGGTCAAAGTCCAATGGAAGCACCATCGCGGTGCTAACGTCACTTGGGAGTCCGAAGATGATATGAAGAAGCGTTATCCTCGATTGTTTAATTTAGAGTGAGATTTCGGGGTTGAAATCCCATTTAGGTGGGGAGGACTGTAACACCCGGAAATTTCAGGTAAGTACTAAGACCTCCTTAACCCTTCTTTATACGTGCTAATTGGAGTAGATTATATCTGTTTATTGCTAACCATATCTAAGGTCATTTAATTGCATTAATTGGAAGCCTAGTTACGCGTTGAAGCTGCTCGAAACAGTCGACCTGGAGTGGCCAGCGACAATGACACATGTCAAAGTCGCCCAGGCATATTCGCTATGGGGGGAATACCTTCGGTACAACCCCGGCAACATTGCCCCTGCAATTGTGACATGGGAATTATCGCCTGTCACAATCGCTACCCATGTACCGAAGGGTGAGGTTGGGCCGCGACATTGCCCCGACGACAATGCCATGGGCATAGTCGCCCGCGTGGTCTGATCGGCTGATAAGTTGAGAGTTTATGCCTCATTTCTACATTGCACTTTAAGAAAACGGGAGAGCTTAGCTAGGAGGCGATTTTTTAGCAACCAAGTACTCATCTCATCAACATCCTAGGGTTTGGTTGGTGGAATCATTTATTGCCATTTAACCATCATCCAAGGCCTTTTATTTGAAGCATCCTCTTACAAGATCTCCTCTTCTCAACCAAGGATCCATCTCTCATCATCTAGGGTTTCTATTTTCTAGGTTTTAACCAAAACCTAGATAGTGAGTTTCTAAACCTTTGTCAAAACTAGATACACATCATGTTTATGCTAACCATTATTGTCAATCATTTTTATTTGGTATATTCACTCATAATGCTTGAGTCCTTGTGAGTCTTTTATTGTGTAAGACAAAGATTTCATTTTTACACTAGGTAAACTTCTTTAAATAGAATGTGGACTCTTTGACTTTAAATAAAATGGGAAAACATGCTTATATGGGTTAATCTTGAACATTGACTTATGAGGGTCATTTGACCTAATTTTGGGTTGATTTGATTATTCGAAGTTTTTACCTTTACGAGTTGCTTACTATTGCTTAATGAGGTATATACTAAGTATCTTGGGGTACTTTATCGTTGAAGTCGCTATGAAGTGGGAACATGATTATATTTGATGTTAATTATGTCATACTAGCCTTGTGTTAGATTATGTACAATATGTGAACAAGTATGGTCTAATAAATTACCCATGGTTGGTATTGTGATTATTCATGTGCATTATGTGCCTTGAGACCTACTAATAATAATGTTGGACGAACCAAGTCAGTAGACACTAGGAGGATGTAGTCTTGGGTGCCACCGTGTTGGTATGTGCCTAGACCTCCGCCATTCGGGGTAATGCCATGGTTGTAGTCCTCGTATGTGTCGGGCCTTTCGGATGTCACTCATGGTAGTTGCCATCAAGGTATATCGACTCTTTGGGTGGAACTTGATTGATGTTATGGGTCTCCCCTATTGACTCCGCATTTAATGAACTTTGGTTAACTGCTGATAAGAATTGTGTTGGAATTATATGTTATTTCTTGTACAAACTCACTAGGCTTTTTGGCCTAACACTTGTTTGGTGTCGATGTGTATCTCAGGTTCTAGCGATGCCGCTCCTAAGCAAGTTTAGTTGCACTTGGGTGAGAGTTTGGGGATGGTGCATCTGGACGCACTTTTTGTGAAGCCATTTTTGGATCTATAGACGACACCCCTTTTTGTAATCTCCTTTATAGTGTAGAAATTAGATTAGTTGGTTGTTGTCTATCTTCCGTTATATTACAACTGTAATTAAACAGGCTTATTATTTCCCCATTCTTGGGAGGCTCGATTGCTTTGACAAATTTATATACCATATTTCCACTTTTCAGAAATTTTTGTTATCCCTATTTTTAGGGTGTTACAACAATTACGGCTTTGAGTGCTCAAAAGTTGCGGCTATTCAACAAATAGAAGGACAGTTTCGTAATTTTTACAAATACACGAAACGAGTTCATATATGAACATGTATGATTCACATATGAAGTATATGTTCATATGTAAACCTGTGTAATTCACATATGAAGCCTTTTAACTGATTCATATATGAACCAATTAACTGATTCACATATGAACCAATTAACTGTAGGTTCATATGTGAATCAGTTGAACTATTTAGCAGATTCATATATGAATCTTTGTGATTCACATATGAACTAATTAACTGATTCATATATGAACGTATAGTTCATATATGAATCACAAAGGTTCATATATGAATCAGTTAAATGAGTTCATATGTGAATTACACTGGTTCATATATGAACATATAATTCATATGTGAATCATACATGTTCATATATGAACTCGTCCTGCATATTTTACGAAACTACCCATATATCTTCTACATACCACCCAAGGAATTATTCGGTGCTTCACGGTCAAAGCCGCAAATGTTGACCAGATAAAGGGCTAGGATCATTTCTTTATTTCTAATATTTTTAGCAGTTATCAAATGAACCTAATCCTATATATAGGACGATAATCAAATGAGAACCAAAAATAAGTTAAGAACCGTGAAAACCAATCTAAACCCTTAATTGATTTTAATCTATGGTTATTAAAGGTAATGTAATTTTGAAATAAATTAGAAGTGAAAGGGCATTTTGGGTATAAAAAAATGATCTGACAAAACCTTTTCTTTACTACAACTAGAGTCTCACCCTATCTCCTCAACCATTTCCAGCGATGACATAAGGGTTTATCAGATTGGGTCGTCTTCATCTGAGAGTTTGTCGATTTTTGACTTATTCAGTGTTTGATGACGAATATCTTCTTCTTGACAACTTGTTGTTCGTTGTTAGTGTTCTAGGGTTGTGGAGGGTTGGATTTGAGATCCGATTGTCGGGAACGTAAGAGTAGCAGTGGTTTTTCGGTTCGATTTTCGATTCGATTACTAAAATCGATTTTTGATTTGAATCGAGCGAGGGGATCTTGTTGAAATCGTTGTTGAAATCGATTTCTGATTCGATTCCAAATCAATTTTCAACTTGTTTCTGATTTGTTTTCTGATTCGTTTTCACATCAATTTATGAGGATGCGATGGTGTTGGTTGATTGCAGATTCTCGATGGAGAGGAGAGTTATCTACTATAGACAGGTTGATTATCGGTGGTGGATGGGAGACGATGGTTTGGGAGGTTCGCGACCGAGAGGGAGGATGGTTATTGGTGGTTGGATCATTGGTCGTCGAATGGTGAGCAATGGCGGTTGAACGGAGATCAATCGTTAGTCGATGCGATGGTGGGCAAAGGCGAAAGGGATGTGGATGGGTAATATGAGGAAGGCGGTGGTGGTTGCGTGTGACCACGGTGGTCGAGTTGCCAGTGTCTAACGGTTGTGATGTAGAGGACGACCGAACGGAGATGGTCGTGGCTTCAAATGGCAAAATCGCCGGTGTTTGAATGGATGAGGTCGCTGGTTATCGAGGGGGCGGTTACCGGCGACGATGGTGGCTGACGAAAAATATTTTTGTTTCTAGTTTCATGGGGTGAAATAACAAGCAGAAGAAAATTATGTTCGGTTTCATGTGGTGAAATAACATAAAGTGTTTGTTTCATGTGGTGAAATAACATAGTGTTTGGTTTCATATGGTGAAATAACATATATATGAAATACCATATATGTGAAAATTTTGTTTTTATTTCATGAGGTGAAATAGAATGTGTTTCATATGGTGAATCTCATTTACTAAAATGACGATTATACCCTTTCAAGTGGTGAAACAACTTTTAATCAAAACAAAATTAAGGCTTAGATCGGTTCTCACGGTTCTCAATCTTTTTTGGTTCTCACATGATTTAACCCATATATATATATATGGAGGTTCAGGGGAAGACCTCAAAAAACGGAAAACTGAAGAACACTCTGGTAGTCCTTTATCTGGACGGTATGCACTTGTGCATACAGGTAAATTATGTTGTTTTTTTGGTTTTTATACACAAGTGCATATGCACATGTGCATTTACTAATTACTTGTATGCACAAGTGCATACCGTCCAGATGAAAGGCTACCAGGGTGTTCTTCAGTTTTCCGTTTTTTTGAGATTCTCCTGAACCCAGGGTCGTGCCTGGGGGCGGGTCGGGCGTATGCCCAGGGCCCATGAGAAATAGGCGCCCAATTTTTTTTTAGTATATAGTAGTAGTAATATGAAATAAAAAAAGGCAAATTCTTTTAGTATCTAATAAGACCCAAAGAATTTCGTATTATACTAGGGCCCAAACATGTATTAATTAATTATATTGTAAAAGAAAATATGTTAAAAGCTAATTGGACGTACATTTTATAGTATTTTTTATTGTTTCTCTAAGTTTTTTATCTAGTACCAAAGTCTAAAACTACTTGCCTAAAAACTTTGATATATTCTCCATCATTCATCTCCAACATGTCCTCTTATAAATCCAAAGTTTAACGGGACCCAAAAAAATTTGTATTATATTAAGAGCCCAAACATGTATTAATTAATTACATTGGAAAAGAAAATATGTAAATAGTTAATCAGTCGTTCATTTTATAGTATTGCCTATTGTTTCTCTAAGGTTTTTTATTTAGTATCAAAGTCTAAAACTAATTACCTAGAAAATATTGATATATTATCAATTATTCATCTCCTACTGACTCTTTTAATTATTCCACTAACATCTATATGTGTATTAGAATATAGTAGATTTCTTGTTATTAACTAAGAGAGTGTGCTCGTATGCCTACCTTTTGAAAAAAAAAATTACTAGCCATATGAGACAGGTTCAACTTATATCTATACTCTTGTTTTTTCAAACATTATTGACTCTTTATTACTTAATATTGAGTGCAAGAATCTTGAGTACTCTTATATCTCTAAAACAATAACAAAATATTAATCTATAACCAACATGGGTTTTGATTCTAAGATTGATTGTTCCACAAAAAAAAATCAACCCTAAAAGTTTAAAGTTGTGATGAAAAACATTAACCAAAAATGAGATGGAAACACAACTGATTTGTATTGATTTACACAGAGTATTACTTTGAATAATCAACATTTTGACCCAAAATTATGCCATTTTATATTTTAAATGTACATCATAAGGATGTTTTTGACGGTGAAACAGATTAACGATGCTATGTAAAATTGATATGACAGATAATATTAATTTAGAAATAATTATTGATTGATTTTGCGTCTAGGAATACTCGAAAAAACTATTATATGAATTATTAGTACTTCTTGAATTCAATTTTATTACTTATGATAAAAAAGCAATATATCAAAGATTTTTCGTTCATAATTATCGATGACCCTTTTCTACATCTTGTCTAGAGCTTATAAAATGTCATGAACAAGCCTGTCTGAACCTGACCCTATATATATATATATATATATATATATCCATGAGGCCTTAATGGTTTGTTTTCTATACACATGGCAAATAAAGATGTACTCTACAAAAAGAAGAAAATGAAAAACCATTGTGGAGCCATGAGAAAGATGGTGTTCCCTTGCATGGATCGGTTCTAAAACATTAAAATGTCGTATTAAGTTTAATAGTACTAGATATTAATACAATAATAATAATGTAATTTTATTATTGTTTGATTTTGATTTTGATTTTGATTTTAATCTTAATTTTGATTTTTTAAATATCTCATTATTGATTTATTTTATTTTTAAAAATTATTGTATTTTATCTATTGCTATCATTATTATTGTACATTTTAAAATATTATTTTTTCTTTTATAAATTAACCATTTGGACATTTCTCTAAAAGCTAGTCATCATGATATTTATTTAAAAAAAATAGTAATTTTTATTACGTTTTGTAATAATAGTATTTTTCTTTACAATTGTATTTTATACAAGTCAAATAAAGTTTTTTTTTTTTGAATTTATATTTAAGAAAACAACACTATGATTGTTAAATGCTTTTTATGAAACGAGTTTAAAAAAATAATGATGTAATACAACAAAAACAATGTAGCAATTTTGTATAATAATTGCTATGAATGTAGATGCTCTATGGTTCTCAAATGATTTTACAAATCATGCATTTTCTTACATCCTAATTAATTAAATGACACGTATACAAACAAAAATCTAAATAAATTTAAATTACAATTAACAAATTATGAACCCAATTTAAAAACATGACTCATCTTTAATTAGGTTAGTTGGAGTGGATAATATTTTCTTTTTGAGATTAAATTAAAATTGTACAACTTATTATTTATGCTTACATATTGAGATGCATTTTATTAAGGTGGATTACATACAAATAGACCAATCAAATTCTTTACAACTTCGAGATTAATTTATATATTGTAGAGTAAATCATGTATTTGGTTTGTAGGAATGGAATTTGTTGACTGAATTTAAAATCCTTTGACCTTTATAAAATTCTTTACCTAAAGGATTTGGAATTCCTTTGCAATGGGTCGGGATTTCAAATACCCCCAAATCCAAATCCTTACTTAAAATCCAATCCATTTCATTCCAATTCCGTAAACCAAACACGCCCTAAAGTTAATGACTAGGGTCTTCGTGGTTTCATTTTCGTTACAGGTCAAGTCGCTTGTCCTAACTCCCGTTAAAGAGCTTCCTTAAATCAGTGGTGTTTTTGTCATTTTATTATTTTATTTAATACTTCTTCTATTGTACAACTTCATATTATAATTGTACAATTCCTTAAAGTATTTAAGAACAACCACGACTCTCCTCCATCATCGTCCCCAATAGGGGTGCTCACGGGTTGGGTTGTACGGGTTGAAGACACTTGAATAACCCAACACAATGTTTGCGGTTTGAAAAATCTCAACCCAACCCAACCCAATCAAAAGTGCAACCCAACCCAACCTAAACCGTGCGGGTTGGGTTGGGTTAGTCGGGTTGAAACTTTAATACGTCATTTTACAATCTAACTAAGTGATTCCGTTTAAAAAAACTAAAATCAAAATGGAAATATAAAAATAAGACTAATATGAGAATATAACAGTATCTCTTGCCTCTTGATTATATCGATATTGAAGATTTTTGAAGACATGAAGGTTAGATTCGTATGATTTTAATCGGTGTGGTCTCGTAGACAGATCTAAACTACGGCTAAGATAGGAAGATTTGAGAATTGATAAAAAGAAGAGCCGCAAAAAGTCTAAAATCATTAAAAATAGTAAAAACGTGCAAGTTTTGGTCGGGTTGGCGGGTTGGTTGGGTTACTTTGAGCTCAACGCGTTTCCAATCCAATAGATGCGGTTGGGACAAAATTTGTATCGATTATGTATCGGGTTACCTCGGTTTGAGATTTTTTGCGTTTTTTTCAGGTTGGGTTGGTCAAGTTGGTCGGAAATTTGAGCACGCCTAGTCCCCAACCCCATCTTAGGACATTTTCTCTGGCCAATATATCCTATCTCTGGTCATCTTCTATGACCAATACCCTATCTTCGGCCTCCAGACACCAAACACACACATCCATACTAAATCAACCCAAATTCTAACCCTAAACAATAAAACTAAAGCTAAATCAACCCCAATCCAAACATTTAATCACCTAAACGAATATGTACTTAAATCCAGAAACAAATCCAATTTTGCGTTGCATGAAGAAAAGAACTTCCCCCTTTAAAACACACCCACAAGGGGGCTCATGGCAAAAAGAAAAGAATAATAGAACCCTAGATCTATCTTTCTAGCTTTCGCTTTTTCTTGTTGTAGTTTTTTTTGTTTTTGTTTTTCCTTGCAAGTGGTAGTGAAGTTTTTTGAGGAAGATGAAGGGCATTGGTCGATGGTGGTGAACCAGTTGAAGAAGACGAAGTGGCGATGACAATTGTGGTTTTATGTGGGAGAAAGGGAGGTCAGTTGGGGGGGGGGGGGGGGGATTGTAGTTCGCGAAGAAGAAGGGAGGGGGCCAGGGGGGTTGCCAGGAGAAAGGGGAGGGAGTGGACTCACTGAAAAAACTGGGGGAGGGTGTGTTCGACAGATTCCCGAGAGGGGGGGGGGGGGATAGGGTTCATCGCGTGGGATTTAAGGAGTTATTTATATTTTATTAATATATGTATATAATATTAATTATGTGTTAATAGAAAATGCAATAAAAATGAGAAACGACGAAAACACCTGTGACTTAGTTGTATTTTTTAACAGAGTGAGGACAAGGGACATGATCCAAAACGAAAAAAGAAATCACAAGGACCCTAGTCATCTATTTTAGAGTTCACAAACCTTCTTCATAACGAGGGTGAAACCGCATGGATGTAATTTGTAATTTACACTATATTTTAAAATTAGCCAACTAAATCACATATTATGTGTTAAAAAAAAATCATTGTGCCAAGTTGTGAATGATTGTAGGTAGCTAAGGTTTCGATGAACATTTGCATCGAGTAGGAATCATAACATAAGCCACTAAGATTTTTTGCATTTAATAGGAATTATGTTTATAAAATAGTATTTATGGTTTGGTCACCTACCAATTTGTTTATGCTAATGCACCAATCATCGACTACTAATCAAACCAGTTTCATTAAGTAATACACTTTATTTATTATCCAACCATTTCTTTAATGTTATTTTTTTAAGACACCGGTAATCATCGTTGATTTAAACCATTATCACCTTAGCTAAAATCATTTAAAAGATTTAGGGGTTGTTTGTTTACCTTTTAATGGTTTCATTAAAAGGCAACATCTGAATCGCTAAGAGGTAAATCTTGTTTGGCAAAAAAAATTGTTGCATCTTAATGGTTCCAAAATCCTCTTAATGATTTTGTATCCTGACTCTCCTTTAACCATTAAGAGCCTTGATTTTATTATGAACAATTAGTAAACAACCATATTTCATTTTACACTGCATTAAATCATTCAGCAAGTAACATAAATCATCGCAAAGTATTAAAAAGGTATTTTTTTATCGAAAATATATGTTTTTTTTCCATCTTAAATAATATACAACATTTAATTCGACATGTACTATGAACGTTGTTTATTTCGTTAATAATGAAATACATAAAAAATATCTTTAAAACAAAATAATAATAATAATAATAATAAAACTAAATCAATTTCACAAGATATCTTTTAGCGGAATAATAGATTATAGCAATGAGCCCATTTATTCAAAGATGAAGTGTATGGGCCCAAATGAATTAGAAATAAGAATGAGCCCAATAAGTTATAGGTGGTGTTTGTTTTTTTTAAGATATGATAAAATCCGAAATCTGATTTCACTTCTGATTTTCAAGAGTGGTGTTGAAGTCTGAAATCTGAATTAATAAGACAGCTTGTTTTTGTAAACTAGAAAACGTCTAAGTATGTATAATTGTGTATTTTATCCCTCAAAAATTCGACTTAAATACGTCAATTGAAGTGAGCATCGATGATCGAAGAACGAAACGAAAAAAGAAACAAAAGAAGGATGCTGATAGATTTGCGAGGCTATGGAGTTTTAATCATATCTCACACATCAAATTCCCGATTTAAGAGATTCAAGATGTTCTGGAAAGCCAACACATAGATCTATAATATTCGTTTTTTGCGTTTTTGCACATTCGAGGTGCAACTAGGCTAAGTACGACATTGAAATTGAAAGAATGGTGATGGACAAAAAATAAGAGGTAATTAAATGACTAGGTTGTCACTTTATTTACTAGAGGACATTAAAGGTTAAAAAATTCTATAAAAAAACAAATGTATGAATTATCTTATGTTTAACCGAATCAAACGTAAATAACAATTAAAAGTTTTGTTTGAAAAAACAAACACCACCTTAGTTGGGCTTGATTAGACCCATTATGATGATGTATATGGTTTAGCCCATATCGGTCAACAAAACAAAACCCCCATTTCACTTGAGTTGAGCATGAAACAAACGGAACAAACCCTAGGTTTTTTTTCTAACTGAAAAATGCAGATCTTCGTGAAAACATTGACGGGGAAGACAATCACGCTGGAGGTTGAATCCAGCGATACAATCGACAATGTGAAGGCTAAGATCCAGGACAAGGAAGGTAACTATATAAGCCTTTGATTTTGTTCTAAAAGCTTTTCAATTGAAATCGACATTGATATGGTTTTTGATCAGGAATTCCACCCGACCAGCAGCGTCTCATATTTGCCGGAAAACAGCTAGAGGATGGTAGGACTCTGGCCGATTACAACATCCAGAAAGGTAGTTATTACAGGCTTGAGTTGAGTTGAGTTGAGTTGGTAATTAATTAAAGCGATTACTACTACTACTACTACTACTACTACAAGTGTTGATTTGAGTTAATTTGAAATGGTGTGTAGAGTCTACGCTTCATTTGGTGTTGAGGCTTCGTGGAGGGATAATTGAACCATCTTTGATGGCGTTAGCAAGGAAATACAACCAGGATAAAACCATCTGCCGCAAGTAAGCTCCTAATTCCGATTGATTTTGATACATTGCATTTGTAAGAATATAGAAAGAAAGAAAGAGGTAGGAGTAGGTTGTTAAATTGTATAATATATATGCATGTTGCAGGTGTTATGCACGGCTCCATCCTCGTGCTGTCAACTGTAGGAAGAAGAAGTGTGGGCACAGCAACCAGGTAGCTTTTACATAATGTATTACTAATTGATTCACAATCAAATGGTTTTTTACATGTTTATAAATGATGAAATTGTAGTTGAGGCCAAAGAAGAAGATCAAGTAGACGAGGAGGACGTTACATTACACCATTTCTCAACTATGTTTAATTAAAACCCTCAAATTCTCTTTCATTTTCTTATTATCATATCTTGTTTCAAGGATCTTTATACTATACTATACCCAATCCTTAAACATTCATCTAATATTATAACTAGAGGTGGGCATCAAGGATTCAGGACTTGTTAATGTCTCGGTTACAGTGTGATCCACCCTATTAGTTATGACTTTGTTTTATCAAGGCTTACGATCAAACTTTTTGAAAAGAAAAAACCCTCTCCTATTGGTCAGTGGTTAAAAAAACCATTTATAACCAGTTTTTATTAGTTAACACATTTTCGGGTTGAAGACCGGTTTAACGTGTGGTCGTAACCTGTTTTCGCCTTCTCTTCTAAACACAAGTAGAGTGATTTAACACTAAAAATCTTTAATTTTTATTATATGCTAGTTTTGCAGCCAATGAAGAGTAATATTTTGGAATCCTTGTTGAATAAATCATATGTCCCAATACCTAACTATAAATAGTTTGTAACGTAATTAACATGTCTATAAATAGCATCTTTTATTGGACCAGAATGATACATAGGGAGGGAGTAGGATAAATGTAAGTCATAATTTTCATTTTTTAAGCTTTTCCTCTTTCTTAAACGTAACGCCACTTTTATAAATGCTATATCTATACATTATCTTTTTTCTTATTATATATATATATATGAAGAAAATTGGAGATAATATTCTTCTTCTAGAGTCTAGACTAGAATAATTGGAATGAAATTCTTTAACATGCATGTTTTAATCATTCTGATACTCATATATATATTTTGTGTAAGAAATTATGTTAATATATTTATAACAATAACATGAAACAGAAATGTATCTGGGTTTTTGATTGTATGATTATAGAGTACATAATTAGAGCCTATTGATTAATAGATGATTGCCCTGATCCTTTCCTTATTGTATATAATTAGGCTATGTTTGGTAAACTAGTTGGTAGCTGATAAGTTAGCTTTTCAAAATGCTACTATGAGTAGTTTTTCAATAAGCTAGTTTATGGTCATCCAAACATGTACCAAAAAAAAAAACTAGCTTATAAGCTAGCTTTTTTTTGCCAAACAATGCCTTAATCACATACATAGAAAGAAAGAAAGAAAGTCCAATTCAACACCATGACTCCCACCATTGGTTACTGATATCCAAATCATCATCATCATCCCAATATTTATCTCCATGTTGAACACCATGACTCTGTTCCCCTACTGGTGGTTTTATGCTGTCAGCATCTGATACAACAATGCCCATGGAATTGTTTGAACTTGAGGTTGGTTTCTTCTCCATCTCTTGTTGCAGCTTCTTCAACTGTTGATTAATCAAGATTTAAGATGAAAGAAAATGATGGTTTAGTTTTAGTTAGAGAAATTGGATAATGTTTACCTGAAGGGTTAATGATTGATTCTGTGTTTGGAGGAGGTGAAACCTTGAAGAAAGGGAATCATAAGTGAGCTTTAATATGTTGTAATCTGTTTGTAATTGCTTGGATTTCCATCTTGCTCTTTTATTTTGAAACCAAATACCCACCTGTCTGGGATGCAATCCAAGATCTTTAGCTACCTGCAACCTCTTTCGGGGTTGGAGTTTGGATTCAGATTGGAAAATCGTCTCCAGTGATTTGATCTGTTCATTGCTGAACCTCTTCTGTTGTTGTTGTTGTTGTTGTTGTATTTTCTTCAGCTCTGAATCTAACATCATTTCTAAATTAATTAAGGAAGGATTGTGCCTAGGCCCAGGGGAGGGGGACTTCAACTTGTGCTCCAACCTCTTCCATTTATACCCCCCCCCCCCCCCCCCCCCCCCCCCCCCCCCCCTCAAGGAGGAAAAGGATAGCTCCCCATTTCTTTTCTTTTTTCTTCTTTTTATCGCCAAAAATTATATAACAATAAATAAATTGTATTTCCATCATAAAACTTAAGTAAATTACATTTTTGGTTCTTGTGGTTACACTCATTATCAAGTTTAATCCATACTTTAAACTAATTACAATTTTGGTCGATCTAATTGCCACTTTCTTTCAAATTTGGTCTTTCGATTAACTTTGTTAAAAGAATTAGTTAACTCAAGGGTTTTTAAGGTCATTTTTACACTTTTTTCGTTTTTTAATTTTGTTACACTATTTGCTTTCTTATTATACAATTTTATTAACATATTATTATTATTTTTATAGTAAAGAAAACAACTATTATTTAATTTTGAAAATCGTATATGTTATTGAAGCTTTTTTAAAATTGATGAAGATGAATTAATTGATATATATTGAAATTCACTCAAATGTTGGTTGTTGCATGCATATTCTAATTTCTTTAAAAAAGTTTAAATCCGAAATGATTTTTCAAAATTATAGCTTTCCTACATAGTTTATGATTTATGAGAAAAGAGAGAAGGGAAGTTGGTTGTTTGTCGGTTGAGGAAAAAGGAGATAAAGGGATGAGGGAAGGGGTACGAACCTCCTCCAATGCACCGATAGAACACTTCTTTAGCGGCCAAACTAACTGAGTTAATGAGAGGGATTTATTTGGCTCCGAAACACGAGATATGGACCATGAATGTACTTTACAAAATTGAAGGACGAAAACCAAAAGGCAAGTATAGATGAGGGACCAAAAATGTAATTCACTCTTTGGAAAATAAAAGAAACATGTTTTGACCTTTGGTAACAAGTCAAAATAATTGAGAAAAACCATAACCACTAGCATAGTTGCATATAACATACAACTTTTTTTCTTTACACATAATCTAATAAATATGTAGACCTTCATTAAATATTAATTAGAAAAAGTAAAATACAAACAAAACTTACAATCAACCACAACCCAAGTCACAAAACAAATAATAGACAAAAAAATGTAGATTCAAAACTTAATAAATAGTTTAGCCAACAAATAAATTTAATAAATAAATAGTACACATATGAAACATGTATCTATATATACTCAAATGTTATCGATACACATTGAGATCTCTATGGTTGATTGGTTCACAAGTGACAGGTTGACTGCTCACATTATGTTGATTCGATAATGAGATCTCATATATGTTTAGATGTTTGTTTTCAGTTGTTTGGTCTATATAGTATGTAAGGGTTAAGGGCAGATGTAACTTTCTCAACTAGAACCCTATTTGTTACCGTGTTTCAAGTTTGACATTATGATAGTCCAAACTTTCATCTTTGGTGTATACGTTGCATGTTTCAATTGCCAATGATGTATGTTGTTTTAAGACTTCCAATACGATTGTTTATAATATCATTTAGTATATATATGATGTTAAAATGTCATATATAGCCATAGGAATCTAGGGTGTGACATTCTTTTTTCCATTTTGTATCCACAAACATGGTGGCTCACAACATCGCTCTTTTACTTAGGGAGAACTCTTTTTATCCTATAATTTTTTGGTTGATAACATTAATGAATAATTCATAGTTATATATCAAATCAAAAGAATCCATTTTGTCACAATCGTATCATCCCAACAACAATAAAGTTTTGATTTAATATTATTATTTTATAATATCCTTGCCAAAGTTAAAGCATGCGTGTACAATACTAAATTTTAATTTCATATATAGAATATTTAATGCACAAAAAAGGAATCAAACTTTATTATATATAAGATTTCCAAATTTTCAGTTTTTACTTTTGTAAATCTTTTAAAGAAGCATAAATTATTTTTAATGGTGATGGCTCCATATATCGCCTACGTTACGTACGTGTCGTGGGTTGCAAACCCCTCGTGAATCACGTTATATGTGGTATACTCTTTATTTATTTATTTATTATTTTACAAGTTAGTGACATGAAATTAAAGTATCATTTTCCAATTTCTATATCATTTTATTCAAAAATAAATTTAATTAATGGTCACCTCACCATGTCATAAAGTTTCATTTTAATTAGATTCTTTTCTTTTTGAAATATTTCTTCTTATAAACTTACTTATCGATGCATGTTTATGAAATTAAATTCCAGTTTTAATTGTAATCGTCAAATTTTTACATCAATTGCTTAATTAATGACTTGTAAAATAGAACAAACATAATTAATGTAATTTCTCTTAACAAATTAATTAATTCTTCTTAAAACCTTGCTAACTTGTATTCTTAATATTTTTTAATTAAACATATAGTCATTTAATAGCCATTAATTAAAATTTAGCTAAGTATATAATCTAATATATATAGAGAGGTGGATGTTAAATAAGGCTTTGCCATTGAAAATCCAAAATACAAGAAACTTCTATATAATAAAAATAATACGTACAAATTGGTTTTGATCTTAAAAAGATTTATATATAGTAATGTTGTGTATTTGGAGTGGGAATTAATGTTGTTTTTGTATAATAGTAAGTTGAATAAAAATGGGTATCTTTACCAAAATTGGTTTTAAAATTCATTTTAATGGAGTGAAATGACAATTAATTGAGATGCAGTAGTTTTCAAACTTCAATTTCATGCATAAATTTATATTAATTTACATCCCGACATTTATGTTCAATCTTTAGTTTTATAGTCTTAGTTATATTTTTTATTTTATTTTGAATGTTTTTATAAAGAATAGCATGCACTTAATATATATTGTTTGGGGGCTAAATCAAATGAGAACCACAAACATATTACAAACATGTGAGAATCGATATAAAAATATTTTTTCACATGATATATTTTCACCAAATGCTTGGATTTAATATATTGTTTCACATATATTTGTTTCATAATATCATAATTTTACATGTATTTGTTTCACCACATGAATATTTTTACGTGTATTTTTCATTTCATTAGGTGAATCAAATTTTATTTTTCACGTGTAATCTTTTCATAAAGTGAACAAAAACATATATGAAACAATATCTTAAATCATAGGTTTCGATGAAAAAAAATCATGTAATTTTTTTTTTTATATCGGTTATCAAGGGTTTGTAACATATTTTTGGTTCTCATTTAATTATCGGTCATATCGTTTGATGATATAATTTGTAAAAAATAGTAAATAAATTTTAATTATTTGTTTACAATAATTGAGTTTGAAAATAAAAGTTACAAAAAAAAGGGACTCATTTTTATAAAAGAAAAAGATATAAAAAAAGACCATCAATGTTTGAATGAAGGCATCCAGTGAAAATTTGGCAAGCAAAGAAATAATAATAATAATATTTAGGCTTGTTTAATATTGTTTGATGATAATAATAAAGTTTAAATTTATTATTATTATTATTATTATTATTATTATTATTATTATTATTATTATAGGCTTGTTTGTTAGAATGTGATTGGACCATCTCTCTTTTTCATTCCTCTAAACTTTTATTCTATCTTAATCCATCTAAATTTAAATAATTTCATTTGGTTTCACTAAATTACTTAACATGATAAACTTTTTATATATATTTAAACATATCGACGTGTACAATAATTAATATTGTTAAGCAATCTTGATGTTGAGTGATGATTGTATATATACATATGATGTTAAAAGGCATGGAAGTAAAGTTGTTAAAGATTAGAAAGTAATTGAAATCAAGGTTCTAAATGGCGTGAGGTGTGGCGTGACGACGAGGCCAAGCCTCAAGCCTTAGGAGTTATGGCGTCAAATTTCTAATTCATATATAATATTATATATAAAAACGTATATTTTGTAGTGTTACTCAATGAGTCAATAGTAATAAGCAAGTTAAATTACGTTATATATTAAAAACTTACAAATAAGACATTAAAAACGTAAAGAAAAATCAAATATCTCATTACGATAATTGCGCATTTGGCCATGGCGTGTCATGGGCTTAACGTAGTGTGACACACAAGCCTTGGTGCCATGGCGTGCCATGGCGGCTGTGCGGCGAGTTTTTTAAGAACATTGATTGAAATAAATAAAAAAAAAAGGGGAGTTAGCCAAATCCCTTGTAACACCCCAAAAACAGGCATAACAAAAATTTTCATAAAAGAAAACATGGTAGTCAAATAAATGCCAGTATGAGCTTACTCAAAAAGGGAATAATAATTGTTTGTATGATTACAAGTTTGTAATAACAACCAATGAGAGATAACAACCTCTTAATCTAAATTCTAAACAAGAAACAAGATTACAAACGGTTGTCATCTATATTCAAAATAGTCACCATTCATATGGGCATCCCAAAAGCTCCCAAGCTCACATCTAAAAGCCTGCTAAACCTTCCTTACGGGTGCACCGCTAGGACCTGAGATACATATAAAACAAACAAGTGTTAGGTCAAACGGGCCTAGTGAGTTGTACATAACCATGGCATGATATTTAAGAGACATGTTAAAGTATTAATAACGACTCAGTCCACATGGACATACTGGAATCAATGGGGGCGATCCATCACACCAATGAGGTTTACCTCAAGTCAATGTACTTTGATGTTGTTCGCATGACAACACCCCAAAGGCCCGACACACCGTCCCGGTGGCATCTAAAGCTACATCCTCCTGGCACCTACTCACGGTTCATCCATCATACATACATACATATATATATATACTATTTGTCTCTATACGTATCCCACATCAACAAGATACATGTATAAGACTACGCATGATTTTAATCCCATGTTAGGCCCAAAACACCCAAACATGTGGTTTCAACAATAATCTTCACAAGTTCCATGATATTACACCATCATACTCAATAATAGTCACATTAATCAACTCAACAATTTCTCATGTGAATCAATAGCCAAGACCCCCAAATATTCATATAAATAGCATTTAGGTCAAACTTATCAGGTGATCAGATTTGTTCATGCATATGAAATAATACAAGTAAGCATTCAAGATATGTATCCCATTAAATATTTTAGTAAAGAAAACTCACAATCTAGGTTTTGTAGAAAACCCTATAACTTAGCAAGAACCCTAGAAATGGATGGAGGAGGAAGATGATCTTGAAGCTTGAGATCCTTAGTTGAAATATTTGGTTGAGGATGCTTGATTCTTGCAATAAATGTGGTAGATGGTGGTTGGGAAGGAGCTAGGTTCGATCATGGGAAGAAATAAATGAAGAGAGAGTTTTGAGAGGAAAAGGATTTGAGAGTAAATGAGAAATGGGGCTGAAAACCCAATAAAGCTCGTCAGGCTGCGCGCGCGGCTTGTGGCGCGGGTTGACCCGCGTGGTAACTCGCGCCATCCACTGTTTCCTCACGCGGACAGTGCACCGCGCGACTTGTATCGCGGCCTAACCCGCGCGGCAACTCGTGTGGGGCACTGTTTCCTGTTTTCCCCCACTATAACCGAAATTTGGAGTGTTACAATCCTCCCCACCTAATAAGGATTTCGTCCACGAAATCACGACTGCTCAAATAACTGAGGGTATATCCTCTTCATATCCTCTTCCGACTCCCACATCACGTTCGTACCCCGATGGTGCTTCCATTGGACTTTTACCATGGTCACCTCCTTGTGGCGCAATTTCTTTGTCTTGGATTCCAATATGGATTCCGGTTCTTCCACGCATCGGTTTCCATTGTCCACCCGAATTTCCATCAACGGTATAATACTCACTTCTTCCGCTAAACACTTATGTAGGTAGCATACGTGAAATGTAGGGTGAATCCCGTCCATTTCTGGTGGCAAATCCAGTCTGTAAGCTTGAAGCCCGATTCTTTCCAAAATAGTGAAGGGTCCAAGGAAGCGAGGGCTAAGCTTCCCGCGTTTCCCGAAACGGATGATCCCCTTCCATGGTGACACTTTCAACATAACTCTTTCTCCCACCGGAACTCGACCGGTCTTCTCTTCTTATCCGCATAGCTCTTTTGGCGATCTTGTGCCGCTTTCAAACGTTCTCGAATTCCTTTAACCTTGTCCGTCGTTGCTTGAACTATTTTTGGTCCCGCAAACTGTTATTCTCCCGCCTCAAGCCAACACACCGGCGTCCTACATTTTCGCCCGTAAAGTGCTTCGAACGGTGTCATCCCAATGCTCGAATGAAAACTATTATTGTACGCAAATTCCACTAACGGCAAGTGCGAGTCTCAATTCCCTCCAAAGTCTATGACACATGACCGCAACATGTCCTCAAGTGTCTGAATCGTCCTTTCGCTTTGC
Organism: Arctium minus; assembly: GCA_954870635.1. Lineage (NCBI taxonomy): Eukaryota > Viridiplantae > Streptophyta > Magnoliopsida > Asterales > Asteraceae > Arctium > Arctium minus. Next base: position 780,125 of record OX941094.1, on the reverse strand, counting down.
CCGTCGGTTTGGGGATGGTAGGTCGTGCTCAATTTGACTTTCGTGCCCAACTCCTTTGCAATCCATCCCAAAACTTGGATGTGAATCTACTATCCCGATCCGAAACTATGGATAGTGGAACACCGTGTCGTGACACTACTTCATCAATATATAACTTGGCCAATTTATCCATTGGCAACGTCTCCCGCATCGCCAGAAAGTGTGCGCTCTTCGTGAGTCGATCCACCACCACCCAAATAATATCGTGACCCTTCAAGGTCTTCGGCAATTTGGTGACGAAGTCCATTGTGATGTGTTCCCACTTCCACTCCGGAATAGTCAAAGTTTGCAAACTTCCATAAGGTCTTTGATGTTCCGCTTTGACTTGAAGGCAAGTGACGCATCTTTCCATGTAATTGGCCACATCGAGTTTCATCACCGGCCACCAATAGTGCAGTTTCAAATCTCTATACATCTTGGTGCTACCGGGATGAATGGAGTATTTTGACTTATGAGCCTCCGCCAATAGCAATTCTCGGTTTCCTCCGATCTTCGGCACCCAAATCCTCCTTTAGAACAGCTTAAGACCGCGACTATCCTCTGTTAGTGCCTCTTGTTTTTTGGCCATAACCTCGATCTTGAGGTTCTCTTCCCGAAGTGCTTCATCTTGGCTCCTCTTGATGCCCTCCACTAGACTTGACATCACGTCGATTCTAGTAAGTGTTACTTTGACTTCACTCCCATAGCTCTTTCGGCTCAATGCATCAGCCACCACATTGGCTTTACCGGGATGGTACAATAAATCACAATCGTAGTCCTTCAAAAGCTCTAACCACCGTCGTTGCCGCATGTTGAGGTCATTTTGGTCGAAGATGTACTTCAAACTTTTGTGATCGGTGAACAACGTACACTTCGTCCCATAGAGGTAGTGTGGCCATAGCTTCAAGGCGAACACTACTACCGCTAACTCCAAGTCGTGCGTAGGATAATTCTTCTCGTGATCCTTGAGTTGTCGCGATGCATACGATATCACTTTTCCCTTTTGCATCAAAACACACCCGAGCCCAAGCTTAGAAGCGTCACTATAAACCACAAAATCTTCGGAACCCTCGGGTAAGGATAAGATCGGTGCTTCACATAATTTTCTTTGAAGAGTCCGAAAGGACCTCTCTTGAGTTTCGGCCCACAAGAACTTAACGTTCTTCCTTGTCAACGAGGTGAGCGGAGAGGCGATATTCGAGAAGTCTTGTATGAATCGTCGGTAGTAACCGGCCAAACCCAAGAAACTTCTTATCTCCGTTGGGTTCGTCGGTGGTTCCCAATTCATCATTGCCTCGATCTTTGTCGGGTCTACTTTTACTCCATCCTTTGACACCAAGTGGCCCAAGAATTGGACTTCTTGGAGCCAAAATGCTCGGAAATTTCGCGAACAACCTTTCCTTTCGGAGAATCTCCAAAACCTCCCGTAAATGTCGCCGATGTTCCGCCTCATCCCGTGAGTAAATCAGAATATCGTCGATGAAGACTATGACCGATCTGTCCAATAGAGGTCGGCATACACGGTTCATCAAGTCCATGAAGACTGCCGGAGCATTAGTCAATCCGAATGGCATGACTAAGAATTCGTAGTGACCGTATCTCGTCCGAAATGCCGTCTTTGGTATATCTCTCTCCTTCACTCGTAATTGATGGTAACCGGATTGCAAATCTATCTTGGAGAAACATCCCACTCCTTGGAGTTGATTGAAGAGGTCGTCGATCCGGGGAAGCAGATACTTATTCTTCACGGTGACCTTGTTGAGCTCATGGTAGTCGATGCACATTCGCATCGACCCGTCCTTCTTCTTCACAAATAGGACCGGGGATCCCCATGGTGATGAGCTCGGTCGTATAAACCCCTTCTCGAGGAGTTCTTGAAGTTGTGTTATCATCTCTTGCATTTTCCTTGGGGCTAGACGGTAAGGAGCACGAGCTATCAGAGCGGCTCCCGGAGTGAGGTCGATGTGGAACTCCACTTGTCGCTCTGGTGGTAGCCCAGGTAGATCCTCCGGAAAGACATCCGGGTATTCACGCACCATGTCCACATCTTCCATATTCTTCTTTTCTAACTTTGCATCGATCACGTAGGCTAGGTAAGATGCACATCCCTTGGCTAAGCTCTTTCGTGCCTTGAGGGGTGAGATGATCATGTTGGCTTTTCGGTTCTTCTCCCCGTAGATGATCACTTCGCCACCCTTCAACAAGGGTACTCTAATCAGCTTTTTGGAACATAATATACCAACATCATTCTTGGATAGTCAATCCATCCCGATAATTACGTTAAACCCTCCGATATCCGTCGGTAACAAGTCTATTACAAAAGATTCCCCATCTATGCTTAAGGTACAACCAAAGTGGCATTCTCGAACTAGCAATTGTTCCCCGTTGGCTACTTCTACCACTAAAGCATCACTCAATAAGCTAGGAGTAGTAGTGAAATTCTTACAGAATGATGTAGACACAAAGGATCGGTTTGCGCCCGAATCAAACAAAATACGGGTAGGCAGAGAGTTCACTAGAAACGTACCCGATACCACATCCGCTGTCTCCCTCTCCTCATCCGTCGTCATTTGGAAGGCTCGGCTCGACACCTTCGGTTGGATTTCCTTATTCGACAGTACTGCACTTGGAATTCCTTGGTGATTCTTTGTTAACTTCGGGCAATTCCGCTTGAGGTGCCCCGGTTCTCGGCATTCAAAACAAACTCCCGCTCGGGAGAAACAGTCCTTACTCAAGTGGCCTCTCCGACCACAGTTGGAACATTCGTTAGATTTGGGTAGAAATCTCTGATTGCAAGGCCCCGAATGTTTACTTCTGCACTTGGAGCACCACATCGTGTCGCGTCTCGGCTCCCCGTTCCTTCCCCCGCTAAAGGGCTTGGATGTTCGCACGGGCCCGGTCGGCCCTTCCCACTTTATCTTTTCTTCTAGCTGCTTCTTCTCTTCTCCGTCTTGGATCATGTCATCCTCTACCAGTTGGGATGCCTCGATCACTTCTTGTAAGGTGCTCTTGTGAGCGTTTCTCACATCTGTCTTCATGTCTGCCGGCAAGCCCTTCACAAATGACTTTATTTTCGATTCCTCATCAGTAGCCAAGTGCTCCACTAGGCTAAGTTTATCCATAAACTGCTTCGCGTAGTCGACAATAGACAGATTGCCCTTCTTTAGATTTCGGAACTCCTCCTCAATCTTGTCAAGTGCCCTCGCATTACAATACTTCTCCATAATTTTCTTCTTGAAAATGGGCCAAGTGATTTGGGCCAAAACCTCCGGTGTGAGCGCCCTCCTAGTAACATTCCACCAACTCAGCGCATCTCCTCGAAGCAGCTAAGATGCATATTTGACTCTTTGAGAGTCCGCACAATCACTGGACTCGAATGCCATCTCGACATCCTGAATCCACTTCATACATGCTAGTGGGTCGGTCGTCCCGGAGAATTCTGGAGCTCGACTACACAGAAATGTCTTGAAGGAGCAACCCCCTTCCTTCTTCTTCTCGGTCCGGATAGCATGCTCTTCGGTCCCTATGACGGTCGGTCCTCCGCCCGACCCGTTCACCACATTCTCCGCCATGACTTCATTCCGTCGATGACTGGCATCACGTTCCTCTAACAGTTTCAAGAAGAATTCTTGTTGTTGTGCCATAGCCGAATTCATGTCTTGCATCATGTTGTCTCGGATCCTCGTCTCCATAGTTACTTCCTCTATAATCGGATGGGAGGATGCGATATTTGTTCTTGGTATCTGTTCGGGTCCTCCACCCAAGACATTGGTTGCGGGTGGCCTTTCAGTAGCTATTACCAAATAAGGTTGATCGGCGGTAGACTCGTGTTCGATGAGGACATCCCGCGGATTTTGGAGCATATTTTGAGTACTCACCATGATGCTCTATCAGACATGACAAGGATCACACCGGTTAATTCTTTAAAAGATAAACGGTTCAATACGTAATACTACAACGATTAATCATCATAATAACAATTTCAAACATGCTTACGTAATCATAAATTCAGAACAACACTGGCCAAGTGAGATTGTGAAAGTATTTTACATAAGAATTCTCATCGTCATTGTCATAAATTCAATCAATGCAATTCCGTAATCCTAGTACTCTCCCCACCTAAAAATGCTCTACCCGGATGGACAATGATACTAATTGCTCAACCAGCTTAAGTCTAGGTATGCTAAAGTCGGCACCTAGTTCACTTAAAGTTGAACTCTGATACCAACTTGTAACACCCCAAAAATAGGGATAACAAAAATTTCCATAAAAGGAAACATGGTAGTCAAATAAATGCCATAACATGAGCTTACTCAAAAAGGGAATAATAATTTCCTGTATGATTACAAGTTTGTAATAACAACCAATGAGAGATAACAACCTCTTAATCTAAATTCTAAACAAGAAACAAGATTACAAACGGTTGTTGTCTATATTCAAAATAGTCACCATTCATATGGGCATCCCGAAAGCTCCCAAGCTCACATCTAAAAGCCTGCTAAACCTTCCTTACGCGGGCGCCTCTAGGACCTGAGATACATATCAAACAAACAAGTGTTAGGTCAAACGGGCCTAGTGAGTTGTACATAAGCATGGCATGATATTCAAGAGACATTTTAAAGTATTAATAACGACTCAGTCCACATGGCCATACTGGAATCAATGGGGGAGATCCATCACACCAATGAGGTTTACCTCAAGTCAATGTACCTTGATGTTGTTCGCATGACAACACCCAAAGGCCCGGTACACCGTCCCGGTGGCGGAGGCCTTAGGTGCATACCGTCCCGGTGGCACCTAAAGCTACATCCTCCTGGCACCTGCTCACGGTTCATTCAACATATATATATATACACTATCCGTCTCTATATGTATCCCGCATCAATAAGGTACATGTATAAGACTACGCATGATTTTAATCCCATTTTAGGCCCAAAACACCCAAACATGTGGTTTCAACAATAATCTTCACAAGTTCCATGATATTACACCATCATACTTAATAATAGTCACATTAATCAACTCAACAATTTCTCATGTGAATCAATAGCCAAGACCCCCAAATATTCATATACATAGCATTTAGGTCAAACTTATCAGGTGATCAGATTTGTTCATGCATATGAAATAATACAAGTAAGCATTCAAGATATGTATCCCATTAAATATTTTAGTAAAGAAAACTCACAATCTAGGTTTTGTAGAAAACCCTAGAACTTATCAAGAACCCTAGAAATGGATGGAGGAGGAAGATGATCTTGAAGCTTGAGATCCTTGGTTGAAATATTTGGTTAAGGATGCTTGATTCTTGCAATAAATGTGGTAGATGGTGGTTGGGAAGGAGCTAGGTTCGATCATGGGAAGAAATAAATGAAGAGAGAGTTTTGAGAGGAAAAGGATTTGAGAGTAAATGAGAAATGGGGCTGAAAACCCAATAAAGCTCGTCAGGCTGCGCGCGCGACTTGTGGCGCGGGTTGACCCGTGCGGTAACTCCCGCCATCCACTGTTTCCTCACACGGACAGTGCACCGCGCGACTTATGTCGCGGCCTCGCGGGGCACTGTTTCTTGTTTTCCCCCACTATAACCGAAATTTGGAGTGTTACATCCCTTCCTCCAATGAAGGCCATGGTCCCCTCTGACGAAGGCGTCTCCGACCAACACCTTGAAACCACCTCTACCGAAATCTCCAGTTTTTATTCAGGGTCTTCAAAAAGCTCCAATTTTTATTCAGGATCTTCAAAAAGCTTTGGGTTTTCACTTCAGAAATCTCCGGGTTCTGGTTTAGGTGTTCAGAAATTTGCCCTTGACGCCAGTCATGAAGGATCTCAGCTAGGACCAAAGGAAAATGTCCAATGAGCGCTTAAACCGAGATTATTCGCCATCGTTCCAATCAGGGTCTTCAAAAAGTTTTGATTTTGAATCAGGGTTTTCAAAAGGTTTTGGTTTTGTATCAGGCTCATGAGTTGCTACTCAAGAAGCAAAACCAGCAACAATCGTTCCTCTAACATAAACCATTGATGGTGGCGGGCGGCGGCGAGACAGAACAAGAACCACCACCACAACAAGAGCAGGTTGGGTTTTTGGTTTTTTTTATTTGATTTTGGTTTAGGTTTGTTTGATTCAGTGTTTTGATTTTAGGGATTTGAGTTTTAGGTTATGATTTAAGATTTTAATTTAGGGATTTGTTGTTGATCTTCTTGATTTATTTGTGTGGTTGACGGTAGATGGTGGTATCTACGTTTTTGTTTTTGTATAATATAATTTGTTTCCTTCATCCTCTCTAAATTCCATAAATTTTGAGTAAACTTCACTTTTGGTCTAAAAATAATGCTTTATTTAAAAACGAGATGCTTGGCTTTCGGATTGGATTTCGATTTTGGGTTTGATTTATGTTTGTTCTTGAAGTTTTAGGGTTTGTTCATGCTTGACTATGCTCAATTGTCTTAACCAGATCGATTGTGGTGAATGGGGAGAGACAGGGGAAGTTGCAGGTGGTGGTGGGGCAAACGGAGGATGGGGGTCGACGGTAGGGTTCAGTGAACGGAAGGAAACATCGTCGGGGGAGGGGGATCTGTAGGACCGATCTCTCTCTCTCTCTCTCTTTCTATATACACATATATGTATTATAAATATATATAATAAAACAAAAATAAATATGATATTTTTATTAATAGAAAACAAAGAAAAATTGTAAATGACTAAAATACCTCTCATTTAATTGGACTTAACAGAAAAAGTTAACGACCGTTAAGAGGAAGGATGAAAACCAAAGTAAAATGACAAACGTGAGGGACCAAATCTAAGTTTCGATAGTTCAGGGATGATATCCATTGAAAATAATAAACGTTAGGGACCAAAAGTGAACTTTACTCTAAAAAATAAAAAAAGAATGAGATAACTAATTAGTATTAAATAATCATCATATATAATATAAAACTGTATAATATTATTTATGTAAACAAAAAGAATGGAGGAGTCGTGCATGATTTTAAAGCCACTCTATGTTTGCCACCTCCTTCCTCGATCATTACCATTTCCATTATTAAATATAATAAAGTGAATTACAAAAATCATCTCTAATGTTTTTTGGTTCATCCTTCTACTTCATTTCTTAAAAATACTTTCTGATATTTTTAACTTGTTTTCAATTTAGTTCTTTCCACTAATAGTTATTATGTTAACTCCGGTTAAATGAGAAACATTTGTCTACATATTAATAACATATGACATGCAAAAACAAGAAAAACATAATGGAAGCAGAGATTAAGAATACTCCATAACCCATTTGTGTTCGTGTATGCAATATGTATGTTGATTGGCAGAAAGAGAGATGGAAAAAGTGTGGGAGAGGAAGTTTTTTTTTTAATTCCACATGTTATAACGGGTGTTAATTGGAGGGACAAAATTTAAAACAAATTACAAACGCCAATAAGTTATTTGTAGTAAATGAAGTTGGAGGACGGAATCCAACAAACCTGTCAAATGTCAGGGATGATTTTTGTAATTAACCATTAAATATAATATGATACACCTTTCAAACATAATGATGGCATGGTAATAGTACATATTTGAAAGTAGGGTTTGGAAAAGATATTATGTACATTTCCTCTATTTTAAAAAATAAAGAGATTTTTTTTTTTTTTTTTGTAAAAATTGCAAAAACAAAGAAATTTGATTGGGCAATTGAGGCTGTTTTAGAGCAACCAATATTGTTGTAATTGATATAGATAGGTAAGATATTAAGGATCATTTAAGACAATTAATAATTATATTAAAGTTTAAATTAAATGGTTGGTTGTTGAGTTTATTTATTTGTAAAAATCTTTTTTTTTTTTTTTTCACAAAACAAAACAAAACCACCATGTGTTTATGTTGGGAGGGAAACATAAAGAAGAAGAAGAATATTCACCAACAATCTCTTCCTTCCACACTCAACTAAATTTTAAAATAATAAAAAAAAAAAAAAAAAAAAAAAAAACCCTTTCAGTTGTGCCTTTGTGAGTGAATTGTCTCTACTACAACTATATTCATTTCTACACTCCCATCCCATGCCCTTCAATTCAAGCAATCGCAAAACAAATTAAAAATCTAGTGCTTTTAATAATAATCATGCATGCTTAATAATAATTCATTCATTAATGTCTTGTGTTTGAGGTGCTGCGAAGGGTGACTCCATGCAAAAACTTGGTATAACCAAGCAAACTCAGTTTACCATCACTTCTAATCCATTCCTTCAGTATCGAATGTGCCGTAGGCCCCACGTTCAATTCCTACAATCATCCAATCATTATTCATCAAAACACTGCTTAATACATAAAATTCAAATCAAAAGCAGATAGATATATACCCGAGCAAGTTCCTCAACAGACACTGTACGGTTACCCTCCTGTTCAAAGTACTCGAATGCCGCTGATCCAATCTGTTCCCACGTTTCAAGCGCTTCCAATTGATACGTGCTGATGGCTGCCGCACAGAACTCTTCAAAGTCCATCTTCCTATAAGACAGGGGTGCCATCTACAACCACACCACAATGTCACAAACCCAACCCACAATCTCATTCTCAAGCGACAAGTTATATAAATCATCTCTCCAAAGTTATATAAATCTCACCGCATTTAGAATATCAGGGACCCTAGACTCCTTCATTGCATCTGTAGCATTACGCATCAGAGCCTGCAAATAAGCCTAACATTAACAGCCTTACAGCCTACCCACGACAACAAAAAATATAGCACTACTAGCTTACCATTCTGAAGTTGTCAAGAGATACACGCCCATCTTTGTTTGGTTCCAAAAGCATAAATTGAGCTCTAAGATAAACCAATTCATCCTCTGTCAGAGCTTTTGATAGTGCCTGCAAGCAAACGATTCTAGCTCATCCTCATTTGGAACAATCAAACCACTTAACCCATTAACATCAACCAAACGTATCTTTATAGTAATCATGTAGATAATACCTTCAGTGCAGCACGTTTGAATGGGGAAGCGTGAAGATACGACTTCACCAATTTATAGATCAATATATCTAAAGGAATAGGATGGCTTTCGCTTGATAACCATGGATGAGCTGTAATCATGCACACAATCACCCATGTATTACTTTTTCACTTGCTACACGAAACTACACTTGTAAATATCATTTGGAAAAAAGTAGATGAGAACTTACTGAGAGCTTGAGCAGCACTCATTCTCTTTCTATAGTCCTTATTCAAGAGCCTTTTAACAAAGTCCTTGGCTTCTGGTGTTACAGAAGGCCAAGGTATATCATCAAAATTAGGATCTGCTCTCAGTACTGCACGAAATATCCCAGATTCCGTTCTTGCCCAGAATGGTCTGCTCCCACATAACAAAATATACGAGATGACACCAATACTCCATATATCTGCTTCCAGGCTATAAGACCTATGCAGAACTTCTGGTGCAACATAATACGCACTTCCAACAATATCATTAAGCCTTTCTTCTGCATTACACACAAAAATACAAAGAAACCATGAATACCCATGAAGTTGTTTAAAATAAACTTGGGACAGAAAGTATATTGTAGGGGTTATTATACAATGGCTACTCGGAGTATCACAAAAGACTGTTAAACGTCCTTTTCCAAACAAAAAAAAAAACTGTTCAACGTATATTTATCTCCTATGAATGATATTAAAAGGTCATATATGTGAAGAAAAAAAATACAAGGATGAAAGCAGATTCCTACGAATGCAAGCAAGAGGCCCCTAATATGGCATGCATATCTCCTGCACTAAACAACTTATGGGAATGATTCCCTTGTCTTATTCCTGATTTTTACCATACTTCCAAAAATAGCTAAAATCTTGAGTGTGTTTTTGGTACTCTTGTGATGTTGTTGCTCAAGGATTTGTTTACGGAAAAATCAAGAAGCCGACTTGTAGAAGACAAGATTTTTTTTTCTGGTGTTCTGTTAAGACGCCATTAAAATTAAGGTTCTTTGAGGTTGCACTTTTTGAGTTTGATATTTAAAATTTGGAATTTATCATTAAGTGTGCTGTCTACCATGGAAGCACCTGAACCATTTTCTGCTTCACTTCTCTCGGTTAGGAGGTCGTAGTCTCTTTGTAAATTCATTTTCAGGATAGTTAGGCACGTCTACTGCACTATCTCAAGCTCCAGGGAGACGGGTGAAGAGAAGTAACATTAGATAGTTGTACGTTATGATAGTGTATCTATGAAGAAGAACACAGAGGTAACTTGTAGGGTTATTCAGATCAGAGGAGAATAATCTATTCGAAGCCTTTTTCTATGCCAAGCATACATGCATTTTCCTCTGTGATATTACACTTTTTATAGCAACATATTTGTATCGAACACAGACTGGGAAAAAATCAGAGAACTGGAGAAGTTGTCAGAATCTCCAGGTTTGAAGCTAAAAATGTTCAAATTCATCAACTTATGATGATGCCAACTGACAGCAGTGCTACAGAATCAAAGAAACCATAACGTTTTAGGTATACTACCTCTGTTGGCTAGGCACACAAATGAAAAGAACATATTCCTACTTTTCACTTTCCTACTGTACCTTAAAGTTGAAAGCCAAGGAGCCATTAAAGACAATAAAGCCCGTTTTTATGGTTCTGGTGTGGGTATTATATAGTTACTAGAGTGGCTAATGCCAGTTCATTATTTGAAAAGATACAATCGGTTGTCAACACACTAAAACCACTTTGCTAATGGAAGTTAATACATATAAAATGCATAAACACTAATGCTGATTTACAGGTTCGAACCAAGTCACTTTCTAAGAGGGCAAGTGACATTGGTAGAGAGGACAGATCAAGAGAAATGGTTCGTTCAAATGTTTGGTGAAGTGATGAACAATTCAATATAATCTTTAACCATTACCTGGCCTGATGAAATCAGAAAGGCCAAAATCAATAAGCTTCATATCAGCATCTTCGCTTTTTGACATAAAAAGGAAGTTCTGAGACAAGAAATTTAACAGAGGGTCAATAATGACGAAACATGAACATTGATTATATTTTCAAACTTCATTGGTTTGAAATAGAAAGATAATAACTTTTTCAAAAACGATGCATGTTAGGATTCCATATTTTAGTGTTTACAAACCTCGGGCTTTAGGTCACGGTGCACAACGCCTTGAAGGTGGCAAAAAGCAACAACACTTAATATCTGAACAATTATCAATTTTGCATCTGCTTCTGTGTATCTTCCACCTCTGCATTTAAAACAAAGTATGTCAGTAGCACAAATACATTTATTCAAGGACATTTTAATTTCAGATAGGATTTCCTCTTACCTGGACAATATTCGATCAAGTAATTCTCCACCTTCACACAATCTGTGCATTCAACAAAACAAGGAACAATTACACAAGCAACAAAACTCTAGTTGACAATTATACACAAACTTCTGGTTTGAACATAGTCAATGGCACTGTAAATAAGTTATAGAACCTAACAAAACCATGACATATGTATGTAGACATACAAAAATAATAGCAGATAAAGTGGAGTTCTTTTGATAGTCCAACAAAAAGAGCCAAAGGAGGGACATACTCCATCACTATGTATACATTGTTCGCATCTTCGCATGCATCATAAAAGTGAATCAGATGCTTATGGCCTGAAAGAGCTCTCAATATTTTTACTTCTCTACGCACATCCTCAATTGAAATTGCAGTTGTCATCTGCAAAAAGATACTAGTTACTATAAAAAGACACCAAGATTATCTAAAACCACACATCAAGAACAATTCATAATTGGAATTTAAATGTCAAATTCAATTACACTCACACACACACACACACATATATATAAACACATATTTATAGGATAAGGAGGATGATAAACTGAAATCTGATAGGAAATCATTAACCATGCATTCTATATCCTTAAAACTTTCCCATCCTTCAATACCAGAACTTATGAAGAGATGACCAGATATCCTAGAAATTTTAATTTTTGGAACAGGTAAGTACCGATGACAGGTTGCTAGGGTGTTTCACATTAGTTGCTGCATTCATTGGCTAAGAAAGCATCATTTTTCTGCCCTCTGTTTTCCATTAAGATATTAAGTTACGTTTACCAACATTTTCCATGTTTGCACATTAAGATTACAATTGTCATAAAAAACATTGCTGTATCTACGATACAGAGAAAAGTTCACCTAGATCTCCAGCTGCAGAAATGCTTTGACATGAAATCCTCATGTCATTATTGAGACTCTTTACTACCTTATTCTCTTCTTTCCATGCTTAAACTGCATTGTCTCTCCAACCTTCTCCCACTGAATATAACTTAAAACACTTTTTTGTCAATGTAAAAGACATTCTTCTTTTCCAATAGCCTCAACTATATCACTTTACTACTCTTGCTGAAATTCGGCTATTTTGAATTAGAAGAAAATGAACCAATCCATTCCCAGTTCATCTGAAATCATGTAGTAGGATAGCAACACAACTTTCTCGTGAGCAACCAAGGAATACTCATCTGGTGTGATGCTTCTTAAACTCAACTTCTACCACATATCTCAACATAAACATCCATATGCTATTTGATGGTTACAAGCAAAGATTTCCCAATCTATCCCCTTTCTCTCACCAAATATATAAACACACTTATTGGTCATTTTGTTGCAGGGGGTCAGCACATCCAAATGTAAAAAGGTCAAAGATCAGGGCTTTAATCTCTTCCAAGTTATAGTCTCTCGTGTAATTTACTTTACATGGTAATTTGAGCTGTCTGAAATTTGTGTATGGGAACTTGATTTTATAAGTTGCTTTCTCAGCATTTTGATTGACTAGGATAATGAAGAAAATGCATGATGTGGCTGTAGATGTGGAAGTTATGATTCCATATAAGATAACTGGCTGCGTAGGAAAAATGTAGTGCGGGTTCAGAAGCTAATTGTAATCGATTAAAGTGGTATGCCTACACCAAAACATGATCCATGCATGCAAATAGTCGAATGCAACCGATGCTCCCAAGGAGTAAAGTATAACGTGAAAAAAGAATTAGTAAACAATTATGTTGCTTGATGCCAATGCCAAAAAGGTAACACATACCCTAATACGAAATGGTTTTACGTAAAAGTCAAGCAATAACTTTTATTGCTCTACCAAATATCGCTATATCATTTAGGCACAATGTTAAATGCTATCAATAAAACTGTAAATGTATCAACAGACTTGCCAAGTAGGCTATGCATAACAAAAATCACGATAACCACATGCAAAGTCCCCTGCATTGCTTCATATGTGATAACCGTTACTTAGTCTACATCATATAAGCTTAAAGAAGAACAAGATATAAGAAAAAAGCCAGGTTGAACCATAGCCAAATGTGAAGCAATGAAGTCATTTACTAAAAACTTGCATTTGGGTTTCAGTGTGCAATCCGGCAACCAACCTCCAACATGCACTTGAGCGTAAAGGTTAAAGCATCCCTAAAAAGTCGACATTAATCCTTTTTATATATCTGTAAAGATCCCAATATCAAATTTTTGGTGCTCGTACAATCTTTATACTTACATCCATGCTCAATTTTGTCATTTTTTGTTGCTCAATTCTAGATATTGACAACATACTTGAAGCAAAGGCCAGGGGACAAATTGACAAAATATAACATATCAGCTCATACCATTATAAGGGGGCCTAACTTTATTTGGTACTACTTGACAAGAATTGCATACTTTAGCAGTTTAACCCTACAAGCATACGTCAATCACGCAAAACATTGAATCATGTTCCATCCGTGCTCAATTATGTTATTTGTTGCAAAGCCTGATAATGAACACGTACGTTCCCATCAAGAAAAGCCAAGGGACATTGACAAAAGAGGACATGTCAGCTTGTATCATCATAAAAAGACCTATCGGTTGGCAAGGAAAACAAATTTGCTACTACTTGACTAGAATTATATACCCTGGTGGTACTTATACAAACCGCATCAGCCTTGCGTGATACCGAAATTAAATAAGAAACAGTGTAACTCCAGGCAAAATATTCAACTTTACCCTTACAATCAAATGTTGAAATGTGGTTTTCTATATGTAATTGGTAGTATAAAAAATTGATATTAACATTTCAATGGCAAGCATAGAGAAAACTGAATCAAGGTGAAGCAATATTGGAAGAAAGTATTTAGATTCACCTCAATTGTAGCTACAAAATGGGCAATTAAGAAACAATTGGTGAGAAAGCAAGTACCTTGACTTTGGAGATGATCTTAACAGCCAGGGCATGATCCTTAAGGTCTCCTTTCTTGCCCCTAGCATGACATGTATGACCAAAATGCCCTCGCCCAATCTCCTTCCCCAATTCATACTTTGCTCCAAAATTCTTATTGTAACCGAAGTTCTTATCAAGAGACTGCAATTCAGGTTCTAGTGCTGTACCGTCCTCCGGAATGGGGCCTTCCCTTGGCTGCTTTGCATGACCAAATCGTCTAGCGAGCGAAGCCTTGATATGTTTGGCAGGTGAGGGGGGCGGAAAAGGACGCTTGAAGAACCTACGGCCGGGAGTTGAGGATCGCGCCGGTGACGGCGAGACTCCGGCAGGTAAAGGACTGGCTATGCCGTGAGGGTAGGGACTGGACCATGGACTGGAGGATCGGGCGGGAGTGTTTTTGACGCCGTTGTGAGCGGAGGAAGGGAGGGGAGAGTGAGGATGTTGGATGGTGGTGGGAGCGTCGTTATCGGTGGTAGGAATAGTCTTGCCGTAGCACTGACCCATGGTGATCGGAGTCAAAACATCGGAGAGTGAAAGAAAACAAAAGGGATCTTAAGAAAACGTTAAAGGTGGAGAAATTGGGACAAAAAACTAAAAAGGGATTGAAAGCAAAAACTAGAGTGACAGAGATTGTGTGAGGAATAACAAGGACAAGATCTGAAACAGAATCTAAATTATAAAAAAAATGGAATTGAGATTGAAATCGAAATCGAAATCGAAATCGAAATTGAAATCGAAATCTTCATCAAATTCTGCAGATTGCTTCTTCTTTGACATCAAAGAAAGAACAGAAAGAAGAAGTGAAATGAAAACCCTTGTTGTGTTGTGTGTGTGTGTGTGTGTGTGTGTTGGTTCCTTGGTGGTCAGTAGTTGGGTTTTGTCCTTATTAACTTTTGCTTCTTTTCATGCCCCTTCTCTTCTCTAACTTAAAACTAATTCACTGTCAATTCCATCTTTAAATAAATAAATTTCCTTTTTTTTTCATTTATTTTTTCTCTTTTTTTGAATTTTTAATGAAATTTAATTATTATTAATTACTTTGCTAGTTGATATTTTTTTATTTAAAAATAATAATAATATGTTCCAAGCTTATCCTTACTTCTAACAAAATTAATGGAGTAATATATCACAAATCAATCCAAGAGATTTTCACTAAATTAAATGCTAAAAATATCATTTACCAAAACAAAATAAAGTATAAAATCTATAATTAATCTCACTCTACCTACCTATCTTGTAATAATATAAATGACTCTTCTATCAATAAATTTAGGTTGGTGTTGTACTAATTCATATGGATTTGGTGCATTACAATTTGTTATTCCTCTTAACTTGCCCAAAAGTGAGGTGTATTCCAAATAAAAGTATTTAATCTTTATTAAACAAATGTGTTTATAGAGCTTTTTAATCCAACTAGAGACGAAGGCAATGTTTACTCTAATTAACAGGCAAAAAACTTCAAATTACCCTAGTGGTTTGATACAACCATCGTTTTTTTTTCTATCTCAAGCAAACCCTTAGTGGGAGGATCTTAAAGGAGCTTTAAGAGCTCTCAAACCCTGTTTTAGCAGGTCACCTAGAAGGTTGTGCTTCATCCCATTATTATTATTTTTTTTAAATTTAGGTTATTTTTTTAAATGATTTTTTTACAGTCCACTATCGGTAATCCGTTGGCCATTTTGTTTTTTCTTTTCATTTTTTTTTTATTTCTAAATGGGTGGTAAGATTCTAATGAGTTGTAATGAAGAGCAATGAGTTATTATTAGCCTTAATACGTATGATGTATAGGCATGTATAATCTATATACCATATTGGGTTTTATGTATATATGTGTAGTTTATAATAGTCATATATATATATATAATTAGGTTCCTTTGAGAAATGGTAAAAATATGAAAAATAAAGAAATGATCATAACTCTTTATTTGGTCAATATTTGCGGCTTTGACCATGAAACATGTAGTAACCGGGTATAAATTTAATGATGTAAAGTTGAGGGTTTATTTGACCAAGACTCGAAGGTAAGGGGGGAGGGGGGGTAAGAGGTAACTTTGGATTAAAAGAGATTTAACCCTAAAATCTCCCATTTGTCAAGGGCGGCTGAGGAAAAGTTAGAGAGGAAGGGTGATTTTGGGCGATCGAGCAAGGCAGAACACACTGATCGAGATGTCAAGTTTCAATCATTCTTCATCAAGGTAATCTTTCTCTCTTAACCATTATCTTCTTTAGGGATTTTGTATTAGTTTTAATCTTTAAGATTGGGGAGAATGGTATGGTCTGTTGGTTTTATGTTTTGGGGGAAAGTTGGGGTTAAATTGTTTGATTCATGTATGGAATGCTAGATTTTGAGATGGTAGTATACTGGGAATTGTTGTAATCCAATCCAGGAAGGGGAGACTGGTCTTAATTGATTCCCAATCCCTGTTGGTTGGGGAAGTCGGAAACCATTCTGGTTTGGGAACCTGTTTGTTTATCGATCTGATTTTTGAGTGGGGGACCGGGGGACCCCGGTCACTGAGGACACCGGTCGACACCAACACCGGTCGACGCCCACCCCCGGTCGATGCAGACCCCGGTCAAAGGGAGGGAGACCGGTCGACGTTGAGTCTAGTCGAGAGAGAGATCGGTCGATGCTGACCCGGTCGAGAGAGAGTCCGGTCGTGAGAGGTCCGGTCGAGGCATGGGTCGCGGCCCATGTTCTTCTCCCTTGTGGGCTTCGGCATTAGTGTTTGGCCCAGTTGCGTTAGTTAGTTAAATCTGGTTCTGAGAGTCGAATCGATATTAATTATTGGACCGAGGTTCTTATAAGTAGTTCAACCATGGGAGTAAGTTCATTTAATTGGGATTTAACCGCTTAGGTTATAAGGGGTAAGGGTCGGTTACCGTTGCGAATTAGAAATGTATTGGAAGTTTAGCGGTCGATGGTTTTCTTATAGGTTTCGTTCAAGTAGGCGCAAAGAATTAAACAAGGGACATCAGGTGAGTTTTCTGAGCTAAAGTCTCTTATGCCGATTAAGTTATGTTTTATGTATATGAAAGTATATGCAAGTTTTGAAATGATGTTGCTTTAATACTTACTTGCGAGATTTATTTAAATGTTAAAGATAATTTTCTTATGGTTGTCAAAGTGGAAATGTATGCATACATGGTCCTAAGTGTGTGGGCTCAAAGTCGGGGGGTATGGCCCGTCTGTGCTCATACCGGGGGGGGGGGGGGGTGTTCCGTTTATGCCGTTGGGGGGGTGTCCCAACAAAGGCAATGTGAGTCACAGACACGCTGTCACCTTAGGGTGGCGGTAGTGTGAGCGGAGAAGTTTGCTGAAAGTTAAAGGTTTTCTTTGAAGCTAAAAATGGTTTATTTTATGATAAATCCTTGAATGTTTGTTGAGTTAAAAACTGTTGTAAGAGGGGACTCACTAGACCTTTCGGTCTAACCCTCGCTCTTTTCAAATCTAAAACCCTTTTCAGGTAAAGAGTGGCAGTAGGAGGAGCGAATAAGTTTTAAGAGAAGATTCGAGCTGGAGCTGAACTAGAGGACCTCCATTGTAGATTCTTGTCAATATATTCTCAGTTGTGTACTAGGTCGTCTTTCCGCAAACCTTGTTTAGATGTTGTATTGGGCCGTTTGGCATTTTTATTTAATAAAGTTGGTTCTGCCTTTTGTCGTGTGAGTCGGGTTGTTTCAAAACACCGGATAATTCCTTGTGTGGTCTATAAAAGAATGAGAGGTAGTTTCGTAAAATACGCGGGACGAGTTCATATATGAACCTATATGATTCATATATGAATTATATGTTCATATATGAACCAGTGTAATTCACATATGAACTTTTTTTACTGATTCATATGTGAATTACAAAGGTTCATATATGAATCTGTTAATTAGTTCAACTGATTCACATATGAATCTACAGTTAATTGGTTCATATATGAATCACAAAGGTTCATATATGAATCAATTAAAAAAGTTTATATATAAACATATAATTCATATGTGAATCATACAGGTTCATATATGAACTCGTCTCCGTGTATTTGTAAAAATTACGAAACTGTCATTCTATTTTTGGAATAGCCGCAACTTTTGACCAGTCAAAGTCATAATTGTTGACCAATCAAAGACGATCTTGACCGAATGAAAGGCTAAGATTACTTCTTTATTTCTCATATATTTAGCATTTCTCAAATGAACCTCTCCATATATATATAAGAATATCGTGATCATGTATATGTATAAGTAATGTATAGCTACTCATACATACATTGCATAGTTACTCTTGCATACATACACATATAGTAGCCCACATATCTATAAATGGGGCCATTCATGGGAGAACCAAATATTTTAAGGTCCAATTTCAACCACGAATCATATTAAGGTGTCGTTTGTTTTTTAAGATGTTTAAAGTCTGAAGTCTTATTTTAGTTATGATTAATAAGATGTGGTGTATAAAAAGGTCTGAACGATTCAGACTTAAGAGTCATTAAGAGGGTTTTAAAAAGAAAAACAAACAACCCCTAAATCAATGGTTAAATTCTGAAATTAGTAATTTTGGTAATTTTGACTAAAAAATTAAATAAATTGTATCATAGATATTTTGCAAATATTCTCTCTTTTCTTTTATCTCTCCTCTCCAACTAAAAGAATTTAAACAAACAAATTGAAGAATTCAACAAACACATTTTGAATATTTGCGAACATGTTGTGAACCACTACTCTTTACTGAGACCACAAAGTTTTCATTGTGAGCACTTTATAAAATCTAGTATTTTGCTACACAAATTTTGAAGAACATAAACAAAAACTTCAATAATATAATTGGAAAATAAATTTAATTAAATGAGTTTCCTAAAATAATTGGAGTAATGATTTTCTAAGATAATGGAAGTAATGAATTTCCTTAAATTACGGGGAAATAAATTTAATTAAAAGTTTTGATGATTTGTCAAAAAAAATTACTAATTTGTTTTTTTTATTTAAGAAATAACATTAATTATTTCAAATTAATGGTTGATTTACATTCGAACTCACAATTTATAGGATTCTCATTTGATTAAACCTCATCAATCCATCTATACATACATACATGCAAATATAATATACTTACTAGCACTGCAAATTCAGAAACTTAGGGGCTGTTTGTTTACCTCTTAATGGTTTCATTAAGAGGCAATATCTGAATCGCTAAGAGGTAAATCTTGTTTGGCAAAAAAAAAAGATTTGCCTCTTAATGATTCCAAAATCCTCTGAATGATTTTGTACATTGGCGCTCCCTTAACCATTAAGCGCCCAGATTTCATCATGATTAATTAGCAAACAACCATATTTCATTTTACACTATATCATAAAAACCTCTTAATCATTCAGACCACTTAATCATTCTGTACTAAACCATTCAACAACTGTCAAACAACCCCTTAGCTGACTAGGCTCAGACTTAGAGGTGTCAAAAAAAAAAATTGAAACCGAATAACCACCCGAGCCAATATGGTTTCATGTTATTTGGTTTTCAGGTTAAATAGTTCAACCTTTCTTTTATCAAATCTCAGGGACATGGTCTAATCATGAGGGTAGTATTTTATCATGGTGTCGGATCCTAAGTTTTTATGGATTCCTTATATTAACAGAATAATAATACCTTATTCGGTTTAGTTTCAATTAATATTTTACTATTTCGGTTAAACAAAATAGCAATATACTAAAAGTTCATATGTTTTACTTATTGACAATTGGTTTGAGCATATGGAATGATTAACATATGATGAATTGGTTTATTTTAAGCTAAAATAACAAGAAATTGAGATGGATTTAACAAAATATTACAAGAGAACTAACAGTAACAAAACAATCAATAAACCAAACCAAGAAATTGAGATGCAACAACAATTTTTTTAAGATATCAAAAATCATATAACAAGAACAATTAGCAACGGGGTCGGTGGAATATACAAAAGGGCCGCAAGGGTAAAAAGCTATGGAGAATTACGGTAACAAAAATTTTAGAAAGGTAAAAATGAGATTTTAAAGAGATTTGACTTAGGGTCACTTGACCACATAACTTTTAAGGTGGCTCCGCCACTACTTACTAGCTAGTTATGTATGCAAACATAGTTGTATACACACATGTAAGCAAATATATATAGGGGATAGGTTCGAACGAGAACCCTAACTATTTAAGAAAACACGAGAACGACCATTAATTAATGTACAAAATCATTCATGATTCACGCGACTTTGCCCCGCGACTTAAGTCGCGGCCAAAGTCGCCTACGTCCATTTTTTGCCTGTTAATGTAAAATTACATATGATTTTGTACATGATTTTTTTGTTTTCTTGTTTTCTTAGATAGTTAACGTTCTCGTTTGAACCCACCCCATATATATATATATATATATATATATATATATATATATATACGCTTACATGTGTGTGTACAACTATGTTTGCATACATAGCTAGCTAGTAAGTAGTAACTAGGTCATGTGGTGACTAGAGAAGGAGTAAAAGTAGACCCGTCAAAGATAGAGGCGATGATGAATTGGCAACCGCCCAAGAGCCCAACCGATATCTGAAGCTTATTGGGATTGGCCGGTTACTACCGAAGGTTTATTCAAGATTTCTCCAAGATCGTCTCTCCATTGACATCACTAACAAGAAAGAACGTAAAATTTCTTTGGACCGATGCTCAAGATCAAGCTTTCAAGACCCTGTAAAGAAAGTTGTGTGAAGCCCCAATCCTATCTCTACCTGAGGGGACAGAGGATTTCGTGGTTTACAGCGACGAACTAAAATGGAATTGGGTTGTGTTTTAATGCAACGAGACAAGGTGATTTCCTATGCCTCAAGACAACTTAAGGATCATGAGAAGAATTATCCAACCCATGATCTCAAGTTGGCAGCAGCGGTATTTGCGTTGAAGTTATGACAACACTATTTATATGGTACGAGATGTACGCTCTACACCGACCATAAAAGCTTGAAATATGTCTTTGACCAAAAGGAGTTGAACATGCGTCAACGGCGTTGGCTAGAATTACTTAAAGACTACGACTGTGAACTGTTATACCACCTCAGAAAGGTTAATGTTGTGGCGGATGCGTTGAGCAGGAAAGAGTATGGTGGGAATATTTGAGCCACATTCGCAAGGATTAAAGTAGTTTCGAGCCTACTTGAGAAGATCAAGACCTTGCAAGCCGAGGCGTTACTTGAGGCAAATCTCAAAAGTGAAACCATGTGGAAGCAATACCTACAACTGACAGAAGATAGTAGGGGTTTGAAACTCTTTCAATAAAGGATATGGGTGCTCAAAATTGGAGGGTGTCGAGAATTACTATTGGAGGACGCACACAAGTCGAAATACTCTATTCACCCCGGAAGCACAAAGATGTATCGTGACTTGAAGTTGAACTATTGGTGGTCAATGATGAAGCTGGATGTGGCCAATTATGTAGAGAAATGTATCACTTGCTTGCAAGTGAAGGCTGAACATCAATGACCTTATGGTAGCTTACAATCCCTTGCCATCCCGGAGTGGAAATGGGAACACATCACTATGGATTTTGTGACAAAACTACCGAAGACCTTGAAGAAACACGACACCATTTGGGTTATAGTGGATCGCCTAACCAAGAGCGCACCCTTCCTGGCAATGCGAGAGACTCTACCGATGGATAAGTTGGCCAAATTATACATCTATGAGATAGTCTCAACGCATGGGGTGTTGTTGTCTATCGTGTATGATTGCGATAGCCGCTTTACGTTACATTTTTAGAATGGGCTACAAAAGAGTTAGGCACTAAGGTGAAGTTGAGTGTCGCATACCACCCCCAAACGGATGGACAAAGCGAAAGGACCATCCAAACACTAGAAGACATGTTGAGGTCGTGCGTCATCGACTTTGGATGGAATTGGGACTCTCATCTTTCTTTAGTGAAATTTGCCTACGATAACAGTTATCATTCGAGCATTGGTATGGCACCGTTCGAAGCCCTATATGGGAGGAAGTGTAGGACGCCTGTGTGTTGGTTAGAGGAGAGAGAGAAGCAATTTTCTGACCCGGAGATTGTGCAAGAAACGACCGACAAGGTACAAGGTATCCGAGAATGTTTGAAGGCGGCGCAAGACCGTCAAAAGAGGTATGCGGATAAGAAAAGGAGACCCATAGAGCTTCATGTAGGTGATAAGGTGATGTCAAAAGTATCCCCTTGGAAGGGGATCATTAGGTTCGGGAAGCGTGGGATGCTTAATCCCTGATTTCTCGGACCCTTCACCATTATTGAGTGGGTAGGAATCCATGCCTACAAGTTGGAGCTACCGCGTAGATGCACATAATTCACAATACATTCCACGTATGTTACTTATGTAAGTGCTTGGCGGAGGAAGAAAGCGTTATTCCGCTATCAAAAATACGAGTGGACAACAATCGGTACGTAGAGGAACCCGATGCTATCTTAGAACGAAATACGAAGAGGCTCCGTAACAAGGAGGTCACCATGGTAAAAACCCAATGGAAGCACTATCGGGGTGCAAACGTGACGTGGGAGGCGGAAGAAGGCATGAAGAGGCGATATCCTCACCTTTTCGGTTAGTGTGAGATTTCGACGACGAAATCTATTTCAAAGAGGGGAGGATTGTAACACCCCGGAATTTTGGGTTATGTAGTTCTTTTTACTTTGGTAGGAACTTATTAAATCATTAAAGCCTCGAATGATTTCTATTTTATAACTGTGTTTATACGTTTACTCTCTATAACTTATGCACGTTTAAGAAGTATGAGGTTGTGTGTATATCGTGGGTCAAAATGTTCGAAATCAAAATCGGCAAAACAAGGGCTTGGGACATCGGCGAGAGTGTCCGGCGATATTTTGTCATTCTAGCGGTGTCAAGGTCGCATGGGCCTCACCCCCCCTCTCGGTACAAACAGGGTGATTGTGCCCAACGAGATTGTCGTGCCACAATCGCAGATGGCAAAGTCGTGGAATGTAACACCTGTAATTTTCGGTAAGTAAATATCACTCGGACATTTCTGCGACTTGTAAACAGTGGGGTTTTATTGGGAAATGTATTGTTTAAAGTCCCTTGGAGTATCGGGAGTCTTGGTAGTGAAAAAGTCGAGTTTCGGGGCTCCGGAAAGGTCCCGCGACAATACCCGACGACTATGACGAGTCACAGTCGCATGGGGTGTACCATGAGCTGGTACATAGCAGCGACTATGACCAGTGTAACACCCTAAAAATAGGGATAACAAAAATCCGAAAAACGGACCTGAGGTATACTAAAATTGCCATAGCAAGAGCCTCCCAAAAATGGGGAATATAAATAACCAACCCGTTTAATCACAATTGTAACTCAAACAGGCAATAAATTAACAACCAACTAATCTAATTTCTATAACTAGAAAAGAGATTACAAAAGGGTTGTCATCTATAAGCCCAACAGTTCATTCCATAAGCATAATACGTCCAAGTGCAAAATCCCCAAGCTCTCACCCAAAGCAACTAAGCCTGCTTAGGATCGGCGCCGCTAGAACCTGAGATACACATCGACACCAAACAAGTGTTAGGCCAAAAATCCTAGTGAGTTGAACAACAATAAGCATGCATGAACAGTTATAATTCTTATCAGCAGTTAACTAGTGTCCAATACATGTGGAGTCATTAGGGGAGACCCAAAGCACCAATTAAATCCCACCCAAGAGTCGATGTACCTTGATGCCCTTAACAAGGAACACCCATCGCTGAGAAAATTCCTCGAATGGCGTAGGTCTAGGCACATACCATCACAGTGGCACCCAAGACTACATCATCCTAGTGTACTGACTTGGTTCGTCCAACATAACGCATATAGGAGGTCCTTTTGGTGTATTTCAACTCAACATATTTCCATACCGACTACGGGTACAATATTACCATCCTATCCTCATGAAGTCCAACAAAAGACCCAAATGACACTTATATTCATCATGCATATAAATATGTCACCAAAGTGGTATTCCAACTAGAACCATCATAATACCCATACATGCATACATTTAATATCAAGTTACTCACATTATGTATCCATGAGAAAAGCCCCAAATAATGACACCCATAACATAAAACATATCATATCACCAATATCTATATTTCCAACTATTTTCATCAAGAAATCCCAAATACTTGAACACATAGAGATAAAATAACAAATATAAGATCATGATGTGTATCCAGTTTTAACAAAGGCTTAGTAAACTCACAATCTAGGTTTTTGGACCAAAACCTAGAAAAGTGTCAAACCCTAGAAGTTGGAGAAGATGAGACTTGAAGGTGAGAAATGAGAATCTTGAAGAACACTTCAATGGAGACACTTGGATGAAGCTTGATGATCACTTAATGCTCCCAACAACCCAAAACCCTAGCAATAAATGTGTGTGTGTTTGGAAGGCTCAAAAATTGCCCAAAGAGAAACTCTCCCATCTTTGGATGTGAAAGTGTGATAAATGAGGGTTGAAAAGGGTTTAAGTCAAAGAGGACTGGTCCCTTGCGGGTGACAATGCCCCGGCGACAATGCCCATGGGCATTGTCGCGTGTCATAATCGCGAACACCCCCGAGGTCTCGGTACGTCCCTCGCAACATTGACACCGCGACATTGACAGTGTCATAGTCGCGTGTCATAGTCGCGGCTACCATCCCACTCTCGGTACACTCCTCGCGAGAGTGACACGGCGAGAGTGACCATGTCACAATCGCGTGTCACTGTCGCGCCAAACCCAATCCAGCCCGAAAACTTAGCCAATTTCGAAAACGAGCGCGAGGTTGAACGATTAATAATGGTAATTCAATTATATGACATTTTAACATAATAATGATCATAAAATGTACACAAAGATTCATATTCTCATATAAGCGAAATAAATGCATTAAGGAGACAAAACACTTACCTTGCGAATTTCCGGGTGTTACAATCCTCCCCACCTAATTGGGATTTCGTCCCCGAAATCTCATTCTAGATTAAACAAGTGAGGATAACGCTTATTCATATCATCTTCCGATTCCCAAGTAACGTTAGCACCCCGATGGTGCTTCCATTGGACTTTAACCATGACCACATCCTTATGCCTCAACTTCTTCACTTTCGATTCTAAAATCGACTCCGGCTCTTCCACACATCGATTTCCATTGTTCACTCGAATTTCCGATAAAGGAATCACGCTTTCCTCTTCGGCTGGACACTTCCGAAGACAACACACGTGGAATGTAGGATGTATCCCATCCATTTCCGGCGGTAAATCCAACCGATAGGCTTGCAAACCAATCTTCTCCAAAATAACGAATGGTCCAAGGAAACGAGGACTAAGCTTACCAAGCTTCCCGAAACGTATGATCCCCTTCCACGGAGACACCTTCAACATGACCCGGTCACCCACTTGAAACTCAACCGGTCTTCTCTTCTTGTCCGCATAGCTTTTTTGTCGGTCTTGCGCCACCTTTAGTCTTTCTCGAATTTCTTTCACCTTGTCCGCCGTCTCTTGCACTATTTCTGGCCCGGCGAATTGCTTTTCGCTCGCTTCTAGCCAACAAACTGGGGTCCTACACTTCCGTCCATACAAAGCCTCGAACGGTTCCATTTCGATACTAGAATGGTAACTGTTGTTGTACGCGAACTCTACCAAAGGTAGGTGTGAGTCCCAACTTCCCCCGAAGTCTATCACACACGATCTCAACATATCTTCTAGCGTCTGGATCGTCCTCTCGCTTTGACCATCCGTTTGAGGATGATATGTCGTGCTCAGATTCAGTCTAGTGACCAACTCCTTTTGCAAACTAGTCCAAAATTTCGAAGTGAAACGACTATCCCGATCCGATACTACAGATTGCGGAACTTCGTGCCTTGACACCACCTCGTCGATGTACAGTTTAGCCAACTTATCTATTGGCAAGGTCTCCCGCATCGCAAGAAAATGCGCGCTCTTGGTCAACCGATCCACGATCACCCAAATTGTATCGTGACCATGTAAGGTCTTTGGTAGCTTCGTCACAAAATCCATGGTGATGTTGTCCCACTTCCACTTGGGAATGGAAAACGGTTGCAAACTTCCATACGATCTTTGATGCTCCGCTTTGACTTGAAGGCATGTGACAACCTTTCCACATAGCTAGCCACATCCAGCTTCAACACCGGCCACCAATAATTCAACTTTAAGTCTCTATACATCTTGGTGCTACCGGGATGTATAGAATATTTCGACTTATGTGCTTCCTCGAGAAGTAAGTCACGATTTCCCCCAATCTTTGGCACCCAAATTCTCCCTTGGAAGAGTTTGAGTCCACGACCATCTTCTGTTAAGAGTTTCTTTTGCTTGGACATAACCTCGGCCTTGAGGTTCTCTTCTTTAAGTGCTTCCGCTTCTCTCGTTCTTATACTCTCCAACAAAATCGACACCACATCGATTCTGGTAAGGGACATTTTGGCACCTCCATCATGACTCCTTCGACTCAACGCATCCGCCACCACGTTGGCCTTACCGGGATGATAGAGTAAATCACAATCATAATCCTTCAAGAGCTCAAGCCACCTCATTTGCCGCATGTTGAGTTCCTTTTGATCGAAAATGTATTTGAGACTCTTGTGAACGGTGAAAAGAGTACACTTTGTCCCGTACAAGTAATGTCGCCACAACTTTAATGCAAACACTACCGCCGCCAATTCCAAATCATGAGTCGGATAATTCTTCTCATAATCCTTTAATTGTCGCGACGCGTAGGCAATTACTTTCCCCCTTTGCATTAGGACACACCCAAGCCCCATCTTGGAAGCGTCACTAAACACAACAAAATCTCCCGATCCTTCGGGTAGGGACAAGATCGGAGCTTCGCACAACTTCCTCTTGAGCGTCTGAAAGGCTTGCTCTTGTGCATCGGTCCAAAGAAACTTGACGTTCTTCCTTGTAAGAGAAGTGAGCGGTGCATCTATCTTGGAAAAGTCTTAAATAAAACGCCGGTAGTAACCCGCCAAGTCCAAGAAGCTTCGAATCTCTGTCGGACTGGTTGGAGGCTCCCAACTCATCATTGCCTCGATCTTTGCCGGATCCACCTTTACGCCGTCCTTTGATACCACATGCCCCAAGAATTGTACTTCTTGGAGCCAAAATTCGCACTTGGAGAATTTCGTGAACAAATTCTCCCTTCTTAGAACTTCCAATACTTCTCGCAAGTGTTTCCCATGCTCGGACTCATCCTTTGAATATATCAGGATATCGTCGATGAAGACGATCACGGATTTGTCTAAGAATGGTCGACACACACTGTTCATCAAATCCATGAACACGGCTGGAGCGTTGGTTAAACCGAAAGGCATCACCAAAAACTCATAATAACCATATCGCGTTTGGAAAGCCGTCTTCGGAATGTCCTCTTTCTTCACTCTCACCTGATGATAACCGGATCGAAGATCGATCTTAGAGAAGCATCCCGCGCCTTGAAGTTGATTAAAAAGATCGTCGATACGAGGTAAGGGATACTTGTTCTTCACCGTGACTTTATTCAACTCCCGGTAATCTATGCACATCCTCATGGACCCGTCCTTCTTCTTCACGAACAACACCGGTGCTCTCCATGGTGACGAACTCGGCCGAATGAAGCCCTTCTCCAACAACGCTTGCAGTTGTGACATCATTTCCTTCATTTCCGTCGGTGCCAAACGATATGGAGCTCGGACTATCGGAGCCGCTCCCGGAGTGAGGTCAATTTGAAACTCCACTTGACGTTCCGGTGGTAATCCGGGAAGGTCTTCTGGAAAGACGTCCAGAAAATCTTGTACTACCTCCACATCTTCTACCGACTTCTTCTTTTTCTTCGCGTTCACCACATAGGCCAAATACGAAGGGTATCCCTTCGCTAGGAACTTGCGAGCCTTGAGAGATGAAATAATGGGGTTATTCCTCTT
This sequence comes from Arctium minus, assembly GCA_954870635.1. NCBI lineage: Eukaryota > Viridiplantae > Streptophyta > Magnoliopsida > Asterales > Asteraceae > Arctium > Arctium minus. The sequence continues at coordinate 751,962 of OX941094.1, read as the reverse complement.
TCCTTTCTCTCCATAAGGGTGCGTTTGGTTTGCAGACTGGGTGGGACAGGACGGGACAAAAATTTACTGTCCCATGTTTGGCGTGACATGGGACAGGACAAAAGTTAACTGTACCATGTTTGGCACGACATGGGACAGGGACAAAGACTGGACAAGGTGGGACAAGATGGGACAAAAAGGGGTATTTTCTTGTTCCACCAAAATAGGTGGAACAACATGGGACAGAAATGAGACAGAAACTAAAAATCACCGATTTACCGCCATTTGATATATAATCCTAATATGGTATTAGTCTTAAGGGTCACCACTACCCATCGGCGCTACTACCACCATCGGCGACCACTAGTAGCCACCGCCAACCACCGTCAGCCACCTCTACCTATTTCTCCACCATAACAACCTCCTCCACCACCTCCACAACCATCGGTCATCGCCACCACCACTACCATCGTCGACCACCTCCACTAACACCGATCACCACCACCTATTGTCGCCACCACCATCGACGACCACCGGTAGCTACCACCAACCATCGTCGACCACTTCCACCTCTTCCTTCACTACTACAATAACTTCCTCCACCACCTCCACAACCACCGCTCATCGCCACCTCCACCAATCGCCACCACCCATTGTCGCCGCCGTCACCGACGCTCACCGTCAACCATCGTTGGTAACCTCCGTCTCTTCCTCCACTACAATAACCTCTATTACCACTGTGCACCGCCACCACCACTACCTCTATTACTATCTTTCACCTTCTTCACAACTATTGTCTTTCACCGGCCACCCATCGTCTTTTATCTTTACTCGTCGCTGAAACTATGCATCCACCAATTCATTAAGATCTTCCAAATTGAATCAACTATTATGTTTTTTATATGAATCGGATTTTTTCGAACTACCATCAATTATTTCAGATTCTTCATTCAAATTTCCTACTATTGTTTTTGTATGTATTTATATGTATGAAAATTGTGTAAAAAAATTAATAATGTTTTTTAATTAAATTATTTAAAGATATACTTTATTTGTGTTATTTATAACTATTATATGATATATAAAATTATCAAACAACTTTTAGGGAAACTTGTCCAATCCTGTCCTATCCAGTCCTAGTCGTACCAAACACAAGACAACCATTTGTCTTGTCCAGTCCAGTCCAGTCCTGTCCTAGCCTCTTGTCCTGTCCAGTCCAGTTCTGTCCAATCCCGTCCAATCTTGTCTGCGTACCAAACGCTACCTAAATGGTAACAACACCATTTCCCGGCGCTGGCACTTGGATCATCTTCTTAGAGCAAAAGATATCCGCCTTATGTCTTACTAACCAATCCATGCCTATAACCACATCGAACCCACCTATGGTCATAGGTAGCAAGTCTACTCCAAAAGGATTCCCATTAATCTCTAAAGTGCAATCACAAAAACGGTCTCGAATGATTACTTGATCTCCGTTTTCTACTTCTACTACTAACGCATCAGGAAGAACACTAATGGGAATAGTGAATTGCTTACAGAAGGTATCCGACACAAAAGAACACGTAGCACCCGAATCAAACAAAACACGAGCTGGCAAGGAGTTTACTAGGAACGTACCCGAAACAACATCGGCGGTCTCCTTGGCTTCCTCGGTAGTCATTCGAAAAGCTCGACTCGGTGCCCTTGATGGTTGTTCGACTCTAGCCGTCGAACCCACAGAATTTCCACCGTTTCCTCCCACTAGCTTTGGGCAACTCCTCTTCATATGCCCCGGTTCTCCGCACTCATAGCACACTGACCCACGGAGGGAACATTCTCGAGCTTTGTGGTTCTTCTTACCACACTTGGTACACACGGCTGGACCGGAGTGAGTCATTGTAGCGCATGGTCCCGGGTTCTTTGACCTGCACTTGTGGCACCACCGATCCTCACGGCGTTGATCACCCGCTCTTCTGCTGGAAAAGGGTCTTGACTGACGAACGGGCCCAGATGGCCCTTCCCATTTCCGCTTCTCTCCCACTTGTCTCCTTTCTTCCTTCTCAGCATTAATGTCGTCCTCGATGAGCAAGGACTCTTCGATGACTTCTTGCAAGGTCGAGCACTTAGCATTTCTTACATCCGTTCGCATCCCGACCGGTAAACCTTGTTGATATGCTTTCATCTTTGACTTTTCATCGGGAACTAGATGTCCCACCAAGTTTGTTTTCTCCAAAAAGAGTTTGGAGTATTCAGCAATGGACAGAGTCCCCTTCTTCAAATTTCGGAACTCCCGCTCTAGTTTATCCAACGAACGTTCGCTACAATATTTATCCATGATCTTTTCCGTGAACACTGGCCAAGTTAATTTAGCCAGAACTTCCGGGGTGAGGGCGGATCGAGTGAGATTCCACCAAATCAGAGCCTTTCCCCGAAGTAGCTGGGAAGCAAACTTGACCCGTTGAGAAGGATCACACTCACTGGCCTCAAATTCCATCTCTACCTCCTTGAGCCAGTACATGCAAGCAACCGGGTTATCTGAACCCGCAAACTCCTTAGGGTGGCACCCCATAAACGCTTTGTAAGTGCACCCCTTAGTCTTCGTTCGGATCCCTTCAGCGGATGGTTCCTCAACCGTTACCACATTTGGTCCACCCGACCCCACAATAATGTTTTCAGCCATAGTCTCAGGTTGACGGTTTCTGGCGTCTCGATCCTCTAAGAGCTTCATGAAAAACTCTTGTTGTTGAGCCATGGTCGCATTCATGGCCAACATCATGCTATCCCGAAGCCGGGTCTCCATGGTAACTTCCTCCATGATGGCGTTACCTGCATTGAGGTTCCGGCGTGGAATATGCTCAGGCCCTCCTCCCAAGATTCTAGGCATAGGAATGTCATCGGTGGTTACACCCACGGGAGGTCGTACAGCTGCAGATTCCACCTCTAGTTGACCCTCTGGCATGTCCGACAACCTACTTCGAGTGTTTACCATTAAATCTGCCATGTACGTACGAGAAATAGATTGAGAAAAGACTAAACGAGTTGAACTCATTGTACGTACTACTACCTTCATCAATTATCATAATAATAGTAAACCAAGTATGCTCACGTAACAATGCATTCATAATAGCAGTAGCTAAGTGAAATTATGAACGAACCATACACAAGAATTCTTGTCACCATCATCACAACTTTCAATTAAGGTAATTCTGTAACCCTAACACTCTCCCTACCTAGGATTTCTACCCCAAGTGGACAGTGAAGTCATAAAGTCTAAAGCTTAAGTCTAGATATGCTAAACAATACCTAGTTCACTTAAACTAAAGCTCTGATACCAACTTGTAACACCCTAAAAATAGGGATAACAAAAATCCAAAAAACGGACCTGAGGTATACTAAAATTGCCATAGCAAGAGCCTCCCAAAAATGGGGAATATAAATAACCAACCTGTTTAATCACAGTTGTAACTCAAACGGACAATAAATTAACAACCAACTAATCTAATTTCTACAACTAGAAAAGAGATTGCAAAAGGGTTGTCATCTATATGCCCAACAGTTCATTCCATAAGCATAATACGTCCAAGTGCAAAATCCCCAAGCTCTCACCCAAAGCAACTAAGCCTGCTTAGGACCGGCGCCGCTAGAACCTGAGATACACATCGACACCAAACAAGTGTTAGGCCAAAAAGCCTAGTGAGTTGAACAACAATAAGCATGCATGAACAGTTATAATTCTTATCAGCAGTTAACAAGTGTCCAATACATGTGGAGTCATTAGGGGAGACCCAAAGCACCAATCAAATCCCACCCAAGAGTCAATGTACCTTGATGGCCTTAACAAGGAACACCTGAAAGGCCCGACACACCCGAAGACTATCGCTGAGAAAATTCCTCGAATGGCGGAGGTCTAGGCACATACCATCACAGTGGCGCCCAAGACTACATCCTCCTAGTGTACTGACTTGGTTCGTCCAACATAACGCATATAGGAGGTCCTTTTGGTGTATTTCAACCCAACATATTTCCATACCGACTACGGGTACAATATTACCATCCTATCCTCATGAAGTCCAACAAAAGACCCAAATGACACTTATATTCATCATGCATATAAATATGTCACCAAAGTGGTATTCCAACTAGAACCATCATAATACCCATACATGCGTACATTTCATATCAAGTTACTCACATTATGTATCCATGAGAAAATCCCCAAATAATGGCACCCATAACATAAAACATAGCATATCACCAATATCTATATTTCCAACTATTTTCATCAAGAAATCCCAAATACTTGAACACATAGAGATAAAATAACAAATATAAGATCATGATGTGTATCTAGTTTTAACAAAGGTTTAGTAAACTCACAATCTAGGTTTTTGGACCAAAACCTAGAAAAGTGTCAAACCCTAGAAGTTGGAGAAGATGAGACTTGAAGGTAAGAAATGAGAATCTTGAAGAACACTTCAATGGAGACACTTGGATGAAGCTTGATGATCACTTAATGCTCCCAACAACCCAAAACCCTAGCAATAAATGTGTGTGTGTTTGGAAGGCTAAAAAATCGCCCAAAGAGAAACTCTCCCGTCTTTGTATGTGAAAGTGTGATAAATGAGGGTTGAAAAGGGTTTAAGTCAAAGAGGACTGGTCCCTTGCGGGCGACAATGCCCCGGCGACAATGCCCATGGGCATTGTCACGTGTCATAATCGCGAACACCCCCGAGGTCTCGGTACGTCCCTCGCGACATTGACACCGCGATATTGACAGTGTCATAGTCGCGACTACCATCCCACTCTCGGTACACTCCTCGCGAGAGTGACACGGCGAGAGTGACCATGTCACAATCGCGTTTCACTGTCGCGCCAAACCCAATCCATCCCGGAAACTTAGCCAATTTCGAAAACTAGCACGAGGTTGAACGATTAAGAATGGTAATTCAATTATATGACATTTTAACATAATAATGATCGTAAAATGTACACAAAGACACATATTCTCATATAAGCGAAATAAATGCATTAAGGAGACAAAATACTTACCTTGCGAATTTCCGGGTGTTACAACCAACGACATTGCCCAGGGCAATGTCGCATGGTCAATGTCGCACAAAGGTTGCAGGTTGCTGTTAAATGCGGGATTTCAGCCTAAATTCTCATTTATCTTCTCCAAAAATTCTCCACTCTCTCCCAAACTGTTTCTTCTTCATTCTCCTCAAACCCTAACTCATTTTGGGTTAATTTCTTGAGTTCTTAAAGTGTTCCTTCATCAAGTGGTATATTGGGAGTCTTGGCAAAGTGTCCACCATTGTCATCTTCAACCTCAAGCTCCATGGTAGAGTTTTCTAGGTTTTCACCAAAACCTAAGTGGTAAGTGTATCTCTTCCATTTCTAAACCCTAATATAAGATATAAATGCTCCATTGATGATTTCCTAAGTATTATGTTTCTCCATTTTCAGTTTGGAAGATTTTGGAGGAGTTAGGTCAAAATTAGGGTTTTGGGTATAAGTTGAGGTTTGCTGTAAAATGTTTGGGGAATATTTCTATATGGTTGGATATGTTTATTTATGGTTGAAATTTATGGATCTAGGTTTTTGGAGGTTTTGGCTTGAGGATCCAAGTTTCTTCAAGAAAGCTCAAAGTGGGTAAAATCCAGATTTAGCCTAAATCTAGCAAGGTGAGTTCAAGTTGATTTGTGAAAACGGTGTACATGCCAAAATGTTTATTTTAAAGTGTTTCGTGTTTTACATGAAATTATTAACTGCTGATAAGTTTTGTGTATTTTGAATTAAAAATATATTTTACTTGGTAATTGTCAAAGTGTGAGTATTTTAATAAGGTTTTATATTTGGTAAACTTGGGTTGTATTAATCTCATGAAATGCTCATATATAGGTTTTGAATATTTCAACAAGTAAATAACATGACTTATGTATTCTTGGTGATCTTGTACAAATAAAGTCCATTTTATGATTTATGCAACTTCGGTGATTTTTGTACATATGAAGTCTAATTCATGATGTTCGACATTTTGATGTATTTGAGTTCATAAACCATTTGGGAAAATCCTTGGTTCCAATACGTGACGAGTTTTGGGTTAATCACATCTTTGGGTTATGTGTATGCATAAACGTCGTTTAAAGGCACTTCATTATTTGGGGGGTCCATTGTTTATTGGTTAAATGGATTTTGAGCATTTTAGCTCGACGTTGACTTAAAAGAGTCTTGAGGACATTTGTCCGGTTTTAATGGCTCGATGTAGAGTCCAATCTATGATTTACATACTAATGCATTTTATTGCATATTTATGATAATTACATGCTCGAATGTGTTGGTCATTCATGGGTAGTCATGTAATGTTAGATTGTGTTGCATTGGATCCATAGGCACGTAAGTCAGTCTTATTTGATGGTCAAGTGGGTGGTAAAGGGTTGGACTCCAGGACTCATGTTTTATGACCTTGTCCTTTCAAGTGTACACTAGGAGTGCTGAGTCCGGTTGTGCTATTATGACAATGGGTAGGTCATGATGGGCGTTTGGGGCCTCCGCCATGTTGGGGCAATGCCATGGTTGTATCCCCTGTGCCGAGCCTTTTGTGGTATTCTTGGTAATATTCGCTAAGGTCAGCTGTCTCTTTTGGTGTAGCTTGAAGGGAGTCGTAGGGACACTTAGGCTTGTGTGTCGTGAAATGTCATACGATTAACGTTGTATGAGTGACATACTTTTGTGTTCCTCCACTCTCAACGGATGTGGGTATCCCCCACTGTCGGTCCGTAGTATTTTGGGATATTTAATTGTCCTTACTTAAATGTTTGGATTTCATTCCATTTTATGGTCACGTGAGTATTAAGTTTCAGTTCCATGCTTTCGATGACGTATCATATCTATATGGTTTGTTTTCCTTTATTTATGGGTCGAGTATTATGCCCCACCCGGGTTTTAGGTGTTTTGGGATATGAAGTGTCATTCACGTTTTTACAAATTGGGTGTCAAATTATAATCCCGTTTTGGGTGAGTTATGGGTTGCATCGTTTTATAAAGAATGTTTGTTTTGGAGCGTTGTCTTTAAAGATGCATATTATTGGAAATTGAGTCGTTCTCATATGTAAGACATATCAAATTGAAAGATTATGATTTTAACCGCATTCTTTCTTTTAAGCAATTGATTTATATATGTTGAAAACTCTTGAGCTCAATAGGCGTTAAGTCTAATCTTTTTATTTGTCGGTATGTGCATCAGGTTCCAGTTGGGGGTTTGGATTCTAACAGCTCTATGAAGAGTTGAGCATTAGCTTTTCACGAGTGTAAGTAGTTGGTGAAGTCTTCCGCGACTTGGAGATAGTAACTATTATTGGGTTTTAGTAACACCCGTCCTTATTATAGATTGTATGTATAGAATGATACATGTGTATTGAGGTTAAATCTTAAATTATGATTGTAGATGAAGCAATTGTCGATGTATTTAGAAATATTTAAATTAGTTGCTATTTTCAGAATTGAGGGTGTTACATGGAATGGGGCTGGTCACGGTACAGTCTGGGCGAGTATGCCCTGTGACTGTGCCGCGACATAATCGCGGGGGCACTATCATCGAAGCCTGAACGATCATTAAAGAGGGTCAGGCGCGTTTTTTAAGGAGAAAATCATTTCCAAATCAAATTTTTGTATGCTTTTCTCTCCATGGGCGATTTGTAACCCCAACCTCATCTCTCCTCATTTAATTATTGTTTCAAACCTTCAAATCTTGGTGGTTGCTCTACATTTATACCTACTTGCATCTAGAAGGAAAATTCCAATGTTTCAAGACTTCAAATCTCCACCTACTTATAGGATTTCAACACTTTAGGGGTTTTCTCTTACAAACCCAATAGGTGAGCTTCATTTACTTGTTTTAACCATATATGAGTTGTTTTATGATTCCTTGGTGTACATGGTGTGGTTTTAAGAGTTTCGCCTAAAAGGGAGAAGTTGGGGTCTTAAAGGAGTTTTTGACCTAAAAGGGTAATATGATGTATTTTTGGGAAGTAAACGATATAGTAACGATATAATTATGTGTAAGTTAATGATTTGTCTAATTATGTGTTATATATGTTGAAGTTCAAATATATGGTGAAGTGAGCATATAAAACTAAAGAACTATCCACTTGTGATTTTATGAGTACTATGATTTCATTATGATGATCTTAATATGTGATGGGATATTGTTGTATTCTAAACTTTGTGGTGTGAGTACATATATGGGTTATGAGTCCAATTCTTTGTGCATGAGGAATTGGTAATGGAATTGTGTACTAATGTTGAGAAGGAAAATTATTGAGGCCACTAGAGGGTAGACACTAAAGGATCTAGATATCATTGAGGTGGAACTCATCTGGATTGAGTAAGCACTAAGGTTCCTTAACTCTTGAGGTGTAACTCTATGGAGTAAGCACTAGAGATGTATAGTTTGAGGTGATGCTCAGAAGGTATGTGCACTAGAACTCAGAACCTGAGGTGTAGTATCAATAACATCAAATGGTGATCCCATTCACGTGTTCTTGTCACCTAGATGGAAACGGATCTCCCCTGTAGTCAAAGTTATTCTTTTTGTGTAAATGTTCAAGTGTGGAACAACATGTGAAATTGTGAAATACCGTAATGTGCTACCATTACGGGACAGGTAAACTTAATTTGTGCATTAAGGTTCCCTACATTTTAACATGGATATTTGGAATGATCTCACTAGGCTTCTAGCCTAACACTTGTGGTTGTATTTTGTGTTGGCAGGCACGTCTAGTGATGTATCTAAGTTGATTTGAGATGTCGATCGATACCATTAGGAGCATCTAAGGAAGCGGGTTTTTGGGCAATTTTTGTGAAGAGTATTTTGGAGATATAGTGATACCCCTTTATAATCTAGTCGCAAATTAGCTAGATTAAATATTGTGTGTCCCTGAATCTAGTTTCTATATGCAATTAATCAAATAAAACAAGATTTCAAACAAATTACCTGTTTGATTTCAATCCAATTCAACAATTACAAGATTCTCTCTCTAGAACTCTCTCTCTCTCTCTACAGATCTTTCTCTAACGAATTCTCTCTCTCTCAGATTCTCAATCAGACAACTTGTTACTACAACTAAAAACAGAAATACAAGGTATTTATACCTACAACTAAAACACAAAGAAATTAAAAACAAATACTTTGACTTTTATTACAAATAGACTTTGACTTTGATGAGTGTTGACTTTCTCAGCTTTGACTTCTTACACTTTGACCTTCAGTCTTCTTGATCTTGTATCCAATAGATTTATGCTCTAACAATCTCCCCCTTTGGATTCAAGATCACTGTTGAAAGATCTAGCAATTCAGTCTTCACTTTTAAGCTCTGTCAGTACAATCTCCCCTTTTTCTTTAAAGACATTCTTTCCAAAACTGTCTTCAAACTATTAACAATCTCCTCAAAACACTTTCAGACTTTGGAAAGAAATTTTCTTCGGAATCAGATCGAATTGCTTTAGCAAAAAAAATCTTCAAAGAAAATTTCCTCAAATCTTCAGAAATTCTTTGATCTTCTTCAAATCTTTACTTTGAACTTTTCTGACTTGAACATTTCTGAAAATCATCTCTCAAAACTTTAACATTTCTTGATAACATCTCCCTCTTTTTGATGATTTGAGCATCTATATCATCAAAACTTTCAGCAAGAAATGTCATTGACCATTCTGATATATCCAAGAGCCTCTGATTCTGTGATCCATAACCAAGTATTCATCTAGATCTTTGCAAATCCAGACAAAATAAGAACATGTAACCCCTTAATCAACAAATGAATCAGTTAAGATGCCTGTCAGTAACACGAAGTCACTGTGTGTAACAAATACACAATATAAAGGAGCTTTTGTGATGTTCACTCCCCCAGGGCTTCCATCCAATCATCGAAACACCACAAAGGAAATTTCTATGAATGTTATGACAAAGAAACAAACTCTTTGTGTGTTCGTGCATGTGTAGAAAGAATTAAGCATGAATGATTGCTTTTATAAAGGCTCAACATAGTGTAAACCACTGAGACAACAGTAGATAAACACAGACTCAATGTGCATGATTGAAGTGCGAAGGTGGGGCAGACTTCCTTCTTTTTCAATATCCAGATTTCCAAATGAAAACCAGATAGATTATATGTTGCGTCCCCAGAATAATATGAAACATTTTCTTTTTGAGAAGAAAATGAGTGGTTGGTGGGGTTTAGTCAAGAGTTGGCATGGGCTAGTTGCCTGTTTCAATAACGTTCACCAAAGAGTTGTGAAACACTAGTAATATGGCTGCCCGACTCAGAAAGTAGTTGGTGCAGAGTTTGATATTCTTTTACTCTGATCTCACACCCTCTTTCTTTTAATCATTAAGCTCACTACTAACCAAACTCTCTTTTCCATTTTACCTCATCACGCCCACACTCATTTCTTTTAGACTCCTCACACTCAATCTCTATAGATTAATTTCTTGGGTAGAAATCACTAGTTAACGTGATTTCATAGAAGTTCATTTAATTCCTAGCACAAAGAACCCATGTAGTCCTAAAAAGCATGTGTTGCTCAGATGATTTAGCTTTATCAGTTAAAGCTCATATACAAATGTCAGATGAATGTATGCTCATAAAATATAATCATGAAGATTTAAGCATTTGAAAACATTGAAGTATTTTCAAACAAGTATATTGAATGAATGAATATGAATGCAAAAGACTTATTTGAAAATCTGACATTGTATGAAAAATGATCAGAAATGAATGATATAACAATCAAGGCTTATGGTAAAAAATAACGAATATTGTCTATACGAAACAAAAATATAGACATTCTCGAAATGACGTTTCGAAATGAAATATCGCTCAAAATTCATTAAAGTACAAGCGGGGTGTCTTACCATCGAAAAATTGTTTCAATTTAGAGACATGGTAAGAACAATTTGATCAAAAGTTAAACCAATGTGTGTGAATACTTGAAAGTATGTAGAAAAGACAATACGCAAGTATTTATCTTTGGAAACACACGGTTTGTTTATCAATTAAGCACAAAAATAAAATGAAAACATTTAAAATCACACTTCCTATTATAAAACCTGTTTAAGAATCGGGAAGTGGTTTGAACATTTCAGAACATGTTTTCTATATCTGAAAGTTGTCCTTCTTTCAGATATATTTGAGATTAAGATAAGAAATTTACCTTTTCACGCAATCTTAAATCTCATGAAGTCAAGCTGAAGCCATTAAGATATGATCTTGTCAGCTTCTCTCATCCTGGAAAAAACTCAAAGTCTAGTCAAAGCAACTTTATTCACAAATTTATTTGAATGTAAAAGACATAAAGCAATAAAACGATTAAAGTACGAGTTCTGATTTGAAATAATCAGAAATCATAGTCTTACTCCTTTTGATATTATATGCTCCCCCTAAAATCATGCATCACAAAAATTTGTCAGTTAATCAAAATGCAGAAATTAGTTATGCTCCCCCTCAAAATAATGTAGATCATCTAAAATCTTCTCTTACTCCTCCTGAGATCATGACAAACAATTAAAATGCAGATATCCTTCAGACATAAAGATAAAGAAAATGATGAAAAATAACAATACGTAACTTTATTAGGTAACAACCGATTATGTCTTAAGATTTAACATATCAAGCTTAGAGACAAGAAAATTAAATCTCTTTTCATCTAATGGTTTGGTAAATAAATCTGCAAGCTGATAATCTGTTTTTACAAAATAAAGTTCAGTTGTTCCTTTTTCGACATTATCTTTTATAAAATGATACCTTACGTCAATGTGTTTGGTTTTCGTATGTTGGACAGGATTAGCAGATATTGCGATTGCACTCTTCGAGTCACAATAGATTGGAATTTTTTCAAACTTGAATCCATAGTCTCGTAGCTGTGTTCGCATCCACAGGAATTGAGAGCAACAACTAGCAGCAGCTACGTACTCTGCTTCAGCAGTCGATGTGGAAACGCATAATTGTTTCTTTGATGCCCAGCTAACGAGCTTGTCTCCAAGAAATTGAACATAACCTGAATTACTCTTTCTGTCCAACATGCAACCTGCATGATCTACATCTGAATAGGCAGTCAGTTGAAACCCAGTATCCTTAGGATACCACAGACCAAGGTCTGCAGTCCCCTTCAGATATCTAAAGATCCGTTTGACAGCAACCAAATGGGATTCTTTGGGAGCAGCCTGATATCTAGAACATAAACATGTTGAAAACATAATATCTGGTCTACTAGATGTAAGATACATTAACGATCCTATCATACCTCTATAAGTTCTAACATCAACACTTTTACCCAAAGGATCAGTGCTAATTTTAGTACCTGGTGCCATCGGGGTTCCAATTTGTTTGCAATTTTCCATATTGAACTTCCGAAGAATATCCAAAATGTACTTAGATTGGTTAATGAAAATCCCCGTAGAAAACTGTTTAACTTGTAATCCGAGAAAGAAATTCATCTCTCCCATCATACTCATTTGAAAACGTGACACCATGAGATTAGAAAAGTTTTTGCAATATTTAGGATTAGTAGAACCAAATATTATATCGTCAACATAAATCTGAATAAGAATAATATCAGCTTTTTCCTTTTTGATGAATAAAGTGGTATCAACCTTACCTTTAGAAAAACCGGACTTGACCAAAAATTTAGATAAAATGTCATACCATGCTCGAGGGACTTGTTTTAAACCATACAGGGCTTTGTCCAAGATGTAGACATGATCTGGCTAATCTGGATTCACGAACCCTTCTGGTTGAGACACGTAGACTTCCTCCTTAAGAATGCCATTCAGAAAGGCTGTTTTCACATCCATCTGATAGACTGTGAAATTCTTATGAGCTGCGTAGGCTAGAAACATGCGGATTGCCTCTATACGCGCTACAGAAGCATATGTCTCATCGTAGTCTATGCCTTCCTCTTGTCGGTAACCTTTGGCAACAAGTCTAGCTTTGTTCCTTATGACGATACCATCTTCATCCTTTTTATTCTTGAATACCCATTTAGTGCCAATCACGGATTTACTTTCCGGTTTTGGAACTAATCTCCAGACCTTCAGGGCTTCAAACTGATTTAATTCTTCTTGCATAGCAGATACCCAATCCGAATCAGCTAAAGCCCCTAATACTCGCGTGGGCTCTATCTTGCTGAGGAATGAGTCATGCATACATTGATTAAGAGTCGCTGACCTAGTTTGTACAGGGTTGTTAAGATCTCCAATTACTTGATGTAAAGGATGCTCTTTGGTCCAGCGATGCTCATGAGGTAGTGGAGTAGATGAAGTTTGAACATGATCATCATCTATAAATCCACTATCAGGCTCTTCAGTTTGAATAATATGAGGGGGGTTTGCAGTTGAAGTTTCAGGTGCAGAAACATCAGTTGGAACAACAGACTCTGGCTGTTGAGTAGACATGATATCACATCCAACTGAAACAGTTACTTCTGGCTTATCAGTTACTTGTGTATCTTCAACTGTAGGAGTAGTTGATGGAATGTGAGTTTCTGACTGAACGGGGGATACAAGTTCAGTTATAACTTCTAAAGTGACTGGATGATTGCAACTTGTGTCTTCAGACCTGTCAGTCACAGCAGATTTAGATACATTAGATCCTAGAAACTCATCATAAAAGAATTCAAATAACAAATCTAAATTAGATAAATGTGAAATAGAAGTAGAAGCGTTATTTGAATTATTGGCTGTAGAAACAGTTTCTGGACTGATCTGCCCAGAAGCTAATACTCCAGTTATCACGGGTTCTGAACTGAGTTGTTCAGAAGCCATTTCTTCATCGAATGTTACATTAACGCTCTCGAAAACTGTCTTTGACTTCTTCAGATAAACACGGTATGCTGCAGATGTGGAAGAATAACCAATGAAGATGCCCTCGTCCGCCTTAGCACTGAATTTATTTAGACCCTCTCTGTCGTTAAGCACAAAACATTTACACCCAAATATGTGAAAATGCTTGATTGTTGGTGTTCTGTTATTGATCAGCTCATATGGAGTCTTTTGAAAACGGCGGTGTATTATGGACCGATTTTGAGTATGACATGCAGTCGACACAACTTCTGCCCACAAAAATAGAGGTAGATCGGATTGGCTGAGCATAGTACGAGCGGCCTCGACTAGCGTTCGATTTCGCCTTTCGACTACTCCATTTTGTTTAGGCGTACGAGCAACAGAGTACTGATGTGATATCCCGACCGATTCGAGATATTCTTCAACTATCTTGTTTTTTAACTCTGTGCCGTTGTCCGTTCGAAGAAACTTGACTTGTCGTTGCATATTCACCTGGGTCGTCTTTAAGAAAGTAATGAGAACTTCGGGCGTCTCATCTTTTGATCGAAGAAATTTGACCCATGTGTATCTTGAGTAATCGTCCACAATGACCAACACATATTTATTTCCACCCAAACTCTGAGTTCTCATTGGACCACACAAATCCATATGTAACAATTCTAATGGAGAACTAGTGCTTGGTTCAGGCTTCGGTTTATGCGGAGCTCTTTTCATCTTACCCTTCTCACATGCAGCACATAAGTGTTCTTTCTCGTATTTCAACTCAGGAAGTCCTTTTACCAATTTCCCACTAACCAGCTTGTTGATATAACGAAAGTTCAGGTGTGATAAACGTCTGTGCCAGAGCCAACTTTGTTGCATTGAAGATTTTTTCATTAAACATGCCTGATTGTCAATCTGAACTTTGGACAAGTTGATGGTATAGAGGTTTGTCTTTCGATGTCCACCTAAGAGTTTTGTGTCGTCTTTAGTACGAACCGAGCAACTCTTAGATTTGAAGTTGACCTCTAACCCTTTATCGCAGAATTGACCAATGCTAAATAAGTTGTGCCCCAACCCTTCGACATAACTTACTTTACTTATCGTTATGTTGTCTTGAATGATGTCACCATATCCTAAGATTGGTGAAAGCTGATCGTTTCCAAATCTGACATTTCCACTGAATTTCTCTGTATAATTAGACAATAAAGCTTTTTGCCCAGTCATATGCTTGGAACATCCACTGTCCAAGTACCACATATGTCGGGTCTGCAAGAGAAATCAGGAAACAATAACTTTAGGTACCCATTTAAAAACGGGTCCTAACAGATTAGCACAAGATTTTGGTATCCATTTGAATATGGATCCTCTTTTCTTTTGAAAACCTCTAAAAACATTTGATCTTGAAGAATAAACATGATAAGATCCAAACCAATCAGAAGAATGATGAGAATAAGCAAAATCATTTCTCCGATAATGATAAGATTTAGTAGTAATAGGAGATAATTGAATCAATTGCTTTATTGAATAACGCTTGTAAGAAGTTACAAGGTTTGTTTATGAGAAGCATATTGACCAACTACATCAGAATCACTACTATTAGATCTAGTACAAGAATTATCAGAAACTGATTCAGTTATCTCATCATCCTTCCTTTTTGGTCGTCATTTAGTTCTCGCTTTCAACCTTTTCTTCCTTATATCTGAAATAAAAGATTTAGATTTATTAGGAAAATCAGATTTCTGAGATTGATTTTTCTTGCGTTTACCAGTGTTATTCTTGTTCTGTGAATGTTGTTTCTTATGTTTCTTACCATTATCATAGTAATCAGCATTCCCAGAAACTGATTCACCAACCTTAGTTGATGATTCGCCTTTCTCATGTACACTTGGTAAAACTTTTCCATTTATGATAAAAGTAGAATGATTTGGAAGTTGAGCAGTAAAGTCAAACATATCAATTTCCTCGATACACCTTCATCAGAATTTAGAAAATCATTTGCAGACTCAAATAGATCATCAAAATCAGTCTTAGAAGTTTGAGGTACTTTTGAAGATGTAGAACACACTTTAGATTTGCAAATAAAATCTGTGTTCTTTAATACTGTAGAAAATACGTTTTGTGTTAGATCACTCAAAATTCTTTCATCAGATAAAATATTTTCTAACTCAATTATTTTGCTCTCTAAGACAAGTGGAGGTACATAAATTTTGGCTTGAACAGTTTTTGCCTCCATCTCAGTCGAAGAATAACTAGCAAAATAATCAGTTGAAAGGAATTTTGGTGTTTTAGAAAGATAACTATCATTCAGTCTTTCATAACAGAATGGTAGTTGCATTTTCTTCAAATTCATTCTTTTCTGATCTTCTTTTTCCTCAACTTCTTTTGATGCTTTGGTGATAAATTTGGGTTTCAAATGAGGATATTCATTAGCCGCATACATATAATTTGCATTATATAGACCTGGCTGTTTTCTGATAGCTTTTTCTAAGTAATGAGGATTATCAAACCCTAATCCCCATTTTTCTTTAAAATCAACATCTTCATCAGGTGTATTCAAAAAAATAGTTTGATCTGTTTGGCCTCTAAGATATAATTTTGCTTCCAAACCATTTACCTTTTGCTCTAGAGTCTTGTTCTCAACCTGCAGTTTAAATGATTTTAGAACACATTCTTGTTTTTCAGAATCAGATTTAAACAATTGTTTTTGCAATTCAGAAATCTTACTTTCAAAACAATCTTTTTCATTTTGAAAAACAGAAGCAAATTTGCGTAGAGAATCAATTAAATCTTTGTTCTCAATAACTGACGTGTTGAGCTCAAAGACCTTTTCATTTCTCCTAGCAACTCTGTCTTTTTCCTTTTTCAATTTGTTTTGAAGATCTTGAAGTTCGACCCTCATGGCTTCCATTTTGGTCATGAAATCATTTTCAGTTAAGTTCATTACCTCATCAGCAGTCTCATCATCTGAATCATCATCTTTCACTTATTTTCCCATCAAGCATAGATGAGCAGTCTCTTCTTGTTCTTCCTCATCAGAATGATCCAACCAATATTCATCTTCAGCCATTAATGCCTTGCCAGCTTCTTGTTGTTTGGCCAAGAGCAATTTGTTTTGATAATATTCTGAGTTGCGAACCTTTGGCTTCCGACATTCTTTTGCATAATGTCCGAACTTGCCACAGTTGTAGCATTTGATCAGATCATTAGCCATCTTCTTTTCAGTACTTGTGTAATCATTTACATACTTCTTCTTTTCTTCTGGCTTTTTCTCAATCATTCTATTTCCTTCCACTCTTTCTCTATGCTCGTGGTTCTTTGAGCTTGATGAAGAATATCTCTGAGAATTGGATCCCGGCTTCTTGTAGAACTTCTTTTGGAAAGCACGGGTTAACAGTAGCATAGCCTGCTTGAGACTTTCTCCATCATCTCCATCAGATTCAGACTCAGATTCAGAACTAAATACCACTGTCTTCTTCTTATTCTTCTTCTCTTTCTTTTCTTTCTCTTTCTCTCCAGCCACTAATGCTATAGGATCAACAACTTTCTCAATTTTCTTTTTCTCAGCTCTTTTCTCTTCTACCTCTTCTTCATTCTGTCGCAGAGTTTCGTAGACTTCATGTAGAGGTATTTCGCTCAAATCCTTCATTTGTTTCATCCTTCGCGTGTGCTCTTTCCATTCAGGTTGCAATATGCTGAGAAACTTTACATTGTTCTCAATCTGTTGCTTGTTGACCTTGTTCTTGGAAAGCTCATTCAGAAGCAGCACAAACCTATCATAGGTTTCCTCCAAGCTTTCATTTTCTTTTGCTCTAAATTCTTCGTAGATGTTTATGCAGTTAGCTACCTTCATTTGGTTTCCAACTCTAGAACCCAACATCATTTTTCTTAATTGATCCCACATTGATTTGGCAATTTCATTGTAGCTATCCATTTTCACATATATCTTATTTGTCATGCTTTGTAAAAGCAAAGATCTGGCTTGTTTATCAGCATCAAACCTTTTCTTCTGTTCATCAGAAAAACTAGCATACTTTTTATCCACTCTCCTTATTCTCGGAGCTCCATCTGAATCATTACCACCAGCAGGAATCTCCTCAGTAGGTTTCTTCATTGGACCTTCTGTGATAGATTTCAAAATGTTCTCTCCATTTGATTGTCTATCAACAAAGTCCAAAAATCTATCTCTCCATTGTTCATATTCTCCTTTGAACAGCACCGGAGGTTTGACATCAGTTCCAATTGAGAGAGCGTCTCTGGAAGTCATCCTGTATGTACCTGTTTGAACAAATATGCAATAAAAATCTAGAAACTGATCGTTAGTCCAATTATGAAATCACAAAAATACAAGAAATCTTGAAATAGAAATTCAGGAATTTTGATCACAATCAGAATTATGTCCCCCTCCGCAGACTTAGCACGAGGGTCCCGCTACCCGATTAGCGGGTGGGATCAAGGGGCAACGCCCTTGCGGGGTCGAGGGGCAGCGCCCCTAGAGAAAAAATTTTCACTTTTAAAAAGCATATTACAGTTTTGGAAAATTTGACTAAGTACAGAAACTCGCAAGTCACTGTTAAAGCTTAAAACTCGCAGGCGTTGAAACTCGCAAACCACTATTCAAAGTGAAACTCGCAGATCAAAAGAACTCGCTGAAACTCGCAGATAGCATCGTGCGCGTTTCCTGAACTCGCAAGTGCCTACTTCCGCGTTTTGAACAAACTCGCAGATCGAAAGAACTCGCATATCACTATTCACGATGAAACGCGCTAACTGAGACGTGCGCGTTTCTAAAACTCGCTAGTCAATACTTGCGCGTTTGAACAAACTCGCTAACCAAGCTTGCGCGTTCCACCACTTAGAAACTTTTCTTGAAATTCCAAACTCGCACGATGAAAGAACTCGCAGATCATTGTTCCTTCTCAAACTCGCACCCTTCGATTAACGCGTTTGTAGAACTCGCTAACCACTATGTGCGCGTTCTGATCCTTAGAAATTTTTTCCAACTTTTCCAAACTCGCAGACTTCGATAAGCGCGTTTCTAGAACTCGCTAATCGTTACCTGCGCGTTTTGACCAAAAACTTCCACTTGCGCGTTCTAACGAAGAACTTGCGCGTTCTTCAGATCTAGCGCGTTCTTCATGAATCCGTGCGTGTTCTTCACTTTTTCACCGAAATTCGACTCAAATCTTCTTCAATTGAATCAAAACTTTGCAGAACTTTTCGAATCCAACTCAAAAACATATTACAATGTAAGAATTTTAAAAACAAGCATAAAATGATACACTTTGATTCGATTTACAGTGTATATTAACTCGTGACTTACAAACTCAACAAAATCCAAAAATTCGTGACAATTACAGTGCATTTCGTGAAATTGTCTATACAAACTCAATCTATAACACTCAACGATCATAACCTGATCAATTACAACACCTAATTCGCACTAAAACTCAGAATTCAATTCTCAACTCTAGAACACAGTGTCGAACCACACTTTTTCTATTTCTTGATCTGATTTCACTATTGAAACTGCTCTGATACCAATTGTGTGTCCCTAAATCTAGTTTCTATATGCAATTAATCAAACAAAACAAGATTTCAAACAAATTACCCATTTGATTTCAATCCAATTCAACAATTACAAGATTCTCTCTCTAGAACTCTCTCTCTCTCTCTCTACAGATCTCTCTCTAACGAATTCTCTCTCTCTCAGATTCTCAATCAGACAACTTGTTACTACAACTAAAACAGAAATACTAGGTATTTATACCTACAACTAAAACACAAAGAAATTAAAAACAAATACTTTGACTTTTATTACAAATAGACTTTGACTTTGATGAGTGTTGACTTTCTCAGCTTTGACTTCTTACACTTTGACCTTCAGTCTTCTTGATCTTGTATCCAACAGATTTATGCTCTAACAAATAGGTTGTTATTTATGCCTCATTATGTAACACCCTAAAAATAGGGATAACAAAAATCCGGAAAAACGGACATGAGGTATACAAAAATTGCCATAGCAAGAGCCTCCCAAAAATGGGGAAATATATAAATATAAATAACCTGTTTAATCACAATTGTAATTTAACGGACAATAAACAACAACCAACTAATCTAATTTCTACGTCTAGAAAGGAGATTACAAAAAGGGTTGTTATCTATAAACCCAAACGGTCTATATCCAAAAGTATAACGCGTCCATGTGCAATTCCCCAAGCTCTCACCACCAATCAACTAAACCTGCTTAGGACCGCTGCCGCTAGAACCTGAGATACACATCGACACCAAACAAGTGTTAGACCAAAAATCCTAGTGAGTTGAACAATAATAAGCATGCATGAACATGCATATTTCTTATCAGCAGTTAACCATAGTTCAACAAATGTGGAGTCAATAGGGGAGATCCATAGCACCAATCAAGTCCCACCCAAGAGTCGATATACCTTGATGCCCTTAACAAGGAACACCCCAAAGGCCCAGCCCACCCGAAGACTATCGCTAAGAAAATTCTCCGAATGGCGGAGGTCTAGGCACATACCATCACAGTGGCGCCCAAGACTATATCCTCCTAGTGTACTGACTTGGTTCGTCCACATAACATTTATAAGGGGTCCTTTAGGTATATCTCAACTCACATAATTCAATACCAACTACGGGTATAATATTACCACCTTATCCTCATGATGTCTAACAAAAGACCCAATGTAAATCATGCTCATCATACATATAAACATATCACCAAAATGGTGTTCCAACTAGAATCATCATCATGCCCATATATGCATACATTTAACATATCAAGGTACCCACATTATGTATCTATGAGACAAATCCCAAATAATGATACATATAACAATAGTCATGGCAAATCACCCATATATATATGCATCTTCCAACTATTATCATGAAGAATCCCCAAACATTTGAACACATAGAGATAAAGTAACAAATAAGAGATTATGATGTGTATCTAGTTTTAACAAAGGGTTAGTAAACTCACTATCTAGGTTTTGAACCAAAACCTAGAAAATAGATGAAATGGAGAAGAATGAAGTCTTGAGACTCCAAACACTTGATTGCTAGGTCTTGAATGCACCCTTGAAGTAGTTGATAAGATACTTGTAAACCCCCAACAACCTCAATGTAATAAATGAAGTAAGAGAGTAGAGAAGTGAAGAAAATCGCCCCAAAATGCTCTCAACTAAACCCTAGTTCTGATTTTTGAAGTTATGAAGTGAATAGGGCTGAAATGGTGTTTTAAATCGACCAGACCACGCGGGCGATAGTGCCCGACGATAGTGTCAAGGGCACTATCCCGAGTCACATTCGCGAACCCAAACACACCCTCGGTACATCCTCCGCGAGTATGCCCGGCGATAGTGACAATTGTCACTATCGCGTGTCACTATCGCGAGACTCCCCCCTCTCGGTACAATCCTGGCGATTGTGCCCGACGATAGTGACAATGTCACTATCGCGCCAAGCTCATCCCAGCCCAAAAACTTAGCAAATTTCGAAAACGAGCACGAGGTCTAAACACATGTAATTATTATATAATCAGATAGCATTGTAGTCCCATAAATAAATATCATATGCATATATGAAAAACTCATATTTTTAGATAAACACAATTAAAGTATTAGGAAACAAATACTTACCTTATAAATTTAAGGATGTTACACATTCATTGTTTGGTAAACCTACAAACTTCCCCATGTGGGTTATAGTTGTCCATCTCATTTAAAGGTTTTAATGTTATCCAATTTTCGGGGAAATCCCTATATTTGTTGTTTAAATTTTAGGGTGTTACAGATAGTCAAACATGTTTTATGATAAAAGTGATCAACAAAATTGTGCAAGCGTGTTCTAATTATAGTGGATATATATTTATTTATATATGTATGTATGAAAATTGTAAACAACCTTACTTCAGACATAACTTCTTACTCCAACATTTATCAGTAAGTATTGGTAAACAACCCCTAGTCTTTGTTAACTTATTTCTTATCAGGTTTGCAAGCTAGAAGGTCTGGGATTCGACCGATATAGATTTTTTGGGTAGGCTAATTTGAGTTAAATGTGTCAAATATCGTGGTCCTCAAGAATCTTCCAATCGTATGATGTGAGTAAGAATACCCTTTTTGCATAGCAACAAACAACATAAATAAGTAACCTAAAACATCATATCTTTGTCAGTAAGTTTTGTTCAACTATATATATTGTTAGTATATGTTATAGCATTGCTCAAACTTTAATAATAATCCATCATTCAAACGACATTTAAAACGACCCTCTACGGATATACAAGATGAGGAAACAATGGTAGGTCAATATTCTGGAAAAGGGTTATGATAATGACCATGTTAGACAGGATACCAGATGAGGATTTTCGAAGGTGAAGTTTGGAGTTGTGTTTATCACGGATAAATTGAGAGGAGAAAGACTACGATCATTGGACACGTTTGCAAGAGACCGATGGCAGGGCTAGTGAGAAGGGTAGATAGTATGATGGTCGAGGGACAAGAAATACATATTATAAATAAGAAATCATTTTGGTTTGGTTTGATTTGCCTGAACTTAAAGCAATAATTAAAGGGGGAGACTAATGACACCCTTATAAATGATTTTCTCCCCACACACATCAACATCAAAACATGTTTTTTCACATTCTGAATGCATGAATTGACCTGATTTTGACATTAATAAGGGTGCCATTAGCATTGCCCTAATTAAATT
Organism: Arctium minus; assembly: GCA_954870635.1. Lineage (NCBI taxonomy): Eukaryota > Viridiplantae > Streptophyta > Magnoliopsida > Asterales > Asteraceae > Arctium > Arctium minus. The sequence continues at coordinate 729,449 of OX941094.1, read as the reverse complement.
TGTCATTATTTTCTTTTTATGAGAGGGTGTAATATAACTTTGAGGAGAGAAAAGAATGAATGTTTATTATTAAATTGGTTTTCTATTATTTTTCATACTTGACAATTGATATCAAACTTGCATTTACTAAATAAATATAGTTATTTATTTTTATAACATCGTATTGGTTTTGACCAAAAAATTAATATAATGTTTTGTATGTTATAATTATTGAAGCAAAGTCAATTGGGATCGTGATTTAATAATTATTGAAGCAAAGTCAAGCGAAGGAAGTATATATTAATATAATAAATAATAGTATGTTATTATATGAATTGAAATGGTTAAAACTAATTTTTGTGAATATTAAAGTGTGTGTTGTTAAGTAGGTGAGATGGCATGTTCAAGTTTCAAAACTTAATAAGTTTTGGGTTAAAAATAGTAAATATTTTATACCTATTTTATTCATTCAACTACTATCAACTACTTGGCAATTAAGTGTTAGTTGCCTCAAAGTAATTAAACCATTGAATTGGAGTATTACTATTATATATGCAATTGGGCTAGCTGTTATTTGGCCCATGCCCAAACAAATAGGAATTGGCCAATTAATACCAAAACTAATTTATGAGTAGAGTAGCTTCAAAGCTAATCATCCTAAATTCAATTACATGTGCCCTTAATTTCATTTTAATTAATTAAATGACTCTTGGCTAATTCTTTTTGTATTGTTTTAATCCCTCCTCAAAACCAACAAACAAAACTAAAGACGATTGGTAAAATATCTACTCATCCAACAAAAATCGATGACTAGTAACATGTCTAATGTTAACTACAAGACAGTTGTAGGACACGACCTTAAAGTGACATTACGAAAACATTGATATATGTATGCAACCAAACTCAGAAATTGAAATTCAAAGAATGAGGTTGTTTGGTTAAATTTGAATGATGGACCACACCCTTTCACCATGTGCACCTTCCCCATCATCTCACCCATTACAATATCAACATTTCCCACCCATAAACATCTCAATCTTTGACAACCAAATTTAATAACAATTAAAACATTCATTTTTTTTAATATTTAAATTATCATACTAACACCTATGGGTCAGTGTAATTTATGTGTCATCTCTCCATATACAAATTATTAAGTATTTTATTAGAGAACAAAATGACATCAACATGTATAAAATGATAAACCACTCTTATTTATAGTTAAATATTCTAGTGGCCATTCGGCAATTGATAGTAAATCATGAATTATAAGTGTGATGTTATCATACCCGTATTTATATTACTACACAAGACATGTCAAATAGTTAAAGCTACATTTTACTATTTACGGGTATAATTTTCAACAATTTGCCACTTGATTTTGATGACTATTTTCATTTAGCTCCCTACAAATCGACTAAGGGATCGTTTACTAAATTTTTACTGGGTAAGCGCTTATCGGAAAGATATTCATCTTCATTTACCTTATCGTGTAACATCATTGGCCATGAAAATGGATTGTTGGTAAGCATTTTAAACCCGGTAAGCGCTTACCGGGTAAGAGTCATTTCTCACACTTACAGGGTAAGACTCTCGGTCATTCCCTTGTCTCTTACCGGGTAAGCTTCTTAATCAATAATGTAAATAATATTGGTAAGCGCTTACCCGGTAAGGATTTAATAAAAGACCCCTAAGTATTAACATAATCAATGTATCATAACTAACACAAAAGCAAAAAGGCATAAAAGATACAATCTTGTATGTCACCAAAGACATGAAACCCATATTGGTTATACATTTGGTACTTTCACAAAGTCAATAATTACATAAGTCTAAATATGGCTATGAATACAATTATGGTAACAATGTATACATTCATATGGTTATAGAAGCTAGAATTTGCCTTCTAATATAATAAATGTGCCAACGCATGATATATTTAAATGCTATTTGTTTTTACTCTCTCTCTGGAACAAACATGTATTTAGTATCTAGATAAAGTCCAACATTTCTAGAGTTACTGTTGTTTCCACATTTTGCAACAATAGATATATGTGTCGATTTTGCTTGGTATGCTCAAGGTTGTGTCTACATGGATCATTTTGGATAACATGATTGGGGACAACTTGCTAGTTTGCTCATTATGCTCACCGTTGTGTCTCTGAGACTCCTTGGTGAGGTATTGAGATTTCGATGGTTATACTCATAGTTGTATCTTCTCGAACACGTTTGTGGTGTGATGATATATCTTTTTGCGGGCTCTATAACTTGTCCTTACTTGCCGTATAAACAGGTCGGGCTTACCCATGAGCTAACTGGCTTAAAAGATATACATTTAAAAAAAAATAACCTATAAAAAATAATTAAAAATACACAATTTTCTTTTAAAGAAAACTTTGACATTTTGTCGTCATTAAGTCCAGAATCAAGTATAATAAAAATAGTAATCATAAGGCTTTTCTAAAATTTAATTATAAAAAATATAAACGAATGTTATTTATTTATATATTTATTTTTTTTGCTTTGTGTAGCAGAGTTTGAAGTGAAATTATACTCTTCATTGACTAAGGGATTGTTTGTTAGCAGCTTAATGAGACTCACAACTTATTTTTTTTGGGAAGGAGTATCCTAGACCAAATTGGGCTCAGACTAACCTCCGAAAAACAGGCCTTTGGCCTGCGGGCATTCATTCCGTGGCCACAAGGATGACACTGGTGCCAATATTTGGCACAAATGCTGCGTGTGAGACTCGAACCCGGGCAACCGCTATGAAATCCCCAGGCCCTTACCACCACGCCACACCCTTGTGGTTGACTCACAACTTATTGGGTCAGCTATATATGACTGTTTGGTAGTGGCTTAATGATATGAAAAGTGGCTTATTCAGTAAGATTCTAGGGGGGAGCTTTATGCAGAAAGCCAAGTTTTTTTCAAACTTGCCCCACCCAATAAAAAAAACACTCTCTCCCTCCGTCTATGAGAAACCCTCTCAAGCAAAAACCTTTCAAATATATAGAGACATAACAGTTTTGTCCATACAAGACTTAATGGAAAACCAAACAAACAACCCCTAAGAGCATCTCCAACAGCTTCTCCATTTTGGAGAAAATGAAGATTTTGGATCTAAATTTGTTCCAATAGCTTCCCCAAAACTATCTCCAAAATGGTTTTTTTCTCTAAATAGGAGAGAGAAAGGTTTTTTCTCTAAATATGGAGATTACCCAAAAATGATTACCAAGTGAGAGGACCAATAGAAAACTTTGAAAACAAACATGTAGAAAGAGAGAAATAATGTTTTAATAAATGAATGGAATACTTAAATATTTTAATTAATATTGAATTCTCTAAATTGAAAATTTGTTGAAGATTAATGTAATTTTTTTTTTAAATTTTGACTTTACTTTTCCATTTTAGAGATTTTGGAAAAACTGTTGGAAGATGCTCTAAATAAATCCCTCATGCTTGGACATTGTGTGATTCCCACAATCATTACATACTAGAAGCGTACTCGCGCAATGCAACGAGATACATTACAATTTTAATGTTTCATTTTATTTTTTTGTCGATCTACAGTACAATTTTGGATGGTTTTGAGAAAACGATAATGTTTTTTTTATAAATTTGTTTAATTTAGGCTTAAATAATGTTTTTTATATAAAAAATTAAGTATTTTATTAGAATTCAATGATTATCTTATATGAAAAAATAATCAATTACATATTTAATAATATAATTAAAACAAAATTATAGTAATATAATATATTAATTAATAGTGATACATAAAAAAGTCTGTATAAAAGGAAGACTCTGCACATACCAAATTGGTGGGTGTTAGAAGTCTGCAGTAGTAATATGTATTTTATGCTTTGATACTTGTAAATTAAGAGATTTTTAAAATATTGCATAAAATGATGGTACCTTGTCCTAATAATTTGTATTTAAGAGTTTTTTTTATCCGTGTTTTATAATATAGTATAGATAACGATGATAAGTTGTTGGTCCACATAATATCATCTATGATCTTATTAAATAAAATTTCACAACTCAAAAGGCTTTAAAAATTTTTTTGTGACAAAATTGATTAAGGGGAAATTCTTGACCTTATAGTGTCATGAGAGCATCTCCAACAGCTATCCTATAATTTTTCTAAAATAGAGTATAAAAAGTTAAAATTTCTAAAAAAATTACAACTAACTCCAACAGCTACTCTATTTTAGCAATTCCTATCATCAATTATATTGATAAAATATTATTTATTTCTCTTCTAAACACACAACTTCAATGTTTCCTATTGGTGGAAAAATAAATAAATATTATTTATCTCTCCTCAATATGAGGTTTTAGAGATTTCTCCAAATTTGGAGATTTTTACCTTTTCTCTCATCTTTTTTCTATTTTAACATATGATATAGCATAACTGTTAGCAAAAAAATTACTAAAACCTCACATTTTTCTATTTTAGTATAGCTGTTGGAGATGCTCTGAATGACTTTGCTTGAAACAACATAAAATATTTAAAAAGCCTTTTTAACAGTCATGTTAAAAAAAATTCTAAAAATATCCGAATTTAAAATCTTTAAAAAACTTAATTCAACTTTAACGGCTCCTATTTTAATAAGTCCAATATTAAATATATTATTAAAATATTTTATAAATTCATTATTTAAATATACTTTTATTTTTTTTTATAGAAAGTTATAAAATATTTGACCTGGTTAATAGAAAGAAATTAAAGTAATACATTATATTAAATTTCAGAGATTTTTCAAGTTTGGAGATTTCTACCTCTTTTTCCTCTATGTTGGTATTAGGGGTGTTCATCTGAACTATTAAACTGCCCATATCGCATTGCAAAGTGTGTTTTAGAACTTTTGCGGTGCGGTTTGCAGTTTGCATTTTTACTAAATCGTACTATATGGCGCGGTTTGCGGTTTTGAGTTATCAAACCGCACGCACATTATATATATACATATATTCTTTATTTTATATATTACACACATATATGTATATAAAATAATTGTAATATGTATTTAGGAATCAAAAGTGTTGAATATTTTTATTTTTTGGACAACAGTCACGTTACTGTTGATTTTAAATAAAGTTTTAATCTTATAATTATTAGAATATACGTGTAAAGTGCGTTAGGTACAAACCGCATCGCACCTCACCGCATTGCGCAATGTGGTTTACGGTTTGGGAAAATGCTCAAAACGCATATGCGGTGCGGTTTGTGGTTTTGCTCCAAACCGCACAGTGAACACCCCTAGTTGGCATACATTTTTACATAATTGTTGGAGAAAAAAAGTTTCAAAATCTCTATAACATAACTATTAAAGACCTTGATGATAAAAAAACACGTTAAGGAATACATGAATAGTTTTAGAACAATGCATAAGTGATTTATATAAAATCTAAATCAATTTTATGTATGAACTCAATGTTAAGTTGCATCTAAATCTTGTTTTAGTTGGATCTCAAGCATCTATTCTTTTTAAAAAGAAATTCACATAAAGACATTTCAACTACAAAAATATTTTCTTCATAAGAAAAATCTTTCATTTTCTATTATTATGTGGAAGTAAATATATATATATATATATATATTTATAAACTCATATCATATTCCCTTACAAAATCTAGATATGGTCCAATTAAGCAAGGATTAGATAGTTTCTATAAATGCACAATTGATATGTGATATTATTGAATTATGATACATGATCTAATACATGGTTGAAGAAGATTACAATATATATATATATATATATATATATTTATTTTGAAAGGAAAATGAATATTATTTTGTAAGTAAAACGTCAATATCATTTTGCATGATAAAGTATAGGGTATAATTTTGGGTACGGTTTAGAATACGATATTTATCAAATCAAGTTTCACATGTATTATATAAACTTGTTACATATTACACAATATATATAAAATATAAGGAAATAAAACTAAACATTTTGAAAGAAACATTGTCCCCTTCCTTTCCATTCTTTCATGTGTTTTCCCCCAAATCTATTATTAAAATAAAAATATCATATCTTCAAATTGATTTCTTTTTCACACCCACACTCACACATTGCATTATATAAATAAGGAAAAACAAATATATAGAAAGAAAAAAAACAGGTAATCTGGTTGTCACTTTCCATATCTATACCACCACCACCACCTCCTCCTCCTCCTCCTCCATCTTCATTCATATATAGATATATAATCCTTGTAATTCTGATCATACAACTTCTCCACCATTAATCTCAATCTTTATTATTGCTTTCTAGTTCTATATTTATTTATGTTACAAATAAATAAATAAATGACGAGGGTTTTTAGATCCAAATCTTGCGGCGGAGGCCCTCCACCGACCGCCGGCTCCTCCTCCTTCCAGCCTTGTTTTCCCAATCATCAGTTGGATGAAGATGACGTGGATTATTTGTATGACGATTACTCCTACTTCCACAACAACCCAATTACTACCCCTTTGATTAGTCCTGACCACCATTCTCCCCAACCTCCTCCTCCTAATTTTACCATTCTAGCCCTCTTGTTCAAGTCTCTCGTCACCTGCACTCTCAACAACGACGACGACCATGACCATGACCATGACGATGACGATGATGCTTCCTCATGCGCCTTGGACATTGGGTGTCCCACCGATGTCCACCATGTCTCTCATGTAACGTTTGATCGTTTTAATGGCTTCCTCGGACTGCCTCTTGACCTTCAACCTGACGTCCCTTCAAAGCCTCCCAGTGCAAGGTATCCACTCCACTCCACTCATATACTTTCTTCAAATTAGTATTACTTACTTACTTACTTACTTTCTGGATCTGGGTGTTGCAATTTCTTGAATTGGGTTCATTACGATTCTTCGTTGAAAATATTAATTAAATAAATGAATTAATTAGACGTGATAAAAGAAAACCAAGTGTCAATTTGGAGTGGTTGAGGAAATTCATTGTTTGTTTGGATGGAATAGCTAGGGAAAGAGATGCTTTGCTGCTTTCTAGGGTCAATTTTACAATTAATTATTACGAAATAATGTAATTCATTATCTGTTATTGATGAAGCTTTAATTGAATTTTAGCTAGCTAGTTGCATCAACCAGAGAATATACATAAGGAAATTGGTTCTCTCTTCTACTTTTACCAAAATATTACAGGCATAAATCTTTTTTAAGTGAAACTGACCAGATTCCTTTTTTTTTTTTTTTTTTTTTTTTTTTTTTTTTTTTTTTGTCTTTTAGCTAGGTCCGCAATTTTGTGAAACATGTCGGTAAATCCGGGAGAGAAATAGCAACTTGCAAATCTAGAATGGCTATTTGAGTCGAGAATAAAAGTTTTGTTGGATAAATAAATGACATGTTGATTCTTGCTTTTTGAGTGTACTTGCAAAGGAAGAAAAGAACAGGCTTTACAGTTTTGAATCATTCTTGCTTACATCAACTAACTTATTCTTCTTAGAAAGACAATCTTTTTACAGTTTTGAATGATTCTTGCTGCTTATATATATCGACTGAATTATTATTATTCTTAGAACAATAATCTTTACAGTTTTGAATGATTCTTGCTTATATCGACTGAATTATTCTTCTTCTTCTTACGACAATATTAACCTTTACAGTTAAACTAAATCCCATTTTGATACAGCATAAGTGTGTTTGGAGTATCTGCGGAGTCGATGCAATGTTCATATGATGAGAGAGGGAACAGTGTGCCGACTATACTTCTGATGATGCAAAAGCGTTTATACGCAGGAGGCGGCCTTCAAGTAAAGCCTAATTTTTATGTATTGCAAAAATGAATGAATCAATCAGACACTGTTAATTAATTAATTTATTTATTTAGCTTTATACGATGTTAATTTGTTGGTTGAAGGCAGAAGGGATATTTCGAATAAATGCAGAAAACAGTCAAGAGGAGGATGTTAGGAAGCAACTTAACAGAGGGTTTGTTCCCCATGGGATAGATGTTCATTGTTTGGCTGGCTTGATTAAGGTACATATATAGATATACTTTTTACCACCATTAGTTAATTAATTAATTAGTCATGTTACTTTATTTACCAATTACGAATTGAAAGTGATTTTTGAAAGTGCACATGCAGGCATGGTTTAGAGAACTTCCTAGGGGTGTTCTTGATTCTTTGACCCCAGACCAGGTAATGCATTGCAACACAGAAGAGGAGTGTAGCAGGCTTGTTCAGTCCCTTCCTCAAACCGAGGCTGCGCTTCTTGACTGGGCTATTAATTTAATGGCAGATGTTGTCAAGTATGAATCAGAAAACAAGATGAATGCAAGAAACATAGCTATGGTGTTTGCTCCCAACATGACTCAGGTTTGACTATATCCACACACAAACATTAATTAATTGCTATTTTGTGTTTGTATGTACGTAGTTATCACATTATATATATATATACGGTTTCTAATTAAATCCATATGATTTCCAACTTCCAATCCACAACACTACAACTTCAAATGATACATAATTAAAAAGTGTTGATTTTGTGAGAAATGAGCTCAAAAATCAAAGTTGATGCATGGGTGGGGTGTGTTGATATGAATGTTGGTGAATGCAGATGGCGGATCCTTTGACTGCGCTGATTCATGCGGTTCAAGTGATGAACTTTCTGAAAACCCTTGTCATGAAAACTCTGCATGAAAGAGAAGATGGATATGGTGAGTGCAAATTACAGCATTCTCGCAGCGATAACTCATTAAACAGAGTGGGGAGTGAAATGGAAAAGGAGAAGTTTTGGAGCTTTCCAAGAAAGGATGGATCATGTAATGAATCACCATCAAAAGAGGAGGAAAGTAGTAGTAGTAGTAGTAGTAGGGGGATATTGGAAAGATTAAGTTTGAGGAAAGGAGTAATTAGGAAATTATGCAGGTTTCAGTTGAGTAAGAAGAAGACTACTTCAAGTGACATGAATGTAGTAGTAGTAGATTCAAGGGGATGTGCATGACTTGGTTCAACAACTACTTAAATATATATATATATATATATATATATAGTTTTTGTTTTAATATTGTTAATTAATTATGTGAGATTGATGGGTGGTTGTGAGTAACAACAGCTAGCTAGCTAGCATTTGTAGCTAGATTCAAGTTAAGTTTGGTTAGTATAATCAATGTAATATGTTGTTTATAGTAATCATATGCTAATTAATTAAAGATTGTAAAACACCATATGATTCTTATTTAATTACTAATGAACCTTCAATCCTTCCTTTATAAAATTCCTCTCTCAACCTATTTTGCTTTCAATTCACCCAAGCACTTGATAGGTAACATATTTTATATACATATTCATCTCCCCTCCCCTCCCCTCCCCTCCCCAAGACAAATATTAATTTATATATAGTCCGGTTTCAAATGAAAACCATAACCTACCGTCCAACATATAATTTAATCTCATGATTCTATATAAATAATTAAACGACTTTCTTCAATTTAAAATAAAATAAAATAAAGAGTGTAAAGATGCAATTTGAATACCTAAAAGACCCAGACCTTAGTTTATGTGTGTAAAATGCAAGACCCAATGTGTGTTTGTTTGTGTAAAACCCATACCAATGATTCTAGTACAAACTTATAAAGCAATTTTTATGTATTATTTCATATATGAAACAAAATGTGTGAAAAAACAGTGTTTATACGATGTTGTATCGTATGTGAAACATTCGAGACTGTTTTTTTTTTCCAATACACAAAACAATGTTGAACGTCTCGTATAAACACTGCACATGGAAAACTTGAACAGTTGATCCCAATTTCTGCAATTACAATGGCTTATTGAAGACTAATTAAAGCAAATTAAGTACATGCAAGGGATTAAACTGTTCAAGTTTTTCTAGTTTGATGCTAAAACCAGTTGCAGTAAGGCTCAGGAATGTTGATTTTAGCAGCTGAATACCAAGTTCTCAATTGTAAATTAATTAATATATATTATAAGCAACTACAAATTGGAGTTGTTACAAGAACATAGCTGAATCACCTGCATTGACAGAAGTAGCTAAACACCCTAATTTCGTAAAATGAAGCTTCAAGATCTATCGAGTTCAAAATCATCACTTTTTTCTGCATTTCTAATACCAAACTTCGTATGGCTAGTTGCTATACCAACCTAAATAGTAATTCACACAATAGGGTCTTATATAAGACAATCCATGGAACTCCAATTCGTAGCGTAAATTACTATTATATGACTCGAAGCACGCTTAATCTTTCTTTAGATATGAAACCAACCAAGTGAAAATTGAATTTAATTTAAAGAAATCCAGAAAGAAGTTGAGAAAACCACCTTAACCTTTTTAACAATGTGTTGATTTAATAGAATAAGTTAATTGGTGTTAATTTGCATATCAATTATATTTATGCATATATATATATATATATATATATATATATTAAAAGTAGATCGAGCGAGCAAATTAAAATGCAGTGAACTTCACATATATAGGATGATAGGAGTGGGAATATAATTTTAGTGTTACATAAGTGGACCAAATGCATGCTTAATTGCTAATGTCTCATATATAAAAATTAAACTCACCATGCATGATTCAAGAGTTAAAAGGTAGGTTGAGACTACAATCCTGGAATGGATGAAGATGATGAAGTGAATCGGCTAAGGGCATATATAATGCAAAAAACTGTCTCTAGACGATCCACCTAACCTATGCTTTGATTAAGGGGCCGTTTACTAAATACTTACCCGGTAAGTGCTTACGGTATCAATTACCTTACGGTCCTTACATATTGAGCATGAAAACTAACTAGAATCTTACCCGGTAAGAGCACCTAGAGTCTTATCCGTTAAGTGAGCAAAATGACTTATTTTGGCACTTTTAACCTAAGATATAAAAATTTGTTGCAGTTGATCAGTCCAACATAAAGGAAATATTGTTCAACACAAGGTATATTGACATCAAGAGTTAGAGAATGTCAAGACTCTTGGTCCATGTATATATGTTAGTAGGTCCTTCCTTGAGTAACTAACTAGTCTTAATTAATTAGGTGCCATTTACCAATCTATATAAAATGGGTAAACATTGAGCGGGTAAAAGGTTTGGTCCAGGTACATCGAGACACTCCAACCTTATTGAATCAACAACATTTTCAATTTTTCAGTCATATATATATATGGTGTTCGTAAACAACATCATCTAAGGGACCGTTTATCAACAGAAGAATATAGGTAAACGCTTAAGCGTGGATCTAGTGAGTTTGAGTGGGTAAACAACATTATGATATATACGCTAATTAATTAAGAAATACAACATTTTAGAAGAGAAGAGAAAGCAGTCCATGCACACACACACCTCAAACCTTTAATTAATTATAACAATATATGCCTGCATATGATCCAAAAACCATCAAATTCTTTTGCAATTTAATTACCTTAACAAGTAAGACGTACACACAAACACACACACATATATATATATATATAGAATATAATATAAACATGCAGGCCTCACTAAAGCTATATAGCTAGATCTAAGGAGTAGCAGCAGAACACACACACACACGGGGCGGACCTACCCTTCCCGGGGGTCCCGTGCACCTGCTCAAGTTAGTTTCGTAAGGGTAAATTTTTTTTTGGTACATAAGGTGCACCCACTCAACTACAGGGGGTGCTCTGTGATATATACGTTTTTGAGGGGTGATAGGTGCACAAGTCCCAAAAAAAAAACAAAATTTACTCTCAAAATCCACCAAAAAATCGAAAAAATCTTTTGAAATCAATAAAAAAAAACCAAAAAATCCCTCGAATCAACACAAAAAAAACCAAAAAAACCCATCGAATCAACACAGAAGCTTAAAAAATCCCTCGAAATCAACCAAAAACATAAAAAATCCCCCAACAGGGGAATTCGGCTAAAAACACATCCACAACAATTTCTTAAGTTTTCCGTTTATACACCCACTCACCTAAAATCTTGGGTCACTGACACACAAAGAGAGAGAGAGAGAGAGAGAGAGAGAGGTTCCATGAAATGGAAACATATATTTGCCTTCTTTTTCAGAATAAAAAACATGAAATGGGTTCTAAAAAACAAGAATGTGAAAAAGTTATTTTATCCATACAATATGATGATCGAACTAGTATATTTCTACTTAACCATATAGAGTATATAATATATATATATATATATATATATAGAGAGAGAGAGAGAGAGAGAGAGAGAGAAATGGGTTCAAGGCAAATATATATGAACAAGAATGTGAAAAAGGGAGGTTAAATGTAAATTATTTGAAAAAATCACAAATTTACAAAATTACTATGTTTACATGGTAGTATAAAATCGATTACCAACCAAAATTCAATGTACAAGCACAACTAGTTGAAAACTACTTATCATGCATTAATTGTAAATGAATATTAACTAGAGTTTGTAGAATAAATATTTACTTCCTTAATGTAATTAATTAAGAGGAAATACATATTTGAATACACTTTGATGACATATAATTAAGTAATAGCATGCATAATCTCTCCAATTATATAAGTTTTCTTCCTATTTACAAATTAAGTTGTTAGTTTATATTGGTATTCTACTCAAAATTAATCATAGTTAAGTTATTATATATATTATCAACATGAATTCAAAGTTTTAATAAAAATGATTGAAACAAATAATCAAGAAACTAATCAATGAATGATTGCTTGATTAATTAATTTTGGGGTTTGACTTGTATTTTTTTGTTTTTTAATAGTAAACTCTAATTTTGGTCATGAGGTTTAGTGAAAAATCTGAAAGTGAGACCTAAACTTTGATAAATTTAGAAAACATCATATTGCTTTGAAAGTTGTCCCTGGTCACTAACTCCGTTAAACAGTGTCCGTTATGAGAGGGATAGTTTAGTCTTTTTATCCTTTTTACCCATTTCCTTTTTAAAATTAAAAACATTATATTAATTTATATAACGTTAATATATTAATAAGAAACCCATCATGGGCCGTGACCTTTCTTCCTCACCGAGTCATCGGAATCTAGAAACCGGAAACCAAAAATGAATCAAAATCCAAATCGAAACCGAAAATCAGAAACGGAAAACAGATTTGTGATTAGAGAGTATACTCGGGTTTGTTGGGTACGGACTCCAGTGGAAACAAATTAGGTGCATATTCATTTGCAATTGATTAAGGATAAAGAGTAAGAGATTGATTAATTCTTTTGATTTTGGGGGGAAGATTTCGTCCCTGTGAGTCAATGAGATAAAAGACAAAACCTAACCTTTGAATGGAAACAAAAAGGTGAAATAAATGGGGCATGTTTTGTTTCCTCACCAAGACACGGATTCAAAGCCGATAAATGCTAAATCCCAACCCCAAAAATGCTTACCTCAAATCCTTGCAACACAGGTTTTAACAAAGGCTTCATTAACCCAATATTTGGGTTGGAAACATGGGTGAACACAAAGGTCGTCAGAGGAGGTGGATATGTGACGGGTGTTGAGACCGTCAAATAATAATAATATTAATTTCCAACTGTTCCAAATCACAATAAAGATTGTAATAGTCGTAAGTCGGGTCGAATCCACAGGGATTGGTCGTGACAATTATTTGACTTCTATACTTTTAGTACAAAACAAAAGGGGGGTTTGGATTTGAGTTACTAAACTAAACACGCAATTAAAAATTAAACAAAAAAGATAAAAAGAAAACCCGACATTAGTTCACTTCTTATTAAGACGGTGGTATCTATCATTATTCCAAAAGCGTAAATACAAAGAACGAACCCAAGTTGATTATAGTCGTTAACAAGCTCTAACGACCTATATTTTTCCTTAAATTCACACCGGTTAAAACAAGCCCTTCAACCGGATCTTAATCACGAATAAGAAATTAAATAAGTTCTTAAGTTCTTAGGCATGATTACCTTATCGGACTAGAAAAACACCAACTCAAAGCCATAAGCTCGTAAGCTCGGCTTATTACCGCCTTGAATGCAAGACTTCAAGACATCAATTCAGAAACCTTATTGAAACCAAACGAAATCAGTTGTTACTTTATCAAAATTCCAAGACGATTACATATCTAGGGTTCGATTAACAATTATTCATAAGAAATTCAATCAATTGATCAGATTAACTGAAAATCCAAATGAAATTGACATTGAGAATAGAAATCAAGAAAATAAGTTTTTCCCAAATGTTTACAATGGAATCTCAAGGTACCAAACCATCCAAATCAAAGCAAACAAATGTTGGTAAGGAAAGAAAAACTTAAGTTACCTAAACCAAAAAGAAATCGGATGAGTTGCTTTTGCTTTTTCTTCAAGAATCGACTTCTCCCCTTCTCTAATATGATTTTCTTCCAAAAAAATGATGCGATCCCCCTCTATGGCAGTTCCATCGACCCTTATAAACCACCCACATCAAAACCACTCGAAAAAGGGTCCAGAAGCCCACGATTTGGCCGCTCGCGGCTTGGGGTGTGGCTTCGGCCGCGGGAGAACTCGCCCGCTTCTCGATTTGGACGAAAACAGCGTCGGGCGCAGGTTAGGAAGCGGCTTTGCCTGCTTTGGAGGTCGCCCGCCCCCCTTTCTCGATCGGCTCCTTCCTTTCCCCACGTCTGATGTGTGTGCGATGTCTAACAAAGGAGAGAAGCCCATCTCCTTGGGCTATGTTTTTGGGTCTTTTTGCTTGTCTTTTGGGCCTGATTTGCATAATAAAAAGAAAGGCTTAAGTGGCCCATTGTAAGAGCAAAATGATAGAAATAAAAGGGTATTTCAAACCCATTTTATAACACAAAAATAGAGCCATCAAAATATCCCCACACTTGGAACTTTGACCGTCCTCGGGAAAACATTAAGGTTTTAGCACGATGTAATCTCACAAGTCGACTTTTAAAATTTGAGAAAATAGACATAGCATTGCATGAAGGTGTAGCTTAACCGGTATAACCATAATCAATACACAAGACAAAACAAAGATGAATACATGGTAATTTCACCAACACCTCACAAAATATATAAACCTAGCTATTCTAATCGCTCAATCGCACAAAGGTGTGAGTGTTTTCATTCAAAGCATCAATTCACATGAAAATGCACTACCATAGGCTTGCATCAAGTCTCAATTCTCCATTCCTAACGGTAAAAACTAAATGTGAATCAAAAGGACTTAAGTTATGGGTTGTAACTTGGCTAAGGGTCAAGGTGGGAAAATTTTGGTTAAGTGACTAAGATTGGACTTTGGAAAAGAAACCATGAATCAAATTGTCTACTCCCGGACATTGCATATCAATGTTATCATAAAATTTCTCACTTTTTGGGCTCTTATTTTGCTTGGCACTCTATGGAGACAATTGTATATTTCTTGAGATTGGTCTCCATTTATTCATTTTTTTTCTTCTTCTTTTATACCTTTTTCTTTTCTTTTCTCTCTTACCTCTACCGGTCATTATATATTTAGAGGGATTACAATTTAAGGGAGTCTAACTAAAAGCATGAAGTCTCATTCCCAAAGTCTGGTAAGTGAATTGTTTGGCTAAGGGTTAAGTTGTGTAATGAACAAAAAATTGTAATAGGCTCAAAGGGGTGATCAAAACAGAATACATGTTTAAAGGTTGGCTTTAAGGCTAGACGGGTTAAAATAGCAACAAAGATGGCATTTTTCATTTTCACACTAGCATTACCTAAATGTAATCTCGAAGAGCCAAAATGCAAGTTCTAGAATGACATAGACATGGAAGATGCAATGCACACAGAAATGAAATAAGATTGAATGCAATGTTCAATGCACCTGTAATTAGGCTCACAGGTGCGTTTTTGTCCATAAAATTAGCAAGACTCACAAAGGTTATCTCAAATGTGTTAATCACGACTAGACAAACTACCTAATCATTCATGCTATGGCATTAGAAATAGAAAATTTGTCAACTCATAAAGTTTACGTAATAATCGCCTAAAAACAAGTCAAAATTCGAAAATTTTAGCCCTTATTCATGCAATATCCTCACACTTATTCCATACCCACACTTAAATCATATATTGTTCTCAATTTATGCATTCAAAGGCATAGTCTAAATTATTAAAAAGCAAAGGGAACAAGAAATTTCCCTTGAATATGTAGACTATTCCCCAATATATGATCCAAGCTTGTGGTGGGAGCCTCTTGTACTTGGGGGGAGGGGGGTAGAATCCGACTTTAATGAAGGTCAAACCTGTAAGCAAAACTCATCAACTCAAAAAACAACTAAAATTACATAAAACTAAACTAGAATGGAAATAAAGCAGTAAAAATTTGGGTTGCCTTCCAATCAACGCCTTTCTTTAACGTCTTTAGCTAGACACTTCCCACGCTATACCGTATCTAACAAGTCAATACCTCATACATGCGTTTTCACGCGCTATTGGGGTGCCTTGAAATCGGTCCAGATTTCAAGCGTAGGTCCTTTGCCCTCTAATGTAATTGGACGTTTCAGCTTCACAAAGGTATCTTCATCCGGGTTGCCCTTCTCATCGTCTACCTTCGGTGCTTCTATTATGGTGAAGGTTCTCTCGGTGTCTACAAATTCCTCCTCCTTTATTAGATCAACCAACGGTGTAGGAAAAAGAGGGGGTACCACCACTGGTTCCAACATATTTACATCTTCTCCCTTTTTGTCGACATCTCGTGTAGTAAGTAGGGCTGTGTCTTTTTCTTCATACTCTTCCTCTAAGGAGATTTTTGGCCTCTTCTTATTCATTGATCCCAAATTTTCTTCAAATTGAGCTTCCAACCGATGTATGGAAGACCGTTCTGGCTAATTTGGTTTTCCAAGTTATGAAGGCTTGCTCTTGTCTCCTGTTGAAATTCCAATGTACTAAGAGCTAGTGATTTAACAATTTTATCAAGAGACATACCTGAGTCCCCATAATAGCTTTGTGTTGCCGGTGGCATTGATTCATAGCTAGGATAAGAAGGGTTGTACCGGTTGTAGTCATACTCGTTTAAGTGTGGACGGTATTGCCATCCCAATGTGTAGGTGCTAGAGAATAACTCGGACGGACTGTGATATTGGTTTGAAAATCACCCATAAGAGTGGGTTTGCTCGGTGTGATATTGTGATGTGGGGTACCGGTTGGATGAAAAAGCATTGGTAGTGTACGTCCCACATCTTCTCACCCGTTGTGGCTCTTTACAAACCAACTGTATCACAAGAGATGTTAGATCTAAAATTTAAGTCTCAAGGGAAGAGATATTTACCTCGTTTGAGTCTCATGTGTTGGTGGTATATCGTGACCCATAATGATATGGATAATCCACCATGAAAGATGCAAAAACACTTATAAACTATTGGCGTTAGGTGCACGATTAGCTCAGATAAAAAACAAAATTATAAGACAAAATTAAATAAAAGAAAAACAAAGTGCAAAAGCTAAATAACGATCACCGAAACCAATCCCCTGCAACGGCGCCAAAAATTTGACGGGTGTCAAGACCGTCAAATACTAATAATATTAATTTCCAATTGTCCCAAATCACAATAAAAATTGTAATAGTGGTAAGTCGGGTCGAATCCACAGGGATTGGTCGTGACAATTATTTGACTTATATACTTTTAGTACAAAACAAAAGGGGGGGGGGGGTTGGATTTGAGTTACTAAACTAAACATGCAATTAAAAACTAAACAAAAAAGATAAAAAGAAAACCAACATTAGTTCGCTTCCTATTAAGACGGTGGTACCTATCATTGATTCCAAAAGCGTAAACACAAAGAACGAACCTGTGTGTCCCTGAATCTAGTTTCTAATCACAATTAAACAAACAAAACAGAAACAAGAATCAATTACCTGTTTGATTTCAATTTCAAATTCAAGATTACAAACTTTCTCTCTCTAGAACTCTCTCTCTCTCTCTCTCTTTACAGATCTCTCTCTAAAAATACAACTGAAAAATATCACTTCTGTTTGTTGCTTACTTATTACAAATCAAAGAGACCTATTTATACCTACAACTAATTACAAAGAAAAACAAAATACAAATACAATACATTGACTTTTATTACAAAAGACTTTGACTTTGATGAAAGTTGACTTTCTTCAGCTTTGACTTTCTTGAATTTTGACCTTCAGTCTTCTTGATCTTGTATCCAACATATTTATGCTCTAACAATCTCCCCCTTTGGATTCAAGATCACTGTTGAAAGATATATCAATTCAGTCTTCACTTTAAACTCTGTCAGTACAATCTCCCCTTTTTCTTTGACGGTATTCTTTCCAAAACTATCTTCAAACGATTAACAATCTCCCCAAAACTTTTACAAAACACTTTCAGACTTTGGAAAGAAATTACCTTCAGAATCAGCTCAAATTGCTTTAGCAGATAATCTTCAAAGAAAATTTCCTCAAATCTTCAGAATCTTCAAATCTTTACTTTGAACTTTTCTGACTTGGACATTTCTAAAAATCATCTCTCAAAAACTTTATCATTTCTTGATACCATCTCCCCCTTTTTGATGATTTGAGCATCTAAATCATCAAAACTTTTCTCCCAAGAAATGTCTTTGACCATTCTGATATGTCAAACTGAGCCTCTGATTCTGTGATCCATAACCAGGTATTCATCTAGATCTTTGCAAATCCAGACAAAATAAGAACATGTAACTCCTGAATCAACAGATGAATCAGTTAATATGCCTGTCAGTAACACGAAGTCACTGTGTGTAACGAATACACAATATAAAGGAGCTTTTTAATGTTCACTCCCCCAGGGCTTCCATCCAATCATCGAAATACCACAAAGGCAATTTCTATGAACATTATGACAAAGAAACGAATTCTTTGTGTGTTCGTGCATGTGTAGAAAGAATTAAGCACAAACGATTGCTTTTAATAAGGCTCAACATTGTGTAAACCACTGAGACAACAGTAGATAAACACAGACTCAAATGTGCATGATTGAAGTGCGAAGGTGGGGCAGACTTCCTTCTTTTTCAATATCCAGATTTTCCAAATGAAAACCAGATAGATAATATACTGCGTCCCCAAAAAATATGAAACATTTTCTTTTTGAGAAAAAAATGAGTAGCTGGTGGGGTTTAGACAAGAGTTGGCATGGGCTATTTGCCTGTTTCAATAACGTTCACCAAAGAATTGTGAAACGCTAGTAATGTGGCTGCCCGGTTCAGAAAGTAGTTGGTGCAGAGTTTGATATTCTTTTACTCTGATCTCACACCTTCTTTCTTTTGATCATTAGGCTCACTACTAACCAAACTCTCTTTTCATTTTACCTCATCACACCCACACTCATTTCTTTTTGACTCCTCACACTCAATCTCTAAAGATTAACTTCTTGGGTAGAAATCACTGGTTAACGTGATTTCATAGAAGTTCATTTAATTCCTAGCACAAAGAACCCATATAATCCTAGAAAGCATTTGTTGCTCAACTGATTTAACTATAGCAGTTAAAGCTCATATACAAATGTCAGATGTAAATATGCTCAGAAATATAATCATGAAGATATGAGCATTTTAAAGCATTGAAGATATTTCAAACAAGTTAATTGAATGAATGAACATGAATGCAAGAGACTTGTTTGAAAATCTGACATTGTATGAAAATGATCAGAAATGAATGATATAATAATCAAGTCTTATGGTCAAAAATAATGGAGATTGTCTATACGAAACAAAAATATAGACATTCTTGAAATGACGTTTCGAAATGAAATATCGCTCAAAATTCTTTGAAGTACAAGCGGGGTGTCTTACCATCGAAAAAATTGTTTCAATTTAGAGACATGGTAAGAAAAATTTGATCAAAAATTAAACCGATGTGTGTGAATACTTGAAAGTATATAGAAAAGACAATACACAAGTATTTATCTTTGGAAACACACGTTTTATAATCATGTAAGCACAAGTAATTCTTGAAAAACATTTAAAATCACACTTCCAAATTATAAAATCTGTTTAAAAATTCGAGAAGTGGTTTGAACATTTAAGAATATGTTTTCTATATCTTAAAGTTGTCCTTCTTTCAGATACATTTGAGATTAAGATAAGAAATTTACCTTTACGCTCAATCTTAATACTCATAAAGTCAGCTGAAGTAAAAAATGATATGATCGTGTCATCCTCTCTCATCCTGCATAAGTCTCAAAGTCTAATCAAAATTTATTAAAAAAAATTTATTCGAAAATAAAAGACGTAAAGCAGTAAAACAATTAAAGTACGAGTTCTGATCAGAAATAATCAGAAATCATAGTCTTACTCCTTTTGACTTGACTTATATGCTCCCTCTAAAATCATGCATCACAAAAATTTGTCAGTTAAGTAAAATGCAGAAATTAGTTATGCTCCCCCTCAAATGAATGTAGATCATCTAAAACCTTCTCTTACTCCCCCTGAGATCATGAGCAAACAATTAAAGTGCAAATATCCTTTAGGCATAAAAATAAAGAAAATGATGAAAAATAACAATTCGTAACTTTAGTAGGTAACAACCGATTATGTCTTAAGATTTAACATACCAAGCTTAGAGACAAGAAAATTAAATCTCTTTTCATCTAAGGGTTTGGTAAATAAATCTGCAAGTTGATAATCTGTTTTTACAAAATAAAGTTCAATTGTTCCTTTTTCTACATTATCTTTGATAAAGTGATACCTTACATCAATGTGTTTGGTTTTCGTATGTTGGACAGGATTAGCAGATATTGCAATCGCACTCTTCGAGTCACAGTAAATTGGAATTTTATCAAATTTGAATCCATAGTCTCGTAGCTGTGTTCGTATCCACAAGACTTGAGAGCAGCAACTGGCAGCAACTACGTACTCTGCTTCAGCAGTCGATGTGGAAACACATAATTGTTTCTTTGAAGCCCAGCTAACGAGCTTGTCTCCAAGAAATTGAACATGACCAGAAGTACTCTTTCTATCCAACATGCAACCTGCATGATCTGCATCTGAATAGGCAGTCAGTTGAAACCCAGTATCCTTAGGATACCACAGACCAAGGTCTGCAGTCCCCTTCAGATACCTAAAAATCCGTTTGACAGCAGCCAAATGGGATTCTTTGGGAGCAACCTGATATCTAGAACATAAACATGTTGAGAACATAATATCTGGTCTACTCGATGTAAGATACATTAATGAACCTATCATACCTCTATAGGTTCTAACATCAACACTTTTACCCGAAGGATCAGTGCTAATCTTAGTACCTGGTGCCATCGGGGTTCCAATTGGTTTACAATTTTCCATTTTGTACTTCCGAAGAATGTCCAAAATGTACTTAGATTGGTTAATAAAAATCCCCGTAGGAAACTGTTTAACTTGTAGTCCGAGAAAGAAATTCATCTCTCCCATCATACTCATTTGAAAACGTGACACCATGAGATTAGAAAAGTTTTTGCAAAATTTTGGATTTGTAGAACCAAATATTATATCATCAACATATATTTGAATAAGGATGATATCGGCTTTTTCCTTTTTGATGAATAAAGTGGTATCAACCTTACCTTTAGAAAAACCTGACTTGACCAAGAATTTAGATAAAACGTCATACCATGCTCGAGGGGATTGTTTTAAACCATACAGGGCTTTGTCCAAGATGTAGACATGATCTGGATTTTCTGGATTGACGAACCCTTCTGGTTGAGACACGTACACTTCCTCTTTAAGAATGCCATTCAGAAAGGCTGTTTTCACATCCATCTGAAAGACTGTGAAATTCTTATGAGCTGCGTAGGCTAGAAACATGTGGATTGCTTCTATACGCGCTACTGGAGCATACGTCTCATCGTAGTCTATGCCTTCCTCTTGTCGGTAACCTTTGGCAACAAGTCTAGCTTTGTTCCTTATGACGATACCATCTTCATCCTTTTTATTCTTGAATACCCATTTAGTTCCTATCACGGTTTTACCTTCTGGTTTTGGAACTAATCTCCAAACCTTTAGGGCTTCAAACTGATTGATCTCTTCTTGCATTGCAGATACCCAGTCCGAATCAGCAAGAGCCTCTGATACTCGCGTGGGCTCAATCTTACTGAGGAATGAGTCATGCATACATTGATTAAGAGTCGCTGACCTAGTTTGTACAGGCTTGTTAATATCTCCAATTACTTGATGTAATGGATTCTCTTTGGTCCAGCGATGCTCATGAGGTAGTGGAGTAGATACTGATTGAACATGATCATCATCTAGAAATCCACTATCAAAATCTTCAGTTTGAATAACAAGAGGGGGGTTTGCAGTTGAAGTTTCAGGTGCAGAAGCATCAGTTGGAACAACAGATTGTGGCTGTTGAGTTGACAGTGTGTTACACCCAACTGAAACTATTACTTCTGGCTCAGCATTTGCTTGTGCATCTTCAACTGTAGGAGTAACAGTAGGAATTTGAGTTTCTAACTGAACGGGAGATACTTGTTCAGTTATGACCTCTGAAGTGACTGGATGATTGCAACTTGTGTCTTCAGACTTGTCAGTCACAGCAGATTTAGATACATTAGAACCTAGAAACTCATCATAAAAGAATTCAAATAACAAATCTAAATCAGTTAAATGTGAAATAGATGTAGAAGCGTTATCCGAATTTTTCGCTGTAGAAACAGGTTCTGGACTGATCTGCCCAGAAGCCAATACTCCTGTGATAACGGGTTCTGAACTGAGTTGATCAGAAGCCATTTCTTCATCGAATGTGACATTAACGCTCTCAACAACTATCTTTGACTTCTTTAGATAAACACGATATGCTGCCAATGTTGAAGAATAACCAATAAAGATACCCTCGTCCGCCTTAGCACTGAATTTATTCACTCTCTCTGTCGTTAAGCACGAAACATTTACACCCAAATATGTGAAAATACTTGATTGTTGGTGTTCTGTTGTTGATCAGCTCATATGGAGTCTTTTGAAAACGTCGGTGTATCATGGTTCGATTTTGAGTATGGCATGCAGTCGACACAGCTTCTGCCCACAAGAATAGAGGTAAGTCCGATTGGCTAAGCATAGTCCGAGCGGCCTCAACTAGCGTCCGATTTCGCCTTTCAACTACTCCATTTTGTTCAGGCGTACGAGCAGCAGAATACTGATGTGAAATCCCTACTGATTCAAGATATTCATCAACAATCTTGTTCTTGAATTCTGTGTCGTTGTCAGTTCGAAGAAACTTGACTTGTTGCTGCATTTTCACTTGGGTTGTCTTTAAGAAAGTAATGAGAACTTCGGGCGTCTCATCTTTTGATCGAAGAAATTTGACCCACGTGTATCTTGAGTAATCGTCCACAATAACCAACACATACTTCTTTCCACCCAAACTCTGAGTTCTCATTGGACCACACAAATCCATGTGTAACAATTCTAACGGAGAACTAGTGCTAGGTTCAGGCTTCGGTTTATGCGGAGCTCTCTTCATCTTACCCTTCTCACATGCAACACATAAGTGTTCTTTCTCATATTTCAGCTCAGGAAGTCCTTTTACCAATTTCCCACTAACCATCTTGTTGATATAACGAAAGTTCAGATGTGATAAACGTCTATGACAAAGCCAACTTTGTTGCATCGAAGCTTTTGATAACAAGAAAACGTGACTATCATTCTGGACCTTTGAAAGATTGATGGTGTAGAGATTTGTCTTTCGCTTGCCTGCTAAGAATTCTTTGCCATCTTTAGAACGAACCGAACATCTCTTAGCTTTGAAGTTAACCTCTAACCCTTTGTCGCAGAATTTACCTATGCTGAACAAGTTGTGCCCTAGACCTTCGACATAACTCACCTTCTTTATCGTTATGTTGTCTTGAATAATGCCACCATATCCTAAGATAGGTGAAAGCTGATCGTTTCCAAATATGACATTTCCACTGAATTTCTCTGTATAGTTAGACAATAAAGCTTTTTGCCCAGTCATATGCTTGGAACATCCACTATCCAAGTACCACATATGCCGGGTCTGCAAGAGAAATCATGCAATAACAATTTTAGGTACCCATTTAAAAACGGATCCTAACAAATTAGCACAAGATTTTGGTATCCACTTGAAAATGGATCCGCTTTTGTTCTTTTGAAAACTTTTAAAAACATTTGATCTTGAAGAAATAACATGATAAGATTCATACCAATCAGAAGAATTATGAGAATAAGCAAAATCATTTCTCCGATAATGATAAGATGTAGTAGAAATAGAAGATAATTGAATCAATTGCTTTATTGAATACCTCTTGTAAGAAGTTACAAGGTTTTGTTTATTTGAAGCAAATTGATCAACTACATCAGTATCACTACTAACTGATCTATTACAAAAATTATCAGAAGCTGATTCGACTATCTCATCATCCTTCCTTTTTGGTCTCCATTCGGATCGAGCTTTCAACTTTTTCATCCTTAAATCTGAAACATAAGATATAGATTTATTAGGAAAAGCAGATTTCCGAGATTGAATGTTCTTTTGTGTACCAGTGTATTTCTGTTTCTGTAATCGCTGTTTCTTATGTTTCTTACCTCGAGCATAGTAATCAGCAGTTACAGAAACTGATTCACCAACCGTAGTTGATGATTTATCAATATTAACACCACTTGGTAACACTTTGTCATTTACAAGACAAGTAGAATGATCAGGAAGTTTATTATTGGATTTAAACAAATCATTTTCGTCTATGCACCCATCATCAGAATTAAAAAAATCATTTGTAGACTCAAATAAGTCATCAGAATTATCAGAGAAAGTTTGAGATACCTTTGAGACTTTAGAACACATTGTAGATTTAGATTGAAAAATTGTGTTCTTTAATACTGTAGAAAACACACTTTGTTGAATATCAACCAAAAGTTTTTCATCAGATAAATCATTTTCAAGCTCAACTATTTTGCTCTCAAGAATAAGTGTAGGAACATAAACCTTTGCAATTGCAGGTTTTTCCTTCATCTCAGAAGCAGAATAACTAACAAAATAGTCGTTGGAAAGAACTTTTGGTGTTTCTGAAAGATAACTATCATTTAACTTTACATAGTTAAACGGTAGTTGCATTTTCTTTTTATTCTTTCTATTTTCAGTTTCTTTGGCCTCAACTTCTTCTGGTAATTTGGTAACAAATTTAGGTTTTAAATGAGGACATTTACTAGCACATGCAAGAAAGTCATAATTATAAAGTGCTGGTTGTTTTCTGATGGCTTTCTTAAGATAATGGGGGTTTTTAAAACCAAGTCCCCATTTCTCTTTAACATCAGCCTCTTCGTTAGGTGCATTGAGAAAAATGGTTTGATCTGTTTGATCTCTCACATAAAGTTTTGCTTCCAGACCATTTACCTTCTTGTTCAAAAACTTATTTTCAACCTGCAGTTTATGAACAGTTAGTGCAGATTCTTTCTTCTCAAACTCATACTTAGAAACTTTAACTTCAAACTCAGAAATCTTCTTTTCAAAACAATCTACTTGAGATTTTGAATCAGAAGCAGACTTGCGTAAAGAATCAATCAGATCTTTGTTTGAAATAACAGACGTATTAAGTTCAAAGATCTTCTTGTTTCTTTTAGCAACTTTTTCTTTTTCGTTTTTCAATTTATTTTGTAAATCTTGAAGCTCAATCACCATGGTTTCCATTTTAGTAATGAAATCTTTTGCAGTTAAGTTTAATACCTCATCAGCTGACTCGTCATCTGACACATCATTCTTCACTTCTTTTCCCATAAGACATAAATGAGCTGTTTCTTCCTTCTCCTCGTTTTCACCTTCGGAATGATCAAGCCAAAATTCATCTTCAGCCATTAAACCTACACCCGCTTCTTGCTGTTTTGCCAATAGCAATTTGTTCTGATAGTACTGAGAGTTGCGAACTTTTGGCTTCCGATAATCTTTAGGAAAATGACCCATCTTGCCACAATTGTAGCATTTGATTGAGTCAATTGCTGGCTTTTCAGCAATAGTGTAATCATTCACGAACTTCTTCTTCTCATCGGGTTTCTTCTCCACATATCTGTTCTCTTCATATCTCTTTCCTTCCACTCTTTCACGGTGCTCATGATTCTTTGAACTTGATGAAGAATATCGTTGAGAATTTGATCCCGACTTCTTGTAGAATTTCTTTTGAATGGCACGGGTCAGTAAAATCATGGCTTGTTTCAGACTTTCTCCATCATCTCCATCTCCATCTGATGCAGATTCAGATTCAGAACTTGTAAGAACTTTCTTCTTCTTCTTCTTCTTCTTTTTCCTTCTTTCCGGCTACCAAAGCAATAGGATCAGGAACTTTTTCTGCTTTCTTTTTCTCAGCTCTCTTCTCCTCCACTTCTTCTTCATTCTGCCTCAGAGTCTCATACACTTCATGTAACGGGATTTCATTCAGATCCTTCATCTGTTTCATCCTACGTGTATGCTTCTTCCATTCAGGTCGTAGAATGCTAAGGAATTTAACATTGTTTTCCAGCTGCTTCTTTTTCACCTTGTTCATTGTCAGTTCATTTAGAAGCACAGTAAACCATTCATATGTATCTTCCAGACTCTCATTCTTTTTGGCTTTGAATTCCTCGTAGCGATTGATGCAGTTGGCTACTTTCATCTGATTCCCGACCTTGGATCCCATCATCATCTTTTCCAATTGATCCCACATCTTTTTAGCTTCATGCTTGTAGCTATCAATCTTGATGTAGATGTCATTAGGAATGCTTTGGAGTAGAAGATATCTTGCTTGCTTGTCAGCTTTATACCGACTCTTCTGTTCTTCAGAATATTGAGATAAATCCACTTTAACTAGTTCTGTCTTTTCTTCTCTTTCCTCATCATCATGTACATTATCAGATTCATCATTAACAGGTACTTGAACCATGATTGGTGCCATAGGACCATTTGTAATTGACTCCAGAATATTCTCCCCATTTGCATGTCGATCTATGAAATCTAGAAATCGATCCTTCCATTGTTCATACTCTCCTTTGAACAGTACAGGAGGCTTGACATCAGTGCCAATGGAAAGTGGATCCTTTGAAGTCATCTTGAAAAACCTGTTTGAAAAATATATGCAATAAGAAACTAGAACTGATCGTTAGTCCAAATATGAAATCACAAGAATATAAAAAATCTTGAAATAGAAATTCAGGAATTTTGATCACAAACAGAATTTTGTCCCCCTCCGCAGACTTAGCACGGGGGTCCCTAGAGAAAAAAATTTCACTATTAAGGGCCATATTACAGTTTTGAAAATTTTGACTAAATACAGAAACTCGCAAGTCACTGTTAAAGCTTAAAACTTGCAGGCGCTGAAACTCGCAAACCACTATTGAAAGTGAAACTCGCAGAACAAATGAACTCGCTAAAACTCGCAGATAGCAACGTGCGCGTTTTCTGAACTCGCAAGTGCCTAAACACGCAGATCACTATTCACGATGAAACTCGCTAACTGAGGTGTGCGCGTTTCCAAAACTCGCTTGTCAAAGCTTGCGCGTTTTGAACAAACTCGCTAGCTATACTTGCGCGTTCCAACACTTAAAAATTTTTCTCGAAATTTCAAACTCGCACGTCGAGTAAACTCGCAGACCACTGTTCCTCTCAAACTCGCTAGCTTCGATTAGCGCGTTTGTAAAACTCGCAGATCACTACAAGCGCGTTCTGGTCCTTAGAAAAATTTCCAACTTTTTCAAACTCGCAGACTTGATTAGCGAGTTTCTAGAACTCGCAGATAACACCTTGCGCGTTTGAGACCAAAATTAATCCTTCGACTTGCGCGTTCTTGCGGATGAACCTTGCGCGTTTGAACTATGAACTTGCGCGTTTGAGAGATCTAGCGCGTTCTTCCAAAAGTCGACTCAAAAACTGATTTTTCCATCTGAATCCTATCAAACCTTGTCCAATTGATCTGTTACGTTGAATTGTTGCTCGATTACAATACTAGAACAGATTACAACTCAAGAAATTTACAAACAAACACTCTCAAAACAAAAATATCGATGAAACAGTGTATATTGACTCGTGAACAAAAATCAACAAAAATCACAAAATTCGTGAGAATTACAGTGCAATACTGAAATTAAAGTACATAGACTCAATCTATTACACTTTTCGAACAATTCCTAACCGAAATCTGCTCCAAAAACACATTCAAATTCAGAATTCGATTTTTCTCACAAGAACAGTGACAAACCACTCAAATCTTAATCTGATTTCACTTTGGATCTGCTCTGATACCAATTGTGTGTCCCTGAATCTAGTTTCTAATCACAATTAAACAAACAAAACACAAACAAGAATCAATTACCTATTTGATTTCACTTTCAAATTCAAGATTACAAACTTTCTCTCTCTAGAACTCTCTCTCTTTACAGATCTCTCTCTAAAAATACAACTAAAAAATATCACTTCTGTTTGTTGCTTACTTATTACAAATCAAAGAAACCTATTTATACCTACAACTAATTACAAAGAAAAACAAAATACAAATACAATACATTGACTTTTATTACAAAAGACTTTGACTTTGATGAAAGTTGACTTTCTTCAGCTTTGACTTTCTTGAACTTTGACCTTCAGTCTTCTTGATCTTGTATCCAACATATTTATGCTCTAACAGAACCCAAGTTGAGTATAGTCGTTAACAAGCTCTAACGACCTCTATTTTTTCTTAAATTCACACCTGTTAAAACAAGCTCTTCAACCGGATCTTAATCACGAATAAGCAATTACATAAGCTTTTAAGTTCTTAGGCGTGATTAGCTTTATGGGACTAGAAAAACACCAACTTAAAGCCATAAGCTCGTAAGCTCGGCTTATTGTGGCCTTGAATGCAAGATTTCAAGATATCAATTCAAAAACCTTATTGAAACCAAACGAAATCAGTTGTTACTTTATCAAAATTCCAAGACGATTACGTATCTAGGGTCTGATTAACAATCATTCATAAGAAATTTAATCAATTGATCCGATTAACTGAAAATCTAAATGAAATTGACATTGAGAATAGAAATCAAGCAAATAAGTTTGTCCCCAATGTTTACAATGGAATCTCAAGGTATCAAACCATCCAGATCAAAGCAAACAAATGTTGGTAAGGAAAGAAAAACCTAAGTTACCTAAACCAAAAAGGAATCGGATGAGTTGTTTTTTCTTTTTCTTCAAGAATCGACTTCTCCTCTTCTCTAATCTGATTTTCTTCCAAAAAAAATGGTGCGTTCCCCTCTATGGCAGTTCCATTGACCCTTATAAACCACCCACGTCAAAACCGCTCGAAAAAGGGTCCAAAAGCTCACGATTTGGCCGCTCACGGCTTGGGGCGCGACTTCGGCCGCGAGAGAACTCGCATGCTTCTCGATTTGGACGAAAACAACGCCGGGCGCGGGTTGGGAAGTGGCTTTGCCTGCTTTGGAGGTCGCCCGCCCCCTTTCTCGATCGGCTCCTTCCTTTCCCCACGTCTGATGTGTGTGCGATGTCTAACAAAGGAGAGAGACCCATCTCCTTGGGCTATGCTTTTGGGTCTTTTTGCTTGTCTTTTGGACCTGATTTGCATAATAAAAAGAAAGGCTTAAGTGGCCCATTGTAAGAGCAAAATGATAGAAATAAAAGGGTGTTTTAAACCTATTTTATAACACAAAAATAACATTTAACGAGCTACTCGAGCTCGTTTATCTCGAGCTCTAGCTCAATTATTCTCGAGTTCGAATCGATCTCAAACACAAAATAGAACTCGTTTAACTTATCGAGCCGAGCTTTATAACACCAATGTTCGACTCGGCTCGTTTGAAAACTCGAATCAACCTTTTGAGTCGAGTCGAGTCGATCCATTCGAGCATACCCCTTTTTCGAGCCAAACATGCTTATATTTATTAATCATACAATAAAAATATAAAAATTATAGAGCTCAAGCCGATAAACGAGTTAATCGATTGCGAGTTCGAACTCATAAACGAGCATCAAGCTCGAGCTCGATAACACAAAAAATATTCGAGCTCGAGCCCTACATTGAAAAGTTAATCGAGCTCGAGTCGACTCGGCTCGTTTAACTAGGATGCTTTCTAGACTTATCAAAGTTTATGTCCCACTTTCAGATTTTCCACTAAACCTTAAGGACCAAAATTAGAGTTTACTCTTTTTAATATTATCTTGCTTGCCTTTAAAAAAGAAACTAATCAATGTATATATAATTTTCCTTAATAATAATTTTTAATATACGCTAAGATAACTATCATAATAAACAATAAGAAAGTAATTGACTTTCTTATTTATTATGAGTATTACAATTACTAACAAACTAAATTTTATATATGCATTATTGTTATACTAATTTTTCTTTAATCACTAACTTGTACCTACTATTTATTTTTACTAGTTTTTATATCTATATTTTTATTGCAACACACGGAAAACCGTTAGTTATTTAAGGTAAAATTTATCTTCTATTTCGTTACCTTCTTGCGAGTTTATGACTAAAGTTGCTTAGCGACGTTTTCTCGAGTTTAAGGGTTCAATTTAGGAAGATCTGGAAGAGAATCAGAAGGAAAAACGACCCTGGCATGGGGGCAGCGACCTTGCCTAGCGACAATGTCCTAGGGCAAAGTCGCATGGCATACTCGCCGGGATCCTCCACAGGGCTGGAGGTCACCAGCGACAATGACCCAGCGACAATGCCCTGGGCAAAGTCGCCAGGCATTGTCGCACCCACGCGCTGGGAGTTTAAAAACTCACTCTAGCTCGTTTTTCACGCACATTTCTCACATTTCAGATTAGGGTTTTGGTTGGGAGCTCATCTAGGGAGATTTTCCTTCTCTTCTACACTCTCTTCTCCATAAATGCATTAGATTATAGTTAAGTGTAATAAATCTCCATTAAATCACTTCTATGGAGCATTTAAGAGCAACTATTCAAGCTTGAAGACCACAAGATCTCACTTCCCTTAGTCTTCACCAACTTTTCTAGGTTTTTATCTAAAACCTAGATTATGAGTGTTCTAAATCCTTTTTAAAATGAGATACATGTATTTATTTGCTTGAATGTTGTCATTCACTATTTTATGAAATTAGGGTTTACTCACATTGTTATTTGGGTTTAATATTGCTTTGGATTATGAATGTTTGGTGTTGAAGAAAAGGGATGAGACTATATTAGTAATATGGATGAACTAACAAAGGTATTTATGCTCATACACCTCTATGATATTGTTGCTTAAGTGGTTGGGAAATATCTCACATTTTAGGTAAACTCTTTTATGGTTATATGCATAAATAGTCATGATGTGTAAGTCGTTATGTGCTTTGCACCTATTTGATGATGAATATAAATCTTTGGACCATATGACAAATATTGGGGTTGGATACGCCTTGTGTGAGCTAATATGCTACATGGTTACAAATGAGTTGTGTGGATAAACCAAGTCAAATGGACACTAGGAGGACATAGTCTTGGGTGCCATTATGATGTTATGTGCCTAGACCCCCGCCACTTGGGGCAATGCCTATGTTGTATCCTCGGGTGTGCTGGGCCTTGTGGTGTCACTCGTAGAAGTGGGCACTAAGGTATCTCGTCTCTTGGGTGTAATTTGATTGGTGTTATGGGTCTCCCCCATTGATTCCAATCTTGGTTATAAGGTTCGTTGGGACTATAGAAATTGCCATATATGCATTTATTAATTTTCATTCAACCTCACTAGGCATTTTGGCGTAACACTTGTTCGGTGTTTATGTGTATCTCAGGTTCTAGTGGCGCCACACATAAGAAGGTCTAGGCGGACTTGGTGAGAGCTTGGGGATAGACGATAGTGCATTTGGGAGCACTTTTTATGAAGATTGTATTGGGTTTATAGGCGACACCCTTTTTGTAATCTTATTTATGTTATAGAGATTAGATTAGATGGTTGTTGTTTATTGCCGTTAAATTACAAACTGTAATTAAACAGGTTTTTATACATTCCCTATTTTTTGGAGGCTCTTCCTTTGGCAAATTTTATATACCATATTTCCGTTTTTCCGGAATTTTGTTATCCTCATTTTTGGAGTGTTACAAGTTGGTATCAGAGCTTTAGTTTAAGTGAACTAGGTATTGACCTTAGCATGCCTAGACTTAAATGTAGGTGATTTTAATGAGACACCCGCCCATGGGTAAAATTTTTAGGTGGGGAGAGCGTTAGGACTTACGGAATTGCATAAATTGGGAATTGTTGCGACGATATCAAGAATCCTTGTGTATAATATATTCATAATTTCACTTAGCTACTGTAATTATGAGTATATTGTTACTTGAGCATGCTTGAGTCATTGTTGTTGTGATACTTAATGGATGTAGTAGTTCGTATATATAGCCTATCTCTTATCTGCTTCTCGTATGTATGACAGACCATTATGGTTAATGTTGGGTTACGGGATCTCAAGCACAACGGAAAATAAAACCGTAACCCTCCAAGGAACCATACGAACCGGAATAAATCGGGTGTTTCGAAATTATACCTCACAGTTAACGAGACTTTGAATCACAGCAACAAAGCAAGCTTGATGCCTCCACGGTATCCACGCGAACAATCCGAATCCTTTGCCTTCTCGTGATGCTAGTCACGGTTTCAAAACTTAGAAAGGAAAGGGAGCATATAGTTGTAGGTGATTTTTAGAGAGATTTGCAAGAACAACTCTTGTATAAAATGTCATACATTTATATGGATATGAAAGGCATGGCATGAAAGCACCACCATCCCTACACCTTACTTGAGTGTAGAAGTATCCATGCTTGAGTGTAAGACTTTCCATACACCCTTACAAAGGCCATCCCTAGTCAACTTTATTTATGTCCAACACAAATAATATCTGGTTTTATTTAATCAGATTAAATCAATACAAATCAGATATAATAATTAAACGTTTTAATTATTTAAACTCCTTATTCGAATATGTCCAAAGCGTGTGACCCAATGGGTTCTCGACATGTTGGTAATAATTATAAATCTCGTATTTATATTTATAAACAATGAGCGGTATCTAGCAATACATCATCGCCACCCAAATGACGAGAATTGGTGATACAACAAATTATCGGTTTGTAGTCAATTTTAGTTTACACATTTAATTCCTTTGTCCTTGATGTCTAGATTGAACACGAGACATTGAATGTGTCATTCTCGTTATGTCCAATCTCTAGTTTCTTGATTCCCTAATATACTAATAAAACAGATCATGATATCTCATATCAATTATCCGAGCATGCATGCATTTCCTTAGTATATATATTTATCAAGGGGCCCAGAGACATCACTCCCGTCATAAAGGATGGAAAAATCCTAACTCGATATATACTAGTTCTACCATGTGATTTATAACATACCCAACAATAATTCTTGTTGGGAACTGAAGAAATGCTAAGTATGGTTAATGCTGCTAGCTCAACAATTAGTACTTCTGAGTTAATGCTGCCAGTTGAAGTTAATGCTGCTAGAACATGATTAATGCTGCTCTTCAAGATTAGTACTGCTGGAGTTACTACTGCTAAGAGATTAATACTGCTGATCTTGACTAGTGCTGCTTATGAGATGGAGATCCGAATTACAAGAATGACAGCTGGATAGACTGAAGATATTCATGGAAGATATTCTGAAGATATTTTATTAATTGTAATTATCTTTTGTTCAGTATATATATAGAATTGATAGAATAGTTTCATTATTATTAGTTCTGAGTTTTTGTTTTAGAGAGAATTAACCTCAAGGCATAGTTCCTAATTCTAGAGAAGTAGAATTCGTCTTGAAAGAGCTTGTTCTTCAAGATTGAGGTTGTGTGTGTAATCTTGTAACTTCAACCATTCAATACAAGTTTACAAGTTATTCATCATATTTACTGTTTGTTTACTGTGTTATTGAATATCAAAGTGTTATTCCGCAAACTTCTTTGATATTGTTTCTGAGTATTTATAATTCTTGTTGAGAATTCGATCCTAACAAGTGGTATCAGAGCAGGTTCTCTCAGAAACATTCATTCATTCATCATGGAAAACTTTGCAGAATCAAACAGTACTCTTGTCTCTAAGGTTCCAATGCTCAAACCCAATGAGTTTGACATGTGGAAGATCAGAATCAGGCAATACATTCTCCTTACTGACTACTCAATGTGGGATGTCATTGAGAATGACCCCTCTACTGAAGGTCAGATTGGACCAGATGGTAAAAGATCTCCACCAAAGACAGATGGTGAGAGGAAGATTAGACAGACAGAGATGAAGGCCTTGAGCACACTGCTCTTGGCCATCCCCAATGAATATCAGCATCAATTCTGTAACTACACAGATGCTCAGATTCTCTGGAATGCTCTAGAGAAAAGATTTACTGGAACTAAAAGCACCAAAAGAAATCAAAGGGATGTTCTGAAGCAGCAGTATGAGAACTTCACTTCTTAAAAGAATGAGTCCATGACTCAAACTTTTGACAGGTTCAACAAGCTTATTGGTGAACTGGCTACTGTGGGAGTGAAGATGGAGCAAGATGATATCAACAGGAAATTCCTCAGATCTCTTGGAGAAGAATGGACTATGTACACTGTCTCATATAGACAGAGTGACAATCTGGAAGAGAAGGAACTAGATGATCTGTATAATGATCTAAGAGTTTTTGAATAAGAGGTAGAAACTAAGAAGAAGCCCACTGGGTATATTCATAATGCAGCACTTCTATCAGCATCTGCTGATACTACTGCCAACTCTGAAGCAGTTAGTGCTGCCAGTGGAGTGAATTCAGAAAAAGGCACTGAAACTGTCTTTGAAGCCTTTTTGTCAAGTCATAGCAACAACTCTTTGATTAATGATGATCTGGAACAAATTCACCCTGATGACTTGGAGGAGATGGACATTAAATGGCAGATGGCCATGTTATCTATGAGGGTGAAGAAGTTTATTAAAAGAACTGGGAGGAACAACTTCTCTCAAAGAAGAGAAGATGGTGCTGGTTTTGACAAGACAAAGGTGGAATGTTATAAGTGCCACATGAAGGGACACTTTGCTAGAGAATACAGAAGTGGTGTGCCAAATAACAACCACCAACAAGCCCATAATGGAGGCTACAATCAAAACAATAACTCTGCTCAAGCCCTTGTTTCTCAACAAGGAATGGGGTTTGACTGGAGTGACCAAGCTGAGGAAGCCATTCAGAATCAAGCTCTTATGGCAGAGGTATCTGATCTTCCCTCTGAGGTAAGTTCTAATCTTTGTACTCAATCTTGCATAGATACTGTCAAAAGGTACAGGGATCACAACCAAAACATGTGTGATGATCTCAAAAGATTAGAGAAGGATAGAAGAGATTATGTGTTGATAGTGGAAAGGTTTGAAGAACAAATCAAAGGCTTTCAAGCCAATGAACTTCAACACTCTTATGACACAAATTACTGGAAGTGGGAAAAGAATGAGTTAGAGACCAAACTGTCTAAGTCCAAAGAAGAGAATGATAAGTTGAAAAAAGAATTAGCTAAGGTTAAGCTTGATATAGAAAAGTTTTCATACGCTTCAAAAGCAATGGATTCTCTTCTAAAGGCTCAGATTCATGATAAGATGAAGCCTGGTGTTGGATACAACAACACACCCCCTCCTTACAACAACAATTATATCCCTCCTACATCAGATCTGTTAGAGACCAAGGAGAAAAAGGACTTGTCTGAGAAAGCATTTAAGATAGATCCTTTGGATGAGGTAGTGGTTAAGGATTTGACTGAGAAAGAAGCCAGTGAGAATAGGAATAATGTTGTGAGTAAAGAGATACCCTTAGAAAACAACATTATCACCAATGAGGGATGTGGAAAAATTTGGGTCAAGTCTAAAGAGATAGAGAAGACCAAAGGAAAGGCTAACAAGGTCCATTACAAACAGACCACGGTTGTGAATCTTGGCCCTTGTAAACAGTGTGCTTGCAATAAAACAGAGAGCCCAAATTCTGGTACAAAGAGAGGTAATCAAAGAAACTGGAATAATCAGTGGGCTCAGAAACAAGGAGTTGATCTGAGTAAGATAATCAGACCAAAACCTTGTTTCATATGTGGCAAGTTGAATCATTTGGCTGAGTGTTGTTTCTTTAATCCTATTAACCAAAGGATGAACTTTCAAAGATTTGTGCAAAAACCTGTTGGTTATAGGAAGGTTGTAAAGAAAAATGTGGCTAAGAAATCTGTTGAAACCAAAGGCCACATGCAGAAAAAGTTTTTAAAAGAAAGTATTAAAATGTGGGTGCCTTGAAGCACTAAAACTGTTAGTGCTGCTAACAGGGATAGTGCTGCTAATAGCAATACTGCTGCTACCAGTGTTAGTACTGCTGAGAATCTTAATGCTTCTAACACTGTTAGTACTTCTTCAAAGGTTACTACTGCTAACACAGTTACTGCTGCTGACACAGTTAATACTTCTAACAAGGTTAGTACTGCTAAGCATGCAAGTGCTGCTAATGCAGTTAGTTCTTCTAAAAACAGTACTGCTTCTAGCAAATATGCATCCAAACCCATTATTGTAACAAAGTACTCCAGTAATGAGGAGTCAAAGTTTAAAAATATTGTCAAGAAAGAATGTAAATATTTTGATGAGAAAGGGGTACCCAAGACCACTTTGGCTTGGGTTCCTAATCTATACTAACTGATTTATCTTATGTGCAGGGCAACCAACAGCTCAAGGGGAAGAGCATCTGGCATGTGGATAGTGGTTGCTTTAGGCACATGACAGGCAACATGTCATGCCTTCAGGATTTCAAGCATATCAATGGAGGACATGTTGCATTTGGAGACAATATTGCAGGTGGAAAAATAAGTGGAAAAGGTAATGTCACAAAAGGTAAGATGACATTTGAGGATGTCTACTATGTTGATCAGCTAAAGTACAACCTGTTAAGTGTATCACAGGTTTGTGACAAACAACATAGTATATTATTTACAAGTACAGAATGTATGATCCTTGCTCCAGGATTCAAGGTAGTTGATGAAAGCATGATACTACTTAGAACTCCAAGAAAGGACAATGTTTATTGTCTAGATATGGACAATGTTTCAAGTGATTCATCCCTGAACTGTCTTGTTTCAAAAGCTTCTGTGGATGAATCCTCTCTTTGGCACAGAAGGATGTGTCACATGAATTTCAAGACAATGAACAAACTTGTTAAAAACAACCTTGTAAGAGGTTTACCATCAAAAGTCTTTTCATGTGATGATCATTGTGTTGCTTGTCTTAAAGGCAAACAGCACAAAACTTCTCATAAGACCAAAGAGTTAAATTCAATTTCTTCTTGTCTCCAGTTATTACATATGGATCTGTTTGGCCCTACAAATGTGATGAGCATAGGGAAGAAATCATATTGCCTAGTTATTGTTGATGATTACTCTAGATTTACTTGGGTATATTTTCTAAGGACTAAGGATGAGACAAGTGGACTGATCAAATCCTTTATTCTAAGAATTGAAAACCAAACTAATCAAAAAGTAAAAGTCATTAGATCAGACAATGGAACTGAATTTAAAAATCTTGATCTAAACATCTTTTGTGAAGAAAAAGGCATTGAGAGACAATATAGTGCTCCTAGGACTCCACAACAAAATGGAGTTGCTGAAAGAAGGAATAGGACACTAATTGAGGCTGCTAGATCTCTGTTAGCTGATTCAAAACTGCCAATTACTTTCTGGACTGAAGCAGTTAACACTGCCTGTTATGTCCAAAACAGAGTGCTAGTGGTCAAGCCAAAGAACAAGACACCTTATGAGCTCTTATATAAAAGAAAACCATTTATTGGATTTTTTAAACCATTTGGGTGTCCTTGTACAATTCTCAATACTAAATCTCACCTAGGAAAGTTTGATAGCAAGGCAGATGATGGATTTCTTGTGGGTTACTCATCTCAAAGTAAAGCCTACAGAGTTTTTAATACTTCTTCTAGAATAATTGAGGAAAGTGACAATGTCAAATGCAATGAGAACACACCAAATCCTATTGGGTCTGGTCCTCAATGGTTGTTTAACATTGATTCACTAACTAACTCTTTTGGTTTCAGTAGTGATGATTATGCAGGACCAGGTAGTGGAGGATCAGGGACTACACAAGTTCAAGAAAATATACCTCAGTCTGTAATTTTTCCCATACCTACAGTGGATCCTATTGAAGACTGTGAAAAGGAGCTATCTACTGAACCAAATCAGAGTGAAGAAGAAAGAAGAGATGAGGAGAATCAAGAGAATCAAGAGAATAAAGAACCAGAAGTAGCTGCTGACATCACCTCAGTTGAGTTGAATGACTCCAATCTAGAGGTGGGACTAAATGAAGAACCTAGTCATAAAACAAGAACACAAAAGAATCATCCTCCTCAGTTGGTAATATGAGATATCTCTTCTTCTATGATGACTAGAAATCAAAGCAGGCTGCAAGATATGCAAGACCAACAGCATACAGTGCTCTCTTGCTTTCTATCCCAGCTTGAGCCTAAGAAGGCTCATGATGCTATGAAAGATTCCAGTTGGATAGAAGCTATGCAAGAAGAGCTGCTCCAATTCAAGCTGCAAGATGTTTGGGATCTGGTAGACCTTCCTAAAGGTCAAAGAGCAATAGGCACAAAATGGGTCTTCAGAAATAAGAGAGATGAGAGAGGAATAGTAATAAAGAACAAAGCAAGGTTGGTGGCTCAAGGGTATACACAAGAAGAAGGAATAGATTATGAAGAAGT
The DNA here is from genome assembly GCA_954870635.1 of Arctium minus. Classification (NCBI taxonomy): domain Eukaryota; kingdom Viridiplantae; phylum Streptophyta; class Magnoliopsida; order Asterales; family Asteraceae; genus Arctium; species Arctium minus. The sequence continues at coordinate 690,893 of OX941094.1, read as the reverse complement.
ATTTGCACCAGTGGCTAGGATAGAATCAATCAGATTGTTCCTGGCCTATGCTTCTTATATGAAGTTCAAAGTCTATCAAATGGATGTAAAAAGTGCATTTTTATATGGATCAATTGAAGAAGAAGTATATGTCTGTCAACCACCAGGGTTTGATAATCCAAACTATCCAGACAGAGTATACAAACTGAAGAAAGCACTTTATGGACTGCATCAAGCACCAAGAGCATGGTACGACACTCTGTCATCCTATCTATTGGAAAATGGCTTTGAAAGAGGAATCATTGATAAGACTCTGTTCATCAAGAGAAAGAAGAAGGACATCTTGCTGGTCCAAATCTATGTGGATGATATCATCTTTGGATCCACAAGAGACAATATGTGCAAGGAGTTTGAGGATCTCATGCATCAAAGGTTCAAAATGAGTTCCATGGGGGAACTTACTTTCTTCCTTGGACTCCAAGTTCAACAGAAGTCAGATGGTATTTTTATTTGTCAGTCCAAGTATGTGCAGGACATTCTAACCAAGTTTGGTTTCTCAGACTCTAAGCGTGCCAGCACACCTATGGAGACACACAAGCAGATAACAGCAGATCTTGAGGGGGAGGATATGGATGTTCATCACTATAGATCCATGATTGGCTCTCTCATGTATCTTACAGCCTCTAGACCAGATATAATGTTTCCAGTCTGTGTGTGTGCAAGATTTCAAGTTAGGCCAAAGCAATCACACTATCAAGCTGTTAAGAGGATATTCAGATATCTCAAAGGGCAACCTAGATTGGGACTTTGGTATCCTTATGATTCATCATTTGACCTACTTGCATACTCAGACAGTGACTTAGGTGGAGCAAACTTGGACATAAAATCTACTTCTGGAGGATGCCAGTTTTTGGGTGCAAGACTAGTTTCATGGCAGTGCAAGAAACAAACCACAGTGTCCATATCTACAACAGAAGGAGAGTACATAGCAGCTGCAAGTTGCTGTTCTCAAGTCTTATGGATTCAGAATCAAATGCTGGACTATGGGGTAACATTTCTACACACTCCAATCTTTATTGATAATAGCAGTGCTATTAGCATTGTTAATAATCCTGTCAAGCACTCAAAGACAAAGCACATTGAGATCAGGTATCACTTTATAAGAGACTGCAATGAAAAGAAGCTTATTCAAGTTGTAAAAATTCACACTGATAACCAGTTTGCTGATCTATTCACCAAAGCCTTTGATGTGGGTAGATTCACTTTTTTGGTAACAAGTGTGGGAATGATAAACTCTGAATAAGATCCTACTTAAAAAGTGGTTCAATACTTGTATTTTGGTTATTCTTGGTGTTACTAACTTTCTTTCTCAGGAAATGTATAGCCGTACTCAGTTTATCACAAGCTTAAAAGTGTAAGTATGGTTAATACTGCCAGTACAATTTTAATACTGCCAGTACAGTTTTAGTACTGCCAGTTCAGTATTAATACTGCCAGTGCACAGTTAATGCTGCTAGTGGTTAATACTGCTCTCAGTTAATACTGCTAGTTAGTTAATACTGCTAGTGGTTAGTACTGCTAGTTAGTTAATGCTGCTAGTGGTTAATACTGCTCTCAGTTAATACTGCTAGTAGTTAATACTGCTCACTGTTAATACGACTTTCACTATCTTTTTACGGTTAATACTGCTTTCAATCCGAATACTATAAATACCCTTTGCCCGCCTAAAAAGTTCATAACGACTCTTTGCATACTGTTCACTTGCGCTCTAACCCTTTTCTCTCAAGTACCAAGTTTTCAGGCAAGAACACTCAAGTTCAATGGCATCCATGGCGTTCATTGATGAGCACAATGAAATCGCGATGCTCCAAAAGCCAAAACAAGCTGAAGGTTTTCACCAGATAGTCGACTTTCTGAAGTCCAGCCACATCGCTCATGCTCTCACTGTGTCTCCTACCATCTTCATAGAGCATCAGAGGCAATTCTGGGCCAATGCCACCATCGTTACAAAGAATGGTGTGCAAATGATAAAGACAAGGGTGTGTGACAAACCCCTAATAGTTACTGAAGAGGTACTACGCATCTGTCTACGTCTAGACGATGCTGCAGGTATCACCTCTATTCCTAAAGAGGAACTATTCTCAACTCTTTCAAGAATGGGGTATGAAGGCCAAATGGGAATTTTCAAGTTTTTCAAAGCTAAATTTTCATCCCAATGGAGGTTCTTTCTTCATACCCTGATGCACTGTATTTCAAAGAAAACTACTGGATGGAGCCAATTTAGCAGTCCCATTGCATATGCTTTGGTTTGTTTATCTACTGCTAGAAAATATAATTTTTCTCTGATGATCTTCAATGATCTTGTCTCAAACATGGACAACAAGAAGAGTTTCTTCATGTATCCCAGGTTTGTACAGGCAGTTATCACTAATGAATTGATGGATATACCTCACTTTGATGGGGTATATGTATCTAAACCACCTAAAGGCAAGGTTTTCTCAAATATGAGAAGATCTGCTAGGGACTCGGAAGGAGTTGACACCCCATTGTTCTCTACAATGATGGTGGTGTCCCACACTAATGAAGGTATGGCAGCAGGGTCAAAGCCCTCCTCAGACCATCCCACTGCTAGCCAATCCCAACCTTTCCACTCTATATCTATTCCCCAGTCTCTGCTTCATAAGCCCACATCTCCAATTACCCAAACTTACAAAAGGAAACAGGTAAAGAAGGCTCCTTCCCTTCTTGTACCTTCACCCACTAAGCCTTTAAGCCCTCTAAGGGAGGATTCTCCTTTAGATAATATCTACAGGGCAACCACAGGGGTGTCTCCCAACCCCAAGGAGGTGCTCACTGAGGTGGAGGTTGAGCATATGGGTGTTAAGGCTGCCACTACTCCTGCTAGCACAGAGGAGGTCAGTGGTAACATCTCTAAGACCTTCCCCATGGCAACTTTGGGTGAGAAATCATCCAAAGGTCCCAGGTGCCAAGAAACCAAGGGGGTGGATAGTGCTTCTGCTAGGCAGAAGGCTTCCACTACTAAAAGATCCAATGATCATTCAAAAGGGGGTAACACTCCTGGAGAAGGTGAGGACAGATATAACTATGACGAATTGATGGAAACCATGGGAAACATCAACATGGATGTTCTTAAACAGGGCAAAGAGATAGATGAAATGAAGCTGATAATCTTGTCTCAACAAGCACAGATTGCCAAGCTAAAGAAAATGGTGTCAAGGCTAGTGCAAAAGAAGAGGAGAAAACAATATGTTTTGAAGAAGAGATCAACCATTAAAGATGCTTCCAACAAGGGGGAGAAAGAGTCTGAAAAAGAGAAAGAGGATGGGATAGAAGCAGAAACAGATTTTGCTCAAGCAGCAGAAACAGTTAATGCTGCTGAGACAAAAGAAGCAGTAGAAACAGAGGAAACAGTAACAGGGCTTTCTGTAGAAGAACTAGAAATTACAGAAACACTGGTTAAAGCCAAGAATGACACTCCCAATGCAAAGGGAGTGGTCATAAATGAAGGGGGAGTAAAGAAGACAGAAAAGAAAGATAAGGCTGCAGATACAAAGGGAAAAGGAAAGGAGAAGATTATTGAATCTGAAATGCCTTCAAAGAGAAAGACTCAGATTGAATTGGATGAGGAAATTGCAAAAAAGCTTCAAGAACAGATGGAAAAGGAGGAACAACTCCAAACTGAAACTGATAGAGAACTTGCAAAGATTATGGCCAGAAAGCTAAATGCAGAGTATCAGAAGAGTATACAAGAAGCAGCTCAGGCCAAGAAACTTCAAGTCAAAAGAATAGCAAGTCAAAAGCAGAAAAGACAACCTTCCAAGACCTTTGTGGCCAATCAGGAAAGGAGAAAAATGATAAATTTTCTGAAAGGTGCAATTGGGGTCAAGGGAGAGATGTTTACCAATATGGCATACAGCAAGATTGAGGAGCTGTACAAGAAGGAAATGGCCAAACTTCAAGGGGACTCATCTCAAAGGGAGGAAGCTGAAAGAAGAATGAAGGAGAGGCATGACCTCAATATTCAACAACCATTCCCTGAGGAGACCACACCTTCAAAGGACAATGCTGAAGAAATGAAGGAAAAACAAGAGAATGCTGGTATAGAAGTTAAATCTGCAAAGAGGGTGAAGACAATTGCTTCCAAAAAGCAGTCTAAAAGGCCAAGAGTGAAAGAAAGAGCAGAAACTGAAGCAGAACCTTCAGTCACATCTTCAGCAGAACCTGTGCAGAACTCAGAACAGTCCAAAGAGCAATCAGATGAGCATGTGGGGATGTATATGACAATTCTAGAACCAGTTCAGGCTGTCCCAATCTCCATGAAGGCTCCAGAGATCATCTTTTGGGATATTCTAAGAGACAATGGAAAGGATTTCTTTAGACTCAAAAGAAATGGTGGTGCATTTGAAGCATATTCAACCTGGGGGAGAGTAATCAGAGGTTGTTCAAGAGCAGACATAGAGGACATGTACAAAGTGGGAATGAAACTCTATGAGCCTGTGTTGAAAGGTACTGAAGAAAATCTTCTTAAAGTGGCAATGGAATACTTATGTATGATGTTTGATCCAGAGAAGGTGGTGCATAGGATTAAAGATCTTCATCATGAATATGTGTTCAAAAAGATTGATCATTGGATACTCTTTGAAAACTGTGGTGTGTACATGATTACAATTGATAAATGTTATCATGAATACTACCTAGTTGACAAAATATATGATCATAGCAAGCAGAAACTTGAAGGGATGCTCAAAGCTAAGCTAGTATGCACAAAGGATTCAGAAATGGCTAGAATTGTGGTGAGAAGAACTATCAATCAAAGTCTGGGCCTAGATCCAAATTTGGGCAACTGAACCTGAGGTGTTGAAAGCATCGTGAAGATCAGATCTGAAGAACTTGACTTCTCTTCCTAAAAGTCAAGTTAGGGGGAGATTGTTGGGAACTGAAGAAATGCTAAGTATGGTTAATGCTGCTAGCTCAACAATTAGTACTTCTGAGTTAATGCTGCCAGTTGAAGTTAATGCTGCTAGAACATGATTAATGTTGCTCTTCAAGATTAGTACTGCTGGAGTTACTACTGCTAAGAGATTAATACTGCTGATCTTGACTAGTGCTGCTTATGAGATGGAGATCCGAATTACAAGAATGACAGCTGGATAGACTGAAGATATTCATGGAAGATATTCTGAAGATATTTTATTAATTGTAATTATCTTTTGTTCAGTATATATATAGAATTGATAGAATAGTTTCATTATTATTAGTTCTGAGTTTTTGTTTTAGAGAGAATTAACCTCAAGGCATAGTTCCTAATTCTAGAGAAGTAGAATTCGTCTTGAAAGAGCTTGTTCTTCAAGATTGAGGTTGTGTGTGTAATCTTGTAACTTCAACCATTCAATACAAGTTTACAAGTTATTCATCATATTTACTGTTTGTTTACTATGTTATTGAATATCAAAGTGTTATTCCGCAAACTTCTTTGATATTGTTTCTGAGTATTTATAATTCTTGTTGAGAATTCGATCCTAACAATTCTGTCATCCAGTTACGGAATGATTAGAACAAATGTCAAAATATATTACTCACACATAGCAAACTCCATATTTCTCAAGTCAAAGAATTACATGTACATTGACCACATGAGAAACACTTATGACACTCACATGACATCCAATGAAGTGTTCTCATAGCGAGTCACGTCCGATACACAAAATCTCCATTTTGTACCCATATGCAGATTCAATATCTCTATATGAATCCCTACATATGCTAGTCGTTATCATATTACTTCAACCTTAAAACCCAAAATAATATTTAACTAGGGACATTTAGAATACATTATTCTAAGGTTATTTATTATGAATAATTAAAACACAGAATATAACATATACATAATAAATTGGGCAATGCCTTTTATTTATTTATTAATTTCATGAAACAAAACTCAAAATTACAATCATCGTATGATTAGCTTTTGGGCATTCACTAACAGTTAACACTCGGAAAAGGTTGCCATCACCCCCGGAAGGTAATGAAGTATCGACATCTACGACCGATCAACCAGAGACAGCCGTGGTTGCCACCGCTCCGCTAAGATAACCCGTGTTGGGCGGAGGAGTGGAACAAATCCCAAGTAATAATATTGCTACTACCGGGCCGGTTATCGAGGAGGTAACCCTTGAGAGCCGAATGATGGGTAGCATGATGCAAGCTATGAATGCAGCCATGGCACAACAACAGGAATTCATTCTAAAGTGTAACACCCGTAATTTTTGGTAAGTAAGAGTCACCCGGTGATCTCTTGAGGCTTCCAATTTATGATTTCGTGCCTTGGAACAAACTGCCTTTGATCCCTATCAGTGTCGAGAGCGTTGTGGTTGGAAGAAGTCAAGTTTTGAGGCTCGAGGGAGGTTGGGCGATAGTACCCGCGACAGTGACAAGTGTCACTGTCGCCGTGTCACTGTCGCGGGAGTGGTACTACAGACTCATGGAAGCGGGCGACTATGCCCCGCTACTATGCCAAGGGCATAGTCGTCGTGTCAATGTCGCCGACGGACCAGTGTTGCCTTTGAAATCCTTTGTCTTCCCCATTTCTTATTTACCACTTCACCCACACTTTCTCCTCTTCTCTCTAGCCGAATCCTCTCACCCTTATTGCTGATTTTAGGCATTTGAGGCTCCATAACTCGGGATTTCAAGTGATTCCTCATCCTCTAGCAAAGTTTTGGATGCTAGATCTAGAGTCCTCTCACCCTCATCTTCTTTATCATCTTCACCAAATTTCTAGGGTTTTCACCCAACCTTTTTATCATTTTGAAGATTGGAAGTGTATGGCTCATTTTGGTGATCTAGAAGGATTTTGGTTGGTGGATTAGAGTTATGGTTAAGGTAACATTCTATTTTCTTCATTTGTGGAAATTAGGGTTTTGACATAAGTTGAGATCTTTATGTAAAATGTTTGGGGAATGATTCTAAATGGTTGAATATGGATATTTATGGTTGGACCTTGTGGATCTAGGTTTTTGGAAGATGTGGCTTGTGGATTCAAAATTCTTCAAGGAAGTTCAAGTTGGGGTAAAATCTAGATTTAGCCTAAATCTAGCAAGGTGAGTTCAAGTTGATTTGCGAAAACGTTGTACATGCCAAAATGTTTATTTTAAAGTATTTTGTGTTTTACATGAAATTTGTTAACTGCTGATCACTTGATAAGTTTTGGTTACTTGGAAGTGTATAACTTTATAAACTTATAAAACGTCCACGCTCGGGATTTTTGGGCATCTTGATAAATGAGACGTATATGGACGTGTTTTGGTGATTTATTGCATAAATGTGATTATTTGGTTAAAAGACATTTTTAGTGTTTGTTTGGGTAAAAGGTTTAATTTGTGTTATGGGACGTTTTGAAAGGATAAAGAGTATAAATCTATTTGGAAAACCTTTTGTCCTGACTTAAACTGTGTTGGAGTCCATTCAAGTATTTTGGAGCGTGTGATTGCATGGTATGGGTCGAGTAAGTTTATTATTTGAAAAATGTTAATCATTGGTCAAAAAGAGGTTTTGAGTATTTTGGCTCGATGTCGTTTTAAAGGAGTTTTGAGGACTCTTGTCCGGTTTTATATGGCTCAATGTGGAGTCCATTTATGACGTACGTACTAATGCGCTGTGTTGCATATTGAGGTTGGTTACGGACTCGAGTGCTTTGGTCATTCATCTATAGTCCGGTAAGGTTAGACTGTGTTGAATTGGATCCATAGGCATGTAAGTCAGTCTGTTTTGGATGGTCAATTGGGTATTTCGGGATTTAACTCCGATATCCATGTTTTACGACCGGAAACTTTACAAGTGTGCACTAGGAGGGTTGAGTCTGGTGGTGCTATCGAGGAGGTAGGCACTAGGACCTCCGCCACTTGAAGTAATGCCTGGGAGGTAGTCTTTAAGTGTGTCGGGCCTTCGGGATGGAGTTCTTCGGAATGTTCATCAAGGTCAACTGACTTATGGTGAGACTTGTTAAAGAAATCGTAGGGACACTTGGGCTTGTATGTCGTGAGGTGTCATGCGGTTAACGTTGCATGGGTGGCATACTTTTGTGTTCCTCCACTCTCAACGGATACGAGTCTCCCCCGTTGTCGGCTAGCAGCATTTTAAATATAATGACGTTTTACTTTATTGTCATTGGGATTATGTGGTTGACCGTAAATGAGGACCTTAATATTGGATCTCCCTCCACGTATATTAAGGTTTGATTGAAATACGTCATTCCCATGTTTTGATATTTGGTTTCCTTCCATTTAACGGTCGCGTACGTATTGGGCCTAGTGTCCATGTTTTCGGTAACATATTGTACATGCGGGTTTTAATAACGATTTATGGGTCGAGTATTTTACCCCACCCGTGTTTGAGTGTTTGAGGATACAATGTTTTACTTACATTTCTTAAATCGGGAATTTATCCCTATTCTTGTATCGAGTAAGTGTGGGTTGTATCATTTATAAAGAATGTTTGTAACAAGATGTTTGTTTTCGAAAATGCATGATATTGGGAAAGAGTTGTCTTTGGGTTTAAAGTAAAATATTGGAAAATATGTAATTTTAAATGGAGGTTATTCCTTTTAAAATATTTGTTTATTCATATAAAACTCTTGAACTCGCTAGGCGATAGCCTAACCTTTTTATTTGTCGGCATGTGCAACAGGTTCGTTTGGGGATTGGTTCTAGTGTCACCTTGGAGATAGATGTGCTAGACGTGTGCTCGAGGGTGAGTAGTTTGGTGAAGCCCTTCGCCTTTTCTGGGGAATTAGAAACTTGTATTTGGGTTTTAGTAACACCCAACCTCTAACTAGTCTCTGTGTAAGAATTTATTTACCTTCGTTGATGGTTAGACCTAGTTTAACATTTCAAGTATGAACTTGTTGTAAGTGATCTTATCTATTTGAGGCATTATTAAAAATTTTAATTTAGTTGTTTTTTACATATTTGAGGGTGTTACATAAAGCTTTTAGAAGATCGTGACGCCAGTCACCGACGACCCAAAACAGTTGTAGAAAAAGCCATGGTTGGGTCGGGAGGTGGTGGAAATGGCGTCGACACCAAAGAGCATGTGGTAGTCGGGAGCAAGGTAAAGGGAAAAAGATGCACCTACAAGACTTTTTTGGGAAGCCACCCACCGGAGTTTTCGGGTTCCGCAAATCCGGTTACTTGCATGTATTGGCTAAAGGAGGTGGAAATGGCCTTTGAGTCAAGCGAGTGTGACGACTAGCAGCGAGTCAAGTTCGTCTCTCAACTGCTTAGAGGTAAGGCCTTGATTTGGTGGAACCTCACCCGATTCGTCCTCACCCCGAAGTTCTGGCTAAGCTGACCTGGCCAGTTTTCAAACAGAAGATCTTGGACAAATATTGCAGTGAGCGGTCATTGGACAAGATTGAAGAAGAGTTCAAGATAATGAGGAAGGGGACTCTGTCTGTCGCCGATTATTCCAAGTTTTTCTTGGAGAAGCTGAACCTAGTGGGGCATATGGCTCCCGATGAGCGATCGAAAATCAAAGCCTATCAGCGTGGGTTACCGACTTAGATGAGTGTAACACCCTCAAATTTTGAAAAGAGCGACTAATTAAAAACTTTCAAAAATACCTTTAAGGGCAATCAAATATCTTACTAATAGTCCATAATTGAAGTACAATTTCTAGATTGAACCATCCACAAAATTAAAGTCTCACATAAAGACCAACTAAAGTCGAGTGTTACTATAACCCAATAACAATCGCTATCTCCAAATATAAATGCAGAAGACTTCATCAAGCTAATCATCTCTTCGAGCACACAACTAGCACTCAACGCTTCACAGGAAGGCTAGAACTAATCCCGAGATGGAACCTGATGCACATGCCGACAAATAAAAAGGTTAGGCTAACGCCTAGTGAGTTCAAAAATTTATATCATGATTATAAAGAAAACGTAAAATGGAAATATAATAACGTATAATCATGATCCTTTAAAATGATTTACTTTAAAATAATGGAACAACTCATTTACCAACAATATGAAATTTATAGATGGACGCCTCCACGCCAAAACATTCTTTCATGAAATAATGCAATCCAACACTTACTCAAAACGAAAATAATGGTAATGCTCAAATAATGACATTTGAATAAACTTTATAAAAACAAATGACCAAATTATGAGTAAACTCAAGTCTCCAAAATTGTAATATAAGGGAGACAACCCAAACTCAAAACGTGGATATAAATTGACTCCCAATTTATGTAAATAATACTTCATATTCCAAAATACCCCAAAACACGGGCGGAGATTAATACTCAACCCCTAAAACATGGAATAAATTCATGTATTCAAAACGTCACCGAAAACTTGGATAATAAAACACAATACCCAAAACAACACCTTTCGGTGACGGGGGAGACCCGATTCCATAAAATGTGACGGTCCACAAAGTAAGCCCATTTTATGTTGTTATGACTAGTCATATAAACAGAAATACACGCAAGGGATGTCAGGATTAGTGACTTTAAACGTACACCCACGGGATTTTGAGTTCAACCGCGAACGGTCCTTACGTCGAGTCCCTCATCCAATATCGTAATACTTAGCACGTAGGACTTATAGCCCAGTTTGAAGCCTAAACGTGCCTCAATGTGGAAAACTATCGTTCCATCATCGGACGTAAAAATTCCAAGCGCAAGGGATGTCAGGCTCAGTGGCTTTAACCATATACCCACAGAAACTCAAGTTCAACCCCGAAGGGACCTTACGTCGAGCTCCTCATCCAATATCACAATCAAGGCTCGAAGTCGAGCTACCAAAACTGGACAATTGTCCAAAGACCCCAATCAAATAAAAATACCAAGCCGCAGGCTTAGCAACCCATTGACCCATTGATAAATGAAATAAAAATACGATAAAACACACTCGACCAACGGATATGTAAACACAACGACTAAAAGTAAGATTAGTTCAAAACTCAATCATTAGTTGAGGCACCCATTTTCCAAATGAACTTATACTCTTATATTTTACTAATGTCTCATAACACAAAATATGCATTTTCCAAATTTAACTACTGATAAGAATGAAAATCATAAAATGGGACTATAACCATTCTTTCAAGTTCCTCACATAAAAGTGCAAGTAATACTTTATAAAAAATTCCATTTCATGAATGGTGCATAAAACCCGACAAACATTTAAAAGTGTATTTCCTTGACCAAAGATCTATTTATAAAATAAGACCTCAAAACCCATTCATTTGTGACACATTTATCAAAATGCCCAAAAATCCCAAATGTGGGTGTTATACAAGGTTTGTAAAGTTAAATACTTCAAATAATCAAAGATTAGCAAATAACCCAACATTTGATAATTTCACGTAAAACACATAAATACTTTAAAATAAACATTTTGGCATGTACACCGTTTTCACAAATCAACTTGAACTCACCTTGCTAGATTTAGGCTAAAATCTAGATTTTCCCCCAACTAGAGCTCCTTTGAAGAACACCTGGATTCTCAAGTCAAAACTTCCAAAAACCTAAATCCATACATATTCAACCATAAATAATCATAATCAACCATAAAGAATCGTTTCCCAACCTTATACATGAATACCTCAACTGATACCGAAACCCTAACTTCCATAAATGAAGAGAATAGAAGGTTACCTTAAACCAAGCTTGAATCCACCAATCAAAACACCTATAGTTCACCAAAATGGTCACAAACCTCCAATCTAAGAAAGGGATAACAAAGGGTGGATGAAACCCTAGAAAACTTTGGTGAAGAAGATGAAGAGGGAGAGATGAGGAGCTTACCACCACAAAATACTCTTGTATACTTCAATAGACTTCCAATATCTTGATATATCCTTGAATATCTCTCAAAAACAAAACCGTGGCAACTTGAATCACTGAAATCGGAGTTGGAATGAAGAAGATATGAAGAAATGAAGTTTTAGGTGAAAATGAGGCTAAAATCAGGTTTTAACCCGTGCTGTTGCTTCTGATGCCAAGCACGACCCGTGCCACTTTTGTGAAGGATTTGGCACAACCCGTGCACCCTACAGACCATGATATAAACTCCCGAACACTATTTTGGTCAAAACTTTTTCGTTATAGCTCCGTTTTTGCTCCGGAAAGAACCGTTGGACTCGTAATTGAATCCTTCATTTATCAAGACTATAAAATCAAGGATTAAAGCCCAAAATCAAATATCTTATTTTTCCTTAATATATCAGTTTCTGTATTAACTTGAAATGTTACCTTTCGAAAATCGGGGTGTTACAATGAGGACCGCGGTGAGGAACGCTAGAGGGGTGAAATTGCAAGAGGTAATAGAGGAGTCCTTGTTGGTAGAAGATGACCTGGTTGCGGGGAAGGAAGAGAAGGGTCTAGGAGGAGAGAGGATAAAATGGGAAGGGACATCCAGACCTACCCGTCAGTTTAAACTGACCTTCGGGGGAAGGGGAACCGACCCCCGACGGGAAGTGAGATGGTGTCACCGATGCAAGAGCAAGCATAGTGGTCCGTGCAATCAAAGAACCTACTTGGGCCCTCCCGAGTGTGCTAAGTGTGAAAAGAGAGATCACATGACCCACGATTGTCCCATCCGAGGACTCGTTTGCTACGAGTGTCGTGATCCGGGACACATGAAGAGAGAGTGTCTGAAATTGGTTGGTTGTAACCATGGATTCTCAAGCGGCCCAGCCCCAAAGAAGGAGAACCCACCGAAGGTGTCGAGCTGAGCCTTTCAGATGACCACCGACGTGGTATGGGGTACGTTCCTTGTAAACTCCTTGCCTGATCTTGTTTTGTTTGACTCGGGTGCAAACCGGTCATTTGTATCGAACCCTTTCTGCTCGATGTTTTCCACTCCCGTTAGTGCCCTTTCTGATGCCTTGATAGTAGAAGTAGCCAATGGGGAGCATGTATTGATTCGTGAATACTACCATGATTGTGTCATAGAGATAGATGGAAACTCTTTTAAGTTGAATCTTTTGCCAATGTCTATTGGGGGCTTCGACGTAGTGATAGGCATGGATTGGTTGATCGAAAACTACGCCAACATTATTTTTTCCAAGAAGATGATCAAGATACCGGTGTCGAGTGGCGTGCTTACTATCTATGGAGAAAAGAGGAAAGGATCCACCCCGATGATTTCTTATTTAAAGGCTCGCAAGCACCTAGCTAAGGGATGTTCGTCGTACTTAGCCTACATCGTGGATGCGAAATTGGAAAAGAAGTCGGTGGAAGATATGAAGATCGTTCGAGATTATCCGGACGTCTTCCCGGAGGATCTACCCGGCTTGCCGCCGGAACGTCAAGTGGAGTTTCAGATTGATCTCACCCCTGGAGCGGCCCCGATAGTCCCTGCCCCCTACCGCTTGGTGCCGACGGAAATGCAGGAAATGATGTCCCAAATACAAGAACTCCTATAGAAGGGTTTTATCCGACCGAGTTCTTCGCCTTGGGGAGCCCCCGTACTGTTCGTGAAGAAGAAATATGGGTCGATGCGGATGTGCGTCGACTACCAGGAGTTAAACAAAGTTACGGTAAAGAACAAGTATCCTCTCCCTAGAATCGACGACCTATTTGATCAACTTCAAGGGGCGGGATGGTTCTAAAAGATTGATTTGTGGTCGGGATACCATCAAGTGAGAGTGAAGAGCGTCGACATTCCGAAAACAGCGTTTCAAACAAGATATGGACATTACGAATTCTTAGTAATGCCATTTGGGTTGACGAATGCACGCGCCGTGCTCATGGACTTGACGAACCGGGTGTGTCAACCTTTCTTGGACAAGTCGGTGATAGTCTTCATCGACGACATCCTAATTTATTCACGAGATGAAGTGGAGCACAGGAAACACCTGAGGGAAGTTTTGGAAGTCCTTCGGAAAGAAAAGATATTCGCAAAGTTCTCAAAATGCGAATTTTGGTTGCAAGAGGTCCAATTCTTGGTCCAGGAAACACCAACGAGCCCGACAAAGATTCGTAGTTTCTTAGGTTTGGCCGGGTACTACAAAAGATTTATTCAAGACTTCTCAAAGATCGCTTCGCCACTTACGTCGATGACAAGTAGGAACGTCAAATTCCTTTGGACAGACTCTCAAGAGCAAGCTTTCTGTACCCTCAAGAAGAAACTTTGTGAAGCACCGATCTTATCCCTACCCGAGGGATCAGAGGATTTTGTTGTCTATAGTGACACCTCCAAGATGGATCTCAGATGTGTACTTATGCAAAGGGGGAAGGTGATAGCCTACGCATCATGTCAGTTGAAAGATCACGAGAAGAACTATCTGACCCACGACTTAGAGTTAGCGTCGGTGGTGTTTGCGTTAAAGCTATGGCGTCATTACCTCTATGGAACCAAATGTACACTTTTCACCGATCACAAGAGCTTAAATACATTTTTTATCAGAAGGAGCTCAACATGCGGCAAAGAAGATGGCTTGAGTTACTAAAGGATTATGACTGTGAATTGCTTTACCATCCAGGTAAGGCTAACGTGCTAGCAGATGCTTTGAGTCGACGGAGTCATGGTAGCGGTGTCGTTTTATCACTTACTAGGATTGATGTTGAGTCAAGCCTAGTTGAAAACATCAAGAGGTGTCAATCCGAAGCCCTTAGAGAAGAAAATGTTGATCCAAACTCTCTCAGTGATTTGATAACGACCCTCTTCTATACTTAGTGAAAATTACGTTTTAATATGTATTAGTGTTTCACCATCAGCGATCAGACTGAGTCTGTTCAGTTATCGCTGATGACCTTTCTTGTAAACATTTCATATTTATGTGTTTCACTATCAGCGATCAGACTGAGTCTGTTCAGTTATCGTTGATACTCTCTGATGTAAACAGTTAACGTAATCCCTGAAGACAAGTATCGCATCAACAAATGTTCATAGCTGAATCGAAGACGAAGCCACTGAACAAAGACACGTCTACTAGTGACCTGATGCGGATATCAGTGAAGCAAAGACGACTCTACTTAAACACGAAGGAACATGAGGAAAAGATTTAACGATAGCTGAACTTCTTTGTATCTCTGAAGGAAGAGATATTCAGCGATCAAACGATCACGTAGCTTATGCCTCAAGTCTCCTTTTGTCTTACCTTGCACAACCAGTACGATGTGTCATAATGGACATACCTCTGCTACAATTCGTACAACAACTCTGTCAACTACACTGTTCATGATACGGCCGAAATCATGTCTCCCAAAGTCAGACTCTCTGAGCCAATCAATGAAGGACACGTGTAAAGTGCCCTGCCATGCATTTAATGCGTAGGGTATAAATAAAAAGATTACCTCTTCATCTGAAGTGTGTGCTCACCTCTAGCCTTCATCTTTCTATCTTATAGAAACCCTTGTTTTCTATACTTCTCCAATCCCTATTCTCTATATTCTTGTGCAACTCTCTTAGTGTTTTCTTAAGTTTGTTTAGATTGAGTTCTACTTAATCTTATTCCGCAACAGACTTGTAAATTGTGTTTGATTTATCAATAAACAATTTATTAAACTTTAAATTATGTGTTTGTATTCAACCCCCCTTCTACAAACTTGTTAAGCACCTACGGGACCAAAAAGTGGTATCAGAGCAGACTGTTTAATCTGATAAACAAGATCTTGCTTTATTCTCTTCCTTGCTATTCTAAAATGGCACTTAACACAAACACAAACTACTATGATAATGGTTCACTTTCTAAACCTCCTCGATTTAGCAGAGATAACTTCTCTCTCTGGAAAAATCGAATGATGCTATTTTTTGAAGGTGCAGATCCCACTATACCTGAGTACGTAGCAAACGGACCCTATGAACCTGTCCAAATCATAGCTGCCGTTCCAGCTACTGACACAACTCCATTTATTCGTGAACGCTATATTGCTAAGGAAATCAGACAATGAAGTGATGAGGACAAAAAGAAGGTTGGTATTGATGAAAGGGCAAAGACCATTATCTCTATGGCTCTGCCTGATGAAGTTTTCCATTCCATCATGCATCTTAAAACTTCTAAAGAAATGTGGGAAACCATATGTGTTCAATATGAAGGCACCACTGAAATCCAAGAGACTCGAAAGATTAACTTGGTAAGACAGTATGAAAGTTTCATCGCTGGTAAGAATGAATCTCTCTCTGACGTTCATCAGCGGTTTAACTGCTTAATCATTGATCTAAAAACCGTTGGCAGGACCTATTCTAATTCTGAGGTCCTAATAAAATTCTTAGAATGTCTTCCTGAATGCTGGGACAATTATTCAATATGTCTCAAGCTGACAAAAGACTTAAATTCTCTTTCTCTCAGCACCTTGTATGGAATATTGCTCAACTATGAGCAATCAAACCTTTTGAAGAAGAATCTTATAAAAGATTCTAAAGACTCTAAAAGCACTCCTGTTGCTTTAGTCTCTTCAGAGATAATTCCATCTCAACGATCAACTCTTACTATCACTAAGTTAGATTCTGAATCTGAGGATATATCAGACACTGATCTTTCAGAGTTTGATGAATCCTTAGCACTCTTGACAAACTTGTAACACCCAAAAATTCTCAAGGTAAGTATTTATTTCCTTAAATATGTTAACTGTATTTATTTGAAATAACGAGACTTTATATACGCATGTGGTCATTGTTATTATGCTATGATGTTACTTGGTTAGTATTAAAGATGCATGTGTTTAGACCTCGCACTCGTTCTCGCATTTGGTTAAGTTGTCGGGCTGTTTTGGGCTTGGCACGAGAGTGCCACGCGATAGTGACATTGTCACTATCGCTGGGCACAATTGCTGAGATTGTACCGAGAGTTGGGGGGGAGTTCGCGATAGTGACACGTGAAAGTGACAAATGTCACTTTCGCCGGGCATATTCGCGCGGGTTTCGAGAGCCTCGCGATTGTGACTCGCGATAGTGTCGGGCACTCTTGTCGTCGGGGTGCAGGGGCTTTAAATGCATTTTATCTGATTTCAACCTCATTTATCTCAAACCCTCTCTTCTCTTTGGCGATTTTGGAGACTTCCAAACCGAACTCTTCCTCTCAAAACCCTAACCCTCATAAATATAACTCTTCATGGTGTTTGGATCTTCACACTTGCAATAATTCTTCTCAAGGACAATCTCTAGGGTTCATAAAGCTCAACTTCCCCACTTCAAGTCTCATCTTCTCAAATCTAGGGTTTTCATCTTTTCTAGGTTTTGGTACAAAACCTAGATTGTGAGTTTACTAACCTTTGTTAAAACTAGATACACATCATATTCTTCTAGTTGTTCTTATTTATCTCTATATGTTCAAGTATGTGGAATTTGATTATGAAGAAAAGTTGGGAATGTGATTTTGTGTGAAATGCCATGATTTACTTTATTGATCGGGTATTTGGTATTGACTACATGAATGTACATATTGGATATCTTGGCATGATTTGGGATGTATGTATTATAGTAGATGATAAATTCTACTTGGAATGCCTTTTTGGTGATTTAATGTCTAAACATTGATTATGTTGGTATTTGGGTCTCATAATGGATTTATGTGTTGGGATGTTAAAATTGTACCCTTGGTTGGTATCGAAATGTGTTGGTTGAAATATACCTTAAGATCTCCTATAAATTATTTTGGACGAACCAAGTCAGTAGACACTAGGAGGATGTAGTCTTGGGCGCCACTGTGATGGTATGTGCCTAGACCTCCGCCATTCGAGGAATTTTCTTTGGTATAGTCCTTGGGTGTGCCGGGACTTTCGGGTGTCTCTTGGTAGATGGCATCAAGGTATATCGACTCTTTGGGTGGAACTTGATTGGTGCTATGGGTCTCCCCTATTGACTCCACATATATTGAACTCTGGTTAACTGCTGATAAGATTTGTAACTGATCATGCATGCTTATTATTGTTCAACTCACTAGGCTTTTTGGCCTAACACTTGTTTGGTGTCGATGTGTATCTCTGGTTCTAGCGGCGCCGGTCCTAAGCAGGTTTAGATGCTTTGGGTGAGAGCTTGGGGATTTTGCACTTGGACGATTACTTCTTTTGGGAATGAACCGTTGGGTTTATAGATGACAACCCTTTTGTAATCTCTTTTCTAGATGTAGAATTTAGATTAGTTGGTTGTTATTTTATTGGCCGTTTAAATTACAATTGTGATTAAACAGGTTATTTATATATTCCCCATTTTTGGGAGGCTCTTGCTATGGCAATTCTAGTATACCTCATGTCCGTTTTTTTGGATTTTTTTTTGTTATCCCTATTTTTAGGGTGTTACAAGTTGGTATCAGAGCTTTAGTTTAAGTGAACTAGGTATTGTTTAGCATATGTAGACTTAAGCTTTAGACTTTATGACTTCACTGTCCACTTAGGTAGCAATCCTAGGTGGGGAGAGCGTTAGGATTACAGAATTACTTTAATTGAAAGTTGTGATGGTGGTGACAAGAGTTCTTGTGTAAGGTTCGTTCATAATTTCACTTAGCTACTGCTATTATGAATGCATTGTTACGTGAGCATACTTGGTTACTATTATTATGATAATTGATGAATGTATTAGTACGTACAATGAGTTCAACTCGTTTAGTCTTTTCTCAATCTATTTCTCGTGCGTGTATGGAAGTTTGTGATGGTAAACACTCGAAGTAGATTACCGGACATGCCAGAGGGTCAACCAGAAGTGGAATATGCAGCTGTACGACCTCCGGTGGGGGTAACCTCCGATGGAATTCCCGTACCCAGAATCTTGGGAGGCGGACCTGAGCATATTTCGTGCCGAAACCTCAATGCGGATAATACTATCATGGAAGAGGTGACCATGGAGACCCGGTTACGGGATAGCATGATGGTGGCCATGAACTCTGCCATGGACCAACAACAAGAGTTCTTCATGAAACTCTTAGAAGATCGAGACGCCAGTAACCGACAACCAGAAACAATGGCGGAAAACATTGTTGTGGGGTCGGGTGGACCAAATGTGGTATCTGTTGAAGACCCATCTGATGATGGGAACAAGACGAAGACGAAGGGGTGCACCTACAAAGCGTTTCTGGGGTGCCACCCTAAGGAGTTTGCGGGTTCCGATAACCCGGTTGCTTGTATGTATTGGCTCAAAGAGATAGAGATGGCCTTTGAGTCAAATGAGTGTGATCCCTCTCAACGGGTCAAGTTTGCTTCTCAACTACTTCAGAGAGAGGCTTTGATTTGGTGGAATCTCACTCGATCAGTCCTCACTCCTGAAGTTCTGGCTAAGTTAACTTGGCCGGTGTTCAAAGAGAAGATTATGGACAAGTATTGTAGCGAGCGTTCGATGGACAAGTTGGAGCGGGAGTTCCGAGATCTGAAGAAGAGGAATATGTCAATTGTTGGCTACTCCAAACTCTTTTTAGAGAAACTAAACTTGGTGGGACATCTGGTCCCTGATGAACGGTCAAAGATTAAAGACTATCATCAAGGGTTACCGGCCGAGATGCGAATTGAGGTAAGGAACGCTAAGTGTTTGACATTACAAGAGGTTATTGAAGAGTCCTTTCTCGTTGAGGACGACATCAATGCCGAAAGAGAAGAGAAGAGGTTTGTCGGTGAGAAACGGAAGTGGGAAAGGCCATCTGGGCCCGTTCGGCAATCAAAACCCTTTGTAAGCGGGAGAGCGGGTGATCATCGTCGTGAAGACCGGTGGTGCCACAAGTGCAAGTCAAAGCACTCGGGGCCATGTGTTGCAAGAACTTATTCCGGTCCAACGGGGTATGCCAAGTGTGGTAAGAAGGACCACGTGACTCGGGAGTGTCCCATCCGGGGGCCGGTATGCTATGAGTGCAGAGAACCGGGGCATATGAAAAGGGATTGCCCAAAGCTAGTGGGAGGTAATGGTGGAAATTCCGTGGGTTCGACGGCTAGAGTCGAGAAACCACCAAGGGTGCCCAGTCGAGCTTTCCGGATGACTACCGAGGAGGCAAAGAAGACCGCGGATGTTATTTCGGGTACGTTCCTAGTAAACTCCTTGCCTGCTCGTGTTTTGTTTGATTCGGGTGCTACATGTTCCTTTGTGTCAGATACTTTCTATAAACAATTCACCACTCCTATTAGTGTCCTTCCCGATGCGTTAATAGTAGAAATAGCTAATGGGGACCAAGTGATCATTCGTGACCGTTTTCGTGATTGCACTCTAGAGATCGATGGAAATTCTTTCGGAGTAGATTTGCTACCTATGGCTATAGGAGGGTTAGATGTAGTCATAGGTATGGATTGGTTAGTAAGGCATAAGGCGGACATCTTCTGTTCCAAAAAGATGATCCAAGTACTTTTACCGGAAAATAGTGTGGCTACCATTTATGGGGGAAAAGGAAAGAGGAGTAATCCTATTATCTAATCTATTAAGGCTCGCAAGTTTCTAGCGAAGGGTTACCCTTCGTACCTGGCCTACGTTGTGGACGCGAAGAAAAGAAAAGAAGTCGGTAGAAGATGTGGAGGTGGTGCAAGATTATCCGGACGTCTTTCCGGAAGATTTACCCGGATTACCGCCAGAGCGGCAAGTGGAGTTTCAGATTGACCTCACACCGGGAGCGTCTCCGATAGCTCGTGCTCCATATCGTTTGGCACCGACAGAAATGAAAGAGATGATGACGCAACTTCAAGAGTTGTTGGAGAAGGGCTTCATTCGACCAAGCTCGTCACCTTGGGGAGCACCGGTTTTGTTCGTGAAGAAGAAGGATTGATCCATGCGGATGTGTATCGACTACCGAGAGCTAAACAAGGTCACAATGAAGAATAAGTATCCTCTACCTCTCATCGACGATCTTTTTGATCAACTCCAAGGAGCGGGATGTTTCTCGAAGATTGATCTTCGGTCCGGTTATCATCAAGTGAGAGTGAAGAACGAAGATATTCCGAAGACGGCTTTCCGAACGCGATAAGGTCATTATGAGTTTTTGGTGATGCCTTTCGGCTTAACCAACGCTCCGGCCGTATTCATGGATCTGATGAACTGTGTGTGTCGCCCATTCTTAGACAAATCCGTGATCGTCTTCATCGACGATATTTTAATTTATTCCAAGGATGAGTCCGAGCATGGGAAACACTTACGGGAAGTATTAGAGGTTCTAAGAAGGGAGAAGTTGTTCGCGAAATTCTCGAAGTGCGAATTCTGGCTCCAAGAGGTGCAATTCTTGGGGCATGTGGTATCAAAGGACGGGGTGAAAGTGGACCCAACAAAGATCGAGGCAATGATGAGTTGGGAACCTCCAACAAGTCAGACGGAAATCCGAAGTTTCTTGGGTTTGGCGGGTTACTACCGACGTTTCATTCAAGATTTCTCAAAGACAGCTACGCCACTCACTTCTCTTACAAGGAAGAACGTCAAGTTTCTTTGGACCGATGCACAAGAGCAAGCGTT
Source organism: Arctium minus (assembly GCA_954870635.1). NCBI lineage: Eukaryota > Viridiplantae > Streptophyta > Magnoliopsida > Asterales > Asteraceae > Arctium > Arctium minus. Next base: position 669,526 of record OX941094.1, on the reverse strand, counting down.
TCAGACGCTCAAGAGGAAGTTGTGCGAAGCTCCGATCTTGTCCTTGCCCGAGGGATCGGAAGACTTTGTTGTGTTTAGTGTCGCTTCCAAGATGGGGCTTGGGTGTGTTCTAATGCAAAGGGGGAAAGTAATCGCCTACGCGTCGCGACAATTAAAGAATCAGGAGAAGAACTATCCGACTCATGATTTGGAGTTGGCGGCGGTAGTGTTCGCGTTGAAGTTGTGGCGACACTACTTGTATGGGACCAAGTGCACTCTCTTCACGGATCACAAGAGTCTCAAGTACATCTTCGACCAAAAGGAACTCAATATGCGACAAAGGAGATGGCTAGTGCTTTTGAAGGATTACGATTGTGACCTACTCTATCATCCTGGTAAGGACAATGTGGTGGCGGATGCATTGAGCCGAAGGAGTCATGGTGGTGGTGTCAAAATGTCCCTTACAAGGATCGATGTGGTGTCAAGTTTGTTGGAAAGTGTTAAGGCAAGTCAAGTGGAAGCACTTAAGGAAGAGAACCTCAAAGCCGAAGTCATGGTGAAACAAAAGGAACTGTTAACGGAAGACGGTCGTGGTCTCAAACTCTTTCAAGGACGGATTTGTGTGCCGAACTTGGGAGGAAATCGGAAGTTGCTTCTTGAAGAAGCGCATAAGTCGAAATATACTATACATCCCGGTAGCACCAAGATGTATAGAGATTTAAAGTTAATTTATTGGTGGCTAGTGATGAAGCTAGATGTGGCTAGCTATGTGGAGAAGTGTGTCACATGCCTTCAAGTCAAGACGGAACATCAAAGACCGTATGGAAGTTTACAACCGTTGTCCATTCCCGAGTGGAAATGGGAAAACATTACTATGGATTTCGTGACGAAGTTACCAAAGACCTTGCGTGGGCACAACACCATTTGGGTAATCGTTGACCGGTTGACCAAAAGTGCGCATTTCCTTGCAATGCGGGAGACCTTGCCAATGGAGAAATTGGCCAAGCTTTATATTGATGAGGTGGTGTCGAGGCACGGAGTTCCGCAATCTATTGTATCGGATCGGGACAGCCAATTCACTTCGAACTTCTGGGCCAGTTTGCAAAAGGAGTTGGGTACTCGACTGAATTTGAGCACGTCGTATCATCCTCAAACGGATGGTCAAAGCGAGAGGACGATCCAGACATTAGAAGATATGTTGAGGTCGTGTGTAATAGACTTCGGGGGAAGTTAGGATTCACATCTACCTCTAGTAGAGTTCACGTACAACAACTGTTAGAGCACATAATTGTTGGATTCAAGATCATAAAGATTGAAGACAAAAGTTCAAGAAGTCAAAGTTGAAAAGTCAACTTTCATCAAAGTCAAAGTCTTTTGTTAATAAAGTCAAAGTCAATGTAATTGTATTTGTTTGTTTTCTTTGTAATTGTCAAGAGTATAAATACCTTTGTTTGTCTTTGTAATCAGGAGTTATCAATAAGAAGTAGAGATAGCTTATGAGAGAAGAGCTAATTAGAACATTATTCTAGTGAGAGAGTTTAGAGAGAGAAAGTTGTGAAATTGTAATCTTTGTTGTTTGAATCAATGACATATGATTTCGAATTCTCATCTTGATTGTTTGTTAGCAATTAGAACTTGAAAATAGGGAATAACAATTGGTATCAGAGCAGAAGAAATTCAGAAACAAGGATCGAATTCAAGAAATTTTGGTCGACATTTTCAAGAACTTGCAAGGAACTGTTGAGATTTGATTTTTTTCGATTTTGTATTGTTTTGGTCGTGTAATTGCTTGTTTTAGATTCGATTTGGTGTTTAGAACACATTGTGTTTGATTCTTTTTGTCTAATTCACACTGTTTAGACATGAATTTTGAATTTTTGTTGGATTTAAGTTCGAGTATGTATACGAACTGTTCTCAGATCGAATTGTATTTTTAGTGTTTTAATCTGAAATTGTTCTATTGTAACCTGATCGAGTGATGAAATAGAAGATTCGTACAAAGTTTCAAGATCAAATTCGAAGGTTTTGATGGATTTCAATGGGAAAATCGATTTTTTGTTCGAAGAGCCCAAGAACGCGCAAGATCTGTGAAACGCGCAAGTTCATCAAAAGAACGCGCAAACTTCATCAGGAAGAACGCGCAAGTCGAAGGAAATTGATTTTTGGACAAAACGCGCAAGTCGTTATCTGCGAGTTCTAGAAACGCGTAGATCGAAGCCTGCGAGTTTGAAGTTTGGGAAAAAATTTCTAAGTGTTGGAAGCGCAAGCCATGGTTAGTGAGTTTGCTCAAACGCGCAAGTAGTGCCTAGCGAGTTTTGGAAACGCGCACGTCTCTATTAGCGCGTTTCATTGTGAATAGTTACTTGCGAGTTTCAACGACTAGCGAGTTTCAGCAATTAGCGAGTTTATCAAAACACGCAAGTCTTTCCGTGCGAGTGTCTCAAACACGCATGCTTAAGTCTGCGAGTTCTCTTTGAACAGTGGTTTGCGAGTTTAGACGTTTGCGCGTTTCTCAGTGAATAGTGATCTGCGAGTTTAGTGATCTGCGAGTTTCCATACTTAGAATATTTTCTGAGAATTTTTCAAAACTGTAATATGGCCTTTAATAGTGAAAATTTTAGCGAGAACCCAGTGCTAAGTCTGCGGAGGGGGACAAATTTCTTATTGTGATCTATTGTTTTTGAATTTCTAACGATCATTTCAAGTTTCTTTTTGTAACAGATATTCAAGATGGAATATTTTTCTGATGATGATGAAACGAAGATTGAAAAGCTCAAATTAGAGAACAAAAATCTTGCTTCTTCATTTGATTACAACTCAAAGAGGTCAAAACGATATAATGATGAAAGGAAGCTACTGAGAGAAGAAGTCAGTGCGTTAAAGAAAATAAATGAAGATCTGCTAAGACAGACTTCTGGGCTTAATGAAGAAAAGGCCTTGTTTTTGGAAGCTGAAAACACTAAGTGAAAGAGCAAGATCTCAGAATTAGAAGATCACATTGTCAAGTTTCAGCAAACAGGGTGTGCTAATGAAAAGAAGATCTTTGAATTAGAATTGCAAATTGTTGAAGAAAGATCAGTTTTTGAGAAAGAAAAGAAAGAGTTTGCTAAGCAGCTCTCAGATTTTTCCAGAAAATGTGCTGACGAGAAGAAAACAGTTGAGCTGAAATGTTTAAAGCTTTCTCAACAAATTTCTGAATTTGAGAAAGTAATTATTCTGGAAATAGAAAAGTTTGCAAAGGAAAGAAAGACCATAGAGCAGAAGAATGTTGGAATCTTCAAAGAAATATCCGGTCAGAGAACGAATGCTGAGAAAGACTTTGAAGAAGAAAGAAATATCTTTGAGACAGAAATCAAGAAGCTTACTGTGAAGTTATCTGAACTATCTGAAAGTGCTTTGAATGATCAGAAAGCAAAGTCTGAATTCAAGAAAGAAATTGATTTAAACATCAAAGAAAAGAACAGTTATTCTTCAAATATTAAAGAGCTTGAAGATATTGTTTCAAAGGTGGTGGTGACTGAGCAAACGACTCCAGAGTCACAAATCCACACACCTAGAAATAGTTCAGTTGGTTCTAACAAGCCAGCATCAAGCTCACATCTGAAAACTGTTTTTCAAGAAGGTCAGTTAAATCCTTCAATCAGATTCGTACTACTAATCTTTTCTATGATAGCAAAATAGATGGTTCAGGTACACATAGAAGAAGGAGATATAAAGAAGAAAAACTGGTATGGAGAGTGAAACCAGTGGTTGAAAATGAGACGAATGATGAGAAGAAGGAATTGAAAAGAAAGGAAGAGAAGAAAAGTAACAAATCATTTGTACATGCATCAACAGACAAGAAGAACAAAGTGCTAAAAGGTAAACCTGATCTTGCTTATTCGATAGATCAATTGATCAGGTTATCTAAAAAGAGGTATTATTCTTATTGTCATACATATGATTTTGTTCATAAAGCTAGTGATCATTACTGGTATGGTTCTTATTCAGTTACTCCCATAAGAACTGCAACTAACAATTATGGACCCAAATACCAGTGGGTACCAAAGCCGAAAGTTGATTCTGTGTTGCAGGCATCTACAGTTATAGGGGAGTAAAAGAACCGATGAGCGAAGGCTTCTAAGTACATCAGCTTAGAACCCGTACTTCAACGAAGTGTGGTTTCTGAATACTACAATTCAGGACCCGGACTTCAATGCTTAAAGAAAGATACTCCCGGGCTGATAAGAGATTGTACTCCAACACTCAAAAGAGGAAATCAACCTTCAAGGGGGAGTACATAAATTTTTCTGGAAATATGTATTCGGAAGATATGACGAACTACACTTCAGGAGGAGTTGTAGATCTCTATCATGTGCCTTTTCACTGATAAATTTCAGATGCATATTTTCAGGGGGGGTAAGGATTTGATTTCTGATTATTTCATATCAGAACTCGTACATTAATCGTTTTACTGCTTTATGTCATTTACTTTTCAATAAATTTTTGTGAATAAAGTTTCTTTGACTAGACTTTGAGACTTGTGGAGAATGAGAGGAAGTTATCAAGATCATATCTTTATGACTTCAACTGACTTCATGAGATTTAAGACTGCATAGAAAGGTTATATTTCTTATCTTAATCTCATATGTATCTGAAAGAAGGACAACTTTCAGATATGAAAACATGATTTTCTTAAATGTTCAAACCACTTCCCGATTCTTAAACAGATTTCATGAATTGGAAGTGTGATTTTAAATGTTTTTCAAGAATTACTTGTGCTTACATGATTATAAACCGTGTGTTTCCAAAGATAAATACTTGTGTATTGTCTTTTCTATATACTTTCAAGTATTCACACAAACTGGTTTGAATTCTTGTTCAAAATGATCTTACCATGTCTCATATTGTAACCAATTTTTTCGATGGTAAGACACTCCGCTTGTACTTTAATGAATTTTGAGCGTTAATTCATTTCGAAACGGTTTTTCAAGAATGTCTATATTTTGTTTCGTATAGACACCTATCTTTTATTCCGGACCATAAGCTTTGATTGTTATATCATTCATTTTCTGATCATTTTCATACAATGTCAGATTTTCAAATAAGTCTCTTGCATTCATGTTCATTCATTCAATTACTTTGTTTGAAATATCTTCAATGTTTTTAAAATGCTCATATCTTCATGATTATATTTCTGAGCATATTTACATCTGACATTTGTATATGAGCTTTAACTGCTATAGTTAAACCATTTGAGCAACACATGCTTTCTAGGATTATATGGGTTCTTTGTGCTAGGAATTAATTGAAACTTCTATGAAATCACGTTAACCAGTGATTTCTACCCAAGAAGTTAATCCTTAGTGATTGAGTGTGAGGAGTCTAAAAGAAATGAGTGTGGGTGTGATGAGGTAAAATGGAAAAGAGAGTTTGGTTAGTTGTGAGATTAATGATAAAAAGAAAGGGGGTGTGAGATCAGAGTAAAAGAACATCAAACTCTGCACCAAATACTTTCTGAGTCGGGCAGCCACATTACTAATGTTTCACAATTCTTCGTGAACATTATTGAAACAGGCAAATAGCCCATGCCAACTCTTGACAAAACCCCACCAGCTACTCATTTTCTTCATAAAAGGAAAATGTTTCATATTTTTCTGGGGACGCAGCATATTATCTATCTGGTTTTCATTTGGAAAATCTGGATATTGAAAAAGAAGGAAGTTTGCCCCACGTTCGCACTTCAATCATGCACATTGAGTCTGTGTTTATCTATTGTTGTCTCAGTGGTTTACACAATGTTGAGCCTTTATAAGCAATTATTCGTGCTTAATTCTTTCTACACTTGCACGAACACACAAAGAATTTGTTTCTTTGTCATAACATTCATAGAAATTGCATTTGTGGTGTTTCGATGATTGGATGGAAGCCCTGGGGGAGTGAACATCAAAAAGCTCCTTTATATTGTGTATCTGTTACACACAGTGACTTCGTGTTACTGACAGGCATTCTAACTGATTCATTTGTTGATTCAGGAGTTACATGTTATTATTTTGGTTTGGATTTGCAAAGATCTAGATGAATACTTGGTTATGGATCACAGAATCAGAGGCTCAGTTTGACAGATCAGAATGGTCAAAGACATTTCTTGGAATAAAAGTTTTGATGATATAGATGCTCAAATCATCAAAATGGGGGAGAAGATATCAAGAAATGTGTATTTCAAAGAAATGTTAAAGTTGAAAGAATTGTCCGGAAAGAAGTATTTGTATTGGATATGGAGAGAGATATTTCAGAATTGAAGTTTGTTCAAAGCTGATAAGCGAAAGTTCAAGGAATTTCGAAAGCAAGCAGATTTTGGAGAAATTTTATTTGAAGAAAGTTGGAGAAAACATTCAGAGCTGTAAATGAAGATAATTTCTTTCAATGTCTGAAAGAGGTGTGTTTATAATCTTGAGGGAGATTGTTACTATTTTTGAAGATCAGACGTTGGGAAGATTGCTGAAAGTTTTTGAAGACAAAGCTTATCAAAGAAGAATTTCATCGTGTTAAGGGGGAGTTTGTATATCATGTTTGTATCAAAGGGGAGATTACAAGAGAAGATAAAGATTGTTTAAAAGGGGGAGCTTAATCAAATCGAGCTTAAAGAAAGAAGATCGCATTGCTAAATCTTTTAGTAATGATCTTGATCCAAAGGGGGAGATTGTTAGAGCACATAATTGTTGGATTCAAGATCATAAAGATTGAAGACAAAAGTTCAAGAAGTCAAAGCTGAAAAGTCAACTCTCATCAAAGTCAAAGTCTTTTGTTAATAAAGTCAAAGTCAAAGTCAATGTAATTGTATTTGTTTGTTTTCTTTGTAATTGTCAAGAGTATAAATACCTTTGTTTGTCTTTGTAATCAGGAGTTATCAATCAGAAGTAGAGAGAGCTTATGAGAGAAGAGATAATTAGAACATTATTCTAGTGAGAGAGTTTAGAGAGAGAAAGTTGTGAAATTGTAATCTTTGTTGTTTGAATCAATGACATATGATTTCGAATTCTCATCTTGATTGTTTGTTAGCAATTAGAACTTGAAAATAGGGAATAACAACAACAGTTACCATTATAGTATCGGAATGGCACCGTTCGAGGCCTTGTATGGGCGGAAGTGCAGAACCCCGGTTTGTTGGCTAGAAGTAGGCGAGAAGCAATTCGCCAGGCCGGAAATAGTTCAAGAGACGGCGAATAAAGTGAAAGAAATACGAGAACGGCTAAAGGCGGCGCAAGACCGTCAGAAAAGTTATGCGACAAGAAAAGGAGATCGGTCGAGTTTCAAGTGGGCGACCGTGTCATGTTGAAAGTATCACCATGGAAAGGAATTATTCGGTTTGGGAAGCGTGGGAAGCTTAGTCCTCGTTTCCTTGGACCTTTCGTCATTTTGGAGAAGATTGGTTTGCAAGCCTATAGGTTGGATTTACCGCCGGAAATGGATGGAATACATCCTACATTCCACGTGTGTTATCTTCGGAAATGTCTAGCCGAAGAGGAAAGCGTGATTCCTTTATCGGAAATTCGAGTAGACAACGGAAATCGATATGTGGAAGAGTCGGAGTCGATTTTAGAATCGAAAGTAAAAAAGTTACGACATAGAGACGTAGTCATGGTTAAAGTCCAATGGAAGCACCATCGGGGTGCTAACATTACTTGGGAGTCTGAAGATGATATGAAGAAACGTTACCCTCGTTTGTTTAAGGTAAGATTTCGGGGACGAAATCCCATTTAGGTGGGAAGGATTGTAACACCCGGAAATTCTCAAGGTAAGTATTTATTTCCTTAAATATGTTAACTATATTTATTTGAAATTACGAGACTTTATATACGCATGTGGTCATTGTTATTATGCTATGATGTTACTTGGTTAGTATTAAAGATTCATGTGTTTAGACCCCGCACTCGTTCTCGCATTTGGTTAAGTTTTCGGGTTGTTTTGGGCTTGGCGCGAGAGTGCCACGCGATAGTGACATTGTCACTATCGCCGAGCACAATCTCTGAGATTGTACCGAGAGTTGAGGGGGGAGTTCGCGATAGTGACAAGCGAAAATGACAAATGTCACTTTCGCCGGGCATATTCGCGCGGTCTGTACCGCGGGTGTCGAGAGCCTCGCGATTGTGACTCGCGATAGTGCTTTTGGCACTATCGCCAGGCACTCTCGTCGTCGGGGTGCAGGGGCTTTAAATGCATTTTATCTGATTTCAACCTCATTTATCTCAAACCCTCTCTTCTCTTTGGCGATTTTGGAGACTTCCAAACCGAACTCTTCCTCTCAAAACCCTAACCCTCATAAATACAACTCTTCTTGGTGGTTGGATCTTCACACTTGCAATAACTCTTCTCAAGGACAATCTCTAGGGTTCATAAAGCTCAACTTCCCCACTTCAAGTCTCATCTTCTCAAATCTAGGGTTTTCATCTTTTCGAGGTTTTGGTACAAAACCTAGATTGTGAGTTTACTAACCTTTGTTAAAACTAGATACACATCATATTCTTCTAGTTGTTGTTATTTTTCTCTATTTGTTCAAGTATGTGGGATTTGATTATGAAGAAAAGTTGGGAATGTGATTTTGTGTGAAATGCCATGATTTACTTTATTAATCGGGTATTTGGTATTGACTCCATGATTGTACATATTGGATGATTTGGGATGTATGTATTATAGTAGATGATAAATTCTACTTGGAATGCCTTTTTGGTGATTTAATGTCTAAACATTGATTATGTTTGTATTTGGGTTTCATAATGGATTTATGTGTTGGGATGGTAACATTGTACCCTTGGTTGGTATCGAAATGTGTTCGTTGAAATATACCTCAAGACCTCCTATAAATTATGTTGGACGAACCAAGTCAGTAGACACTAGGAGGATGTAGTCTTGGGCGCCACTATGATGGTATGTGCCTAGACCTCTGCCATTCGAGGAATTTTGTTTGGTATTATTATTCCTGGTTAACTGCTGATAAGATTTGTAACTGATCATGCATGCTTATTATTGTTCAACTCACTAGGATTTTTGGCCTAACACTTGTTTGGTGTCGATGTGTATCTCAGGTTCTAGCGGCGCCGGTCCTAAGCAGGTTTAGATGCTTTGGGTGAGAGCTTGGGGATTTTGTACTTGGACGATTACTTCTTTTAGGAATGAACCGTTGGGTTTATAGATGACAACCCTTTTGTAATCTCTTTTCTAGATGTAGAAATTAGATTAGTTGGTTGTTATTTTATTGGTCGTTTAAATTACAATTGTGATTAAACAGGTTATTTATATATTCCCCATTTTTGGGAGGCTCTTGCTATGGCAATTCTAGTATACCTCATGTCTGTTTTTTCGATTTTTTTTGTTATCCCTATTTTTAGGGTGTTACAAAACTCTTTCAAGAGATTTGCAAGAAAGAGAAATTTCAAAAGAAATAAGCCTCTCTCTCTCTCACTGATAAGCCAAAATCAACCCCTGTTGATAAGGCTTCTGCTACTTGCTATAACTGTGAAAAGATTGGACACTTTGTAAGTGAGTGTAGGTCAAAGAAAGTCTTCAAACCTTCTACCTCTAGAAGATCCAGTGATGACAAGTACCTAAAGCTGAAAGAGAAATATCAAAAGCTGAAAAGCTACAAGCGAAAAGGTAAAGGTCTCATTGTTGAAGAACATGACTGGGCAGAATCAGAAGAATCAAGTTCTGATGAAGAAGAAGTCGCTAATCTTTGCCTCATGGCTGAGATTAAAGAAGAAGTGGAAGAACCTACTGAAACTTCTATGAGCTATATATCATCTCAGGTATCTATCTCTACTAACCCCTCTCTACCTGAATTAGAGAGAACTCACGCAGTTGATGTGCTGACGATTGATCTTTACAATGTTCTAAACGACAAATATCTAGCTTAAAGCAAAAACAATGATTTAACTGAACAGCTGGAAAAATGCCATGAAAAGATCAGAGAACTGACTCTTTTAGAGGAAAGTTTGAAAGATCAAGTTGTTGTAAATAAAATCATCAGCATAGAACGCGAACAAGCCATCGCTGCTCTAAAATCAGAAAAGGCTACTGTTGAAAAATGGTGTAATTCTTCAACAAAGATCACTGAGATAATAAACGCTCAAACTCCTGGCGGTGATAAAACCGGTCTTGGTTTTTGGAAACCACAGGATGAGCCTAAAGAAGACTGTTCCATGCTTAAGTTTGGAACTTTTGTCACTTCTATCTCTGACACTTCTTATAATCAGTTTTATACTTCTTCTTCTAATCATATCCCTGAGGAAAAATCCAAAGGCTCTAAGTCTGCGGATAAAGGAAAATCCATTATTCATCCTCAGAAGGCTTCCAAGAAAGCAAAGCTGAAAGTTCCCTCTAAACCTTCAGCGAATCAACCGTATAGCTCCGTGATAGAAATCTTTGATCTCTGTCCTCCAAAGCTAAAGATTGATCTTTGGAGGTTCCATAATTGGAGGTTCAATGATTAATGCGATTCTTTGCGTTCTTCTCCTATTACGAAACGTTTGTTCAATTTCCGGGTCAAAAGTGAACAATTCCCCCCGTGGTATTCTTGGAATACACTTCCAAATGAGATTCCAAAGGTGTAAGAAAAATCAAATCTTTTAAGATACTTTTATAAACTTTTAACGTGCCAATCCCCGGCAACGGCGCCAAAAACTTGGTAGTGCTTGGAATACACCTATAGACGTGTGCTAATTAAACCTCAAAGCAAGTATACAATGAGATCTAATATCGTCTTTCAAGTAATAAAACGGTAAAGTACCGGATATCGTCCCACAAAGATTGTCGTAAAAGTATAATAAAAGTGTCAGAAAAGAAATGATTTCAGATGGCGAATTTGAAGACTTGAATTGATTTGGTTTGTTAACAGTTGATAACGATACAGAATAATAAAGGTAGCAAGGGTGTAAGACTTTTAGGTGAGACTCAAACACAAATTCCAGCGGACTATGCTGCAGGTATGCTGCAGCATGAGTTCAGCAAAAACAGATCCACCATCTATTTTGAGGGTATTCCTCTCGGACTTCAATACTCCCGCTACCGTTTAGATCCAACTGAACATATCTATATGCAGTTTTAACACTTGATAGCAAGGGGTAGAGTCCTCAAAATATACGGATTTACAAATCTCTTTGTATAAAACTACTCTCTCGAGTTAATTCCCATATCATTCAAGTTGGAGTGTTCGAAGGGGTTCATCTCTGAATCCTCTACACTATTACACTTTTAACAAGCGACCAACCCGTCAAGAATAAATCAAGATGAAAAATAGAGGCGATAAATCTCTTTATCAGTCACTCTCTCAAGTCGGCTTCTCATATCATCCAAGTTGACGTGCATATTATGACTTATCTCTAGGCCATAGCACTTTCACACTTTCAAAGTGATCAACTCGTCAAGAAGTGTCATTGGCTTTATAAAACTTGAATGAAATGATGGAACATTGTTATTGCGAAACAATGTCCACCTTCTTTTGGTTTGAAATCTCACCCTTTTATCTTACACCCAAGCTAATGGATTTAGCTACTCATACTAAAATATAAATACATAAAGCAATAAATTACATAAATTAAAGACATGAATGTAAATGACGGAAATATAAATTGCAAGAAATAAAATGACGGAAATGTAAATTATAACAAATATAAATGACTTAAATGTAAATCGCAAGGAAAATAAACAACTAAATTAAGAACACTATAAGTAATGAAGCATAAGTAAAAAGACAAGGGATGGTATTTCAAAGATTTACTTGGAATTCAAAAGTACATTAAAATCAAAGGTTATTTGTGCCAACCTTTGATTTTCACTTCCAAAGAGATGTACTTAGTTGTTAAAAATTCGGATCCTAAACTAAACCCCCAACCTCTCTTTATATACAAAAAGGGAGTGGAAAAAGAGTAATAAACCAACACATAGTACTTAAGGTACAATTAGTACTAAAAAGGGGTTCAATGCCCAAGGGTTACAAGCTATCAAAAAGATGATGTCATTCTTAAAAATACTGCAGGAGGAGGCTTCTAAAGTTGTCAAAAGTCCTGTCAAAAATCGTCCATCATCCATCTTCTTTCCACAAAAATTTGTTACAGCCGCAGGTGCTTCAGACATGCTGCAGCACTGGATCTGTTTTACTCAAAAACTGCCAAAACACATAAAATTAGCCATTCAAAGAAATAAAACAGATTATCCACTAGCTCTAGCTCCAAGAAACAGATAAATGATAAAACACGCAATAAAAAGACTCAATTGTAGGGATATGGAAGAAAAAGGACTATAAAAAGCTACTAAAAAGGTCTAGATGGCACAACAAATGCGTGCACATCCCACCCCCAAATTAGAATTGTTGCTTGTCCCCAAGCAACCAAGACACAAAATAAAATGACTCAATATGAAAGCAATAAGTGCACACATCATAAGATAGAACCAAGCATACAATGTATAGCCATTCATAAATCCCAAGTAGATTGATATTCAAAAGTATGGACCATAGGCTAGCACACTATTCTCTTTGTTATGGCCTCCACATTTCTTATCTAAGATCACAAGGACTTTAAGTATGGATCTCTCTTTGGCTTTTGCTTTCCTCACTTCTTTTTGCCTTTTATTTTCACCTTTTGCATCTTTTAAAAAAAAAATTGGCACTTTTTGCGCTCTTTTCTTGATGCATTTCAAGCACTTAGCCCCTATGGGACTTTTTTGTGCTTAAGTCCAAACATGGCATTTGGAAGAGCTATGCTCTTTTTCAATTGATTGCGTGTGCCATGGTGGACTTCCCCACCCCCAAATTAGTGAGGTGCAATGTCCTCATTGTACAATTTATGGAGAATGTATGGTAAGTGGGTGCAAGTGGTTGGAATGAATAAAAATGGCCTTGATCATATCTAAGTGAAATGTGGTCCAAATTGTGTGCCCAAGCAATGGTGTGCTAGTTCTAGTTGAGAACTTCAAACAAGATCTTTACTACAGAAATTACTTAGGCTATATATGCATGCTTGAGTATATCAACAATGTTCATAATGCTAGAAAACTAAACCTAAAAATGCAAAAACAATCCCAGATCAAAAAATTGTAAAATAACAAAGAAAATTGGAGCTAAAGGGGAAGTGAATGAACCTGTCCTACTCTCCAAGAGTAGGCTGTGTGTTTGGTGGTGGCAATGCTGCAGCTGTCATCTGTTCTTTGTACCCTTTCAACTCTGCCTCAACTTCTGCTTTTTCCTTTGACAACTGCTCCATCTTCCTCTTAGCAGTATTCACTTTCTTCTTCATCTTTCTTAACTTCATGGCATACTTTTCCTCAAGTGATTGTTTCATCTGTTCCATCTCTCCTCTACTCGTTTCTCCTTCAGAACTTCCCTTCCCAGACAAATCAGTCCTCAAGCTGTCAATTTTTCCCATGAACTCATCTCTCTGAACCCGTAGCTGCTCCAGCAGTTCGCTGTTTTGGGCCATCAGATTCTGCAGCATTGTGGGAGCATAGGCATGAGCTCCGCCCTGTCGTCTTTCCCTGAGTCTGGATACCGCCTTCAAGTCTATCTTCCATTTCCCCTCGGCTTCTTTCATGATCTCATCGGACTTGTACTGAGGAATGCCCTTTTTTACCATCATTTGAGTGAGCAGGCCAAGGAAAAACATCCCTCCCCTTTTTGCTCTGGCACTGGACTGGATGCTCTTTAGCACCACTTCACCAAAGTTGATTGAAAATCCCCAGACATTGGCATTAGGTTTGAGCTGATTGGCCCTGAAACGCCTCTGCATATAGTTTCGATGGTTACTCCATTGTGTGCCCGGCAGTCCTAACTCATCAGAAACTTCTAGCAAATACTCAGGAGTGACAGAGGCTAGCATTAGTTCATATTCTGTGCTGGAAGGTGGGGTAAGACCAAGAAACTTGTTGATGGCTTTGGCAGTTAAGAAAAACCGCTTGCCTCGGATGTGGATCAGTTGGGCATTGGAGGCTGCTACCTCAGAATAGAATTCTCGTAGGAGAGTCAGGTTGTAGGAGGAAGGGACCTCATAGAGTTTGTCGATATGATGGGCTTCTATTACTGTTTTGATGAACGGATATTCATTCCGACTTTGACTAGGAAAACCTTTATCTATCACCCCTATTTTTTCCTTCATCTTACTGAACCACTCCACTGCTTGCTGTCCGCTCAACCCCCCAAACTGTTCTCTTTTTGGTCGGTTCACAAAATCAGGCTTTGCTTGTTTTCTGGTCTTTTTGGGTTTCTTTGATTTTCTGCCATGCTGCAGCATGCAGTCTTATGCCCCTAAATGATGGTTTTCTTTTCTTCCTAGCCACACTCTCCCCACTGATTCTTTTCCTCTTTTTTTCATTACTCTTTGACCCACTAGCTTGCCCAACCCCCATAGACTCCTCTCCACAAGATTGCTCAAAAGCAACATTTAGGTCAGGGATTGAATCCCTGACATGCTCACTGGAGTCCATTTGTTTGGCTTGATCTACTTCCTCTTCCTCGTTTGGGTTCAGAGTATCGAAAAATCCCATAGCACTGAGGATGGAAGTAGTGTCATCAAACTCCATCGGTGAGGAGTGATTACCAGAGTTTGAGACAAAGGGAACTAGGGTCCAATCAAGGACGTGCTCTGGTGTGAGGTATAGGGGTATTCCCCCAACATTGGTCATAACATCAACCTCGTCTTCACTAGCAGAGGTGAGTTGCCCTTCCAGAATGTCATAGTCAGAAAAGTTGTATACCTGAGGGGTAACCGGAGAGTCGACCGGAGTGGAAACTTCTTCCTCCTGAGCGTTGTGGGTTAGAGTGGACTCGATCGTAGGGTGAGAGGGAGATGCGACAGGGGTTTCTGTGGTGGTTGTTAGGGTTGAGGCGGGAATGATGATATGAAGAAAAGGGCGAACGAGCGGAGGGTTTGCGACAGGGGTTTTTGTGGTGGTGTTTATGGTGGCGAGTGGTGGGTTAGAGGGTTCGGAGATGAGGGAGGTTTCACCTTCATCGGTCGAAGGTTCAGGGGTTGGTTCTGGTGGAGGAGGGTTTCAACTATGGCTTCTCCGGAGAGATGGTGGAACGTCATCGGGGTCTCTTACGACGGGGACTTTCATTCGAGCCATCGTTTGCAGAGCGTGATTGAGAGAGAGAAAATAGCCGGTGGGGTGTGATGAAGAAGGAAGGGTTCAAAGAGGGTGTTGTTGAAAGGAATTGAAAAGTGATGATGTTGATGGTTATCAAAAAGTGTTTGAAAGGGATGGGTTGGAGAACTGAAAGGTCAGTTTCTTTCTAACCAGGGATGTTGATTGGATGTCCAAGGTTTTTTTAGAAAAGAAAACATGGGGAAGGCAAAAGAGTTGTACAAGTAATAATGTTTTTCAAAAAGGAGACAAGACAACTACTTTTCTTTGAGAAGTTTCCATAATGATCTCATTTGTACCTTCCTTGGACTGCTTTTGAATTTATCCCCTCTTTTCCCGCTCAAACCTTAAAGACTGAGATTTCCAAAAATTAGGAATCTGATGCTGCAGGATTGCTGCAGCATGCTCTGCAGACCCCCAAATTAAGATTTAAGCTACAAAATGAAACAAACAAACGTGAGATTAATCTAGAAAGCATTTAAAATATAGAAAACTTATTTACAAACAAGATGAGAGATGACTTTCAACAAATTGTGACCAAATCCACAGAGCACGGCTCTGGGATGGTCACAGGCTCATGGTACAGTTTCACTCTCTGGCTATTCACTTTAAACACAGTGTTGTCTTCAGGATTAACTAAGTCAACTGCTCCATATGGATAGACATTGTGGATGAGGAAAGGTCCTGACCATCTGGACTTTAGCTTTCCTGGAAACAGTTTCAACCTAGAATTAAACAAAAGGACTTTTTGGCCTGCTTTTAACTCTCTGTGTTGTATTTTCTTGTCATGCCATTTCTTGGTCTTTTCTTTATACAACTTGGCATTCTCATAGGACAAGTTCCTATGTTCTTCTAGTTCACAAAGTTGGAGTTTTCTTTTGATTCCAGCAGCATCTGGGCTCATGTTCAAAGTTTTGATTGCCAGTATGCCTTGTGTTCTAGTTCCAAAGGGAGGTGACAAGCCTTGCCAAACACTAGCTTATATGGGGACATACCAATTGGTGTTTTGAAAGCTGTTCTGTATGCCCATAAAGCGTCATCTAACTTAAAAGCCCAGTCTTTTCTATTTGGCTTGACCACTTTTTCCAAAATTCCCTTAATCTCTCTGTTTGAAAGTTCTGCTAGCCCATTGGTTTGTGGGTGGTATGCAGTGGCAATCCTGTGATTAATGTTGTATTTTTCAAGAACTTCACGTAACAGATTGTTTACAAAATGAGTTCCCTCATCACTGATCAGTGCTCTGGGGGTACCAAACCTTGTAAAAATCTGTTTTTGAAGAAATTTAACCACTGTTTTTGCATCATTTGAAGTACATGCTACTGCCTCCACCCATTTTGAGACATAGTCTACAGCAACTAAAATGTATTGACATTTGTTTGATGGGGGGAATGGTCCCATGAAGTCGATTCCCCAAACATCAAATAACTCAACTTCAAGGATCCCATTCAATGGCATTTCATTCCTTTGAGAAATGGAACCACTTCTTTGGCATTCATTGCATCTTTGTGCAAATATGTGGGAATCCTTAAAGAGAGTTGGCCAATAGAATCCAGATTGTAATGCCTTAGCCGCTGTCCTTTGCCCTCCAAAGTGTCCTCCATAAGGTGCTTGGTGACAATGCTGCAGGATTGCTGCAACATCTATATCTGGGACACACCTTCTTAAAATCTGATATGTACCTAATTTGAACAAGAAAGGGTCATCCCATAGATACATTTTGGTGTCATGGAGAAATTTTTTAAACATCTGGCTAGTGTAACCAGCGGGTTTTATTCCGCAAGCTAAGTAGTTTGCAATATCTGCAAACCATGGAGAGTCCTGATGCTGCAGCATGAGAATCTTTTCATCCGGGAAGGTCTCAATGATATCTCCTATGTCCTCACTAGGTCTCTCCAATCTGGACAAATGGTCTGCAACTTGGTTATCTACCCCCTTTCTATCCACAATCTCTAAGTCAAACTCTTGCAACAACAGAACCCATCTTATTAACCTGGGCTTAGCATCTTTTTTTGAGATCAAATACTTGATGGCGGCATGATCGGTATGTACAATGACTTTTGCCCCCATCAAATATGACCTAAACTTTTCAAAGGCAAAGACTACCGCCAAAAGTTCTTTTTCTGTTGTTGTGTAGTTGATTTGTGCTTCATTCAAAGTCTTACTGGCGTAATAAATTGAATGAAACACTTTTTCTTTTCTTTGACCTAACACAGCACCAACCGCCCAATCACTTGCGTCACACATGATTTCAAAAGGTTTTTTCCAATCAGGAGCAACAACCACTGGAGCAGTCACCAAAGCTTTCTTCAAAATTTGGAATGCATTTCTACACTCCTTAGTGAATTCAAATTTATGGTCATGCTGTAATAATATACACAAAGGTTTTGATATTTTTGAAAAGTCTTTGATAAACCTTCTATAAAATCCAGCATGCCCAAGAAAGCTTCTGATTCCTTTAACAGTGGTTGGTTCGGGTAGTTTTTCAATTGCTTCAAGCTTAGCTTTGTCTACCTCCACTCCTCTTTTTGAAATTAAATGCCCAAGAACAATTCCCTCTTTTACCAAGAAATGACATTTTTCCCAGTTTAGGACCAAATCAGTTTCCTCACATCTCTCAAGACCCTTTTTTAGATTATCCAAGCAATTATCAAAAGATGAACCATAAATTGAAAAATCATCCATAAAGATTTCAATGGATTTTTCGAGCATGTCTGAAAATATGGACATCATGCATCTTTGAAAAGTTGTTGGAGCATTACAGAGTCCAAAAGGCATTCTTTTGAAAGCAAAGGTGCCATAGGGGCAGGTGAATGTGGTCTTTTCCTGATCCTCGGGTGATATGGCAATCTGGTTGTATCCTGAGTAACCATCTAGAAAACAATAGTACTCCTTACCGGCTAACCTATCCAACATTTGATCCATGAAAGGTAATGGAAAATGGTCTTTTTGTGTGGCCTGGTTTAGCTTACGGTAGTCCATGCAGATTCTCCATCCGGAGACAACTCTAGTGGGGATGAGTTCATTTTTTTCATTTGTGATGACAGTCATTCCCCCCTTCTTTGGGACACATTGGACCGGACTAACCCAGAACTACTGGCTATTGGAAAAATAATTCCAGCGTCCAACCATTTTAAAATCTCCTTTTTCACTACCTCTTTCATGACCGGATTTAGCCTTCTTTGTGGTTCAATGGAAGTGAAATCTTTGTCCTCTAGGATGATTTTGTGTTGACAAATTGATGGACTTATCCGCCTAAGGTCTGCCATGGTCCATCCTAGGGCTTTGGTGTGTAATCTTAGCATATCTACCAACTTCTTTTCTTGATGTGATTCTAGGGTAGATGAGATGATGACAGCAATTTGCCTTCTTCTCCTAGAAAGGCATATTTCAAGCGATATAGGAGTTGCTTTAACTCCAGGTCGGGTGGTGAGACTATGGATGGAGTGAATGGTTTTTGATCACTACTGTCAAGCTGCTCAAATGCTGCAGCACTGGCCAAAACCGTTCCTTCCGGACTTGAGTTTTCAAAATCATTTCCTAAGGTTATCTCCTCATCATCTTCTTCTTCAAACTTATAGGTCCTTCTTTCCTCATGGCCTATTGAGTCAATCACATTTAAAGTTGCACAATCCTCAAAATCATCAGGGTATTTCAAGGAATTGAAAACATTAAATGTGACTTTTTGATCCTGAAGTCTCATGGTCAGTTCTCCTTTTTGGACATCAATCAAAGTCCTTCCGGTGGCCAAAAATGGTCTTCCTAAAAGAATAGGAATATCTTTATCAGCCTCAAAATCCAAGATAATAAAATCTGCCGGAAATATGAACTTGTCAACCTGAACTAGAACATCCTCAATTTTTCCCTTAGGGTAGGCAATGGTTTTGTCAGCTAACTGGAGTGTTACTGTGGTAGGTCTGGCCTCTCCTATCCCTAAGTTGTTGAATACTGATAAGGGCATGAGGTTGATACTAGCTCCTAGATCACACAAAGCCTTTCCTACTTTCTTCCCACCTATTGAACATGGAATGGTAAAACTTCCTGGGTCTTTCAACTTAGGAGGTATTCCATTGGTCAGGAGTGCACTACATCCTTCAGTCAAAGCAACTGTCTCATATTCATTCAACTTCTTCTTCTTGCTTAGGATGTCTTTAAGGAATTTGGCATAACTAGGCATTTGCTCGATTGCTTCAACAAGAGGTATGTTGATGTGCAATTCTTTGAACACATCCAAGAATTTTTTAAATTGCAGTTCTTCTTTATGATTCCTTAACCTTTGAGGGTAAGGAACATAAGGAGGAACTGGTTTTATGAAAGCTTTACTTGAATGCGTGGAGCAAGACGTGCCTTTTGTGCCTTTGGTCTCACTCTCCTTAGGTAAGGTTGGGATTTCATTCACTAATGGCTGAACAGGACTGGCTACTCCGGGCTCTAGATTCTTTGTGGGCTTAGGTTGTGGTTCAAGAACAGTAGCTAAGACAGTGGTCTCGGGTTCTGACTGTTTGGTATTTTCAAATTCGTCTTGAGTCATTGGTCCAAACTTGGTTTGTACAGTTTCATTCAATTCTCTACCACTCCTAAGAGTCACAACTTTTACATGTTCTTTACCAGAAGCCTTCGGGATTTCTGTGTTACTTGGTAACATTCCATTAGCCCTATTGTTCTGATTAAGTGCAATTTGACTCACTTGGGTTTCCAAATTCCTAATGGCTGCACTTTGTTGATTAAAAAGAGCTTGATTTTGGCTCAAAAGTTGCTGTTGAGCTTGTGATTGAGCCACAAGGATTTTTATCATAGCTTCCAAAGAAGATGATGGCTCAGCCTGTGGAGGAGGTTTTTGAAAATGCTGTTGGTTATTTTGAAAATTCCTGTTCTGATGATGCTGTGAACTTTGGTTGTGCTGATGTTGAGAACCTTGGGTTTGATGCTGTGAACCTTGGTTGTGATGATGTGAACTACTAGCATGATGTTGTGTTTGAAAATTTGAAGTTTCTTGTGGCTTAGGAGCTGATTGATTTAGACATGGACTGTTCCAGGAAAAATTTGGATGTTGCTTCCAACTCGCATTGTAGGTGTTGCCGTAGGGAGCATTCCTGTTTTGAACATAGTTTACTGATTCAGAGTTTTGAGGACAATGTTCATAGGAATGTTCCCCACCACAACAAACACATTCAACAGAAAGGACTGACTGGGTGGATGTAGCAGCAACTTGTTGTGTTCCTTGATTTGAAGATAAGTTTTTAAGCATTGAAGCCATGGAAGCAAGTTGTGATGTTAATGCAGTATATGCATCCACATCATGAATCCCAGCAGTTTTCTTTTGCGATTGAGCACGTGGATCAGCCCAATGTCCATTGTTTGTTGAAAATTTTTCAAGAATTTCATACCCGTCATTGTAGGTATTGGCTGTAAAGGCCCCTCCGGATGTCGCGTCGAGCATTTGTTTTGCCATGGGGTTTAACCCATTGTAAAACGTCTCGAGTTGAATACAGTAGGGAATACCATGGTGAGGGCATTTTCTTAACAACTCTTTAAACCTTTCCCAAGCATCAGGAATTGCTTCATCGTCCATTTGTTTAAACATGCAAATTTCGTTTCTGGACTTAGCATTACGGGTAGGTGGAAAATATTTTCTCAAAAATCTTTCAGCCATGTTGCTCCATGATGGCACAGAGCCAGGTGCCAAAGAATTAAACCAAGACTTTGCCCGATCCCTTAGAGAAAAAGGAAACAAAGTAAGTCTCAAGGCATCGTTAGATACCCCAGGGATCAGGAATGCATCAGTGATCTCCATAAAAGATTTTAAATGAGAATGTGGATCCTCCGATGGCATTCCGGCAAATTTTCCGTTTGTTTGCAACATTTGAAACATGATGGGCTTTAGTTCAAAATGGAGGGCTTGTATATGGGGTCTAATTATCCCTAAATTTAATTGCTCAAAATCGGGGATAGCGTAGTCCATAATTTTTCCCTCTTTGGAATTTGCAAGATTAATTATGTTCGGAACTTCATTTCTTATTTCATTGGTGCCTTGAGATTCAACATCATCATCAACATGGTTATGATTATTCACTTGATTTGGTGGATTTTGTCGAAATTGGTGCTCCGGTGGGTTTCCAAAAATTGGAGGTGCATCATGAAATATTGGTGCTCCCCGTGGATTTTCCAAAAGTGGTGGTGGTCTTGGTCCTCTATTTTCAAATCCGGGCGGTGGTGGTTCCATAATTGGAGGTTCAATGATTAATGCGATTCTTTGCGTTCTTCTCCTATTACGAAACGTTTGTTCAATTTCCGGGTCAAAAGTGAACAATTCCCCCCGTGGTATTCTTGGCATACACTTCCAAATGAGATTCCAAAGGTGTAAGAAAAATCAAATCTTTTAAAATACTTTTATAAACTTTTAACGTGCCAATCCCCGGCAACGGCGCCAAAAACTTGGTAGTGCTTGGAATACACCTATAGACGTGTGCTAATTAAACCTCAAAGCAAGTATACAATGAGATCTAATATCGTCTTTCAAGTAATAAAACGGTAAAGTACCGGATATCGTCCCACAAAGATTGTCGTAAAAGTATAATAAAAGTGTCAGAAAAGAAATGATTTCAGATGGCGAATTTGAAGACTTGAATTGATTTGGTTTGTTAACAGTTGATAACGATACAGAATAATAAAGGTAGCAAGGGTGTAAGACTTTTAGGTGAGACTCAAACACAAATTCCAGCGGACTATGCTGCAGGTATGCTGCAGCATGAGTTCAGCAAAAACAGATCCACCATCTATTTTGAGGGTATTCCTCTCGGACTTCAATACTCCCGCTACCGTTTAGATCCAACTGAACATATCTATATGCAGTTTTAACACTTGATAGCAAGGGGTAGAGTCCTCAAAATATACGGATTTACAAATCTCTTTGTATAAAACTACTCTCTCGAGTTAATTCCCATATCATTCAAGTTGGAGTGTTCGAAGGGGTTCATCTCTGAATCCTCTACACTATTACACTTTTAACAAGCGACCAACCCGTCAAGAATAAATCAAGATGAAAAATAGAGGCGATAAATCTCTTTATCAGTCACTCTCTCAAGTCGGCTTCTCATATCATCCAAGTTGACGTGCATATTATGGCTTATCTCTAGGCCATAGCACTTTCACACTTTTAAAGTGATCAACTCGTCAAGAAGTGTCATTGGCTTTATAAAACTTGAATGAAATGATGGAACATTGTTATTGCGAAACAATGTCCACCTTCTTTTGGTTTGAAATCTCACCCTTTTATCTTACACCCAAGCTAATGGATTTAGCTACTCATACTAAAATATAAATACATAAAGCAATAAATTACATAAATTAAAGACATGAATGTAAATGACGGAAATATAAATTGCAAGAAATAAAATGACGGAAATGTAAATTATAACAAATATAAATGACTTAAATGTAAATCGCAAGGAAAATAAACAACTAAATTAAGAACACTATAAGTAATGAAGCATAAGTAAAAAGACAAGGGATGGTACTTCAAAGATTTACTTGGAATTCAAAAGTACATTAAAATCAAAGGTTATTTGTGCCAACCTTTGATTTTCACTTCCAAAGAGATGTACTTAGTTGTTAAAAATTCGGATCCTAAACTAAACCCCCAACCTCCCTTTATATACAAAAAGGGAGTGGCAAAAGAGTAATAAACCAACACATAGTACTTAAGGTACAATTAGTACTAAAAAGGGGTTCAATGCCCAAGGGTTACAAGCTATCAAAAAGATGATGTCATTCTTAAAAATACTGCAGGAGGAGGCTTCTAAAGTTGTCAAAAGTCCTGTCAAAAATCGTCCATCATCCATCTTCTTTCCACAAAAATTTGTTACAGCCGCAGGTGCTTCAGACATGCTGCAGCACTGGATCTGTTTTACTCAAAAACTGCCAAAACACATAAAATTAGCCATTCAAAGAAATAAAACAGATTATCCACTAGCTCTAGCTCCAAGAAACAGATAAATGATAAAACACGCAATAAAAAGACTCAATTGTAGGGATATGGAAGAAAAAGGACTATAAAAAGCTACTAAAAAGGTCTAGATGGCACAACAAATGCGTGCACATCAGTCATCAAAGCTGAAAAGTCTACCAAGGTGAAGAATACCACTAAGGTTAAGAAATTAACTAAAGTGAAGATTACCACTGAAGCTGAATCTTCATCTACTGTGAAGATTGTTGAACCTTCCATCTCCACTAACACCAAAGGACCCATTGAAAAGTGGGTACCAAACAAAGCTTAATCTTCCTTATGTGTGCAGGGATCAAAGGGCATCTGGTATCTCGATAGTGGATGTTCTCGTCATATGACTGGACAAAAAGACCTGCTCACTGAATACAAGGAAGAGAAAGGTCCCTCTGTGACCTTCGGTGGAAATGGAAAAGGATATACCCGAGGGTTTGGTGTCCTCAACAATGGGACAACTACCTTCACAAGAGTCGCTTATGTAGATGGACTGAAGCACAATCTTCTGAGCATCAGTCAGCTATGTGATAAAGACTATGAAGTTCGTTTTTCCAAGAAAGCATGTTCAGTGGTAAATGAGAAAGGAAAACTTGCTCTCAGTGGTTATCGCAGAGAAAATATCTATGTAATAGATATGGACTCTACTATCACTGAAAACGTATGTTTTCTCTCTAAAGCCTCTTCTGATGTCAACTGGCTATGGCACTAAAGGCTCTCTCATCTAAATTTCAAAACCCTGAATTCTCTCTTTTCTAAGGAACTGGTTTCTGGTCTTCCTCAGAACTCATATGATAAAGAATCTCTCTGCTCAGCATGTGAGAAAGGAAAACAGACAAAAGCTAGTTTCAAGTCTAAACAAGTTTCCTCAGTGACAAGTCCTCTTCAGCTCTTACATATGGATCTGTTTGGCCCTGTCAACATCCAATCAATAGCTGGAAAGAAATATACGCTTGTCATTGTAGATGAATACTCTCGCTACACCTAGGTTATCTTTCTTCGCTGCAAGAGTGATACTCCAAAAGAACTAATATCTTTTGTTAAAAAGATGGAAGTGCTGAATAATCTCACTGTTCGTTCAATAAGAAGTGATCATGGAACTGAATTCAAAAACAGTTCTCTGAACATTTTCTTTGAGAACAAGGGAATCTCTCATAACTTCTCTTCAGTGAGAACACCTCAGCAAAACGGAGTCGCTAAAAAAAGAAACAAAACGATCATTGAAGTTGCTAGATCAATGTTCAGCAATTCTCACCTCCCTACTCAATTTTGGGCTGAAGCTGTAAACACTGCATGTTTTACTCAAAACAGATTGCTGATAGTAAAGCGATTTGGAAAGACAACTTATGAACTTTTTCATGGAAGAAAGCCTTCTATCAGCTTTCTTCATATCTTTGGTTGTCAGTGCTTTATTTTAAACAACAAAGATCAGCTTGGAAAGTTCGACCCAAAAGCTGATGATGGAATATTTCTAGGATATTCCTCCATCTCCAAAGCCTACATAGTTTTCAACAAGAGAAGACAATCTGTGGAAGAAACAATTCATGTCACTTTTGATGAAACTCGCTCAGCGAACTCTAAACCAATCGCTGACAATGAAGAGTTAAATGCTTGGATGTTTTCACATTACATAGAAACAGAACCTTTCTTCTCAAACCATCAGCATTCAAATCCTCCAGCTGCTGATGATGATCCAAACATCATACCTCCTAATGCTAAATCCAACTCATGGATCTCAGCAGAGCCTCTAAACACCTTACTTCCATCAGATCCATCTTCGTCTGAACACCTCTCAGAAAATAATGGTTTGCTTGACACTCAACAGTTAATAGTTGATGAGCCTCAAGCTTCCTCATCAGTGAACATTCCCATTATTGATCCAACCTCTGAAATGAGCGATCATGCTCCTGCTCAGCGATGGACCAGAGATCACCCCATAGATCAAATTCTTGGTGATCCCGATGCAGGTATTCAGACACGACGAAGTTCAGGTAATATATGTCTCTTTGTCAATTTTATTTCTTTAATAGAGCCAAAGAAGGCTGATGATGCCCTCAGAGATCCAAACTGGGTCAGCGCTATGCAAGAAGAGCTGACTGAGTTTTCTCGCAACAAAGTTTGGAATCTCGTTCCTAGACCATCTGACAAAACTGTTATAGGCACCAAATGGGTATTTAGAAACAAGTTAGATGAAAATGGAACTATAACCCGCAACAAGGCTCGACTTGTTGCTCAGGGATACAGACAAGAGGAAGGCATAGACTATGATGAAACATTTGCCCCTGTGGCTAGGCTCGAAGCAATTCGACTATTCTTAGCCTATGCAGTTTAAAAAGACTTCATTGTTTATCAAATGGATGTAAAATCAGCGTTCCTAAATGGAAAGTTGAATGAAGAAGTCTATGTAGAACAACCTCCAGGGTTTTATGACCCTAAGTATCCAAATTATGTTTATAAATTGGATAAGGCTCTCTATGGTCTCAAACAAGCCCCTCATGCTTGGTATGACACTCTCTCATCTTTTCTTATCTCTGAAAACTTTGAACGTGGCAAAATTGATAATACGTTATTTTTCAGAAAGATAAAAGGTCATATAATTATTGTACAAATATATGTCGATGACATCATATTTGGTCCTACTTCTTGTAATCTATTAGTAAAACTTACAGTAGTTAGTCCATCACTTGTACTTGTAATTTTCATACCTTGTAATTCTATCTTTGAATTAATGAAAATTTAAGTGAAGTACTTAACTCTATCAGTACTGTAAAAGATCCCTCAAAATAGTAATTGGGACATGTATGTTATGAGTCCTGATTATTCCATTATTTTGAACTATAAAGTAATTTTCTTCAGTTACTTTGTCATTATCAAATAGGGGGAGATTGTTGATCCAAACTCTCTCAGTGATTTGATAACAACCCTCTTCTATACTTAGTGAAAATTACATTTTAATATGTATTAGTGTTTCACCATCAGCGATCAGACTGAGTCTGTTCAGTTATCGCTGATGACCTTTCTTGTAAACATTTCATATGTATGTGTTTCACTATCAGCGATCAGACTGAGTCTGTTCAGTTATCGCTGATACTCTCCGATGTAAACAGTTAACGTAATCCCTGAAGACAAGTCTCGCGTCAACAGATGTTCATAGCTGAATCGAAGACGAAGCCACTGAACAAAGACAAGTCTACTAGTGACCTGATGCAAATATCAGTGAAGCAAAGACGACTCTACTTATACGCGAAGGAACATGAGGAAAAGCTTCAACGATAGCTGAACTTCTTTGTATCTCTGAAAGAAGAGATATTCAGCGATCAAACGATCACGTAGCTTATGCCTAAAGTCTCCTTTTGTCTTACCTTGCACAACCAGTACGATGTGTCAGAATGGACATACCTCAACCACAATTCGTACAACAACTCTGTCAACTACACTGTTCATGATACGGCCGAAAGCATGTCTCCCAAAGTCAGACTCTCTCAGCCAATCAATGAAGGACACGTGTAAAGTGCCCTGCCATGCATTTAATGCATAGGGTATAAATAGAAAGATTACCTCTTCATCTGAAGTGTGTGCTCACCTTTATCCTTCATCTTTCTATCTTATAGAAACCCTTGTTTTCTATACTTCTCCAATCCCCATTCTCTATATTCTTGTGCAACTCTCTTAGTGTTTTCTTAAGTTTGTTTAGATTGAGTTCTACTTAATCTTATTCCGCAACAGACTTGTAAATTGTGTTTGATTTATCAATAAACAATTTATTAAACTTTAAATTATGTGTTTGTATTCAACCCACCCTCCCCTTCTACAAACTTGTTAAGCACCTCCGGGACCAACAGAAAACCTTAAAGTCGAGGTTATGGTAAAGCAACGAGATTTGTTGACGGAAGATGGTCGCGGTTTGAAGTTATTCCAAGGCCGAGTTTGGGTACCAAAGTTGGGACGAAATCGTGAACTTCTCCTAGAAGAAGCCCACAAATCCAAATATTCCATACACCCCGGTAGCACGAAGATGTATAGAGACCTCAAGTTGAATTATTGGTGGTCGGTAATGAAACTCGACGTGTCCAACTACGTGAAGAGATGCGTCACGTGTTTGCAAGTCAAGGCGGAACATCAAAGACCTTACGGGAGTTTGCAAACCTTGCCCATTCCGGAATGGAAGTGGGAGCACATCACGATGGACTTCGTCACTAAACTACCGAAGACTTTGAAGGGTCACAACACGATTTGGGTAGTAATGGATCGACTCACCAAAAGCTCACATTTCTTAGCAATGCAAGAGACGCTGCTAATGGACAAGCTAGCCAAGCTTTACATTGACGAAATTGTGTCGAGGCATGGCGTTTTGTCGTCTATCGTGTCTGATCGAGATAGTCAGTTTACTTCGATGTTTTGGGATGGCCTACATAAAGAGTTGGGTACAAAGGTTAAGTTGAGCATGATTTATCATCCTCAGACAGACGGATAAAGTGAACGGACCATCCAGACACTCGAAAACATGTTGAGATCGTGCATCATTGATTTCGGGGGAAATTGGGACTTGCACCTACCGTTGGTGGAGTTTGCCTACAACAATAGCTATCATTCGAGCATCGGTATGGCTCTATTTGAAGCCCTTTACGGCCAGAAGTGTAGAACCCCGACTTGTTGGCTTGAAGCGGGGGAGAAATAGTTTGTTGGACCAGAAATCGTTCAAGAAACCGCGGATAAAGTGAAGGAAATCCGAGAGCGTCTAAAGGAGACTCAAGATAGACAGAAAAGCTACACGGACAAAAAGAGAAGATCGATCGAATTCCAAGTAGGCGAATGGGTGATGTTGAAGGTGTCACCATGGAAGGGGATAATCCGTTTTGGGAAACGCGGGAAGCTTAGCACCCGTTTCCTTGTACCCTTTGTTATCTTAGAGAAGATTGGACTCCAAACGTACTGGTTGAACTTGCCACCGGAAATGGAGGGAAATTCACCCTACGTTTCATGTATGTTATCTTTGCAAGTGTGTAGCCGAGGAGGAAAACGCCATTCCATTGACGGATATCCGAGTGGATAACGGGAATCAGTGTGTAGAAGAACCCGAGGCGATATTAGAATCCAAAGCGAAGAAACTTCGCCACAAGGAAGTGACCATGGTTAAGGTCCAATGGAAGCACCATCGCGGTGCCAACATAACATGGGAATCAGAGGAGGACATGAAGCGGCGATACTCCCACTTGTTTCGTTAGATTGGGATTTCGGGGATGAAATCTCAAATTAGGTGGGGAGGATTGTAAGACCCGGAAAACCGTTAGATATTTAAGGTAAAATTTATCTTCTATTTTGTTACCTTCTTGCGAGTTTATGACTAAAGTTGCTTAGTGACGTTGTCTCGAGTTTAAGGGTTTGATTTAGGAAGATCTGGGTGAGAATCGGAAGGAAAAACAGCCCCTGGAATGGGAGCAGGGACCTTGCCTAGCGACAATGCCCTAGGGAAAAGTCGTATGTCATACTCTCCAGGATCCTCCAGAGTGCTGGAGTTCACCAGAGACAATGACCCAATGACAATGCCCTGGGCAAAGTCGTTGGCCATTGTCGCACCCACGCGCTGGGAGTTTAAAAACTCACTCCAGCTCGTTTTTCACGCACATTTCTCAAATTTCAGATTAGGGTTTTGGTTGGGAGCTCATCTAGGGAGATTTTCCTTCTCTTCTACACTCTCTCCTCCATAAATGCACTAGATTATAGTTAAGTGAAATAAATCTCCATTAAATCACTTCTAGGTAGCATTTAAGAGCAACTATTCAAGCTTGAAGACCACAAGATCTCACTTCCCTTAGCCTTCACCAACTTTTCTAGGTTTTTATCTAAAACCTAGATTGTGAGTGTTCTAAACCCTTTTTAAAATGAGATACATGTATTTATTTGCTTGAATGTTGTCTTTCACTATTTTATGAAATTAGGGTTTACTCACATTGTTATTTGGGTTTAATATTGCTTTGGATTATGAATGTTTGGTGTTGAAGGAAAGGGACGAGTCTATATTGGTAATATGGATGAACTAACAATGGTATTTATGCTCATACACCTCTATGATATTGTTGCTTAAGTGGTTGGGAGATATCTCACATTTTGGGTAAACTCTTTTATGGTTATATGCATAAATAGTCATGATGTGTAAGTCGTTATGTGCTTTGCACCTATTTGATGATGAATATAAATCTTTGGACCATATGACAAATATTGGGGTTGGATATGCCTTGTGTGAGCTAATATGCTACATGGTCACAAATGAGTTGTGTGGATGAACTATGGGGCTGTTTACCAAATTTTCCATTAAGTCCTGTATGGATAAATGTGTCTGTATGGATAAATTGATGTTATTGTTTACTTTTTTATCTGAATAACATAAATGACCAATTTACCCCTGAATATGAATTTTAAGTTGTTTTATAAATTGTTGTTTATTTTTTATGCCATATATTCATAAATTCATTGATATAATCCAAAAATCAAACAGAAATTCATTAAGTACTTAAACTTCCAAGTTCAAACACAATGTAGCCAAGTTCAAACAAAAAGTAGCAAGTATGAAACAAGTATGAAATCGACATTGTAGAAATCATGGTTACAAAAATCTACATTGCAGAAATGTCGAGCAGCTATGGAGAAGAAACAAGTATGGAACAAAAAGCGACTGAAGAAAACAAGTATGGAACAACAATCGACTTAAGAAATAAGTATGGAACAACAATCGACTGAAAAACAAGTATGGAACAACAATCGAGTATGGAGAAGAAACAAGTATCGAACAATCAGTAAAATCATTACCTTTGGAGAAATCGACCAAAGGAAATTATTTTCTAGGGTTGAAATCGAACCAGCAGTGAATTGAAATAGTGTAATCGAACCAACAATGAACTCTAAGCAGTAAAATCGAACGAGCGGTGAAGGTGAAATCGAAATCAAACAAGTAGTGAAGGTGAAATCGAGCACCTAGGTTTTTATTGCGTGATTATTGAGTAGGAAGGTAGGCATGTCTTTATTTTTAAAGGGTATAAATGTTGATCCAAACTCTCTCAGTGATTTGATAACGACCCTCTTTTATACTTAGTGAAAATTACGTTATTATATGTATTAGTGTTTCATCATCAGCGATCAGACTGAGTCTGTTCAGTTATCGCTGATGACCTTTCTGTAAACATTTAATATGTATGTGTTTCACTTTCAGCGATCAAACTGAGTCTGTTCAGTTATCACTGATAGTTTCCTATGTAACACAGTTAACGTAATCCCTGAAGACAAGTCTCGCGTCAACATAGTTCATAGCTGAATCGAAGACGAAGCCACTGAACAATAGATAAGTCTACTAGTGACCTGATGCGGATATCAGCGAAGACCAGACAAATCTACTTACGCGAAGAAGCCTGAGGAAAAGCTTCAGCGATAGCTGAACTTCTTTATCTCTGGAAGAAGAGATACTCAGCGATCAACGATCACAAAGCTTATGCCTCAAGTTTTCTTTTGTCTTACCTTGCACAACCAGTACGATGTGTCAGAACGGACAAGTCTCTGCCACAAATCGTACACCAACTCTGTCAACTACACTGTTCATAAAGTGGCCAAAAGCATGTCTCCAAAAGTGAGACTACCAAAGCCAATCTATGAATGCCACGTGTAAAGTACCCTGCCATGCATTTAATGCATAGGGTATAAATAGGAAGCTCACTCCTTCATCTGAAGGTGTGCTCAATCCTTGAACTCCAAAATAGAAACCCTTGTTTTCTATCTCTCTAAAAATCCCCCATTCTCTGAATTTCTTGTGCAACCATCTTAGTGTTTCTTAAGTTTGTTTAGATTGAGTCTGTCTTAATCTTATTCCGCAACAAACTTGTAAATTGTATTTTGATTTATCAATAAACAATTTATTAAACTTTAATTTCTGTGTTTGTATTCAACCCCCCCCCTTCTACAAACTTGTTAAGCACCTTCGGGACCAACAAGTGGTATCAGAGCAGTTTGTTTAATCTAATAAACAAGATCTTGCTGTATACTCTTCCTTGCTATTCTAAAATGGCACTAAACACAAACACAAACTACTATGATAATGGTTCACTTTCTAAACCTCCTCGATTTAGCAGAGATAACTTTTCTCTATGGAAAAATCGAATGATGCTATTTCTTGAAGGTGCGGATCCTACTATACCTGAATATATAGAAAACGGACCCTATGAACCTGTTAGAATTATAGCTGCGGTTCCTGCTACTGCCACCACTGAAGCTGTCCCTGAACGATATGTCGTTAAGGAAATAAGACAGTGGAGTGATGAAGATAAAAAGAAGGTAGGCATAGATGCAAGAGCAAAGACCATTATATCAATGGCTCTGCCTGATGAAGTTTTCCATTCCATCATGCATCTAAAAACTTCTAAAGAAATGTGGGAAACCATATGTGTTCAATATGAGGGCACCACTGAAATCCAAGAGACCCGAAAGATTAACTTGGTAAGACAGTATGAAAGTTTTATCGCTGGTAAGAATGAATCTCTTTCTGACATTCATCAGCGGTTTAACTGCCTGATCATTGACCTAAGAACTGTTGGAAGGACCTATTCTAATTCTGAGGTCCTAACAAAATTCTTGGAAAGTCTTCCTGAAAGCTGGGATAGTTATTCAATATGTCTTAAGCTAACAAAGGACTTACATACTCTCTCTCTAAGCACTCTGTATGGAATATTGCTCAACTATGAGCAATCTAATCTCCTGAAGAAGAATCTTGTAAAAGATTCTAAAGACTCCAAAAGCACTGCTGTTGCTTTAGTCTCATCAGAGATAATTCCATCCCAGCGATCTACTCTCACCATCACTGAGTTAGATTCTGAATCTGAGGATTTATCAGACCCTGATCTTTCAGAGTTTAATGAGTCCTTAGCACTCTTGACAAACTCTTTTAAGAGATTTGCAAGAAAGAGTAACTTCCGAAGAAGTAAACCTCTCTCTCTTACTGAAAAGCCAAAATCAACTCCGGTTGATAAGGCTACAGCCACTTGCTATAACTGCGAAAAAATTGGACATTTTGCTAGTGAGTGCAGGTCTAAAAAGATCTTCAAACCTTCTACCTCAAGAAGATCCAGTGATGACAAATACCATAAGCTGAAAAACAAATATCAAAAGCTGAAAAGCTATCAGCAAAAAGGTAAAGGTCTCATCGCTGAAGAACATGACTGGGCTGAATCAGAAGAATCATCTTCTGATGAAGAAGAAGTCGCTAATCTTTGCCTCATGGCTGAGATTAAAGAAGAAGTAGAAGAACCATCTGAACCTTCTATGAGCTACATATCATCTCAGGTATCTATCTCTACAAATCCCTCTCTGCCTGAAGCTGAGAGAAGTCGCGCTGTTGATGTGCTGACGATTGACCTTTATAATGCTCTAAACGACAAAACTCAAGCTGAAAATAAAAATGTTTATTTAACACAAGAGCTAGAGAAATGTCATGAAAAGATCAGTGAACTAAATCTTTTAGAAGAAAAGCTAAAAGATCAAGTCATTATAAATGAAATCATCAGCATTGAACGCGAACAAGCCATCGCTGCTCTAAAAGCAGAAAAGGCTCATGTTGAAAAATGGTGCAAATCATCAACAAAGATCTCTGAGATAATAAATGCTCAAACTCCTGAAAGTGATAAAACTGGTCTTGGTTTTTGGACACCACAGGATGATCCTAAAGAAGAAAGTTCCTCGCTTAAGTTTGGAACTTTTGTCACATCTTTCTTTGACACTTCTTATAATCAATTCTATCCCTGTTCTTCTTCTAATCCCATCCCTGAGGAGATATCTGCAAAATCTAAGCCTGCAGATAAAGGAAAGTCTATTCTCTCTCAGAAGGCTTCCAAGAAAACCAAACTGAAAGTTCCCTCCAAACCTTCAGTGGATAAACCTTTTAGCTCAGTGACAGAAATCTTTGATATCTGTCCTCCAAAGCTGAAGGTTGATCTAAAGCCCGTGAAATCTGAAGAAATAAAAATTCCTCCCAGATCTCGTGCTAAAGGCATTCTTGGAGCTGGACCTGCTCATCTTAAGTTTTCAAAACCTTTTGGTTATAAATCCACCATCAGATATAGAAAATGTTATCACTGTGGATTCACTGACCATATTGCGAGCAAGTGTCCAAATACCACCGAAGCTGATAAAACAGCCAAAGTGAAGAAAAATGCCTCTAAGGCAAATAAAGTCACCAAAGTGAAAAATACCACTAAGGTTAAGAAATTAACCAAAGTGAAGATTACCACTGAAGCTGAATCTTCCTTATCCACTAACTATGAAGGACCCATTGAAAAGTGGGTACCAAACAAAGCTTAATCTTCCTTATGTATGCAGGGATCAAAGGGCATCTGGTATCTCGATAGCGGATGTTCTCGTCATATGACTGGACAAAGAGACCTGCTCACTGAATACAAGGAAGAGAAAGGTCCCTCTGTGACCTTTGGTGGAAATGGAAAAGGATTTACCCGTGGGTTTGGTGTCCTCAGCAATGGGACAACTACCTTTCGAAGAGTCGCTTATGTAGATGGACTGAAGCACAATCTTCTAAGCATCAGTCAGCTATGTGACAAAGACTACGAAGTTCGCTTTTCTAAGAAAGCATGTTCAGTGGTAGATGAAAAAGGAAAACTTGCTCTCAGTGGTTATAGAAGAGAAAATGTCTATGTAATAGATATGGACTCTACTATCACTGATAACTTATGTTTTCTCTCTAAGGCCTCTTCTGATGTCAACTGGCTATGGCATAAAAGGCTCTCTCATCTAAACTTCAAAACCCTGAATTCTCTCTCATCTAAGGAACTGGTTTCTGGTCTTCCTCAGCACTCATATGCTAAAGAATCTCTCTGCTCAGCATGTGAAAAAGGAAAACAAACAAGAGCTAGTTTCAAGTCGAAACAAGTTTCCTCAGTAACAAGTCCTCTTCAGCTCTTGCATATGGATCTATTTGGCCCTGTCAATATCCAATCAATAGCTGGAAAGAAATACACGCTTGTCATTGTAGATGAATATTCTCGCTACACCTGGGTTATTTTTCTTCGCTGCAAGAATGATACTCCAGAAGAACTAATATCTTTTGTCAAAAAGATGGAAGTGCTGAATAATCTTACTGTTCGATCAATAAGGAGTGATCATGGAACTGAATTCAAAAATAGTTCCCTGAACAATTTCTTTGAGAACAAGGGAATCTCTCACAACTTCTCTTCAGTAAGAACACCTCAGCAAAATGGAGTCGCTGAAAGAAGAAACAGAACGATCATAGAAGCTGCTAGATCAATGCTCAGCGATTCTCACCTCCCTACTCAATTTTGGGCAGAAGCTGTAAACACTGCATGTTTTACTCAAAACAGATCGCTGATAATAAAGCGATTTGGGAAGACAGCTTATGAACTCTTTCTTGGAAGGAAGCCTTCTATCAGTTTTCTTCATATCTTTGGTTGTCAGTGCTTTATCTTAAACAACAAAGATCAGCTTGGAAAGTTCGACCCAAAAGCCGATGATGGAATATTTTTAGGATATTCCTCCATCTCAAAAGCCTACAGAGTTTTCAACAAAAGAAGACAAACCGTAGAAGAAACCATTCATGTCACGTTTGATGAAACGCGCTCAGCGAACTCTAAACCAATCGCTGACAATGAAGAACTGAATACTTGGATGATCTCTCACTATAGAGAAACTGAACCTTTCTTCTCAAACCAACAGCACACTGAAACTCCAGCTGCTGATGAAGAACCAAGTATCATACCTCCCACCGCTGAATCCAACTCATGGATTTCAGCTGAACCTCTAAACACACTTCTACCATCAAATCCATCTACGTCTGAAAACCCTTCTGAAAGTATTGGTGTATCTAATGTTCAACAATTACTAGCTGATGAACCTCAAGCATCTTCATCAGTGACTGCTCCTATTGTTGATCCTATCGCTGAAATAAGCAATCTTGCTCCTGCTCAGCGATGGACCAGAGATCACCCCATAGATCAAATTCTTGGTAATCCAGATGCAGGTATTCAGACACGACGAAGCTCAGGTAATATCTGTCTCTTTGTAAACTTTCTCTCCTTAATAGAACCAAAGAAGACTGATGATGCCCTCAGAGATCCAAACTGGGTCAGCGCTATGCAAGAAGAGCTGACTGAATTCTCTCGAAACAAAGTTTGGAATCTCGTTCCTAGACCATCTGATAAAACTGTAATAGGCACCAAATGGGTGTTTAGAAACAAGTTAGATGAACATGGAATTGTAACCCGCAACAAGGCTCGACTTGTTGCTCAGGGATACAGACAAGAGGAAGGCATAGACTATGATGAAACCTTTGCCCCTGTGGCCAGGCTCGAAGCAATTCGACTATTCTTAGCTTATGCAGTCTATAAAGACTTCATCGTTTATCAAATGGACGTAAAATCAGCTTTTCTGAATGGAAAACTGAATGAAGAAGTTTATGTAGAACAACCACCAGGGTTCTATGACCCTAAGCATCCAAATTATGTTTATAAATTGGATAAGGCTCTCTATGGTTTAAAACAAGCCCCTCGTGCTTGGTATGACACTCTCTCATCTTTTCTTATCTCTGAAAATTTTGAACGTGGCAAGATTGATAATACGTTATTTTTCAGGAAGATAAAAGGTCATATAATTCTTGTACAAATATATGTCGATGACATAATATTTGGTTCTACTAACCCATCTCTATGTACTCGCTTCGCTGAAAGAATGAAGAAAGAATATAAAATGAGTATGATGGGTGAGCTGACATATTTTCTTGGTCTTCAGATTAAACAATCTGACAAAGGTACTTTTATCTGCCAAGGTAAGTATGTTAAAGACATGCTGAAGAAGTTTGATTTAACACAAACTTCAGCGATGAAAACTCCTATGGCACCACCACTGACACTTAACAAGGATCCATCTGGAAAACCTGTTAATGTCACTGCCTATAGAGGAATGATAGGCTCATTGCTGTATCTTACAGCAAGACGACCTGACATCATGTACTCCACTTGTTTATGTGCACGCTATCAATCTGAACCCAAGGAATCCCATCTGATCGCTGTAAAGCGAATTTTCAGATATCTGAAAGGAACTCCTAACCTAGGTCTTTGGTATCCCAAAGACTCAGGGTTCGATCTAACTGGTTATTCTGATAGTGATTTTGCAGGCTGTAAACTTGACAGAAAAAGTACCACTGGTGGATGTCAACTCTTGGGAGGAAAGCTGGTAAGCTGGACAAGCAAGAAGCAAAATTCTGTGTCCACTTCCACAGCTGAAGCTGAATACGTAGCCGCTGGAAGCTGTTGTTCACAAATCTTATGGATGAGAAATCAACTATTAGATTATGACCTTCAGCTGTCAAAGATTCCTATCTATTGCGACAGCACTAGTGCTATCGCTATAGCAAATAATCCAGTGCTACATTCAAAGACAAAACACATAGAGATCAGATATCACTTTATCAGAGATCATGTGATGAATGGTGATATTGAACTTCACTTTATCCCTACTGACTTTCAGCTTGCTGATATATTCACCAAACCTCTTGATGAGACAAGGTTCAACTTTCTCATCAGTGAGCTTGGAATGCTGAACCTCGAAGAATAATTCTTCAGCGTTCATGTATTGTGTCAGTAATCAAAAGTTCCCCTCTCATCATTCTCTGATAAACATTCTGACTCTCAGGTATGTTCTCTCTCCCTCAAAGATGTTTTTCTTCAAAATATAAACTTTAATCACTGAACTTTCTTCAAATGATTAAAAGCTTTTTGAAAAATACATTAATCACTGATATTTCCAGTCAGTGATCTTTTAAAAGGAAAATCTATCCCTATCTTTACAATCAGGGATACTTTTAAAAAGGAAAATCTATCACTGACTTTTCTTCAGTGATCATTTGAACGGACAAATGAACAGTCTCTCTCCTCTATGACGTCATTTGAACCGACAATCCACGACATGCCTTTTCTGACACGTTCGTCCGTTGCCCTCCTATCCAATCAACTTCGTGGAACGTGTCAATGTCATGATGATTTCTTTTCCCGCTTCATTCTCTCTCTTATCTCTCTTCTCTCTCTTCGTATAAAAGGAATTCTTCTCTCCTTTATACGGTTTACGCTTTCAAAACTTTCAAAGCAAGAAACATTCTCTCAAGAACACTCAAGCAAGTAAATCCTGAATATTGAATCTGCAACTCTTTTTCTTCAAGATACACAGGTTTATTTCATGTTTATATGCTTTGTTCATATGCTTTTTATTCTTTTAAAATCCTAATCGCTTTCTATGGATTTTATAAAACGTTTTCTTTGTAAAAACTAAAGATCATTCCTTCTGATTTTATGTTTTTAAATAAAAACCTTTTGGTTTTAAAGTGTTCTTCATTCTTTCTACCCAGAACACTATTTTTTTCTCTTAAAAATAACTTGATAATTTTCCAGTTTCCCTTCTTCTATGGAAACTGGCAATCATATTATTTTTAATCTAAATCATTTCTTCTATTATGCCTCTTTCCATAACAGAAATGACACAGTCTTCAATCGTTGCTTCCAAGCATGTACGATTCGCCATCACTGAAGTTGAGATTACTAAATGTAATCATTTGGCCAGACTCGACTTCAAAGCTGACAAATACCCACATCTGGTGGAAGCTGCTGAATTCCTCAAGCAGTCATGCATAGCTTACGCGATCACTGTGGATCCTAAGCCCTCCAAGACTCTACTTCAGCAGTTCTGGTTCACTGCTGATGCAACTGAACTTACCAACAGGAAAGGCGAACGAGTCCCTGCTATCTCGTTCAGCACGGAATTAGGGCCAGGGAGCATGACCGCTCTTAGCCTCAGGAAATCTTTAAGATTCCCTGACAAACCAAAGAGTGGATTCGACGCACTCCCCACTGATGATGAGCTGATATTCTTCCTGGACGCAATGGGCTATTGTTGGGAAAACAAACCAAGATCTTCTATTCCTAACAAGAAGCTCACCAAGATTCTTAAAGCTCAGATGCCATCACAACTGAACTTTATCTTCTCGCACATAATTC
This sequence comes from Arctium minus, assembly GCA_954870635.1. Lineage (NCBI taxonomy): Eukaryota > Viridiplantae > Streptophyta > Magnoliopsida > Asterales > Asteraceae > Arctium > Arctium minus. The sequence continues at coordinate 631,390 of OX941094.1, read as the reverse complement.
AATGCATGAGTGGGAAGAGTGGTTCGCTGGATCAAGCCAGCAAAACACAACTGCAAATGGCATACTCCGTTATCGCTGGTCAAAACTTTGACTACGCCACAGCCATCTTTGAAGATCTGAGGTCGAGATTAGAGAAGCCTGAACGAGATCCCAAGATCTCATATGTACGTTTCATATGTACGTATATCAAGTTCCTCTATCCCAACACCTATCCCACCAAAGATGATGGCACCTTTGCCAGGGTTGGTCAACGATCACTAGAGGTCAAGCCACTCGCCGACGAGGTAAGTATCTCTCTCCTTCGCTCTCGTCTCTCTCTCCATTCTTCTTCATCTTCAGCGACCACGCAGACGGTTCCTTCGTCTGCTATCCCTGTCGCTACCACTACTTCTAAAAGACCATCAGCTAGTCCGATTGGTCCTTCCAAAAAGGCCAAAAAGACTAAGGAAAGTACACCTTCTAGTACTATACCTGAGGGAGCTTCTCTACAAGCTACCTTAGATGCTTTTGTGGGTCTTTCCTCCACAACTTCAGCAGTCACTCATACTGCCGTGTCAGCGATCTCACTAGCTGTCACATCATCAGTAACCCCTCCTACTATCTCATTCCCTGAGATTAACCCCATCCCTACTTCTATCCCCAAAACTCTTCCCTTCTCTCCTCATTTGGTCTCTGAACCTGCCACCTCTTCTTTCCCTATAGGACCTGAGCATCAAACTTTTGAGGAATCTATGCAGTTCTACAAAATGTTTGATACGTCAGGTACACCTATACTCCTAAACACTTCTCTCCCCCCCTCTCCAAATAAGCCCATATCTGAACTAACATTATTTTCAGGTCCTAGCTTGGCGACTGTTGACACGCATGTCAACAGTCTAGGAGAAAAGGTGGATGCTCTCACCAACACCATCAATGAAACCACCAACGCCGTCAATCAGGCTGGTGAGGAGCTGAAGAAGTTGACCGCCACTTGCTCATCTAAAGCTGAGAACTCTCAACTTTCAGCTCTTGAAGAACAAGTCGTCCAACTCAGAGAGTCCTCTCGACTCTTTCAAGGACGATTTGAGTCTCTTACAGCTGAAGTTCAGGGTCTCTCTTCCAAGGTTGACCTCTGCACGTCCCTTCTTCAGCAAGTTCTACAGAAAGTGAATGAACCAGCTCCAGCGCTGCCTCCCTCCTTCACTGAAGATGATCGTACCAACCTCAACATCGCTGTGGAATTCATTCATGATGCCACATGCGACATACCTGCGGTTGAAGACCGAGTTAAGCGTCTGGAGGCTGACTTTCAAGTGCTAAAAGCTTCAACAGCTACTCCAGCAGCTGAACAATCCCCTACCGCTGATAATGACAAAGTGGGGGAGAAAACTGAAGAAACCTCTATTGCTGCTGGGGAAGCTAAGGAACCTCCCTCTCAATCTGAGGGGGAGAAGGCAAAAGAATCCTCATCGATTCACTCCATTCTCTTTAAAGAGGATGAGGAAGAAGACGATGAAGAGGAAGATGATCTAGATCTTGTTGATCAAGAAAAGGATCAGCCCTCCGATGACGACGACGACGATGAAGACCAATCTATGTGGTTCTCTAAGCCGAACGTCGTATCAGGGACAACTTCGCAAGAGGTTGTCAAAACAGGGGTGAGAGGTGATACATCTTCAAGTGTTCCTTCGCAAAGCAAAGACAAGCAACCAATCGCTGAAGAATGCTTGAGGACTGGATCACAATCTGAGGGGGAGCATCCTTCTCAGGTATGTCTTTCAATTGTACCACTTTTCTACTCTTTCCAAACCCCTATGTCTTTCTAGCCTTTATCTCTCTCGTTCTAAAAATACACTTATCCCTTCTTTCCTTCTTTTTCTAACCAGACAGTTCTCACCCCTGCTTAAGGGTTCTGAACTACAAATAATACCAGCGGCTATCGCTGAAGAAATAATCCCAATCTCTATCGCTGAGATTGATGAAGAAGAAGAAGAAGATTCCATGGTCCATCCAGGAAGGCCCTCTCGACCATCTCATTGGTCAGAGGAAGTGGTGAAGAAAAGAGTTGAAATGATCGCTCAACTAGAAAGTCAACGGCTGAAAATCCCTCTTCAAATATCCACAGAGCTCGACTTCCTTACTGAAGCTGAAAGAGAAGAATCTGCCAAAGCTGAGAAGCTGATCGCTGAATGCAAACGAGATGCCCAACTCGCTTTAAAGATTCAATCCTCTCAAGTTAGGGACAAAAAGCTAAAAAGCAAACCTGTGGAAGTTCAAGCAGCACTACTGAAAGAAATTGAAGAGGAACGCTTCAAAGAACAAGAGATCAACGATAAGTCTATCGAATGGTGCAAACAAAAGATGGATTATCGTTCTGATCTTCTTCCAATATCAGCCGTGACTATCTCTGGTCGCAAGAAGAAAGATCAACTCTCAGTGACCATGGAGATTACCAGAGAGGATGGAACCCAAAAAGCAATGTACGTATCAAAACTTGAAAGCTTCGGATTTACGGAATGGTTAGAGTTCTGGGATGCGCTGAAGAAATCCAAATCTACATACAGAGGCTACGTTGAAGGACTCCTTGAAGCCCTCATAAATAGAGTCGTTTCTGTACTAAAGCTGCCATCTTCTCTTCCTCCCAAATCTTTGAAACTCAAGAGAAAAATTGGGTCCTCCTCCTCTGAAGATGTCGCCATCATCAGGAATGAAACTTCTATCAAATTTTCAAGAGATGCACTGTTCGGTCCTCCTCCTGATCTTTCAGTTCTGGACTTATCTCTGCCTCCTGGTGGTCCCTTCCAAGCTGGTCAAGTAATCGACAAGCCTTATGGAATATTCTTCAGAGATGATGATGAGGAACTCAGATTTCAAAGAATCTCTGAGATTCCTATCTGTCCTCTGAATCATCTCAAGGATCTCTTATGCTTATGGTGTGACTTCTTCCCTGCTGCTGAAAAAATTAAAGAAATTATCAGTCAAGAATCTTTGGAACGAAGACAGAAAGGAGAAGAAATACCTGAGTATATGATCAATCCTCCCAAATCTTCTTATAGCTGATAGATTAGTTTTCTTATCTGTAATCTGTTAGTTATACTTACAGTAGTTAGTTAGTCACTTGTACTTATGATTTTCATATCTTGTAATTCTATCCCTGAATTAAATGAAAATTGCAGTGATGTACTTAACCCTATCAGTACTGTAAAAGATCCCTCAAAATAGTAATTGGGACATGCATTCTATGAGTCCTTTTTATTCCTATATTTTGAATCATAAAGTAATTTTCTTTTGTTACTTTGTCATTATCAAATAGGGGGAGATTGTTGATCCAAACTCTCTCAGTGATTTGATAACGACCCTCTTTTATACTTAGTGAAAATTACGTTATTATATGTATTAGTGTTTCATCATCAGCGATCAGACTGAGTCTGTTCAGTTATCGTTGATGACCTTTCTGTAAACATTTAATATGTATGTGTTTCACTTTCAGCGATCAAACTGAGTCTGTTCAGTTATCACTGATAGTTTCCTATGTAACACAGTTAACGTAATCCCTGAAGACAAGTCTCGCGTCAACATAGTTCATAGCTGAATCGAAGACGAAGCCACTGAACAATAGATAAGTCTACTAGTGACCTGATGCGGATATCAGCGAAGACCAGACAAATCTACTTACGCGAAGAAGCCTGAGGAAAAGCTTCAGCGATAGCTGAACTTCTTTATCTCTGGAAGAAGAGATACTCAGCGATCAACGATCACAAAGCTTATGCCTCAAGTTTTCTTTTGTCTTACCTTGCACAACCAGTACGATGTGTCAGAACGGACAAGTCTCTGCCACAAATCGTACACCAACTCTGTCAACTACACTGTTCATAAAGTGGCCAAAAGCATGTCTCCAAAAGTGAGACTACCAAAGCCAATCTATGAATGCCACGTGTAAAGTACCCTGCCATGCATTTAATGCATAGGGTATAAATAGGAAGCTCACTCCTTCATCTGAAGGTGTGCTCAATCCTTGAACTCCAAAATAGAAACCCTTGTTTTCTATCTCTCTAAAAATCCCCCATTCTCTGAATTTCTTGTGCAACCATCTTAGTGTTTCTTAAGTTTGTTTAGATTGAGTCTGTCTTAATCTTATTCCGCAACAAACTTGTAAATTGTATTTTGATTTATCAATAAACAATTTATTAAACTTTAATTTCTGTGTTTGTATTCAACCCCCCCCCCCCCTTCTACAAACTTGTTAAGCACCTTCAGGACCAACAATAAATGTCAAAGATGTATCTTAATGGGGACAACACATCTTTCCCCTACTTAGTGATTAAGCCGGAAATGTCTGTGCGAATAAGCCGGTTTTGTCATTAAGCCCCAAGTAAACACTCCAAACGTCTGCGCGAATAAGCCGATTTTTTCATTAAGCTCATTAATCCCCAAGTAAACACCCCCTAAGTCAAATGGACACTAGGAGGACATAGTCTTGGGTGCCACTATGATGGTTTGTGCCTAGACCCCCGCCACTTGGGGCAATGCCTATGTTGTATCCTCGGGTGTGTCGGGCCTTGTGGTGTCACTCGTAGAAGTGGGTACTAAGGTATGTCGTCTCTTGGGTGTAATTTGATTGGTGTTATGGGTCTCCCCCATTGATTCCAATCTTGGTTATAAGTTTCGTTGGGACTATAGAAATTGCCATATATGCATTTATTAATTGTCATTCAACATTACTAGGCATTTTAGCGTAACACTTGTTCGGTGTTTATGTGTATCTCAGGTTCTAGTGACGCCGCACCTAAGAAGGTCTAGGCGGCTTGGTGAGAGTTTGGGGATAGTGCATTTGAGCGCACTTTTTGTGAAGATTGCATTGGGTTTATAGGCGACACCCTTTTTGTAATCTTATATCTGTCATAGAGATTAGATTAGATGGTTGTTGTTTATTGCCGTTAAATTACAAACTGTAATTAAAAAGGTTTTTACACATTCCCCATTTTTCAGAGACTCTTGCTTTGACAAATTTTATATATCATATTTTCGTTTTTCCGGAATTTTGTTATCCTCATTTTTGGGGTGTTACATTTATCTTAATGTCTACTAACTTTGATCTTTATTTTTCTAATCTGTGTATTAAATTGGAGTTAAATATGTATACATTATTTTATTTAGAAAATCATTTATAACGACCATGTGTTTGTCAAATTTAAACATTTACAAACAACTTCATAGTTACTTATTTTTCATTTTTTTTCCACAAAAAATCATTTTCTTAAATCTATTTTGTGCAAAGACAATTCATTTATCTGGTACTTCTTGTCATTGTACTGTTATATTATTTATCATCCCGTTTAATAATCTCACCTAAATTTTTTAATTTTTTTTTCTTAAACATGTTTGTATGAGGTTCTTTTAGTTCCTCATTTTTATACCACTTATATTTCATAACCATCATTTCACACACCATATACGTTTCATACTCTCATCTCGATCACTCATATACCACTCATATAAAACAAGATATGAATAAAATTGGTCTCTTTTTAGTCTGGTTTAATTATATATTGTAGAAATAGTGAAATGGTAATATTACATTTGACATATATATATTTTTTCGATGGAAGAGAAAAAAAAATTAAGTTTTAATTATCTAAATACTTTTCGTGGGATTTGCGACGGATACTTTCAACAGATTTTTGACGGAAATATAAAGGTTTAATTTTTACTTACTTAAATAGTGTTCGACGGAATATCTGTTGAAAATTTGTTTAAAGTTTTTGACGGAATTTCGACAATACATATTCCGTCAAATATCTGCCAAAAATCCATCAATTAATTTAAATTTTTTATTTTTCTATATTCCATCTAAAATACGTCGAAATTCATCGAAAATTTTTTCCGTCAAAAGATAATTAATTTTCTAATAATGAATGGTGAATGTGATTAATTGGTATTGGTAGTAATTAATAAAGGGAGAGAAAACAAGAGACGTGAAGAAGACCATTTTTGGACACCCTGTTATACCTAAATCTTTCGATTACAAGTGTAAAGTGAGATAACAAATATATATATACACAAATTACCTACACGATGATACGGTATATTATTTTTGTTTTATGATAGAAATTAGTGAGGCACTAAGGTAGACGGTAGTTTTATATTCGTTGATTAAAGACTCTAAACAACATAAAATTGAGTTCCAAAATTTTAAGAGCCCTGTTTAAAATTACACATTTAACATGTCAAAGAACAACGTTGCATTTAACAATTTTGTGTGGTGGAGAATGAATGGTATCAGAATCACACATGCAATTAGAAACAACTCAATTATTTCTTCAACTTTCCTTTCTCTTCTCACGAGGCCACCCCATTCCTAATTCCACATCTATCAATCTTGTTGTCCTATACTTCATCTTTAACCAATGGACGTATTAAATATACTACATCTTTAACCAATGTACGTATTAAAGATTTGAATACAATAAAATACTTGTAAATAATCTTTAATCAATAAGGTTTAAGTGATCTTTGAGAAAGATTGTAGAGCGGTAGAGGAGCTCTTCTTTGATTTTCAATTAAAATCGTTTGAGTTAATATCTAGGAGGCACTACTAAAGATATGACTTTTATGCGTGCCTAATTATACACGGTTTTTGTTGTTTTTATAAAAAAACGCGAATAAAGAACGAATCTGGAAAACCTTTTTACACGGTTCAATTTGAACCGTTGCTAAAAATATGGTTTTATACACGGTTCTAGATTAAAAACCGTATAAAAAAGGTACTCGACAATTACAAACGGTTGCATCGGAAAAACCGCGTATAAAGGTTACCTTTTATACGCGGTTATTTATTAAAAACCGCGTACGAAAGAGTTACTTTTGTATGCAATTATTACTAACAAAACTGTGCGTAAAAGCAACATTTACACGCGGTTTTTAACAATAAACCGCATACAAAAGGTAACATTTATACGCGGTTTTTAATACACAACCGTCGCGTATAAAAGTACAAACAACCGCGTCTAAAAGTATAAACGACTGCGTAAAAATGTAAACCTTTTATACGCGGTTGTTTATTAAAAACCGCGTATAAAAGTACAAAAACCGCGTATAAAAATACAAACAACCGCGTATAAATGTCATACCCTTTTATACGCGGTTGTTTATTAAAAACCGCGTATAAAAGTACAAACAACCGCGTATAAATGTCATACCCTTTTATACGCGGTTGTTTATTAAAAGCCGCGTATAAAAGTACAATAACAATAATAATAATAATAATTTATATTATATTATAAAAACGACATAAAAACTCTTAAGTACAATATTTTAAGCACAAGTTACAACTAATTAAAGCAAATTACTTAATTTACAATTTCTTAATGCTTTGGTACAACCTTTCCAAGCACAGTATTTCACATAATTATCTATTTGTGGAATATATACTCATTTATTAATATAACTATTTGTTTTTTTTTGTGGAGGATTTTATAAAATAGATTTTATATTAGCATATAATCTATTTTAAATGTAGATTTTACATTTAAATCTATATTAATGAGATGTAATATAAAATCTTTTTTCTTCCGTATTTTTTTATATTACATCTCATAATAATTTTTCCATATTTTATTTTATAAAAAAAATTTCCATATTTTATTTTGTAAAATTTTTTTTCATATTTTATTTTATAAAATCTTTTTATATTAGCATAATATAAAATTTACACGTATTTTTTTTGATAATATAAAATCTACACGTATTTTATATTAGCATAATATAAAATCTACACGTATTTTTTTGATAATATAAAATCTACACGTATTTTTTTCACGATCATTAAAAGAAGAAAAAAGAAGATTGATATGAATAAAAATTAAAAAATAACGAGATACACTAATAAATTATCGTATTCTTTAAAATAAAAATATTCCGCAATACTTTCCAAATTAACCAAGTGTAAAGAAAATAAAATAGAAACGATGTAGATATAAAAATATTCTTCCATATTTTTAATATATTTACATTTAAATGTAAAATCGAAAATGAAAATAAAAGATTTTAAAATATTCTCTACATTCACTATAAATATATATAGTTTCTCTATGTATCATCCGAGTACAAGAAGAAGATGAACGGTCGAGTGTCAATGGCGGATCTGCAACTGAACAAAAGGTATTCCACTATATTTTTGTTTCTTTGAAAAACTATTTTTTTATATTTTATTTTATTTACTGAGGATTTGTTTATATTTTTCAAAACCCACAATCATATTTTTCGAAGTAGGGGAATAAGATATATATACATATCTTTATTTTTATCGACTAATACTATGAGGTCTTGAAGTCAATAGTCAGATAAATATGTTGTGAGACATGTCGTTTGAGTTTTAAATAATATAATACAAAACTATTACCAATATTATTGTACAAACTCATAACAACAAACGATTAAGAATATATGCAAGTTAACCACTTATGAAAATACATTCGTTTTTCACATTGTATTTCATTAACTATTAACAGAGAAATTACGTTTCATTTTAACTCGGTTCAATATTCCAACAAAAAATTTATCCTTCGTGAGACATGTCGTTTGAGTTTTAAATAATATAATACAAAACTATTACCAATATTATTGTACAAACTCATAACAACAAACGATTAAGAATATATGCAAGTTAACCACTTATGAAAATACATTCGTTTTTCACATTGTATTTCATTAACTGTTAACAGAGAAATTACGTTTCATTTTAACTCGGTTCAATATTCCAACAAAAAATTTATCCTTCCGTGCAATGCACGGGCCCAACACTAGTCTTTAATAATAATGATAATAAGAGTAATAATATAATCCTTAATAATAATAATAATAATAATCTCTAATAATAATAGGAAACCCAATTTGCATCATCTCCCAAAAGCCCAAAACCCAATTTATCATCTACGGTTTCCCTAAACACAAAATACGCTTTCCCTCCTACCTCCGATAGTTCGATCTCCTACCCCTAAGCATTACTTCTGCTACTTCTCTCGAAATTCTTGTACGCCTGCTTTCCCCTCTGACGATGACGAACGAAGGGGACACTGATTTTTCAAGTAATGATTTATCCGATGACGCTTCGGACGATGATGTGGAAGTAACGAATTCAATGCCAGGTCTAATTCTTAAACCCCTAATTAAATGGTAGCATTGCTTGATTCTTAAAACCCTAGTTACATGTAGTTGAATTAGTTTCGTTTTTCACTTGGGTTTTTTTCTTCTTATAATCCATGAATTTATAGAGCAATCATATCTAATAGTTCCGTTAATTAATCATATAGATACAACAATTTGTATGTGTTCTTGTTTAATGATTTGCAATCAATTAAGTGGGAGCGTCATCTTATTGAATTGATGGCAACTGATTTTACTTAAAGATTTCAACCTTGGAATTTCTGGATGTCTTTTTATTGTGGGTGTTTGAATACAAGTGATTAATTTGTCATGTGTGATTGGCAGTATCACCTCTTGTAACCTGAGTTGTTTCAACTGGAGCAACAGTTTTTACATATAATTAAAGAGGTGGGAATCTGCCATGGCCCCTGTGTTTTTTCCCTAGTGTTTGGCCACGTGCCTTCACTCTAGACTCTAAGTGATCAACCCACTTTTACCAACTTTATTTCCAACACCGTTCCATTTCCACCCCCACTTTTCAATTTCAATGCATTATGCTTATTTTTAAGTTGAATTTTGGACTTTTTTGTTTGAGTTTTTACAATTACTTCATTGTTCATTCTTAACTTTCTTTGTTACCGTGAGCAAGGATTTAATGCTAATTCATATTTTAGTGACTTTGATTTTGACATTTTGTGAATATTTGGAGTGTGATTTAGATTTTAATTATTTACTTAGGAGTCGTTTACTCAATGCTTACCGAGTAAGTGCTTACCACTATCATTTACCTTATTGATTAAGCATGGAAAGGACGAGAATAAACAATTATGAGATTGAAAAAGCTGAAAAGCTAATTTTTTTCCTTTTCTTTATTACAAAACAATGAGAGGGGAAGAACCTGGACGGACCGGGCGGAGTGGGAATCCCGGACAAGCCCAGGACCCGGATGCGCTAAAATCCGATTGTGGCCCAGAGCCGGTCAGGTTACCAAATTCTTGACTTCCAAGGTTTTGTCGGCCACACTTCGTGCTACATTCTGAGGCGTTAGAGCGGATTTTGATATGTCATTCGTGAGCCTCGTTAATTGGAGAGTCAATCAATGTGAGACACTCAAGTGACTCGTTACTCTCTTGTGTGGGTTAAAATGTAGGAGTGGTAAAGGATATCTAGTTCAAGTGGGAAAGAGCTTAGCGTGGACGTCAGGTGAGTCTTTCTAACAAAAAATGTTGTTGATGTATGGATTTTAATGCATGGGATGTTTATGAAATTGCATGTTTTATATTGATTTAAGATGTGATAAGATATGTATGCATACATTTTGAAAGTCGGCATGTTATGGCTTAAGTCGGGGGGGGGGGGGGGGGGGTGTCCCACAAATGCTCATACCCCGGGGGGGTCCCGTTTATGCCAATGGGGGTCCCAGTTAAAGGCAGTGTGAGCCAGACACGTTGTCACATGTGTATGTGACCGTAGCGTGTGTCATCTACATGTGTCGTTCATGCGTTTAATGTTTTAAAGTTGTGAATTGTTTATAAATGCCTATAAACTGTTTAAATGTTGTTTGTGGCGCGAAAGTTTGTTTTTAGAGGGAACTCACTAGACCTCATGGTCTAACCCTCGCTTTTCAAAACTAAAATCATTTTCAGGTAAGGGTTTAGTTAGAAGTTCGTCCAAGGGAAGGAAGGAAGGTAATGTCATGGAAGAGTCTTGGTGGAAGCTTGAAGTTTCCGGTAGATGTTAGTAAATCTCAGTTGTAGAAGTGTATCACTACGGCAAAATTTGAGTTGAGTTCATTGTATCTAGTTTATTTGGGACCGTTTTGGTTGTATTTTCACATTTATGTTATAGAAAATTTCGGGTTGTTACAATTATCTTTATTCATCTCCCCATAACTCTTCTCCTAATACACTCCTAAAGTATTATCAAACCTATCCATCTTACGGTTATTATCTTTAGTTTGGGTCAGGGACGGACCCATATATTTTTTCATACGGTGACATCATATAATTTAGACAAAAAATAATTACAAAAAACACGGTTTTTATCGACACGTCTCCATCTTTTTACGAACGTTCAATATTGTCTGATGGGTTTTTAGCCTAATTCCACCACTTTGAGGGAATTTTTTTAAGCTTTTTGCTTGATTTCGAGAGATTTTTAGGTATTTTTTTTTTATCAATTTAAGGGATTTTTTTTCGTTGATTTCATGAGTTCTTTTTTTATTTTGGTTGATTTCATGAGTTCTTTTTTTATTTTGGTTGATTACGAGGTATGATTGGACCTTCTTAAAGTTTCCAAAATAATACGGCAACACCTTACAAAATGATACGGTTGCACTGTAATAACCGGGTTTAAAGCGAGCCATATTAAAAGTTGGGTAAGAAAGTAGAAAAGACTCATTAAGTAGGGGTCTATTGTGTGAAGTTGGAAAAAGGGGTTTTAACCCTAGGAAATTGGTGTAGTGTGTGTGTGGCGGCTCATTCTTGAGAGGAGCTTTTAGGGGGCGATTTTAGAGAGAAGACCGAATGGAGAAGGAGGCTGAAATGGTGGGTGTTCATCAAATCCCCAAGGTAAACTTTCTTATTCTATTGTTTTTATGGTTGGGTAAGGGTAATCTGTGATTTTCATAATATGTTAAATGGGATTCCTATCGATTACTTCTTTGATTCCTGGATTTAGTTTTGATGTTACTATGGATTTAGTTTGTTATGGAGTATTTGATTAAGCAAGTTTCACAGTTGATTAAAAGATGTTGGGTTAGAATTTTTATTGATTTTGGGATTAAATGGAGATTCATATTATTTGTTTATCGAGTTCTGGGTTTCGTTCTAAGATCGGGGTATCGATCGACACTGGGCAGAATGACTCCGGTCATCGGATCTTATTGACCCGGTCGAGTTTTGAGGCACCGGTCGATGAAGTCGACACCGGTCAACAATCGACACCGGTCGAGAAGGAAGGGGGGACACCGGTCGACCAATGGTCCGGTCGATTAGCACCCCGGTCGTGAGCTGGTAAATAGACTCCGGTCGATTGGAGTTGTTAACCCCGGTCCCCGGGCTATGTAGTGGGCCGAACAAAGTTAAGTTTAAGTGTGGGCCGAAGCCCATGTTGAGTTTGATTTAAATTTAAGTCCAAGTTTAATTTGAAATAATTTTTGTATTGGGCTTCTATTGGGTGGCTGGCCCGTTTCTATTGGGGAATATTAGGATGTCTTAAGTGTGGCCTTGAGTTGGATCGCAACGAGTCGAGTTTCTTTTATTTAATCAGAGATCGTTGAGATTTTTGGGTTTAGGGTCAACTTTGTTAAAATAGAAGGTATGAAAATTTACCGGGCCATGCCTTGTTTTATAGGTTTCGGTTCGGATTATAAAGATAGACGTAAAGCTTTCAGCAAAGGACGCCAGGTGAGTTTTTCTGAACTAAACCTTTTTGGTAACAAAAGCATGCGAAGTTTAACTTTAAACTTTGATTTATTCACGATGGCATGATATTTATAAATGATTTAAGTGTGTTATAAATCGTTGTTGTATAAATGTATGCATACATTATATGTGATGAATGTGACCTAAGTCGGGGAGTGTGACCCGCCTACTCGTGCCGGGGAGTGTGACCCGTTTATGCCAGTGGGGGTGTGTCTCACAATTAAGGCAGCACGAGTTAGACACATCGTCTTTGACGGGCGTGTGGTCAGTAGCGTGTTTATCTTTGTGCATTTATTAAATGTTGAATTATTTCTGGAAAGCTCTTTTACTGCTTATCTATTAAAGGGGACTCACTAGACCTACGGTCTAACCCTCGCTATTTCAAAACTAAAAATCTTTTCAGGCAAGCGTGTAGTAGAGAGAGCAGATAAGGCAAAAAGGGAAGATGTAGCGGGAAAGATAGAAGACTGTCACCTTAGATATTTATTATTATTATCTCAGTTGTGAATATGTTGCCTTTGCAAACCTTGAAGTTTTGTTGTAAGCTTGGGACCGTTTCGGCTTGAATTTGGTTATATTATTATTAATTAAATTGCTATCTTGTTGCTTCTGGTTGGGTTGTTATATGCACATTTCACAAACCTAAAAAATTTTATCCTTCACTAGAGAAATAATACGGTGGCACGTGCCACCATTACCACCATACTAGGTCCGTCCTTGGTTTGGGTCATCTTACGGTTAATATCCTTAGTTTGGGTTTTAATGATTTAGGGTGAGTCTAAATGAAATGAACTCCCTTTTTATAAATCTTCTCTTAGGATAGAAATTTGTTTAACAATCACTCGTAATTTAATGATGTTCATGGTGTGAATGGCAAACAAAATATCCAACTACAACAATCATTGAAAAATGTCATAACCAAATCTTAGACAATCATCAATGTGAATATAACTAGTTTTGATCACCAATCTCGATCTTCTCTTGTATTAATTAGTATTAAATACACTTTTTAGCCAAACTAATCATTTTTATAATAAAAAAAAATTCATCAAATAATCATTTTTTTAAACATTACCATGTAATAGTTAGTAATTTCGTGAACGTCAACGAATCGATGTAAAAAATTAAAAAGAAAAATGATGCTTTTGAGTGAGATTAATTATGACCCGTCATTTAACTAAAATGTTTAAAAAGAGTTGATCCAAATTTACAAAATTCTTGATAAGTTCAATCAAGGTCGGTCCTGACCACGTGTAGCCTGTGTCACCACATAGGGTATCAAAGCCCAAGGGGGCATCACGTTGTCATCTATTACTATTTTTTGGTTTAATAATTTGGGAATTGGACAACTGGACTTTAACTATAAAAAACAGACCAAGGCCTGGTAGTGATGGATACTGAATGCGCATCGTGAACCAGTGAAAGCCCAACATTTCAACAACTCAAGCTGATTTTTATTTAGCATCATAACGAATAAACATGAACAAACAAGTTTTATTAATGAACGAATATGATCACAAAAACTTTCATTCTCTTTTACATCGTTTAGCATCTTAACAAACGAACATTAATGAACACATTTTCTTTACGAATGAACACGAATACAAAAAATTTCATTTGTTTACCATTCGTTCGTTTGTTCGGTTAAGTTAAACGAACGAACAAGAACACAAAAAGTTTCGTTCTTTTACCATTCGTGTTTGTTTATTTGTTCGGTTAAGTTAAACGAACGAACACAAACAAACTTCCTTCGTGTTAGTTCGGTTCATTATGCATATTGAAAATTGCAATTGATGCACATGAATACATCACTGTATCAGCACAGTTGGAACATACTGCACAACAATAACAACATATTGTGATATTACCTCATTGGGTACTTGTTCTTTGCAATGCACAATAGCATAGATTACGAATTTTACAATTTATCATTGTTCTTTTGATTTTTGTTTAATTTAAGGTTTGACATTACCACATTAGATTTAGACTTTAGACGTGTAACTTTCTGAGTTTTGCTCTTTGCTTACTATAACATTAACTTCGACTTAATTTACTTTTTTAGTTAAAACTAATTATAGTGTTTCTTATCTTTTAGTTTTAAGCTCCATATATTGAAGTAAATGTTCTATTGTGCTAATTTCAATTTGGAAAAGGGAAAACTAAAAAAGAAGGAAGCACGATTTTAATTCAGGTTTTATCTTTTTATCATTCTGTATTTTGTAATTTGGAGTTTTGGTTTTTATATCCCCCGTTGAAGTTTTTTAATTATAATTAATAAAAATCAATGTGAGAATGAGTCACCTAGCTTAACTAGGTTCCAAACCCTTTAAAAAATGTTTTATCGTTTCATTTGCTTAAAAAAAACATATGGACATTTTTAATGTTTTCGCACAGGACATCAAAAACCCTAAGAACGGCCTTGAGTTCAATGATTGTTAAAAGAAAGTGTCTAATTATATATATATATATATATATATATATATATATATATATATATATATATATAGAGAGAGAGAGAGAGAGAGAGGAAAGTTCAAATGAAAACTCATTTTTCATTGTGCACGTGAGGACAAATTTTCAGTCACTCGATCTCTTTTGATCCAACAACTCATATTAAATAGAGTTTTTAATTTTAAAATGTTTAGGGGTAAAATTGGAAGAAAATTTAAACAAACGCCTACCATATTTGACTTTTTATTTTCTTTTTTAATTAAAAATATTTTACCCAATTAAAGTTTAAAATAAATTATCTTAAAAATTACTAATATTTTAATCAAACAAATTACATCAAAAAAACGAGAATTTCGTGCTCTTCGATATGACATTCATCTCGATATAGTTTTTTTTGTCGTTTTAACTGTTTTTTACGTGAAATGCTATATGTGTGTTATATTCATTATGAATATTTATGTACATTCAAGTTTGTACAACGCCTCGACACCGTAATTATGTAACTCGACATCACCTTCTTCAACACTTTATTCCACGTTGTAAGACATCATGTTTCTTCAGCACCGTAACCCAACACTCATCAAGACGAATCGAGAACCTATCGAGTAATTCTGTTGTGAATCGGGGAACAAAAGAGAGTGTGTCACGTCTCCACATCTTCACAGGTCATTCGTGTGTTATTCATCATTAATAATGTATCATTCAGGATGAATAATACAACATTCAGGGTGAATAATTCACGATTCATGAATTTGTATATTATTCGTCATGAATGTTGTGTAATTCATCCTGAATACTATATTATTCATCATGAATAATGAATGAACGTTCACATTTGTTATTCATACTGAATGTGGGACATCCGGGGATGCGCATACATATTCATAATGAATTAAACCAAATTTCGGTTGTGAATTGGGAAACAAAAGAGAGTGCGTCATGTGTCTACACCTTCATGGGTCATTCATATATTATTCATCATGAATAATGTATCATTCAGGATGAATAATAGAACATTCAGGGTGAATAATACACGAGTCATGATAAATAATACATGAATCATGGATTCGTCTATTATTCATCCTGAATATTGTATTATTCATCCTGAATACTGTATTATTCATCATGAATAGTGAATGAACGTTCACCTTTGTTATTCATACTGAATGTTGACACCCGAGGACGTGCATGCATATTCATAATGAATATAACACATAAATAGAATTTCACGTAAAAAACGGTTAAAACGAAAAAATCCTGAATATTGTTTTATTGATCATGAAAAGTGAATGAACGTTCACCTGTGTTATTTATACTGAATGTGGACAGCCGAAGACATGCATGCATATTCATAATGAATATAACACGTATATAGAATTTCACGTAAAAAACGGTTAAAACGAAAAAAAAAACTATATCGAGATGAATGTCATATCGAAGAACACGAAATTCTCGTTTTTTTGATGTAATTTGTTTGATTAAAATATTAGTAATTTTTAAGATAAATTATTTTAAAGTTTAAGGGGGTAAATTTTCTTTAATTAAAAATAAAAATAAAAGGTCAAAGAAGGTAGGCGTTGATTCAAAATTACAATTTTGTCCTTAATCACTTTCCAATTAACCTTATTATGTATTAACCATTGATTAGTTTCTAAGTTTAGATCAATGGTTAAGATTTGTCCTCATGTGCACAATGAAAGATGGGTTTTCATTTGAACCCACCCCTATATATATATATATATATATATATATATATATATATATATATATATATAGAGAGAGAGAGAGAGAGAGAGAGAGAGAGGAAAGATCATACGAGAAGTTAAACATTTTGCGAGAAGGCGAGAAGTGTTTAATCATATATGATTACACGACCTGTAGGTGTGTTTAATCATATATGATTAAACGTCTATTTATTGCCAATATAACATGTGTTTAATCATATATGATTAAGCTTGTGTATCATATGCGATTAAACACTTCTCGCCTTCTCGCAAAATGTTTAACTTCTCGTTTGAACCTGCCCATATATATATATATATATATATATATATATATATATATATATATATATATATATATATATGGTGCGTTTCTTTTGCAACCCAAACAATTTGTACAAACTATGCAAACCATTATATTAGGAAACAATAGATATATTTATGGATAATGATTATGATTCATTAATAATGATTGTGATATATATGGAAAATGTTAAGTTTATTCATTATAATCATTATTTTAAATTAGGAAATGTTAAGTTTATTCATTATAATCATGATTTTAAATTAGGAAACATAATAAAATAATATATTCATTAGACTTGATGAACGACTAAGATTGGTTTGTATAGTTTGTACAAATTGTTTGAGTTGCAAAAGAAACGCACCTTATATATATATATATATATATATATATATATAGGGAGAGGTTCATTTGAGAAATGGTAAATATATGAGAAATAGAGAAGTAATCTTAGTCATTCATCTGGTCAACATTTGCGGCTTTGACCGCGAAACACCGGATAATTTCTTGTGTGGTCTATAGAAGGTAGAGGGGAAATTTCGTAAAATACACGAGATGAGTTCATATATGAATCTGTATGAATCACAAAGATTCATATATGAATTTGTTAATTAGTTCAACAAGTTCATATATGAATCTTTGTGATTCATACAGATTCATATATGAATCACAAAGGTTCATATATGAATCTGTTAGTTAGTTCAACTGATTCATATATGAATCACAAAGGTTCATATATGAATCAGTTAAAAGAGTTCAGTTGTGAATTGCACTAGTTCATATATGAACATATAGTTCATATGTGAATTATACATGTTCATATATGAACACAGCCCGTGTGTTTTGTAAAATTTACGAAATTGTTCTTTTATTTTTGGGATAGCCGTAACTTTTGACCGGTCAAAGCCGCAATATTTGACTAGTCAAATCCGATCTTGACCATATGAATGGCTAGGATTACTTCTCTATTTCTCATATATTTACCATTTCTCAAATGAACCAAACACTATATATATATATATATATATATATATATATAGGGTCAGGTTCAAGGGAAAACCTCAAAAAAACGGAAAACTGAGGAACACCCTGATAGTCATTAATTTGGACGGTATGCACTTGTGCATATAAGTAATTTGTTACATGCACACGTGCATAAAACTAAAAAACACCTTAATTTACTTGCATGCACAAGTGCATACCGTCTAGATAAATGACTACCAGGGTGTTCCTCAGTTTTCCTTTTTTTTGAGGTTTTCCCTTGAACCTCCCTCTATATATATATATATATATTATCTTTCATAAAGTGGCTAAGTCGGCGAAAAGTAATAACAAGCGGGCATGTTTTATGCTCCTCGTGAAAAACAGCGATGTTGTCTGCTTTTCCAGGAGTTCTTGAAATATGAAGTGTTATTTTAATTCTCATAAATAAAAAGTGGGGATAGAAATCTGAAAATAAAATTAGTAAGATTTTTTTTGTAAATTAATAAATGGTTGAATTTTTATAATTATCTATTTTATCTCTTAATAAAAACAATTTTGATTTTACTCACAAATGGTTAAAATAATCATAAGAAATCTTTCGAAAAGGGGGTTTTCGTGCGGATAAAAATCCCATGTCCCAAAGTCTCATGTCTTATTCTTGTCCATCAATCATTTGAATACAAACAAGAGAGAGATAATGTAAGCATGCATTAAATAAAATTTAAAATAAATAAAAATCTGACATGTCTTAATTTCGTTGGTGGTACAAAAATGAGACATGAGATTTTAGGACAGGTGATTTTCATCTGTCCCGTACGCCTGCTCAACCGATAAAACTACAAAAAAAAAAAAATTAAGGGGTTGAAAGATGTACCTGCTTAGCCTTAAGAGATGCTCCAAATCTATATATCTATATAAAACAGAATCACAGCCTACTGACGTGACATGCTCTCATCGCAGTATTCACATTTTTCTATTTTCTTGATTTATTCCCTTTTTTCCTGATAATTTAACAATTTAACTTGTACACGTAACCCTAAAAAACCTTCATCTCCTTTTATTTCTTTCATCTTCTTGAAACGCTCTCCTCTCTCTATCTCCATATACGTTTCTCACATAGCAAAATAGGATGAAGCCTTTCACATTCACAACCGGTGAGGGATGTGATTTGAATGTTTGTATTATTAATCGCGCCACATATGTTGACAGAGAGATGCTTTTGGTGAAAGAGGCTTACATAACATGTTTGATTTTTGATGTAATAATCGTTGATTATCGAAAGATAAAGGAATCTGATTCTCCGTTACGGTGGTTTTTCTAATTATTTGTAGTCTCTCTTTCGTACCATGTGTGTGTGATTTTAACCTGGAAATTAGGTTGGGGTCTCCAATCCTCATCACCCAACATCCACCCCCCTCTATTCCAATTCCTACCCCCAATTCGGTTCTTCCCCCAAAAGGCTAAAACAATAGTCGATCCTCTTGATTTTAGCAACGGATGAGTGTTCTTGGATGCATCTTCAGGTTTATGGTTTATCGGTTGAGAAAGAGCAGGGAATTTGTGTTCATGGTACACCTTCCTTTCTTCCTCGCAATCTCTCAATCTCTATACTAGGGTTTTTTTATTCTTACTCCTATTCGGATTTTTGTTAATATCTAAGAATTATCTTCTTTGTTTTAGATTTGGGTTCCAATTTTGCCTTGATTTATGTTGAAGATCTTCTTTTATCCTTCGACTTATTAGGTGAGTATTCGGTTTATTGTTTTGTATATTGAATACGTGTGTGTGATGCTCATATGATTTGTTCTTTCCAGTTCTACAAAAATGTGTTCAAACTATGAGACTGATTATCTTATACTTGTAAGTTATTGAGAACGGAAAATTGGGACATGGAACTTGAGATATTGGTTAAGTTCATTTTTAAATATTTGATTGCTCTTTTGTATTTCATATGACCCAAATAAACTCAGAGCTAATTGTATTTTATTTCGATTTCAGTGAAGGGTGCACTATAAGATAATCGATACTAAAGATAAGGGTTGTTTACCAAACGCTTACCCAATAAGCACTTACCGGATTATTTACCTTGTCGGATGAACATGGTAGGGCCAAAATCTTGCCCAGTAAGAAAGATGATGAGGATGGAGAGTCTTACCTAGCAAGCAAGTGACGGTGACGACTCTTATGCGGTGAGAGTTTATCGGGTAAACTGTTGCATACGATAGTGTTTTGATAGATTACAATCTTACCCGGTAAAGTAAGTTATAGTATTGACTCTTACCGGGTAAGCGTTTGGGTAATCTACGTGGAGGGATTCGCCAATAGTTAATTCATTAAAAACTATTCATCTTGCTCTGAACCGTATGGGAAAGAGGCCTTCTAACTATGCTTGGATGGGAAAATGGTGGATGGTCCCAAAAGGGACAGGAAAAGCCACTAGAAAGAACATGGATCATCCACTCCGTCATTTTGGTCTAGGAATGTCGGTTTTGGGTGTTCAGTTGTCACCTATTTACTAAATTCACCCGCTTTATTTCTTAAGTATGTGCACTTTTTACATAATACGAACATAAATGACTATGGAATTATTGGGATGCACTTTGTACCTTACCTTTCTCTTTCTAGAAATAATGCATTGTTAGGCTTATAGTTTGTTACTTAGAATGTTCATTGCATTTGTAAATTTTGTTTCTTTGTCTTCCATTCCTTTTTATACTACTCGTAATCTTGTATAATTTTTAGAATACTAGGTAAAATGAGATTGCATAAAGAGACTGACCACTTGTCTTATTGTCAAAGACGAATCTAGAAATTATTTCAAGTGGTGGCACCATTTGGCTATAAAAATAAATATATGGATATTTTTTACAAAATCAATATTGGTGTGATGGTTAGTTCACTGCTTTTCATATTTGAGGTCTTGTGTTCATGTCTTATATTGCAAAAAAAAAAAAAATAGAAACCTAATAAATCTGAAATTTGAAGCTAAAAATTAAGAAAAGGACACTAACGAGACTCAAACTAGGGTCTGGAGTACAAGAAAAGTCTTGCAAACCACTCTACCAAGAAAAACTTGTGTTATTATTGTAGTTTTAAAATATTTACAATGACACTTTTCACGACCCTATAATTTTTTACAGACAAATGAACGAAACAGTGGCACGAGCTACCGTATGCTCTACAGTGTGTCCATCCATGCTTATTATTTTTGTTGGTTCAAAATGCATAAAAATATAATATATACTATTCCTCTTTCTATTTAGAAAATATCATCTTTGAAAGAAAAAAATAACCATTCAAGGGTATATACGTTTGAAGTTTTTTCATGGTTGTGATTTGGTGCACTTCCGTTTGCATATGAATAGAATGGGAATTGCAGATGGATTGTGCTAAATACTTTATTTTTCATAGTTTCAATTAAATAGTTTGTCAAGAAGGATTGGAGTTCTTTTTTTCCATATGTAAGCTTTTAAAAATAGTAAGTTAGGATTTACTAAATCTTATATTTAATGATAATTGATCTTTGAAAGCTTTGAAGGACAACAGAGTTAGAGAATTAAGAGGCGGTTGAGTTATCGAAAATCTTAGCTTTTTTCTCATGTTAGATTAAAGATATGTGAGTTAAGGATAACTGAGAAACATTGTCTATAATTTGGATTGACTTTTCTTTTTCATGTGGATTGTGCAAATAACGCTTAGTTGTCAAAGAATTGTAGTAGATTATGGTATTAATATTTCAGAACTATAACTTCTACTATGTGAGTGATTTTGATTTATTTGTGGATGCTATTTCATTTTCTTTATTAATTTATTTCTAAAAAAATATTACTAAATTATATGTTATATATGCATATGCTTACATTATGGTTGTTACCAATTAATAATTTCCATAATGCATGTAACATATTCATAACCCTATTGGTTAAATAGGTTCAAAACCAATCTATATAATAATTATTGATTTTTTTAGAATTCTTTTTAGCATGAATTTTGATCACCACGCGTAACGCACAGGTTAGACGCTAGTTTTTAAAAAATGCAAATTGTTAGCACATTTACAGAAATACCTATACAGGCGCTATTTATATAAAGTTATAAGTGAAACCTTGGCTATGCTAACAACCATGAAGAACAAGTAATTAGGGGCATGTGTCTTGATGATTTTTTACTAGGTTCCCTATATTACATTTATTACGGATTTGCTTATTTTGGTATTTTAATTTGTTATGGTACCTTTGATTAACACCATTAAAATAAATTTGTTAACTCAGTTAAATCAAAGGTTATTTTCCTCTTTTTACCTTTTTTTGTTTTCTTCCTATCAAAAAACTGTTAAAATCATATGTATATACATATACACACACGTGTGTGTGTATATATATATATATATATATATATATATATCAATAAGGGTATCAATTAAATAAAATCAGATATCATTTTTTCATATGATTTGTTTGACTAAAAAAATTAATTATATTTAAGACGGGTTATTTTTAATTTTTAAATTAAGATAATTTTGTGGGTTTTCAAAATTTGATCTATTCATATGAAAAGAATAATATAAGTTTTCAAAAGCCTTCAAGTTTTCATTCTTAATATTTACAACAGTGTAATATAAAAATTGAAGAATTTTGTATGTGCTATTAATTTGTAAATAATGTTTTAACAATTGTATTCTTAAGAAGATGTAAAATCTAAATGATTTATAGTATATATATATATATATATATATAGAGAGAGAGAGAGAAAAGGATAATCAAACGAGAACAATAACTATTTAAAAGAACACGAGAACTAACAAAATCATTAGTGATTTTACATTAATGTGTAAAAAAGTCACGCAGACCTGAAGCCGCGGCCAAAGTCCTTTTTTCGTGTGTTAATGTAAAATCACTAATAATTTTGTTAGTTTTCGTATTCTTTTAAATAGATATTATTCTCATTTAAACCCGACTCTCTCTCTCTCTCTCTCTCTATATATATATATATATTATTGTTTTCACCTTTTTACTGATTTATTTGGTAGTGGGGGTGGGGGGTGGGGGAGGGAATCAACACAATTCGTACTAGTAGTAGTGAGACGTCGCCTTCATAGGTTCTTGGGGGTTGTTACGAGGAGCAACTAGTTGAGGTTTGTCTTTCAAACACTTCCTAAAGCACGCTTACTTAATACCTCATGTATCTGTTTCAGTAAATATCGAAAAGAAAGACCCGTTGTCCTATTTAGTGCCCATGATATGGTAAGAACGAAATGGAAGGGAAAAAAAAAGTCTTCCTTGGAATCAAAATTTACAGATTCTTTATCTATAGAAGAATCATCATTCTTTCAAGACATAATCATTTATGCTTAAAAGACAGTATGGTTAAAAAAATTAAAATAATCCTTGATTTAACTAAGTTAACAAATTTATTTAACGATATTAATCTAAAAACGATAACTATAACAAATTAAATACCATAAAAAATCAAGTATAATATAAAAAGCCTAGTCATGAAAATCCATAAAGACCAAATTCATATTTCATTCTTTTTCTATATATTAACCTAAGCCATGCAACACGTGATATGGCCATATGGGAGCAGATATCCGGCAGACGTGGAACCATTTCCAACAATCGTTCTTCCATTTTCTCATTTATCTTTTTTAGTGTTTAACTTTTTGCTTTTTTAATCATCAATCATTATTTTACATTTTTCATCAAAGGTTCAAAGAAGTTTTTGCCTTTCCTTTTATGTAAAATAGAAATCTAATTTGTAAATATCTTAATTATTATAAATAATTATATTTTATTTAACATCTAATAAATAAATAAATAAATAAAAGATTATAATAGTCATTTTGTTATCAATA
Organism: Arctium minus; assembly: GCA_954870635.1. Classification (NCBI taxonomy): domain Eukaryota; kingdom Viridiplantae; phylum Streptophyta; class Magnoliopsida; order Asterales; family Asteraceae; genus Arctium; species Arctium minus. The sequence continues at coordinate 607,528 of OX941094.1, read as the reverse complement.
AACACTTAGGGGTTGTTTGTTTTTTTTTTAAAACTCTTAATGGCTTTTAAGTCTGAATCGTTCAGACATTTTTACACAACACCTCTTATCAATCATAACTAAAATAAGACTTCAGACTTGAAACCTCTTAAAAAACAAACGACACCTTACTATAAAAATGCTTAATTGTTGTCTTGAATTCATGATAATTATACAATATTGATTTGATTTTTTTTTAAATCTCATTTGTTCTAGATTTATTTGATTTAATTATTGATTTTCCCTAAATTCTAAATTTGCTCTAAATCTATTAATTTTCTTAGAGCATCCACAGTCTACGTGTTTTTCACCAATCTTTTTCATAGCTTTTTTCTTATACATTATTGTCGCCTCAACAACTTAAAACCTTTATATACCTCCACTATGTGAAAAAATCTCACTCAAACTTTTTCATTACTTTTTTAAACTATTCAGGGTCCCACTATTTTAACTTTATATCATTTTTATTTTTATTTATAAAAATAAATACATTAAAATTCATACAAATACATATTTATTTATATCAAGAAAATATTATTAATTATTTATGTATTTATTTTACATAATTTTTTTAAATATTTTAATACAATATATATTATATATAAATTTCTTATAAAAATATAATTACTTTCATTATGTATTTATTTAATAATTATATTTAAATATATTAATAAATAAAACTAGTTAATAAATAAAACTGATTAAATACGAAACTTTTATAAAATTTTTATAAAGTTAAAACTGATTAAATACGAAAAAGCTACGAAAAAGTAGGTTGTGCAGTTACGACCTATGACGAAAAACCTTAATTAAAAAACATCTCCACTATGTGAAAAAACTCAAAAGAAGGTTTTTGTTTTTTAAAAAATCTCCTAAAAAGCTCCCAAAAACCACTCAACGAACATACTGTGGATGCTCTTAGTTCAGTTTTATCTTTTTGGGTTAAATATACAAGACAATAATGTACTTTCTAATATATTTTCTATTGTAACATTGTACTTTTTAATTTTTCCTTATTATATCATTGTAATTTCAAATTATTTCTTATCAAGATATTGTACTTTAAAATTTTATTCATTATAGCAATAAGTAATCTATTGATTTGAATTCTAATGATATGACACAAATTAACAAATTTTTTATGTCATTTTATTATCTACGTAAAATTAACATGGACACTAAACGTCGTGTTCTCAAAACTCTTTTTACGAAGCAAAGGAAATGGAGGGAAAGAGGAGAAAAGTAAAAAAAACTCGTGTTCTCGAAACTTTTTTAGAAAGAAAATTAATGATAAGTTTCCTTTCAAATGTGGGAGTAAATGAAAAAAATTAAAACCATTTAAAAATATTACTGAAACTATTAAAATTACAAAACCACACAATCTTTCATTTATAAAGAATATATTTTTATAAGGGTATATTTGTAAAAATGACATATTTTCTTTACTTTCTCTCATTTTCAAGAACATGAAAAACTATTTTATTTTCTTTCGAGAACACAAATAAAAAAACTATTTTTCTATCCTTTTTTTTTCCTCCCATTTTTTTCCATCCATTTCTTTTCTTTTTTATTTTCTCTCTAAATTAGAGAACACAGCATAAACCACAATTGGTAAACAACCAACTCCTTTGAGCTTTTGAATTTGTGTTTTGTGGAAGTTTGTAGAGGGGAGTTAAGGGGATAACACACACACACACACACAAACACCATGTTTACTAGAAGCTCGGGTACAAATATAAAAAAAATGAGAGATTCAAAACCATATCTTCATTTTTTTTAAAGGCAGATTGCATTAAAACGCATTTACTCAAATACAACCAAAGATACAGACCCAGTTCCATCTTACTATCGCAGATTCGCAGGTCTGATCGAGAGTGTACAAAAGTAAAGGAAATACTTAGTTACGAAAGACGGAACCGATGCAGCGCTCGAATCTAGTTTGCGAGGAACAAACTAGCGTTTCCATTGACTGTTGTCCAGTTACCGCTTCTCGCACCTCGCATTTATCGACGTCGCCTCTGCTGAATTACGATATAGAGTTAGGGTCTGAGAACCACCGTGTACCGTCGATCGCTGTGATGTTTGTACGTCTTTTGACCCACTCCATTATGATCTTTTGAAACTCGTACATTTGATCCACTATATTCCTTTTATCTCCCCTAAATACCACGCTATTTATGTGCATCCAAATCAAATACAAGACAACCCAAATCACTCCATTCCACAGCGAATCGTTAGAGTTGTTATTAATCGAATTCGCTCCTTCTTGGAGAATTTCCCTTACCGATGTTATTGCTTCCAAGTTTCTTTTCCACCATCTTCCAATTAAAATCCATAGTTGTTTTACCTCCGGGCACGAGACTAGGGCGTGGTCCACCGATTCAACCTCTTCACCACATCTTGGACACAAAACCGAGTGTAACTCTATTCCCATTTGATCCAAAACTGATCTACATGGGATTCTTTCTCTTTTAACTCTCCAAATGAAAACACATACCTTTTTTGGGATGATTTTCACCCACTTCGTAGGTTCCACCGCTCCATTATAGATTGGTCTTCCTTCTTCCATAAGCTCTCGTAATTTCTTGACGTTGAACCCATTTGACTCGTCAAGTGATCATTCCGTTTTATCTTCGCGTCCTCTTTCAAGATTGATTTCTTCTAGTCTTCTCGTGAGATTCTCCAACTCGCCGATTTCTCTCCCCCTTGGTGGTCTTCTCCATTTCCATTCCCAATTCCATGACTCTTCCGATCACTTTCCTCTTTCTGCGACCTTTGCTTCTTGATCCGTTTCCAATCGATAAAGTCTACCGAATTCTTCTTTTAAAGTCCTTGGTCCCGTACATAATTCTTTCCATAAGCTTGTATTCTTCCCGTCTCCAACTTTCTTTCGGAACGAGTTTGTGAACCCGACTCCGTTATTGTCCATTTCCGCTCCAATCCGGGCTATTTTGCTCCAAACCGTACCTGCACCAATACCAAACACATGATTACCAAACAACCCTCCCCCCTCCCCATATATGCTTTTAATGATTTTTACCCAAAACATTTTTTTTTCTTTTTGAAATCGCCACCACCACTTTCCCAAAAGCGCCCAATTGATCGATTTCATACTACCTATATTTAAACCCCCTTTACTAAAACTCAACAATGAATTCTCCCATCTCACCCATACTAAGCCTTTCTTTTCACTCTCTCCGACACCCCCCCCCAAAAGAACCTACATCTCAACCTTTCCAACTCTTTTAACACTCCGCTCGGGGCTCGATACAACGAAAAAAGTACAAAGGTAGATTTCCCAACACCGACTTAACCAAGGTCAACCGACCGCCAAAGGAGATTACTTTTGCTTTCCACGATGCTAGTCTTTTCTTTACTTTTTCAATTGTTGGTTCCCAATAGTCCAACCGGTTAATTGAACCTCCCACCAGAAGTCCTAAATATGTAAAAGGAAGGGAGCCCGGGCCACACCCTAAGCTTCTTGCCCAACTTTGAACTTCTTCCTCCGACACTCCCAAACCATATATTCTACTTTTATTAACATTGATTTTTAAACCCGACATCAAATGAAAACACTTTAGGATTTTTAGAAGATTTTTGAGATTGTTTAAGCTCCACTTACCAAAGAAAATGGCGTCATCCGCGTATTGAAGATGCGAGATTGGGATATTATTGGATCCCACTTTGATGCTTTCGTATAAACCCTTTTCTTCCGCTTCTATCATTATCAAGTGTAAGCTTTCGGCCACAATAAGAAATAGGAACGGAACTAAGAGGTCGCCTTGACGCAAGCCTCTACCCATTGAGAATTCCTTCGTTGGGCTTCCATTAACGAGTATAGACATCGTTGCGGAATGAAGGCAAGCCTTTATCCACATAACCCATTTGTCACCAAAACCCATTTTATGCAAGCAATCGATCAAGAATTCCCACTCCACCGTATCATAAGCTTTTTCGAAGTCCACCTTGAAAATCAACCCTTTTCTTTTCTTCTTTCGCATAAAATCGATCACTTCATTTGCAATGAGAATCCCGTCAAGGATGGACCGGCCTTTCACAAACGCGCTTTGGGTATCACTAATTACCTTTGCCATCACGGTTTTTATTCTTTCCGCTAGTACCTTTGATATGATCTTATAGTAATTACCGATAAGGCTAATTGGCCTAAATTCACCTAAACTTGTCGGGCTTGCAACTTTAGGAATCAAGGTGAGGAAAGAAGCATTACATCCTCGACTAATTTCTCCGTTATCACCGAATCACTTTATCGCTTTCATGAGATCATTTTTATCGTATCCCAAAATCTTTTTATAAACCCTATAGTGAAGCCATCCGGCCTCGGTGCTTTCTTTGCCCCGCAATTTCGAATCACGAACAAGACTTCCTCTTCGTCGAAAGGTCTCTCCAAGACATCGGCCTCCTCTTTGGACAACCTTTTAAATTTTTCTTCATGTAGAAACGCCCCCCCCCCCCCCCCGAACGTAAACTTCTCTAAGACGAAAATTTTTCTCTAAAAAAATCTACCGCAAAATTCTTAATTGACTTTGGATCGTCCGTCCATCCCGAGTTCGTATTCAAGCCTCTAATTGAATTCTTTCTTTCCCTATACTTTATTGCCAAATGAAATAACTTGGAATTTTCATCCCCTTCCATGATCCATTTTACCTTTGCCTTTTGTCTCTCCATTCCGAGCTTCTTTTCTTCCAAATCGAGCCACTATGTACGCGCTTGAATCCAACTCTCTATACTTCCTTCATTCCACCCTATTTGTTTCGCCTCTTCTTCCATTTTGGATGTCTCTTCTTTCCATTTCTTCAACTCTTTTTCTAAATTTCCGAACTTCGTTTTTGCCCAAACTCTAATGGCTTCTTTCACTTTTTTTAACTTGTCCCGAAAAATGCAATCCGGTCGATTTGATTGTACGGTTTTCCCCATGTAGATTTCACCAAATCCTCTAACCTGTCCTCTTTCATCCACGAATCGAAGAATTTGAACGGTTTCGGTCCAAAATTGTTCCTATCTTCGTAAAGCATGATAGGGGCATGGTCCGACCACTTTCTCTCCATCACTTTTACCCCCCATTTACTCCCCGAATACCCAAAGTCACCCGACACAAGGAAGCGATCTAATTTACTAAATTTCAACCCGTCATCACTAATTCTCGTAAACTTTTTCCCAAACATCGGAACTTCTATCAAGTGGTTTCTGTTAATAAAGTCATTGAATTCTTTTACCCCCCTTGGATTCGTAATTGAATTCAATCTCTCGTGATCCCCCCATACCTCGTTAAAATCCCCAAATATACACCATTTCACTTCTTCCCTTTCGACGATTTTTTCTAGCCTTCCCCACAATTCCACTCTACCTTTGAGATCATTCGGGCCGTACACGTTTACCAATCCAACCTTGCCACCTATTCCAACCCACAAACCTATCACCGCCACGAAGTTCGGGTCTTCAATTAAATAATTGCAAGCGGACGATTTTTTATCCCATATATTAACAATTCCTTCTGAATTACCTATGGCATCAACCTTCGCAAAATCAACGTCATCTCCACCCCAAATCGCTCTAATCTGGACAATGTCCCAATTTTTTATTTTCGTTTCTTGAATTCCCAACATACTAGGTTTATTAGTTCTACAAATTTCTTTTATCCAAGTTTTTTTCCCACACGACCCTAATCCCCTCACATTTACAGAGATAATATTCATAATAAATTTTCTGGATTTCGACACTTACCCGAATTGATTTCGCCATCTGCCATTGGAGTCTCTTTCCCAATTTTCGAACTTTGAGGTTTTTCCCAAACCATTCCAATCGGCTTCCCGAATTGCTCCACTCCTTTCAATTCGTCTCTGCTATTTAATTCATTTGATACCAACGTTTGAAAGACCGCTGCTGTTAACTCCGAACATGGTTTCTTCTTCCCCAATTGCTCACCAATACCCGATTTTGAACCTTTCCTCAGTCCCATTTTTTTATTATTCAATCTGGCCAATTGCTTGAGCATATGAAAACTAACTTTTCCACGCCCGTACCTATATGAGTCCATCTGTTTTCCTTTCGATTTCTCCCCGATTGCCTTCTGCGAATAGGCTGTTTCTTCCACTCGAATTTCTGCACAATTTCCATCATTTGGAGACGATGATCCTTCAGAATTTGGGTTGTCCTTTTTTTGTGTAGTTCTCATCTTTTTGGGCCTTCTCATTTCTGCAGCCTCATTTAGTTGACTTACCATAGGCCCAACTTCACTTCCTTCCAAATGGGCCAAAAGGTTCTGATCCAAACTGATTATTTTTTTCTTTTAACTTATCTTCATTAATAATTTGAATTTCTTTTTGCACGTTTCCTTGCTTTTCCTTTACAATTGAATCCCCCACTTTATTGGGACTCTCTCCATAATTATGATGCCTTGGGAACCTTTCCTTTCTTAATTCAGACGTCCCTTCATCTTCCACCTTACTTCCTACTTCCTCACCATCGGTAACATTTTTCCGGCCAACTTCGCCGGAGTGTTCTCCCTCTACATTTTTTTTCCTTTGCCGAGGCTTCTACTTCTTCTGTTTATTCTATCCACGACTCCTCCACCCCCCCACTCCTCTTCTGAAATCCTACCGTCTTCCGACCATTGAGACGGTATTGTCGACCCGTCTCCTTCCCCTCCACTACTTGATAAACCATCATCCTCCCTTTCCCATTCGAAAGTGTCCAATAGGCTAGTTTCTTCTTCCTCGACCTTAATCCGATAATAAAACTCCCCTACTTTTATGCCTTTTAAACTATTGATCGTCGATAAGATGTGAGTGCTTACCATAACCTTGGCCCATGCTAGGTTATTACTTTCTTCCAGATCACAATCCATTGTTTTTAGAACTTTTCCCCTTTTTCCGGCTATTGCCGTAAAGATTTCCTTTTTCCATCCATGTAGCGGAACTCCTATTATTTTGATCCAGACTAGTCTCTCGGAATTACGATACCCTACCGACCACTTACGGAGATTATCGATCCAGTAATGAATTCCATGCAACTTATTATTAAGTACTTTTTTTAACGGTTCCTCCCCTTCGAATCTTAACAGAATCTGACATCCCCCCAAATATTTTATTTCCGTCACCCCAATGGACTCTTCATGCTTACATAAGTGTCGAATGGTCGATATGTTATCTACAGATTTCATACTCCCTACTAAACACCATTTCAATAATTCCATTGCTTTCCTATCTCCCGCCCATGACCCGGTAACTTCTTCGGCCTCCTCCTTTATCGATGGGTTATTTTCTTTTTTATCGTCGACTTTACTCTTGAGTCTTTCGACGTAAGATTTTCTACCCACTCCTCCTATCCTGCTGCTGTGTACAGAGGTCCTCCGGACTTCTTGATTCATCATCTCCTCTTTCCGAAGATTTTTCCCATTATCAAACTTTTCCTCAACCCTCCCTCTATTGGCTACGAAAGCACGAATTCTAAATGAGCCAATCCATATATTGTTTAACTTCCTTTCCAGCGCCTGAACATCTACGTTTTTTTTTGAATCGTACGAACCCAAATCTTTTTCCGTTCATCAATCGTTTCCTTGCCATATAAACATCCAATAATTCGCCATACTTCCTGAATATTTTCCATAACACTCCATTTTCCAAATTTTCCGGGAAGTTAAAAAACAGAAAGGAGATCCCTCGTGAATGCTTGCTGAACCTAGTATCGTCGGAGTGATCATCTCCGATGTACCTGCTTTTTGTTGCTCGAGCCCTCTCACCTCGTCTCTCTACCCCCACTCTCTTTCTCTCTCTACCCCTCTCTCTCTCATCTCTCTTCTATTGCTTCTATTAATATCATTTGGATATCTTGTAGTGGGTGGGTGGGTGACTCATAAAGTATTAAAGACTGAATTATGTTTTTAGTCCCTGTGGTTTTGATGAAATTTTTTATTTTCATCTCTATGATTTATAATCCATTGCCTTTTTTGTCTTTTTGATTTAATTGTTATTGTTTTTTTCCCTATGATTTACAATTTATTTTTGTTTTACTCCTTCATACTAAAAATTAGTGTTTTGGCCTTAGAGACGAAAATAGAAATGAGTTGCAAACCATGAAGACCAAAACTGAAGTTTCAAAACCATAAAGACAAAATTAGCAATATTTAACAAACCACATGGATGAAAACGTAATTTACTCAAGATTAAATGAAGAGTAAATTGCGTTTTTAGTCCCTGTGGTTTGTTGAGAATTTCTATTTTCGTCCTAATGGTTTTGAAATTACATTTTCATCCGTATAGTTTATAATCTATTGTGTTTTTCATTCTTATGGTTTAATTTTTATTGTTTTTTCATCCCTATAGTTTGCAATTCATTTCTATTTTAGTCCTTCATACTTAAAAGTAGTATTTTAGCCTAAGGGACAAAAATATAAATAAATTGAAAATCATATGAACGAAAACTGAAATTTCAAAGCAATAAAAACGAAATTCACAATTTTTAACAAACCACAAAAACTAAAAATGTAATTTACTCTTAAATGGACAATGGTGGGGGTTGGAAGACTCAATTACCCAACTCCACTTTTATTTTGCTTTGTTTATTAGTGTTTTTAAATATAGAAACTAGAATAAAAAAGTATACAGAGTACCTTTCTATTTCATGTATTTAATCTTAAGTTTTATTTTGTTGATGTAAATTTGTTTAGTTAATTTTCATTTGATTAAATGTTAGTGTTGTTTCAATTTGCTTAATTAATTTTAATTTGTAAAACTTCTTGTTTAATACTAGAAGTCATAGATGTTGAAGAAAACAAAACTAGAAACCTTTAAAAAAAACATTAAATGTCAACGAGAATCATATCCTTACAATTGATAAATTTTACGAAATCAACCAAATAAATTGGGGAAAAAATCTCCTATAGTGGTGGAATTCGGTTAAAAATACATCGGACATAAGATGTAGTATTGCGTTATGCTCAAAATGTCGATTTCATTTGGGTAAATGTACTTTATTCCTTAAATCAACAAAATTGATGATTTTTCTTAGGTCAAAACTGCGTTGACATTTCCTCAGGTTCAAAGCCTGACTCTCTAAACCTTTGATCGACATTAGAAGATGGACATGCAGAGCAAAAATATAGGTCCACCACTATATAAGTTAGGAGTGTTCGCGGTTCGGATTGGGCGGTTTAACCCCTCAAACCACAAACCAAACCGCTGGTGGCGGTTTGTTGATTTTTCAAACCTAGTGGTTTGACATCAAGTGCCCAGACCGGTCAAGTCGGACCGCGGTTTGGACGACTGGTTTAGGCGGTTTGGGCCTTTTAGTGGGCTTTAAAGTTTAAACATAAAAAACATATAAAAATTTAAACTTTAAATGTTCATTAGCTTGAGTTCATTTGAATTAAATAAAAGTCTACAACAATGTTAACAATGTAACACCCGAAAATCTAAGGTAAGTATTCCCCTTGTTACTTGACTTTTTGGCTAACTTGAGAATCTCTTGTGTGCTTAATGTGTGATATATTAACCTGTTAATAGCATGTTCATCTGCGTATTTAGCTTCACTTCATTGAGCATTAGAAAAGTCAAGTTTTGGTGCCAAGGGGGTGTGGCGCGATAGTGCCACGCGACAGTGCCCTGGGCACAGTCGCTGGTCACTATCGCGGGAGTTGTACCGTAGGGTCGGTGGTGGTCGTGATTGTGCCACCGCGATAGTGCCCTTGGCACAATCGCCAGGCACTATCGCCTGAGTTGTACCGAGAGTCGTTAGAGTGGCGCGATGATGCCCCCGCGATAGTGCCATTGGCACAATCGCCAGGCACTATCGCCGGCGGTGTCTGGGAGTATAAAAACACCACTTTGACTATTTTGACTTCACTTCTCATCTTATATCGTTTTGGGGTCGGCTTGGAACTAGCTTAGGCGATTTTCTTCTACTTCTAAACCCACCAAACATTTATTGAAACCCTAGATTAGTTGGGGACATTTATTGGTGGTTGAGGAAGCTTCAAGAGTCATCAAGTGAAGTATTTAAGGCACATTCAAGTTCTCATCCTCTCATCCAAGTTTTCTAGGGTTTTGTGTGAAACCCTAGATAGTGAGTTTCTTACATTATTTTCAAATGAGATACATACTTTATATACTTTCATGTCTAATGTGTTATTGTTATGATAAGATCTGATCACCTGATAAGTTTGACCTAACTGTTAATTTTGGTGTTATTGGTATTTAGACTTGGATATGACTATGGACATGGATGAGGTTATTACTCTTGATGTTTCGATCATGTTTACATATATGTCTTGGTGAGTCATGGATTATATTGGGTGTTTGCATATCTTAGAGTTTTGTACCTAAGTGTGTTTGGAATTGTGGTGGTCTTATACATGTATCTTATGGGTATGAAATGATGTATAGAGACGGGCATTGTAAGTACACCGAACGAACCAGGAGTAAGTGCTAGGAGGATGTAGTCTTAGGTGCCACCATAACGGTATGCGCCTAGACCTCCGCCATTTGGAGTAATGCCTGGGAGGTAGTCTTCAAGTGTGCCGGGCCTTCGGGATGTTGCTCAAGCGAGTGAACATCAAGGTACATTGACTCGAGGTAAAACTCATTGGTATGATGGGTCTCCCCCATGATTGGCCCCGTATGGACTTTGGTATTGGAAGTGTCTTAATTGTTCATAACATGCTTTATATAATTATGTTATGTTTTATGCAACTCACTAGACCCGTTTGGTCTAACACTTGAATGTTGGTATGTATCTCAGGTTCTAGCGGCGCGAGCGCCAAGGAGGCCTAGACGTCTTTAGTGGTGAGCTTGGGATCATTTTTGGGATGCCAATATTGAAGACTATACTTTTGGATATAGTTGACAACCTTTTGTAATCTTATGTCTAGTGAGGCCTAGATTAGAGTGTTGTCATCTATTATTGCTTCTTATTACAAACTTGTAATTAACTGGCATTTATGGTTTCCTGGTGTATGAGCTCATTGTCTTGGCAATTTATTTACCCCATTTCCATTTTCCGGAAATTTTTGTTAGCCCCATTTTTGGGGTGTTACAAGTTGGTATCAGAGCTCTAGTTTAAGTGAACTAGGTGTTGACCTTAGCATACCTAGACTTAGACTGACGAGGCTTATAAGATCACTGTCCACTTGGGTGGAGCAATCTTAGGTGGGGAGAGTGCTAGGAATTCGGAATTACATTCATTGAGAATTATAATGATGACAACGAGGATTCTTGTGTAAAATATGTTCACAATCTCACTTGGCCAGTGTTGTTCTGAATCTATTATTACGTGAGAATGTTTGAAGTTATTATTGTGATGATTAATCCTTGTAGTAGTACGTATTTAATCGATTATCTTTTAAAGAATTAATCGGTACCACTCTGGTCATGTGTGACAGTTCGTTATGGTAAACACGAGAAGTCGGATCGGGGCGACCGAAGAAGCAAATGAAGCAAGTGTAACCGCTCCGGAGTTTACCCGACCGGTGAACGCACCGATAGACCAAGTCATTCCACCGATACCCCCAATGCTAGAGGGTATCATAGACGCAGACCCCCAAGTGAACTTGGAAACCGAGGACCCAGTTATTCAAGAAGCGGACCCCCAGTCGGTCCTACTAGCCAGCATAATGCAAATGATGAACTCCGCAATGGACAAGCGGGCCGAGAAACTCCTGAAGGTCTTAGAAGACCGAGATGCAAGTAACCGTAGGCACGAGACGGTGGAGGACAATGCGGTTTTGGGATCGGGCGGTGCGGATAATGCTGTGGGCACCGAAGAGCATGCAGTCAGAGCTGATAAAGGGAAGGAAAAGGGTTGTTCTTTCAAGACCTTTCTATGTAGTCGAGCTCCGGAATTCTCGGGAACAACTGATCCGCTGGCCTGCATTAAATGGATTCAAGATGTGGAGATGGCTTTCGAGTCAAGTGAGTGCGCAGATTCTCAGAGAGTCAAATTTGCCTCTCAACTGCTTAGAGGGGATGCTCTGAGTTGGTGGAACATCACCCGAAGGGCACTCACACCGGAGATTCTGGCCAAGCTTCCTTGGCCGGCATTCAAGAAGAAGATCATGGAGAAGTACTGCAACGAGAGAGCCCTCGACAAAATAGAGGAAGAGTTCAAGAATCTGAAGAAGGGAAACCTGTCAGTCGCAGATTATGCTAAAATGTTCTTGGACAAGCTCAGCATAGTCGAACATTTGGCATCAGATGAGAAGTCCAAAATAAAAGCCTTTGTGAAGGGGCTACCCGCGGATATGAAGACGGGTGTGAGGAATGCTCATAAAGTTACGTTACAAGAAGTGATAGAGGAGTCCCAATTGGTGGAAGATGATCTGATTCAAGAGCAAGAGGAGAAGAAAGTTCAAGGCGAGAAGCGTAAATGGGAGGGGCCAACCGGGCCTGTGCGATCTTCCAAACCCTTTATCGGGGGGAGGAACACTGACCAGCGACGAGAGGCGAGGTGGTGCCCTAAGTGTAAGAGTAAGCACTTCGGGCCGTGTAATCCGAGGCCGTTTTCGGGAGCTTTGGAATGTTTCAAGTGTGGGCGAAAGGACCACATGAGTCGGGATTGCCCCTCACGGGGAGTGTGTTATGAGTGTAGGGAACCGGGGCACATCAAACGCGATTGCCCTAAGCTAGCAAGGAGTAATCAAGGGGCGTCAAGTGGGATTCCGCCAAGGAAAGAAGTCCCGCCGAAGGAGCCAAGTCGGGCCTTTCAGATGTCGACTAACGAAGCAAGAGAAGCAGCGGACGTAGTGTCGGGTACGTTTCTAGTGAACTCTCTACCTACCCGTGTTTTATTCGATTCTAGTGCGAACCGATCTTTTGTGTCTACCTCTTTTTGCAAGAACCTCTCTACTTCTTGTAGTTCGTTGAATGATGCCCTAGTGGTAGAAGTAGCTAATGGGGAACATTTGGTGGTTCGGAGTTGTTACGTAGGGTGTACCTTAGAGTTAAGTGGAGAACTCTTTGTTATAGATTTGCTACCGACCGACATTGGAGGATTTGATGTAATAGTGGGAATGGATTGGTTAGCTAAGCACGACGCCGACATATTTTGTTCTAAAAAGTTGATTCGGGTACCCTTGCCTAAAGGAGGTGAAGTGTTAGTGTACGGAGAAAAGAGCCAAAGAACCAATACGATTATATCGTCACTCAAAGCACGTAAGAAACTAGCCAAAGGATGTGAGTCATACTTAGCCTACGCAATCGACGCGAAGCGGGAAAAGAAGAAATTGGAAGAAGTGGAAGTGGTGTGCGACTACCCGGATGTCTTCCCGGACGACCTACCCGGACTTCCACCGGAACGACAAGTGGAGTTCCACATCGACCTTACCCCGGGAGCTGCCCCAATCGCTCGTGCTCCCTACCGTTTGGCCCCGACAGAAATGCAAGAGATGATGATGCAACTCCAAGAGCTAATTGAGAAAGGATTCATACGACCGAGCTCGTCGCCTTAGGGAGCGCCGGTGTTATTCGTGAAGAAGAAGGATGGGTCTATGCGGATGTGTATAGACTATCGCGAACTCAACAAAGTCACCATAAAGAATAAATATCCGCTACCCCGGATCGACGATCTCTTCGACCAACTTCAAGGGGCGGGGTGTTTCTCCAAGATAGACTTGCGATCCGGCTACCATCAAGTGCGTGTGAAAGGGAGCGATACACCGAAGACGGCATTTCGGACGAGGTACGGTCACTACGAGTTTTTAGTCATGCCATTCGGTTTGACCAATGCTCCGACCGTGTTCATGGATTTAATGAATCGAGTATGCCGACCCTTCCTAGATAAGTCGGTCATAGTTTTTATCGACGATATCTTGATCTACTCGCGGAATGAGGAAGAGCATCGGCAACATTTGCGGGAAGTTTTAGAGATTCTTAAACGAGAGAAATTATTCGCCAAATTATCGAAGTGCGAATTCTGGCTACAAGAAGTGCAATTCCTGGGCCATATGGTGTCAAAGGATGGGGTAAAGGTGGACCCGGCTAAGATCGAGGCAATGATGAATTGGGAACCACTGACGAGCCCAATGGAGATAAGGAGCTTCTTGGGTTTAGCCGGTTACTACCGACGGTTCATCCAAGATTTTTCAAAGATTGCGTCTCCACTCACGTCTCTGACAAGGAAAGACGTGAAGTTCTCATGGACCGAGGCACAAGAGCAAGCCTTCCGAACCCTTCAGAAGAAGTTATGCGAAGCACCGATCCTATCCTTGCCCGAAAGATCCGAAGATTTTGTGGTTTATAGTGACGCCTCCAAGCTTGGACTCGGGTGTGTTTTGATTCAAAGAGGAAAAGTGATTGCGTATGCATCGTGGCAACTCAAGGAACACGAGAAGAATTACCCCACGCACGACTTAGAGTTAGCGGCGGTGGTCTTTGCCTTAAAGTTATGGCGGCATTATCTTTATGGGACGAAGTGTACGTTGTTCACCGATCACAAAAGTTTGAAGTACATCTTTGACCAAAAGGAGCTCAACATGCGGCAAAGGAGATGGTTGGAGCTTTTGAAAGATTATGATTGTGAATTGCTTTATCACCCCGGTAAGGCCAATGTGGTAGCGGACGCCTTAAGCCGAAAGAGCTATGGAGGGGAGAGTAAAGTAACGTTTGTGAAACTTGAGGTAATATCAAGCCTTATGGAGGACATCAAGAGGAGTCAAGCCGAAGCACTCCGCGAGGAGAATCTCAAGGACGAGGTCATGGTGAAGCAAAAGGACTTATTATCGGAGGATAGCCGCGGCCTCAAGTTATTCCAAGGGAGGATTTGGGTGCCGAAAATCAGGGGAAACCGCGAGTTGCTCTTGTCAGAAGCACACAAGTCAAAGTACTCCATACATCCTGGTAGCACCAAGATGTATAGAGATTTGAAACTTCATTATTGGTGGCCGGTAATGAAACTCGACGTGGCGAATTATGTGGAAAGGTGCGTCACATGCCTTCAAGTGAAAGCGGAGCATCAACGACCTTACAGGAGTTTGCAACCGTTAACCATACCGGAGTGGAAGTGGGAGCACATCACGATGGATTTCGTCACGAAATTGCCGAAGACTTTAAGAGGACATGATACCATTTGGGTGGTAGTGGATAGACTTACCAAGATTGCTCATTTCTTGGCGATGAGGGAAACGCTACCAATGGACAAACTTGCTAAGCCATACATTGACGAAATGGTGTCACGGCACGGTGTTCCGTTATCCATAGTCTCGGATAGAGATAGTCGGTTTACTTCCAAGTTTTGGGAGGGATTTCAAAGGGAGTCGGGCACGAAGATTAAGTTGAGTACGGCGTATCATCCCCAAACGGACGGACAAAGTGAGAGGACGATCCAAACGCTCGAGGACATGCTTTGATCGTGTGTCATAGATTTTGGGGGAACTTGGGATTCACACCTACCGTTAGTAGAGTTCGCTTACAATAACAGTTACCATTCGAGCATCGGAATGGCTCCATTCGAGGCGCTCTACGGACGGAAATGTAGGACCCCGGTATGTGGGCTCGAGGCGGGAGAAAAGCAATTTGCGGGACCGGAAATTGTGCAAGCAACGACGGATAAAGTAAAGGGCATTCGAGAGCGATTAAAGGCGGCCCAAGACCGACAGAAGAGTTACGCGGACAAAAAGAGAAGACCGGTGGACTTCCAAGTGGGAGACCGGGTTATGTTGAAGGTATCGCCGTGGAAGGGGATCATCCGTTTCGAGAAGCGCGGGAAGCTTAGCCCCCGTTTCCTTGGACCCTTCACGATTTTAGAGAAAATTGGACTTCAAGCTTATCGGTTAGACTTACCGCCAGAGATGGACGGAATCCATCCTACCTTTCATGTTTGCTATCTTCGCAAGTGTTTGGCCGAGGAGGAAAGTGTTATTCCTTTGACGGAAAATCGAGTAGATAACGGGAACCGATGTGTAGAAGAACCGGAAGCCATTCTAGAGTCAAAGACGAAACAATTGCGGCATAAAGAAGTAACGATGGTGAAGGTTCAATGGAAACATCATCGGGGCACTAACGTGACTTGGGAGTCGGAGGAAGACATGAAGAAAAGATATCCACATCTATTTTGGTAGATAAGATTTCGGGGACGAAATCCCTATTAGGTGGGGAGGTTTGTAACACCCGAAAATCTAAGGTAAGTATTCCCCTCGTTACTTGACTTTTTGGCTAACTTGAGAATCTCTTGTGTGCTTAATGTGTGATATATTAACCTGTTAATAGCATGTTCATCTGCGTATTTAGCTTCACTTCATTGAGCATTAGAAAAGTCAAGTTTTGGTGCCAAGGGGGTGTGGCGCGATAGTGCCACGCGACAGTGCCCTGGGCACAGTCGCTGGTCACTATCACGGGAGTTGTACCGTAGGGTCGGTGGTGGTCGCGATTGTGCCACCGCGATAGTGCCCTTGGCACAATCGCCAGACACTATCGCCTGAGTTGTACCGAGAGTCGTTAGAGTGGCGCGATGATTCCCCCGTGATAGTGCCATTGGCACAATCGCCAGGCACTATCGCCGGCGGTGTCTGGGAGTATAAAAACACCACTTTGACTATTTTGACTTCACTTCTCATCTTATATCGTTTTGGGGCCGGCTTGGAACTAGCTTAGGCGATTTTCTTCTACTTCTAAACCTACCAAACATTTATTGAAACCCTAGATTAGTTGGGGACATTTATTGGTGGTTGAGGAAGCTTCAAGAGTCATCAAGTGAAGTATTTAAGGCACATTCAAGTTCTCATCCTCTCATCCAAGTTTTCTAGGGTTTTGTGTGAAACCCTAGATAGTGAGTTTCTTACATTATTTTCAAATGAGATACATACTTTATATGCTTTCATGTCTAATGTGTTATTGTTATGATAAGATCTGATCACCTGATAAGTTTGACCTAACTGTTAATTTTGGTGTTATTGGTATTTAGACTTGGATATGACTATGGACATGGATGAGGTTATTACTCTTGATGTTTCGAGCATGTTTACATATATGTCTTGGTGAGTCATGGATTATATTGGGTGTTTGCATATCTTAGAGTTTTGTACCTAAGTGTGTTTGGAATTGTGGTGGTCTTATACATGTATCTTATGGGTATGAAATGATGTATAGAGACGGGCATTGTAAGTACACCGAACGAACCAGGAGTAAGTGCTAGGAGGATGTAGTCTTAGGTGCCACCATAACGGTATGCGCCTAGACCTCCGCCATTTGGAGTAATGCCTGGGAGGTAGTCTTCAAGTGTGTCGGGCCTTCGGGATGTTGCTCAAGCGAGTGAACATCAAGGTACATTGACTCGAGGTAAAACTCATTGGTATGATGGGTTTCCCCCATGATTGGCCCCGTATGGACTTTGGTATTGGAAGTGTCTTAATTGTTCATAACATGCTTTATATAATTATGTTATGTTTTATGCAACTCACTAGACCCGTTTGGTCTAACACTTGAATGTTGGTATGTATCTCAGGTTCTAGCGGCGCGAGCGCCAAGGAGGCCTAGACGTCTTTAGTGGTGAGCTTGGGACCATTTTTGGGATGCCAATATTGAAGACTATACTTTTGGATATAGTTGACAACCTTTTGTAATCTTATGTCTAGTGAGGCCTAGATTAGAGTGTTGTCATCTATTATTGCTTCTTATTACAAACTTGTAATTAACTGGCATTTATGGTTTCCTGGTGTATGAGCTCATTGTCTTAGCAATTTATTTACCCCATTTCCATTTTCCGGAAATTTTTGTTAGCCCCATTTTTGGGGTGTTACAAACAAAGTCCACAAAAGTTATCAAAATATCTCAAGACAAAAAAAAAATATATGCAAAGTGCAAATAAAATCCACGGCGATTTAAAATTATCTTTGGGCCTTTTTGTATATATTTAAGTCTAAATATAAATTGGATATTTGGGCTAAACAATAGATTATATGAAGATGTATATAAAAAAATAAAAAATATATATAGATATATTTGGCGGTCGGTTTGGTCCAAACCACCCAAAAAAAACTCCAAACCGCAGACCAGACAGGACCGCCCGGTTTGGCGATTTTTCAGACCAGACCAGACCGCCTAAACCGCCAAAAACGGTCCGGTTTAACTTGGTTCGACCGGTTTGAGCGGTCCAACGGTTTTTTTGAACGCCCCTAATATAAGTATAACACTCATTTCCTAAACACAAAATTCAGTTGCAGTTTAATCGTGTATTAAATGTTTTTTTGAAGGGTGTCCTAAGCTATGTCTAGCCTAATCCCTTGGCTAATTATGACTATAAGACATCAGCCCTGATTAAATCTCAATGGCCACAATTATTGTGTACGCCTGGATTCGAACCCTAGGCAGATGGGATATTCCACTACATCCCCCAGGACCTTAACCAGTATGCCACAACCCTTATAATTAGATGTTGTTAATAAATAAATAATTTACTAATAAATTAAATAATGTAATATAATAAAATAAAAATATTGATTCAAAAATTGGACCCAATGATAATGTTTATATTACATTGCAAAATAATGAGTCTACAAAAAGTTTTAAAATAAAAACACATTAAGAAGCTAATAAGACATGAGTTTTACATCTTGTCTAAGATGATTCGAGTTTTTAACCCCTTATTACAAAAGAAATAGTCTTATTAGTGTAACCTCTTTATCCGATAAGACATATCTAGTGAATAAGAGGTTGAAAAAAAACACCGACGTTTTATTTCTGTATGCTTAAAATCTCTTCACATCGTTACTAGATCTCTTATGTGATTTACAACACGTGTAGAAGGACGTTTATGGTTGGTCAACGCTATTGTTTTGGACGTGTTGTAAATCACATGTGATTTACTACATAATCACATATGATTTGGCCAATCTCACACTTCTCGTAGGTTAACATCCTTCTCATTTGAACCCACTTATATCTATATAAACTTGGGATCGTGTGAGAATAACACTTATGCTAAGAGTGGTGATAACATTTCTGAGCCTTTGAATGAGTTGACTCTTTGATCCAACTTCATTTACTTTTAATTACATTCATCTATCTTCAACTACTTTTATCTTCGCTTTTAGTCATTTTCATGAACTATTACATACATCTAATCACTTTCAAATGCATGAATTATTTAAAGTGTCGGTCATGGTGATAAAAATAGATAAATAGAAGTAGTTAAAGGTATATGAATGTATATGGATGTTCTGTCATTCGTTATCTTAACATTGCAACATATATCAACCCTACCACCACAAACTTGTGTTTTTAGTTTAGTTTCATGAAATATAAGGGGACACAGGAAATAAAGCGATCCACCTTTCAGACTTGTACAATCCCTCCTCTCTATGTAGGTCATCCCATGTATATGAGCTATTTCATTTAGAACCATAAATATTTTGAGAACGTTTGAACCAACTATTCATGATGAATATCGTGATATATATTCATGATATTCATTATTAATAGCAGAGTAAACTTCAATTTTGGTTCATGTTGTTTTTCTGTTGTAACAATTTTTTTCTGTATAGTTTCGGGCCATGGTGGTTGCAAAAGCACTTGAATTTGGTCCCTCCCATTTACTGTCGTTAACTTCAATCTGTTAAGTGGGATCCATTTCGGTATTTTTCAATTTTTTTATATTTTCAATCAATTTTCTATCTAAAACGGAGCTATAACGAAGAAGTTATGGCCAAAATAGTGATCAGACGCGAGAAATGGGGATTTCGGAGGCCCGCGGGTTGGTGGGAAACCCTAGGCCACGACCTAGGCCGCGGAACCCTCTGGATAGGTGTTGGGGAAGCGCGCGGATTACCCCACGGCTTCCAAGTCGCGGGCCAAA
Source organism: Arctium minus (assembly GCA_954870635.1). Classification (NCBI taxonomy): domain Eukaryota; kingdom Viridiplantae; phylum Streptophyta; class Magnoliopsida; order Asterales; family Asteraceae; genus Arctium; species Arctium minus. The sequence goes on along the minus strand of OX941094.1, from coordinate 587,713 downwards.
CCGCGGGAAGACACTTGAGGGTTTTATATGCGATTTTTGGAGGTCTAACTTCATTTCTTCATATCTTCTTCATCCCAACTCCGATTTCAGTGATTCAAGTTGTCATGGTTTCGTTTTTGAGATATCATGGATATATCAAGAGATTTGGAGTCTATTGGAAGATCCAAGGGTATTTTGTGGTGGTAAGCTCCTCATCTCTCCCAATGTTAAACTAGGGTTAGATGGTTTCACCCTTTTTCCTTTCATCCTTCAACTTAGGTGTGATTTTGGTGACTTGTATGTTGAAGGAACCTTGTAGATGTGTTGGATCTAAGATCTAGAGAAGTTTCTTGGAGATTCAAGCCTTCATCTTTGGAGATTCAAGTTTTGGGGGTAAAATCTAGATTTAGCCTAAATCTAGCAAGGTGAGTTCAAGTTGGATTGTGAAAACGTTGTACATGCCAAAAATGTTCATTTTTAAAGTATTTACATGTTTACATGAAGTTTATTAAAGTTGGGTATTTGAAGAGTTTCACTCATTTGGATTATTTGGTTTTATAAAATTTGTGAACCACCCACATTTGGGATTCTTGAACATTTTGGTGAATAAATCATGTTAATACACTCCCTAGATGGTTTTATATATAAATGGAGTTCCTTTGACGTAAATGTCCTTTTGTGCATTCGATTTTATAAACCGTTTGGAAAATGCATATTATTGTGTTATGAGGCATTTGGAAAATATAAGGGTATAAGTTCATTTGGAAAGTGGGTTGCCTCAACTAATGTTGAGTTTTGAACTAATCTTACTTTTGGTCGTTGTGTTTGCATATCCGTTGGTCAAACGTGTTTTAATGTTTACACTAACTTTCATTTGGGGACTTAAGTAAACTGTTGAGCCTTGGCTCGATTTTGACTAAAATGAGTTTTTAGTACAATTGACCAGTTGACTAGCCCGGGGTGGAAGCTTTTAGTACAATTGACCGGTTGACTAGCCCGGGGTGGAAGCTTTTAGTACAATGGCGTTTATTATGTGTCATTTGAGAGTTACATGTTTTGAGTGCGTTGGTCATTCAATTGGAGTCATGTAATGTTTTAGACTGTAATGCAGTGGATCCATAGGCATATAAGTCGGTCTTTATTATGTAAAAAGAAAATGGGCTATTATTTATATACTGGCCAAAATTAGTCTTGGGATCTCGAGGATAATACGGTGAGGGCTCGTGGAGTCCAATACCAAGACCTGCATCCGCGAGTTAATTTATGTGCCTGTTTTTATGGGATAGTTATTTCCCATTTGTAGCTAGTCGAGACATTGGGTCCTCGGGGGCCTTTGGTACGGTTATGTGGGACCGGTTACTAGCCATGGACCGTAAATGTAATCCTAGCGAACGAGCATGATTAGGAATCCTCGGGGGCCCTCCCCCACATCTTAGTACGAGTCGGCGAGCTCGTGGCCATGGGTTCCTATAATGGTGAGCTCAATAACTTGGAATGTGGCCTACTCTGTGTTCCACCACTAGCCATGGAATTCGGGTGTCCCCCGTCATCGAAAGGTGTTGATTTGGGTATTTAACTTTATCCTTTTTTCGGTGACGCTTTGAGTTTGGGTCTTTCCCCATATGCTTTAATTTTGGTCGTTTGGTTTATAAAGTTTTACTCAAATTTCATTATTGGAGCATTTACAACTATTCACGTTTTGAGTAAGTGTTGTGTAGCACCCTAAAAATTAGATTAAACTAGTGTTGGGCCCGTGCATTGCACGGGAGGATAAATTTTTTTGTTGGAATATTGAACCGAGTTAAAATGAAACGTAATTTCGCTGTTAACAGTTAATGAAATACAATGTGAAAAACGAATGTATTTTCATAAGTGGTTAACTTGCATATATTCTTAATCGTTTGTTGTTATGAGTTTGTGCAATAATATTGGTAATAGTTTTGTATTATATTATTTAAAACTCAAACGACATGTCTTACAACATATCACTATTATTGAAATAATTATAAATATGAACATACGTTTTTACAGATTTTGCAATTTTTCTGAAACCTCCTCGACAACACTTGACAATCACTTTGAACGTATAAACCTGTAGATTAATTAACAACATTCAACCCACATCAAATATGACAAATAAAATAAATGATTTCTATCTTTTGTAACCGACAACTCAACCGGTATAGTTCAAATTAACTCAGTACCACTTGAAAATTTATCTGACTATTGACTTCAACACCTCATAGTATTAGTCGATAAAAATAAAGATATGTATATATATCTTATTCCCCTACTTCGAAAAATATGATTGTGGATTTTGAAAAATATAAACAAATCCTCAGTAAATAAAATATAATATAATATAAAAAAGTAGTTTTTCAAATAAACAAAAATATAGTAGAATACATTTTGTTCAGTTGCAGGTTCCACCATTGATACCCGACCGTTCGTCTTCTTCTTGTACTCGGATGATACATAGATAAGCTATATATATTTATAGTGAATGTAGATAATATTTTAAAATATTTTATTTTCATTTTTGATTTTACATTTAAATGTAAATATATTAAAAATATGGAAAAATATTTTTATATCTACATCGTTTCTATTTTATTTTCTTTACACTTGGTTAATTTGGAAAGTATTGCGGAATATTTTTATTTTAAAGAATACGATAATTTATTAGTGTATCTCGTTATTTTTTATTTTTAATTCATATCAATCTTCTTTTTTCTTCTTTTAATGCTCGTGAAAAAAAAATACGTGTAGATTTTATATTAGCAAAAAAATGCGTGTAGATTTTATATTATGCTAATATAAAATACATTTTATATTAGCAAAATAAATACGGAAGAAAAAAGAGTTTATATTACATCTCATTATGTAAAAAGATTTTATAAAATAAAATATGGAAAAATCATTATGAGATGTAATATAAAAAAATACGGAAAGAAAAAAGATTTTATATTACATCTCATTAATATAGATTTAAATGTAAAATCTACATTTAAAATAGATTATGCTAATATAAAATCTATTTTATAAAATCCTCCACCAAAAAAACAAATATTTATTATATTAATAAATGAGTATCTATTCTACAAATAGATGATTATGTGAGATACTGTGCTTGGAAAGGTTGTATCAAAACATTAAGAAATTGTAAATTAAGTAATTGGCTTTAATTAGTTGTACTTTGTGCTTAAAATGTTGTAATTAAGAGTTTTTTATGTCGGTTTTATAATATAGTATAGATTAAAATTCGGAAATTTTGCAATTTGACATTTGTATTTGGTATAAACCTCCCAAAAAAGGGGGAAAATATTAAGCCTTTACAAAAACCTGAAAACGGATATGGAAATCAACAACAAACTAATATAAACATGACTATCTAGATTACATCCGTTGTCAACCCAAAATCACCAAAAGATGGGACTTAAACAAATGCCCAACATCAAATACTAGTCATCTCAAAAATGCCTCTAAGACCATGCTCGCCACTCACGACCTTGGCAACCCACCGCTAAAGGAACCTGCTATACATATCATTTGAGAAAAAGTTTTAGGCTTAAAGCCTAGTGAGAACATACAGTTTATAATTTCAAGAGATATAAAGAATTGTATCGAAAGTAATTCTTCTAAAAAAAAGTTTAGTTTACAAATGAAATCTTTGTCACTTAAGGACCGTTCGGTCCGAAAATTCATCTTGCGATGACGGGGGATACCCGATTTACCAAGGATTGTGGCGGAACACAAAAGTAAGCTACAATCTGAGTTATGAGCTAAATACTTGGAATCCATGGCCACGAACAACTTCGGTCCGTACTAAGATGTGAGGGAAGGCCCCCGAGGAAACCAAGTCATACTCGTTCGCTAGGACTACATTATGATCCATGGCTAATAACCGGTCTCACATAACTGTACCAAAGGCCCCCGAGGGTCAAATGCATCCATAGCTACAAAAAGGGGAATAGACATCCCAATAATATAAGTCGACTCAATATCTAGGGATCCACTAGTAATAGTCTAGACTTGTCACAATTTCATTTGTGACCAACCATAGTTAGTCATATGGTTCCAATAACATTTTATAACCAAAATGCATTTTCAAGTTTAACTGTTGATACGAATGAAAATCATAAAATGAGATTTTATATACATCTTTTCAAGTAACCCACATAAATGTGCAAGTAAAACTCCATTTTACTTCAAATAAGATGAAACCCTTTATATTTCTTGAAAATGATTAGGAACCCTAAAATCTCCCAAATACTCAAGTTAGGTCAAAATGCAATAAACTTAAATCCAAACCCAAGGAGATATGTAGTAGTTCAAAAATGTAAGCTTTGATATGTATAAAGTTTAGAAAAATGATAGTAGGAACTCACCAAGTAGGTTTTTAGAAGAAAACCCAAACCCTAGCTTGACACCCTTTGGAGAAGATGACAATGGAGGTTTGGTTCAAAGTCCAAGACTCGAATCCTTGGTTGAAACTCCAACTTCTTAGCAATAAATGATGAAGATTTGGGTTAGGAAACCCTAATTTTCAGATGGGGAAGTTATGAGGGTTGAGAGAGAGTTGGGGAAGGTAGATAAAGAAATTAAATGAGAATCAAAGGAGGAAACCCGTATTTGGGCGTCCAGGGGATCTCGCGGGTTATGTCGCGGTCTTAAGTCGCGGCATAAGTCGCCTGTGTTCCTGAAATGGAAAACGGACAGTGGATCACGCGGCTTGTGCCGCGACTTGCAAGTCACGATGTTACTCGCGTAGTCCACTGTTTCCCAATCTATGAATCAAGCTTCAACACACGAACTTCGCTAAACATGCGATACGCACAAACAAGGTAAACGCAAGATAACTAAGATCTAACAATACACAAGGCTTGAAGTCTTAACGCTAGAATTTACCCAACGAAAATCGGGGTGTTACATGTTGGGTTGCATTACTTCATGAAATAATGTTTGGTGTTGAGGCGTCCATTTATAAATTGCATATTATTGGAAACGGGTCGTTCTCATAGTTAAAGTAATTCATTTTAAAGGATCATGATTTAAGTTGCATTATTTTCGTTTAATGGTTTGTATAATCATGATGAAAACTCTTGAACTCACTAGGCGTTAGCCTAACCCTTTTTATTTGTCGGCATGTGCAACAGGTTCCGGTTGGGAATAGTCTTAGTGATACTGTGAAGCGATGAGTGCTATTTGTGTGCTCGAAGAGGTGATTAGCTTGATGAAGTTTTCCTCATTTATATTTGGAGATGGCGATTGTTATTGGGTTATAGTAACACTCGACTTTAGTTAGTCTTTATGTAAGACTTTAATTTTTGTTGATGGTTCAATCTAGAAATTGTATTTCAATTATGGACAATTAGTAAGATATTTTATTACCCTTTAAGGTATTTTTGAAAGTTTTTAACTAATCGCTCTTTCCAAAATTTGAGGGTGTGACAATTTGATGCATATACACTGATGAATTTCAAGAGTATATGCATCAATCCATATATACTTGCATACATAGTAGTTATGCATTGATTAATATACTCATCCACATAATACAAATTTTGATAGTATATATGTATTAATAAATATACATTTTTTCACGTTTCTAAATATTTTGTTTTTGGTTGCTTTTTCCAATGTTTTCATTAATCTCTGTTTACATAATTGATAGAAACTTCAAATCTAATTAACATATCTTGTTTAACTTCTTATAATTACTCCTATAACCAACTTAAACTCATCATTCTTCTCATCCAAAGGATGTTAAACTTATTCCCAAATAAGATTTATAAGCTATAAAAGGGACATCTAAAAATCTTCAAATGGAGAGATTTGAGAACAATATTTACATACCTCAAATGGTAGGAGTTCAATCTTCAACAATTAGCTTGATTTTCCCATGAATTGATTTGAATTTAAGAAGTGAAGGAGGAATTAGGGGCCATTTATCAAACGCTTACCCGGGTAAGTGCTTACCAAGTCATATTACCTTATGGATGAAGATGGCAATGACCAAAAATTTTACCCGATAAGAGCCAAGGCAAGGACCAAGATTCTTACCCTGGTAAGTGATGGCAAAGATTCTTACCACGGTTAGCACTTACCGGGAAAATTGTTGCATATGATACCGTTTTGGTGGACTAAAATCTTACCCGGTAAGTAAATGATCGTGTTAAATTTTACCGGTAAGCGTTTATCGAGAAAATTGTTGCATACGATACCGTTTTGGTGAACTAAAATCTTACCTGCTAAGTAAGTGATAGTGTTAAATTTTATTAGTAAGCGCTTATCTGGGTAAGCGTTTGGTAAACGATCCCTTAGTAAATGTTGGTGAATAGAGCTGAGAAAAAAGTCCCGAAGATAAATGATTTTAGACATTTTAATTTTAGCTTTTATATTTTTAAATTCATACAATTAACCTTACAAGTTTTATTTATTGCATTTCTCACACCATTAGAGGATTCTACTTCTTTCTTTCAAAACAAATATTCTTTTATTATAAGAGCATCTCCAACCACAATACCAAATTTAACACTAAGGCTTTGTTTGGCAAACTAACTTATAAGCTAGCTTGTAGCTGATAAGCTAGCTTTTCAAAACGCTACCTTGTAACACCCCGATTTTCGAAATGTATCATTTCAAGTTAATACCGAAACCGATATATCAAGGAAAAATAAGATATTTAATATTGGACTTGAATCCTAGATTTTATAGTCTAGATGGATGAAGGATTCAATTACGAGTCCAACGGTTCTTTCCGGAGCGAAAACGGAGCTATAACGAAGAAGTTATGACCAAAACAGTATCGAGAAAAAAACCAGGGGAAGCAGGCGACTTATGCCGCAACCCAAGGTCGCGAGACAAGTTGCGAAACCCCCTGGACAAGCTTAAAACCGATTTTCAGCACCCAAACTTCATTTCTTCATATCTCCTTCATCCTAGCTCCGATTTGGGTGATTCAAAGTGCTACGGTTTCGTTTTTGAGAGCTCTTCAAGGATATAGCAAGAGATTGGAGGTCTATTGGAGTATACAAGAGTATTTTGTGATGGTAAGATCCTCATCTCTCTCACTTCATCTTCTTCACCAAGTTTTCTAGGGTTTCATCCACCCTTTGTGCTTCCTTTCATAGATTGGAGATTTGTGGCCATTTTGGTGAACTAGAAGTGTTTTGGTTGGTGGATTCAAGCTTGGGTTAAGGTAATATTCTATTCTCTTCGGTATGGAAGTTAGGGTTTCGGTATTAGTTGAGGTATTCATGTATATGGTTTGGGAAACGACTCTTTGTGGTTGATTATATTTATTTATGGTTGAATATGTATGGATTTAGGTTTTTGGAAGTTTTGTCTTGAGAATCCAAGTGTTCTTCAAAGGAGATCTAGTTGGGGAAAAATCTAGATTTAGCCTAAATCTAGCAAGGTGAGTTCAAGTTGATTTGTGAAAACGGTGTACATGCCAAAATGGTTATTTTAAAGTATTTTACATTTTACATGAAATTGTTAACTGCTGATCAGTTTGGTTATTTTGAAAGTATTTAACTTTTATAAACCTGTATAGCACACATTATTGTGATTTTGGGCATTTTGATAAATGAGTCATAAATGGGTGTGTTTGGTAACTTATTGCATACATGAGATTATTTGGTTAAAAGGCATTTTAGTGTTGTTTGGGGTAAAAGGTTCAATTTTGTGTTATGGAACGTTTTGAAAGGATAAGGAGCCTAAATCTGTTTGGAAAACCTTTTGACCCAACTTAAACTGTGTTGGAGTCCATTCGAGTATTTTGGAACACGTAATTTCATGGTATGGGTTGAGTGAGTTTATTACTTGCAAAACGTAACATTTGGTCAAAGGAGGTTTTGAGCATTTTGGCTCGATGTCGTATTAAAGGAGTCTCGAGGACACTTGTCCGGTTTTATATGGCTCAATGTAGAGCCCAGTTATGACGTACGTATTAATGCGTTGTGATGCATATTGAGGTTGGTTACGGACTTGAGTGCTTTGGTCATTCATGTTTAGTCCGGGAAGGTTAGACAGTGTGTAATTGATCTATAGGCACGTGAGTCAGTCTGTTTTGGATGGTCAATTGGGTATTGCGGGGTTAAACTTCGGTACCCATGTTTTATGACCGGAAACTTTACAAGTGATCGCTAGGAGGGTTGTGTCGGCTAGTGCTACCGGAATAGTAGGCGCTAGGACCTCCGCCGCTTGAAGTAATGCCTGGGAGGTAGTCTTTAAGTGTGCCGGGCCTTCGGGATGGAGTTCTTCGGAATGATCCATCAAGGTCAACTGACTTGGGGTGACACTTTTAAAGAAGTCGTAGGGACACCGGGATGGGATGTCGGGAGGTGTCATGCGATTAACGTTGCATGGGTGGTATACTTTTGTGTTTCCTCCACTCTCAACGGATACGGGTCTCCCCCGTTGTCGGCTATCGGTATTTTAAATTAAGGACGTCTTCTTTTATTGTCATTGGGTCTTTACGGTCGCGTGAGTATTGGACCTAGTGTCCATGTTTTCGGACGTACGATATACATGGTTTGATGATGAGTCATGTTTCAAGCTAGTTAAGTTGCATCAATTTATAAAGCATGTTTTGAAATGAAGTGTTCATCTTCGAAAGTGCATGACATTGGAAAAGAGTTGATTCCACGTTTTAAAGTGCATCAATTGAAAGGTCATGATTTTAAGTAAAGTTCCTTATCTTAAATGTGTTTACTTATGCAAAACTCTTGAGCTCACTAGGCGTTAAGCCTAACCTTTTTATTTGTCGGCATGTGCATCAGGTTCCAGATGGGGGTTGGGTTCTAGCAGTCATGAAGAGTTGAGCCTTAGCTTTGTGCAAGTGTAAGTGGTTGGTGAAGTCTTCCACGGTTTGGAGATAGCGACTACGATTGGGTTTTAGTAACACCCGTTCGTATTATAGATTGTACGTATAGAATGTATGTGTGTAGTGGAGGTTAAATCTTAAATTATGTTTGTAGAGGAATCATTTATTGGTGAAATTAGAAATTCTATTTTAGTTGTTATTTCCAGATTTGAGGGTGTTACATACCTTGAGTAGCGTTTCAATAAGCTAGCTTATGGTCATCCAAACATGTATACTAGCTTATAAGCTAGCTGAAGCTAGTTTTTTTTTGTTGCCAAACATAGCCTAAAACATCAAATTTGGTGGGTCCATCAACATAAAAAAAAATCCAACTCCAACCACACTCTAAAAAAACACTAAATATATATTATATATATATATAATTTACTTAATTTTAAAAACAAATTATTAATATTAAAATGTTAATTTCGTATTAAATGAATTTTGATATTTAAAAAAATAAAAAATGAAGAGGCAACCTAGGTTTTAAGATTTGCCGTGTGAAAGAACGACCGGCAAATATGCCGTGTGAATTCCAAGGCCGGCAAAAAAAAAAATTATAGCGGACGGTTGGAGATCTCCAACCGGCAAAAAAGCCGATATACCGGCCGGTTGGAGATGCTCTAAGGGTGTTGATAATCATACCCCGCATAGCCCCTCCTACTCTCTATCACTCTCTCACAATTCATTTTATAAGATATTTAATAGCATAGTTACATTTTATACCCTTATAGTTATTTAGTTAGTTTACTTTATACCTTCTACTTATCTAATTTTCATTTTACATTATCACCATATTAACACATATAATCGTATATTAATTGAAATACGTTTAAAAAAATATTTTTAATTTTAACAAGTTACACTATTATAATCGTCTCTCCGATACCTTCGAAATTAGTCCAATATTGAATATTTTTTAATTTTATTATTTTATTATATATTAAAACACTAGGTTTGACCCCGTGTATTACACGGGGTAATTTAAAAAATTAAATAATGCCAGAAAACTTATCTTATAGATATGAATGATTATCGAAAGTACGGTGTTACTTTTTCAAGCTTTTTTCCCCTTCAAAGTTGTTTTTTTGCAGTTGGTTACAAAATGTCCTTGTTTTAGGCAGTTTTCACAAAGGATGTTTTGCAAAAAATGAATAAAAAATATAATAAATATTAAGAATTTATAAAACAAAATTTATAATAGAACGTAAATGAAATTATGTAAAAGTACATAGTTAAAATTTATATGAAATTGCAAAAAGAAAATCACGACAATTTAGTGATTATTTGTATCAAAACTCATACTAATCACGACACATTAATTCGTATATATTTATGATATTTAATAATATAATTAAATCCAAAACTATTCAATATTAGACTTATTTCGAATGTATTGACGAAACGATTACAATGATATAATTTGTAAAAAATAAAAATGTTTTTTAATGCATTTTAGTTCCTATATATTATTTATGTTTATATGATAAGAGTCTAAAATGAAAAATAAAAAAGTAAGAAATTAAAAGTAAAGTACATACCTAATTATAAGAGTAGTAAATATAAGTTATAAATTAAAAAAATTGAATTAAGAAAATATTTAAGTAGAAATTAATGTGGATGTGCTAAATGAACTTATAATGTAAAATGCGTCCAGATACATGTTTAGGCGAAAAAATGAAAAAAAATTAGCTCAACAGAAGTCAACACGTGTCATTCTAGTTACTTATTTATTATATGTATAGATGTTAAAAAATACGTTTAAAAATACGTTTTAACATATCATATTAACATACATATTTTTATGTCGTTTTAACATATCACATTAACATACATGTTAAAAGATTGCTTTGTAGATGACATACCTATCAGAATATTCTGAAAGATTGATGTCGTTTTCCCTTGTTGATTTTGTTCAATCCTTTGCTTTGATTTTGTTCAATCCTGTTAGAGATGGTTGTAATTTTATTTTTTTTGAGATTTTGACTTTTAGTTCTCCATTTTGGAGAAACTGTTGGAAATGCTCTTAATTAATATTTTTTGGGAAAGATTATTAACGAATTACCTTAATTAAGATATTTAATTATTTATGTTATCAATTAATATTTCTTTTACATAAAATATTTAATTATTAGTTAAATACTATTTTTGAAAATCATGAACAAAAAATTAATTACTAATTAGTATATTTTCTTAAGCAATAATTGCGGTTTTTTTTTGAATAAAACAGTGTTTTTATTTTGCATTTTTTGCATATTAAAAAAGTATGAAGAATGGGAGGTGTGACGAAATGCTTCCGGAATTAAAAATAAGCATAGATCCAAGGAAACGGAACAAGCCAAAACAGAACAGGTGAATGGACAACAAAACATGTTTGCGAGGAGCTATATTCATCTAATAATATTTAATATTTGGCTCATTTCGAAGGTATCGACGAGACGATTATGATAGTGTAACTTGTTAAAATTAAAAATTGTTTTTTTAATGTATTTTAGTTAATATACACTTATATGTGTTAATATAATGAAAATGTAAAATGTAAAACTAAAAAATATAAAGTAAATATATCAAATGAGTTTAGGGACCAAAACTGTAACTATTATTTAAAAATAAAATAAAGAAATGGTATGTGAGAGGAGAGGGTGGTATACTTTATAAAAAAGGGTTTTTATATGGATACCCCTACAAAAAATTTGGAAATCCATACCCCCTTCACTCCGTACTTTTTGATTTTTTTTAAGGGTGTTGCTAACCTTACCCCCTTTTATATCCTCATACCCATTTTTTATTTTTTTTATTGATTTTTAATATATATTTACACTTTATACCCTTATAATTATTTAGTTAGTTTACTTTATACCTTTTAGTTTTATGTTTTTCATTTTACATTTTTATCATATTAACACATATAATCGTATATTAACTAAAATACGTTAAAAAAACACTTTTTAATTTTAACAAATTACACCATTATAATCGTCTTTTTGATACCTTCGAAATAAGTCCAATATTGGATATTTTTTGATTTAATACTCTAAATATATTCACATATCGACTAATAAATATATCCACATATCGACTAATAAATTTTTAAGGAACACATCACTTTTTTGGACACCAAAACCAACTAAAGGGTTGTGTGTGATACACATAATCATGTCGTTGCACAATATATGGAGGGTCATCCATATAGGGTCATCCATATGCAATGCGGCTGAACGAACCTGAAGTTCAACTAGTTGAAGATCTATCTGCCCAACATGTCAAACCACGATACATTTTATCCACGTTAAAGGGTAGACATGTAGAAAATGCATCTACGTCAAAGACAATATACAATGAAGTTCAAAAAATTAAGACAAGAAACGAGGCAGGAAGACCAAAAATGCAGGTTGTTTTGGATTTTTTTGTTGAAAAAAATTATGATTTTGAGACTCGTGCAAATGATGAAACAAACGAGTTGGAAAATTTATTTTTCATTCATCCAAACTCGATGGAGCTTTGGCGTGCATTCCCACAAGTGTTGGTCATTGATGCCACATATAAAACAAATAGGTACGAGAATGTTATTATTTTGTGTATTATTTTAATGTTAATATTATTATTTTGTTTATTATATACAGGTACGATATGCCTCTTCTTGAGATAGTTGGTGTAACATCAACAAACAAAACATTTTGCATAACATTTGTTTTCATGCATCAAGAAAAGGTATCAAATTTTGTTTGGGCGTTAGAATGTCTAAAGTCCAAAATATACGATAACTTTTACCCGATCGCCATAGTAACAGACAGAGAGTTGGCTTTGATTAATGCATGCAAAGTGGTATTTCCTGGTGCTAAAAACTTGCTTTGTAGATGGCATATCTATCAGAATATTGTGAAACACTGTAAACCATTGATACATGATTCTCAAACGTGGAATTATTTTCATCAAGCATGAGTGCAGTTACTTGAATCTCCAAATCAAGAATTGTACATGTACAATTTGGTACAACTCCAAGAAATGTTGCTCAATTATCCAGGTATTTTTTATATAAAAAGTTTAACCATTATTACTAAAGATATTGACGTATATTTGTTATATTTTTCAGGTGTTTTAAATTACTTGGAACGTGTATGGTTGACGCCATATAAGGAAATGTTTGTATCTGCATGGGTTGATCGATTTTTAAATTTTGGAAATCATACAACAAATAGAGTTGAAAGCCAACATGCAAAATTAAAAAAATATTTGGAGTCTACCCAAGCAGATTTAAAAAAAAAATTATCTCATATTCATACTGTAATTGAATCACAAGACACATCGATGAAAGCAAGTTTTGAAATGAGTAAAAATATTAGGAAACATCGATTTCAAAACCGACATTTTGAAAATTTGTCGGGCTTTGTTTCATTTTATGCACTTGATATGATTTACAGTGAACATGAGCGGTCTTTCAAGACTAACGTATTTTTTGAATATTGTGGTTGTAAACTGCGTACAAGTCATGGGTTGCCATGTGCGCATGAACAAGCAATGTATACATGTCAAAACATACCCATTCCACTTGATGCGATCGATGTATTTTGGAAAACACTTGATTTTTCGCCATGTGTGTCCGCACAAGATGACGATATTCAATGTGACGATGAAGTTCATATGTTTAGAGAAAATTTCAATAAACAATCAGTTTCTGGTCGCAAAAGCTTGTTAAAAAAATTAAAGGATATAATAATGCCAGAAAAAACGTTGTTTCATGAACCCTCGGCTCATAGAACCACTCGTGGACGTCCTTCTCTAAAGAATCAAGCTCAAAAGAAAAATATTATTGAAGACCCTCGTAGACGCAGTTGTTCTAACGCGCCAACATTTATCAACTCTGAAGATTTTGGTCATCAAGAATCAGCGAGGCATAGCTCCCACTTCCAACGACAACCCACCCCCACAAATCCATATCTTGATCAAATCCCGAGTTTATTTCATCCATACATCACACAAATACAAGATGTATTGGGCGATGGAAATTGTGGATTTCGAGCCATATCTACTTGTTTGGGTCGTCATGAAGATGCATGAGACACTATCCGCACAGAGTTAATGGGTGAACTAACTGAGAATTATGCTTATTACATTAATGTGATTGGCTACAACGAGTGCCAAAGAATTTACGCCGCGTTGAATTGGTTCAAGAAGGACACCTTTGCACCACATACGAATTGGATCGTTATGCCTGAAATGAGAATTCTAACTGCTTCAAGGTTCAATGTCATATTACATGTTCTCAATATGGAAGGCAATGCGACATACTTGCCATTCAGGACACACCCGTCGTCATCATCCCATGACAAGTCAATTGTAATAGTGCATGTTAATGGTAATCATTACATAAAGGTGGTACTAAAAGGAGATTACCCAATGCCCACACTCATACACCATTGGACACATCATGCACTTCCAGATGCAATGTCGTGGATTATCCTATGCCAACGTAGATTAGATATGTATGAATAACATATAGAGCGTACTCGTACTCGTGGCTATGTTGATTTAAATGAATAATCAAAGTTGGAATTTGTTGGAATAAAAAAATACGCAATATAGTTATTATGTTTATTACCTTTATGTTAAAAACTTACGTTCGATGTGATGCGTTTTCTCTTTTTTCAAAAAAAAATCGATTAACCAAGGTACAATATATTACATATAATAATATAATTAAATCAAAAAATATTCAATATTGGGCTCATTTCGAAGGTATCGACGAGACGATTATAATGGTGTTACTTGTTAAAATTAAAATTTATTTTTTTACGTGTTTTAGTTAATATACGCTTATATGTGTTAAAAACTTACGTCCGAACTCATTTGATTGATTTACTTTATACCTTTTGCTTTTACATTTTTATTACATTAACACATATAAACGTATATTAACTAAAATACGTTAAAAAAGTAATTTTTAATTTTAACAAGTTACACCATTATAATCGTCTCGTCAATACCTTCGAAATGAGCTCAATATTGAATATTTTTTGATTTAATTATATTATTATATGTCATATATAGTACCTTGGTTAATCGATTTTTTTTATTATTTATTTAAATCAACATAGTCACGAGTATTTTTTTAAACGTATTTTAGTTAATATACAATGAATATGGTTAAACGTATTTTACTAGTAACAATATTTTTCATTTGCCACTTTTGAAACGTATGAATATGTTTGTTCGCTTTTTATACCCAAATTGCTACAACAATTGTTCCTCAATCTAATTTGCCACTTTCTGATTATTATATCTGGTTTAGTTTTAATAGCATTATTATTCTAAAAACTTTTAGATATAGCTTGAAATCCACAATTTCCATCGCCCATAGAGAGAGAGGGAGAGAGTTTGAAATGAAATCCCGAAATGAATCGTTCGTTTTAGGCTAATAACACATCGGACGATATTGAAATCCCGAAATGAATCCCTCGAAAAACTTTAAAAGTCCTTCAAAACGACGGAATTGGGCTAATAACACATCGGACGATATTGAATGTTGGTAAAAAAATGAAGGCACGTCGATAAAACCCATATAAAAAACTATGGTGCTACCGTATGAAAACTTGAAATTTTCTTTCATGTTCCAATTTTCTTTGCTAGTAACACATCGGACGATATTCTTTCATGTTCCAATTTTCTTTCGTGTTCAATATATGCTGGTGTTTCAACTTATTTCATATTTGTAAAAGACGACTTCACACGATTCTGCTTCAAAACTTGAAATAATTGATTACCATTGTCGACAAACACATGTTTTGCAGAATGACTTGGAACCCTGTCGAGTGAAAAATGAAATTGCAATGCAAATAACGTTAAACCATGTCGAGTGAAAAATACAATTGCAATATACTCCATATCAAAACGTATTTTTTGACATATTTTAATATATAATAAAATAATTAATTAAAAAATATTCAATATTGGACTCATTTCGAAGGTATCGAAGAGACGATTATAATGGTGTAACCTGTTAAAATTAAAAGTATTTTTTTAAACATATTTTAGTTAATATACGATTATATGTGTTAATATGATGAGGGTGTAAAATAAAAATTAGAAAAGTAAAAGGTATAAACTAAATCAATTAAAAGAGTTTAAGAACCAAAACCGTAACTATAATTAAAAAGAAAAAAGAAAATTTGGATGTGAGAGAGAGATATATGATCGTAGGGGGTATGCGTAGCCTTAACCACCCCTAAAAAAAATTGCAGGGGGTAACGATATAAAAACCCTATTATAAATACACAAATAATTTATAAAGAGTGAACTTCAATACTTTAACAATTATTATTTTAGTTTCAAATAAACACAAACGTTGACATAGTATCTATGAATGTCATTTTCCATAAATATGATCACATGTATTTTAACGTTAGCTCGGGGATGGGTGGTCCAGTGAAGTGTGAACCCAAAATTGTAGTACCGTTAGTATTTTAATCAATTTTTAAATATCAGTCCTTTTTCAGTTAATCAAAAGAGCAACATTAAAAAGATCAATCTAAACCTTAACTTGTTCTTGGCTAAAAAATTTGGAATCAAATTCGGACCGACGGTCCTAACTGGTCTTTTTAAGATCTAAAAAAAATAAAAATAAAATACATATACATAAAAAAATAAAGTGGACAATTATTTTTAAAAGTATCTCAATTTTTCATTACGAGGACATCAAAAGAATTGATTAACTTACAATGTCATAACAAAAGTCTCTCTCTTCCCTCCCCTACAATGCCAACCGCTGCTACCTAAAGGAGGATAGCGGAAGCAACATCGAGTAACAAAAATGCATACACCCTCCCCCATTTTCTAGTGAACACCCCCCCTCTTTCTGTTCTCCGTCAAACTCCAATCCACCACCTATTCCATTTTACTGGCGTTTTTCCGACATGACCACCCCGACCTATCAAAGATCGAAAATATAACAACCCAACCAGAAACAACCAACTAACAAATATAACTTAATATTAAAAACTCCAATGACAATAATAACTCATGCCAAAACGGCCCCAAACTTACAATAGATTCAAGGTTTTTGCAAAAGCAACCTATACACAACTGAGATAAAATAGAATAAACTAAATGTCGGTCTTCTATCCGCCCCGCTAAACCTTCTCCTTGCCCTTAACTGCTCTGTCTAACTCACGACGGCCTGAAAAGATTTTTAGTTTTAAAAGAGCGAGGGTTAGACCATAAGTCTAGTGAGTTCCCTCTAACAGTTAAGCAACAAAATACTTTCCAGAATTAAAACAACATTTAATAAATGCACATAGATAAAACACGCTACGGACCACACGACCGTCAAAGACGATGTGTCTAACTCGCGCTGCCTTTATGTTGGGACACACACCCAACGATATAAACGGGCCACACTCCCCGGCACGAGTAGGCGGGCCACACTCCTCGACTTAGGTCACATATTCCACAAATAATGTATGCATACATTTAAACATCAACAATTCAGAACACGTAACCACAAGGGTTGTGGTGTGGTGGTAAAGGCTTGGGGAGTTCATAGCGCTCAACCCGGGTTCGAGCTCCACTAGCAGCACTTGTGGCCACTGAGGATAAACTCAGGGTTGCACGCTTTAGCAGCTAGGCCAAAGGCCCTAATTGCCAGGGATTAGTCTGGGCCATAGGCCCAGGATACCCTTTAAAAAAAACAATTCAGAACACGCTTAAATCATTTCGTTATAAACTTGACATCGTAAATAAATCGACATTTAAAAATCAAACTTCACATGCTTTCGTTCATAAAAGATTTAGTTCAGAAAACTCACCTGGTGTCCTTAGCTCGAATCTCGCGTCTATTTCTATATTTCGGTCTGAAACCTATAAAGGAAACATTGACCGGTGAACCCCTTATTCTTTCCATTTTAAACGAGTTTGACCCTATCGTAACCAAAATAAAAAAAAAACATCATCGGCCCGCACACCTAACGACCCGAGACCGAGATATCATGCATTACCGAAGATGGGTCGATACATAAAATAAAATAGAACTCAACACTACAATCCCCATTAAAAGAACATGGGCTTCGACCCAAAGCTAAACCCGGGCCCTCTGGCCGCCCAGTGTGATAAAATCCTTCCCCCAACCGATTACCTTCTTTGCCCAAACAAAATCGATTATCATTCCTTTAATCACCCAACATTAACATAAACACTAATATTTCCATGAATCGATTACCAGATTAGTGCCACATAAATCTCTGCTTTCTACCCCAGCCTTAAGCTCTATCAGACTTCATTCAATAACAAGGGCATTGTAGCAACTATAAGATTTAGAAGAAGATGATGAAATTTAGAGATGTTACCTTAAGATAAATTCCTTGGCGAGTCTTCCCTGCTTCTCCTCTCCAATTCAGCGATTCTGAAATCTCTCCCCAGACTTCTCTTAGCCGCCAACAAATGATTGCACAAAACCCTAGGTTATCCTCTTATAATAAGTATTTACACTTAGCTTCCTTCAAAAATGGGTTTTGACCACACTCCACCACAACTTTGAGATTATTGACTTTAGTTCTGGTTATTACAGAAAACCTAAAACTATTGACCAAAAACCCAAAATCAAAAATATTCACCCACCACAAGGACTCATTCATGTCCCAACGAGGACATTGAACTAATAAAAAGAGATAAAAAGCATGGTAATAGTGACGTTTATGATTTATATAATATTGAGATATTCCTTTGGTTTCTTTTTTCAGATTTGAATTTATGGTTACTTCATTGGGATCTTTTTTGTGGCAATGCTTCTATTTCAGATTTGGATTTCTTTCTTATGGATATATTTGTTTTTTTTTTTTGGAAAATCATCAATATATACCAAACCAAAGCAAGAGTCACAGTACAAAAACAGGGGGGAACCCCCGCCGAAAACACAGCGTCATTGTTTTCCATAAGCAAACCAAAATAATCACCAAGAGAAGAGTGACGCAAGCCTCACCAACTGTACTAAACATAACAACAGAACAAATGTATGAGGAAACGACCCCCAAAACACACTACTTACGACAATCGAAAATCTGCAGCAAACTAACAAGTCTCACTAACAGCCTACTGGATCGCTTAACCAACTGACCCACTCAAGTTTTGCTTCGCTTCTTCGCTTGTCGATCCATTCGAAGCACGTTCGTTGCATCTCCAATAATCTATCTTCTGTCTTCCTTTTGTCGTTTTGGAACATAATTTGATTCCGATGCACCCAAATCAGATATGCCAAGCTCCACACCGTTTCTGTCCAAAGTTTGAAACGCGAACCGATAGCTCTTAAAATTTTTGTCGCCTTCACTATGTCTTGTAAAGAGGACACGTTTTCTTCCTTAATATTCCACCATTTAAACACCATTTGCCAAACTTTTGTAACCTCATGACACCTCACCAACACATGATTCACCGACTCCACTTATTTTCCACACCGGGGACATAATACCGAATCTAAATCTATTCCCATCTTCTCTAGGACCTCCCTACACGGTAGCCTTCCTAGCTTTGCTTTCCAATATAATATGCACACTTTTTTTGGTATCACCTTCGACCAATTCGTAACCTCAACTTGCTCCCCTACACCTCTGCCTCTTTCACTTCGACTATCGCTTTAAAGTCTTGAACCGAGAATTTTTCGTCACCCCCAACCACTTCACGTGATCCTTAACGTCTATCTTCAGTCTCCAATTTTGAATTAAATCCTTCAAAGATTCAAACTCTCCCACCTCCCTACCTCTCGGTTCCCTTCTCCAACTCCACCTCCATTCCTAACTACCGTCGACCCAAACACCCTTATCGGCTATTGAGACTTCCTTCCTTGTTTCAAGATGGAAAAGTCTCTTGAATCTATCTCCTAACTTCTCATTCCCAACCCACCTATCCTTCCAAAACTTCGTCTCATCCCCTCTCCCTATTTCTTTACCAAAAAGCGCTTCAACGTTTATTCCCAATTTCTTCACTTCCTTTCCTATGCTAATAATGCTCCCCCACACCGACACCCCCCCCCCCCAACTAATACTCCGTCTCTATCGATCCCCCCCTTATTTGGGTTTTTGTTTTAGATTTTTGATTTAGGGTTTATTTAGGTTTATGATTTTAGGGTTTTGTAACACACTTTGTTCCCCTCCTTATTCACTATGTGTTCGCCTATAAGAAAACATTTTCAACTGCAATGTTCACACTATGAACAAGCGTTGTTCACTATTTGTTCACATATTAATTAAAAACTATCATATCCCAATTGTAAAAAGGGAAAAGTTCAAAAAAACCCAACGGACTTTAAGGTTTGGAGTGATTAAGTCCCTAGACAATTTTTCGAACAAATAAGTCCTTGGACATTACAAAATCTGTCAAATAAATCCTTAGACTTTTGGTAACCTGTTGAATACATCCTTATTACTTAAAAAATGTAACTTACAACCTACATAACAAGTAAAACTACAAATTAAAAAAGAAATGTCACATACTTTATCCACCTACAAACAAAAAATGGGGAAATTGACTAAAATAAGTCAATCTCATCAACCAAGTTTACTTTTTAACCACTTTTCAAACTTTTTTTTTTCTAAAATAGTTAAAGTTTGCACATAATGTTTTTTTTTCTACGTAAGGATTGTTTTTTTCCAAAAAATAAATAAAAACATCCTTACATAGAAAAATTTATGTATAAATATTCACTTTGCTTATAGTTTTAGAAAAAAAAGATACACTTTGCATCCTTATAAACTATAATTAGTTATTTAATTTATTTTATATGCATTACTTTTTCATTTTACATTTTTATTATGTTAACACACATAATCGTATATTAACTCAAATATATAAAAAAAATTGGTTTCTTCTTTTACAAATTACACCATTATAATCGTTTGGTTAATACATGAACTATTTTTAATACTTATAGTTACAGATTAATCTTATATTATTAAATAAATAACTCTAAAATGATAGAAAGTGTAAATATTAAATATAATTCGTACGTATTTATGATATTTAATAATATCAGATTATATCCAAAAAATTCAACATTAGGCTTATTTTAAACGCATTGACGAGACAATTATAGTGGTGTAATATGAAAAAAGAACATATTCTTTTTTATGTATTTTAGTTAATATACGATTATGTGTGTTAATATAATAAAGGGTTAACCGAAATTAAAAAAAACAGAAGATATAAAGTAAATTAAATAACATATTATAAAAATACTTTCTAATTTTTTTTTTTTTTTTGCCAAAAACAATTCTTAAGGAAAAAAAAAAATTATGCATAAACTTAGACTATTTTAAAAATAGATTTTGAAAGTGTTTAAAAAATGAATTTGGTTGATGGGATCGACTATTTTAGTTAATTTTCCCATTTTTTAATATGTAGGGGGATAAAGTAGGGGACATCTTTTTTTTAATTTGTAGTTTTATCTGTTATGTAGGTTGCAAGTTACAGTTTTAAGTAATAAGGATATGTTTAACAGGTTTTGAAAAGTCCAAGGATTTATTTAGTGTGTTTTAAAATGTATAAGGACTTATTTGTTCCAAAAAATTGTCCAAGAACTTAATCACTCCAAACATTAAAGTCCATTTGATTTTTTTGAACTTTTCCCTTGTAAAAACCCTTGTTCTTCGGTTGAGAGAAGAGAGAATCATTTATCAAATACATACTTTGCCTTATAATTAAACTGAAGCACCAAATGGAGAGCTTTGTTTTGAAATACTTTATTATTAATTTTTTTTATATTCAATAAACATATATATTGTGAGCCTGAAATTAAATCTCATACTTCTCACAAATTAAAGGAATCTCACATAAAGACCTCCTATATACATCCAAATGTATGTTTATATATTTATGTATGGGATCATGTGAGACCACTTGATTTTTATGAGGTCAAATTTGAGGCTTTAGAAGAGTTGATCTCGTTAAATTTTCATAGCATAACACCGAATTTTTATAGCAAAAAACCAAATCATCACATGAAGAAAAAATGGAAAAAAGTCAAATTCAAATGTTGTCAAAACCCTTATGACCATGGAGGTTCACATGCGAACGATGACTCCAGATCATTCATGATCGTCCGGGGATTAGTTGGTGCGTGTAAGTTGGCCTGAAAACCCACTGTTATAAAAAAAAAAAAAAAAAAAAAAAAAAAGAACTTTCAAATGAAAAACATAACAAATTAATTTCATAAAAAATATTATATACAAAATATTCACATAAAACAACCTCGTAATGTGTAAGGTAGGACAGTGTGTGTGTGTGTGTTGAATGTGAAATGTTGGGAAATATATAGTATTTAAAGGAGCTCCCATCAAATCTAAATATTACTACTACTGCTACAAGTGCCACCAAACTCCTTAGATTCTCCTTTTCCTTCCATCTCCCCCCCTTGCACCATTTCCATTAATTCCTACTTCTGAAAATCAGAACCATAGTAATAATAATAATAATTAAGCAATGGATGATTTCTTTATTCTTTCTTCACCTTCTTCCTCTTCTAATTCCCTTGACCATCAAAACACTAGTCATGATAATCCTCCATGCAACCAAAAGCTCCAATTCCTCCTTCAAAGCCAGCCCCACCCATGGGCTTATGCCATTTTCTGGAAGACCACCTTCAACCATTCCATAACCTGGGGAGACGCTCACTTTCTCCAAAACCCCAGCAAACCCCTTCTCCTAATTGGACCCGACAATAACTCAGACGATGCTGAATGGTTTTATGTCGTCTCCTTAACCAGGTCCTTCACCATCGGAGATGCCTCCGCCCCTGCCAAGGCTTTAGCCTCCAATTCCGTACTCTGCTTAACCGGAGCTGATAACCTTCTTCGCTTTCATTGTGATAGAGCCAAAGAAGCTCACATCCATGGTCTGGAAACCCTCCTTTACATCCCTACTTCTACTGGGGTTGTGGAAATGGGTTCTTATCATCTCATCCATCATCACCCCGACGACTGCAGTTTACCAAATCAAGCACAGTCGCTGTTCGGTGGTGGATCTTCTTCCTCATCCTCATCTTCTCCTCCTCCACCTACTACTACTTTCTTCAAACAAGTACCCGAACACCAACTTGCCAACGAAAATCCAATGAACATTATAGATTTTGGAACAGATACACTGGTGGAGCCAGTAGCACCCAAGAAATTTGGCAAGATTAAAAAAAGTAGTAGTGTTCCTGCTAGGAACAATGAGGTGGTGTCATCGGATACCGCAGCATCGGAGCATTCGGATTCAGATTGCCAGCTGGTTCTAACGACCGCCAAGAAACAAGTGCAGAAAAACAAAGGAAGTAGGAACGTGTTGAACCACGTGGAGGCGGAGAGGCAACGGAGGGAGAAGCTGAACCAGCGTTTCTACACTTTGCGGTCGGTGGTTCCGAATGTGTCGAAGATGGACAAGGCGTCGTTACTGGCGGATGCGGTGTGTTATATCAAGAAGTTGAAAGAGAAAGTGGAAGAACTGGAGTCGCAGTTGGAGGGTGGTAATAACGAAAGACGGAAGTCGAAGAAGGTAAAGTTGAAGGTGGAAGATGATGATGATGTGGAGAAGACGAAGAAGAAGAAGAAGTTATTAAGGGTGGAAGTGGAGGTGGAGGTGAAAATGGCGGGTGAGGATGCGATGATACGAGTACAGTCGGGAAACAGGGATTGGCCGGTGGCGAAACTGATGGATGCTTTGAGAGAAATGGGGGCAGAGGTCCACCATGCGAGCATGTCGTGTGTGAATCAGGTGATGCTTCAAGATGTGGTGAGTAGGATCCCAGGTGCCACACAAGATGAAGTGAAATCGCATCTGCTTACCAGATTAAACCACTAATTAACTACGTACGCACATATATGTTAAATTGTTAATGTTATGTCATCCATCCATGCATCGATCTTAATTAATAAAATAAATATTTTTCTAGATTATATATATATATATATGTTGGGTGCATGGGTGTCATCATCTGCTTTGTTTTGTTTAATTATGTATGTGTGTATGATATATATATATAAATATGTATAAAGAATATATTGAAAGAGTATGTATATATATATATGGATGGTTGCGATAGATACATAAATAATTGAAGGGGTTGGTTCCAAAGATATTGGGTGAGCCAGTCGTTGTATGATGGGAAGGGAGAAAAGGAGAGGAGAAGGTACAAAGCAATAGTAACTTTTTTTTTTTTTTTTTTTTTTTAAGCAAAAGCAATAGTAACTTTGTGTATGAATCCAGCCAGCAAGGCAGGAGAGGAAAGTCACGTGATACCACAGGCAGGAACAATGAGGGCCCACTAAAATATCGATGCTACAAACAAACTCCAATAATTAATCACCTTTTCGTCCTTTAGGTAGTGTTCGATACGTAGACATGATTGGACGAGACTGAATATGATAGAACAATAGACTAGGACAGAACTGGACGGGACTGGACAGGACAAGACAAATGTCTGTCTTGTTTTTGGTATGGCTAGGACTGGATAAAATATGACTGGACAAATTTCCCTAAACGTTTTTTTGATGATTTTATATATCATATAATAGTTATAAATAACACAAATAAAGTATATCTTTAAATAATTTAATTAAAAAAACATTTTTATTTTTTAAACGATTTTCATACATATAAATACATAGAAAAACAAGGGTAAAAAATTTGAATGAATAATCTGAAATAATTGATGATAGTTCGAAAAAAATCTGATTCATATAAAGAAAATATAATATTTGATTCAATTTGGAATATCTTAATGAATTGGCGGATGCATAGTTGCAACGACAGGTAAAGATAAATGCGATGGGTGGCCCGTGAAGGACGGTAGTTGTGAAGAACGTGAAAGATAGTGGATGATGGTGGTGCAGGTGGTTGTTATGGTTGATGTGGTGGAGGTATAGGTGGTCGACGATGGTAGTGGTGGTGGAGGTGGACAGGGGTAATAGAGGTTATTGTAGTGGAGGAAGAGGCGGAGGTTACCGACGGTAGTTGGTGGTAAGCGTCGGTGGTGACGGCGACAATGGGTGGCGGTGATCGGTGCAGGTGGCGATAGGCGGTGGTTGTGGATGTGGTGGAGGAAGTTGTAGCAGTGGAGGAAGAGGTGGAAGTGGTCGACGATGGTTGGTGGTGGCTACCGGTGGCCGTTGATGGTGGTGGCGGCCAAAGGTGGTGGTGATCGGTGTTAGTGGAGGTGGTTGACGATGGTAGGGTGGTGGCGATGGCCGATGGTTGTGGAGGTGGTGGATGAGGTTGTTATGGTGGAGAAATAGGTAGAGGTGGCCGATGATCGTTGGCGGTGGCTACTGGTGGCCGCCGATGGTGGTAATGGGGGCGATGGGTAGTGGTGACCCTTAAGACTAATACCATATTAGGATTATACATCGAATAGCGGTAAATCAATGATTTTTAGTTTCTGTCTCACTTTTGTCCCATGTTGTTCCACCTATTTTGGTGGAACAAGAAAATACCATTTTTTGTCCCATCTTATCCCACCTTGTCTAGTCTCTGTCCTTGTCTCATGTCGCGCCAAACGTGGGACAGTGAATTTTTGTCGTGTCTCCTCCCATCCAGTCTGCAAACCAAACGCACCCTTACCCTTTATCACTTCCCTTCCTTCCTTCCTTCCTTCATCCCTCACAAAAACAAACACTTATAAATTACAAATTCCTCCCTAAGGTTTGTGAAAACTTTACATTCCATCTCTATTTTTTCCTATCAAAATTATTACTACAAAGGAATAAGGATCATCATGTTTATGGTTTGCATTTTGTTACAATCCTGGCCCTAAAGTTGATATCGTGAAATGTCTTTACGTGTTAATCACATGAGGAACATTATACTCTTTTTACCATTTTTAATTAATATAAATATGTAAGATACAAATTAAAAGCTTAAAGTATATGTACAAGTTTTTAAAAAACCTAACCCCCCATATGACATCCCCCTTCTCCAACAACTCATCCACCTCCGTCTACTCCGTTCTCTCTCCACCCATCACATTGAACCTCTATGCATCTTCATCTCTATGTAGTTTGATTAATCACCCATTTACTTCATCCACTTCGTGGTTTTGAATAGTCTTTTAAAGGGTTTTTTCAAATGAGAATGATGGTTGTAGAAGAAGATGAAATCTAAATGAGAAATATTTAAATAAAAATGTGTATGTTTTTTTTTAAATAGTAAAAGTATTATAATATTAAATAAAATTGGGATTCAAAGGAAAAAAACTAGTAGCATATACTATTAAGTATTAACACAAAAATGATTGTAGAAGAGGATGAAATCTAGATAAGACAAATTCAAATAATAATGTGTATGTTTTTTTTTTTAAATAATAAAAGTATTATGATATACTATCAAGTATTAACACAAGAAGATGGCTAAAATTAGAAAGAAAAACCAACAGGGTTAATAGTAATAATAATAATAATAACAATGAATATATATTCTACACCATCCAAAAATAGCATATTTTCCTTTTAATAATTATTCCCTCCGTCCCAAAATAAGTGTCTACATTACTATTTTAGTTTGTCCCAAAATAAGTGTCCACTTTCAAAAACTAAATGTCTACTTTCCCATTTTACCCTTAATTATGTGGTGGAAATAATTTCTCTCTCTATAATTAAGGGTAAAATTGTATTTTGTTTAATTAAAAAGTGTAATAATTACATGCTCCTAAAACTGTGTGTCTTTTTCATTGTTGACATTTATTTTGGGACGGAGGGAGTAATAAAATTCATATATTTTAATGTGTTGCTACCTACCAACCCGGCTTCACCACCATGACTCATGATGCACCACATATTTATTTCCATTTCCTAATTATAAATCAAATTAATTATATTACCTACCAAAATAAATAAATAAATAAACATTGAAAACTTGTCCTTTTGTTTTCTTTGGCTCGGCTACTAGTCCACCTCCACACTATTTATTTAATTGTCCCATCTCATTCACTACGCATGCACTCCTAACACAGTGAGTTTTTGTAGTTAGATCGATATATATATATATATATATATATATATATATATATATATATATATATATATATATATATATATACATATATATGGGAAGTGGAAGGATATTTTGCAACTTTTGAAAATGTTGTAACCCTTGCAACCCACATCTTAACCGTCGGCTTCATGATCGATGGTTATTTTATTTTTATTTTTCTTTTTTTTAATTAAAAATATTGGACCCCATATATGTTGTAACCGTCGATCATGAATCCGACAGTTAAGATGTGAGTTGCAAGGGTTGCAACATTTTCAAGGGTTGCAAAATATTCTACCCCTATATGGGAATTACATTTATTTATTTTGTTTGTTTCCCCTACTTCTTACACGTTATATGTGAAGAAAAAAATTATTTTTCGATATGCATTTTAGAGAAACATCCCATTTCAATGTCAAATTATAGCCACATGGAGGTTTGTATTTGAAAACTATATTCATATCTGAAACATGAATTTTTCAAACATAAATTAAGATGCATATGTGAAATGTGATTCTTTGGAGAAAAAACACACACACACACATATATATATATGTATATATTATAGGCCACAATTATTTTACAATTCGATAGAAGGTTACAATCCGTGCAACCTTCATCTAAATTGTCTATTGCATTTGGATTCTCATTGATTCTATAAATGGATTTACCTGATTTCGTCGAATTTTTGCAGCAAATGTCGGTGCACATAACGATTCATGCGATATATTGGAATATCGGATGAAAGTGGTACTTTCATGAAACTGTATGCATTATATGTTAGTGTGTGCATTTAATGGAACGGTATGCATTACAGGTAACATAATTGCATAAAACTAGTAATCACTGATGTAACACCCCGAATTTCGAAAAACACCATTTCAAGCTAATACAGAAATTAGTAGCCTTAAAGGGGAAAAATAAGATTTTTGATTTTGGACTTGAATTCTAGATTTTATAGTCTTGATGGATAAATGATTCAATTACGAGTCAAACGGTCTTTTCCGGAGCGAAAACGGAGCTATAACGAAGAAGTTATGGCCAAAACAGTGAGCATGAAGGAAGTTGGGAGAACCAGCGACAATGCCCTGGGTATTGTCGCATGGCAAAGTCGCCCAAACTGGGCAGGCTGTTGTTAAGTCACGAATTTCAGCTATTTTCTCATTTCCTCTCAACCAAACTTTCTACATTCTCTCCCAATTCGT
Source organism: Arctium minus (assembly GCA_954870635.1). Lineage (NCBI taxonomy): Eukaryota > Viridiplantae > Streptophyta > Magnoliopsida > Asterales > Asteraceae > Arctium > Arctium minus. The sequence goes on along the minus strand of OX941094.1, from coordinate 559,675 downwards.
TTTCCTTCTTCCCTCTTCAAACCCTAGCTTATTTGTGGCTCAAATCCTTGGATTTCATGAAGATGGAACACCATCAGGTGGTAAAATGGAAAGCTTTGGTCAAGGATTCACCATCTCCATCTTCATCTTCAACCTCAAGATCATTGTTGTGTTTTCAAGGTTTTCACCAACATCTAAGTGGTAAGAGTATCCCTTCCATTTCTAAACCTTGTGATAAGTTATAAATGCTCCATTGATGATTCCCTAGTGTTTGATTTCTTTAATTTTCGGTTTGGAAGATTTTGGGAGTTTTGGGTCAAAATTAGGGTTTTGCCCAAAATAGAGATTTTGATGATTAAGTGTTTGGGGAATGTTTCTATGTGGTTGTTTATGGTTACTTATGATTGGAACTTATGGATTTAGATTTCAGAAGTTTTGCTTGAAGATTCAAGTTCCTTCAAAGGAGCTCAAAGCGGGGTAAAATCTAGATTTAGCCTAAATCTAGCAAGGTGAGTTCAAGTTGATTTGTGAAAACGATGTACATGCCAAAATGTCCATTTTAAGTGTTTATGGGTTTACATGAAATTATCAAATGTTGGGTTATTTGTTAATTTTTGATTTGTTGAAGTATTTAACTTTATAAATTTTGTATAACACTACAATTGGGATTTTTAGGCATTTAATATATGTGTTGCAAATGAATGTGTTTTGAGGTCTTATTGCATGAATGGATCTTTGGTCAAGGAAATACGCTTTTAAATGTTTGTCAGGTTTTATGCATCATCATGAAATGAAGTGTTTTATAAAGTATCACTTGCATTTTTATGTGAAGTACTTGAAAGAGTATTTATAGTCTCATTTTATGGTTTTCATTCTTATCAGCAGTCAAAATTGGGAAAATGCATGTCATTTGTGTTATGAGGCATTTTGGAAAATATAAGAGTATAAGTTCATTTGGAAAATGGGTTGTCTCAACTAATGTTGAGTTTTGAACTAATCTTACTTTTAGTCGTGGTGTTTGCATATCCGTTGGTCGAGTGCGTTTTATTGTATTTTTATTTCATTTACCAATGAGTCAATGGGTTGTTAAGCCAGCAACTTGGTATTTTCATTTTGATTGGTTTTTGGACAATTGTCCAGTTTGGTAGCTCGACTTCGAGCCTTATTGGCGATTTTGGATGAAGCACGTTAGGTATCGGGTGCGATGTAAGTCCTTCGTGCTGCACGTTAAGGTACCGGGTGCGGTATAAGTCCTTCGTGCTCAAGTATTATGATATTGGATGAGGGGCTCGACATAGGAACCCGACGGGGTTGAACTCGAGTTTCCGTGGGTGTACGTTTAAAGCTACTGAGTCTGACATCCCTTGCGTGTACTTTTGTTTTATATGACTAGTCATAACAACATAAAATGGGCTTACTTTGTGGACCGTCACATTTTATGGAATCGGGAATCCCCCGTCACCGAAAGGTGTTGTTTTTGGGTATTAAGTTTTATTATCCAAGTTTTCGGTGACGTTTTGTATTATTGGATTTTACCCTTGATTTATGGGTTGAGTATTATGCCCCACCCGTGTTTTGGGTGTCTTGGGATATAAAGTTTAACCGTATCTTCATAAATGGAGAGTTCAATTTATATTTACGCTTTGAGTGAGTTTTGGGTTAAATCTAATTTATGAATGGGTGGTTTACATTGATATCATCATCTTTGTAGTAGTTTGGTTTGGAAAGTGTCCAAATTGGTGTTCTTTGTCTAAAATGCATATTATTGGAAAACGAGTCGTTTGCATATTCAAAGCATACCTTTTGAAATATTATGATTTAAACTGCATTATCTATTTTCACAGACATCTATGTTCATTCATGTTAAAACTCTTGAGCTCACTAGACGTTAAGCCTAACCTTTTTATTTGTCGGCATGTGCATTAGGTTCCTGTCGAGGGTTCGGTTCTAGCAGTGATATGAAGAGTTGAGCCTTAGCTTTATACAAGAGTAAGTAGTTGGTGAAGTCTTCCGCAGGTTGGAGATAGTAATTGTTATTGGGTTTAGTAGCAATCGTCCTTACCATAGTTTGTGTGTATAGAATGAAATTGTGTATTGAGGTTAATTCTTAAATTGTGATTGTAGACGAATCAATTATTGATGTATTTAGAAAATTTTAAATTAAGTTGCTATTTCCAGATTGAGGGTGTTACAAGTTGGTATCAGAGCTTAAGTTTGAGAGTTTTAGGTATTGATTTTTGGATGCCTAGACTCAAACTAGAGTTCTTATAAGTGATTGAAAGTGAAGTTGCATATTAGATGCCTTGAGATAAGATATTTTGAGGATTGATCGGGTCGCTAGAAACGGGAAATTGTCAAGGGTCGCAAGAAACGGGAAATTTTATAACATATGCATAAGAATCATGAAAATTCTTTATTCCCATATGAACCCTAACTTTTGCATCTCATATATGAATTTGAAAAAAAAAAAGCAAATTTGTGAAGTTTTTTCCAAACTAGTAAACTTGTGAAGCTTTGTACAAATGTACATGTTGTTCCTCCTTCAATTCCAAACTCTGAATCCTTCTCAAACCTGTTCTCAAACCTGTTCTTTGGTGTTGGTGAAGCGGGAAAAAGTAGTTCTGATCATGATTCTTTCACTTTTCTCTTGTACCGAAAATTTCAAGATGAAATCCTAACTTAGTTTTCAACTTATATGTATAATTTTTAGGGGGAAATCTAACCACGAATTCCTTGAATTTCACCTTTTCCCACCATATTAATTCCACGTGCCAATGATGAAATTTTGAAAAATTGAGCATTACTTCGTCGAGGATTGCAATCTATGTGAAGAACCTCAATTTCTTCGGTTATGAAATCGGTTGTTGCCGATGAAAGGGAGAAAAATCCGGTGTCGATGAACCTTCCATATTTTTATGTTTTGTTTTGTACCTATTTTTTGCCCTCACGCTGTGTTCTCTAATCTGGAGAGGGAGAAAAAAAAAAGGGACGGAAAAGAAAGGGAGAGAAAAGAAAGGAAATGAAAGGAAAATAATTTATTTATTTGTGTTCTCGAAATGGAAGGAAAGAAAATAACTTTTCATGTTCTTGAACAGGAGAGAAAGGGAAGGAAAGATGTAATTTTTACAAATATGCCCTTATAAAAATATATTATTTATAATGAAAGATTGGGTAGTTTTGTAATTTTAATAATTTCAGTAATTTTTTTAAATAATTTTAATTTATTTTCTTTCCTTTCTTTCCCTTTCCTCCCACATTTGAGAGGAAATGTTTGGGAGGAAAGTTATCAATTTTTTCCTTCCTTTTGCTTTCCTTTCTCTTCTAAAAAGGTTTCGAGAACACGAGTTTTTTTTACTTTCCTCTCATTTCTGATCTCTCTTTCCTTTCCTTTTCTTTCCTTCGTTAAATGAGTTTCAAGAACACAGGTCAGTGTCAATATTCAATTTTTAAATATGGTGTTGATATTTTAAATATTTTCAATTTTACCACCGGTTTCTTGTTGGCTCTAATTGATCTTTTGAATGGAAGGATAAGATTGGTTTACAAAGGTTGCAACTTTTGAAATGTTTGTATTTGATGTCCCATATATGAATAGATATCAAATTAGAGGTATGTTATTTTGTTAATCAATAAAATGTTATTAACTATGCTAACCACCATTGACCAATAAGAAATCTTCAAAATCTTTGGTTGATTAAACTCATTAATTAAATGCTTAAAGGTAGAGTTGGTATTTCATGTAATTTTTTTAGCCTCATTAATGATGAGTCACAAAAATTATCATACATGAATAATAATAATATGAACATATGAACATTCATGAACAATAATAATATGAGCATTCAAACATATTAACATTCATGAACAATAATAATATAAACATTCAAACATATAAACATTCATGAACGATAATAATGTATGTCAATGAACATTCAAATATATGAACATTCATGAACATCCAACGTACGTCGGTTTCGATTTTGATTGAGAGTAATTAATGAGTGAAGCTTTATGTCTCAAAATATTGGGGAAATATTTTCCCAAAAATACCCCTTTTCACATTGATTCAATATATTGGTCATTTAAATAAAACACATTAAATGCATATTAATTTAGATTAAATCTCATCCATCCAATTTCATCATCAATGGTGATGATTGATTCACAAAGTTAATAACAATTACAAGGTTAACAAAATAACTCAACCCTATCAAATTATTCGGTTAATTTGAGATATTTTTCTTATAGAGTAAATGATTAATAATTTGGGGTATATATATATATATATGTGTGTGTGTGTGTGTGTGTGTAAAGAATGAGGGAAGACTTAATTATATGAAAAGCATACCATGTCGGCATGGAGTTGCATTCTCCACAATTAATTTGAAAAGGAATGGAAAAGCATGAATATATATATATATATATATGTATATATATATATATATATATATATATATAGGGAGCCTTTCAAAGGAGATCCTCTTATTTTATGGTAACTATGAAATCTAATCTCATCCATCTATCTTAATAATCAATGGTATAAAATAATTAAGAAAAATATTAATTAAAAACACAATTTACTGCCATTAAAATAGGCAAAAATGGTAAAAATGTCAAACAATAATATAATTCATTGTGATCTAATTTTAGACGCTCCTATAATTATGACATGGAATCAAATAGGATAAACTCTAAATATTGAAACGAAACACATTGTGTATCACCGGAGGAACTCGATTGAAACAGGCCACAAATCACATTGTGTATCACCGGAATTTTGGAATCACATGCCACAAATCACATATGCTGTGATACATTGTGATCGCTTGCCTCTGTTGTTGATCACTTCCCTTTGTTGTTGATCACTTGCCTTTGTTATGATTCATTGTAATCACTTGCCTCTGTTGTGATACACTGTGGTCACTTGCCTCTGTTGTTGATCATTTGCCTCTGTTTATTATAACTTGCCTCTATTGTGATACATTGTGATCACAATCCACTGTGGTTACCCAAGAACTTCTACAGTAAAACACAAACTGACTGTGATACATATTGTGATACCACTATGATACCCATCGTGATACAATGTAATCCACTATCTAAAACCCATAAACACACTCTGATATGATCCATTGTGATCTACCTAAATCTAAACAAAAAAAATGAAAACCATAGAAATCTTCGACGAGATGGTTTTGGGGTGCACCATCGAGGTCTCCCGCGAGATCTGGGCTTCAGTGCATCATCGAGATCTTCGATGAGGTCGTGTTGTGGTGCATTGTTGACATTTGTGCGACGTTGTGGTGCTACATCGATGGGTGTAGGGGAGGTCGTTGATGCCAGTGATTATCTTCCCATTCATTGGAACTACTAGACAACGATCGAACGGAATCTATATATAATTCTCGGTCTATTGAAAGGCAGAAAACAAGCAGATGCAAGAACCCAAACACTAATATTCCTGAGAAAAATGCACATAAGATCAAATATTTCAAGCCGACTTCCGTGGAAAATTCAGACGCTTAAATACTTCTATCAATCAATTATGGCTATAGGGAAAGGCACCGCTAGATCGACTTTCAAAGTCCGGTTGGATGGGAATGATTTCCGGGGAAGAAGCCCCGCCAACTGTTACCATAGTAGCCGCATGAATCAAAGCCGATACTGGAGTGAAATCGATAGCGATTCATATCACCTCCCCAAGCCTGCCTAACCTAATTGTGTGCGAGTAATCAATTGTCACAGCCTTAATTCTAGAGCAAGAATGCAGGCTTCATACGGCAGCAAGAATGTAAACTTGATACGCTTGAATTTAAACTCAAATATGGATATTATCTCAAAATCAATTTGTTGAGATATTCAAGGAAACGTAATATTTGATTGATAAGTGTTTGATTTTTTCAGTTACAAAAAAAATTGTTATATTAATTAATTAATCAAATGACTAATATAACCTCCCCTATTAGTTAAGTAAAAAGAATTAATAAATTAAAATGATTGGATGAGAGTGGATCTCATAGTTAACACAATTTAACAAGATCTCATATGATTAGGCCCCATAATATATATATATATATATATATATATCCTTTTCAAAAAATATACTAATATATATATATAGAGAGAGAGAAAAAAAAAGAGAGATACGAAGGATGGTGTGTGAAAAAGATTTAATGTGAGAAGGTAACAAATGATCACTTTTAATTTCAAATTCATCCATGAATCACGTTTGGTACGAGAATTGATCTGATGCATCTAATCTTATTGTATCTCATCCGAATATACATCCAAGGGTGAAAATTTTTTCTTACATTTCTCACAATAATTTTCATTCTTATATGAAGCCAACCCCATCTCTCTCTATATGTGTGTGTGGAGGGGGGTTTGTGAAATTGAAGGACTTTTTTGGTGCGTGGAGCCGACCACTTAATTAGTATTCCCATTTGTAAGAAATTATTAAGTCCAAAAGATCCTTGATGGATGGATGGATGGAAAGGTGCAATATTTTATTAATACTTTCGTTTCTCTTAATAATGTCTCTCATCCATATATAAAAACAAATATTTCATTGTTAAAGAGAACTATACAAGAGGCGTTTGGATGGTTTGTAATTAAAAAATGATTTTATTATCTTTGTTTTTTAGTTAAATTATCTAATTATAGTCTGAAAACTACAATGTGAAAGCATATCTTTTTGTATATATTGTTTAATAAAATATAGTAAAACCTACATTTAAAAAGGTCCAACATATATATATATATATCAATCAATGATTGTATATGAATAATTAATATCGACTCAATATCTACTATAAATCTTATGCCTTTTTATGTTTCACGTTCATCAAACTAAACCTTTTCCTCCAGATTTTACTTTAACAAAGAAAAGGTTATGTGTTTGTCTTTTAAAGCATTATCATTTAGGGCCCTATATCTTTTGTTTTTACACCCATCTTTTCTAGAAAAAGAGCTTTGTTAACCCTAATTAATGGGGATCGAGATGCCTACCATTATACTTTCTGTAACAACCCATCACACATACACACGTACACACACATATATATATATATATATATATATATATATTGGTAATTAATGCACTAATACTCAAAAAACTAAAATTAATAAATTTTTATTTAACTTAAAAATATAGTTTAAAATTATTCACTTAAATCCCTATACATCGCTCTTGTAACATCTACCCATCATCATCTTTGTTACTCTATGATATAATATTCGTCTAATATATATATTACAAACATCCCTCTATCAAGTACTCATTACCCTCGATCAATGAGGTTTACCTTATCATCTTGATGACACAAAAATCTGCTAAGATACATTTTGTAGCACCCTAAAGTTCAAATTTATAGACTATTTCAATAACTTTTAAATGTGTGTATATATATAGGGGTCCGGTTCAGGGGAAAAAGCTAAATAAATGAAAAATCAAAAACCAAGAAAAAATGGATGAAAAAATATATCAATGTGTGTGTATGTATATATATATATATGTATACATATAGTGGTATAGTAATTTCATTTGCAAACCACCTTCATTTGTGTAAACAGTGCAAACTCAAGCCAACCAATCATAATTATGAGGGTTGATTAGCCAAAAATATATGAAAAAAATTCATTAAAAATATATGAGGGTTGATTACTCAAGAATATATGAACAAGTTTCATCAGAATGAGGAAAAATAAAACAATTTCATTTTTTACATAAAAATAAAAATATATGAAACAATTTCATCAAAAAAAAAAAAGAATTACATGAAACCAATTTCATCAAATTAAACAATTGCATGAAAAAATTTCATTAAATTAACCAATGAAATCGACGGTTTACACAAATTAGAGTGAGTTCATACGAGAACAATATCTACTTAAAAAAACACGAAAACGCCCAAGTACATACAAAATCATATATGATTTACACGACTTTGCCGTAACTTAAGTCGCGGACAAAGTCGTCTACGTCCATTTTTTTTGGCCAATAATGTCGAATCATATATGATTTTGCACATGATTTGTTGTTTTCTTGTTTTCTTAAATAGTCAACGTTCTCTTTTGAACCTTTGTAATAACCGAGATCTTTATTTTAATGAAATTGGATGTTTAATGGAATTTTGTTGGAAGCCTAAAGTCCAAGGACTAAACTGTAATTAGTAGGAAATGGGTTAAAACCCTATTAATGCTATCTCCTATCATTTCACCTTGGAGGCTAGAGAAATCAAGGAGTAACCTCTGTGTGTGTGTGTGTGTGTGTGTGTGTGTGTGTGTGTGTGTGTGTGTGTGTGTGTGTGTGTGTGTGTGTGTGTGTGTGTGTGTGTGTGTGTGTGTGTGTGTGTGAAACTTGCGATTGGAAGAGAATCAAGAAGAGGGAAATTTTAAAGGGAGATCCGACTCCAAATCCTCATCAAGGTAATCTCTATCTATATTTCTATCTCGTATAATTATTTTTGGGTGGATTCATACTTTGTTGAGTTTTAGAGACACAGGGGGGGGGGGGGGGTAAGCAATCGATCCTCTTCATTCAATGTTCTGCTTGTTAATGTTAGGATGTTATTAAGAAGAGTTTAGACTTTTAACCCGCTAATTTGAAGGCCAAAAACTGGATTAAAATGGGTTATTTTCTTAAGGTGGGATTTTATCAGTTCGCACGAAAAAACCCTGTGCACCAGGGAATTGCCTAAACCCCGGTTAAGGGTGATTCCCGGTTGAGTCTAGACCCCGGGTAAGGGGGAAATTTGGATGGGAATCCTAGGAGACGGGAAACCCAGACGGAAATTCCGGGAGACGGGAACCTGGATGGGAACCCCGGGAGGCGGGGAACCCGGACGGGAACCCCGGAAGGCGGGGAACCTAGGTGGGAACCCGGGTAAGGCCCAATCCAAGTGAGTTTGGAAACCCGGTTGGAGTAGAATTCGGAGGGGGCTTTTTTGGGGACTATTTCCGAGCAGTGTTGGCTCCATTTCGAGATTATTTGCATGTCCTTTCGTACTAGGTTCAAGGCGTTGTTTAGAGGGTCTTTTAAGGGAAATGAGAGTCGGCGACGGGGGTGATCTAGTGACTTACCACCCTTTTGTATTTAATATATTGTAGGTATCTGGTTTAAGGACCAAAGGCTTAAGTGAGAAAGGGCCGAACAAGGACAGTAGGTGAGTCTTTCTAACTAAAAAAATTGTTGTGGCGAACATATTTTTATCGCATGAGATGTTTATTAAACTACATGTTTTACTTTGTTATGTAAGTTGATTTGTTCTGTATGCATACATTTGAGAATGGACATGTTATGGCTTAAGTCGGAGGTGTGTCCCGCAAGTGCTCATACCGGGGGGGGGGGGGTGTCCCAGTTAAAGGCATTGTGAGCCAGACATGTTTGTCACAGGATGCATGACCTCAGCGTGTGCCATTAACATGTGTCGTATACGTGTTAACGTTTTAAAGTTGCAAATTGTTTATAACTGCTCATAAACCATTTTTGTATGTTTTGTGGCGCGAACGTTTGTTTCTCGAGGGAACTCACTAGACCTCACGGTCTAACCCTCGCTTTTCAAAAAACTAAACTTTTTTTTTTCAGGAAGACGTTTAGTAGAGGGCTCTAGCAAGGGCAAGGAGAAAAAGTGAGCGTGGAGCGTGGCCTAGAAGAAAAGTGTTGCTTTTAGTTACCGGACTTGGTATAATTATTCTTACTTTCGGCTGTATAATAGGTTGTTTTCCGCAAACTTTATTATGTACTCATATATTTGAGATTGTATTTCGGGGCCGTTTTGGTGACCTTTTATTATTGCAAAGTATTTGCTTGAACAGTTGAGTTTGGTTGTTATAACCTTCCTCTCTCTCTCTCTATATATATATATTTATATATACATAGGGGCAAGTTCAAACAAGAAACTAAATATTTTGCGAGAAGACGAGAAGTGTGATATCATATATGATACACACGCTTAATCATATATGATTAAACACACCCACAGTCGTGTAATCATATATGATATCTCACTTCTCGTTTTCTCGCAAAATATTTAAATTCTCGCATGATCCTCTTTCTCTCTCTCCCTCTCTCTTTATATATGTATGTTTTTATATATATATATATATATATATATATATAACATTTCCAAGTCCAAGTCCCATGTTTGGTGTAACACCCTCAAAACTGGAAATAACAACTAATTTAAAATTTTCTAAATACATCAATAAATGATTCATCTACAAATCACAGTTTAAGATTTAACCTCCATACACACATTCATTCTATACATACAGTCTATGATAAGGACAGGTGTTACTAAACCCAATAAATGTCGCTATCTCCAAGCTGCGGAAAAGTTCACCAAGCACTTACACTTGTGGACACTAAGGCACATCTCTTCAATACTGCTAGAACCATACCCCCAACCGGAACCTGATGCACATGCCGACAAATAAAAAGGTTAGGCTTAACACCTAGTGAGCTCAAGAGTTTTAACATGAGTAAATACTTTCAAAAGATAGTCTTCTCTTAAAACATGATCTTTCAATTGATGCACTTTAAAACATAGAAACAACTCTTTTCAATGTCATGCGCTTTCAAAGATAGACACCTTATTTCAAACATGCTTTAGAAATTGATTGCAACTTAAATTAACTCGAAACATGCATGTGAACCGACTCCCTTTTAAGAAACGTGGATAAAACGTTATATTCCAAAACACCCAAAAATCAATTATCAAAACCATATATACCGTACGTCCGAAAACACCGGCACTAGGCCCAAAACTCACGCGACCACATCAAAAGGAATCTAAATACCAAAATACGGGGACAACATATTTCATTCAAACCTTAATATACGAGGAGGAAGGTCCAATATTAAGGTCCTCATTCATTGTCGACCATAGAACAAATGACACTACAGTAAAACATCTTTATTTAAATTACTGATAGCCGACAACGGGGGATACCCGTATCCGTTGAGAGTGGAGGAAACAAAAAATTATACCACCCAAACAACGTTAATCGCATGACACCTCACGACATCACAGCCAGGTGTCCCTACGACTTCTTTACAAGCGTCACCCCAAGTTAGTTGACACTTGATGGGTCTTCCGAAGAATCCCACCCCAAAGGCCCGACACACTTAAAGGTTACCTGTCCCAGGCATTTTAAGTGGCAGAGGTCCTAGTGCCTACCGTCCCGGCAGCACTAACAGACTCAACCCTCCTAGCGATCGCTTGTAAAGTTTTCGGTCATAAAACATGGAATACTGAAGGTCATCACCCAACAATACCCAATCGACCATCCAAAACAGACTGACTGTGCCTATGGACCCAATGCAACACAGTCTAACCTTACCGGACTAAACATGAATGACCAAAGCACTCGAGCCCGAAATCAACCTCAATACGCAACACGGCGCATTTGTACGTACGTCATAAATGTACTCCACATTGAGCCATATAAAACCCGGACAAGTGTCCTCAAGACTCCTTTAAAACGACATCGGGCCATAATACTCAAAACCCCTTTTTGACCAATGATTGACGCTTTTCAAATCATAAACATACTCGACTCATACTATGAAATCACATACTCCAAAACACTTGAATGGACTTCAACACAGTTTAAGTCAGAACAAAAGGCTTTCCAAATAGGTTTATACTCTTTATCCTTTCAAAACACCTCATAACACAAAATTAAACCTTTTACTCAAACACCCACCAAAACGCCTTTTAACCAAATAATATCACGTATGAAATAAATTACCAAACACACCCATTTATGACTGATTTATCAAAATGCCTACAAATCACCAATATGGGTGTTTTACAAGGTTTATAAAACTAAACTTCTCATTTAACCAAAACTCATCAAGTAACTTCTAAAATGATAATTTCATGTTAAACACATAAATACTTTAAAATAAACATTTTGGCATGTACACCGTTTTCACAAATCAACTTGAACTCACCTTGCTAGATTTAGGCTAAATCTAGATTTCACCCCGCTTTGAGCTCCTTTGAAGAAACTTGAATCTCCAAGCAAAAACTTCCAAAACCTAGATCCATAAGTTTCCAACCATCAAAACATATAACCAACCACATATAAACATTCCCCAAACACTTAATCATCCAAATCTCTATTTTGGGCAAAACCCTAATTTTGACCCAAGACTCCCAAAATCTTTCAAAACGAAATTAGAGGAATCAAACACTAGGTTGACATCCATCGAGCATTTATAACCCATAAAGAAGTTTGGAAGTGGAAGGGATGAACTTACCATTTAGGTTTTGATAAAAACCTAGAAAACCCCAAAATCCTTGAAGATGGAGGTGATAATGATGAGCTCTTGGTCTTAGCTTCCAATCCACCATTATAATTTTCCAAAAATAACCATCTAACCTTGACAAGCTCTCAAAAACGAAACCATAGCAACTTGAATCACTGAAAACGGAGTTGGGATGAAGAAGATATGAATAAATGAAGTTTGGTGGCTGAAATTCGGTTTTTAGCTCGACCAGGGGGTTTCGCGACTTATCTCGCGACCCTAAGTCGCGGCATAAGTCGCCTGCTTCTCCTGGTTTTCTTCTCGTTCACTGTTTTAACCGTAACTTCTTCGTTATAGCTCTGTTTTTGCTCCGGAAAGAACCGTTGGACTCGTAATTGAATCATTTATCCATTAAGACTATAAATCTAGGATTCAAGTCCAAAATCAAAAATCTTATTTGTCCCCTTTAAGGCTACCGATTTCTGTATTAACTTGAAATGGTGCTTTTCGAAATTCGGGGTGTTACATTTGGTTCACAAAATGAAAGTGACGACGACAATTTAAGAAATTTATCATTCATTAGCTTAAGTGAAGGAATTTAATTTCTACCAACCAAATGTGTGGTCAAATTCCATTCCAAATCTTTGAAAGTCAAAGTTCTTCGATGAATTTTAATTTCATCACATTCCATTATGCAAATCAAACGTCCTCTAAAATCTTTGGAGAAATTATATCCCACTCCAATTTGTGGACTTTAACATTAATTATATTATTAAAATAATTCATATCTTGATTATCCAAATAAAATTTTTGTAAAATAAAAATATATTCAATTTGGTTGATTGGAATAATAAAATCTTTTTTCTATACAACATAATTTAGAGAATTATTTAAATATAGAGATTTTTATCCCTTCTATCATATTTCCCTTTTTCCAAAAAATCTTTAGGAAATTTATTAGAATAAAAAAATCTCCAAATATTTATTTATTTTTTTAAAATTTTTCTAAAAGTCTCACAACTCAGACGATAATCTATCACCCTTTTATACTCGAATGGCCCATGTCAAAGCAAGAATTGAAGCACATGAATCATGACAATAGAGTAAAGAGTGATGATTAAATTATGGGTGCACCTAGATTTGATTTTCCTATTTATTTATTGAATATAAACTAAATAAAAGAAATATACAAAAATAAAATATTGCATTTACTAAAAGAATTAATGTTCTACTCTAGTACCTACAACTTCAAATTAAAACGTTACTGTTGTAATTAATTAAAAGGTTGAGTATATTTATTTTTCATTGACTAAAAAAAGAAGAAATAGTTTTATATTTATAGAGGGAGTGGAATATGGCATAGTACAAGACTACAAGCACTTTAGGCATTTGGCGCTTCTTTTTGGTAAAAAGTTGATAATCGACAATTTTAATCGGTTCATACATAATCCGTTTTTAAGAACTCCAATGTAAAGGGCATTTTTTGGTTCACTCAGCAGTTGAGACTAGCGGGTGGCCTAGAAACGAACCCAAGTTTTGTCTTGTATTAGCAAAACATTAGCAAAATTAAGAAGACTTAGACAAAAACCACATCCCACATCTTGTAGCAAAATTGAAATCAAAAACCACAAAAGCAAGAGATTTTTATACCACGATCTATAGCAAGAGCAAGGGATTTTTGTACTTGATGTGTGAAATTAATACTAAGATTTCTCCGTTTTCGGAGTAGTTCTTCTTTATCACTTAGGAGTTGTGTGAGATGAAAGTCATGCATGGTTCTGAATGAGAAAAAGAAGTGAATAATCATCTTTTCGACTCTAGCAAGATTTTTGTGACTCGCCGACGCAGGTGCTTGGGAGGGGACGAGCTTTGCTAATGGGAGGGTTTGGGTATGGCTTTTCGTAGAATTTTACATGCATCTATGAGATCGAGTACGGAATTTTGTTTTCTCAAACATGATTTGGCTCGATATTGCGCATTTTTATTAATTCCAGGGTTTCACTAAATTTGAAATTCACTTAGAGACCATTTACTAAACACTTACCTTGGTAAGTGCTTATTGGTTTAATTACCTTACTGGGTAACATAATGAGGATTGAGAATCTTACTCGGTAAGAGGGAAGACAGGGATCAAGAGTTTTACTCGGTAAGTGAGTGTGATGACTCTTACTTGGTAAGTGCATACCGAGTTATAAACACTTACCATCAATCAATTTTGATGGCCAGAAATGTTACGCATAAGGTAAGTGAGAGTTGGCATTGAAAAAGTCGACTTTCGGGACTTGGGAGGGGTTCCGCGACAGTGCCCGGCGACTCATAGTGTAACACCCGTAATTTTCGATAAGTAAATGTCATCGGGACAATTTTGTGACTTATAACCAGTGGGGTTTTGTCGGGAATTGCATTGTTTAAAGTCCCTCGGAGTATCGGGAGTTTTGGCGTTGAAAAGTCGGAAGTTTGATGCCCGGTACGTCCTGGGCGATTGTGCCCGCGACTGTGACAGGGTGTCACTATCGCGGGGCACTGTCGCGAGGAACGTACCGCGGGCAACCCCCTTCGGGCAACTATGCCCGGCGACTATGCCAAGGGCATAGTCGCGTGGCACTGTCGCCGACGGGTGCAGACCTGCTTAAAATCGTGAATTTCAGCCCTCTTTCATTTCAACCTTCCCCCATTTCACCCTCTTCTCTCTAGAAACCGAACCCAAACCCTAAAATCGGTTTCTATGTATCCATGGCACCAAACCTATCATGTTCCAAGTGTTCTCCCCCACCCAACAAAGATTAGAAGCTCCACCTTCATCTTCCTCATCAAGTTCAACGGTTGGGAGCTCGGGTTGAAGTGTTGGATTGGGTGTTCTCGGAAGTCTCATCGTCTTCAAGGGTAAGTTTTCTTGTATTAAGGTTATAAATGCTTCTTTGATGGTTTCTTAGTGTTTGGTTTCTCAAATCTCGGATTTGGTAGTTTTGGATAAACTAGGGTTTTGTTATTATTTTGGGTTTCTTGGTATATTGTTAGGGGAATGTTTCTACATGGTCGGATATGGTTACTTATGGTTTGGATTGTATGGATCTAGGTTTTGGAAGTTTCCGGCTTGAGGATTCGAGCGGCCTTCAAAAGAGCTCGTTGGGTGAAACCTAGATTTAGCCTAAATCTAGCAAGGTGAGTTCAAGTTGATTTGTGAAAACGGTGTACATGCCAAAATATGTATTTTAAAGTGTTATACATGAAATGGTTAACTGCTGATAAGTTTTGAGTATCTAGAAGTAAAATGTGTTTTACTTAGTTATTTGCCAAAGTGTGAGTATTTTGATAAGTTTTTATATTTGGTAAACTTGGGTTGTGTTAAAATCTTAAAATGCTTCTATTGGGTTTTGAACGTTTCCAACAACTAAATAACATGAATTACGTATTCTTGGTGATTTTGTACAAGTAAGGTCTATTTTATGAGTTATACGTCTTTGACGATTTTGTACAAGTAAAGTCTAATTCATGTTAGATGCATTTGGTCTATTTGCATTCATAAACACTTTGGAAATCTTGAGTTCCATCTCGTATGGAGTTTTGGGTAAATCTAGTATTTGAAGTACGTGTCTTCATAAACGGTATTTAAAGACATTTCACTATTGTGGAGACCGGTAATTATTGGTCAAACGGATTTTGATCTCTTTAGCTCGGTATTGGCTTAAACGAGTCGTGTGGACATTTGTCCGGACTTTTAAACCGTTGTGGGTTTTGGATATGAGGACACTTAATTTGTGTCATTGGTGAGTTACATGTTTTGGGAGCTTTGGTCTTTCAATTGGAGTCATGTAACGTTAGACAGTGTGTAATGGATCCATAGGCACGTGAGTCAGTCTGTTTTGGGATGGTCAATTGGGTAATGCGGGGTTGAACTTCGGTACCCATGTTTTATGACCGGAAACTTACAAGTGATCGTTAGGAGGGTTGAGTCGGCTAGTGCTACCGGAGTAGTAGGCGCTAGGACCTCCGCCGCTTGAAGTAATGCCTAAGAGGTAGTCTTTAAGTGTGTTGGGCCTTCGGGATGGAGTTCTTCGAAATGATCCATCAAGGTCAACTGACTTGGGGTGACACTTGTAAAGAAGTCGTAGGGACACCGGGCTGGGATGTCGGGAGGTGTTATGCGATTAACGTTGTTGGTTAGTATACTTTTGTGTTCCTTCCACCCTCAACGAATACGGGTTCCCCCGTTGTTGGCTATCAGTATGTTAAATATAAGAACGTCTTATTTTGTTGTCATTGGTTCCTTACGGACACGTGAGTATTGGACCAAGTGTCCATGTTTTCGGACGTACGGTATATGTGGTCTTGATAGCGATTTATGGGTCGAGCACTCTGTCCCGCCCATGCTTTGGGTACTTTGGGTTATAAATGGTGATTCATGTTTTTACCAAATAAGTGTCGAACTATAATCCCGTTTGGGTGAGTTATGCGTTGCACCATTTTATAAGAAACGTGTGTTTTGGGAGCATTGTCTTTAAAAGTGTATATCATGGGAAAATGTGTCGTTTCTATTTTGAAGTATAATATTTCAAAGGATCTTGATTTAAACTGATTTCCTTTCTTTAAAGATATATTCGTTCATGTTAACACTTTTGAGCTCACTAGGCGTTAAGCCTAACCTTTTTATTTGTCGGCATGTGCATCAGGTTCCTAGCGGGGGGTTCAGTTCTAGCGGTGCTATGAAGAGTTGAGCCTTAGCCTTACAAACGTAAGTAATTGGTGAAGTCTTCCGCGAGTTGGAGATAGTGACATGTTTTGGGTTTTAGTAGTACCCGTCCTTATTGTTTACTGTATGTATAGATAAAAGGTGTGTATTGTAGCAAAATCTGAAATTTGTGGTTGTAGATGATTCATTTATGGATGTATTTAGAAAATTTTAAATAAGTTGCTATTTCCAGATTTGAGGGTGTTACAAGTTGGTATCAGAGCTTAAGTTTGAGAGAATTAGGTATTGATTGTAGGATGCCTAGACTCAAACTAGCGTTTTTATAAGCAATTGTAAGTGAAGTTGCACATTAGGAACCTTAAGATAAGATGTTTTGGAGTTGATAGGGTCACTAGAAACGGGAAGTTTGTCGAGGGTCGCAAGGATGAGCATGTACGGTACGTTCATAATGGCACCTGGCCAGTGTTATGGTGAACCTACATGCTACATGTGTATACTTGAACTACCTTGGTATGATTATCGTTGGGGTAGTGAGAAAGTTCCTAAGCGAGTGATCTAGGGAAGGGTTGATGTCTATAGCACTGTCACGTTGAAGTGATAGTTAAGTGCGTTGAATGCATTAAGTTGATTGTCGTGAGTAAGAATAATTGGTTGGAGTAGAACCTTAAGCTTATGGAATTGATGTTATACGAGGAGAGATTGTAAGGTGAACTGATGAAGTATCCGAGTGTTGCTTTAAGATGTGGAGTATCCGGATGACAATAGTAGGAAATTGAGATTGTTGTCCTAAGATGCTTGATACACCCGGATGATATTAGTATGTCGGGTTGTTGAGAAGCGTAGTCCAGAGGGGTGAATGCCGACCAAATTCATGCACTAAAGTTATTTCTAAAATGAGTTTGCATAAATTGTTTCTCATGTTCGCCAAACTTAAAGTGTTTTGGATTATAAATTTTTAGTAAAACATTTAGCCCTCATCGGATTTTAAACTGTGAGCTTAATCTTGCATGAAATAGTTTTGTTGCACGTGGTTACAGTTTATATTGAAAATCTCTCCGTCCCTGTTTTGTGTTTAACGCAATCTTTGGACATCTTAAGGTCCGTATTTTAATACCGCATGTGGTATTGGGCAAGCGACTGTGGAATTTTAACCTTGACATTGGATCTCCTCCACGTATGTTAAGGTTTTAAAGGAAGAGTTGTCCCGCTGTTCTCGAGTCGGGATTTTCTATGTAATCTTAGTCTGTATGAGTCGTGTTTAATTTTACGGGGTATAGTTTTGTGATTTTTTTGGGTTCGTAAGTGTACTTTGAGATGTGTGAGTTTTAACTTTATGTCGTATAATTTACGAGTTTTTGAGTGTCGTATCTCATGAGAGTTTTGTTGAAAAGGGTCACTTTATCTTACGTGGTGGTTTTAAATTTTTTAACCTTTTTAGACTTATAGTCGTTTTACGCTTTTGTGTTGGGAAACAGAGATTTTGTCACCGCTTGATTTTGCCGTCGTTGAGTTTATGAAAGTCTAGTTGGGTTAATGGCGTTTCATTTTATGACCATTCGAACCGCGTAATAAAAAGGAATTTTTGAAACGTGTAGAATTGCATTATTGTGTGCGTTAATTTACGAGTTTTGTTTAATACTTTGTTTCATGCGAGTCTTGCATCGACACTTTTGCTACCGTAAGAGGCACCTTGAAAAATCTAAATGTCGCATGATTGCATCTTGAGTTTCACACGAGTATAGGTGCATACTTTTGGGGTGAATCCGACTTTCACTCGCGTGAGTAAATATGCGAAATATTTATGTTGTCTTATATTAAATTTTAATCTAAGCGTGCTTCGATTGTTGACCTTGTTGTTATACATTTTCCGCAATACATGAAATGAATTTTCGAATTGCATATCGTTGTAATTACCATCTTGGTCAAATGTGTTTTATCGAGGCGACTTAAAGTTTTAAACTCGATTTGAGAATTATTTGCATTCTTATCATCTCACCGAACTTTGGAGAATAAACTGTTGCATATGGAGTTGTTAATAATTTTATGTCGCAACGACTTTTGGGTTGGGAAGTCAGAACTTTAAAATTAATTTGCGAATGTCTCTTTTGGGAATTGTACAAACTTTCATTGCACATGTTATAGTGCGGAAAGGTATCTTTCATATGCATAGTATAAATGGATGCATTACTAGGACCATGGTAGTCCGTTTGAAAATTTTGTTGCGCATCTTTTGTTACCGTTTTTATTAACGTAATTACTAATCAAACGAGTTTTTGGAAATGGTTTTATATGCGTAGTGTTGGTAACCAGTTTTGAAAACCTATCAGATGGGCGATAGTGTGTTGTCACTGTACGATTAATCGTTATAAAACGTGTGTATTTGAAAGTTTTACAAAAAGTGTAAATTGACTTATTCTCTGAAAACCTTGAACTCATTAGGCCTATAGGTGTAACCTCTGCCGTGGAAAGGAGTTGCAATTAAGGGACTAGGGGAGTCCTTGAGAATTGAAGCGTCGGATGATCCGACTTGCGGTCAGTCTTGGATTTTGGACTTAGGTTTTCGAATCTGCGCGCGTTTGTATTATTGGAAATAGTGGAATTAAGTCTTCCCAGTTAATTAAGGAGTGATTTTATACTTCGGTAATCATGCGGGATAAGGTCTTAGGTGATTACCTGCGATTAGATTGGGTTCGTTTTGGTGGATTGCTTGTCGGTGTGAGACCATGGTTTATAATGATGGTGTATCGTCTCAGTAGGTTCCGAGATTAAAGGAAATTTTGGTGGTCGGTCTGTTAGAAGTATAAGATTTGAAATTTAGCACTCGGTTAAGTGTCAAACTTAGTACGACTATCTGTCTAGAATGGGATTTTGGACGGGATGTCCATGTTTTCGAGGTCACAGTTTAGCCCTAGGTGTCGACTTGTTTTCTTGGAGTCAGTGGAGCTGGGAATGTTTGGATGTATCCCGGTCGATCCATGAGAAATCTTGACCTTTCAGTGATGGAATTTGAAAGGAGTTTGGGTGTTGAGGATTAAGTGTCGATGTGTTTAAGCATTTCCGTGGTGGTAAAGCTTGTGTTAAAGGATTGTTGTGAGGATTGGTGTTGGAACGGAGTTGAGTGTTGACCGAATCTGGGCTAAGTAGTATCTGAAGGACGCTTTGGTGTGCCTTAGAAGAATATCTTTATCGATATTAAGAATGGATCGGTTGAAATATGAGGAACTTGGAAGTTTGGTTGCGATCTTTGACGTTGTGTTCGGAACCGTAGATCCGAAGGAAAGTTTGGTCAGCGAGAATTTGGGGTCACTAACTACCTGGAGGTAGTAATTGTCACCCAAGGTTGGGAGACGACCATAACCTTGTGAGTAAAAGGTTATTTTGGAGAGTTAAGTGTACGCTCGGTTATGAGTATATTGTGCCCAAGAGGGGCAGCAATGTTAGTATCGGTGTAAGGGACGTGTTGGTGGTGCTAGCAACGGGTTAAGGTCAATCTTCCTGTGGGCGAGATTTCATGGGAACCTAGATTTCGAGGACGAAATCATTCTAAGGTTGGGAGGATTGTAACACCCGTAATTTTCGATAAGTAAATGTCACCGGGACAATTCTGTGACTTATAACCAGTGGGGTTTTGTCGGGAATTGCATTGTTTAAAGTCCCTCGGAGTATCGGGAGTTTTGGCGTTGAAAAGTCGGAAGTTTGATGCTCGGTACGTCCTGGGCGATTATGCCCGCGACTGTGACAGGGTGTCACTATCGCGGGGCACTGTCGCGAGGAACGTACCACAGGCACCCTCCTTCGGGCGACTATGCCAAGGGCATAGTCGCGTGGCACTGTCGCCGGCGGGTGCAGACCTGCTTAAAATCGCGAATTTAAGCCCTCTTTCATTTCAACCTTCCCCCATTGCACCCTCTTCTCTCTAGAAACCGAACCCAAACCCTAAAATCGGTTTCTATGTATCCATGGCACCAAACCTATCATGTTCCAAGTGTTCTCCCCCACCCAACAAAGATTAGAAGCTCCACCTTCATCTTCCTCATCAACTTCAACGGTTGGGAGCTCGGGTTGAAGTGTTGGATTGGGAGTTCTCAGAAGTCTCATCGTCTTCAAGGGTAAGTTTTCTTGTATTAAGGTTATAAATGCTCCCTTGATGGTTTCTTAGTGTTTGGTTTCTCAAATCTCGGATTTGGTAGTTTTGGAGAAACTAGGGTTTTGTTATTATTTGGGGTTTCTTGGTATATTGTTAGGGGAATGTTTCTACATGGTCGGATATGGTTACTTATGGTTTAGATTGTATGGATCTAGGTTTTGGAAGTTTCCGGCTTGAGGATTCGAGCGACCTTTAAAAGAGCTCGTTGGGTGAAACCTAGATTTAGCCTAAATCTAGCAAGGTGAGTTCAAGTTGATTTGTGAAAACGGTGTACATGCCAAAATGTGTATTTTAAAGTGTTTTACATGAAATGGTTAACTGCTGATAAGTTTTGAGTATCTAGAAGTAAAATGTGTTTTACTTAGTTATTTGCCAAAGTGTGAGTATTTTGATAAGTTTTCATATTTGGTAAACTTGGGTTGTGTTAACCTCTTAAAATGCTTCTATTGGGTTTTGAACGTTTCCAACAACTAAATAACATGAATTACGTATTCTTGGTGATTTTGTACAAGTAAGGTCTATTTTATGAGTTATACGTCTTTGACGATTTTGTACAAGTAAAGTCTAATTCATGTTAGATGCATTGGAGTCATGTAACGTTAGACAGTGTGTAATGGATCCATAGGCACGTAAGTCAGTCTGTTTTGGGATAGTCAATTGGGTATTGCGGGGTTGAACTTTGGTACCCATGTTTTATGACCAGAAACTTTACAAGTGATCGCTAGGAGGGTTGAGTCGGCTAGTGCTACCGGAGTAGTAGGCGCTAGGACCTCCGCCGCTTGAAGTAATGCCTGGGAGGTAGTCTTTAAGTGTGTCGGGCCTTTTTATCAGCATCAAACCGATTCTTTTGTTCATCAGAGAATTTTGCATATTCTTTCTCAATTCTCTTTGTTTTTGGAGCTCTATCTGAATCATTACCTTCAGCAGGAATCTCCTCAAATTTTTTTGGCATTGGACCATCTTCTATTGATGCTAGAATGTTCTTTCCATTCGCTTGCCGATCAATAAAATCGAGAAATCTGTCTTTCCATTGCTCATATTCCCCTTTAAACAATACTGGGGGCTTGACATCTGTTCCAATCGAGAGAGCGTCTCTTGAAGTCATCCTGTTTGATTAAAATATGCAATAAGAAACTTGAAAAATGATCGTCATAAATTCAGAAAAAAAATTGATCACAAAAAGAAATCTGTATCTCTATGTGGTCATAAAAGACATTCTCAAATCTTCTTGCATCACTAAAGCCATATTTTCGGATTCTGCCATCTTTGGGTCAAAGATCTAATATTAACACTTACAAGTGATCGACTTGTTCGCGTTGAGTTAAAGTGACCAAGTCTAAGAGTTCATAAAAATGTGAAGCTTACTAGTCTTAGATTTGGCTCACACACACTCAAAGAGGCGCTTATCTTGTAATAAAAAATAGAAAACACAGTGGAAGAAGAGAAGAAATACTTGCATAAATACGAAATGAAAAATTGTCACCACAGTGGTGAGACAATGTACAAAAATTCAAAATATAAGAAATTAAATACAAGAAATTTAAATACTACAAACTACAAACTAAGGCTCTAGACCTCTTCTTGAGAGAGTTTGAGGTCTGGAAAGGGTACATCTTCAATGGAATGCATAAGGCTTTAATTTATAGGAGGTGAAGGGGTAAGGATCATATTCTTTTATCGTTTGCAAAAAGATTTACAAGAATCCTTTATGTGAGTCCCTGATTCAAGTTTCTCAATTACAATTAATCAAAACAAACAAGATTTAACAACTACCTGTTTTGATTATAATTCCAAAATCCAAAGTATTACAACTTTCTCTCTCTAGATATGCTCTTTCTCTCTCTACGAATTCTCTTTCTAAAACCGAACTCTTCAACTAGTCATCTATCTATTAAAGAAAAACAACTCTATTTATATCTATCATCTAAAACAAGGAAAACAAAACAAATACAATTGACTTTGACTTTATTACAAAATGACTTTGACTTTTAATGAGAGTTGACTTTCTCAGCTTTGACTTCTTGTACTTTGACCTTCAGTCTTCATGATCTTGTATCCAACATATTTCTGCTCTAACAATCGCCCCCTTTGGATTCAAGATCAACTTCGAAAGAATTTGGATTTCAGTCTTCTCTTTAAGCACTGTCAGTACAATCTCCCATTTTCTTTATAACATCTTTACCTTTTAAAAACTGTTTGTATTCTCCCAAAATCTATCTTCAAAAGATATAACAATCTTCAATAATCTCTTCAGAATGATCACAAGACTCTTTCAGACTTCGGAAAGAAATTATCTTCAGATTTAGCACGGAATTCTTCAGCAAACAATCTTCAAAGAAAATTTCTGAAAATCAGCACATCTTCAAACAACTTTTGACTCTTCTTGAACAATCTTTCAACCTTTCAATCTGTGAACTTTAACTTCTTCAAAAAATTTAACTTTTGATCTTCAAATAATTCTCTAACTTTGGAATTTCTGACACAGACATTTCTTTAAATCATCTCCCCCTTTTTGATGAAACGAGCATCGATATCATCAAAACTTTCATCAAGAAATGTCTTTATCCAATCTGACCACTGATCTATCCAAGAGCCTCTGATTCGTTGCCAATTCGAACAAAGTATTCATCTAGATCTTTGCAAATCCAGACAAAATAGGAATGCAACACCTGAATCAACAAATGAATCAGTTAACATGCCTGTCTGTAACACGAAGTTACTGTGTGTAACGGATACACATAGGAAAGGAGCTTTTCGATGTTCACTCCCCCAGGGTTTCCATCCAATCATCGAAACACCACAAAGGAAATTTTTATGAATGTTATGACAAGAAAACAAATTCCTTGTGTGTTCGTGCAAATGTAGAAAGAATTAAGCATATGATGATTGCTTTTAAAGGCTCAAAATTGTGTAAACCACTGAGACAACAGTAGATAAACACAGACTCAATGTGCATGATTGAAGTGCGAAGGTGGGGAAAACTTCCTTCTTTTTCAATATCCAGATTTTCCAAATGAAAATCAGATAGATTATGTGTTGCGTCCCCAGAAAATATGAAACATTTCCTTTTTGAGAAGAAAATGAGTGGTTGGTGGGGTTTTGTCAAGAGTTGGCATGAGCTATTTGCCTGTTTCAATAATGTTCACGAAGAATTGTGAAGCATTAGTAATGTGGTTGCCCAGCTCAGAAAGTAGTTGGTGCAGAGTTTGATATTCTTTTACTCTGATCTCACACCCTCTTTTTTTTTAATTCAATAAGCTCACATCTAACCAAACTCTCTGTTCCATTTTACCTCAACACACAACCCACACTCATTTCTTTTCGACTCCTCACACTCAATCACTATGGATTAACTTCTTGGGTAGGAAACACTGGTTATCATGAATCCATAGAAGTTCATTTAAGTCCTAGCACAAAGAACCCATATTGTTCTATTAAAGCATAATGTTGCTCAAAATGGTTTAACTTGAAACAGTTAAAGCGCAAATACATGTCAGATGTATATATGCTCAGAATATAATCATGAAAATATGAGCATTTTTAAACATGGAAGTATTTTCAAACAAGTATATTGAATGAATAGATAAGAATGTAAAAGACTTGTTTGAAAATCTGACATTGTATGAAAAATGATTAGAAATGAATGATATAACAATCAAAGCTTATGGTCAAGAATAATGGATATTGTCTATATGAATCAAAATACAAACATTCTTGAAATGACGTTCAGAAATGAAATTACGCTCAAAATTCATTGAAATACAAGCGGGGTGTCTTACCATCGAAAAATATGTTTCAAATTTGAGACATGGTAAGAACATTTTGAACAATAAATCAAACCGGTGTATGTGAATACTTGAAAGTATATAGAAAAGACAATACGCAAGTAATTATCTTTAGAAACACACGGTTTGTTAATCGTTGAAGCACAAGTAAAATGAAAACATTTAAAATCTCACTTCCAATTCATGAAATATGTTTAAGAATCGGGAAGTGGTTTGAACATTTTAAGAATATGTTTTCTATGATTGAAAGTTGTCCTTCTTTCAACCATATATGAGATTAAGATAAGAAATATAACCTTTCTATTCACTCTTAAATCTCATGAAGTCATGCTTAAGTCATAAAGATATGATCTTGTAAGCATCTCTCATCCTGCACAAGTCTTAAAGTCATGTCAAAGCAACTTTATTCACAAAATTTATTCAAATGAAAAAAATAATAAAGCAGTAAAACGATTAAAATACAAGTTCTGATCTGAAATAATCAGAAATCATATCCTTACTCCTTTTTGTTGTACGCATAAACTCCCCCTAAATTCATGCATCACAAAAATTTAGCAATTAAATTCTATAAACTCCCCCTCAAAATAATGTTGATCGTCTTAAAATCTTGTATCACTCCCCCTGAGAACATGAACAACATGTGAAAGTGCAGATATCCTTTCAGAAATAATGATAAAGAAATGATGAAAAATTACAATAAAAGAAACTTTAATAGGTAATTACTGATTAAACCTTGAGATTTAGCATACCAAGCTTAGACACAAAAAAATTAAATCTCTTTTCATCTAAAGCTTTGGTAAACAAATTTACAAGTTGGTAATCAATTTTTACAAAGTAAAGTTCTATTGTACCTTTTTCTACATTATCTTTTATAAAATGATACCTGACATCAATGTGCTTTGTTTTAGTGTGCTGCACAGGATTAGCTGATATGGCGATAGCGCTCTTCGAGTCACAATAGATCGGTATTTTATCAAACTTAAATCCATAGTCTCGAAGTTGTGTTTGCATCCACAAGACCTGAGAGCAGCAACTGGCAACAGCTACATACTCTGCTTCTGCAGTCAATGTGGAAACACATAATTGTTTCTTTGATGCCCAGCTAACGAGCTTGTCTCCAAGAAATTGAATATGACCTGAAGTGCTCTTCATGTCCAGCATGCACCCTGCATGATCTGCGTCTGAATAAGCAGTTAGTTCAAACCCTGTATCCTTAGGATACCACAGACCAAGATCTGTAGTCCCCTTTAGATATCTAAAAATCCGTTTGACAGCATCCAATTGGGATTCTTTAGGATCAACCTGATATCTAGCACACAAGCATGTTGAAAACATTATATCTGGTCCACTTGAAGTAAGATACATTAAAGACCCTATCATACCTCTATAAGTCCTAACATCAACAACTTTTCCCGAAGGATCAGTGTTAATTTTAGTACCTGGTGCCATTGGGGTTCCAATTGATTTGTAATTTTCCATTTTGAATTTCCGAAGAATATAAAAAATGTACTTAGATTGATTAATGAAAATCCCCGTTGAAAACTGTTTGACTTGTAATCCGAGAAAGAAATTCATCTCTCCCATCATACTCATCTGAAAATGTGACACCATGAGATTTGAAAAGTTCTTACAGTATTTAGGATTTGTAGAACCAAATATAATATCATCTACATATATTTGAATAAGAATGATATCAGCTTTCTCCTTTTTAATAAACAAAGTGGTATCGACTTTACTTTTTGAAAAACCTGATTTGACCAAGAATTGAGATAAAACATCATACCAGGCGCGAGGTGCTTGTTTCAGACCATATAGGGCTTTATCCAAGATGTAGACATGATTTGGCTTATTTGGATTTACAAACCCTTCTGGTTAAGACACGTAGACTTCCTCCTTAAGTATGCCATTTAGAAAGGCAGTCTTCACGTCCATCTGGTAGATAGTGAAGTTCTTGTGAGCTGCGTAGGCTAGAAACATGCGGATTGCCTCTATACGCGCTACTGGAGCATAAGTCTCGTCATAATAGATGCCTTCCTCTTGCCTATATCCCTTGGCAACAAGTCTTGCTTTGTTCCTTATAACAATACCATCTTCGTCCTTTTTATTCTTGAACACCCATTTAGTGCCGATAACGGTTTTTCCTTCTGGTTTTAGCACTAGTCTCCAGACTTTCAGGGCTTCGAACTGGTTTAACTCTTCTTGCATAGCAGACACCCAATCCGAATCAGCAAGAGCTTCTGATACTCGAGTAGGCTCTATTTTGCTGAGGAATGAGTCATGCATATAGTGATTCAAAGTTGCTGACCTAGTTTGCACCGACTTATTGAGATCTCCAATTACTTGGTGAAGAGGGTGCTCTTTGGTCCAGCGATGTTCATGAGGGTGTGGATTAGATGAAGATTGATCATGGTTGTCATCTAAAAATCCACTTTCAGGTTCTTCAGTTTAAACAGTTTGAGGGAGGGATTCAGTTGAAGTAATTGGTGCAGAAGCTTCAGTAGGTACAACTTGATCAGTTTGTTGATCTGTCCTTACAGCACATCCTACTGACTCAGCAACTTCTGGCTCATCATTAGTAGACACAACTTCAACTATTGGAGTAGGCATATGAATTGGAATATCTTGCTGAATCGGGGAATTTGATTCAGTAGAAACAACTGAAGTGGTTGGATGAGTAATTGTTGAATCTTTCATCCTGTCAACCACAACAGGTTTATGCATATTAGATCCAAGATATTCATCATAAAACCGTTCAAATAAAAGATCTAAATCAGATAAATGATTAGTAGACGTTGATGCTTCATCTGATTTGTTCTTTTCAGGTACAGGTTCTGAACGGAATTGCCCAAAAGCTAATACTCCAGTTATCACGGGTTATGAACTGACTTGTTCAAAAGCCATATCCTCATCGAATGTAACGTTTATGCTTTCGATAACAGTCTTCGACTTCTTCAAATATACTCGATATGCAGCAGATATAGAAGAATATCCAATAAAGATGCCCTCATCTGCCTTAGCACTGAACTTGTTCAGACTCTCTCTGTCGTTGAGCACAAAACACTTACACCCAAATATATGAAAATATTTGATAGATGGTGTTCGGTTGTTGATCAAAGCATACGGAGTCTTTTGAAATATGCGGTGTATCATGGAACGGTTTTGAGTGTAGCATGCAGTCGAAATAGCTTCTGCCCACAGAAATAAAGGTAAGTCTGATTGGCTAAGCATAGTGCGAGCGGCCTCGACTAGCGTTCGATTTCGCCTTTCGACTACTCTATTTTGTTCGGGCGTACGAGCAGCAGAGTATTGATGTGATATCCCGACCGATTCGAGATACTTTTCAACAGTTCTGTTTTTGAACTCTGTGCCATTATCAGTTCTGAGAAGCTTGACTGGTTTATGCAAATTCACCTGGGTCGTCTTCAGAAATGTAACGAGTACTTCGGGCGTCTCATCTTTTGAACGTAGAAATTTGACCCACGTGTATCGCAAATAGTTGTCCACGATAACTAGAACATATTTCTTTCCGCCTAAACTTTGCGTTCGCATCGGACCACAGAGATCCATATGCAACAACTCTAGTGGAGAACTGGTACTAGGTTCAGGCCTCGGTTTATGTGGAGCTCTCTTCATCTTCCCTTTTTCACACGCTGCACACAAGTGTTCTTTCACATATTTGAGCTTAGGAAGTCCATTCACTAACTTTCCACTGACCAGCTTGTTTATATAACGAAAATTCAGATGAGATAACCTTCGGTGCCAAAGCCAACTTTGCTGCATCGGGGATTTTGTCAGTAAGCAAACCTGATTGTCATTCTGAACCTTTGAAAGATTGATGGTGTAGAGATTTGTATTTCGATTTCCGACTAAGAGTTCTTTACCGTCTTCAGTACGGACCGAGCAATTCTTAGTTTGAAGTTGACCTCTAACCCTTTGTCGCAGAATTGACCGATACTAAACAGGTTGTGCCCTAAGCCTTCGACATAGCTCACCTTCTTAATCGTTATATTATCTTGAATGATGTCACCATATCCTAAGATTGGTGAAAACTGGTCGTTCCCAAATCGTACATTGCCACTGAATTTCTCTGTATAATTAGACAATAAAGTTTTCTGACCGGTCATATGCTTGGAACAGCCGCTATCCAAGTACCACATATGCCGGGTCTGCAAGAGAAATCAGGAAACAACAATTTTAGGTACCCATTTAAAAACGGGTCCTAACAGATTAGTACAAGATTTTGGTATCCATTTGAATATGGATCCTCTTTTCCTTTAAAAACATTTGGTTTAGAAGAATAAACATGATAAGATCCAAACCAATCATTAGAATTATGATGATAAGCAAAATCATTCCACTGATAATAATAAGATTTAGTAGTAGTAGGAGATAATCGGAACAATTGCTTTATAGAATATCTCTTGTAAGAAGTTACAAGGTTTTTATTATGAGAAATAATAGAACCAACTACATCACACATACTACTAGTTGATCTATGACAAGAACTATCAGTAATTGATTCTGCCTTTTCATCACCCTTCCTTTTAGGTCGCCATTCAGATCTCTCTTCTGACCTTTTCTTTCTTACATCTGAAACAAAGAATTTTGATTTATTAGAAAAATCAGATTTCTGAGATTGATTTTTCTTGTGTTTACCAGTGTAATTTTGTTTCTGTGAGCGCTGTTTCTTATGTTTCTTACCCTTTGCATAGTAATCAACATTCACAGAAATTGATTCACCAACCTTGGTTGATGATTCACCTTTTTCATGAACACTTGGTAAAGCTTGTCCATTTATCACAAAAGTAGAATGATTTGGAAGTGGAGCATTAAAGTCAAACATATCAATTTCCTCTATACACCCGTCATCAGAATTTAGGAAATCATTTGCAGACTAAAATAAATCATCAAAATCAGTCGAGAAGTTTGAAGTACTTTAGAAGATGGAGAACACTCTTTAGATTTAAAATGAAAATATGTGTTCTTTAACACTGTAGAAAATACATCTAGAGTTAGACCACTCAAAATTCTTTCATCAGATAAAATATTTTCTAATTCAATTATTTTGCTTTCTAAAATGAGTGGAGGTACATAAATTTTAGCTTGAATAGGTTTTGCCTCAATCTCAGTAGAAGAATAACTAGCAAAATAATCATTTGAAAGAAATTTTGATGTTTTAGAAAGATAACTATCATTCAGTCTTTCATAACAGAATGGTAGTTGCATTTTCTTTAAATTTATTCTTTTCTCATCTTCTTTCTCCTCAACTTCTTTTGATGCTTTGGTGATAAATTTGGGTTTCAAATGAGGATATTTATCAGCAGCATACATATAATTTGCATTATATAATGCTGGCTGTTTTCTGATAGCTTTTTCTAGGTAATGAGGATTATCATAACCTAGTCCCCATTTTTCTTTAAAATCATCCTCTTCATTAGGTGTATTCAAGAAAATCGTTTGATCTGTTTGGCCTCGAATATACAATTTTGCTTCCAGACCATTTACCTTTTGCTCTAAAGTCTTGTTCTCAACCTGCAGTTTAAACGCTTTTAGAACACAATCTTGTTTTTCAGAATCAGACTTGGACAATTGTTTTTGCAATTCACAAATCTTACTTTCAAAACAATCTTTTTCATTTTTAAAAACAGAATCAGATTTGCGTAGAGAATCAATTAAATCTTTGTTCCCAATAACTGATTTATTAAGTTCAAAGATTTGTTGATTTCTTCTAGCAACTCTGTCTTTTTCCTTTTTCAGTTTGGTTTGAAAGTCTTGAAGTTCGACCATCATGGCTTCCATTTTGGTTATGAAATCATTTTCAGTTAAGTTCATTACCTCATCAGCAGTCTCATCATCAGAATCATCATCTTTCTCTTCTTTTCCCATCAAGCATAAATGAGCAGTCTCTTCTTGTTCTTCCTCCACATCAGAATGATCCAACCAGTATTCGTCTTCTGCCATTAATGCCTTGCCTGCCTCCTGTTGCTTGGCCAAGAGCATTTTGTTCTTATAGTACTCTGAGTTGCGAACTTTTGGCTTCCGACACTCTTTTGTGTAATGTCCGACCTTGCCACAGTTGTAACATTTGATCAGATCATCACCTTTCTTTTCAGTACTGGTGTAGTCATTCACAAACTTTTTCTTTTCTTCCGGCTTCTTTTCAACAAATCTGCTTCCTTCCACTCTTTCTCTATGCTCGTGGTTCTTTGAGCTTGATGAAGAATATCTCTGAGAGTTAGAACCCGGTTTCTTGTAGAATTTCTTTTGAAAATCACGGGTCAGTAAAAGCATTGCTTGCTTAAGATTCTCTGCATCATCTCCATCAGATTCAGACTCTGATTCAGAACTGGACATCACTATCTTCTTCTTTTTCTTCTTCTCTTTCTTTTCCTTTTCCTTCTTTCCAGCCACCAATGCTATGGGATCAACAACCTTCTCAACTTTCTTTTTCTCAGACCTTTTCTCTACCACCTCTTCTTCATTCTGTCGAAGAGTCTCATAAACCTCATGTAGTGGAATCTCACTCAAATCTTTCATCTGCTTCATACGACGAGTATGCTTTTTCCACTCGGGTTGTAAGATACTGAGAAACTTGACATTGTTCTAAATCTGTTGCTTATTTACCTTGTTCTTGGAAAGTTCATTTAGAAGAAGCACAAACCTCTCATAGGTTTCCTCCAAACTCTCATCTTCTTTGGCCTTGAATTCTTCATAATTGTTGATACAGTTGGCCACCTTCATTTGATTTCCTATCTTTGAACCCAACATCATCTTCTGAAGCTGATCCCACATTGATTTTGCAGATGCATTGTAGCTGTCTATTTTCACATAGATCTCATTGGTCATACTTTGTAAAAGCAAAGATCTGGCCTTTTTATCAGCATCAAACCGATTCTTTTGTTCATCAGAGAATTTTGCATATTCTTTCTCAATTCTCTTTGTTTTCGGAGCTCTATCTGAATCATTACCTTCAGCAGGAATCTCCTCAATTTTTTTTAGCATTGGACCATCTTCTATTGATGCTAGAATGTTCTTTCCATTCGCTTGCCGATCAATAAAATCGAGAAATCTGTCTTTCCATTGCTCATATTCCCCTTTAAACAATACTGGGGGCTTGACATCTGTTCCAATCAAGAGAGCGTCTCTTGAAGTCATCCTGTTTGATTAAAATATGCAATAAGAAACTTGAAAAATGATCGTCAGAAATTCAGAAAAAAAATTGATCACAAAAAGAAATCTGTATCTCTATGTGGTCATAAAAGACATTCTCAAATCTTCTTGCATCACTAAAGCCATATTTTCGGATTCTACCATCTTTGGGTCAAAGATCTAATATTAACACTTACAAGTGATCGACTTGTTCGCGTTGAGTTAAAGTGACCAAGTCTAAGAGTTCATAAAAATGTGAAGCTTACTAGTCTTAGATTTGGCTCACACACACTCAAAGAGGCGCTTATCTTGTAATAAAAAATAGAAAACACAGTGGAAGAAGAGAAGAAATACTTAAGAAATACTTGCATAAATACGAAATGAAAAGTTGTCACCACAGTGGTGAGACAATGTACAAAAATTCAAAATATAAGAAATTAAATACAAGAAATTTAAATACTACAAACTACAAACTAAGGATCTAGACCTCTTCTTGAGAGAGTTTGAGGTCTGGAAAGGGTACATCTTCAATGGAATGCATAAGGCTTTAATTTATAGGAGGTGAAGGGGTAAGGATCATATTCTTTTATCGTTTGCAAAAAGATTTACAAGAATCCTTTATGTGAGTCCCTGATTCAAGTTTCTCAATTACAATTAATCAAAACAAACAAGATTTAACAACTACCTGTTTTGATTATAATTCCAAAATCCAAAGTATTACAACTTTCTCTCTCTAGATATGCTCTTTCTCTCTCTACGAATTCTCTTTCTAAAACCGAACTCTTCAACTAGTCATCTATCTATTAAAGAAAAACAACTCTATTTATATCTATCATCTAAAACAAGGAAAACAAAACAAATACAATTGACTTTGACTTTATTACAAAATGACTTTGACTTTTAATGAGAGTTGACTTTCTCAACTTTGACTTCTTGTACTTTGACCTTCAGTCTTCATGATCTTGTATCCAACATATTTCTGCTCTAACACTTTAGGTACAAGTATCCTTCATCCTCTTATTCTTGTGAAAATCTCAGTTTATCCTTCAACATGGTGGCTCCATGTAATCAAATATTGCCTTTAGAGATCTCATCCAAATCTTGACCCAATTTCTTAAAAGATTCCAATACAAACCAAAATTATAGACTAGACAAAAATGGATAAGCCCTAAGGGGAAAATGTAGTGAAATAAGGGGGTAAAAGATTTTCCTAGAACCTAAGATACTCGATTTCTTCAAATTGTAAAACTCCTAAAATCACGCACTTAAAATAACTAAAATCTAGTCCTGAAATGCTTAAAACCCTTTTCGTTGAAATGTCGTCCATGGGTTGCTAGTTGTAGACGTACCTCCTTGGTGCGATGCCATGGTGGCAGGTAGAGACAAGACCATATCCAGTGGCACCACATCAAAGCTAATGAACAAAATCAAGCTTGGCTAGCAATGCTCAGAGCCCTCCACCGGTAGTAGCACTAACAACAAGAGTGACACACATACTATCTTCTTTTCCATCTCCTTCAAGACTCAAGACTATCTTCTTTTGATTGGAGCCATATCCCGAGAATAAACGAAGTCGAAGAGATTAAGTGTTGGTTATGTAGAGATGACGATGAGGGAAGGAACAATGGTCTAAGGGAGTTTCAATGACAAAAGGGGTTTTAATGAATAGATTTAACGCTCGTTGGTTAAAGCAAGGAAAGAAGATTTCAAACGTGACAATTACCAGAATTTCTTTAAATTAACAATGAAAGAAAAGAAAAAAAAAAAACTCTTACCATTTGTGACTAGTGTGTTGAATGGTATAATGTCGAATTGCCTGAAGTTAGGCCCATAAGGCCCTTGGTTAAGTTTTAATGGGCTGTTTGCTTTATCATTTCTTTATTAAAAGGAAACGGATCCAAAAGAAAAAGAAAAAGAAAAAGAAAAAAGAAAAGAATGACAGACAATCTGAGTGGACTTCTCATCGAAAGAGTAGATACCGTACAGAACTACAAACACCATTTGGAATTGGAATTGGAATAGGAATTGAAATTGAAATTGAAATTGGAATTGGAATTGGAATTGGAGAGCTGGCTGCAACCATCTTCAAACGCCTCTTCCCTCCCACAACACGGAGTCGGAGGTCCACTTCCTCTTGTTTTGCCATGGATTTCAACATCTTCAAGTTATGTTCAGGCCTCAAATTCCTTGGCTACTTGATGATCCTCCTGGTCGCTGCTATTATTGCCGTTTCCTACTATGTTGTAGTAGTCATCACTTGGGGTCCTCAGCTCTTCCACGGTGCTTTCAAATCCCTTTTGTCTTTCTCCATCATCATCTTATTTCATCTCCTGGTAACTTCATATTTCCCTTCTTTCTATCAAACAAGTTGCCCCAATTTTGAAAATTTAACATCATCAATTTGAGTGTCACTTTGTTTGACTATGCTTTTTCCTATACATTTACCCAAAAAAACACCTAATTTGCTTTGTTGAAATTGATGATCATGGCATTGTTGGATATTATTTCGTCTAGATTTTCAGCTTAATGGAATCAGTTGTCATCGCAATTGAACGTCTATCTTTATGTGGGATTCAGTTGGTCGTAGCCACCACGACTGAATTGTTGAACCGGTCTGTAAGGATGCTTATAAAGCTGCTTACAACTGTTGCATGATCTATTGCTACTTACCAAATGTCTTGTTTAAGTCTTGTAAGATATATTAGAATAGGCGATATTTGTAATCAGAAAAATTAGTAAGTCAAAATACTTATTGTACAAGAATCAAAACATGATGCCAAATGACATTTTTCTTTAGTATTGTAACCTGGCCTTCTAAGTGTTGCAGTGGAAGAAAATTGACTAAATTCACTGCATCTAGAAAATGTTGAATACATGGCTTAAATAGAGCTTACGAAAACTGAAAAGCACTAAAAATAGCCCCGTGATCCATAATCACTAATCAGTAATTAAAGCTTTCTAGGGAGAAAGAAAAATAGGAAACATGACGTAGCTAATTGATTATTTTGAATCAGTCAACTAACACTCTCCTTTGATTCAAAATCACACTCTTGGCTTCATCGTGAAGAACCCATGCTTGGCTCGAAGGAGAGATTTTGTAAATATATTCGCTATCTGCTTACTTGTGTCACAAAACATACAGATATCTTTCCATCTACAATCAACTTGCGAATGAAGTGCTGTCGAATGCCAATAAGCTTCATTCAGCCATGGAAAAAGCAGGGTTCTTAGCCTTTGCAATGGCCAACCTGTTGTCACAAAATAACTCTGTTGCTTTCTTTGGTTCAAGATGAAAATCAACAAGTTTTCTGAGCCTTAAATTGTGCTGCTGTGTTTCAGCTTCAGATGAAGATAAAGCCATTATATCTTGCTTCTTTGAACTCACCAAAGCTAAAAACGTTGCTAGAAGTGCTCTTGCGATCATCTAAGCACCCTGTTTTAACCACTGTCGGTGAAGCCAATTAACCTGAATTCCTTAACTCTCGAATACCAAATACCATAACGGTGGTGATGTACGTAGACCTGTCCTTTGCCATAAAGGGTAGAGCGGCTATTTTCGTGAAGACCCCTTACTTGTGAAAAGTGTGGGAGAAGAAAAAAAAGCTTGCCTAAAACGTTTGAAGAAATTGGAAAAGTAGAAGAGTTTGAAAGTGAAGCACTTGAGACCAGAAGGAAGAAACTCCTAGTTTTGAAAAGAAGAACCAAGGCTAGAGAAAGGTAGTAAACATCATATAAAAAAATAATTAGGTACAAAGAAACATAGCAAATGTAAGACAACTACACAACCCCGAGTCTATCGTAGGACACTGTATCGTATCTGCCATCTCACTAACCTTAGCCCCATCCTCTGCCTCTTGAGCTCCCTTTATCCCATCAATAGTAACTACCAGTCTCCATTTCTAGTCTATTACCACGATCCTACCTCTCAGTAACTCCTATCAGAGGTCATGTTCTCACTTATTGAAAATTCTTAAGGCATCCATGTCCCTTCTCGGATGTTCATGCCACGTCCTTCTTAGTCTGCCCCTCTTCCTTGCCCCCTCACCATCATGCTTCCTACCCTTCTCACCGGAGCTGCCATCCGTCTCTTGCGAACGTGTCCAAACCACCACAATTTTCTCTCTCAAATTACCCTTGATAGGCGCAACTCCTGACTCTGACCGGAAGACGTCGTTCCGTATCCTGCCAAACATGGTCCTACTGTAGGTCTATCTAAGCATCCTCATTCAACAACTTCTAGCTTCACTCCTTACTTGTCGCCCAATACTCCGACCTATACAACATAACTATTCTGATGGCTACCTTGTAGATTTGCCATTTAGTTTTAGCGCGACCTTCTTGTCACACAACACCCTCCTGGTCACCCTTCACTTTAGCCCACCCTGTCTTTATGTGATTTGTTATGTCATTCTCAACTTCTTTTCCTTCTGAAATATGCTCTCCAGAATAGAAATTGAGTAAAAGTACGTACCTTTTGCATACAATGTGGCATAGAATGAGTCTAGGAACATAGTACAAGAAATAGACCACTTCTAGAGAGAAAGTAACCAAGGAGGGTGTGGGTGAAAAAAGTTATGTTTTTTTTACTAGACCTTCATATTTATAGGTTGTTGTGAGGCAGTCTCGTCCAAAAATCCCCTTTTAGAGATGTCTTCGGGGCTAGTTCCTTCGGTGACATAGCCTGTGTTCAGAATTTTTCCCCATTGGTATGCCCCATCGTATACTAACATGATTTAACTTGGAATATAATAAGGGGGTGTTTGGATATGTGTGTTTTCAAAGTGATTATCTAATTAGTTTCCGGTGTTTAAGTAACCTTGCATCTGTTTAATGACTATCTATCTATTTAGAAGTCAAATCATCAATGTTGAATACTCAATTTGCTACCAGCTGCAAAAAAAT
Source organism: Arctium minus (assembly GCA_954870635.1). Lineage (NCBI taxonomy): Eukaryota > Viridiplantae > Streptophyta > Magnoliopsida > Asterales > Asteraceae > Arctium > Arctium minus. The sequence continues at coordinate 522,767 of OX941094.1, read as the reverse complement.
ATTAATCAGAGGTAAAAATAAAGTTACTTATATACCCTTATTTACTCTTATTTTATTTATTTCTTCCTTAAATAATCATAAATATTCAACCAGTCAACACTATTAGAAGTGATTAATACAACTTCAAGCTAGAAATGCACAAAAGGACCAGGGATCGAATCCAGAACGAGGAACAGGCCGAAAAGGATCAGGACTGATACGACCGTTACAGGTGCGATCCGGTCCAATCTATGCTCATAATAGCAGTCCGGCGATTAGCAGATCCATTGATCGCTAAATGACCGCATTTTGAACACTAAATAGCGACCACATAAACCTTATTATGGGTTGTTTTGGTGTTAAGCAACTATTTTGTGGGATCTTATTTTGGAGTTTGGACCCTGCCTAGGCTTTATCTTAGTCCAACAATATTAAGACTTCATAAGTCAATGATTTAGTGATTTGTTTGTGTGAAACTTGACTTGTTTAAGCTTATGTTTTGATGTTGAAATTATACATTTTTATTGAATACATATAATATGTTTAAGTGATGAATATGTGTATGTATATATAATTTTAATGATTATATGAACCGCTGTTTTTGGACCAATACCCTGGATCGGATAAGGATCGGACCAGTCGATAGAAAGATTTTGCTGGTTTGGATGTTTGAGCTCAATTAAAACATCTTTGAAAACATCCAGGCTTCCGCGCTGCTTTTGCAGAATAGAAGTTTTGTTAAGTTCTTTATAATGGAAAAAACCCAAAAAAGCAAATGGGCTAGTTATAAAACCAAGGACCATCAGTTAGGACTGTCGGGACCATATCGGTCTAGTTTTCAGAACAAGGACCGGTTAAGGACCAAGTTTTTTTTGCCTTCTAGGTACAGGTCATCTTTACTTCAAGCAGTATAAGCATCATCCAAACATTATCTACTACATTACGATTTATTACACCTGATTATTCAATATCACAAAATCACATTCAAAATGCACTCCAAAAATCCCCCAAAAAAACTACATAGGTTCATTAGTTTGGAATGGAGGAAGTATATCCAATTGATAGTTTTATCACTTCTTTCTAGGAAAAAAAACTACACATACAAACGATGACTTTAATGATGCTTTTTATATTTCAACGCTAAATCTATCACCCTTACATGATGATTGCATGACCTTTGTTTAAATGAAGAAAACCGGGTAACATCACCAGTTATAGTCCGAACATAAATGTATCTGTTCATCTTAAAGTGGACAAGAAATGCAAGTGTACCTCCGTATTGTACCAAGCTATATGCTTTCATGAGGAATTTGAACAGGTTCTAATATCACATTGCATGTTGCAGCTTGTCTTGTTAACATGGAGTTATATCATGGTAGTTTCTCAGAACCCTGGCTCTGTTCCTGAAAACTGGAAACCAACATCAGAGGAAAATCTAGAAGCTGGCATTTCTACATCACAGTCAGATTATATTGTACTTGATAGTTCTGCATCTACATCTTTGGATGTGCCTGAAAGTAGACAAGCTTTGGGCTACTGCCGTTTTTGTCGAAATGGGAAGCCACCACGTTGCCATCATTGTTCTGTTTGTAAGTTATTTATAGTATTCAGTTGGACTTGGATGTTGGTAATACTCCTTAATGTTTATATATGCCCCGTTGAATGCCTCTTGTCTTTCCTGCTTCCGTCTTTCGGTCGTTTGGATGAGCCATATTTTGCAATATATTTTCCTTGTTCCCTAGCATATGATATAGTTCATAGTTATTGACAGTGGAAACATTTTATGGGAATATGGAAGTTTTTTCCGTATATTTCTTGAACCAAAGGTGATAAAATCTAATCCTACCAAAAGGAAAGGATATACAATTATACAATCAAATCTTCAAAGATTTGATATGAAATGAAATTTCGGTGATTTGATATCAAATTAAATTTTCGGTGATTTAATTTCCTTCAACACTCCCCTCAAGTTGGAGTGAAGATGGCAATCATGCACAACTTGCTTATGAGAATGCTTCGTAGACACATAATTTCACATGCTTCTTGAGCCATAGCCCGAAACTCGGCTTCTGCACTGCTTCGAGCTACCACCTATTGCTTTTCATTCCCCACGTTACTAAATTTTCCCAAACAAAGTGCAATAAGCTGATGTAGATCTTCTGTCTTCTGCACAATCGGAATCTATAAAACCTCCACCTACCTATTTTGACTTGTGGAGAAGACAATTCATTTGCTGGGCTCTCTGAGGCAGTGAAGAGTCCTGTAGACTGCCTTGAGATGATCTCCTGAAGGAATATGCAAGAATCGACTTACTAGTTCTACTGCATAGGCAATGTCATTCATGAGGTGGCTCAAAATCTTCATTCTTAAGATTAATATCCCTCTATTTTTGTGCCACATATGCCACTAACAAAATAATTATGTTTATATTTTTATTAATCAACTTATGTTGATCTAAGCTTAATACTATGTTTTTAATTAGTATATTTTAATATATAATCTTTGAGACAAAACTAAATACATCATTGCAGTTGTTTTTTTTTAATCTACATTTTACGTATATATGTGATTAAACTAAATACGTCGTTGCAATTGTCTCATTTTTTATCTGCATTTTGACGTATATATGTGATTTGTACCCAATACAATGCATTTTCCGGCTTCCAAACCGAACTTTCTTGGTAACTTTTTTTAGAAATCCCTCAATACATAGTTTTATATTCTAAAATATGGTTTCTTCGGCTTCCTGTATATCGGGATTTTTTTTATCCCAACATACACTTTTCGATTTGAATTTTGTTCCTCATATGTTAGTCGATCCTAATTTTAAGTATATTGTTATCACCGTTTTAACTATCTAACAATACTATATAACTATTTTGACCTCAAATGATATCTAGTTAACTAACCATCACATCACGGGTAGTAGGATAGATACCTGTCTGAGCCAAAAAGGAGGATTTGATGAGTTTGTATTTCTGATGAGTTCTATAGTGGGTACAATCACTCTAAATTGCTCTTATTGAGAAAGACTTCTCAGTCGACGAGGTACTGCAGAATTATCATCTGATGAGACATGATAACCTCCTTATTATAATGGGCAGGTTTACAAGACTAGAACCTCATCGAGTTCTTTATTTAACCTGACCAGAAAACCGAAAAGCCTTTCTTGTATTTTGTGGACTCAATCAGGAGAGCCGTGAATTGTATCTCAAGTGAGGCTCATGATATCCTAAAAAAATTCCTGTGATTGGGCTTCTATGGTGACAATTCTGCAGTTAGTGCTAATGCAAATAGTACTTCAAATGCATCGAGAAAACCCTAGACCAAGAAACGAAAATTATGAACATTATTTACTATGGTATACTCAATTGAGTAAGTCATGTAGGCGAGGAAATGAATTGATTGTAGAATTGCAACTATAATTGAGATCTACAAAATACTTGCAATAATTAGAAAAACAATGAATATATGATTGTAATCAAATGAAAATTAGAAACCACCAATATTTATGGAGAAACCACAATCACCATAAGGGTTTCAATGCATTTCTATGTATCCCAACACATACTCATCATACTATTTAGAAAATTATGCAAGAATAACATGAACCATACCTTGGTATAGGGCATATGCACTCAAGCCCACCATCCTCACACTCAAACTAGGTGCGCTTGTCATGGTGAAGACTAGGGTTATGCTCATGGCTTACCATTAAGTAAACCACATTACAGTCGCACAATCATATGAAAAGCAAAAGATATTCATCAAAACTTACCCGATAAGGAATTTCGCTACCTTAGGACAGTTATAGTTACTGTCGTCGGTTCCCCTATCATCAGGTCACCAACTTCCTTGACCTTCCGGCACTGGGCAGGTGTCAGCCCCCATACATGGTCTTACAACTTTGCAGAGAGACCTGTGCTTTTGGTAAACAGTCGCCCGGGCCTGGTCAACGTGACCCCCTTTGTGAGGAGCTATTTTGCCGAGTTCCTTAGAGAGAGTTGTCTCGCGCCCCTAGGTATTTATACTACCTACCCACCTGTTTTTGTTTCGGATACAGGTACACAACCATATATGTAACTTAAAATAGCTTCAAAAGCAATTCAAGTTCATTAATGAAATATAAAGGATTACATAGAAATCAAGAAGGATTTTACCTTGGGTTCACACTAGAGGTGATGTGAGACTCCTACTCCATGTGCTTCAAATCAATAGCTATATCTTCAATTTGATCCATGGATGGCTCTCGAAAGGTTGATTCACTTAAGAAGGAACACTTGCACACAATTGATCCAAATAACTCCATGTACGTTTCCCCAGAATTTCACCTTTCTTATAGAGGGCATAGCCCTATGCCAATGCAAAGATATTCATTGGGTATTAGACTAGAAGGGCATATTAGTCTGTTTGTATTAAAGTTTGTTAAGTTGATTAGTTGATGGTTAAGTTTCGGTTAGAGTAGTCAGTTAACAGTAGCCTCAATGTATAAATAAGTGACAGATGTACCATTTAATTCATTCGGCAAGGTGAGAAACTATCTCCTCCCTCACTGAATTCTTCTTTCATAATACTGGGAGTCAAAGCGTAGCCCTACGGCAGTGTTATGAAAGTTGTCCTTTTTGTTTTTTTGTCACTTTGATTGTGTAACTTGTTTTGTTTTATTCGGTTCTTCTTGTCACACTTGTTTACCTGCAATTACATTCAAACTAAACAAAAACGGATCACATCTGCGTGATAGTGAAGTATTTGTGCCTGTTTAACGATTTGGTAAACGGCATGAACAGGGACCATCAATATAGTTCATTGTTATGCGTTAGGCACCACATGAATTATGCTCATGTCATGCCCTCATCAGTTTAGTTAAACCTAGTTCTATGAGGGCTGATGTTTTCTGTTTTTCATAGTCTTAGATTTGTGAATGCATGAGTTTACGCTGATATCTTTATAAGACGTATCTGAATGACCGATAAGATTATCCTTGTTATGATACCGACATTGCATATGAGAATCAGTTGTGGGGAGACTATAGGTGACTTCTCTCTCTTTTTGCAGGTCAAAGATGTGTATTGAAGATGGATCACCATTGTGTATGGGTGGTGAACTGTGTTGGGGCACGCAACTATAAATTTTTTCTATTATTCCTGGTATTTACTCTTCCTCTCGATATTTGGCAAGGTTTTTGTTGCAAATTAGTAGGCATTTGTTAGTTGTCAAGATGTCTTAGGTCCGAGGGCTTAATGTGTCTTACAGATGATATTAGAGATTTTCCTTGCCTATCAGTGAGCTGTTTTAAAAGGTTTGCTGTTGACAATAACTCTCGTGGCAGCTTGTCACGAGTTGCTTCAGAAGATGGAGTTTCTTGTATAATTATTGAAATTGCAGCTAACATGTACTCTTTAGGCAATTTGTTTTGTGTTGTTTTGGAAGATGGAGTTACTGGAACTTCATAATTCTTAGAGTAGGCTCAGGCCTGGGATAATGCATTTGCATGAATGGGATATACCCGATAATCACTTTGCTTTTATTCATTTGGTAGCTGAATTACAGAGAGCTCAGATGAATGGAAATTCAAATCTATCTGTGTTCATTACCTAAAAGTTTTATGTGTGTCTGCTGATAAAATAAGAAGTGAAGTTCTCCTTTTCAGGATTCCCTTCAAACTTGTACACGTGAACAATCATGCAACAACGAAGTTATAATCCTCAAACTGTATCTATATGTTGATGAATATGTCTCTAATATCATTCTTCAAATTGCTCAGCTCATCTAATTGTTGCAGGTATATTGTATTTGTGAAATGCTATTTGGTTTCTAGATCTTTTGCCGAGTTTTTCATTGAATCAAGCGTTAGCATTGATCATCGAAAAGCCTCTTTTTTTTCTTTTTTTGATGTATGCCTAAAGGAGTAAAGATCATCATGCTTCATTAAAGTGATTAATCATTGATCTGTAATCCAACTAACTTATTAGTGAATTTCTTTAAATACAGTTATATACATTTCTGGAGACCACAATGGACACCATAGTATTGCTGCCCAGTTTCTTGAAGTTCTTCAAAGAAGCCAAAGGTCACTCAAACTCACCAAGCGATCTTGCTCTTACCTTTTTGGCTTTTGGTACCTTCCCTAACCAGCCTTAATGATTGCAATATATGGTGTACTAGTTTTCATACTCATTCTCTCTTTTTCTTATAGAGTTTATATCTTGATGCAGTTTTAAACTTAGCTTTTGCACTGAGCCTTCTTTGTTTCATAATAATGCATGCGTCTCTTCTTTCAAGTAATACCACTTCAGTAGAGGTAATTGTGAGACGTCACCATCTTCATTTCAGTTGTGCTCTTTCCAAATTATTGATCTGTGTCATCCCGTACATAACATCTGAGCCTGGCTATTGCTGAACAAGTGGAAGCAGCAAGCTGCCAAGATAAAAACAGGCAGCATATGATATTGGTTTCATGTTATATTGGATATCTAAGTGCTCCTTCTTTATCCAATCCAATAGAAAGTTGTAGGTGGTTGTCACCTACAATTTCACCATCTTTTCATCTATTTTTCTGTAACAGGTCTATGAGAAGAAAGGAATAGTGAGGTGGAAATATGACTTGGGACGGAAGAAAAATTTTGAACAGGTAAGTAATGTTCAACATCTCATATATTCTTGGTCAACTTGCTTTCTGTATAGTGAATACCAAATAAGAGAGAGATTCTTATATAACTCTTTTAGATCCCATAACTTGAAACTCAAGACCTGTTAAATATGAGTTATGATTCTCTTTAAAGATCATGACAACTAAACTTGATGCAGGGTCCAAGGGTTTCTTGTATGATCCAATAATTATGTTTAAATTATTTTTTAAATAGAAGATTTGTTTTTCAGCATATCTTTACTCCTTCCCACAGAAAAAAGTTCCACCATTTTTCTTTGTTAGCGGACATGCCATATTTTGAAAATTGACATTAAGATATGCTCTTAAATTACCATTCCATTTTTTTGAGATTGGGAAATAACACAAAAAAGTTAATTCATTGTATCCAAAACTAGTTTGGTAGGCTAAAATTGAAACAAAAACAAATTACAGAATGATGAAATCGGAAAAGCAAAAATAATGAGCTGAACCCCTGGGGTTCGTGGCCCTCTTTGCTTTTTCTCTTATAGATGTGATCCTTGTCTTTTAAATGACGTTTTTAAATGGGCTCATATCTAAAGTCAACTCTTTTTGCATACATCACTCGTGCAATTCTGTTTCTTATACTTTCTTTCCCATGTGAATCTGGGCCTATCTCTACCTTTCTAAATAACCTTCTTTTGGTGCAAGTTCTTTCTTTTAGTCACTTGGCTTGGTGCATTTGAAGGTCTATGTTAAGGTTGACTAACCACTGCTAAGGCTGTTGCCTCAACTCCTACTCAATCGGTGTAACCCAGTCTTTTGTTGTATATTCTCATTTCTTTTCTTTTCTTGTCTTAGTCTATTGGCCACACTTCCATCTTGAAGATTTCAATTTCTTCAAGTAGACCCAGTGCACGTCTTTGATGTATGGATACAGATGCAGAAGGACCAGGCCAACTAGGATTGGTCTTTGCATCTTCAAGATAAGGTCGGTCCTTCTTAGGCCCGGTCCTGGCCTCCGAAAATTAGGATCAACCTAGTCTTGGCGGTCCCAGCCAGACCTTTTTTACACCATAATATATAATATTATTTGGTAACATTTTAGGCATGATGTTTACTAATTATTTGTATAACTGTTATCTGGATAATTTTTTAATTTTTTTATGTGCTCAATTTATTATCTAAAACACATTCTATTTTTAGCGATACCTCAAATAAATTTTATTTAAAATGACAACATACAAATATCATACACCATACATGACAAAAACTGTGTAAGAAATAAAAAAGATTAAAATGGATGAAAATATGACCGGCCTAGGACCATGCTTGAAATCGGGCCTAACTTTTCAGTTTTAGGGGCACATTAGTGCTCATATAAAGCAAATGGTTTTCTTTCAGTTGGATCCGGAATGAATATGAGATCTATCCACGGGACACCTTGTGCCTTGACCGTTTCATGTGCCTAACCAAGCAGTAATCGGTCCTAGTTATGATGTCTTTTTGTGCCAAACTTTTAGTAAGTCATGAGCTTATACGGGCCTAGTAGGATCGAGTTATTTACAACCGTCCAGTCTAGCATTTTGACTGTCAAATAATAGCAGGCCCAGCTCCAGTCATTTAGAACTTACGTGTCAACTTCAATGGGATATTATGATCACATTGAATCCTGAAGCTTGTGATAAGTAGATGCTGTGAAATGGTATGATAGCAGATGAAGATTGTATGTTGTGTTGCAGGTTTTTGGCACAAGAAAGGCACTCTGGTTCTTCCCTTTATTCGCCAAGGAAGATTTGGAGAACATACCCGCACTTCATGGCCTGAACTTTCCTACATGTTCAGATGCTGAATCATGACAGTTTTAAGATTTAATTCTTGTACCAACCAGCCAACATAATTTATGTAGCTGAGGTTCATGATGTAAAAACACACACCTTGCAATTGCAAATGCATGTTGTTACATAATTATTTCCAGTTGGCACAAGTCTCTTCTTCTAAAGATTTGGTTGTATGTTGGTGGTGAAAGTGAAAGTCTTGGATTTATTATATATATATATAATAGTAAAGTAAATTATGGATTTGGTCCTTGAGGTTTAGTTTATGTGCAAGTGAGACCTAAAACATGATTGGACGATTTCACCTTTGGCTCTAACGGAGTTAGTGGTCATGTCTCATTTTTAAGAGCAAAATGCATATATGGAGGATGAGAATTCGGTTTATTGAAGTTTATGTCCCACTTTTAACGATTCCACTAAACCTCAAGGACCAAAATTGTAATTTACTCGTTTAGGAATGATTTACGTTTAGAATTGTATTAATGTTGGTTTTAAGGTCGTTGAGAGGAATTAAGAGAATGATTTGATGATTCAGAAGTTGCGTATGTATTTGTGAGGATGCAAGCGACGTCGTACCTATATTTTCGTTGAATGAGTAGGTTAGTAGTATCTATACAATTATGCGTGTGGGTTTTAACACTTTGATCTCTAAATCACTTTTTCCACACAACACAAATCCCTATATAAAATATGAGAACTCATCCGTCTTGTTGTTATATGCATCCTTTTTTATATGTTAAATCATGCATTGAAAATGTAAGAAATAAATGTTGATGTTGATACGTGTGAATAAGAAATTAATAGGTAGGAGCGCATTTAATTTAATCTTAAAATAGGTGTCTACGGGAGATATTTCGGCTTATATTCCTATTAATGTAATTTCGATTACTGATGGACAAAAATTCTTATCTGCCGATCTATTCAATGCTGGAAGCCAACTCAAATTAAAGTTATGAAACAAGTAACCGGTTATAGAAATGATACATAGAGACATACATATTGATTAAGCCTTTTAATTAAATAAAAGATCTACCTTTAATTAATTTCTCTTTCTTCATAAATCTTAATTATTTATGAAACTATACACTTATTTTAGGATATAAATAAATAGAAATTTAATAAATATGCCACGTGTCGTCTTCTGGTGAGCCGACTTCAGTATTTTCCCGCCTAAACATGTATTTGGACGCAATTTACATTATAAGTTCAATTAACACACACACATTCAATTCTCCTTAAATCTCACCTTAATTCAATTTTTTTTAATTTACATCTTACATTTATTACCCTTATAATTAGGTATGTAGTTTCCTTTTAATCCCTTACTTTTTATTTTTCATTTTAGACTCTTATCATATAAACATAAATAATGTATATGAACTAAAATGCATTAAAAAAACATTTCAATTTTTACAATTATACCATTGTAATCGTTTCGTTAATACCTTCGAAATTAGTCCAATATTGAATATTTTTTGATTTAATTATACTATTAAATATCATAAATATATACGAATTAATATGTCGTGATTAGTATGAGATTTGTTGAAATTAGTATGAGATTTGATACAAATAATCACTAAATTGTCGTGATTTTCTTTTTGCAATTTCATATCAATTTTACTTCAAAGTCGAATTCCTTCGATGAATGACAATTCTATCAAATTTCATTCTGTCAACGAAACACCGTTAGAATTATCATAAGAGATTTAATTACTTGGAAAAAAAAATATCACTTATCAACTGACTTTTGGATTATGAGTTCGAACTTTTTTCAAAAATATAAATATGCAAATATTTTAGTATAGTATATTTAATTATTTATACTTTCTTAATCATGATTATATTATTTCCTCTGATTTTAATTGAACTACATAATATCAGTTATCAACAGATGGTTAGGTAATGATATTTTTAAAGTCGAATTGTTATGTTTCCCGTCAGTTCACTTTAAATTAATCTTTCATAATCGTTGATTTGGTTATAATTATATAAATTTTTTTGATTGATATTAGTATAAAATATAAGTATACGATTGATATAGATATTTAAGGTGTCACGCTTACCAAGTCACATCATCTTACTGGATGGATATAAAAGTACCAGAAATCTTACCACGATTAGCGTTTACCGGGTAAATTGTACATACAATGTCGTTTTGGTGGACTAAAATCTTACCCGTTAAGCAAGTAATGTTGGATTTTATCGATAAGCGCTTAACGGGTAAGTGTTCGGGTAAATGACACCTTAATCAAGCGTTTTTATGTATTTTTGCTAATTTGTGGATGATTAAATACCGACTTTATCAATTCAAGAATTAAATACTCACAAGATTTTGTATTTTATTTTCTTAATTATGATTGTTTTCTAGCAAATCTTTACATATAGTTACTTAAAAACCTTGACATATAATCAATTAATCATCATATTCAACCAAATATATTCTTTTTTCGTTTTAAAAAAAAGTTATTTTATAAAGTTATTTTAAGCGAAATAACATATCCAACCTCATAGTTTATATTTTTTATTTTTCGAAAAGAAATGTTTATTATAAATTTATAATTGTTCTCATTTTATCTAGATTAACTTATAATATATATACTAGTGTTGGACCCGTGCATTGCACAGGAGAATAAATTTTTTGTTGGAATATTGAACCGAGTTAAAATGAAACGTAATTTCTCTGTTAACAATTAATGAAATACAATGTGAAAAATGAATGTATTTTCATAAGTGGTTAACTTGCATATATTCTTAATCGTTTGTTGTTATGAATTTGTGCAATAATATTGGTAATAGTTTTGTATTATATTATTTAAAACTCAAACGACATGTCTCACAACATATCACTATTATTGAAATAATTATAAATATGAACATATGTTTTTACAGATTTTGCAATTTTTCTGAAACCTCCTCGACAACACTTGACAATCACTTTGAACGTATAAATCTGTAGATTAATTAACAACATTCAACCCACATCAAATATGACAAAGAAAATAAATGATTTCTATCTTTTGTAACCGGCAACTCAACTGGTATAGTTCAAATTCACTCAGTACCACTTGAAAATTTATCTGACTATAGACTTCAAGACCTCATAGTATTAATCGATAAAAATAAAGATATGTATAAACAAATCCTCAGTAAATATGATATCTTATTCCCCTACTTCGAAAAATATAATTGTGGGTTTTGAAAAATATAAACAAATCCTCAGTAAATAAAATAAAATATAAAAAAGTAGTTTTTCAAAGAAACAAAAATATAGTGGAATACCTTTTGTTCAGTTGCAGGTTCCGCCATTGACACCCGACCGTTCGTCTTCTTCTTGTAATCGGATGATACATAGAGAAACTATATATATTTATAGTGAATGTAGAGAATATTTTAAAATCTTTTATTTTCATTTTCGATTTTACATTTAAATGTAAATATATTAAAAATATGGAAGAATATTTTTATATCTACATCGTTCCTGTTTTATTTTCTTTACACTTGGTTAATTTGGAAAGAATTGCAAAATATTTTTATTTTAAAGAATACGATAATTTATTAGTGTATCTCGTTATTTTTTTATTTTTAATTCATATCAACCTTCTTTTTTCTTCTTTTAATGCTCGTGAAAAAAAAATACGTGTAGATTTTATATTATGCTATTATAAAATAGGTGTAGATTTTATAAAATAAAATATATTTTATATTAGCAAAAAAAAAAATACGGAAGAAAAAAGAGTTTATATTACATCTCATTATGTAAAAAGATTTTATAAAATAAAATATGGAAAAATCATTATGAGATGTAATATAAAAAAATACGGAAGAAAAAAGATTTTATATTACATCTTGTTGGTCCCGAAGGTGCTTAACAAGTTTGTAGAAGTGGGGGGGGGGGGGGGGGTTGAATACAAACACAGAAATTAAAGTTTAATAAATTGTTTATTGATAAATCAAAATACAATTTACAAGTTTGTTGCGGAATAAGATTAAGACAGACTCAATCTAAACAAACTTAAGAAACACTAAGATGGTTGCACAAGAAATTCAGAGAATGGGGGTTTTTAGAGAGATAGAAAACAAGGGTTTCTATTTTGGAGTTCAAGGATTGAGCACACCTTCAGATGAAGGGGTGAGCTTCCTATTTATACCCTATGCATTAAATGCATGGCAGGGTACTTTACACGTGGCATTCATAGATTGGCTTTGGTAGTCTCACTTTTGGAGACATGCTTTTGGCCGCTTTATGAACAGTGTAGTTGACAGAGTTGTTGTACGATTTGTGGCAGAGACGTGTCCGTTCTGACACATCGTACTGGTTGTGCAAGGTAAGACAAAAGAAAACTTGAGGCATAAGCTTTGTGATCGTTGATCGCTGAGTATCTCTTCTTCCAGAGATAAAGAAGTTCAGCTATCGCTGAAGCTTTTCCTCAGGCTTCTTCGCGTAAGTAGATTAGTCTGGTCTTCGCTGATATCCGCATCAGGTCACTAGTAGACTTATCTATTGTTCAGTGGCTTCGTCTTCGATTCAGCTATGAACTATGTTGACGCGAGACTTGTCTTCAGGGATTACGTTAACTGTGTTACATGGGAAACGATCAGTGATGACTGAACAGACTCAGTTTGATCGCTGAAAGTGAAACACATACATATTAAATGTTTACATAAAGGTCATCAGCGATAACTGAACATACTCAGTCTGATCGCTGATGATGAAACACTAATACATATAATAACGTAATTTTCACTAAGTATAAAAGAGGGTCGTTATCAAATCACTGAGAGAGTTTGGATCAACAATCTCCCCCTATTTGATAATGACAAAGTAACAAAAGAAAATTACTTTGATTCAAAATATAGGAATAAAAAGGACTCATAGAATGCATGTCCCAATTACTATTTTGAGGGATCTTTTACAGTACTGATAGGGTTAAGTACATCACTGCTATTTTCATTTAATTCAGGGATGGAATTACAAGATATGAAAAACATTACAAGTGAGTAACTAACTACTGTAAGTATAACTAACAGATTACAGAGAAGAAAACTAATCTATCAGCTATTAAAAGAAGATTTAGGAGGATTGATCATATACTCAGGTATTTCTTCTCCTTTCTGTCTTCGTTCCAAAGATTCTTGACTGATAATTTCTTTAATTTCTTCAGCAGCAGGGAAGAAGTCACACCATAAGCATAAGAGATCCTTGAGATGATTCAGAGGACAGATAGGAATCTCAGAGATTCTTTGAAATCTGAGTTCCTCATCATCATCTCTGAAGAATATTCCATAAGGATTGTCGATTACTTGACCAGCTTGGAAATGACCACCAGGAGGCAGAGATAAGTCCAGAACTGAAAGATCGGGAGGAGGACCAAACAGTGCATCTCTTGAAAATTTGATAGAAGTTTCATTCCTGATGATGGCGACATCTTCAGAGGAGGAGGACCCAATTTTTCTCTTGAGTTTCAAAGATTTGGGAGGAAGAGGAGATGGCAGCTTTAGTACAGAAACGACTCTATTTATGAGGGCTTCAAGAAGTCCTTCAACGTAGCCTCTGTATGTAGATTTGGATTTCTTCAGCGCATCCCAGAACTCTAACCATTCCGTAAATCCGAAGCTCTCAAGTTTTGATACGTACATTGCTTTTTGGGTTCCATCCTCTCTGGTAATCTCCATGGTCACTGAGAGTTGATCTTTCTTCTTGCGACCAGAGATAGTCACGGCTGATATTGGAAGAAGATCAGAACGATAATCCATCTTTTGTTTGCACCATTCGATAGACTTATCGTTGATCTCTTGTTCTTTGAAGCGTTCCTCTTCAATTTCTTTCAGTAGTGCTGCTTGAACTTCCACAGGTTTGCTTTTCAGCTTTTTGTCCTTAACTTGAGAGGATTGAATCTTTAAAGCGAGTTGGGCATCTCGTTTGCATTCAGCGATCAGCTTCTCAGCTTTGGCAGATTCTTCTCTTTCAGCTTCAGTGAGGAAGTCGAGCTCTGTGGATGTTTGAAGAGGGATTTTCAGCCGTTGACTTTCTAGTTGAGCGATCATTTCAACTCTTTTCTTTACCACTTCCTCTGACCAATGAGATGGTCGAGAGGGCCTTCCTGGATGGACCAGGGAATCTTCTTCTTCTTCTTCATCAATCTCAGCGATAGAGATTGGGATTATTTCTTCAGCGATAGTAGCTGGAATTATTTGTAGTTCAGAACCCTTAAGCAGGGGTGAGAACTGTCTGGTTAGAAAAAGAAGGAAAGAAGGGATAAGTGTATTTTTAGAACGAGAGAGATAAAGGCTAGAAAGGAATAGGGGTTTGGAAAGAGTAGAAGAGTGGTACAATTGAAAGACATACCTGAGAAGGATGCTCCCCCTCAGATTGTGATCCAGTCCTCAAGCATTCTTCAACGATCGGTTGCTTGTCTTTGCATTGAGAAGGAACACTTGAAGATGTATCACCTCTCACCCCTGTTTTGACAACCTCTTGCGAAGTTGTCCCTGATACGACGTTCGGCTTAGAGAACCACATAGATTGGTCTTCATCGTCGTCGTCGTCATCGGAGGGCTGATCCTTTTCTTGATCATCAAGATCTAGATCATCTTCCTCTTCATCGTCTTCTTCCTCATCCTCTTCAAAGAGAATAGAGTGAATTGATGAGGATTCTTTTGCCTTCTCCCCCTCAGATTGAGAGGGAGGTTCCTTTGGAGTCTTAGCTTCCCCAGCAGCAGCAATAGAAGTTTCTTCAGTTTTCTCCCCCACTTTGTCATTATCAGCGGTAGGGGATTGTTCAGCTGCTGGAGTAGCTGTTGAAGCTTTTAGCACTTGAACGTTAGCCTCCAGACGCTTAATCCGGTCTTCAACCACAGGGATGTCGCACGTGGCATCATGAATGAATTCCACAGCGATGTTGAGGTTGGTACGATCATCTTCAGTGAAGGAGGGAGGCAGCGCTGGAGCTGGTGCATTCACTTTCTGGAGAATTTGCTGAAGAAGGGACGTGCAGAGGTCAACCTTTGAAGAGAGACCCTGAACTTCAGCGGTAAGAGACTCAAATCGCCCTTGAAAGAGTCGAGAGGACTCTCTGAGTTGGACGACTTGTTCTTCAACAGCTGAAAGTTGAGAGTTCTCAGCTTTAGATGAGCAAGTGGCGGTCAACTTCTTCAGCTCCTCACCAGCCTGATTGACGGCGCTGGTGGTTTCATTGATGGTGTTGGTGAGTGCGTCCACCTTTTCTCCTAGACTGTTGACATGCGTGTCAACAGACGCCAAGCTAGGACCTGAAAACAATGTTAGTTCAGATATGGGCTTATTTGGAGAGGGGGGGAGAGAAGTGTTTAGGATTATAGGTGTACCTGACGTATCAAACATTTTGTAGAACTGCATAGATTCCTCAAAAGTTTGATGCTCAGGTCCTATAGGGAAAGAAGAGGTGGCGGGTTCAGAGACCAAGTGAGGAGAGAAGGGAAGAGTTTTGGGGATAGAAGTAGGGATGGGGTTAATCTCAGTGAATGAGATAGTAGGTGGGGTTACTGATGATGTGACAGCGAGTGAGATCGCTGACACGGCAGTATGAGTGACTGCTGAAGTTGTGGAGGAAAGACCTACAAATGCATCTAAGGTAGCTTGTTGAGAAGCTCCCTCAGGTATAGTACTAGAGGGTGTACTTTCCTTAGTCTTTTTGGCCTTTTTGGAAGGACCAATCGGACTAGCTGATGGTCGTTTAGAAGTAGTGGTAGCGACAGGGATAGCAGACGAAGGAACCGTCTGCGTGGTCGCTGAAGATGAAGAAGAATGGAGAGAGAGACGAGAGCGAAGGAGAGAGATACTTACCTCGTCGGCGAGTGGCTTGACCTCTAGTGATCGTTGACCTACCCTGGCAAAGGTGCCATCATCTTTGGTGGGATAGGTGTTGGGATAGAGGAACTTGATATACGTACATATGAAACGTACGTATGAGATCTTGGGATCTCGTTCAGGCTTCTCTAATCTCGACCTCAGATCTTCAAAGATTGTTGTGGCGTAGTCAAAGTTTTGACCAGCGATAACGGAGTAGGCCATCTGCAGTTGTGTTTTGCTGGCTTGATCCAGCGAACCACTCTTCCCACTCATGCACTGAATTATGTGCGAGAAGATAAAGTTCAGTTGTGATGGCATCTGAGCTTTTAGAATCTTGGTGAGCTTCTTGTTGGGAATAGAAGATCTTGGTTTGTTTTCCCAACAATAGCCCATTGCGTCCAGGAATGATATCAGCTCATCATCAGTGGGGAGTGCGTCGAACCCACTCTTTGGTTTGTCAGGGAATCTTAAAGATTTTCTGAGGCTAAGAGCGGTCATGCTCCCTGGCCCTAATTCCGTGCTGAACGAGATAGCAGGGACTCGTTCACCTTTCCTGTTGGTAAGTTCAGTTGCATCAGCAGTGAACCAGAACTGCTGAAGTAGAGTCTTGGAGGGCTTAGGATCCACAGTGATCGCGTAAGCTATGCATGACTGCTTGAGGAATTCAGCAGCTTCCACCAGATGTGGGTATTTGTCAGCTTTGAACTCGAGTCTGGCCAAATGATTACATTTAGTAATCTCATCTTCAGTGAGAGCGAATCGTACATGCTTGGAAGCAACGATTGAAGATTGTGTCATTTCTGTTATGGAAAGAGACATAATAGAAGAAATGATTTAGGAGAAAAATAGTGTTCTGGTTAGAAAGAATGAAGAACACTTTAAAACCAAAAGGTTTTTATTTAAAAACATAAAATCAGAAAGAATGATCTTTAGTTTTTACAAAAAAAAACGTTTTATAAAATCCATAGAAAGCGAGTAGGATTTTAAAAAGAATAAAAAGCATACGAACAGAGCATATAAACATGAAATAAACCTGTGTATCTTGAAGAAAAAGAGTTGCAGATTCAATATTCTGGGTTTACTTGCTTGAGTGTTCTTGAGAGAATGTTTCTTGCTTTGAAAGTTTTGAAAGCGTAAACCGTATAAAGGAGAGAAGAATTCCTTTTATACGAAGAGAGAGAAGAGAGAGAAGAGAGAGAATGAAGCGGGAAAAAAAATCATCATGACATTGACACGTTCCACGAAGTTGATTGGATAGAAGGGCAACGGACGAACGTGTCAGAAAAGGCATGTCGTGGATTGTCGGTTCAAATGACGTCATAGAAGAGAGAGAGTGTACATTTGTCCGTTTTGAAATGATCACTGAAGAAAAGTCAGCGATATATTTTCCTTTTTAAAAGTATCCCTTTTAGTAAAGATAGGGATAGTTTTTCCTTTTAAAGGATCACTGACTAGAAATATCAGTGATTAATGTATTTTTCAAAAAGCTTTTAATCATTTGAAGAAAGTTTGGTGATTAAAGTTTATATTTTAAAAAACATCTTTGAGGGAAAGGAGAAAACATACCTGAGAGTCAGAATGTTTATCAGAGAGAATGATGAGGGGAACTTTTGATTACTAACATAATACATGAACGCTGAAGAATTATTCTTCGAGGTTCAGCATTCCAAGCTCACTGATGAGAAAGTTGAACCTTGTCTCATCAAGAGGTTTGGTGAATATATCAGCAAGTTGAAAGTCAGTAGGGATAAAGTGAAGTTCAATATCACCATTCATCACATGATCTCTGATAAAGTGATATCTGATCTCTATGTGTTTTGTCTTTGAATGTAGCACTGGATTATTTGCTATAGCGATAGCACTAGTGCTGTCGCAATAGATAGGAATCTTTGACAGCTGAAGGTCATAATCTAATAGTTGATTTCTCATCCATAAGATTTGAGAACAACAGCTTCCAGCGGCTACGTATTCAGCTTCAGCTGTAGAAGTGGACACAGAATTTTGCTTCTTGCTTGTCCAGCTTACCAGCTTTCCTCCCAAGAGTTGACATCCACCAGTGGTACTTTTTCTGTCAAGTTTACAGCCTGCAAAATCACTATCAGAATAACCAGTTAGATCGAACCCTGAGTCTTTGGGATACCAAAGACCGAGGTTAGGAGTTCCTTTCAGATATCTGAAAATTCGCTTTACAGCGATCAGATGGGATTCCTTGGGTTCAGATTGATAGCGTGCACATAAACAAGTAGAGTACATGATGTCAGGTCGGCTTGCTGTAAGATACAGTAATGAGCCTATCATTCCTCTATAGGCAGTGACATTAACAGGTTTTCCAGATGGATCCTTGTTAAGTATCAGCGGTGGTGCCATAGGAGTTTTCATCGCTGAAGTTTGTGTGAGTTCAAACTTCTTTAGCATATCTTTAACATACTTACCTTGGCAGATAAAAGTACCTTTGTCAGATTGTTTAATCTGAAGACCAAGAAAATATGTCAGCTCACCCATCATACTCATTTTATATTCTTTCTTCATTCTTTCAGCGAAGTGAGTACATAGAGATGGGTTAGTAGAACCAAATATTATGTCATCGACATATATTTGTACAAGAATTATATGACCTTTTATCTTCCTGAAAAATAACGTATTATCAATCTTGCCACGTTCAAAATTTTCAGAGATAAGAAAAGATGAGAGAGTGTCATACCAAGCACGAGGGGCTTGTTTTAGACCATAGAGAGCCTTATCCAATTTATAAACATAATTTGGATGCTTAGGGTCATAGAACCCTGGTGGTTGTTCTACATAAACTTCTTCATTCAGCTTTCCATTCAGAAAAGCTGATTTTACATCCATTTGATAAACGATGAAGTCTTTATAGACTGCATAAGCTAAGAATAGTCGAATTGCTTCGAGCCTGGCCACAGGGGCAAAGGTTTCATCATAGTCTATGCCTTCCTCTTGTCTGTATCCCTGAGCAACAAGTCGAGCCTTGTTGCGGGTTACAGTTCCATGTTCATCTAACTTGTTTCTAAACACCCATTTGGTGCCTATTACAGTTTTATCAGATGGTCTAGGAACGAGATTCCAAACTTTGTTTCGAGAAAATTCAGTCAGCTCTTCTTGCATAGCGCTGACCCAGTTTGGATCTCTGAGGGCATCATCAGTCTTCTTTGGTTCTATTAAGGAGAGAAAGTTTACAAAGAGATAGATATTACCTGAGCTTCGTCGTGTCTGAATACCTGCATCTGGATCACCGAGAATTTGATCTATTGGGTGATCTCTTGTCCATCGCTGAGCAGGAGCATGATCGCTTAACTCAGAGGTTGGATCAACAATTGGAATGTTTACTGATGAGGACGTTTGAGGTTCATCAGCAATTAACTGTTGAGTAGGTTCACTAGAGAGGTTTCCAGATGAAGGCAGATTTGATGGTGGTAATGTGTTTAGAGGTTCAGCTGAAACCCATGAGGTGGATTCAGCGGTGGGAGGTATGATACTTGGTTCTTCATCAGCAATTGGAGTTTCAGTGTGCTGATGGTTTGAGAAAGGTTCAGTTTCTCTATAGTGAGAGATCATCCAAGTATTCAGTTCTTCATTGTCAGCGATTGGTTTAGAGTTCGCTGAGCGCGTTTCATCAAACGTGACATGAATGGTTTCTTCTACGGTTTGTCTTCTCTTGTTGAAAACTCTGTAGGCTTTGGAGATGGAGGAATATCCTAAAAATATTCCATCATCGGCTTTTGGGTCGAACTTTCCAAGTTGATCTTTGTTGTTTAAGATAAAGCACTGACAACCAAAGATATGAAGAAAGCTGATAGAAGGCTTCCTTCCAAGAAAGAGTTCATAAGCTGTCTTCCCAAATCGCTTTATTATCAGCGATCTGTTTTGAGTAAAACATGCAGTGTTTACAGCTTCTGCCCAAAATTGAGTACGGAGGTGAGAATCGCTGAGCATTGATCTAGCAGCTTCTATGATCGTTCTGTTTCTTCTTTCAGCGACTCCATTTTGCTGAGGTGTTCTTACTGAGGAGAAGTTGTGAGAGATTCCCTTGTTCTCAAAGAAATTGTTCAGGGAACTATTTTTGAATTCAGTTCCATGATCACTTCTTATTGATCGAACAGTAAGATTATTCAGCACTTCTATCTTTTTGACAAAAGATATTAGCTCTTCTGGAGTATCATTCTTACAGCGAAGAAAAATAACCCAGGTGTAGCGAGAATATTCATCTACAATGACAAGCGTATATTTCTTTCCAGCTATTGATTGGATGTTGACAGGGCCAAATAGATCCATATGCAAGAGCTGAAGAGGACTTGTTACTGAGGAAACTTGTTTCGACTTGAAACTAGCTTTTGTTTGTTTTCCTTTTTCACATGCTGAGCAGAGAGATTCTATAGCATATGAGTGCTGAGGAAGACCAGAAACCAGTTCCTTAGATGAGAGAGAATTCAGGGTTTTGAAGTTTAGATGAGAGAGCCTTTTATGCCATAGCCAGTTGACATCAGAAGAGGCCTTAGAGAGAAAACATAGGTTATCAGTGATAGTAGAGTCCATATCTATTACATAGACATTTTCTCTTCTATAACCACTGAGAGCAAGTTTTCCTTTTTCATCTACCGCTGCACATGCTTTCTTAGAAAAGCGAACTTCGTAGTCTTTGTCACATAGCTGACTGATGCTTAGAAGATTGTGCTTCAGTCCATCTACATAAGCGACTCTTCGAAAGGTAGTAGTCCCATTGCTGAGGACACCAAACCCACGGGTAAATCCTTTTCCATTTCCACCAAAGGTAACAGAGGGGCCTTTCTCTTCCTTGTATTCAGTGAGCAGGTCTCTTTGTCCAGTCATATGACGAGAACATCCACTATCGAGATACCAGATGCCCTTTGATCCCTGCATACATAAGGAAGATTAAGCGTTGTTTGGTACCCACTTTTCAATGGGTCCTTCAGAGTTAGTGGATAAGGAAGATTCAGCAGTCTTCACCGCTGATGAAGATTCAGCTTCAGTGGTAATCTTCACTTTGGTTAATTTCTTAACCTTAGTGGTATTTTTCACTTTGGTGACTTTATTTGCCTTAGAGGCATTTTTCTTCACTTTGGCTGTTTTATCAGCTTCGGTGGTATTTGGACACTTGCTTGCAATATGGTCAGTGAATCCACAGTGATAACATTTTCTATATCTGATGGTGGTTTTATAACCAAAAGGTTTTGAAAACTTAAGATGAGCAGGTCCAGCTCCAAGAATGCCTTTAGCATGAGATCTGGGAGGAATTTTTATTTCTTCAGATTTCACGGGCTTTAGATCAACCTTCAGCTTTGGAGGACAGATATCAAAGATTTCTGTCACTGAGCTAGAAGGTTTATCCACTGAAGGTTTGGAGGGAACTTTCAGTTTGGTTTTCTTGGAAGCCTTCTGAGGGAGAATAGACTTTCCTTTATCTGCAGGCTTAGATCTTGCAGATATCTCCTCAGGGATGGGATTAGAAGAAGAACAGGGATAGAATTGATTATAAGAAGTGTCAAAGAAAGATGTGATAAAAGTTCCAAACTTAAGCGAGGAACTTTCTTCTTTAGGATCATCCTGTGGTGTCCAAAAACCAAGACCAGTTTTATCACTTTCAGAAGTTTGAGCATTTATTATCTCAGAGATCTTTGTTGATGATTTGCACCATTTTTCAACATGAGCCTTTTCTGCTTTTAGAGCAGCGATGGCTTGTTCGCGTTCAATGCTGATGATTTCATTTATAATGACTTGATCTTTTAGCTTTTCTTCTAAAATATTTAGTTCACTGATCTTTTCATGACATTTCTCTAGCTCTTGTGTTAAATAAACATTTTTATTTTCAGCTTGAGTTTTGTCGTTTAGAGCATTATAAAGGTCAATCGTCAGCACATCAACAGCGCGACTTCTCTCAGCTTCAGGCAGAGAGGGATTTGTTGAGATAGATACCTGAGATGATATGTAGCTCATAGAAGGTTCAGATGGTTCTTCTACTTCTTCTTTAATCTCAGCCATGAGGCAAAGATTAGCGACTTCTTCTTCATCAGAAGATGATTCTTCTGATTCAGCCCAGTCATGTTCTTCAGCGATGAGACCTTTACCTTTTCGCTGATAGCTTTTCAGCTTTTGATATTTGTTCTTCAGCTTATGGTATTTGTCATCACTGGATCTTCTTGAGGTAGAAGGTTTGAAGACCTTTTTAGACCTGCACTCACTAGCAAAATGTCCAATTTTTTCGCAGTTATAGCAAGTGGCTGTAGCCTTATCAACCGGAGTTGATTTTGGCTTTTCAGTAAGAGAGAGAGGTTTACTTCTTCGGAAGTTACTCTTTCTTGCAAATCTCTTGAAAGAGTTTGTCAAGAGTGCTAAGGACTCATTAAACTCTGAAAGATCAGGGTCTGATAAATCCTCAGATTCAGAATCTAACTCAGTGATGGTGAGAGTAGATCGCTGGGATGGAATTATCTCTGATGAGACTAAAGCAACAGCAGTGCTTTTGGAGTCTTTAGAATCTTTTACAAGATTCTTCTTCAGGAGATTAGATTGCTCATAGTTGAGCAATATTCCATACAGAGTGCTTAGAGAGAGAGTATGTAAATCTTTTGTCAGCTTAAGACATATTGAATAACTGTCCCAGCTTTCAGGAAGACTTTCCAAGAATTTTGTTAGGACCTCAGAATTAGAATAGGTCATTCCAACAGTTCTTAGGTCAATGATCAGGCAGTTAAACCGCTGATGAATGTCAGAAAGAGATTCATTCTTACCAGCGATAAAACTTTCATACTGTCTTACCAAGTTAATCTTTCGGGTCTCTTGGATTTCAGTGGTGCCCTCATATTGAACACATATGGTTTCCCACATTTCTTTAGAAGTTTTTAGATGCATGATGGAATGGAAAACTTCATCAGGCAGAGCCATTGATATAATGGTCTTTGCTCTTGCATCTATGCCTACCTTCTTTTTATCTTCATCACTCCACTGTCTTATTTCCTTAACGACATATCGTTCAGGGACAGCTTCAGTGGTGGCAGTAGCGGGAACCGCAGCTATAATTCTAACAGGTTCATAGGGTCCGTTTTCTATATATTCAGGTATAGTAGGATCCGCACCTTCAAGAAATAGCATCATTCGATTTTTCCATAGAGAAAAGTTATCTCTGCTAAATCGAGGAGGTTTAGAAAGTGAACCATTATCATAGTAGTTTGTGTTTGTGTTTAGTGCCATTTTAGAATAGCAAGGAAGAGTATACAGCAAGATCTTGTTTATTAGATTAAACAAACTACTCTGATACCACTTGTTGGTCCCGAAGGTGCTTAACAAGTTTGTAGAAGGGGGGGGGGGGGTTGAATACAAACACAGAAATTAAAGTTTAATAAATTGTTTATTGATAAATCAAAATACAATTTACAAGTTTGTTGCGGAATAAGATTAAGACAGACTCAATCTAAACAAACTTAAGAAACACTAAGATGGTTGCACAAGAAATTCAGAGAATGGGGGTTTTTAGAGAGATAGAAAACAAGGGTTTCTATTTTGGAGTTCAAGGATTGAGCACACCTTCAGATGAAGGGGTGAGCTTCCTATTTATACCCTATGCATTAAATGCATGGCAGGGTACTTTACACGTGTCATTCATAGATTGGCTTTGGTAGTCTCACTTTTGGAGACATGCTTTTGGCCGCTTTATGAACAGTGTAGTTGACAGAGTTGTTGTACGATTTGTGGCAGAGACGTGTCCGTTCTGACACATCGTACTGGTTGTGCAAGGTAAGACAAAAGAAAACTTGAGGCATAAGCTTTGTGATCGTTGATCGCTGAGTATCTCTTCTTCCAGAGATAAAGAAGTTCAGCTATCGCTGAAGCTTTTCCTCAGGCTTCTTCGCGTAAGTAGATTAGTCTGGTCTTCGCTGATATCCGCATCAGGTCACTAGTAGACTTATCTATTGTTCAGTGGCTTCGTCTTCGATTCAGCTATGAACTATGTTGACGCGAGACTTGTCTTCAGGGATTACGTTAACTGTGTTACATGGGAAACGATCAGTGATGACTGAACAGACTCAGTTTGATCGCTGAAAGTGAAACACATACATATTAAATGTTTACATAAAGGTCATCAGCGATAACTGAACAGACTCAGTCTGATCGCTGATGATGAAACACTAATACATATAATAACGTAATTTTCACTAAGTATAAAAGAGGGTCGTTATCAAATCACTGAGAGAGTTTGGATCAACACATCTCATTAATATAGATTTAAATGTAAAATCTACATATAAAATAAATTATGCTAATATAAAATCTATTTTATAAAATCCTCCACAAAAAAAACAAATATTTATATTAATAAATGAGTATCCATTCCACAAATAGATGATTATGTGAGATATTGTGCTTGGAAAGGTTGTACCAAAGCATTAAAAATTTGTAAATTAAGTAATTGGCTTTAATTAGTTGTACCTTATGCTTAAAATGTTGTAATTAAGAGTTTTTTTATGTCGTTTTTATAATATAGTATATATATATATATAAAGAGAGAGAGAGAGAGAGATGATAATTAAAAATTAAGAATTAGATATGGTAATGGTATATCTACCTCAAGAGTTATACTTTTACAATTATCTTTAAATACATACGTACATATCTATACTTATAATAAATTAAAAAAAAATTCCATCGTTGTCTACCTCAAGAGTTATACTTTTACAATTATCTTTAGATACATACGTACATATCTATACTTATAATAAATTCAAAAAAAGTTCCATCGTGTATAATAATCCCAAAAAAAACGGGATTTACTTCTAAGTTTAAATTCAAATTACTGATATAGTTTCATTTTTAAATTCAATTTTATTTTAGGGTTTACTTCATAATTTTGACTAATTAATGATATAGTTTCATTTCATTTCATCTCGTCGCTAATTTCATTTACGTTATATTATAAATTTTGTTTATAAATTCTTAATATTTATTATTAATTTTTTACAAAACATTCTTTATGAAAACTGTCTAAAACAAAAACATTTTGTAACCAGCTGCAAAAAAAATAACTCTGAAGGAAAAAAAAAACGTGAAAAAGTAGCATCGTACTTTCGATGATCATTCATATCTATAAGATAAGTTTTCTGACATTATTAATTTTTTTAAAATTATCCCATATAATACACGGGTTCGAACCTAGTTATACTAATAAAACCTAGCTAATTACTTTAAACGTGTGAATACCATCCACGTTATACCATGCATTGCATTTTCTCAACAAAAACCTTAAAAACGTTTTTCTCCTTTCACCTCTTAATTTTTCCCCTTAATTTTTATCTAAATAAATTCATCTGCCAATATTTATTTACTTACTGATCAAGTAGTAAACTAATTAAGTATAATAAATAAACAAATATGGATGTTATCAGTGGTTTTTTTATTTATTAAATTGAACCACTTTTTTATAACAACCCAACCAGAAACAACCAACTATCCAATAATACTTAATATTAAAATTCCAATGACAATAATAATCTATGCCAAAACGGCCCCAAGTTTACAATAGATGAATCAAGGTTTGCTAAAAAAACAACCTATACAGAACTGAGACAAAGAAAAATAAACTAAATGCCGGTCTTCTATTGTTAGGTAAAAATTGTGCCTCACAAATGCAAAAGCTAGCGAGTGATTTCTAAGGTCCCAAACGGGTAGAAATCCAAGTGCACAATTAACCCAACAACGAATGCGGATAACAATAATCTAGATGTTGCACAATAATTCTCTAACGTAGAAAAATAAACCCACGAAATATAGATAATAATAAATACGTTATTATCTATAATTATAGCAAGTTCAAAACAAATAACACCGTGATTTAACGTGGTTCCACTATCAATTTTTGATAGTGTACATCCACCAAAGAGATAGAGCAAGAATATTATTACCAACCAAGGAGATTACAAAGTGCTTGTACAAGGATCTTGAGATCCACGATCACCTAACGAAACTTTTCCGAATACCACCGAATATCAAGAACACTCTCAACCTCAAGAATATATTAGGGAGAGTGTTTGGTGGTTATCTAGAGAAAACTCAAGAAAGGGATGAAGAAAATGGTTGGAGGGGAAGGGGTATTTATACGATGGAAGTGGAGGATGACAACCAATCATATGGAGGATGACATATGGAGGATGACATATGCCAAGTCTTCCAATGTAAAATATGTGGTCCAAATTTGAGTTATGCCAAGTTGGTCCAAGTTTGGCTTTAGTCACATGTAGCATCCAATGTATAATATAATTAAATATTATAACACTCCACCATGATGCATGTGATCCTCGATAGCGAAACGAATCCCAATCCAACCAATACGAGTTCTTCCAACGGTTGATCATAGCAAGTAGATAGCAAAGTAAATTAGCACGAGGTAGCAAAATGCATTCCAACCTTGACGAGCTTCGGCATGGCCATAACCCGTTAAAGTTACAATCAAACAAATAACCTCAAATGCACAATCTACTAAACAAGGTAGAGCATAAGCAAAGCTCTAAGCACTTAACAAAGTAATTCCTTCAAAGATGTCATTTTGTCACCTGTGGTAATATCTTCTCTCTCTCGAGCAAAGTGCCCAACGGCACTAACACAAACGGAGTTGGATCAAGTTTGAGCAATGCTCAAACTTAGCTGGCGGTAGCGACTTAGTGAACATATCAGCGGCATTGTCATCTGTCAGGAATTTCTTCAAATAGACAATCTTCGCTTCATGTAATCTCACAAGATATGCATCACGCACATTTATGTGCTTTGTTCGGGAGCTGAAAGCCAAATTAGTTGCCAAATGTATGGCACTTTGATTATCACAGAAAATGCGCACAGAAGGTTGCTCGAAGCCTAAGCCATTCATCAATTCTTTCAAATGGACCGCTTCCTTTGCAGACTCAACCGCCGCAACAAGTTCAGCTTCTGTGGTTGACAATGCAACAATGGACTGTAAACGTGATCTCCAACTGACGGCTGTTCCACCTAAGGTAAACACATAACCGGATGTGGATCTCCAACCAACTCGATCACCTGCATAGTCAGAATCACAAAATCCAACAATTTCACAATCATTGTGCAAACCAAATATAAGACCATGTGTCTCGGTTCCTTTCAAATATCGGAATGCCGTTTTAACGGCTGTCCAATGTGATCGACCCGGATTCGCGAGAAACCGACTCACCACTCCGACACAATGTGCAAGATCGGGACGAGTACACACCATGGCGTACATGAGACTCCCGACCGCACTAGCATATGGAACTTTTGACATTTCGGTCTTTCCCTTGTCATCCTTTGGACAATCTTCACTAGTAATCTTGATGTGCTGTGGAGTGCTAGACGTCTTGGCACCATCAAGATTGAACCGCTTCAATATCTTTTGGATATACGCCCGTTGTGTCAATCTAAGTGTTTGGGACTTTCTGTCCCGCACGATTTCCATGCCCAAAATCTTCTGTGTCGCGCCAAGATCTTTCATTTCAAATTCTGAACTCAACTTATCTTTTAGACGTTTGATCTCTGACCGGTCCCTGCAGGCTATAAGCATGTCATCTACATAAAGAAGTAAGTAAGTGAAAACGCCACCACTTTGTCTATGATAGACACAAGAGTCCTTTTCACTTCGCTCAAATCCCAGATTGAGCATGAACAAATCAAACTTCTTATACCACTGACGAGGCGATTGTTTAAGTCCATAAAGGGACTTCTTGAGTTTACATACATATTCTGGCTTGCTTTCATAAATGAAACCATCAGGTTGTTTCATATAGATAGTTTCCTCCAAGTCTCCGTGTAGGAAGGTTGTCTTTACATCTAACTGTTCTAGCTCCAAATCGTGAATAGCCACGATCGCTAAAAGAACACGGATAGATGTATGACGTACAACGGGAGCAAAAATATCATCATACTCGATACCTTTTCATTGTGCAAAGCCTTTAGCAAAGAGACGAGCCTTGTACCGATTGTCATCTTTGACTTTGAAAACCCACTTGCAACCAATAGCACGACTGCGATTCGGCAATGGACATAAGTCCCAAGTGTTGTTCTTCGAGAGAGCTTCCATCTCTTCTTGCATGGCTCCAAGACATTTAGAACTATGGGTCGAGGCTAACGCCTCCTTTATATCAAGCGGCTCATCTTGCCCTACATGCAAAGCAAATTCCAGCTGATCTGTAAAACTCATGTTAGCAAAATCCCAATCTCCATACCTGTTAGGTGGACGAATAGTTCTTTGACTATGCCTGGTAGGCGCAATAACTGGGATTGTATCGCCATCGTCTCCACCATCATTCAGAATCTCTTCTTCAGAATCACTAGTAGAAGTCACTGGCGGAATGACTTCTTCAACATTAACGGGTGATTTTGAGCTAATATCAGGAGTGGATGAACTGGGAATACAAGGATTGTCTACTGTCTCCACATCATCGACAGTAGGAGCAACAGTAGTAGTGACTTCCGGATCTTGAGAGGACTGAGGATCCTGTGACTTCAACAGGACTGATTCATCAAATGTGATATGTCAAGAATGAATCACTTTACGAGTCAAGGGGGTCCAGATTCGGTAACCCTTGATACCATCTGTATAGCCGAGCAAGAATCCTTTGGTGGCTTTAGGATTCAACTTGTCCTGGCCTGAAACATGAAAATAAACAGGACAACCAAATACACGTATGTATTTCAGACAGATGTTTCTTTTACCTCTCCAAGCCTCTTCCGGAATCTTTCCCCCGATGGCCGAACAAGGTAACCTATTAATAATGTGCACCGCGATGTAAAGTGCTTCGGCCCAGAAAGATTTGGGGAAGCCCGATGTTGACAACATACATCGGACCTTCTCAAGCAAAGTCCTATTCATCCGCTCTGCAACCCCATTAGATTGAGGGTCGCCTGGTGTGGTGTAGTGACGGTGGATGCCTTTACGCAAACAAAAGTCTTTGAAGTTACCACTAGTAAATTCTCCATCGTTATCAGATCTCAGAACTTTCAACTTCTTGCCAGTCTCGACCTCTACTCGTGCCAACCAAGTCTTGAACGTATCGAAGACATCTGACTTTAACTTCAACACATACACCGAAAGCTTATGTGAGAAATCATCAATAAACGAAACAAAGTATTTACCTCTACTGAGGGATGGAGTACTGGATGGTCCCCAGACATCTGTATGAACATAATTGAGGATTCCTTTAGTGTTGTGTTTTCCAACACCAAAAGAAACACGCGTCTGCTTTCCTTTGACACATCCCAAACAAAACTCCAGGCTGGCAGGTACGACGATTTTAATGAGTTTTCGCTTGCGCAAAATCTCCAAGTTCTTCTCGGATGTGTGCCCAAATGAAGATTCCATAAGCGAGCAACATCGAGATTCTGAGAAATATCAACCACACACGATTCAGAAGAAATAGTTTCGCCAATCAAATGGAAAAGATTATTTTCCGCCCGTTCGCCTTTCATCATAATGATACTCCCTCGGGAGATGCGCAAACTCCCGTCATCAATCCGAATCTTGCAACCCAATTTGGAAAGTTGTCCAACAGAGATCAAGGAACGAGTCATGGATGGAACAAACTTGACATTATTCAATGTCCGAATACACCCATCAAACATCTTGATCTGCACAGTACCGATACCCTTAGTAACACACGAAGTACTATTTCCCATAAAAATACTGTTACCTTCAACTTTTTCGAAGGTAGAGAAACAGTCCCAGAATGGTGTCATCTGGCAAGATGCCCCGGTATCTAACACCCATCGCCTGTCACCTTGCGGTGGTGTAACTGTGGCAGAGAAGGCATTTTGCTCCTCTTCAGCTGCAACAGCTGATGATTCGGCGTTGTCTTTGTCTTTGTTTTTAAGACTCAGACAATCTTTCACCCAATGACCTGGCTTGTGGCAATAGTTACAGTTTCCACGTGTCTTTGATTTCCCACGAGAGCTAGGCCGACGGGACTGAGAGCGCCCACGATTTCTTCCTCTTGAAGACTGCTGATCGTCTCGGCCTCTGTCAGCAAATAGGCCTTGACTGCAATTGTTCTCCCTGGGATTGTTACCGATCCTCATTTGAATTCTTTGATCTTCAGAAATCATTCCTGTTTTCACATCAGACAAAGAAAGAGTTTCTCTTCCATATATAAAATTGTTAGTGAATTGGGAATATTTCTCGGGAAGTGAATACAATAGGATCATAGCAAGTGCTTCTTCATCTTTCGTAAGAAGCGCATCCGTTGCCTTCAACTTCATGATGATATCTTCAAATTCGGTCATGTGAGCTTTAATGGTTGTGCCTTCCTTCATTTTGAAGAAGAGACACGACCGCATCAGTAACAATCTGTTGGTCAAAGTTTTCTTGAGATATAAATTCTCAAGCTTGCTCCAAATACCTGCAGCTATCTTCTCAGACACAATCTCAGATATAACATTTTCTCCCATGGCCGTCTGCAAAGTAGTAAATGTCCATCCTTCCATTTCTTTAGCTTTAAGGTCAGACATATTAGGGTCTAACTCCTCTTTAGCAAATACTACGGGATGGACTCCATTTTTTCTAAGTGCAGCAGATGTTGTGAACTGCCATTTACCAAAGTCACCGTTCCCATTCCAAGTCTGTATACGAATCCCAGCCCCGGACAAATTAAATGTACCTTCTTGGTACGGTTTTTGGGACTGGTTTAAGGAACCGGCACCAAATGGATTTTCTACGTCAGCCATAGAGAAAAAAAATGTGCAAACTGGTTTATGTATATTTTCTACAAAAACCCAAAATCTAGATCCGAAGCTCTGATACCAATTGTTAGGTAAAAATTGTGCCTCACAAATGCAAAAGCTAACGAGTGATTTCTAAGGTCCCAAAAGGGTAGAAATCCAAGTGCACAATTAACCCAACAACGAATGCGGATAACAATAATCTAGATGTTGCACAATAGTTCTCTAACGTAGAAAAATAAACCCACGAAATATAGATAATAATAAATACGTTATTATCTATAATTATAGCAAGTTCAAAACAAATAACACCGTGATTTATCGTGGTTCCACTATCGATTTTTGATAGTGTACATCCACCAAAGAGAGAGAGCAAGAATATTATTACCAACCAAGGAGATTACAAAGTGCTTGTACAAGGATCTTGAGATCCACGATCACCTAACGAAACTTTCCCGAATACCACCGAATATCAAAAACACTCTCAACCTCAAGAATATATTAGGGAGAGTGTTTGGTGGTTATCTAGAGAAAACTCAAGAAAGGGATGAAGAAAATGGTTGGAGGGGAAGGGGTATTTATAGGATGGAAGTGGAGGATGACAACCAAGCATATGGAGGATGACATATGGAGGATGACATATGCCAAGTCTTCCAATGTAAAATATGTGGTCCAAATTTGAGTTATGTCAAGTTGGTCCAAGTTTGGCTTTAGTCACATGTAGCATCCAATGTATAATATAATTAAATATTATAACATCTATCTGTTCCGCTAAACCTTCTATTTGCCTTTAGTTGCCCTGTCTAACTCACGACGGCCTGAAAAGATTTTTAGTTTTAAAAGAGCGAGGGTTAGACCATAGGTCTAGTGAGTTCCCTCAAACAGTTAAGCATTAAAATTACTTTCCAGAATTAAAACAACATTCGATAATTTCACATAAGTAAAACACGCTACGGACCACACGACCGTCAAAGACGATGTGTCTAACTCGCGCTGCCTTAATGTTGAGACACACCCCCAACGACATAAACGGGCCACACTCCCCGGCACGAGTAGGCGGGCCACACTCCCCGACTTAGGTCACGTATCCCACAAATAATGTATGCATACATTTAAACAAACAACAATATATAACACACTTAAATCATTTCATTAAAAGCTTGACATCGAAAATAATTCAACATTTATAAATCAATCTTCGCATGCTTTCATTCATAAAAGGATTTAGTTCAGAAAACTCACCTGATGTCCTTAGCTTAAACTCTGCGTTTACTTTTGTAGCTTGAACCGTAACCTATAAAGGAAACACCGATCGATAAACCCTCTAATTCTTCTAATTATTAAAGATCTAACTTGACACCGAAAACCCAATTTCTAAACTTTAAACCTAACTTAATCCACCCATTCCTACTAGACTAACAACGTTATCTTCGATTTAAAATTGATGAAGAAACGGACCAACCTTAAAACCCAAATTCCCAGACTATGAGATCTAGATTAAGCATATGGGTTTCGGCCCACTACAGAACCTGGACCGGGTCAGCTTGGCCGACCGGGGTGGAAATGAGACCGGGGTCCCTAGGTCTTCGACCGGGGTCTCCCCTTTGAGTCTCGACCGGGGTCCCCCTTGACTTGCGACCGGGGTCTCCCACATGGAGTTGCGACCGGGGTCTCCCCCATGGAGTTGCGACCGGGGTCTCCCCCCATTGGGTCGACCGGATTCCCTTTAACCGACCGGTATCTAACCAAACGACCGGATCGGTTTTACAAGTCGCAGAAAGCTTCGACGATTTCTCCCAAAACCCCATAATCAGAACTAAAACAAACCCCAACCCTTTGCTGGAAACGAAGATAAACATATTGAAAATGAAGACTATAATCCCAACACTGCAAATCTAAGAAACAGCTTAAACCTCACACCCCAGCCTATCCAACTATTAAACCAGAGATTCAACAATGCCTCAAACCAAAGATTGAAATTAAAACTCAAGACTCTAATATTACGATTGAAATGAGAGGGAAACTTACCTTAAGAAATCTTCAAGAATCAGAAACCTCGATTAAAACCTCTCCCTTGCTAGGTCGCCTCCTCCGCTCTCCTTCTCCCTCTCGTTTACGGCCGCCAAATGCCAAGAAAATGAGCAACTTTAGGGTAAAAACCCCTTTTAGACCATGTTACCTCTTACCCCCTTGTCTCTTTAAATCTTGACCAACTAGACCCCCAGCTTTTCTTTATTAGATTTTTATACCCGGTTATTACAATATCCCCCCCTCAAGAGAATTTCGTCCTCGGAATTCCTTTTTCGAACAAACTGGGATATTTACTCTTCATAACTGACTCTAACTCCTAAGTCGCTTCCTGGCCTTTATGAAATTGCCACTGAACTTTCACTAGCTGACTTTCTTTAGTCCTTAATTTATTCACTTTACGATCCAGAATTGCTACCGGTTCCTCTACATAGCTTATCTTCTCACCTATTTGAACATCCTCCAACGGTATAACTACATCACTTTCAGCTGGACATTTCTTCAGATTAGGCACATGAAAAACAAGGTGCACTCCACGCAGCTCCACGGTAGCAACGACCCAACCGATCTAGGTCTTAACTTTCATTCCTTTTTGAATCGGATCTCACCCTTCCAATGCGAGACTGATAACTGTATATTTACCACCGCTTGGGACTAATGATTCATAATTCCCAATCCAACCAGTTTATTACCATTCGATTATCCAAACCATTAAGATCAATACATAGTCGCACGAAGCCATCAGATTACCCCTCGATTACAACAACTTCCTTGACTGTTAGAATTTTGCCGGAGTCACACCACGACAACATGCATCTCTGACTAAGTACTCACCCAACTCGCCAACACGACACGTCGACAATCGCAGACATCACTAACAACTCACGGTCACGAGTTACTTCACCATGCAACTGACCCTTGCAAGCAAACCCCTTTTATCACTGCATAAGACAAACACATAAACACTTTCTTTTTCGACCCACATTGATCTCAACTCCCCAGCATTAACCAAATCTCACACACTAGTATGCCTCGCCCCCAACGTCATCACTTCGATTTCTCACATATTGGTAAAGACTTCCGCAATTCCAAAATCCTCGCAAACCGCCAATTCTACTGGCCCATTAATGCGACACACACTTCCATCTCTCATTGCATCCACAATCACCCGGCCAAAAGCGCATTATAACCCAGCTCCACCCGCTCGATACAGAGGGACCAACCTCATACAAACTTTCCCAAATATTCTAACACGGGACAACGGAATCATTTGGAATCCCCTTTTCACACATTGTCAAAACTGACACTATGGTCTTTCGCTCCGAGCACTATATCCCAACACCTCTATCTTCCTCCTTGAGGATTTTAAACCCACTTCTAATGCCCGACTCACTGATTAACAGCGTGAACCTTTGGTCAGCTGCACAATTTTGATTAATCACACTCACATCGCACCGAACTACATAATCCCTTTCTCAAACTTGCGCTAGGGATTTATAAACTTGCTAACAACAGAATCTAGCAGCATACCTCCACCTTTTATGTCACTTGCCAAACTTCTTACTCTCAGCTTCCCCACTTTTCCGACATGATATCCCCACTTTCTTATCGATGCAGGAAACACCGCTCCCCAAACCTTTGCTTACTCTATTCCTCAATGATTCACAAATGTCAAATCCCATTTACACAATTTTGCTTGATCAACCGACTTTCCATAATTCTTGCGTGAGATAATCAACCCAACTCTTCCAAGCATACCCACTACTCAGCAGCGCTGCACAAGTCTTGCTCTCCAACCAAGACTACCCAACTTGCTAGAACCTTTTCCCTTAAAGAGTACCTCAACTTGCCCACGAATTTCCTATCTACTACACAACCCTTGAACTAAGCAGTTCGTTGCTTCCAACAATCCTTCTAGGGATGAAAAAAATAATTCCGCCCCAAAACTTGCCGAAAACCAGAACACACAGGTCCTCTCCTTGAAAACCACCAACCGTTGAAACAACCATCATTTGAACGATTATTTTCAACTTAGCAATACCCCAATAACCAAACATTCGCATAACTCAACCACATACTTACCAATAACAAATCACTCCCCATCGATCTTCCGGTGAGGACGCTCCTCCTATCACAATTACGCCAGTCTCATACATATGCTCAAGAAAACTCCTTACTCCTTTAAAGATTTGCACCCCCAAATATGTCATACAGACATCACTACCCCACCGCTACAACCATCACTCCACTACTTCATCCCAGAACAACTGCAAGTCTCTACGACCACTTGGCCCACCTACAATTACCGTTCTCTTCTCATTGGTCAATATATTAAAATTTGACTTCGAGACATTTCATGACCTTGTCTTTCCCGAACCTGAATAAATCGCAAAACTATGATCCTCAAACTATTCAACAAGGCTTCGCTCCTTGTCAGCTCATCGCGACTTGCTGGAAACAACTCCGGTAACCTAAAAGATTAAGCGCACAACCTCGAAGACTTAAGTACTCAAAGCACAACCCTTCCCAGTCGTGCTATATAAAACTTCGCTCCCACATACCCATCAAACCTCATAGGTATAGAACCACCTGTCCGAACCAAAGATTTTCCAATTTGCAAGAACCACGCGATGTTATCCAACCTCGCACTAGGTTTGCACCTTTTCTAGGTAACCCTTCGCTTCCTCACGAAGCTCCTCGAAACTAACCACAACCACTTCTTCATTTTCAGCGTCCCGTTAATCACCATGAAAGTGGTTTCTGACTTCCACAACAACTGCCGGCGATGAGACACTTCCACCATGTCTCCAACCAACAAGGATTCCCAACGAAAATTACCCCTTCCACCGCAGCCGTTAACTGCTAAAATATCTTTGCGACGCTAAATTTCACTCCCGACACAACCATTTGCCGCCAACCACAACTCAAGCCTCGGAACAAACGACAAGCCACTATGGTACCTTCATCCTTAATGACATAAGTCAATACCTCCATTAACCACCTTCGATATTCACCACCCTTTCTTCGAAGAATACCAATATCAAGTATTTACTCCCCTGATCAAACGCCACACTTCCTCTCTCAAACCTTCCTCACGACCTATAGAGTTCATAGCCTTCATGCACGCCACACAATTAATTAAACTCTTGACACGTTTGAAAATTTAGAAAATACTTACATCAGAAAACAAACTTACATGCATACGACACAACGCTGACTTAGCCATGCACAACTATTTCAGGAATCGTTCTACCTCAACTTCACAACAATTTCTCTTCACCACACCCCAGTATCGGGGTTGGCACATTTGAAAAAAAATATTTTCCGATGAACTTTACACACACGATTTATAAAATACTATAAAATTGTTTACACTAATCATGCCAAACGACTCTCACCCTGGTTGATATACAACACATGCCTGAACCAAACTCAATTATAAAATCATGCGGTCACATGTTGTTTTGAGTTTTCATAACCAAACGTTAACTCATTTACAAAAGACGTATAATAATTTACCCACACAAAAATCGGAATTTATCACCAACACCGTAAACTTGCTCTTTTTCAATCCAAATGCACATTTGCACGCGTCGACACATTTTCAAAACAAATGCTTCGTAAGGTACGTACTCGCCAAAATGTCTAATATGGATGATATGAAAACTCCAACAATTTGCTTGACACTCAATGCATGAGACTCGGTGACAATGAATGCTATTTACCCTAACAAGGTCAACTGCTTGCACTCACCACAGCTCATCCCATACTTTCTGCTTTCGACCAACCCAACATGATCCTCACATTTGTCGCTACTACCAGCACCAACACTTCCCAACATCCTTTGGTTAACTAGGTACTAGTTACTAGTTACCATCGCATATACAATTTCGCAAAACGGGAATCCTCAATTTTCACCCTCCACCAAACTTACCAACCATATCTAGGTTCTATGGATCCTCACCATGCATTATCAGCCAACACTGATATCTTCTCTCAACCGCCCTTCAATTAACCATAGCTTAGAAGCCTCAACTCTATCATTCGATTCTTGAATTAACACTCTCCTGCTTCTCACTACTCAACATACCACACTACCAAACCGAAGACTCCCTTGGGGCAAAAGCCACCTCCTACCATCATCCTGCTCCTTATGGACCCAGGAGGTCCTTTCTCACGAAACCGCTACATCCCGCACGATAAGCATCCTAAACGGTAATAATCTTACCACCAAAACGAACTTCCACCACACGCTAGGTTAACACTGTCAATCTATGGACATAACTCTCTACCCTGACCCACCCTCAACAATAGCAATTGAGTATGCCCATGTACCTGTAAACTCATAATGACATTGGCCAGATGCGATTCTGAATTTACCTTACATGAGAGTATTCACTATTGTTATCACATCTCAAGATGATCAAGGTCTTTCTTAAAGGCTTCCTAAATCTCAGTTGTGTCCCTCTACTCTACAGTTTAAGTTTAGGCCCATCCGGTCACCTAAATCCCTTAAACTATGGCTCTGATACCAACTATAACAACCCAACCAGAAACAACCAACTATCCGATAATACTTAATATTAAAATTCCAATGACAATAATAATCTATGCCAAAACGGCCCCAAGTTTACAATAGATGAATCAAGGTTTGCTAAAAAAACAACCTATACACAACTGAGACAAAGAAAAATAAACTAAATGTCGGTCTTCTATCTGTTCCGCTAAACCTTCTCTTTGCCTTTAGCTGCCCTGTCTAACTCACGACGGCCTGAAAAGATTTTTAGTTTTAAAAGAGCGAGGGTTAGACCATAGGTCTAGTGAGTTCCCTCAAACAGTTAAGCATTAAAATTACTTTCCAGAATTAAAACAACATTCGATAATTGCACATGAGTAAAACACGCTACGGACCACACAACCGTCAAAGACGATGTGTCTAACTCGCGCTGCCTTAATGTTGGGACACACCCCCAACGACATAAACGGGCCACACTCCCCGGCACGAGTAGGCGGGCCACACTCCCCGACTTAGGTCACGTATCCCACAAATAATGTATGCATACATTTAAACAAACAACAATATATAACACACTTAAATCATTTCATTAAAAGTTTGACATCGAAAATAATTCAACATTTATAAATCAATCTTCACATGCTTTCATTTATAAAAGGATTTAGTTCAGAAAACTCACCTGATGTCCTTAGCTTAAACTCTGCGTTTACTTTTGTAGCTTGAACCGTAACCTATAAAGGAAACACCGATCGATAAACCCTCTAATTCTTCTAATTATTAAAGATCTAACCTGACACCGAAAACCCAAATTCTAAACTTTAAACCTAACTTAATCCACCCATTCCTACTAGACTAACAACGTTACTCTTCGATTTAAAATTGATGAAGAAACGAACCAACCTTAAAACCCAAATTCCTAGACTATGAGATCTAGATTAAGCATATGGGTTTCGGCCCACTACAGAACCTGGACCGGGTCAGCTTGGCCGATCGGGGTGGAAATGAGACCGGGGTCCCTAGGTCTTCGACCGGGGTCTCCCCTTTGAGTCTCGACTGGGGTCCCCCTTGACTTGCGACCGGGGTCTCCCACATGGAGTTGCGACCGGGGTCTCCCCCATGGAGTTGCGACCGGGGTCTCCCCCCATTGGGTCGACCGGATTCCTTTTAACCGACTGATATCTAACCAAACGACCGGATCGGTTTTACAGGTCGCAGAAAGCTTCGACGAATTCTCCCAAAACCCCATAATCGGAACTAAAACAAACCCCAACCCTTTGCTGGAAACGAAGATAAACATATTGAAAATGAAGACTATAATCCCAACATTGCAAATCTAAGAAACAACTTAAACCTCACACCCCAGCCTATCCAACTATTAAACCAGAGATTCAACAATGCCTCAAACCAAAGATTGAAATTAAAACTCAAGACTCTGATATTACGATTGAAATGAGAGGGAAACTTACCTTAAGAAATCTTCAAGAATCAGAAACCTCGATCAAAACCTCTCCCTTGCTAGGTCGCTTCCTCCGCTCTCCTTCTCCCTCTCGTTTACGGTCGCCAAATGCCAAGAAAATGAGCGACTTTAGGGTAAAAACCCCTTTTAGACCATGTTACCTCTTACCCCCTTGTCTCTTTCAATCTTGACCAACTAGACCCCCAACTTTTCTTTATTAGATTTTTATACCCGGTTATTACATTTTTCTTTCAACAAAATTTAAGACAATTTTTCCTCAAAATTAATATATATATTTAATAACTTTGAAGTCTTTAACAAAACAAACAATTGTTCAAATATGAAAACATTCGTTGGTACAAAAACGATTGACGCCTTTAAAGTTTGGTTTCCAAATAATTGAAGTGATTAAATCTAAAAGAATTTACTAAAGCAAATGTTATGTACATGTGGATCGAGACCATGTTTAATTAATGATCATAAGATACCTTATTTTTAATTTGCATTTATTAGTAAATGTTCAATTGATTAATTGCTAACTCATAGGACAACTATGAGATAATATTTCGAAAAAATTAATAGTTAAAGGTGAATTCTATCCATATATAGTCCATACCCCCTCCTATAGGGGGTGTGTGAGTGAGATAAGAGGGGATATGTGAGTGATTTATTATTAAAAAATAATAATTAGTTTTTATTGCTTAATTAGTTTTGTTAAAATATGGTTATATACGATTTATTTTTATAATGGATGGGAAGAGGGTTTTGTCATTAAAATAATATGAATTGATCTACAACTAAAACTAAATTTGTGTCATATAAATGGACGAGCAGGCCGGCCATGGCCATCACCATTTATGTATACGTGTAATATGGTTGAGAATGTAATAAAATAATCCATTTCCATTTATGATCATCAATCCTTAATTCATTTATATTTTCATAAATCTTTTTTATATTAATTAATTAATTATACTTTTTTATATATTTTGTTTGTACTTTGTAGACACAAAAATAAAGGTATAAACTTTCTCATTGATATTAATTCTTTTCATATTAACATATAATTTGCACCATCAAAAATATATATAGAAATAAATAAAATTAATTATCATATCTACTTACATTGGGTAGTCTTGATCATTATTAATAAAACATCAACCAATGTTTTAATTTGTTTGATATTTAGTTACAAAAGTCTAAATTATATATATATATATATATATATATATATTTCAAAATTCAAACTAACACTTAATATTGATACTTCTTAAATACTACAGTAACATCATTTAAGTTGTGTTGAAGTTATTTATAATTCAATTCAAATATCTATTCATATAATTGTAATCAAACATGTTTGAAATATTGTTTTAATATCTCTTTTTTAACGACAAGATTGTTTTAATCTCATTAATTATAATTGTTTTCCTATTTTTGTGTGTGACGGATTTATCAAGACTACAAGAAAAAACAATTAAATCTTTCAAAAGATACTTCGTTTCACCAAATAAATGTTCGATATATATATATATATAGCATTATATTGGACAACACAGGGAGGACACACTAGGGTCTCATGCACCTGCTTAATCGATTTTAACAAGTAAAACTTTTTTTGGGGTATTAAAGGTGCATACACTAAACTTTAAGGTGTGATCTGGGATATTAGAAAGTACAAGAGACATCAACCGAAAAAGTCTCTCTCGAAATTAAAAATATCCCTCGAAACTGTGAAAATCGGCTAAAAACACATCGGTAACGCCTAAGATGTAGTCATGTGTCTTGCTCAAAAGGTCGAGAACAGAAACAGAGCTGAGTTGAAGGCACGACAAAAAAAAAGATCCTTGATCCGCTAGCTCAATAGATCGGATTATCCGAGTAGTGTAATGCTTTCATAAAGCATTTCCAGTTTGGAAACCCTCCCCTCCCCGTTAGTAGATAGATTACGAATATTTTGTAATAGTTTTGAATTGTAAAAACAAATTATGTGTTTTTATGATAGTTTGAAAGGTTTATTTTTACAAGAAATGCAGTATTTTGAGTTATTTTTTAATAAGATAAAATTAAAATCACCGACGTATTTCCGTCAGTAAAAATAAAAAGGGCCAGCCAACAGTATCCTTTGGTGAAGGCCCTCGGTGATCCATAACGCTTGACGTAATATGTATCGTCGGTGATCCGTCAGTAATACATATCGTCAGTGATTCGTTAGTAATACGTATTGTCGGTGATTCGTCAGTGTAAATTTGTTGGTGAACTGTGTGTAATGGCTTCACCCACCATATTCTGTTCGACAGACTTTCACCGATGGATCCAACTTTCACCAATGGATTTATGACTGAGTTTTTCCATCAGTGAAACCATTCTGTTTTGTAGTGACCTTAGCGGGTCTTGTCGGACATTAATTATTATGCCTAACTGAAGTTTGTTTTTTCCTTCCTTTCTTTTACACCTTAACGGGTCTTGTTGGACCTTAATGGGTCATATTAGGCTTTAATAGTAGGTCCTAATGTACCTTAAATGGTCTTATCAGACCTTAATGTGTCATATTAGGCTTAATTGAGTCGTAATAGACCTTAACAGGTCTTGTCCCTCTTTCTCTCTCTCTTAATACAATCTTTTTCTCTCTCACTCTCTCTTTACGTGGACGTATACTACAACCACGCTAAATTTCGTTGTCTCGGTTAGCTTGCCGTTTTGTATTTTGTGTGCTTGAGGTTATAGATAGCATAATTTGGGTGGGTTAAGTTGATATCTACCTAGTTCTCGTTTTTGGAGATCATTGTTGTATTGGGTAGTTCAAATTTGGATCTCTACTTGTTTAATTTCAGGAGCTTTGGAGATGATTGTACG
Organism: Arctium minus; assembly: GCA_954870635.1. Lineage (NCBI taxonomy): Eukaryota > Viridiplantae > Streptophyta > Magnoliopsida > Asterales > Asteraceae > Arctium > Arctium minus. The sequence continues at coordinate 480,935 of OX941094.1, read as the reverse complement.
TTGTGCTTGTAGTGCTAGCTGGCATTGAAGCAGTTGTCCATCATATTCATGGGCAACCTTAATTTTTTTTGTACGACAACTTGGGCTAAGTCCACACACACACGCACCCGCGGTATCCGGGCATCCAAATGGGCAGCACCGACTAATCCGCGGCGACCCGACCCAGCCCAAATTGACTGGACCCGCCCAGGTACGACTAAGCCCGGTCAAGACCGAGCCCGCATACCCATAGACTGGTATGCCCGTAAACCTGGACCCGAATCGACCCGAAGGCCGACCAACCTTAATGATCCTAAGTTACGTTGTCCATCGGTTTCGATTTGGTTTTCGTTTTCAATTTCATTCATGCATACATAATTATTGATACATACACGTGTCCATTCACTTTTACTTTTTTTTTTTAAATTAATCATGGATGTTCAGGCAAACTTGCGGTCACCTCTATTAATCGCAGGGATCCTAAAAAATAGCCAAGAAAAATCCCCAATGGTTTTCAGGACTCAAACCGATGATATCTGTAGAGAACTTCCAAAAAGTTCACAAACGTTATTACCAATTAAGTTAACCCACACGCCCATTTATCTATACTATATATTAAAATTCTATTACGGTTATTGATAAAGGTAGTTTTTGGAAAAACGGAAAAATATTACATTTACCACCCTTATAATTAATTATTTAATTTACTTTATATCCCTTATTTTTTCATTTTTCATTTTACACCCTTATCATATTAACACACATAATTGTATATGGACAAAAATACAATGAAAAAATACGTTTCTTTTTTTACAAATTATACCATTATAATCGTCTCGTCAATACCTTCAAAACGAGCCAAATATTGAATATTTTTTAATATAACCGTACTATTAAATATTGTAAATATCTACGAATTAAATTGTTTTATATCCATACATTTTATTTTTTTTCAGCGTTAGCACATTAAAAATACATAATCGTAAAATATATTAAAAATACGTTTCATTCTTATTATAAATAAATCACGGTAATCTCTACTATATTATAAAAATTATAATACAGTTTTTTACAAACCTTTGAAAGCCAAAAAAAAATTCCCAATGTTTCACTTCCTAATTCAATTAAATGTTACGTTTATCACCCTTACAATTAGTTATTTAATTTATTTTATATCTCTTGTTTTCTTATTTTCTATTTTACATACTTATCATGTTAACATAAATAATCATATACGAACAAGAATGGAATAAACAATACGTTTCTTCTTTTTACAAAATATATCATTATAATCGTCTCATCAATATCTTTAAAACGAGCACAATATTGAATATTTTTTTAATTTAACCTTACTATTAAATATCATGAATATCTATGAACTAATTTGTTTTCTATCCATACGTTTTACTTTTTTCCACCGTTAGCACATTAAAAATACATAATCGTAAAATATGTTCCATTCTTATTATAAAATATATCATTATAATTTTTTTCGTCAATAATTGTAATATAAATTAATTATTGAATATTTTTATGAGTTTATGATTTCACAAGTTGTGATTCTTAGGTCATGGTTGATTGTTGATGACATGTCTATAAGGAAATAAAATTAATTGTTCGTTATTTACTTACATTCCGCTGCATCACGCAGGTATGAGCGCAGGTATGAGCCTATTCATTAATAATAAGAAAAGTTACATATCACATCCCATTGAAATGATTAAAATTGGTTACTTATAGAATGAAGTGTTGATGTTCACGTGTGAGAAGAAGGTTTTTGGTGTCATGCGTGGCTAATAACCAATCAATTGGTGGCATTGTTTTGCTTTCATAACATACGATACATTATTTTATTTTATATATAATTGTTAAAGATAATTTCAAATATTAGTTGTTAAAATCTTATATCAAGATTTTTGTCCAACGGATGCATTTTTAAGGCGAATAAAAGGCTCATAAAATCGTGGTTTGATCATATGGAAAAGTTAATATGGTTTGACCCGGGGAAAGCCAATTATATTGATTTGGAGAATAAAAAAGTATATTATTTCTAACGAAATGGACTCCAACTGAGTCTAAAACATTCGTGACCCTCCTCATATTTCACCGGCTTCTCTTTTAACGCATCTACCTATAATTATTCAACATCTTGACAAAAAAATCAACAATGTGTTACCGATAAATAATTAAATAACCTTATATATATATATATATATATATATATTATATGAAACATACCTCCGTTGATCGATTACCGTACGAGCTCTCTCTGCTTCTACTGACGCCGGGATCCATCACTAGTGGTAATTATTAAATTCACCAACAGATTACCAACGGTTTTTTTGTTTGTCGATAAATGTTCCCGTAGTCAGGTAATTACCGATGATCAGTCGAAAATCACCGACGAATTCTGGTCGTCGCCGGTATTGGTCGGTACGCAGATTTCTGGTAGTGCAATGTTCTAGTAGTGTTTTGAAGTGTGAGCCAATTAAATTTAAACCTAGGCCCCAAGATAGTCTAATTTCTCTGTACACAACTTGGGCCAAGGTCGCTCAATTCTTAATTTGCCTTTGCACGAGCAGGTCTTAAGACACCTTTAGGGTACGTTTGGTATGCAGAACAGAGTGGAACATGACAGAACAGAACATGTTTGTCCCATGTTTGGCGTGACCATATGTGGGACAAGTTAGAACTAAGTGGAACAAACATGGGACACACTTGTCCCACTCCACCCCCTGGAACTAAGTAGAACAACAATATTTTGACTAATATACCCTTTGTTAAAAACATAAAACATGTATTCTCATCATCCACGCCTCCAAGATAGGGGTGTGCAAAATCCAAATAGTCCAAATCCGAATCCTCGCCCAAACCGAAAATAAGGTGTTTTTGCAAAACCCGAATACCCCGAAATCCGATAATCCGAAACCCGACATCTGGGAGGATATCCGGGTTTGGATTGGGTTTGATCATTGGTCACCCAACCCGTCCGAAAACCCGAAATAAATAAATCTAGATTTTAAATTATATATATATATATATATATATATATTTATCTAGTTATTTTTTGAAAATCGTAAATTATAGTATGTTGAAATATTTTCTAAATTTTAAAATTGCTATCGATTTCATCAATCGATTGTATTCATTCTAAAAAACGATTGTGTTTATATAGAACTTTTGCATTATATAATACCCGAACCCGACCAACATCAACCCGAAACCCGACCAACCCAAATCCGAAACAACCTAAAATCCAAAATTTAAAATTTGGGTTTTGATCTACATATCCAAAATCCAATCATGATAAATTAGTTTTATGTTGTTGATAATTCATTACACTATGTATTAGTGAAGTAAATTAGTTTTATGTGATGTAATCTATGATTTTTATCAAGGGTAAATTCGTCATTTAACCAGTCTAGTCTTGTTCTGTCCAATTCTATCATGTCTTGCCAAATGCTGGACAGTTGTCCTGTTCTGTTCCGTCCTGTCCTGTTCCATCTTGTCTTGTCCTATTCTGTCTGCGTACCAAACGCACCCTTAGTGGCCACGCGATGGACATGTCACACACACCTCTAAAACCAACACCATGATAAATGCACCGTTGCTATTGGCATGAGATTAAGGGATTGTTTGTTTTAAAAAAAAACTCTTAATGACTCTTAAGTCTGAATCGTTTAGACCTTTTTACATTTAGATTGCTTGTTTTTTTTTTACAGTTTTCAGAACCTCTTAACTCTTAAATACGTCTGAAATAAGAAGTGATTACCTAACTTCTTTAAACCTCTTATCGCCACCTCAGTTTATATGTTCTTATTTCTCTCAAGACGCCTCTAGACGTTACATAAACATACAATCTTGTTGATTCAGATTTCAAACTTTAGCACTACCTCTTACTAATCAGAAGTATAATAAGACTTCAGACCTTTTAAAAAACAAACGACACCTAAGTCATCTATGGAATGTGACTCATGAGGTCTCATGTCAAGGGTTGTTGCACAATTAGCATCAAATTTCAACATACAACAGAAAAATATATGAGAGCATACCAAAGGAAAGAATCTAAAATGAGACACTAGAAGAGGCGGTGCATGGATGGAGCTATATATCACAATTTGATCTGTAAAAATCCTTGCACAAACCAAAATTTTAAGGGTCGGTTTGGTTTGTGGGATTGAAATGAATTTGGAGGGATTTGGATTTCAAATCCATTCCAATCATGTGTTTGATTTGCAGAAATGAAATTTGTTGTTTGGATTTTAAATCCTAACCTCTTTAAAATCCTTAACCTGATGGATTTGAAAATCCTTTACAATGGGTCGGGAATCCAAATCCCTCCAAATCCAAATCTTTACTTGAAATCCAATCCATTCTAATTCATTCCCGCAAACCAAACGCGCCCTAAGTTTTAACTGCGTAGATAGAAATCCATGTATGGGATCTTGAAAATGAGACAGATGGAGATGACCAGCGATCGAAGAGAAGAAAGGAATTGGGAAACATGTTTAAAAAGCAATATATTAGTGTGTTTTAGGTGAGAAATTTAATCTAATACAATTCTTACCGGTAAAAAAAATACAAAAAACAAACAAAAATATACTCATATAGTTAATTTCAATTAATACCATTAATTAGTTTTCTTGGATCTGGTGAGTTCCATCAATTTGTCCAACCACTTTATTTGTTACTATGATAACGTGCAAATAAACAATTTTTATATATTAATTAATAAATCGTGTTATAAAATTAAACATAACATAAGTTGACTTTTTTATATAATTATGAATGAAGTATAGAAACGTGTGCGTCAACAGATCCTTCCCCATATATATAGGGAGCTTAGGGCGCGTTTGGTTTGCGGGATTAGAATGGAATGGATTGGATTTCGAGTAAGGATTTGAATTTGAGGGGATTTGAAATCCCGGCCCATTGCAAAGGAATTCCAAATCCATCAAGTAAATGATTTTAAAGAGGTGAAAGGATTTCAAATCCGGTCAACAAATTTCATTCCTGCAAACCAAACACAGGATTGGAATAGATTTGAAATCCAAATCCATTCCAATCCCGCAAATCAAACGCGCCCTTATTTTATTTTATAAATTATGTAAACCAATCTAGGATGATTGATGATTGAGAAATTTTCGTATTTAAATTTATTTAAAAAAAATAGGGAAAGGGTAGTTTTGGAATAGATTTAATTATTTTAAATTTTAAATTTAATAATTAATTTGAATTTATATAATTTTGGTTTATCTTCTCCTTAATTATCTCAATTATTCCCATATCTCCCTCACTCTCTCATCTCTCTCTCATAAAATTCCGACGACCTCATACCCTCGAATTCCGACGACTTCCTCTCACGATCCATCATCTCCATCCAATTACGACGTCCTCCTCCCACTCCGACTACCTCCTCCCAATGGCGGCGACCTCCTCCCACTGGCTACGACCTCCTCCCATTGGTGGCGACCTCCTCCCACTCTGGCGACCTCCCCCAATTCCGGCAAGTTTCATAAACCGTTGTTTTGAAATTTTCAAGTTTTTAAAATTTCATAAACCGTTTTTTGAAATCCTTTTACATGGTGTAACTCATGCAATCCTTTTATCTACTGCTCATTTTATTTTCAGTTTTTTTCTTTTTTCTTAATTACAATAGTGAAAATAAAATCAGTGGTGGATAAATGGGTTGCATGAGTTGCATCATGTAAAGGGGTTGCATTTGAACATTTCTCTCTCTCTATATATATATATATGTATGTATGTATATGTATGTATGTACGTATATGGTTGGGTTCCGGTGAGAAGTTGAGTTAAAGGTGACAAACATGAAAAGTGGTTATCAACCGTTGAATGAGAAATGGACGCACATTAGGATGAGGTACACCAGATCAATTCCCTTATAAGTTGCAATTCATAGGAGGGCTAAAAGAGATCAACGGTTCAGATCCACTTTTCATGCTTCTCACCATTAAGTCAACTTCTCACACGATCCTTCACGTATATATATATATATATATATATATATATATGTGTGTGTGTGTGTGTGTGTGTGTGTGTGTGTGTGTGTGTGTTTTGAACGGCAAAAAGCAACAACCATAAAACAACACAAAAATGACGATACAACAACCAATCTAACGAGGCAGACCCTAACAAAGTTAAAGTAAAGAAAGGAAAGCTAGAGAGAGAATTTTAGAAGAGAGAGAGAATGTATTTCATTGACTTGACTGAAGAATACAGAAGGCAACAACTTTATATACAAAGAAAGAAAACACAAGATACTAATAACCCCATAACACGTGGCTAACCACCTCTAACACCTTTTAGAGTTCCTTTAACAGACTATGTTTTCATCCCCTCGCAAGCGAAACGGTAGGAACAACGTGAAGCTTGGACTTAAGTGCAACAAATCGAGAAGCTGTGAGTCCTTTTGTCAGGATATCAGCAATTTGAACGGCCGTAGGAACATAACGAATACACAACTGTCGCGATAGCACCATGTCACGAATAAAATGAAGATCGATCTCGATGTGTTTGGTGCGTTGATGAAAAACAGGATTCACAACTAAGTAGGTTGCACCCACATTATCACACCATAGTGTTGGAGAACACCGAAGACTTAATCCCAACTCTCGTATCAATGACATAAGCCACCACAACTCAACCGCACCATGAGCTAAAAAACGATATTCTGCTTCTGTGCTAGATCGAGCTACAACATGTTGCTTTTTAGAACTCCAACTAATCAAATTATTTCCAAGAAAAATACAGTAGCCACTTGTAGACCGCCTGTCATCTGGACACCCAGCTCAGTAAGCATCTGCATATGCATGAATATCATTGGTTGGAGATCATTGAACCAACAATCCATGACTACTCGTGACACGTAAATAACGTAAAATACGTTTCACGGCTACCCAATGTCTATCTGTCGGTCGCTGTAAAAATTGAGACACCTTGCTAACAGCATACGTAATTTCTGGTCGAGTTAGTGCTAAATACTGTAGTGCACCAACCGTGTTGCGATATCAAAAAGGATCATCCAACGATACACCAGAAAATTTGGACAATTGTCGTCCAGGAGAGACCGGAGAAGAAAGTGGCTTACATTGACTTAACCCAGTACGTTGTAGTAAATCTAGAAGATAACGTTCTTGAGACAAGTAAAGGCCTTTTTAAGAAAACACAGCTTGCACTCCAAGAAAATAACTCAAATTGCCTAAATCTTTTAACGCAAACTGAGTATTTAACTTTTGAATCAAGTCAGAGACGAAATTGGCTGAGCTACCGGTGCTAATTATATCATCAACATACACTAAAATATATGTTGTAACATTGGATGAAGAAAGCACAAACAATGAGGTGTCAGATACACACTGAGTAAATCCCAACCTGAGCAAGGTACTCGAAAGTTTAGCAAACCATGTTCGTGGTGCCTGCTTGAGGCCATAGAGAGCCTTTTTGAGCAAACACACATGTCCCGGACAAGAAACATCAACAAAACCCGGAGGTTGAGTCATATATACCGTCTCGGTTAAGTCTCCATGTAAAAATGCATTATTTACATCTACTTGCCTTATGATCCACCCACAAGAATAAGCAACAGATAACACCAATCGAATGGTTGTGGGTTTAACCATGGGACTAAATGTCTCGGTATAGTCTATGCCTTCAGTCTGAAGAAAACCTTTGGCCACCAACCGGGCTTTATAACCACTAACAGAGCCATTGGGGTGACACTTTATTCTGTAGACCTACTTGCACCAACCACATTGGGACAAGGAGGCGGTGGCACCAACACCAAAGTCCTATTAGAATAAAGTGCTGACATTTCAGTTCTCATGGCATCCCACCAAACAGAACATTTTTTAGCTTGATGAAAAGTGTTTGGCTCGGAATCAGGTAGTTTATCGGAAGATACATGATAAAGCAAATGATCAGGAAAGACCTTTGAACGACGAGTATTATCACGAGACCGAGTAACCATGGGTTGAGACGATTGAATAGACGATGGAACAGGTGGCGGAACAGATGACGATAAAGAAGATTCGAGAGAGACAACAGGAACATCAGTGATAGGAGCAGAAGAAACACTTGAAGAAACTGAAGACGAAGAGACTGGTGAAAAATTAACTACAAGGACAGATGATGGAATTGTGACAGAATCGAGGAACGATGTTTTGTGAAAAGTGGGAAATATTTCCTCGTAAAACTGAACATGACGAGATATGTAAGGGGTAGATGTAACAGGATCATTGTTAGAGCACATATTTGTTGGATTCAAGATCATAAAGATTGAAGATCAAAAGTTAATAAGTCAAAGGCTAAAAGTCAACTCTCACTTAAAGTCAAAGTCTTTTGTTAATAAATTCAAAGTCAATGTAATTGTATTTTGTTTCTTTGTATTTGTTGTGGGTATAAACACCTTTGATGTCTTTGTTTGAATTCAGTTGTAAGCGTGTATGTCATTTGTAACAATTCAGTTTGTGAGATTGAGAGAGCATATGAGAGAAGAGCAAATTAGAACATTATTCTAGTGAGAGAGTATAGAGAGAAAATTGTGAAATTATAATCTTTGAGTTTGGAATTAATGACATATGATTACGAGATTCTCATCTTGATTGTGTGTTGTTTAGCAATTAGAACTTGAATCTAGGGAATAACAATTGGTATCAGAGCAGATCCAACTATGAAATCAAATCAAGAAATGTTCAACACTGTGTTCATCAAAGTCCAGATTGATTTCTGAGTTTTAGTGCGATTTAAAAGTTGTAATCGATCAGGTTTTGTGTGATTAGTGATTTCGATCGAGTCTGTATGGTTTAATTTCAGTATTGCACTATAATAGATTTGTAATTTTGGATTTTGTTGAAGTTTTTGTTCACGAGTTCATACGCACTGTATCATCGATCGTTTTGTATTTTGAGTGTTTGTTTTTGAAATTCTTGCATTGTAACATGTACTTGTGTTGAATTCGAGGATGTCTGCAAAGTTTTGGGACAATTGAAGAAGATTTGAGTAGAAATTCGAGGAAAAAGTGAAGTTTTGATCGACTTTCTGAAGAACGTGCTAGATTTGTGAAACGCGCAAGTTCTTCGATAGAACGCGCAAGCTGAAGAATCTCATTTTTGGACAAAACGCGCAAGGCGTTATTAGCGAGTTCTAGAAACTCGCTGGTTGAAGTCTGCGAGTTTGGAGATTTGGGAAAAAAATTTAAGTGTTGGAACGCGCAAGCAATGGTTAGCGAGTTTGCTCAAACGCGCAAGTAGTGCCTAGCGAGTTTTGGGAACGCGCACATCTCTATTAGCGCGTTTCAATGTGAATAGTTACTTGTGTGTTTAGACATTAGCGAGTTTCATCGAGAATAGTATCTTGCGAGTTTCAATGATTAGCGAGTTTCAGCAACTAGCGAGTTTATTAAAACACGCAAGTCTTTGCGTGCGAGTTTCACAAACACGCAAGTTGAAGCCTGCGAGTTTTTCTGTGAATAGTGTTTTGCGAGTTTAGGCGTCTGCGAGTTTCCATACTTAGTATATTTTCTGAGAAATTTTCAAAACTGTAACATGGCCTTTAATAGTGAAAAAAATTTCTCTAGGGGCGTTGCCCCTTGACCCCACCCGCTAACCGGGTAGCGGGACCCCCGTGCTAAGTCTGCGAAGGGGGACATAATTCTTTTTGTGATCAAAATCTCTGATTTTTTTTTCAAGTTTTTCTGTATTTTTGAAATTTCATTTGGAATAACGATCAAGTTCAAGTTCTTTTTGTAACAGATAATTCAAGATGGGATATTTTTCTGATGATGATGAAAAGAAGATTGAAAAGCTCAAATTAGAGAACAAAAATCTTGCTTCCTCAGTTGATTACTACACAAAGAGGTCAAAGAAATATTCTGATGAAAGGAAGCTACTGAGAGAAGAAGTCAGTGCGTTAAAGAAAATAAATGAAGATCTTCTGAAACAGACTTATGGGCTTAATGAAGAAAGGTCTTGTTTTTGGAAGCTGAAAACACTAAGTTTAAGAACAAGATTTCTAAATTAGAAGATCACATTGTTAAGATTTATGAATTAACCGGGTGTGCTAATGAAAAGAAGATATTTGAATTAGAACTGCAAGTTGTTGAAGAAAGATCAGTTTTTGAGAAAGAAAAGAAAGAGTTTGCTAAGAAATTCTCCGAGTTTTCTAGAAAATGTGCTGACGAAAAGAAGACAGTTGAGCTGAAATGTTTAAAGCTTTCTCAACAGATTTCTGAGTTTGAGAAAGTAATTATTCTGGAAAGAGAAAAGTTTGCAAAGGAAATAAAGACCATAGAACAGAAGAATGTTGGATTCTTTAAAGAGATATCTGATGGACAAAAGAATGCTGAAAAAGACTTTGAAGAAGAAAGAATTATATTTGAGAAAGAGATAAAGAAGCTGACTGCAAAGCTATCTGAGCTATCTGAAAGTGCATTGAAAGATCAGAAAGCAAAGTCTGAGTTTAAGAGAGAGATTGACCTACTTGTCAAAGAAAGAGACAGTTATTCGTCAAAGGTTAAAGAGCTTGAAAAGATTGTTTCCAAGGTGGTGGTGACTGAGCAAACGACTCTAGAGTCAAAAATCCACACACCTAGAAATAGTTCAGTTGGTTCTAACAAGCCAACCTCAAGCTCACATTTGAAAATTGTTTCTTCAAGAAGGTCAGTTAATTCATTTGATCAGATTCGTACTACTAACATTTTCTATGATCAAAATGTAGATGGTTCAAATACACAAAGAAGAAGGAGAAGAAGAAGATATGAAGAAGAAAAGCTGGTATGGAGAGTAAAACCAGTTGAAGATAAGAAGAATGATGAGAAGAAAAAAGAAAAGAAAGGAAAGAAGGAAGAGAAGACAAGTAACAAATCATGTATACATGCATCAACAGTCAAGAAGAACAAAGTGCTAAAAGGTAAACCTGATCTTGCTTATTCGAGAGATCAATTGATCAGGTTATCTAAAAAGAGGTATTATTCTTATTGTCGTACTTATGATTTTGTTCATAAAGCTAGTGATCATTTCTGGTATGGTTCTTATTCAGTTACTCCCATAAGAACTGCAACTAACACACATGGACCCAAATACCAGTGGGTACCAAAACCAAAGAATGATTTTGTGTTGCAGGCATCTACTGTCAAGGGGGAGTAAGAGAACCAAGGCTTCTAAGTAAATCAGCTTAGGACCCGTACTTCAACGAAGTTTGACTTCTAAACATAACAGTTTAGGACTCGTACTTCAAAGATGAAAAAGAGATGCTACTCCCGGGCTGATAAGAGAGTGTACTCAGATACTCTGATGAGGAAATCAACCTTCAAGGGGGAGTACATAAATTTTTCTGGAAATATGTATTCGGAAGATATGACGAACTACACTTCAAAGGAAGTTGTAGATCTCTATCTTGTGTTTTTTCACTGATAAATCTCAGATGCATATTTTCAGGGGGAGTAAAGAATATGATTTCTGATTATTTCAGATCAGAACTCGTACAATCAACGTTTTATTGCTTTATGTCATTTTATTTTCGAATAATTTTGTGAATAAATTTGCTTTGACTAGACTTTGAGACTTGTGCAGAATGAGAGAAGCTATCAAGATCATATCTTAATGACTACAGCTGACTTTATGAGATCTAAGATTGCACGGAAAGGTTAATTTCTTATCTTAATCTCATATATGGTTGAAAGAAGGACAACTTTCAATCATAGAAAACATGTTCTTAAAATGTTCAAACCACTTCCCGATTCTTAAACAGATTTCATGAATTGGAAGTGTGATTTTAAATGTTTTCATTTTTCATTTTGAGCTTCAATGATTAATAAACCGTGTGTTTCCAAAGATAAATACTTGCGTATTGTCTTTTCTTTATACTTTCAAGTATTCACACACACCGGTTTGACTTTTTGTTCACATTGTTCTTACCATGTCTCATATTGAAACATATTTTCGATGTTAAGACACCCCGCTTGTACTTCAATGAATTTTGAGCGTCATTTCATTTCGAAGCATTCATTTCAAGAATGTCTATATTTTTGTTTCATATAGACTATATCCTTTATTCTTGACCATAAGCCTAAATTGATATATCATTTCATTTCTGATCATTTTCATACAATGTCAGATTTTCAAACAAGTCTTTTGCATTCATATCTATTCTTTTAATATACTTGTTTGAAAATACTTCAATGTTTAAAAATGCTCATATCTTCATGATTATATCATCTGAGCACTCACTTTATCTGACATTTGTATATGAGCTTTAACTGCTATAGTTAAACCATTTGAGCAACACATGCTTTCTAGGATTATATGGGTTCTTTGTGCCAGGACTTAATTGAAACTTCTATGAAATCACGTTAACCAGTGATTTCTACCCAAGAAGTTAATCCTTTAGTGATTGAGTGTGAGGAGTCGAAAAGAAATGAGTGTGGGTGTGATGAGGTAAAATGGAAAAGAGAGTTTGGTTAGTAGTGAGCTTAATGATTAAAAAGAAAGAGGGTGAGAGAACAAAGTAAAAGAATATCAAACTCTGCACCAAATACTTTCTGAGCCGGGCAGCCACATTACTAATGTTTCACAATTCTCGGTGAACATTATTGAAACAAGCAACTAGCTCATGCCAACTCTTGTTAAAAACCCCACTAGCCACTCATTTTCTTCTAAAAAAGAAGGTGTTTCATATTTCAAAGGGGACGCAACATATAATCTATCTGGTTTTCATTTGGAAAATCTGGATATTGAAAAAGAAGGAAGTCTGCCCCACCTTCGCACTTCAATCATGCACATTGAGTCTGTGTTTATCTACTGTTGTCTCAATGGTTTACACTATGTTGAGCCTTAAAAAACAATTATTCGTGCTTAATTCTTTCTACACATGCACGAACACACAAGGAAATTTGTTGTTCTTGTCATAACGTTCATAGAAATTGCCTTTGTGGTGTTTCGATGATTGGATGGAAGCCCTGGGGGAGTGAACATCAAAAAGCTCCTTTATATTGTGTATTTGTTACACACAGTGACTTCGTGTTACTGACAGACATATTAACTGATTCATTTGTTGATTCAGGTGTTACACAATTATTTTGTCTAGATTTGAAAAGATCTGGATGAATACATTGTTCAGATTGACGGTGAATCAGAGGCTCAGTTTGAAAGATCAGTGGTCAGAAAGTTTTCAAAGACATTTCTTGGAGAAAGTTTTGATGATATCGATGCTCAAATCATCAAAAAGGGGGAGAAGATTTCAAGAAATGTTTGAAAGGGTTTGAATGAAAAAGAAATGTCTGAATCAAGAGTTTGTGTTAAAGCTGGGTGAAAATATTCAAGATTGTTGAAAGATGAAAGCAATAGAATTGTTGAAGATAATTTTTGCTGGAGCAAATTGTGCTATGTCTAAAAGAGGTTTAGTTACAACCTTTGGGAGATAATGTTACTATTTTTGAAGATCAGACGTTGGGAAGATTGCTAAATGTTTTTGAAGAACAAAGTTTATCAAAGAAGAATTTCATTGTGTTAAGGGGGAGTTTGTAAATCATATTTGTATAAAAGGTGAGATTACAAGAGAAGATAAAGGTTGATCAAAGGGGGAGCTTAATCAAATCGAGCTTAAAGAGAGAAGATCGCATTGCCAAATCTTTTAGTAATGATCTTGATCCAAAGGGGGAGATTGTTAGAGCACATATTTGTTGGATTCAAGATCATAAAGATTGAAGATCAAAAGTCAAGAAGTCAAAGGCTAAAAGTCAACTCTCACTTAAAGTCAAAGTCTTTTGTTAATAAATTCAAAGTCAATATAATTGTATTTTGTTTCTTTGTATTTGTTGTGGGTATAAATACCTTTGATGTCTTTGTTTGAATTCAGTTGTAAGCGTGTATGTCATTTGTAACAATTCAGTTTGTGAGATTGAGAGAGCATATGAGAGAAGAGCAAATTAGAACATTATTCTAGTGAGAGAGTATAGAGAGAAAATTGTGAAATTGTAATCTTTGAGTTTGGAATTAATGACATATGATTACGAGATTCTCATCTTGATTGTGTGTTGTTTAGCAATTAGAACTTGAATCTAGGGAATAACAATCATGACACAAATAACCTTTGTGATGAGGCACATAACCAAGAAAGATACACGCAATAGATTTAGGAGACAATTTATCTTGTCTAATAGACCCAAGAAATGGATAACACAAACACCCAAAGGTACGAAGAAGACTGTAATCAGGTGTTTTATGAAAAAGTAGCTCATATGGAGAAGAGTGGGATAAGACTTTTGAAGGAAGTCTATTAATGAGAAAGGTTGTTGTGGCATAAGAATCATACCAGTAAGATTTAGACAAATGAGAATGAAAGAGCAATGCACGAGCTATTTCAGATAGATGACGATCTTTGCGTTCAACGACTCCATTTTGTTGTGGAGTATAAGGACATGAGATGCAAAGAGAAATACCAGAATCATCAAGAAACTGACGCATAACTCCTTTAGTTAATTCAGGAGCCCCGTTACATTGAAAATGTTTGATACGTGTGGAGAAGAGATTTTCGACTTGATTTTTGACATGTCGAAATGAGTCACAAGATTGAGATCGATGAGTCAAGGGATACATCCAAGTAAATCGACTGAAATCATCAATAAAGGTGATAAAATAATGAAAACCGGCTCGAGACAAAACCGGTGAAGGTCCCCATATATCTGAATGTATAATATGCAATGGATACACACTACGAGAATCGTGAACAGGAAAAGACAAACGTGTTCTTTTAGACAAATTGCAAGCATTACAATGATTATGTCTTTTATTTGAACCTAAAGGAATACAGAGTTTATGTAAAACGTAATCAGACGGGTGACCGAATCTTATATGCCACAAAGAGGAAAATGACGACGCAGTAGTAGCTGCAGAGAGTGAATAGAGATTGCCACAACTACGCGGAATGTTGTAGATGAGCTGTCTCATTCTCGTCTGAAGAGAAAGACCAAGAAAAGAAAAAACAACAACACAAGGGTTATCAACAACTAACTGACAAATAGACAGGAGATTTTGTGTTAGTGCAGGAACAAGCAGAACATTTTTAAGTAATAACCGGTAATTAGGAAGATTAACAACTGAATGACCAATGTGAGAGATGGGAAGAAAGTGACCATTACCTACAATTACACTTTCAGACCCGGTATAGGGAACAACCCCTTGAACCAAATGCGGATTAGGTGTCATATGAGTCGTAGCACCAGAGTCGTCTGGAACAAGTGAAACAAAAAGAGGAAACTACGAAATCGCCCGAACAAACCAAAGAGGGGAAAAATAGAAAGAAAGAACGACATAGCTTGCGAGACACAAACCTCCCGTCCTCTTTCAAAACATTGCCTCCTCACCTTGGACCATCCTTTACCAGCACCGCGACCTCAACCGCAACACCACAAACTCCCTTGATATTTGGATCTACGAGTCACTCCGTCTATCCCATCAACGAATTTTTGTGGCGAAAGATCGTGTGAGAAGTTGAGGTTAACGTGAGAATAGTGAGAAATTGATCTAAACCGTTGATCACTTTTAATCAAATGCCTCCCATGAATTGTATCTTAGAAGGGAATTGACCCGCTGTATCTCGTTGCATCTTATCTCGGTCATCTCATTCTAATGTGCATTCATTTCTCATCCAACGGTTGATAACTACTTCTTACGCTTCTCACGTTAACCTCAATTTCTCATTGGAACCCAACCCATACATATATAAACTGGTTGACTTTTGTGTAAGCAAACCATATGAATTACATTTAAGTCGATTACAACGCAATGACTTAATTTTCAAACAAGTTTTGTTGTTTTAGATATTTAATTAGTATTTTAGTATAAAAATAAGACTATCCCTTAATTGTTCAATATATATGAATTGACAAAATTATAGATCACAACTGATGAGATTGAACCCACTCCATCAATCAAAGATTCTTAATTACATATGCAAAAATACTCGCATTGTTCGTTTGGTTCACACAATAAAAAATCTATCAAATGAAGGAAGTTGAATGAAATTTAATCTGGTTTGACTATATGTTTATTTGACAGGAACTAAAAAAGTTGTAATAAAATAATGACCCTTATGATATTTTCATGTTTTCATATTTTATTGTTTAATTTATAAATACAATAAATGATAAAAATAATTATAATATTAACTATTCGATACATGGAACTGGCGGAGACATGATGGAGGTGGTGCTAGGGGTGTTCAAAAAAATTGTCGGACCGTTCAAACCAAGTTAAACCGGACCGTTTTTAGCGGTTCGGTCCGGTCTGAAAAATAGTCAAACCGTCCGTTCTCGTCTGGTCTGCGGTTTCCCCTTTTTTGAGCAGTCTAGACCAAACTGATCGCCAAAAATATGCATGTATTAATCATATTTAGTTTTCTTGTTGTCGGCACAATTAAAATAAGTTCGTCAAAGAAATTATGTCTTTAGTTTTCATTTTCACAATTGATTGTGTTATCTAAATAGACAAATATTTGAGATCGGTTAAAAATCCAAATCGTCCTTGGACTTTCTCAATATTTGTCAAAAATTCAACAATTGTTGATAGACTTGTTTAACTTTTTTTGAACTTGCTTAATGTTCTTTTTTTTTATTTAATATGTAAACGTTTGTTTTATATAGGGTGACTATTTTCTAATAATGTTATATTAGTAGAAATTTTATTTTGGACATAAAATTTATATTTAGTTCAAAGC
This sequence comes from Arctium minus, assembly GCA_954870635.1. Lineage (NCBI taxonomy): Eukaryota > Viridiplantae > Streptophyta > Magnoliopsida > Asterales > Asteraceae > Arctium > Arctium minus. The sequence continues at coordinate 464,225 of OX941094.1, read as the reverse complement.
CCATAAGAGGCCCAAACTGTCTAAACCGGTCAGACCAGACCGTTTTTTATGGTCCGATTTGGTCACTTGCTACCAAACTGCTCGGTTAGAAAATTTCTTAAACCGTCATTTGTGATTTGGTTTGGGGGGTTAAATCGCCCAAACCGGACAGCGAACACCCCTAAGTGGTGGCGACAGCTGAAGTGGTGGTGGTGGAGGCGACGATGGCAGTTATGACGACGACGATGGCGACATGGTGGTGGTGGCGCTGGTGACCATCGTTGTGGTGAGATGGAATAGATTAGAGTAAATATAAACGCATTTTAGTCTTTTTCAAAAGATTGGATGCAATGGAATTGGAATTTTTTTTAATCAAAATCCAATTAATTTAAATTCCATCACATGTGTAATTAGAATATTACCGTACTAAAACTCATAGAATGAATCAGATACATGAATGAAATTTAGTCAGTGGAGTTAATCATTTCAATTTCTTCATATTTCAACAAACCAAATACCACCTCAAGTCATTAACTTTCACTTTCCAAACCGAATATATATACCAAGAAAATATTGATAATTGAGATCCATTCAACAGTGAATCAAAATCGATACATATATACCCAAAACATCAAACATTAATAATTAATATTCATACCAAACAATCACAAAACATACCAAAGAAGTTATAAAAGGAAAAATGTACCCTCATCATGCCAAACCATAATTAATACGGCAAACTCGTGGCATCATATGTTGATGTAGACCACCACCAAAAACCATCTTCTTGTCGTCACTGAGGACCGCAGGGAGCCGGTGGGATGGGAAGGTTGAGAGTTGTACGATACAATGCAAGTTTTAATGTACTTTTCATATTTAAAGTTTAACTTCAAATTGTGAAAGAAAAAAAAATATTATATTTCAAAAAAAAAAAAGATATCAATTGTATTAGTGATAAATTGGTCCAATACATGCATATTGATTGGTGGAATTACTTCTACGTCAACTTTGGCCAATTAATATAGTTACCAAAAATTGGGGCATTAATTTGAGTTATAAGAATAATTCAACTTAAAATCATAAAGTAGATATATTATATATGATTATTAGATATGAGATTACAACAAAATCAATAGCAATTTCCATCAACAATCATTGATAGTTGATGAGGTGCAAATATCGCTATTTATTTCCAAACCATGTATAGTCGTTAACAAGCTATATATAACGACTTGTTCCTGCTTAGATTTTTGATAACTTATAAAACAAGCTATTTACTTTCATTCACAAACAACCTAAATGCACTTTTAGGATTTATTAGTTTGTTCAAAGCAAGCTCTACGTTAGAAATGAATTACCAATTCTTGATTGTCAACAAACACATATGCTTGAATTATTTAAACACAAATCGAACAATACCTTAAAGTCAAAACAACTAGCTAGCTTATATAATAAGCTAGCTAGGGAAGTAATAATTAAACAATTTTTCTTTTAGTTTGGATGGGGGCCGGAGAGTTTGAATAGATACATATGGAGGTCGTTTCGACAATCACAACCGGAAGGAAATTAGAGGAGAAATAAATAAATATATATAAGGAAAGATCATGCGATAAGTTAACATTTTGCAAAAAGGCGAGAAATGTGATATCATATATGATTACATGGCTTGATGGTACGTTTAATCATATATGATTAAACGTCTATGTATTGCCAATGTAGCATGTGTTTAATCATATATGATTAAGTTTGTGTATCATATATGATATAACATTTCTCGCCTTCTCGAAAAATGTTTAGCATCTCGTTTGAACCTGCCCCTATATATATATATATGTACACACACACACACACACATATATATATGTGTGTGTGTGTGTATAGGGTTGAGTTCCGGTGAGAAGTTAAGTTAACGGTAAGTGTTTGGGTAAAAAATAACAAAGGTCCTTTGTTGTACGACTAGAGATTCCAACAGTCCATTAGCCCATAGTCGCACGACCAGAGAAATAACTGACGCCCTTCCTTTGAGAGACTTCGACCAAACTATCAAAAACCCGTCCATGATGGCTGTCGTACGACATGATTTCAGTTATTAAACTACAACATACTTTATATTATGTTTAATGCAGGATTACAAGGACGTTTATGATTAGAGATCGTAACGGAAGACGTTACCAATAACAACGGATGTAACGGACGCTATCATCAATATTAAACGGATACTATATTAAAGATATGCATTCAAGACTTGCTAACGGACAATTGGAGTATAAATATGAAGATTGAACTTCACATTCGAACAACTGATTCTCAGACTTTACAAGCTCACGAATTACGTTCTTAAGTTCACTCAATCTCTCTTGAAGTTCATAAAGCCTTTGTTGTTTGTCGTACGACGCACGATTGAAGTCTAAGTACACACGACGAACGACCGACTTTACTTTATTGTATTGTTTTACATTACATTTCATTTGTAACACTTGTTAACAAGGACGACGTCCCTAATTGACGTCCATAGTGCAGGACGACTCATACTCGTCCGCGGTTTTTACCCATTTTAGGGGTTTTCCGCGTCACCAATTCCCTTGTCTCATTTATTTCACTTTTATTATTGTCGTACGATTATTAAAGTTACTTTCTTTGGTTGGAATAAGCTCCACATTTACCTTAAATTTTCTTTGGGAGATTTTTGGCATAAACAGTTTGGCGCCCACCGTGGGGCCCCATCCAAAGAAAATCTTCGATAATCTTACGACGTACTAACGTTTTCCTTCGAGTGTTCTCTTTTTTCAATTATTCAGAATAATGTCATTCCAAGGAACTCAAGATCATGTTGTGGCCCAAATGAACATGGAGCTGACTGCTGCTCGTGCCCGTATTTACGCCCTAACAGCCCAGGCTCGACAGGCGGCTGAAACCATCGAGCATCTAAGAAGCCAAGGTGGAAACAATGTGACTGGGACTACGAATGCTTATACTGGTGCTTGGAACGTACCTCCTCCATTGCCTAATTACCCTCGTCCACCACCAGTTAATCCTGCGACCTTCATAATCCCAACCATGCCTATGACTTCTATGTCGTTCAATGGATATGCCTCTGATTCTTCGCAGCATACTAACTTCAACGGATCAGGTTATGTTCCATTAGGTGTTCCCGAGGGTATACCAATGGATCCCGTTGCACAACGATTGAAGTTTCTAGAAGAGCAAAATGAGCGTGTCTTGTCGATGCTGGCCAAATTGCCGGGGGCAGCAGTCCTAGTTGATGTCGAGCCACGAACAGGATTTCAGGCGTCGCCGTTCGTCGATGAAATCGCTTTGGTGGACATCCTAAAGAAGTATAGCATCCCGACCTTCTCCCCAAAATATTCGGGTGTCACTGATCCGACAGAACACGTCGCCCAATACAAACAGCTCATGTGGACTATTTCGATACCGCATCAATTCCAAGAAGTCTGCATGTGCAAGAGTTTTGGAGCAACCTTGACTGGAGCAGCGTTACAATGGTTGATCAATCTCAAACCTAAAACTATCGGGTCTTTTGCAGAATTAGTGAACCAATTTTCTCAACAATTCGCTTGTAGTCGAAAAATGGAAAAACAAACGAGCGACCTTTACTATGTCGTACAGAAGAATGGAGAGTCCATCCGGGACTACTTTAACCGGTTCAACGCGGAAATGATTAGTATCCGAAATTGCGACGTGAAAACAGCAATTGAAGCGTACAAACGGGGTCTGGATGATAGTTCAGGGTTGTATCTCGACCTTACGAAGTATCCTCCAGAAACCTTTGAAGACGTACGAGCAAGGACGCTTGCTCAGATGAGGGTCGAGGATGACCTCGCTTTCAGAAATAAACATTCGGGCGACCGGAAGAGCCTAGGTGTCAAAAATCCAGACTTCAAACCAAAATCGATTGGTTGATCAGAGCCTACCAGACAAATTTCAAACGTCCGATTTGAAAAGAAAGGGTCGACGACTTCCAAGTCTGTCCAATATCCTAAGGTATCATCTTATGGTTTCCCTGGATCAACTAAGGATGTCGTCACGTCCCTAAAACAGCTCCAACAAAACATTCGGTGGCCAAAGAAAAGCGATAAAGACAGTGATAAGAAAGACAAGACAAAATGGTGCGATTTCCACAGTGACTTTGGTCATATAACGGATGATTGCATCGCTTTGAAGAAAGAACTGTCCTGGCTTAATTCGAAAGGTTATTTACAAGAATTGACGGGAAAAAAGGATGTGCGTCCCACATCCCCAGAACATGCCAAAGTGATTAATTGTATCACCGGAGGCTTTGATGTTTGTGGGATCACATATTCAGCTGCTAAGAGACATGCTAGTCGCGGTCCCGACGACCGACCAATTCCAAAGGAGGCAAGACCTAAGGAGGACGCAGAATTAGAAGCTATGCCCTTGACGTTCGACCAAGCAGACCTCGACGACATATATCAGAAACATCATGACGGACCAATTATCCATTTGAGCATTGGAAATTGTCTGACAAAGAGGATACTCGTCGACGGAGGTAGTTCAGCTAACATTATTTTTTTTGATGCAGTAAAAGCAATGGGAATCGACAAATCCGAGATTACACGACGTTCGACTACACTCGTTGGATTTAACGGAGGAGCGACAAATACCATGGGAGAAATCACACTACCAGTATATGCTAAAGGAATCAACAGGCAAACGAAGTTCAATGTTGTCGATTGCTCATCAGCTTATAATGTTATCCTTGGGCGACCTTGGATTCATGACATGAAAGTTGTTCCTTCGACGTACCACCAAACCTTGAAATTTCCCACGCAATGGGGAGTATATGAGATCAAAGGCGAAAGAAAAGTTGCTAGGGAATGTTACAAAGTTTCTTTGAAGCCCCCGAAGCAGACAGTATAGCAATTACAGAACTAGAACGTTCCTGGGACTGACGACGACTATCGCTTGGAAGTTGTCGTCCTAAACCAGGATAAGCCTGATCAGATGGTTTACATAGGTTCGACGCTCGACCCTTCTTTTAAAAAGAGACTAATATCTTTTTTACAGGATCACAATGATTGTTTCGCATGGACGCACGAAGACATGGTGGGTATCGATCCAAGTATCATTTCTCATAAACTCAACGTTGATCCATCGTTCAAGCCTGTTTAGCAGAAAAGACGAAAATTCGCTCCTGAAAAAAATAAAGTTATCAACGACGAAGTTGATAATTTGCTTAAAACAGGAAAGATACGAGAAGTCAAATATCCAGACTGGCTCGCCAACGTTGTTGTCGTCCAAAAGAAAAATGGCAAATGGAGAGTCTGCATTGATTTCACAGACCTTAACAAGGCTTGTCCAAAAGATCCATTTCCATTGCCACACATCGATTCTATGGTCGACGCTACAGCTGGACATGAATTACTTACTTTCATGGACGCATATTCTGGATATAACCAGATATTAATGCATTCTGACGACCAGGAAAAAACAGCCTTCATGACAGATAAAGGTATTTATTGTTATAAAGTAATGCCTTTTGGTCTTAAGAATGCAGGTTCGACATATCAACGATTGGTGAATATGATGTTCAAAGAGCATTTGGGCGACACTATGGAAGTATACATCGACGACATGCTTGTCAAATCAAAGTATACGGACGATCATATAGGACATTTGAAGCAATCGTTCGACATTTTGCGTGAATACAAAATGAAGTTGAATCCGACAAAATGTTCTTTTGGAGTTCGAGCTGGCAAATTTCTCGGTTATATGGTCACACGACGAGGAATCGAAGCTAACCCAGACCAAATTAAAGCAATTATCGAGCTAAAATCACCCAGAAATTTTAAAGAAGTCCAACGTCTAACAGGACGTGTAGCAGCGTTGAACAGGTTCATCTCTCGGTCGTCCGACAGATGTCACCTATTCTACAACGTCCAGCGAAAAAATAAAGGATTCGAGTGGACTGATAAACACGAGGAGGCATTGCAACAACTCGAGAAATACATGACATCATCTCCCTTCCTCTCTAAACTTGAGAAAGGTGAAGCTCTTCAACTCTACCTGGCCGTCAGCATTAATTCGGTAAGTGCAGTCCTTATACGAGAAACCGACGGACAACAACTGCCAATCTACTATGTAAGTAAAACTCTACTAGACGCTGAAACCAGGTACTCATCTATAGAAAAACTCTTGCTTTCGCTAGTCATGGCCGCTAAGAAGCTACGACATTATTTTGAATCGCATCCTATAACTGTGGTAACTAACTTTCCATTAAAGTCTGTGTTAAGAAAACCTGAACTAACAGGACGACTAGCTAAATGGAGCATCTACCTCAGCAATTATGATATGGATTTCAAGCCTAAGACGGCGATCAAATCACAGGTCTTGGCAGATTTTGTTACATATTTCAGTCCGGAACTCGAAGAAGCGACGACGTCCAACGAGTTAATTGTGGTGACTTTGCACGACACTACTTGGACGCTCGACGTCTATGGTTCGTCGAACATACAAGGAACAGGCCTGGGTGTCGTCCTACAGTCCCCACAAGGGGGAAAAATAGTGTACTCCATACGGTGCGACTTCAAGGCAACAAATAATGAGGCAGAATATGAAGCACTGATTGCAGGAATGAAAATTGCTCATGACTTGGGGGCAACATGTCTACATGTCCGGAGCGACTCGTCCCTAGTTGTTAACCAAGTTAATGGAGAATTTGCAGCAAAAGATTCAAGGATGATTGCTTATTATAAAATAGTAAAGGAAGAAGCAAAGAAGTTCAGTCGCTTCATAGTCTAACAGGTACCAAGAGATCAGAACACTCAAGCTGACGCATTAGCCAATTTGGGATCAACACTTAATCAAACGACATTCGACAATATCCCAATAGTTCACCTTGCAACACCATCCATCAAAGACGATGGTAGTATTTTGGTCGCACCAATTGAGGAAGAAAACTCTTGGTCGGACGACATTAAAAATTATCTGGAGAACGATCAACTGCCTGATGACAGAATGGAAGCAAGAAAGGTTAGATTTAAAGCATCAAGGTATGTTATGATCAGAGGACAATTATATCGAAGATCTTCGACTGGTCAGAATCTGCGATGTATCACCAACAAGACGCAAGTCCAGAAAATCCTACAAGATATGCACGACGGTGAATGTGGAAACCACTCAGGAAGTCGCAGTCTAGCCAACAGGATATCAAGACAAGGTTACTATTGGCCGACATTAAGGCAAGATGCAATCAGGTATGTACAGTCGTGCGACGCATGTCAAAAACACACAGGTATGTCTCATAAACCCTCTGAACCCTTGCACTCGACTTTGATCCCATGGCCCTTTATGAAATGGGGAATGGACATTGTTGGGAAACTACCACCTGTCCCTAGGCAAAAAGTATTTCTTTTAGTTTTAACAGATTATTTCTCTAAGTGGGTCGAAGCAGCGGCTTTCTCCCAGGTTCGGGACAAAGAAGTCGTTTCTTTTATCCAAACTAACTTCATTTGTAGGTTTGGAATTCCATCTGAAATAACGTGCGACAACGGGACACAATTCATCAGTGATCGAACGCGAAGATTTTGTGAAGAAAGGAACATCAAGTTGGTAACATCGACGCCTCGATATCCACAGTCGAATGGTCTAGCCGAGTCGAGTAATAAAACTATCATCAATTCAATCAAGAAAAGACTCAAAGCTGCCAAAGGGAAGTGGTTGGAAGAATTGCCTTCCGTTCTATGGGCTAATCGTACGACACCTCGTACGTCCACAGGACAAACTCCCTTTTCCTTAGTCTATGGATGTGAAGCTGTGTTACCTATTGAGGTACGACTACCGACTTCAAGACATACGTCCGTTGAGCATAACTTGGTCGACCTAAGTTATGACCTTGACGCTCTAGAAGAGCTTAGAGAAGCTGCGCACATTCGCATGGCGGCACAGAAACAAGTGGTCGAGCGACATTTCAACAAAAATGTCCAAATCAAAGTTTTTCAAGAAGGTGATTACGTTCTACGTCGAGTATTTCAAAATACTCAAGAGGTCAATGCAGGTAAGCTTTCCACTAAGTGGGAAGGTCCTTATCAAATCTCTAGCATCGTGGGTAAAGGAGCTTATAAAATCCAAACCCTCGACTGTCGAGATATCCCACGAAGCTGGAATGCAGTTCATTTAAAGAGGTATTTCTTTTAAATTTCATATTTATTTCGTTCGATTATCTCTTAAGAAAGATTACTGACTTAAGCATCGGAGGGTCGTTGGTCAAACCAACGACCACCCCACTAATGTTGTTTTTCGCAGGGACGCACGACTTATTAAAAATCTTTGTGTCGAGTAAAACTCATGCGATCAAACGTATATGTTCAATTTTAATGGACGACAAAGGTTAAATTCTGCACTTGATGTTCAAATACTTAGAATCAAGAACCATTATTACAAATTACCCAAGATCGATCGAAAGTTTCAGTTGATTTCTTTATAAATGATGGTATGGTTGAATGTTTGATATAATGTAGTTGTCCATCTACTTAAATTTCTCGACGTACGATTAGTTATAAAAACAAGTAATAAGCGTCGACGAACAAAAGAGACTTTTTTCATTAGATATTGAGTTACAAGTATAAAGGACGACCACAAACGGTCGACCTCTAGGTGATAGGTTCAAAAGGAATTAAGTAGGAGGAACGTCAGGTTGTCCTTGAACGACGATGGTCTCCTCTGCTGCCACTTCTCCTACGCCATCGCTCTCCTCCAATTCGTCGTCTTCATCCAGGTCCCTCTCAGTCCCGACAGTGTCGAGGTAAGTTTTGAGTTCTTCGGAGGCCGACGCCATAGGATCCTTCCCCTTCAAGTGACGCCTCATTAAAGCAGCTCGGGCCGTGAAGCGGGAGAAAGCCTCAATTTGCTTATTCTCCATCTCCAAGTCCTTGACGTCTCCCTCCAGATCTTCGACCCTCTTCTTCAGAGTCACGATCTCGTCAGCAGAAGCAGCAGCAGTGGTAATAGCCTTAATCCTCTCGATCTCTAATTTTGTCGAAGACGCCTCAAGCTCAAAGAGACGGTCCCTGAGCTTGACCTTCTCACGATCCGAAATCTCTAGTAGACTCCGGGCATCGATGAGTTCAACCTTGAGGTTCTCGACCTTTGCTTTTTCAGCCTCGACCGCCTCTAGGGCGACCTTTTCCTTTTCAAGAGCCTCGTCGGCCCTTTTCTTGACATCGGGAAAAGACGACCTAAGACCTTCTGTCTGAGCGTAGAAGCTCAGACAAGCTTGGAAAGCCTGCACGACAAAAGGAAAAGAATTAGTAGTAAAAAATGAGCAACGAAAAAGGAGAATAAGTAAAACTTACCATGAAAGAGAGACCAGCAGCATGTGCCCCCGTGTCCTCAACCCGAGATTCTTTGTACCGATCGTAGAAAGTCGGGAGAAGAAATTTTGCCAGGTGTGGAAAAATGACGTCTCTCTCGAGAACGTCATTAGCCATAAAGTCAGCTGGGAGAGTGGCTTTGAATGTCATCTCTCCCACTTTCTCCTTATTCTTCTCCTCACTCTTAGAGGAAGAAGAAGGTGCGGCAAAGGGCTTTTCAACGGCCGACACCCCCGTCGTTGGGGCATCCTTCGTCGCCTTGATCGAGCCTCCAAGCTCGACCCCAGCAACGGTTCCCTTCGCTGGTGTCGCCCCTGAAAGGGACGACAGAATGGCATCGCCCGTCTTCTTGGGCGAGGACTGAGGCTTGCCTCGGACACGTCTCGGATCTACCCCCGTGGAAGGGGCAGATCTTTTCTTCGTTTTCTCCCTCCCTTGCCGGGCGAGCTCCAGTTGGTCGGCTCGCTTAACGGCAGCCAACTTTACAGCTGCGTCCTCTGAAAAAGAAAGCAAGTTAAAAATGAAATGACGTACGATATACAAGTGAAAGGTATTGTCGAGCGACTTACCGGTCATTTCTTCTTCTCTTTCTTCTTCTCTTTCCTCTTCTTCCCTCTCTCCTTCTCTACGAGAACCCTCGACAGACGTCACCTCAGCTACAAAAACGGCCTCGTCTTCCTCGTCGTTCGACCGAGGGGAAAACGAACGATCAGTAATACTTCTCTCCAAGATCCTCTGAATCTTGTCGTGAGAATCTCTCATTGGCTTCACTTTAGTGAAGTCGATCACCGCCAAACAAAGAAAGACATCAGAATATACGTTATAAAAATAAACGCATGACAAAAACGCACGACAAAAACATTAAACCTACCCGATTCGTTCCAGCTGGACGACAACCATTGGCTGTCTTCGTCATTTACAGACGCCACTTGGAGGAAAACGTACTGACGTTTCCAACCACGATCGTTCACCGCGGTATTATGTATCAGTACATTATCTCCCTTCGAATGAGGGAATAGACTATACCGGTGATAATTATCCGGTCTAACGCTATAGGCAGTCAGGAGGTCGTTCACATTGAACGGTACCTCCCAATCGCCCGTAAGACGATCGATCACCTGGACAATCCGCCAGAATTGAGGCATTAACTGTCCAGGCGTCAAGTCAAACTCATCTAAAAATGCCCTGACCAAAGGGCTAAATGGCCAAGTAAAACCTATCTTGAAGGGATATTCATACAGAACACAATATCCCCTCGGAACTTCATCTGACCTTAAATCTTCCGACGACACCAGATTTATTTCATCTGGAAGCCTGGCCAAACTCTTAAAGTAATCTAAATGCTCTTCCTCCCTATACATGCTCATAGGCTCGCTCGACATCTGGAAATCAGGGATGCTAAGAGTCGCACGCCAATAACTAAGAATCTCCCAAGCTTTCCTAGGCTTCCTGGCTATGGACTTCCTATGCATATAAACTGACACAGAGGAAAGAACGGAAAATCGTACCTTAAATAGCGTTCTAAACCTCGAACTTAGAATGGAAAGGATCTTGGTCACTCGGAAAGTGTATCTCGCCGGAAGTATGAAATCTCTAAAGGGGTAAAACGTAAAAAAGGAAAAGATTAAGGATAATCCCTATTTATACTAAAAATCAGAAATCAAATCGCCAGGAAATCAAATCGCCAAAAATCGACGGTCGATACAATTGACACGTGTCGTTCGTGTCAGACAACCCCTTGAGTACACTCAATGAGAGCATGACACCTATCCTTCATTAGCTGTCAAATTGTTTATTCTGTTAAACGTGACGTCATTATTCGGTTGGAAACGAACTGATTCGGTTCTATGCAAGTTACCCGCTTTTTCTTTTATAAACACATGTCTTAGTCTTAAATTTAAATTTCAAAAAGTTGCCGCTTGAATTTTAAATTTGGGGGCAAACTGTTTGGGTAAAAAATAACAAAGGTCATTTGTCGTACGACTAGAGATTCCAACAGTCCATTAGCCCATAGTCGCACGACCAGAGAAATAACTGACGCCCTTCCTTTGAGCGACTTCGACCAAACTATCAAAAACCCGTCCATGATGGCTGTCGTACGACACGATTTCAGTTATTAAACTACAACATACTTTATATTGTGTTTAATGCATGATTACAAGGACGTTTATGATTAGAGATCGTAACGGAAGACGTTACCAATAACAACGGATGTAACGGACGCTATCATCAATATTAAACGGATACTCTATTAAAGATATGCATTCAAGACTTGCTAACGGACAATTGGAGTATAAATATGAAGATTGAACTTCACATTCGGACACCTGATTCTCAGACTTTACAAGCTCACGAATTACGTTCTTAAGTTCACTCAATCTCTCTTGAAGTTCATAAAGCCTTTGCTGTTTGTCGTACGACGCACGATTGAAGTCTAAGTACACACGACGCACGACCGACTTTACTTTATTGTATTGTTTTACATTACATTTCATTTGTAACACTTGTTAACAAGGACGACGTCCCTAATTGACGTCCATAGTGCACGATGACTCATACTCGTCCGCGGTTTTTACCCATTTTAGGGGTTTTCCGCGTCACCAATTCTCTTGTCTCATTTATTTCACTTTTATTATTGTCGTACGATTATTAAAGTTACTTTCTTTGGTTGGATTAAGCTCCACATTTACCTTAAATTTTCCTTGGGAGATTTTTGACATAAACAGTAAGAAACGTGAGAAGTGGTTATCAACCGTTGGATGAGAAATTGACGCACATTAGGATGATATGCACCAGATCAATTCCTTTCTAAGACGCAATTCATGGAAGAGCATGAGATTAAAAGTGATCAAAGGTTCTGATCCATTTCTCACGCTTCTCACGTTAATCTGAATTTTTCACACGATCCCTCGCCTATATATACAGATATGTGCAAATATATTTTTTGTATACATGGTGATATTAAGAGTGAGGTTAAAAGAGCTACTATATATACCATGCTTAGTCGAGTCTCAAATACATTACATCAGAGTTTGTGCATGTTGTTTTAATTTTAAGGTCGCCCTTATTGGGAGTAAAGCTATTAATTAGAGATGGATCATATATACATTGTACGTAATAGAGTTAAGTTGTTGATGGACAGTTAAACTGTATTGTATATATCTAACTCTTCGTGGGTTTGTGTTCTCCTATATGAGAGCTTCGAAACGATATATTATGTGTCCAAAACGGAATATGTGTGAATGAGATATCGATGCTCAAAGTTGAGTGATTGGGATGAAATTAGCAAAAATCAAATGGGGTGGAATGTGTCCCACATTGGAAGAAGTAGTAAACCTTTTGAGGTTTATAACCTTGAATGTGGAAGGAGCTTACAAGCTCTTTATTTGGTTTTACTCCATCACCTACCCACGCGCAGGGGGGTGCCGATTGAGACTTTCGTAGGCTAAAATCGGCGAACTTGTGCGTGGGCGCGACCTGCGGACACGAATGCAGCTCCGAAATCTTGTGCACGCGCAGGTTGGTTTTTGCGAAATTTTTTGTTTTGACCCAGTACACTACGCGAGTTATGCTGCGGGTTTACCCGTGTGGCAACTCGCGACATCCACTGGAGTGTGGACAAAACAGTGGATTACGCGAGTTAGGCCGCGGGCTTACCCGCGCCGTAAGTCGCGGCATGCACTGTCGTGAGGATGAGAAACAGTGCACCACGCAGGCTGTGTCGCGAGTTTACCGGCGTGGCAAGTCGCGACATTCACTATTTCAGATTACGTTTACTCAATAATTATATGAATTAATATGTTTAATGATCATATTATTACTGATTAATTGCATATTAATTCATCGGTTTCGGATTTGAGTATAAAAGAGGAGTCGGTTCACATCCAAAATGGAAGAAAATACCGAACGAAAATCACACATATACTCTCTGATATCTTTGAGGCATACGGAATTTCCGACGATTTTTCAAGGCAAGTGGTCATCTTCGGCAGTACATACTGCTTACGCTGTTGTACCCTGGGAACAGACGGCGAATCTGTTTAAGGGAATCGTGTCATACACGAGCCTCAGCGTCATTTGAATCTTATACGGTTATTTGTTTATATTTCATTCGTTGATTCCGTCTATTTCTTTTATATTCGGGTTTTACTAATCATTTGTTGATTTTGTAATTTATTACATCCGTTGTAATAATATATGTATTATTGAAATACATATCGAATTTACTAACATAAACTACCCTTTTATTAGAAGAGTGAGTTTAGATAACTATTCTGGAATGGGTGGAAATTAAAAAAGATATTCATGTGTTGGAAGAAAGTAATTAAGGAGAGATATGGTTATTAGGTTATATGGAGGACCATGCATAGCATATATATATATATATATATATATATGTAAGCAAATTAATGGGAAAGAAAAGACCGTAAGCGGATGATGCAGTGGAGGAGGGGTTGTTTCTCCACCTGACGTAAGAGACATCCATTCCCAACCTCCTTTGACCACTTCAATATATATATATATAATTAATGTTTATAGATGGGCAGTCACCAACCCTCACCCGCTACTTTTTCCTAATTATATCTCCTCAATTAATTCCTTTTTTCTATATAGTAAGTAATTCCATTAATTAAATCAAATATATTTAATTATTTCTGTAAATATATAAAAACTTTAAACTGTAAATAAACAAAACTTGATTGGTGAAAAAAAGAAAGAATTCCAAAAGGAATGAAGGGTTATATAATTTGAGTATATATGTACGTAGTGGGATTACAAAGCACAAGACGTCTGTCTGTCTTAACTTCTCATCTAACCTTTCTAAATCGGTACATGCAAATATATCCCTTACTTTTTGACTACTATTTCTTTTAACAATTCTCTACCTCTTCAAGCAAAACCTATCTCCATCTCCTTCTAACTTATACAAACTGCTAATTAATTAACACTTGATTAATTATTAAGTTATAAAGACAAATATTTACTTTTAACATAGATCACTACTTTATATATATATATATATATATATATATGCTTCAACTATTCAACCTTTTGGTTTGCCTCAAAATATTAATATAAAAATTTTCTGAACTGTTAATTTAAGGGGCTGTTTGACAGTTACTGAATGATTTAGTGCAGAATGATTAAGAGGTTTTTATGGTATAGTGTAAAATGAAATATAGTTGTTTGCTAATTGTTTATAATGAAATCAGGGTTCTTAATGGTTAAGGGAGAGTCGTGATACAAAATCATTAAGAAGATTTTGGAACCATTAAAAAGCAACCTTTTTTTTTTAGACAAACAAGATTCACTTCATAATGAAATCATTAAGAGGTAAACTCACGACCCCTAAGTAATAATGATAATAAATAATAAAATTAGGTGAGGTGAGTCTTAAAGAAGATATGAATATGGGTTTGACTAAAGGCTTTTATGTGTGAACATGAATTGGAGTTTGTTTTTGAATAATGTGTTGTTGTCTAGCTCTAGCCTAGCTAGCTAAGGTGGTTGAGCTATCTAAAACTAAACTAAACTCTGTCAAGCCAGCCAGCCAGCCATCTCCTCTCTTCCCTCCCATTTAATGAAAAACACCCTCATCTGTTTGGCTGGCTGGCTATATACATACACTTTCCCTTCCCTTCCTTTTCGATATCCATAATCCATTCCAGCTCTTTCAATTCTCCCTACCAGCTACCTCTTTTCTTTTCTCCCCCAATTAACCCTTGCTTGCTACCACCTGTAATTGTATATATAATATCACATTATATATATTCCTTGGTTGGCTACATACATACATATATAATTGATCAGTGTTCTGCTATGGATCACAACACTAATACTGTAGATATGGATAAGGAGAGGTTAACGGCTGAACTCGCCATCAAGGATGACTCCACTTCCGTCGTCATTAAAATCCGTCGAAAGCTTCCGGATTTCTTACAATCTGTGAAGCTCAAATACGTCAAGCTTGGTTATGGCTATTCTTGTAATCCTGCAACTCTCCTTATGCTCCTTCTCCTTTTTCCCTTGTTCATAGCCACACTCATTCAACTCACCGGCCTTAGGCTCCACAGCTTCTCACAAATCTTCACCAGCTTCGACACCGCCACTTCTCTCACCGGTTCTGTTGTTTTGCTCTTCCTCTCAGGAGTTTACTGGGCTAAGCGTCCCACCCCTGTCTATCTCCTCGACTTCGCTTGCTACAAACCCCAAGATGACTGCAAAATCGCCAATGAATCCTTCACCAAGATGTCCGAGGATTCCGGGTTTTTCCAGCAGGATACGATGCATTTCCAGAAAAGGATCGCCACCCGATCTGGTTTAGGGGAGGAGACGTATTTACCAAAAGGTATCACGGCCCGACCCCCACAACTCAACATGAAAGAAGCTCGGGAAGAGGCGGAGCTTGTCATGTTCGGTGCCCTCGACTCCCTCTTCAGCAAGACCGGTGTTAGACCACAAGAGATCAGCATCCTTATCGTCAACTGCAGCTTGTTCAATCCCACCCCTTCCCTCTCCTCCATGATCGTCAACCACTACAAGCTCCGACCCGATATCATGAGCTTTAATTTGGGTGGAATGGGCTGCAGCGCTGGCCTTATCTCCGTCGACTTGGCCCAACACCTCCTCAAGGCCAACCCTAACTCCTACGCAGTGGTGTTGAGCATGGAGAACATCACCCTCAACTGGTACTCCGGCAATGATCGTTCCATGCTTCTATGTAACTGCATTTTCCGTATGGGTGGAGCCGCCATGCTGCTTTCCAACAAGCCCCGTGACCGACGAAGATCCAAGTATGAGCTAGCCCACACGGTTCGAACACATAAGGGAGCCGACGACAACAGCTACAACTGCATCTACCAGAGAGAGGACGACAAGGGTATTGTTGGGGTTTCGCTGGCTCGGGAACTGATGGCCGTGGCTGGAGACGCTCTCAAGACAAATATAACAACATTGGGACCACTGGTGCTGCCGTTTTCGGAGCAGTTGATGTTCTTTATGACGCTGGTGAAAAGGAAAGTCTTTAAGATGAAGGTGAAGCCTTATATTCCGGATTTCAAGCTGGCGTTTGAGCATTTCTGCATCCATGCGGGTGGGCGAGCGGTGCTTGATGAGATCCAGAAGAATTTGAATCTGACGGAGGGACATATGGAGCTATCCAGGATGACGCTGCACCGGTTTGGGAACACGTCTAGTAGCTCCCTGTGGTACGAGTTATCGTATGCCGAGGCAAAGGGACGGGTTTCGAAAGGGGACCGTGTGTGGCAGATTGCGTTCGGGTCGGGTTTCAAGTGTAACAGTGCGGTGTGGAGAGCACTGAAGACGATTCCGGGAGGATGTGAAGGGAACCCATGGGCGGATTGTATCGATAGGTACCCAGTAAAGGTTCCAGTTGCATAAGAATTAAATCAAGTAATACTATCTATATATATATATATATATATATATTCCTATATAAATGTATCAAATTGATATACTTTAATTAATTAAGCTGATCGATCCTGAGGATTCAACTTCAACTTCGGTACGTACTACATCTTATTAGATTGAATTCTTATAGATAGATAGCATGTTTGTTTGTATGTTAAAGGAGGGAGAGAGGATTGGATTTAGTTTGGGTCATGATTTGAAATCCTCATGCCACCTGATCATTGTTAATTTCATCCATGTTATAAACTCTATTATTAATTAATGTGATTAGTTTTTCTGTAATTTAATTAATTACTATATATCTATCTTGTTTTGTAATGTCGATCGATGGATCATCTACATGTGAATCTTTGATTAATTGGTTTCTCATCTCTTCTTTTTCCAAAAAACTTTCTTTTATATTTTCTTAATTAATAAACACAAGAGGAGAATATTATATACATATATAAAAGCAAATCGTTCCAGACTTCAGCACATGATGGAATAAGCAAAAGAATATTACTTATAAACCATTAAAAAACAAATAATATAGAACCAAAAAACAAAAATAAGTCAGAGCTTGTTTTATATTTTCTATTTTTTTCATATAACCAATGCAAAAGGTTGAAGCTAAATAGTTTGTGAGAAGACGAGAAGTGTGTTATCATATATGATACACAAGCTTAATCATATATGATTAAACACACCCACAGGCTATGTAATCATATATGATATCACACAAAATATTTAACTTCTCGTATGATCCTTCACCTATATATATATATAGAAAGAGAGAGGGAGGAAAGAAAAACCTCAAAAAAATGGAAAACTGAGGAACATCCTGGTAGTCCTTGATCTGAACGGTATGCACTTGTGCATACAAGTAAATTAAGTTTTTTGGTTTTTATGTACGTGTGCATGTTACAAATTACTTATATGCACAAGTGCATACCGTCCAGATGAAGGGTTACCGGGGTGTTCCTTAGTTTTCCGGGGTTTTTTTAGGTTTTCCCCTGAACCTGACCCTATATATATAGTGGGTTCATACGAGAATAATATTTATTTAAGAAAATACGAGAATAGCCGAATACATACAAAATCATATATGCTTCAAGTACAAAATCATATATGATTCACGCGATTTTGCACGCGACTTTAGGTCACGCTCAAAGTCGTTTGCGTCCGGGTTTTTTTTCGGGTTGATGTAAAATCACATATGATTTTGTACATAATTTGTTGTTTTCTTAAATAGTTAGCGTTCTTGTTTGAACCTTCTATTCTCTCTCTATATATATATATATGTGTGTGTGTTTGTATTGTACACGATCTAAGTTAAAAAGATGTATGTACTTTTGTTGTTTTCTTAAATATGAAAATATATTGATTTATTATATGCTTTTTTATTTAAATTAGACATATACAGTGGCGGACTTAGAGTATAAAAGGTGGAGGAAAGGACCCCATTCAAAAACTCAAAAAACCAATTTTTTAAGGTTAAAAACAATTTTTTTTAATTTCTACCATAGTTCCCCCCACTGATTTTTCATATGGGACCCCATCAATCAAAAAAAGTACCTTGAAACCAATCAAAAAACCAAAAAAAAACTCTCAAAATCAACCAAAAAAACCAAAAAGTCCCTCAAAATCGTCAAAAAAAACTTAGAAATCAATGAAATCAACCAATAAAACTTTAAAAATTCCTCGAAACGATGGAATTAAGCTAAAAATATATCGGACGACTTTGCGGCCCTTTAATCCATCTTAAAGGTGCCCCCACCAGAAAAAAATCTTGGATCCGCCACTGGACATATATATATACATATGTAACTTGAAAAAGTTTATTAACACGTGTATTTTAGATTATATTCATCTGGAATATAAATATATATATATATATGCAAGTAAATTGTACGTATAATATATATAGTAGCTAGCTAGTAATTAATGTTTATAAATGGACAATCACCAACCGTGACCGGCCTCCTTAATTCCCCCCACCCACGCTGCCAGGCCACAAGCTACTTTTCCATAACACCACCCTCTTCCTCCTCCTCTAAGTATAATTAATGATATCCCTTAATTCAATTCTGTTGGAGTAATTCCCTTAGGTAGCGTTTGGTATGTAAATATGATTGGATGGGACTCGATAAGACAAGACAAGAGACTAGGACTGGACTGGACAAGACAAATGTCTATCTTGTGTTTGGTACGACTGTGACGGAATAAGATATGACTGGACAAGTTTCCCTAAAAAATGTTTGATGATTTTATATGTCATATAATAATTATAAATTACAATAATTATGCCTTCAAAAAAATGACAATTATTAAGTATATCTTTAACTAATTTAATTAAAAAACATTTTTATTTTTTTACACAATTTTCACACATATAAATACATACAAAAACAATGGTATGAAATTTGAAAGAAGAATCTGAAATAATTGATGGTAGTTCGAAAAAATTTGATTCATACAAAGAAAATATAATATTTGATTTAATTTGAAATATCTTTATGAAATAGTAGAGACATAGTTACAACGACAGGTAAAGATAAAGGCATGGGTGGTTGGTGAAGGACGGTAGCTGTGAAGGACGTGAAAGATAGTGGATAGTGGTGGTGCAGGAGCTAGTTATGGTTGATGTGACAGAGTATAGGTGGTCGACGATGATAGTGGTGGTGGCGGTGGACAGTGGTAAAAGAGGTTGTCGTAGTGGAGGAAAAGGCGGAGGTGGTCGACGGTGGTTAACAGTGAGCGTCGGTGGTGGTGGCGGCAATGGGTGGTGATAGTGGAGGTGTAGGAGGAAGTTGTAGTGGAGGAAGAGGTGGAAGTGGTCTACGATGGTTGTCGGTGGCTACCGGTGGCCGTCGATGGTGGTGGCAGCCATGGGTGGTGGTGATCGAAGTTAGTGGAGGTGGTCGACGATGGTAGTGGTGGCGGCGATGGCCGATGGTTGTGGAGGTGGTGGAGGAGGTTGTTATACCGGAGGAATAGGTAGAGGTGGCCGACGGTGGCTACTAGTGGCCGTCGATGGTGGTGGTGGTGGTGGCGGCGATGGGTAGTGGTGATCTTTAAGACTAATACCATATTAGGATTATATATCAAATGGCGGTAGATCAATAATTTTTAGTTTATGTCTCACGTTTGTCCTATGTTGTTCCACCTATTTTGGTGGAACAAGAAAATACCATTTTTTGTCCCATCTTGTTCCACCCTGTCCAGTCCTTGTCCCTGTCTCATGTCACGCCAAACGTAGGACAGTGAATTTTTGTCCTGTCCCATGTCACGTCAAACGTGAGACAGTGAGTTTTGTGTCGTCCTTTATGTCTTGTTCCATATACCAAACGCAACCTTAATCACCAATTTCAGCAGTAATGTTTCATGCTTTTATTAAATTTAATTCAATTCTTTTTACATGCCACCTAAGATAAACCAAAAATATCATATTATAATATATATATATATATATATATATCAATCGAGTCATTTCTTTTTAACAAGTATTGATTTTATAATCAATGGGTAATGTGGAGCAATCTTAGAGGTGGCTTGGAGCGGATTCGGTGAGTCGTGGGATTGATTTTTGCAGCTGTTTTTGTGAAGATTTGTAGCTGAATTTGCTGTTGCTTGTTTATTTTTGGTTTTCTCATGCTCCTGTGGTTTTTTTGTACAGTTTGGTTTTTGTTGTGTTTGTTTCTGTGGTTGTCTTTGTGGTGCTTGTCTTTGGGTTGGTTGGCTTCTTGCTAACCTCTCTTTGGTACTCTGTATTTGTTGGGTATTTTATATATTTGTTTTTCTAAAAAAAAATACATGTATATATTGTTTAACAACCAACAACCACCCATATATTTATTTGTGTGCTACAAGTTTTGATTAACTTAAGATGCCTATTGATATGATGTTTTTGGTTGGTTGTTCTATTCCAGTTTTGGAAGTACAACCAATAGCTAGATCGCTGACATAAAAGGAAGACTAGGCTAATTACCCAAATATCATGCATATATGTGTTTAATTAAGGATTCATAAACCTAGTTAAGAGATTATGATGTTAAAATTAAGTGTTAAAAAAGAAATTTAAACAAACCCAAAATAAGAATAAGAAAAAGAAAAAGCAAGTTAGGGACCCCTCCCTTGAAAAGGAAGGGTCTTGATTTCCTACTTTGGCTGGTTGCAGCCTGTTTAGCAAGTAGATGTTCGTATGGGACCCCAAGAGAGGGATATGAAACCAACCACTACTTCAACTAAAGTTTAAAATGTCACTTTGCTTATTCACCCATCTAACCTATCCAACTGTTTAAAATCAATCTTGACATGGAATGGTATAAACCAAACTTATCATGTGATTTATGTTAATTAATTAATGTACGTTAATTTGTAAAGAAAGTTGTTCAAAAGACGTTGTTTATCCAAATGCTTTTAAGAAAAGAATATTCTATGTTGGTGATTTGATGTTCCATATATCCTTAAAGAATTAAGTGAAGTTGTTTTTCAAGTGAACTCGTGGTCGAGTTCTTTTCAAGTGAGCATATTTGATGTAGCATATATCCGCTGATTTGTCTAAAAGAAGTCTGATTTGTCCTTAGAATTGCGCATCAAAAACAAGAAATAAAGACGACCAGCCAGGTCACCTCCACACATCTGAAGAAGATTTCAAATTATAATTATTTCGTTTTATCTGACCCATTAGGACCCTAAGAACCCATTAGTATCTATCAAGGCCAACGACAACACATTAGTATTCGTTTAAGACCCATGAGAACCTATAAAAAACCATCATGACAATACATTAGAACTTCTTAAGGCTCATTACAACCCATTATAACACATCATAACCAAATATGAGTTATTGGAGAACAATATAATATTACCGACGAATGACCTACAAAATTAAAATAAAAATCCATTCACAAATTAAAACTAAGTGAAACAATTATTCATATATTTTCATAATTTCTTAAAGATTACTACATACAGATATCAACTAAAAGCAATATCATAAATTATTACCGATTATATATTTGTTAATTGAACGATAATTGAATGGGTAATTGGATAATAGATGAGTAATTGGACTATTATTGGATTTGATCGGTTCAGTTTTATTGAAGTATGGACCGTCATCCAAGAACCGACCGATCTAATTCGGATGTTGAGATTTTATAGCTGGTCCGATAAAATTAATACAATTGGATATATCCAATTATGATCTACCAAAAAACCAAAAAAAAAACTTTTGAAATCAACCAAAAAAACGAAAAAAAACTCTTGACATCAACCAAAAAAACCGAAAAAATCCCTCGAAATCGATAAAAAGGTTAAAAATTCGTCGAAATTAAGCAAAAAACTTTAAAAATTCCTCAAAATGGTTGAATTAGGCCAAAAAAACACATAAGATAATGTTTAACGTCGGTAAAAAGATGAAGACACATCGATAAAAACTGTGCTTTTTGTAATTGTTTTTTGTCTATATTATGTGGTGCCACCGTATAAAAAATTTTCTAGATTCGTCCCTGCTGTAAGCGCTTACCTGGGTAGAAGACGTTTGCCAACAATCCATTTTATGGCCAAGAATTGTTGGTGATTTTAGTGTCACCAGGCATTTAAGTGTAATTGGTTATAACACGAGTACTAATGGGTTTCAAACTGTGATCTAATACAAGTTAGGTGGTGCAGAGTGCACACTTGCTATAAGACGAGTTTGATCCCGGACATGATGAAATGGCAGAGCCTCTTAAGGCATGGCAGAGCCTCTTAAGGCATGACAGAGCCTCTTAAAGCACATCAGAGCCTCTGAGCCTCTTTGGCACGACAGAGCCTCTTAAGGCACGGTAGAGCCTCTGAAGGCACGTCAGAGCCTCTTAAGGCACGACAGAGCCTAAGGCATGGCAGAGCCTCTGAGCCTCTTTGGCACGTCAGAGCCTCTGAGCCTCTTTGGCACGACAGAGCCTCTGATGGGCGTCTCTGGACCAGAAGCTCTTGGTGTCTATTTTTGGACTAAATCTGCATTTACTGAACATTTAATGGTCAGTTATTTTCTGCCCTTAATTTTAGCTAAATTGATTGTAATCGACTATAATGATAGTGATTTACAACCATTGCCATTTTTTAGCTAAATTGATTGTAATCGACTATAATTGATAGTGATTTACAATCATTGTCATTTTCTGTTATTTCCTATTTTACGAATGGGACTAGTATATATACCGTATATACTTATGTTTTAGACACACGATTTTAAACAATCATATATACTCTCCAGCAAATTCGCTCTCGTTTTTGTGCCTAAAAACGTGAGTGTTTTTGAGTCTTATCCCATATTGGATTTCGTGCAACCCAGGCATAGGGTCGAAATACCAATTCGTCCTTTTTCCCCCCGATCCCTAACAATCGAATTGGTATTTTGACATGTCGATCATGGCCGATTCTGTGAAAAAGATGACCTCAAAGTTTGGAAAGCTGGAGAAGTTTGAAGGCACTGATTTCAGACGTTGGCAGAAAAAGATGCACTTTCTGCTGACCGCTCTGAAGGTAGTGTATGTTCTGAGTACACCAATGCCAGAAGTAATGGAGGATGAAACGCTGGAGTACACAAGGAGAAGGAGCAAGTGGAAGAATGATGACTATATCTGCAGAGGACACATCTTAAACGGTATGTGTGATTCCCTTTTTAATATCTACCAAAACGTGGCAAGTGCGAAGGAATTATGGGATTCCCTCGAGTCCAAGTACATCGCTGAAGATGCTTCTAGTAAGAAGTTCTTGGTTAGCGATTTTAACAGTTATAAAATGGTGGACTCAAGGCCCGTAATGGAACAATATAATGAAATCCTTTGTATCTTGGGTCAATTTACACTACACAACATGCATATGGATGAATCTATTGCTGTGTCGAGTGTGATTGACAAACTGCCACCTTCTTAGAAAGATTTTAAGCATAACTTGAAACATCAAAAAGAGGAACTGTCATTGGTTCAACTTGGGAGTCATTTGCGCATCGAAGAATCTCTTCAGCTGCAAGAAAATGATAAATCCAAGGGGAAAGTTGAATCTGGACAACCCTCTGTTCACATGGTTGAGGAGAAGAAAGCTCACTCCAACAACAACGGAAAAGGCAAGAAACGTAAGTTTGATGGACCCAACAAATCCGTTAAAAAGAAAAAGGATTTGGTGTGTTGGCGATTGGTAGCTAATTATCGTGTACTGCACAACGGGGGCACAATAATACCTAGTAAGAGCGCAAGTATACACTTTCACTAGAATCGCTACAAGTAATATAATGGTACAAGTACCGAGTATCGTTCTCACAGGGATTGAGCTACTGAGAATTGCTGATTTTTATGAACTTCTTGCACAAGTTTCGAGTTTGGGAAAAATATTTGTTTTTGATGGTGATTTGACAAAAAATTCGGAAAAAACTTTATAATTAAAAGTTGGGTACGGATGTAAGCTTTTCTTGGAAAACGTAATACGAGATGGTTGGACTCTTTGTAGTACGGAATGTCTATAAAAAGCCCGATCTGTCGAAAGTGGATTTTTATAGATCGGTCCTACAAAGTGTTCATAAAGTTTCCACCTTTACCGACTCTTGATCTTGCCGATTTAACTAAGTTGATAAAAAAAATCAAGTTCTACCAATATGGAGATTTATACCCAAATCTCTTTGTGATATAAATCTCGACCGGCGTTTGAACCTTAGTAAATCGTACAAAACCCGTATCTCTACGTGGTTATCAAAGACTCTCTCAAATCTTTGTGCATCACTTAAGCCGTATTTCGAATCCGCCCCTCTCGAGGTCAAGATTTAATATTAACACATAAAAATGATCGGCTTATCTGCGTTGAGTTAAAGTCCCGACTCAAGTGACCAAGGTCAAGAGTTGATAACGATGGTCACACCCAAGTGTGCCTACTAGACCCACGTTGACTTACATTCGCACCCAAAAAGGTGTTTAGCTCATAACAATAATAAAAGACATAATACAAAAGAAAGACTTGTTAACTACTTGCATAATAAAAATGAACTATAATTATAAAAAGGAAAGTACGGAATTTAATTACTTAAAAGTGCGGAAATTAAATACAATAAAGTAAGTACGGAAAATTAAATACAAGAAATAAAAGTGCGGAAAATAAAAGACGTAAAGTAAAGACGAAAATAAAAATACAAGAAATAAAAGTGCGGAAAAATAAAAGACGTAAAGCAAATACGAGAATAAAAATACAAGAATTAAACCCTACACTTCAAGTCTAAATACTTGAAAGTATTTTAGACTTGAATGAGGAGAAAGATGGATGATGGATGTTGATGATGGAAGGTGAGAGAGATGTTGATGGTGGAAGGTGTAGGTATGTCTTAAATGCTCTCCCAAGGTCTTCTATTTATAGGAGGAGGCTTGAGCATCCAAGGGCCAAGATTGCATCTTCAATGTATGACCAAGATCACTTCAGAAAAATTGTGTTTGCAGCTCACACCAGCCCTAAAATCTGCTGGGTAATACCCTTCGGGTGCCCACAGTGGGCACTCCGGTGCCCACAAACTGACCTGCAGCATTAATTTTCGCAAGAATGAACATATTGGTTAAGTTATCATATTTTGCAAACAATGTGGACCAAATGAAGGGATAGGAGCAAAAGTGGGTAAAAAGAGGAATAAACCTATAAAAATAGTAACAAATAACTCTAAAAAATGAGAGTTATCAGCGATGCAACAAGGTGGGTCATCACAAACGTGATTGTCGGGTAAAGTTAAACAATAATGGTGTTGGTTCGAGTGGAAGTGGATCGGGGTCTAATGATCGCGATCAAGTGAAAGGAGGTCAATTTTTGACTAACTTTGATAATTCTGTCTAGAATTATGTTTCACTCATACCTGAGTCGTTTTATGTGCAGGATGATGACTGTGCATGGTGGATCGACTCGGGAGCGACAAGCCATATTTGCAAGGATCGTCGGTGTTCGAGAAATTGACACCGGTTGAAGACGGTTCGGTGCTGAATATGGGAAACGAGTCGAGTGCACAAGTTTGTGGAGTTGGAGAGTTAATTTAGAATTTTCTTCTGGAAATACACTTAAATTGTTTGATGTTTTGTTTGTGCCTAGAATTCGTAAGAACTTAGTAAGTGGTAGTTGTTTGAATAATCTTGGATTTAAACAAGTATTTGAATCGAATAGGTTTATCCTATCTCGAGGTGGCCATTTTATTGGTTTTGGTTATTTGTGTGATCGCATGTTTCGCTTAAATGTGGTTAATAAAATTTTATGTTCTGAAAATTCTGCTTTTATATCGTCATCGTCTTCTTCTAAAATTGTTGATTCAATGTTATGGCATGCTAGATTGGGGCATGTGAATTTTAGAAGGATGCATAAAATGTCAAAAGATGGATTAATTCCAGCCTTTGACATTAATGCGGAGAGGTGCCAAACTTGCATGCTCACAAAAGTTACAAAACAACATTTTCCGAACGTTAAACGGAATACGGATGTTTTGGAGCTTGTACATAGTGATCTGTGTGATTTCCACTCCACTCCTTCCTTGGGAAATAAAAAGTATGTTGTCACTTTTATTGACGACAATACTCAGTTTTGTTATGTATATCTTTTGCATGCAAAAGATGAAGCCTTAGAAAAGTTTAAAATTTACAAAACCGAAGTCGGACTACAATTGGGTAATTCGATTAAATGTCTTAGAACTGATCGTGGAGGGGAATATATGGATCCCCAATATTTTCAATCAGTTGGTATCATCCATGAGACAACGACACCATACACACCTCAACAAAACGGGGTTTCCGAACGTAAAAATCGAGTTTTAAAGGAAATGGTAAACTCGATGCTTTCTTACTCGGGATTGAGTGAGGGATTTTGGGGAGAGGCCATGTTAACGACCTGTTATGTTTAGAATAGAGTTCCAAATAAAAGGAACAAAAGAACCCCATATGAACTTTGGTTCAAGAAAACTCCGAATTTGAATTATTTTCGAATTTGGGGTTGTCGGGCTGTTGTAAAACTACCCGAACCCAAAAGGAAAACTTTGGGTGAACGTGGAATTGATTGTATATTCATTGGATATGCAGAAAATTCCAAGGCTTATAGGTTCTACGTAATCGAACCTAATGATTCAGTGTCGATTAACACCGTAATCGAGTCGCGTGATGCGATTTTTGATGAGATGAGATTTTCATCAATACAAATACCTAAGGACCTGTTTCCTAGAACCAATAAAGTGCAAAATTCAGAAAATTTGGATGGTGTTTCAACTCCAGAAACACAACAGGCCCGGAAAAGCCAAAGAGGTCGAATTGCCAAAAATTTCGGTCCCGAATTCCAACTGTATTTGGTGGAAGGTTCAAGGGATGAGCTTGGGCTTCAATACTCTTATTATTATAGTATTGAGGATGACCCAAATACTTTCAAAGAAGCGATGGAATCTCGAGATGTCGTCTTTTGGAAGGAAGCAATTGATGACGAAATATCATCAATTCTTGAGAATAACACTTGGGTGTTATCAGATTTGCCTCCAGGTTCTAAACCACTTGGATGCAAATGGATCTTCAAAAAGAAGATGAAAGTTGATGGGACTATTGATAAATTCAAGGCCCGGTTAGTAATTCAAGGGTTTCGGCAAAAACCCGGTATTGACTATTTCGATACGTATGCTCCGGTGGCACGTATTTCGACTATTAGATTGTTAATCGCCTTGTCGGCAATACACAATCTGATTATCCGTCAAATGGATGTTAAAACAGCCTTCTTGAATGGTGATCTTCGAGAGGAAGTTTACATGAAACAACCGGAAGATTTCGTTATGCCCGGAAACGAACATAAGGTTTGTAAACTTGTGAAATCCTTGTACGGGCTGAAACAAGCACCAAAACAATGACATCAAAAGTTTGATGAAGTTATTTTGTCATGTGGTTTTGCTTTAAACCAATGTGACAAATGTGTTTATAGTAGATTTGATGCTATTGGTGCGGGTGTGATCATCTGCTTGTATGTAGATGACATGTTAATTTTTGGGACTGACTAAAATCATGTAGATGAGACTAAGAAATTGTTGTCATCTAAATTTTCCATGAAAGACATGGGAGAGGCTGATGTAATCCTTGGTATAAGGATTAAACGGGTTAACAAAGGGATTGTTAAGACGCAATCGCATTATATTGAGAAAATTCTCAATAAGTTTAATTACCATGAGTGTTCTCCCGTAAGCACTCCCATGGATCCAAGTGTGAAATTAATGCCTAATACGGACAAGGCTATTTCACAACTTGAATACTCTAAGGCCATTGGTAGCTTGATGTACGCCATGACAAGCACCAGTCCCGATATAGCTTATGCCGTGGGACGATTGAGCCAGTATACTAGTAATCCTAGTACTCAACATTGGCAAGCGGTTCAAAGAGTATTCAAATATCTCAAGGGGACCATGGATTATGGTTTGAGTTATTTAGGATATCCTTCGGTTTTAGAAGGTTATTCGGATGCAAGTTGGATATCCAACATGGAGGATCATTCTTCAACTAGTGGTTGGGTATTTTTGCTTGGAGGAGGTTCCATCTCTTGGGCATCTAAAAAGCAAACTTGTATTACAAACTCAACAATGGAATCTGAGTTTGTTGCACTAGCCGCCGCCGGTAAAGAGGCGGAGTGGCTAAGAAATTTAATTTATGAGATTCCATTGTGGCCAAAGCCAATTGCACCTATTTCAATCCATTGTGACAGTGCGACCACTTTGGCTAAGGCTTATATCCAAGTTTACAATGGTAAGTCTAGACACCTGGGTGTTAGACATAGTATGATTAGAGAATTAATCATGGATGGTGTAATCTCCGTTGAGTTTATTAGAACGCAACAAAATTTGGCAGATCATTTAACTAAAGGTCTGACAAGAGACTTAGTGCACAAGTCTGCGATTGGGATGGGATTAAAGTCCTTTTAAATTTATAAAGGCGAGACACCCAATTCCCTTCTAATATGACATTAGAAGTTTAATTCAATGTGGAAAGCTCACACTTATAAATTGGAACACAAGTTGAATCATCCCAGGTATGTGTTCAGTCCTGCAGTGGTTAGGGTGAAGTTTATCTTCTTAATAATTCCTTTGATAAAGTGTATTTGCAGGTACACGAAGTAAAGGAATTACCTATGTGATTGTGAAGTGTACCCGCATTTCAAAAGGTTGGGACTTGACCTTTATACAATCATGAGAGGATTAGGACACACGACTTCATAATTGTGTCAAGTTTTAATTTGCTGGACGTATAGGAAATTTGTATGTATTTTATCTTCAGGTATTCAAATGAGTTGATGGGTTCAATCCTTGGGATACCTTGATTCTCGAATATTTGGAATGTGTAAAATACTAATGTGGAAATTCAATCGTTTCGATATTTTCATTTATGTGCAAGTTTGGTTTGTTTAATTTAAATATGTTATTTCATGGGTTACACTAAAATGGGGGAGGATTGTTGGTGATTTTAGTGTCACCAGACATTTAAGTGTAATTGG
The DNA here is from genome assembly GCA_954870635.1 of Arctium minus. Lineage (NCBI taxonomy): Eukaryota > Viridiplantae > Streptophyta > Magnoliopsida > Asterales > Asteraceae > Arctium > Arctium minus. The sequence goes on along the minus strand of OX941094.1, from coordinate 434,976 downwards.
TTATAACACGAGTACTAATGGGTTTCAAACTGTGATCTAATACAAGTTAGGTGGTGCGGAGTGCACACTTGTTATAAGACGAGTTTGATCCCGGACATGATGAAATGGCAAAGCCTCTTAAGGCATGGCAGAGCCTCTTAAGGCATGGCAGAGCCTCTTAAGGCACATCAGAGCCTCTGAGCCTCTTTGGCACGACAGAGCCTCTGAAGGCACGTCAGAGCCTAAGGCATGGCAGAGCCTCTGAGCCTATTTGGCACGTCAGAGCCTCTTAAGGCACATCAGAGCCTCTGAGCCTCTTTGGCACGACAGAGCCTCTGATAGGCGTCTCTGGACCAGAAGCTCTTGGTGTCTATTTTTGGACTAAATCTGCATTTACTGAATATTTAATGGTCAATTATTTTATGCCCTTAATTTTAGCTAAATTGATTGTAATCGACTATAATGATAGTGATTTACAATCATTGCCATTTTTTTAGCTAAATTGATTGTAATCGACTATAATTGATAGTGATTTACAATCATTGCCATTTTCCGTTATTTCCTATTTTACGAATGGGACTAGTATATATACCGTATATACTTATGTTTTAGACACACGATTTTAAACAATCATATATACTCTCCAGCAAATTTGCTCTCGTTTTTGTGCCTAAAAACGTGAGTGTTCTTGAGTCTTATCCCATATTGGATTTTGTGCAACCCAGGCATAGGGTCGAAATACCAATTCGGAAAGTGACTTACACGATTCTCAAGAAATCCGGTCAACCGATCGACTCCTTTTTTCCCCCCGATCCCTAACAAGAACGTTATCCGTTAAGGTAAGTCAGGGTGGTAACTCTTGCGAATAAGTGCTTACGCGGTAAGCATTTGGTAAAAGACCCCTAAGACGCATTTTCAGAAAGCACCTAGCTTTTGAATACGACTTAATACATACCATTTAGGTTTAGGGGCGCTCCGCTGATCGGTCAGCGAGACCACCGCCAGGGGTGCGACCCCCTTAGCCCCCGCCATATGGCGATATCTTTTGATCCGGGTTTTAGATAGCTTATACGAGGGGACTTTGCACCTACTAACCCGTATTATAACTCAACTACCAACCCTTTCATTCTCTTGTGATCCAACTACACAAAATACATTGATGATTCACTAACATTACCAACACGACTTGCGGCCAACCTGGCATCCAACTCGCAACTTTTGTTCGGCAAGTCTTCCCTTGTACCATCGACTTGCACATGCAACTTCAACTTGCATACAACAAGTCACATGGATGGATTTAAGACACCAAAATTTACAGCCTACATGAACAAATAGAAAAAGTGGAAGGAAATCCACTCGGGCCCCCCTTCTTTTGTGTACATAGTTGTTGCTTATTCCTGATCATTTGTTTAATACAAACTGATATATTGATTTCTCTAAAGAGACTTGAACTCACAACTTATGGATTGTAAACATCCATTGATACCGTTGGGCCTAAAGCCACTTGGTCTTTTCTTAATCATTATCTTTGTTAGTGCAACTGCGGAACTTGGATTTTGTTATTAACTGAAAGTTAATGGCAGGTACACCCATGCCCGATCCAGACATTTTTTAGGCCCTGGGCGAGATGTAAAAATGGGTCCTCGATAACTACGAAATTATTTTCAATATATTGTTTATATCATTAAAAATAACATTGAATTCAAAAGGTACTAATAATTCATATAAAACCGATTTTCCCGGTATTCCTAGCGCAAAATCAATCAATAATTATTTCTAAATAAATAATATCTACCATATCATTTTTACATAACATCGTCAATCAGTTCCACCATCAAAGACATCTTATGATATACCTTTAATATATAGATTGAAATCATTTGACGTCACTATGTTGACCATTCGGAGTAACAGTTTAAGTAAATCAATATAAATCAGTAGATATTCCACATATTACCCGATGTTAATGTTTTTCATCATCATTTTAAACTTTTAGGGGATGAAACAAACTTTTTAAAAACCATCAATCCTAGAATCAAAAGTCCATGTTGGTTATAGAGACTTGTCCGTTCTGACACATCGTACTGGTTGTGCAAGGTAAGACAAAAGAAAACTTGAGGCATAAGCTTTGTGATCGTTGATCGCTGAGTATCTCTTCTTCCAGAGATAAAGAAGTTCAGCTATCGCTGAAGCTTTTCCTCAGGCTTCTTCGCGTAAGTAGATTTGTCTGGTCTTCGCTGATATCCGCATCAGGTCACTAGTAGACTTATCTATTGTTCAGTGGCTTCGTCTTCGATTCAGCTATAAACTATGTTGACGCGAGACTTGTCTTCAGGGATTACGTTAACTGTGTTATATAGGAAACTATCAGTGATAACTGAACAGACTCAGTTTGATCGCTGAAAGTGAAACACATACATATTAAATGTTTACAGAATGGTCATCAGCGATAACTGAACAGACTCAGTCTGATTGCTGATGATGAAACACTTAATACATATAATAACGTAATTTTCACTAAGTATAAAAGAGGGTCGTTATCAAATCACTGAGAGAGTTTGGATCAACAGAGAGTACTTAAGATTCATGCACCCAATATTAGATAATAAAGAGTCAATAATGTATGAAAAAGAAGTATATTTGAAATTCTAAATATAGATATATGTTGGGTCGTCTCATATAGTTTGATAATTATTTTAAAAAATGTAGGAGTTTTCTTAGTTAATAATAAGAAATCTACTATATTCTAACACAATAATAAAATTCATGTGGATGGAATAATGAAAAAAAGTATGTAGAAGATAAGTAATGGAGTTTATATTAAGGATTATACGTAAAAATAGTTTTTAGATATTAATAGTAGATAAAAATAACTTAGAGAATCATTAAGCAATACTATAAAATGAAAGACTAAATAACTTTTTACAAATTTTCTTCTCCAATGTTATTAATTAATACATAATTGGGCCCTTAATATAATGTTAAATTCTTTTTGGTTCCTATTATATACTAATTTTTTTTGTCTTTTTTATTTACAATTTTTTAACTACTAATATATAGTATATACTAAAAAAAATTGGGCCATGTTGGAGGTCAAAAGACTATACGATCTTAGTGGAGAAACTGTGTTGGCAAATTAAGTAGATTAAATGGTCACCATGTTTCCATTCCTTTTCCAATACTTGTGTGTGTTCTACCATTGCTTTATAGCATTTATCTCAATAAGTCCATTTATTGGTTGAAGTGCGAATTTGTAACCATGTCAGAAGATAGAGTTCAACTGTTAAGGTGTGAAGTAGATTACTTTTGAACTTAAAACTCGATATGGATTTTATTATAAACATTGCGGTGACCTTTTATATGTAGCATACACTATAGAGTTTGTTGTAAATGTTGCAATTATTTATAAAAATTAAAATCATTCATATTGATATCAATTTTGAAGGTAAAGCTTAGTGCTTATGTCAAATACGACCTCTAAACTTTGGAAGGCAGGAGTATTTTGACCTTATAGCCCTTGAACCTGTCAGTTCCAAAGTCGTATTAATTGCAGCAGTATAGTGTCGACCAAAACCTAAACACCATGTCTAACAATTATTCAAAATATTTTAAAAAAGAATCCTTGATATATCATTCAAACTTCTACTTAACCCTTTCTTTCTTGTACGTGATGTTGATGCAGAGGGCAGAGGCTATCAGGAGCATCGTTACTTCGCTAACAAGCAGGATATACAGGATGCTCTTTCACCTAATGAAATAGTTAAAGTGTACTATATTATGCACTTTCTATATTGATAAAACTTTGTTACCAACTTATAGGGGCTTTCTAGCTAGTTAATATGACTGATTAAAGAAGAGTAAAAAGAAACAAATAAACTATCAATGCACCAAAAGAATGCAACAAGCATTCCAAATGCATGTCTTAAACCACAATAAATTTATGAACATACGATTTGGGAGACTGCTGAAAGCATTACAATCTGTTGAAAGATTGTTTAGCTTCCAATTAAATTACTTGACGTTTATCTGTGACGATTTTAAGGTACTGAACCTGGATGCCATGGATAACACCCGCCATTGGAGGATGGTAGGTTGCAGTGCATACACCAGACCGGAAAGGGGTTGGTGGAGGGATTTGATTGGTTGGTTCAAGATATTGCTTCACGTATTTACGTTCTTGATTAATGATTAGTTGAACACATGTTTGTATGTAGTAATGTAAGTTCACACCATCTTTGATACAAAGAAGAGATCTGTAGACATTACTGAAAATTTTGTATATGTTGTGTGATGCCATCTGAAATATTACATGGGCTCACTGATCCCATTTTTTTTTTTTTTGGTGTTTGTTTGTTTGTTTATGGTTTTAACTTTTGAGCAGGAGAAAGGGTTGTATGTATTCAGACTGTATTAAGCTAACAAACTCCACTCAAATCAAATGAATCGATCTGATACTTCTTTTTTCTGGTTTCTGTCTTTCTCAAAAGATTTTGTTTGTGAACCAGAGATTAAAGTGGAATCTTTATTAGTATTTGTGTATTGAAAATGTGTGTTGGAGGATGATTTAATAAATCAATTCAAGTCATAATAAATAATCGTATCAAGTAAGTTGTTTATCTTTTTTTATTTATTTATAACAAAACTATATATTTTTATAAGAGATTAATTTTAATTTTTACATCCACTGACGATGGTGAGTGGTCAGTGTGAGGGACCGAGGGTAGAAAAGAAGATCATGTGGCTCTCTCTCTGCACTGCAACACACAAAGCCCAACAAACAAGTCGTTAGGGTTCTGTTTTCTTCCAAAAGCCATGTGGGCCACTGCCACCCTACCCAGCAGATTATGGCCTTTCGCCACAACCACCGGCAATCGAGGTCCCTTCACCGTCTCAGCCTCTGCCAGAGCCAGGTATTCACGACCTCGGAAAAACATCAAGTTCGATTACGACGATGAAGACGAAGAGAAAGACGAAGAAAGGGACAACCAAGACACTTGGGAGCAGCAAGAAATCGGGGATTCGCCAAAAATCAGCGGATCTGTTGTACTGTTGGCTCTGCAAAAAGCAACTGCCCAGAAGAAGAAGAAGAAGACCACCAAAATCATGAAGAAACAGGATGAGGAGGATAAACAAGGAGATGCAACTTGTTCAGATTACAGAGATGTGAAGCCATTGTGCATAAAGAGCGATTGGAAGGATAGATTGGATGAATTGGAGACGCAGCTTCACCAACTAATCCACCACAATACCTGACCTTCCCATCCCATGTCTGTATATTTTACTTACTTACTTACAACTTCCTTCATACTTTACTTTCTTGATTACATTTATCTGACTCTGTTCAAAAGAATCTAATCTTCTTTATTAGCTGAGCTCTCCCTTATTTCCTGCCTTCGCTTTTAGAGGAAAAGAAGCCCAAATAAACCCACAAAGGAGAATCATGAAAACAAGATTTTCTTGGATCAGTTATACATCAACTAACTTTTATAAAGAAATATTTGCTGCATTCTTAGAGAAAAGTATGTTACTGCTTCCATTACACCAATTCAACTTCCGTTGATGATAGTAGTAGGTTATTAATTAATTATTTATATATAAAATAAGAACTAATTTACTTGTGATATCTAAATCACCCATTCATCATCAACTTACATTATTCACCCTGCACATGGAATGTACAAAATAACAGCCTGCACAACCCATGGATAAACGTGTCATCCACATGGAGTAAAAGAAATGCTCTTTGCGAATCTAAACCATAATTTAATAAACAAGTTGCTTCAATTCATTATCATAATTCATATCCATCTGCCCTGCCCTGCCTTGCCTACGTATTATATTATTATTACGCAGGAAGGATTCATGTGACTGCATTTACATAAAAAGGAAGTGAAAACTACAACAACAACAACACACCCTTTTAATTAAATTAATAACACTCACAATCACAATCACAATCACAATCACACACCAAACTTCAAACTCTTTCTCTTAGTGTCTGTCTCCCTGGACCAAAATTAGCAGCTCATTTAACTAGATAATCGAAATCCAACAGTTGAGTTGTAGAGAGTTAGCAGCTAGATTTTATTAAAATTAATTAATCAGCGCAACCAGCGCCTAAGATCAGTGGTTGAACAAGGAGAAACCTCACCACCTGCAATGCTATCTGTATAATTGGACTGCTGCTCCACCATGTATGCATATGCTTCGTTTACACTGGTGAAGCTTGGACTCCTCAAATTCTGTCCATTTCCACTATACGAGTCTGGAATAGGGAAAGAGAGTCGCTTCTTGGCTGATCTGTCCCTTTCGGGAGTGGAAGGCCTTTGTCTAGGTGCACTCTGAGACCGTACCCTAGCCTTGGCTGACTCAGTTGCAGCCATGTAATTAGGCATTGCACTTCCGCTTGTTGAACCCCTTGGATGTTGATGTAACACCGTGTTGAAACTGTAGTTAGACCTTAAACTCGGTGTTTGGCTTTGAGTGCTGTGATAGCTTCTTTCGTAATGAGGGCTGGCAGAACGGACTTGGATAGGCCTCGTTGTTTTGGATGAGGAGGAAGGTGTTACAGGGGAGTAGTGGTGTTGGGGTCTATGGAGAGGAGAAGCAGAGGAATTTCTTTGATATTGATAACTAGATCTTCTCATATGGTTAGGGGGTAAGCTTGCTGTTGAGTAAGGCTGAGAGGTGTCCACTTCCACAGTTTTAACAGCATCTCTGTGATCGGTTGAAGCCCTTGCCATGGGCCTGCTCTCCCATGGTTTCGAACCCATCCATCTATCCAGCCATTGGTGTCTCTCTCCATTTCCAACACCAACAAGCTCGTTATCACTTCCCATTGACGGGTTCCTACCATTTCTCCTCATCTATTGTTTCATTCATTCATTCAGAAAATTAATTAATTAGTTAAGATGAGAAAAAAGGAAAATTTAATACACCATTTCTTTGATTTTAAAACAACAGTCTGACAAACCTCTTGCGAGAAGGCTTGAGACAAGGTCTTCTCACGTCTAGCAGCTCTATTCTGAAGCATTGCTTTCACTTCCTCGATAGTGTGTGGGCGTTCATCCCAATCATCAGCAATGCTGCTACTTCCATCTCGGGACTAAAAACCCAAAGTAATCAAGTTACTTATCAAGCAACAAGATAAGTGTATATATTTATGGTATATATAGTATGTACCATAGATCTCCTGTCAGAAATATCTTGATGATAACGAGAACCACCCCAGGCACTGTTGGTGTCACTAAATGTAGATTTTCGACTGCTGCACTGGTCGGATTGCCTCATGCGCTGATCAAGAACACGAGCCTGCACCCTAACCAAAGCTTGCATGCATTGAAGTGTCATCTTGGCTTGCTTTCTCACATTGTGACCCCTCACCAATGCTTGCAGTTTTACTAGTCCTTTGAGTGCACGAAGAGCTCTTCTCGCCTATTGTACAAAACATGCATTTTATGGGAGAACGTAAACATCTATAATTTACTTGGTTTAGCATATACTATATATATAGTACCCATCGACTTCAAAATTGAGATGAAAGAGTTGTCTTTCGATTTGCAATTTGCAATATATATATGTTAGATATTGAAGTTAAATTAATTTATGTAGGTTTCTTGTATTGATCGACGTCAATTGGTTATGGGAAGCATCAATTAAGCATATATATATATATATATATATATATATGAATTTGCATTTGCATTTCCAAAAAGAAATAGGGGGTGGGTGCATGTGCATTCACAGCCATCTTCCCATGTGCTTGGATTATGACTGTTTGGACTTGGCCCTTTTATGCAAGTAAGCATTTAATTACTATTCATTCGTCTTGGATAATTAAGCATTTTTCTTTTTGTATCAGGAATGTAATCCTAATCTCTAAGTAATTAAAAACAATTCAACTCATTTAATATTTAAAATACTGTTATGATTTTGTTAATAATGTGAATTTAAAACAAGTTGATGGTAAGTTTTAACAGGTAAATTTTCATGGTATATATAGATCCTTAAATAACTAACAGACACAATAGCATCATATCAATATCATAACCATCAATTCATCATATATATATGTATATAGTCATGAGTGAATGAATGAAAGAATGTAGGGACGTGTGTAATTAATTAATTAATTAATTAAGATGAGATGGATATAGATCTGTGTGTTTGACACTGACCAGATAAGCTCTGAAGGCCGTTTGAATGATTGTAGCCGCACGGTGGTCCTTGGGCGGTGGCAGCCTGGTGAGGCGAGCCACCTCCATTGCCTTGAGTACAGCTGCCTCTGCAGCTGCCGCAATGGCATCGGAAGACCCAGGTTCTGTACAAGTGATGGCATCTCGGAAATTAGTGATCTTGGAGGGCTGGGGATTTTCCTGGACGCTTGTGGGCTTCCGGAACAGCCATCTCCTCTTTTCCCTTTTCTGCATTCATTAATTAATTTATGGAGGATGATTTATTTAGTACGAGAGAGATAGAGAGAGGGATTAATAGTTAAATTAAAATGTAAGGAATTAATTAACTAACCTTGTCGTCATCAAGGTCGTGATCTTGATTATGATCATGAGTACTTGTTCTTGTGTGAGTACTAGTCTTTTTATCAGAGTCTTTGCTAGGCGAACGGAAGGCCCTTTTAACAGCGGTGAGCCATGAGGATCCACCTTTCTTCCCCATTTACAAAGCTATACTAATAATAATGAAGCTGCATTTACATGAGAGAGAGAGAGAGCAAAAAAGCTAAAACAGAAAAGAAGCTAGAGAAGATCTGGAGGAGGGAGAGAAAAGAAATGAAAAAGAAAAGATGGCGTTGCAACTAGAAAGAAAGAAAGAAAGAAAGAAAAGAAAACACTTTTTATATATCTGTTCTGTAAAGGAGAGAAGAGAAAATGTAATAAGAGAGAGAGAGAGAGTGTGTCAGTCATGTGTAAATAGAAAATGGTGGGGTGGGGTTTGAGATGGTCAAGTCAACAACTTTGCCTTGAATTGAACATCAATCAAAACCTTGTATTTAAATTACTTAATCATCCCTCCCTATATATATTATTATATACAGATTTCCTCCATTCATCTTTCTTTCCATATACTTTTTTTCTCTCTTAACTCAAAACCCCCTTCCCTCTTCAACCTTTCCCTTTCTTTATTTATGTTAAATCAAAATTAATTCATTAACATAACATACATAACTTCAAATAAATTGACATCTTTAATCCAATCATGCACATCACACCCTTTTTTTTTTTCCCTCAACTTTTACAAAAGAAAAAATCCACATAATTTATCTTTCTTTGTCATTGTCATTGTCAAGTAACAATGTCAACAACACCCTTCTCTCTCTTCCAAGTTTGCTCTTTAGATATCATAAGTTCAAATTTATTCAACTGAATTTGATTGCTAACTTTAGTGTCTCATTAGATTAATTAAGGTGTACAAAACTAGTTATATACCTACCTTGACGGAAAAAGAAAAAAAGTCATTGTTGCCCTCTTTTGAGAAGCCACCATTGTAGATCGAGCTATCATATGTTGTTTTCTTCTCATTGTACAATTAATGTAGCACATTGGGCAGGCAAGGATACACATATGTTTTAGGGGGAAAAAGCATTAATAGTTTAAAAAAAAAATTGCAACAATATTAAAGAAACATAATAATAAATTAAAAATGCATAATGAAAAGTAATCTAATAGTTTACTATTATTTATATAATAGATGTGACATTATTTTCATAATTTGTTTTTTATTTCCTTTCAAACATAAAGAGTATTTATTAGCTAGTCATAAGTTATAATGATATCAATTTATTTTTATAACTGGGGGTCATATATACACATCATACATAGATACATATATGTATGTATCGTGTACGTAATTTAATATCAGATTGGCAAACAGAACTGAACATTCACTAAAAGCTCTGATTTATTCTTGAGTTGATGAACTTGTGATGTGAAGGAGAAGATGAGATATGTGATGGCACAGTAATCAAAATGTTATTCTATTTCTGCTTCAAGTAAATTACAAATTTAGTCCCTGTGGCTGTGCATGGATATATCAAAACTATGGATTGGATCCCACAACCAAACTATTTACATATGTATTTTTATTAGGAATTCTTGACTTAACTTTGTTAAACAAAGTACATTTTGGTTTTTTTTTTTCTAATACTAATTAATTATAAACCATTTTAAAACACAATTAGGTGGTGCCACATGTCCATCGTCCCTTCCTCGTCTCCATTGAACGTTCATTTCCATCTTCATCGAAATCTCCAACTTTTAACATATGTAGATCTAAAATTTGTATTTCAACTTAATCTATTTTATATCTATAAAATCAATTTTAAACATCAGTTTGATGATTGATAAACACTTAAAATATTTAGCTTACAAAAGTATTGTAATTGAACTATCAACTGAAATTTCAAGTTGTTGTCCAACATTTTGTTTAACTATTAATTTTAATAAATGAAATACTTTTTAAACAAATATACAATTTAATAAAACAATGTAGAAACTTAAATTAATAAAATAAAGTTGTAATTTAATTTTTGAGAGTCTTGTTGAATAGTTTAAGAATACATGTAGATAGGGAAAATATGGATATTAAAAGACATAGCATGCATTATTTACCATGAAAAACAATTATCATTACTATTAATTACCATACAAACATAATTCATCTACTTAATTAAAAAAAAAAACTGGTGCAGGACAATGAAATAAAATCAAACCAAAACTTACCTTGTTGGCAAGGCAATCAAGGATGCTTATTAATTTAATTTAATTATATATATATATTTTTAATTAATCAAGGTGTAGCCACATTTTCCTTGGCAAGAGGAGCAATCTCTTCACCATCAATCCCAGCTTGACTACCTTCAACCCCCAAACTCAGAAGAGCCTCCTCCCACTTCTTGGCAGGTTTCTGATTAACAATTTCAATAATTAATTAATTAACTATATATATATTCATTTTCATTTTAACTAACTAACTAACTAACTAAACTAACTAACCTTCCATGAAAGTTCTTGAGCCATACAATTTTGAATCATCTCTAAAAAAGCTGGAGTACCATATACTGCCAGTGCCCTTGTAACAGTCTTCACAATTGCACTTACATCCGCTGGATCAACTGTTTCACACTGCATGCATGCATCCATCCATCCATCTAATTCATCTTAATATATAATTTCCATTTCTAGCTCCATATATAAATCAAACACAACAACAACAAAATAACAACATAATATGAATATATGATATATGATATTGTTGTTAATTAATGTTACCTCAACGTTAAAAGCTCCCATCTGAAATCCTGTATATCCTTCTTTCACCGTGTCAACCAACCCTCCAGTTGACGCAACAATAGGCACCTACCATTCCAAATTAAAACACAAATATACAGTTAGTTGACGGAATAGAACTCTCAACTTAATTAATTAATTAATTATATATATATATATATATATATATATTAAAAAAAAAAGAGAGAGAGAAGTTTAATCTGAGTTGTTAATATAATTACACATCCGTAAGGCATTGCTTGCAACTGTATGAGACCACATGGCTCAAATCTACTAGGCACTATTATGAAATCAGCTCCGGCTATAATCATATGAGCCAGTTTCACATTGAATTTGGCTACTCCTCTAGCCTTAAGCGGGTATTCTGTCTCTAAATCATCCAGCTGCTTCTCCATTGCTTTTTTCCCCGTCCCCTGATTAAATATTAAACAATCACTTTAACATATATCATTAATTTCACAAACAAATAATTATGATATATATATATATATATATATTATTAACTCACAAGAACTATTATTTGGACGTTACTGCCTATGAATTCAGGGATGGCTGCAGCAAGAATATCTGAACCCTTTTGCTCTTCTAGCCTGCCTATAAATCCTATCACTGGGATCTTCTTATCCACCGGCAATCCAACTTCTGCTTGGAGGGCTTCTTTTATAAGCGGTTTTGCACTCATTACCTATATACATATTTAATTATCATCTGTAATTAATTAGACCCAAAATCCATTATTAATTTCTTACAGTGGTAGCATCAAATTTGACACTTGTATATTTATCAGTCATGGGGTTCCATTCTTGGACATCCATCCCATTCACAATCCCATGGACACACGTTTTGCGGAGGATATTATCCAACTCCACTCCTTTGTCTGGCCCAGAAACAAGCTCTTGAGCATAGTAAGGGCTAACAGTTAAGACTTTGTGTGATTCCAGTATTCCTGCTTTCATCCAATTAATCTTCCTTCCTTTTACCGGTTTGTCATATCTGCAGAGCTACATGTAACCGTTACAAACAAACAAACAAACTTCCAACCAACCTATAAACCATATAATTAATTAATTACCCATCAATGAAATCAAAAGAGCTTTTAAACTCTTCTGGAAGATTGAGGAGTGCAAAGTCTGAAAAAGCAAATCTGCCCTGGTAAGCTATGTTGTGGATACAATAGGCAACCTGCACAAAATAATATTTAAGTATCATCTCTTAATTAATTTGTATATATACAATAAATGGGATCTTACTTTAGCACTAATATACATTCCTCTCGATTGGTACATGCTTTTCAAGTAGCATGGAATGAGTGCAGTATGCCAGTCATTGGCAATGAAGACAACATCTTCCCCTGTGTGCACCATACATACATATTTTTATTAATATATTAACTGTTTGTAAATCAAAGTCTCATGGAAGGAATTGAAGATGTATATACCGACCGTATGGCCCTGAGAAATATTCACTACTATTGAGGTTCAACACCCTTGGGGCTTCCAAAGCAGCCTGAAATTCATCATAAACACTTGAGTCCCACAACTAGGATCAAACATGGGAATTGAAGACGATATTAGATTAAACCTGGCATAGTAAGCTGAATCTAAGTTGATTGTCCTGGTAGTCTATTCCAGCAATGGGTCCATAAATTTTTGAAGTGGTCTTCCCCCAAACCTGAAGTCCATGCATAAATTTCAGTAAACTTGAAAGTAGCTCCTAGTGTGTGATTGGCATTGCAACAAAGAGAGAGTATGGAAATGAAAAAGGACCTTCTCGAGGAACATCGGATGATCCACAAACACCCTGTCAACACCTCTCTTATAACAGTGGAAGAATCGCACCTTTTCAGTATTGTCCCCAGCCTTGAGCTATATATATATATATATATCAATTCCATAATCTTAATGAAATGAAGTTAATTATGAAGGAACCGTATACCTCAAGTTCTACTTCAGTATCCCATGCATCCTTGTATTGATCGTAACGAGGTGATACAGTCATTACACGATGCCCATTTGCCTATATATATACAGATTCATAACAAGTAATTTTAGAGAGAGAGAGAGAAACACTCCCATGAATTTAACACACAACATTAATATTTAATGAGGAGTACTGAAACAGAACATACAGCCATAGCAGGAGGGAGACCACCTAGCACATCACCAAGTCCACCGGTCTTGCTCCATGGACCTACTTCTGCTCCCACAAACACCAAATTCATCCCACACATGATCACTAATTTTCTTCCATTTCTTGCCCCAATCGCATTATACACAACCCCAACTCCTTGATGCTGCTGCCTCTTCCCAATGCTTAAGCCACTGGCTTTAACCTCTCTTCTGTTGACAGATATTATTGCCACTCCATTGTTGGCACCTGCTGAGCTGCTTCTTGTCATAAAATTCCATGTACTTGCTGCAGTCGCCATCTATGAAACTTCTTAATTCTGTTATAAATCCAAGGCAGAGGTATATCTATAGACTCAAGAAACTCAATCAAGGCAGTGCCTGTAATAATTCAATTCAATTCAATTCATAAAAACAAGGCAAAAGGAAGGGTGGATTTCTAGAGGCTGGCTAGCACCAAGCGTTGCAACCGAGAACCAAGGAAGATTTATTAAATTCTAAAGATGTGGTTAATATAGAATTCACGTGGGCTACGTGCCAAAATGCAAACAAACACAAACACTATTTTGTGTTTATGGTTGCTGGATTTAGTGTTTGGATATTTGGGGGCAGGGGCCTCATATCTCTGTTCATGGCTTACAACTATTCCATCGAATATCCAAGATAACGTATTTGGGCAATAAACTAAAATTATTTCTCATTTCTGGACAAAGGTTTTTTACCCTGGGTTATTTTTTTATTAGTCACCATGTAAAACGTTTCCTTGATTATCAACAAGAATATATATTTTTATATACAAGTCAAGTCAATTGAGAGATATCCTAGGCTAAATATACGAAAAGTGGAAACCATCTATTATTATAAACAAAAAATTACGAACTTCATTCAGATTTCTATTTAAAGAAATCTACTTTTAAAATCAGCATTTAAAGGTTCTGAACAAATTTTATGCTTATGTAAACCGGTTGAGTAAATAACCGGTCAACATAAGATGCGGTGGCAAATAATTAATTAAAAAAACACTACCTGGATATCCATATCATCATTAATTTTAAAAAAATGTCAAACTGACACCATGTTTCTTACCCACTCTTACGACATCCCATCCTATCAGGGGCAGATGTAGTTTAGAAAGGGTCGGGGGATGACCCCCACTAAAAAAACATTTTTCCTAACTTAAAAACAATTTTTTTAACGTTCTAGCATACCCCCCATATTTTCCAGTTGGTGTCTGAAGACCAAAAAAGGTACCTCAAAATCAACCAAAAAAAATATCTTGAAATTAACAAAAAAAAAAATCAAAAAAGTCCTCAAAATCAACCAAAAAACATAAAAAAAAAAAACCCTCTCAAAACCGTGGAATTAAGCTAAAAACACATCGGGTGACTTTGTGAATCTTTAATCTACCTTAAAGGTGCACCCACTAGGCAAAATTCCTGAATCCGCCACTGCATCCTACCTATCCATGATACTTTTTTTCTTTCAATTCTTCAGTCAAGAATTGCTCAAATTTACCGGCGGAATCAAATCCTGGCAACATGGATGGCTTTGAGTTCAGACTTGAAGATTCTGTCATGATGCTCCCCGCCGACGACAATAAGCTTGTTCCATTACAGTAGTCACCCATCCCCCATCTCCGTGACTTCTCAGTCATCTCCGAACCGGAGGATCTTTAACTTAGTAACAAATCGGTTATTGGTGACAGCTAGTTGAGCAAAATCAGGTGGCCATGTGGGTTTATGAATCCGTTTCGTGTCGGTTTACATGTTTATGAAACCGATGCGTCTAAGTGATAAGCTTATGAAAACCCATTTCATTTCGGTATACATGTAACATATGTAAGAGAGAGAGAAATAAATGAATACATGAAGAGGGGAAGACCGTTGGGGAGGGGGGATGGTGGAGATTCATAAGTTGCAAGGGGGTGTGAGGAAGAAATAAGGGGGTGGTATTTTGCATATATACCATATATTTTGATGGAAAAATGAAAATTGGTATATAAAAAAAAAACCAAAATGTCCCTCATTGGATTTATGTGTCATATCATAACTATTGGTGCCATGTCATCATTTAATATTATTCTTGTAAATTTAATCATGACATGAAGTCAGTTGGCTAAATATTTGGGCTAAGTCATAGTTAGCAGATTAATAGGTCAACGAGACCCTTAAATAAATGCAAGCTTTGCTCCAGTCTCTTAAATTGATGATTTTTAAAGTTCGTTCCCTAAAATATAAACTAGAGCAAAGTTGGTAGTTGGTTTCATTTTGATGCATTTTTTCCTATTATTAATCACAAAAGATACTTAATAATTTAAAGAACATCTACATATATTTGCATATATTCTATCATACCCCAACAGTTGAAGCGAGAGGTGGGTGAGTGTTGAGATTGGACCGACAGTTGCCAAATAGAACTGACAAAAGGCCCTTTGCGAAGATGTTGGCAATCTGGTAGAAAAGGGAAGTGTAAGACTCGGACTTGACCACAATCTACCTTTTTGCAAACAAACAAATATCCATTTTGATGTGTTTAGCGCGTTGGTGTTGGACACCATTTCCTGATAAATAAATGGTACTAACAATGTCACAATAAAATAGCATAGCTTGCTATATAGGACAATGAAGTTACAAGAAAAGGTTGCATAATCAACATGACTCGGAGACCATGTAGGCAACCCCGCGATACTCGGCCTCGACACTTGAGCGAGGTGAGTTGACGTTTTGAGGAACATGAGATCAAGTTGTCACCTAAAAGTCCAGAGTAACCAGAAGTGGAACGTCTAGTATCAGCGTAACCACCCCAATTGGCATATGTATAACCGATGAGCCTGGTTATAGAGGACGAGTAGAGGTGCATGCCGATATCAAGTGTGCCCCGAAGATAGCGGATAATATGCTTGAGGGAAATGTTCGTCTCATGGGTTATGCATGTGATAGGATGTTTGCACACCTTTAAGACATGTGAAAATTAAACCACAAAGCAAGTATACAATGTGGTCCAATATCGTCTTTCAAGTAATAAAATGGTAAGAACCAAGTATCGTATTCCACAGGGATAGGTATATCTTAAGTTGCAAGATCTCGAGATGAAAAACTAACTTCAGATGACGATTTTGAAGACTTTGATTTGGTGTGAGTTAATTGATGAACTTAACATAATAATCAAGAAAGCAAGCAAGGGTGTAAGACTTTTAGGTGAGACTTAAACACAAATTCGAGCAGACTATGCTATAGGAATGTTACAACATGGGTTGACCATAACTAGATCCACCATCTATTTTGAGGGTATTCCTCTTAGACTTCAATATTTGCACTAATCTTTAGATTCAACCAACATATCTCTATGTAGTATCCAACTAGTGGTAGTGCACAATAGAGTCCTCAAAATATATGGATTTTTACAAATCTCTTTGCATAAAATCACTCTCTCGAGTCGATTCTCATATCATCTAAGTTGGTGTGTTCCAAGTGGCTCATCTCTAAGTCCACTACACGTTAACACTTTGAAGAGCGACCAACCTATCAAGACTAAATCAAGTTGAAAAATATAGATGATACATCTCTTTATCAGTAACTCTCTCAAGTCTATTTCCCATATCATTCAAATTAACGTGCATATCAATGACTTATCTCTAAGACCATAACACTTTAACACTTTCAAAGTGATCAACTCGTCAAGAAGTGCCATTGGTTTTTATAAAACCTGTGATGAAATAGAAACATTATTATTGTGAAACAATGTCCACCTTTCTTTGATTAATATCTCACATTTCCGTCTCATGTTGGGGAGGGTGTATGTAACACCCTAAAAATAGGGATAACAAAAACTTTCCATAAATGGAGAAGTGGCATAAAGTTTGCCATAGCAAGAGCCTCCCAAAAAGGGGAAATATACAAATAACCTGTTTAATCACAAATCTGTAATTTAACGGATAAATAAACAACAACCAACTAATCTAATTTCTACATCTAGAAAAGAGATTACAAAAGGGGTGTCATCTATAAACCCAAATATTCCAAAAATAGTTCAAGTGCCAAAATCCCCAAGCTCTTGCCCAAAGCATCTAAACTTGCCTAGGAGCCGCGCCGCTAACACCTGAGATACACATCGACACCAAACAAGTGTTAGGCCAAAAATCCTAGTGAGTTGGACAATAATAAGCATGCATGGACAATCACGATTTCTTATCAGCAGTTAACCAGTGTTCAAATATATGTGGAGTCATTAGGGGAGACCCAAAGCACCAATCAATTCCACTCCAAAGAGTCGATGCACCTTGATGCCCTTAACAAGGAACACCCCAAAGACCCGGCACACCCGGAGATCAGACCGTAAAGGAAACTTTCTGAGTGGCGGAGGTCTAGGCACATACCATCCCGGTGGTGCCCCAAGACTACATCCTCCTAGTGAACTTGCCTTGATTCGTCCAACATAATGCATATAGGAGGTCCTTAGGTATATTTCAACCCAACATATTTCCATACCGACTACGGGTACAATGTTACCATCCTATCCTCATGAAGTCCAACAAAAGTCCCAAATGACAATTATATTCATCATGCGTATAAATATGTCACCAAAGTGATATTCCAACTAAAACCATCATAACACACATATATGCATACATTTAACATATCGAGGTACCCATTTTATATATCCATGGGAAAAGCCCCAAATAATGTTACACATAACATAAAACATAACATATCACCAATATCCATATTTCCAACCATTTTCATCAAGAAATCCCAAATACTTGAACACATAGAGAATGAAATAACAAATAGAAGATTATGATGTGTATCTAGTTTTAACAAAGGTTTAGTAAACTCACAATCTAGGTTTTGTATCAAAACCTAGAGAAGATGAAAACCCTATATTTGAGGAGATGAGACTTGAAGTGGAGAAGTTGAGATTTATGAACCCTAGAAATTTGTCCTTGAGAGAAGTTATTGCAAGTGTGAAGATCCAACCACCAAGGAGAGTTGTATTTATGAGGGTTAGGGTTTTGAGAGGAAAAGTTCGGTTTGGAAGTCTCCAAAATCTCCAAAGAGAAGAGAGGGTTTGAGAGAAATGAGGTTAAAATCTGATAAGGATTCATTTAAAGCACTGCCCCCCGACGGCGATAGTGCCCGGCGATAGTGCCATTGGTACTATCGCGAGTCACAATCGCGTGCACCCGAAGACCTATGGTACAAACCGCGCGATAGTGCCCTCCGCGATAGTGCCATGGCACAATCGCGTGGCACAATCGCGACCATCCCCGAACTCTCGGTACACATTCGGCGATAGTGCCCTTCGCGATAGTGCCCAGGGCACAATTGCGGGGCACACGAAAACAACCCGAAACTCAACCGAAAACGATAACGAGCACAAGAATTGCACGATTAAAGATGGTAAATCAATATATGACATTTTAACATAATTCATGATCATAAAATGCACATAAAGACACATATTCACACATAAACGAAATTAATGCATTAAGGGAGACAAAATACTTACCTTATGAATTTACGGGTGTTACAATCCTCCCCACCTAAAATGGGATTTCGTCCCCGAAATCTTACCCTAAACAAACAAGTGAGGATAACGCTTCTTCATTTCATTTTCAGCCTCCCACGTAATGTTAGCAGCCCGATGGTGCTTCCATTGGACTTTAACCATGACTACGTCTTTATGTCGTAACTTCTTCACCTTTGACTCCAAGATCGCCTCCGGTTCCTCAACGCAACGATTTCCATTGTCCACCCGAATTTCTATCAAAGGAATAACGCTTTCCTCCTCGGCTAGGCACTTCCGAAGGTAGCATACATGAAATGTAGGATGTATTCCATCCATTTCCGGTGGTAAATCCAATCGGTAGGCTTGTAAACCAATTTTCTCCAAGATGACGAAAGGTCCAAGGAAATGAGGACTAAGCTTCCCACGTTTCCCGAAACGTATGATCCCCTTCCACGGAGACACCTTCAACATGACCCGGTCGCCCACTTGAAACTCAACCGGCCTTCTCTTCTTGTTCGCATAACTCTTTTGTCGGTCTTGTGCCGCCTTTAGCCTCTCCCGAATCTCTTTCACCTTGTCCACCATCTCTTGCACTATTTCCGCCCCGACGAATTACTTTTCGCCCGCTTCTAGCCAACAAACTGGGGTTCTACACTTCCGCCCATACAAGGCCTCGAACGATGCCATTCCGATACTAGAATGGTAACTGTTGTTGTACGCGAAATCTACCAAAGGTAGATGTGAATCCCAACTTCCCCCGAAGTCTATTACACATGATCTCAACATATCTTCTAATGTCTGGATCGTCCTCTCGCTTTGACCATCCGTTTGAGGATGATACGCCGTGCTCAAATTTAGTCGAGTACCCAACTCCTTTTGCAAACTAGCCCAAAAGTTCGAAGTGAATCGGCTGTCCCGATCCGATACAATAGATTGCGGAACTCCGTGCCTCGACACCACCTCGTCAATATAAAGCCTGGCCAACTTTTCCATTGACAAGGTCTCCCGCATTGCAAGGAAATGCGCACTTTTTGTCAACCGGTCAACAATTACCCAAATGATGTCGTGCCCACGCAAGGTATTTGGTAACTTCGTCACGAAATCCATAGTAATGTTGTCCCATTTCCACTCGGGAATGGACAACGGTTGCAAACTCCCATACGGTCTTTGATGCTCCGCTTTGACTTGAAGGCATGTGACACACCTTTCCACATAGCTAGCCACATCCAGCTTCATCACCGGCCACCAATAATTCAACCTTAAGTCTCTATACATCTTGGTGCTACTGGGATGTATAGAATATTTCGACTTATGAGCTTCCTCGAAGAAGTAAGTCACGATTTCCCCCAATATTTGGCACCCAAATTCGCCCTTGGAAGAGTTTGAGTCCACGACCATCTTTTGTTAAGAGTTCCTTTTGCTTGGACATAACCTCGGCCTTGAGGTTCTCTTCTTTAAGTGCTTCCACTTGGCTCGTTCTTATACTTTCCAACAAACTCGACACCACATCGATCCTAGTAAGGGACATTTTGACACCTCCATCATGACTCCTTCGACTCAACGCATCCGCCACCACATTGGCCTTACCAGGATGATAGAGTAGGTCACAATCGTAATCCTTCAAAAGCTCTAGCCATCTCCTTTGTCGCATGTTGAGTTCCTTTTGATCGAAGATGTACTTGAGACTCTTGTGATCCGTGAAAAGAGTACACTTGGTCCCATAAAAGTAGTGTCGCCACAACTTTAATGCGAAAACTACCGCCGCCAACTCCAAATCATGAGTCGGATAGTTCTTCTCATGATCCTTTAATTGCCGCGACGTGTAGGCTATTACTTTCCCCCTTTGCATTAGCACACACCTAAGCCCCATCTTGGAAGTGTCACTAAACACAACAAAATCTTCCGATCCTTCGGGTAGGGATAAGATCGGAGCTTCGCACAACTTCCTCTTGAGCGTCTGAAAGGCTTGCTCTTGTGCATCGGTCCAAAGAAACTTGACGTTCTTCCTTGTAAGAGAAGTGAGCGGTGTAGCTATCTTGGAAAAGTCTTGAATGAAACGTCGGTAGTAACCCGCTAAACCCAAGAAGCTTCGGATCTCCGTTGGACTTGTTGGAGGTTCCCAACTCATCATTGCCTCGATCTTTGCCGGATCCACTTTTACCCCGTCCTTTGATACCACATGCCCCAAGAATTGCACCTCTTGAAGCCATAATTCGCACTTCGAGAACTTCGCGAGCAACTTCTCCCTCCTTAAAACTTCTAATACTTCCCGTAAGTGTTTTCCATGCTCGGACTCATCCTTTGAATATATTACAATATCATCGATGAAGACGATCACGGATTTATCCAAGAATGGGCGACACACACGGTTCATCAGATCCATAAATACGACCGGAGTGTTGGTTAGACCGAAAGGCATCACCAAAAACTCGTAATGGCCGTATCGCGTCCGGAAAGCCGTCTTCGGAATGTCCTCTTTCTTCACTCTCACTTGATGATATCCGGACCGAAGGTCAATCTTCGAGAAACATCCCGCGCCTTGAAGTTGATCAAAAAGGTCATCGATGCGAGGTAGAGGATACTTGTTCTTCACCGTGACTTTGTTTAACTCCCGATAATCTATGCACATCCGCATGGATCCATCCTTCTTCTTCACGAACAAAACCGGTGCTCCCCAAGGTGACGAGCTTGGTCGAATGAAGCCCTTCTCCAACAACTCTTGAAGTTGCGTCATCATCTCTTTCATTTCTGTCTGTGCCAAACGATATGGAGCACGAGCTCTCGGAGCCGCTCCCGGTGTGAGGTCAATCTGAAACTCCACTTGCCGCTCCGGCGGTAATCCGGGTAAATCTTCCGGAAAGATGTCCAGATAATCTTGCACCACCTCCACATCTTCCACCGACTTCTTTTCTTTCTTCGTGTCCACGACGTAGGCCAAGTACGAAGGGTAGCTCTTCGCTAAGAACTTGCGAGCCTTTAGAGATGAGATAATAGGATTACTCCTCTTTCCTTTTTCCCCATAGACGGTTGCCACACCATTTTCCGGTAAAGGCACTTGGATCATCTTTTTGGAACAAAAGATGTCCGCCTTATGCCTTACTAACCAATTCATACCTATGACTACATCAAATCCTCCTATAACCATAGGTATTAAATCCACTCCAAAAGAACTCCCGTCAATCTCTAGAGTGCAATCACAAAAACGATCACGAATGATCACTTGATCCCCATTAGCTACTTCTACTAATAAAGCATCGGGAAGGACACTAATAGGAATAGTGAATCTCTTACAGAAGGTATCCGACACAAAAGAACACGTAGCACCCGAATCAAACAAAACACAAACTGGCAAGGAGTTTACTAGGAACGTACCTGAAACGACATCCGCGGTCTCCTTTGCCTCCTCGGTAGTCATCCGGAAAGCTCGACTCGGTGCCCTTGGTGGTTGTTCGACTCTGGCCGTCGAACCCACATAATTTCCCCCATTTCCTCCAACTAGCTTTGGGCAAAATCTTTTCATATGCCCCGGTTCTCCGCACTCAAAACATACCGATCCCTGGATGGAACATTCTCGAGTCGTATGGTTCTTCTTACCACACTTGGAGCACATGGTTGGACCAGAGTAAGTTCTTGTAGCACATGGTCCCGAGTGCTTTGAGCTGGACTTGGAACACCACCGTTCTTCACGACGTTGATCACCCGCTTTCCCACTTACAAAGGGTCTTGACTGACGAACGGGCCCAGATGGCCCTTCCCACTTCCATTTCTCACCAACTTGTCTTCATTCCTCCTTCTCAGCATTAATGTCATCCTCGGTGATTAAGGACTCTTCAATGACCTCTTTCAAGGTCGAGCACTTGGCATTTCTTATATTCGTTTGCATCCTGGCCGGTAAACCCTGTTGATATGCTTTCATCTTCAACTTTTCATCGGGAACCAAATGTCCCACCAAGTTTAGCTTCTCCAAAAAGAGTTTGGAGTATTCGGAAATGGACAGATTCCCCTTCTTCAGATCTCGGAACTCCCGTTCCAGCTTATCCAATGACCGTTCCCTGCAGTATTTGTCCATGATCTTCTCCTTGAACACCGTCCAAGTTAGCTTAGCCAGAACTTCCGGGGTGAGGGCGGATCGTGTGAGGTTCCACCAAATTAGAGCCTCTCCCCGAAGTAGCTGAGAAATAAACTTGACCCGTTGAGAAGGATCGCATTCACTAGACTCGAAGGCCATCTCTAACTCCTTGAGCCAGTACATACAAGCAACCGGGTTGTCAGAACCCGCAAATTCCTTAGGGTGACACCCCAGAAACGTCTTGTAGGTACACCCTTTAATCTTCGTTCTGATTCCCTCAGCGGATGGTTTTTCAACCGTTACCACATTCGGTCCACTCGACCCCACAATAACGTTTTCAACCATAGTCTCGGGTTGACGGTTACTGACGTCTCGATCTTCTAGAAGTTTCATGAAAAACTCTTGTTGTTGGGTCATGGACGAAGTCATGGCCAAATGTTGTTGAGCCAAGGCCGCATTCATGGCCAACATCATGCTATCCCGAAGCCAGGTCTCCATGGTAACTTCTTCCATGATGGCGTTACCTGTGTTGAGGTTCCGTCGCGGAATATGCTCAGGTCCGCCTCCCAAGATTCTGGGTATAGAAATGTTATCGGTGGTTACACCCACGGGAGGTTGTACAGCTGCAGATTCCACCTCTGGTTGACCCTCTGGCATGTCCGGTAACCTACTTCGAGTGTTTACCATTATAATCTGCCATGCACGTACGAGAAATAGATTGAGAAAAGACTAAGCGAGTTGAACTCATTGTACGTACTACTACCTTCATCAATTGTCATAATAATAGTAAACCAAACATGCTCACGTAACAATGCATTCATAATAGCAGTAGCTAAGTGAAATTATGAACGAACCATACACAAGAATTCTTGTCACCATCATCTCAACTTTTAATTAAAGTAATTCCGTAATCCTAACGCTCTCCCCACCTAGGATTTCTACCCCAAGTGGACAATGAAGTCATAACATCTAAAGCTTAAGTCTAGATATGCTAAACAATACCTAGTTCACTTAAACTAAAGTTCTGATACCAACTTGTAACACCCTAAAAATAGGGATAACAAAAACTTTCCATAAATGGAGAAGTGGTATAAAGTTTGTCATAGCAAGAGCCTCCCAAAAAGGGGAAATATACAAATAACCTGTTTAATCACAAATCTGTAATTTAACAGATAAATAAACAACAACCAACTAATCTAATTTCTACATCTAGAAAAGAGATTACAAAAGGGGTGTCATCTATAAACCCAAATCTTCCAAAAATAGTTCAAGTGCGAAAATCCCCAAGCTCTTGCCCAAAACATCTAAACTTGCCTAGGAGCCATGCCGCTAACACCTGAGATAAACATCGACACCAAACAAGTGTTAGGCCAAAAAGCCTAATGAGTTGGACAATAATAAGCATGCATGGATAGTCACAATTTCTTATCAGCAGTTAACCAGTGTTCAAATATATGTGGAGTCATTAGGGGAGACCCAAAGCACCAATCAATTCCACTCCAAAGAGTCGATGCACCTTGATGCCCTTAACAAGGAACACTCCAAAGACCCGACACACCCGGAGATCAGACTGTAAAGGAAACTTTCCGAGTGGCGGAGGTCTAGGCACATACCATCCCGGTGGTGCCCCAAGACTACATCCTACTAGTGAACTTGCCTTGATTCGTCCAACATAATGCATATAAGAGGTCTTTAGGTATATTTCAACCCAACATATTTCCATACCGACTACGGGTACAATGTTACCATCCTATCCTCATGAAGTCCAACAAAAGTCCCAAATGACAATTATATTCATCATGCGTATAAATATGTCACCAAAGTGATATTCCAACTAAAACCATCATAACACACATATATGCATACATTTAACATATCGAGGTACCCATTTTATATATCCATGGGAAAAGCCCCAAATAATGGTACATATAACATAAAACATAGCATATCACCAATATCCATATTTCCAACCATTTTCATCAAGAAATCCCAAATACTTGAACACATAGAGAATGAAATAACAAATAGAAGATTATGATGTGTATCTAGTTTTAACAAAGGTTTAGTAAACTCATAATCTAGGTTTTGTACCAAAACCTAGAAAAGATGAAAACCCTATATTTTAGGAGATGAGACTTGAAGTGGAGAAGTTGAGCTTTATGAACCCTAGAAATTTGTCCTTGAGAGAAGTTATTACAAGTGTGAAGATCCAACCACCAAGGAGAGTTGTATATATGAGGGTTAGGGTTTTGAGAGGAAAAGTTCGGTTTGGAAGTCTCCAAAATTGCCAAAGTGAAGAGAGGGTTTGAGAGAAATGAGGTTAAAGTATGATAAGGATTCATTTAAAGCACTGCCCCCCGATAGCGATAGTGCCCGGCGATAGTGCCATTGGCACTATCGCGAGTCACAATCCCGAGCACCCGAAGACCTACGGTACAAACCGCGCGATAGTGCCCTCCGCGATAGTGCCATGGCACAATCGCGACCATCCCTAAACTCTCGGTACAAATTCGGCGATAGTGCCCTTCGCGATAGTGCCCAGGGCACAATCGCGGGGCACACGAAAACAGCCCGAAACTCAACCAAAAACGATAACGAGCACAAGAATTGCACGATTAAAGATGGTAAATCAATATATGACATTTTAACATAATTCATGATCATAAAATGCACATAAAGACACATATTCACACATAAACGAAATTAATGCATTAAGGGAGACAAAATACTTACCTTATGAATTTACGAGAGTTACAGTGTAGAAAATCGAGGGACACAAGGAGTGATTAGAACTTGGATAAAGAATATGAGATCGCGTGAGAGTTCGCTTTCCTTAAGTAATATTTTGACCTTATTCTGTCCGGATATCATGAAATTCACTCGAGGAAAATTTCAATTCTCGGTATCGATTTAGGCAGAAATTGATCATATTTAAACACCTTGAGAATCGTAACCGACCCCAAATTAATACTGATAATAATACCCCATTTAATGGGATTGATTATTGGACATAAATAGTGGCGGTTACAAAAATGATTTCATAAATAGTGACAGTTACAAAAATGATATCATAAATAGTGGTGGTTACAAAAAAGATATCAGTTACAAAACTGATAAAACCGCTAAACATGAGATCATAATCGTACACATCCATTTTTTTAACACCCCATATTTTGGGAGTTTTTGTTCTATTTTGTTTTGAGCAAGGTAGCTGAATTGAAGGTGGAAGGATTGCCATCAGTGCTCTGCGCGGCTCCCCGCGCGAGTGGAATCGCGCGAGACACTGCTCCGCCATGATCCCAGTGCTCGACGGGTCTCCGCGCGAGTGGAACTGTGCGACGGCTCGTACGCGAGCACTGTGCACTGATAAAAGAGCAAATCAACCCCCAAACCCTATTTTCTCCCATTCACTCCTTAAAATGCTCCCAACCACAATTTAGGGTATGAGACAATTTTTGGGCTAGCATTAAGTGGTTCAACCACCATTTCTTCAAGATCTCCACCTTCATCTTCTTCATCATCTCCTCACCATTGTTGAACATATCTTGGGGTTTTCCAAGAAACCATTTCTATACCTTTGTTATTGTAAAACCTTTCATCTTAACCTCTTAGAACATCTCCCTTGATGTATCTCTTGTATTTTGAGTTTTGATCTATTTTTTGGTATTTTAGAGATTTGAGACTCTGTCAAGATTAGTGTGAGTCTGATTTTGGGAGCTACTCTCAGTGTGTTTTGGTTTGTTTGTGACCTAGATAAGGTTTCTAGTGGTGAATGTTTGTGGATTTGAAGCCTTCATCAAGAAAGCTCAAGTTTGGGGTAAAAACCTAGATTTAGTCTCAATCTAGCAAGGTGAGTTTTAGTTGCTTTGAAAAACTATATACATGTCAAAATGCACATATTTTGGGGTTTTGAAAGTATATCCATGAATTTACTTCATTGTGGTAAGTTTTGTGAATAATTGTACAGTTGCACATATTTGTGTTATAAAGCCCTTGAAAATGGTATATAATATTTTATGAGGTGTTTGAGTCACCAGAAAGGGGATTTTGAACGTATGATACATGCACACTTTACAATCGATGTGTTTTATGGTTAAATGTGTATTTTTACATGTAACATTCAGAAATTTAAGATAAGTATTTACTCCTCGCACTTTATTATTGTGGCAAACTTGTGAATCAGAACCCCTTTTTGCATATAAGTCTAATTTCATTATTGTAGTTAAGATACACCATAATGGAAATGTATAACCTTGCGCTCGTCATTGAATTCGGGTCAAGTTTTCTGGGTCTCAGGGGTGTGGCGCGATAGTGCCACGCGACAGTGCCAAGAGCACAGTCGCGAGTCACTATCGCCGCAAATGTACCGAGAGGTCGGTGAGCGGCACGATTGTGACATTGCGATAGTGACATGGGCACACTCGCCGGTCACTATCGCGAGAGATGTACCGAGAGCTCGGTGAGGCTCGCGATTGTGACACCGTGACAGTGCCATGGCACTGTCGCCGGGCACTGTCGTCGACGGGGTCTGATTGTTTAAAAAGGACCTTTAACCGATTTTGACTTCATTCACTTCCTCTCTCTCTCGTTTTGTTGGGCGATTTTGGAGACCTCAAGGGCGATTTCTTTCTCTCAAAACCCTAACCATCATTAATATCAACCTTGGAGTTGTTGGGGGGTTTTGGGATTTCATTTATTACTCATCAAGGGAGCATTCATTAGGGTTTGTCAAGTCAATCAACCATCTCATTCAAGTTCCAACCTCTTTAATCTAGGGTTTTCTATTTTCTAGGTTTTTAACTAAAACCTAGATTGTGAGTATTCTAAACCTTTACAAATGAGATACATATATTTACTTGCATATTTTTAATATCTCCATCTAATGAAAGCTAGGGTTTTCTTATATTTTGTTTATTTGACCTAAAGATATTTGGAGCATGAAAAGAGAACTTGAATGGTGGAAATGTGCATATGTTGGTAATATGGACAAATAAAGAAGGATGTCTATTTTGACACAAATCTATGAGATGGCTATTTGCATGTTGGGGAATATTCTCACTATGTGTGCATTATCTTATGATTAAATACATGTATGAGCATGGTAGAGATGATATTATGTTTCCTCGCACCTAATTTTTGTTGGGTAAAATATTTTGGACAAATGATTTACATTGGTGTTGAATACACATTGCAAAAGCTAAGGTGCTCTTTGGACATACATGAGTGGCGTGGATGAACCAAGTCAAATGGTCACTAGGAGGACATAGTCTTGGGCGCCACCCTGTTGGTATGTGCCTAGACCTCCACCATTTGGGGTAATGCCTTTGTTGTGCCCCCGAATGTGTCGGGCCTTGGGGTGTCACTCATGGAGTTTGACACTAGGGTATCTGATCTCTTGGGTGGAATTTGATTGGTGTTATGGGTCTCCCCCATTGATTCCATTTGTTGAACCCATATTTGGTAAATAAATATTGGAATAGTCCTCATGCATACATTAATTGTCATACAACCTCACTAGGCTTTATGGCCTAACACTTGTTGGTGTATATGTGTATCTCAGGTTCTAGTGCCGCCACTTCTAAGAAGGTTTAGGCGGGTCCGTGTGAGCTTGGAGAGATCAAAGGGACACTCATTTTTGTGAAGATCGTCATTGGACTATAGACGACACCCTTTTGTAATCTTGTTTCTGTTAAGAAATTAGATTAGACGGTTGTTGTTTTATTTTCCATTATAATTACAAACTGTAATTAAACAGGTATTCTTATTTTCCCATTTTGGGAGGCTCATGCTATGGAATTTTAAATACCACATTTCCAGTTTTCGGAAATTTTTGTTAGCCCGTTTTTGGGGTGTTACAAGTTGGTATCAGAGCTTTAGTTTAAGTGAACTAGGTATCGACCTTAGCATGCCTAGACTTAGACTTTAGGTGGTTATAATGAGACTCCCACCCATGGGTAGAATCTTAGGTGGGGAGAGTGTTAGGACTTACGAAATTACACAGATTAAGAGTCGTAATTGTGCTAACAAGAATCCTTGTGTATAATTTGTTCATAATTTCACTTAGCTACTGCTATTATGAATACATTGTTACGTAAGCATACTTGCAAATACCGTTATTATGATGTTTGAAATGTGTATTAGTACGTACAACGAGTTTAACTCACTTAGTATTTTCTCAACCTCTTTCTCGTGCATGTGTGGCAGACAATCATGGTAAATACTCGGAACATGATACAAAACTCGCGCGAGGGTCATATAGAGGATGAATCTACCGCCGACCAACCTACCTTGGTCGTTACCTCAACGGGGCCTCCCACAACCAATGTCTTGGGTGGGGGACCTGAACACATACCGTGAATCAATCTTGCCTCCGCTCAACCGATCATGGAGGAAGTGACCATGGAAACAAGGATCCGATATAGTATGATGCAAGCCATGAATTCAGCCATGGCACAACAATAAGAATTCTTCATGAAGCTTCTGTAAGACCGCGACGCGAGTCACCAATGGCCCGAGACGGTGGCGGAGAATGTCTTGATTGGGTCGGGTGGTGGACCGGTTGTGGCGGGCACGGAAGAGCACGTAGTGGTCGGTAACAAGGGAAAAGCCAAGGGGTACACTTACAAAGCTTTTCTGGGGTGCCACCCAAAGGAGTTTTCGGGCTCCGCAAATCCGGTTGCTTGAATGTATTGGCTTAAAGAGGTAGAAATGGCCTTCGAGTCTAGCGAGTGTGACGACTCGCAACGGGTTAAATTCGCCTCTCAACTACTTAGGGGTGAGGCCTTGATTTGGTGGAATCTCACCCGATCCATTCTTACTCCCGAAGTTCTTGCTAAGTTAACTTGGCCAGTTTTCAAGCAGAATATTTTGGACAAATATTGCAGTGAAAAATCGTTGGACAAGATTGAAGAAGAATTCAGAAACTTGAAGAAAGGGGCCTTGTCTGTCATCAACTACTCCAAGCTCTTCTTGGAGAGACTGAACTTAGTGGTGCATCTGGCTCCCGATGAGCGAACAAAAATCAAAGCTTATCAGCGTGGGTTACCGGCCGAGATGAGGACGACCGTGAGGAATGCTAGAGGGTCGACGTTACAAGAATTCATTGAAGAGTCCTTGCTTGTGGAAGACGACATGATTGCGGGGAAAGAGGAGATTGGATTGGTTGGAGAGAAGAGAAAGTGGTGCCATCGGTGTAAGAGCAAGCACAGTGGACCATGCAATTAAAGAACCTATTCGGGTCCTCCTGAGTGCGCCAAGTGTGGAAAGAAGGATCACATGACCTGCGACTTTCCTATCCGAGGACTCGTTTGCTATAAATGCCGAGAGCCGGGACATATGAAAAGAGAGTGTCCAAAATTAGTTGGGAGTAACCGCAACCCCACAAGCGGCCCAACCCCGAAAAAAGAGAATCCATTGAGAGTACCGAGCCGAGTCTTCCAAATGAGTGAATGACCACCGAGGAGGCAAGGGAGACTGCCGATGTGGTATCGGGTACGTTTCTTGTAAACTGTAACACCCGTAATTTCGGTAAGTAGTGGCCACCCGGACGTTTCTGTATCTTGTAAATGGTGGGAAATCATTATTTAAAGTCCTTTGGAGTATCGGGAGATTTCGAACGCGAAAAAGGAAGGAATTCGGAACTCTGCACAGCTTGGGCTACAGTTCCCGGCGATAGTGACATATGTCACAATCGCGTGGCACAATCGCGGACATGGTACTGCAAGGGCTTAGGCACGGGCGACAATGCCACGCGACTATGCCAAGGGCATAGTCGCCGATCATTGTCGCGGTCCGGGGGGGGGGGTGCAAAGACCTTTAGAACTCGAATTTTGCCTATCTCATCCCATTTGTTGCAACCTCCTTCAACCCTACCCTCTCCTTTCTCTCTAAACCGAACCTCATGACCACCATTGTTGATTTTGAGCTTTTGATACTCAATATCTTGGGATTTCAAGTGATACTTCACCATCCAACAAGGTTATGGAAGCTTAAGCTCAACCTCTTCACTTTTTCATCTTCATCACCAACTTTCTAAGGTTTTATCAAACCCTCTTCAAGACCCTCTCCATTCTCTTAAAGATTGTAGTGGTGGCTCACGTGGGTGACCTAGAGAAGTATAGTTGATGGATTCGATCTATGGTAAAGGTAATATTCCCTTTTCTTCATATATGGAAATTAGGGTTTTGGGTATAAGTTGAGGTTTTCATGTTTAATGTTTGGGGAATGATTCTTGATGGTTGAATGTGAGTATTTATGGTTGAAAACTTATGGATTTAGGATTTTGGAAGTTTTTGGCTAGCAGATCCAAGTTTCTTCAAAGAAGCTCAAGTTGGGGTAAAATCTAGATTTAACCTAAATCTAGCAAGGTGAGTTCAAGTCGATTTGTGAAAACGGTGTACATGCCAAAATGTTTATTTTAAAGTGTTTTGTGTTTCACATGAAATTTGTTAACTGCTGATAAGTTTTTGATTATTTGGAAATGTCGAACTTTATGAACTTATATAACATACATTCTTGGACGTTTTGATAAATAAATCATGTTGACATGTGTCCTTGACAATTTTATATAAATGGAGTTTATTTGATGTAATTGTCATTTTTGAGTATTTAACCTTTTATACCCGTTTGGGAAAATGCATAACATTGTGTCATGAGGCATTTTTGGAAATATAAGAGTATGAGTTTATTTGGAAAATGGTTTGCCTCAACCAACTTTGTGCATTGGGTTAATCAAACTTTTAGTCATCGAGTTGTATGACCGTTGGTTAAAAATGTTTTATTGTTTACACTGACATTTATTGTATGATAAAGCAATTTGTGTTGAGCTCTGGCTCGGTTTGTCTAAAATGAGTCTTGGGGGCATTTGCCCCGTTTTATGGTCCCGAAGAGGAGTTTTGGTTTTATGGTGCATTTAATTGCGTCTTCATAGAAATTACATGTTTTAAGTGCGTCATCATTCTTCTGAGTCATGTAACGTTTTAGACTGTAATGCATTGGATCCATAGGTATAGAGGTCGGTTTATCATGTATATGCGGGATAAGTTCCCCAAGTTGTAATTTGGAAATAGACATTGATGATACGATGTAAGTTTCCAAATGAACAAGCATGTCAAGGATGGTGAGGTCCCAAGGTAAAGATCCATGAATAGGGTTGAACTTGGTGATGCTTGGGCTATAGATCCATGAATAGGGTTGATGTTTTCCTTGACTAAAGATCCATGGATAGGGTTGATGTCAATGGTTGTACATCCTTGAAGTTATGCTTATAACATAGATACGTGACTTAACTTTGTGTGTCAGCCACATTCGATGGAATCGGGTCTCCCCCGTCACCGAAAGGTGTTGTTTTGGGTATTGTATTTTAGTATCCATGTTTTCGGTAACGTTTTATATGTATGAGTTTTATTCATTTTATGGGTCGAGTATTATGTCTCACCCGTGTTTGGGTGTTTTGGCATATGAAGTTTTATTAATGTTTTATAAAATTGGGAGTCTTCTCTCTATTTTCCTTTTTAGCAAGTTATGGGTTGAACTTAAATTTACGAAAGAACGTTTTATATTGGGATCTATGCCTTTAAAACAGTTTAGTTAGGTTAACGATTAACTCGGTGTCTCTTTCGTTTAAAATGCATAATTATTGGTAAACGAGTCATTTTCATAAGTGAAACACACCATTTTGAAATACTACGAGTTTAATTGCATTCTTCCTTTTTAAACGATTAATTTGTATATGTTGAAAACTCTTGAGCTCACTAGGCGTCAAGCCTAAACTTTTATTTGTCGGTATGTGCATTAGGTTCCAGTTGGGGGTTTGGTTCTAGCAGTACTATGAAGAGCTGAGCCTTAGCTTTACACAAGTGTAAGTATTTGGTGAAGTCTTCCGCAGTTTGGAGATAGTGACTATTATTGAGTTTTAGTAGCACTCATCCTTATTATAGACCGTATGTAGAGAATAAATTATGTGTGTTGAGGTTAAACCTTAAATTGTGATTGTATATGAATCATTTATTGATGTATTTAGAAAATTTTAAATTAGTTGTTATTTCCATATTTTAGGGTGTTACATAAACTCATTGTCTGCTCATGTTTTATTCGACTCGGGTGCAAAATGATCCTTTGTGTCAAATTCATTTTGTGCAATGTTTTCTACTCCCGTTAGTGTCCTTTCTGATGCCTTGATAGTAGAAGTGGCCAATGGGGAACATGTGTTGATTCGAGATTATTACTGTTAAGTCTGATTTTATAGTAATCATTGTATTTATAGGCTTGGTCAAATACTGTGTTGTATTGACCAAGGGTATTTAAGTCCCTTTGGTCTTTGTCTTTGTAAGGGAGTTCACGCACATTAATCTGAATTACATCTTTGCGCTACTTTGTCTCTCTTTCTCTACTTTCTCTCTCTAGGATTTAGAGATCTTTGGATTAACACATAGTGTTAAGGGGGAGAATGTTAATTCTTTGAGATTGTAAATCATATTTGTATAAAAGGGGAGATTACAAGAGAAGATAAAGATTGTTCAAAGGGGGAGTTATTTCAATCGAGCTTAAAGAGAGAAGATCACATTGCTAAATCTTTTAGTAATGATCTTGATCCAAAGGGGGAGATTGTTAGAGCACAAATTTGTTGGATTCAAGATCATAAAGATTGAAGACAAAAGTTCAAGAAGTCAAAGCTGGAAAAGTCAACTCTCACTGAAAGTCAAAGTCTTTGTAATAAAGTCAAAGTCAACATTTGTATTTGTTTTGTCTCTTTTGAAAAATAATTTGAGTTGCGATAAACCTGTAAATTTGTGAAAGTCTGAATTCTTGATGGATTAGTGTGATTATTTGCAAAGTTCTCTATTATATTTTTAGAATTGCATTTTCTTGAAGCTAATCTGAGTTCACATGCGAGCACACTGATTAGATTGATGAAAGTTTTTGAAACTGAACATATCTAAACTTGATATGCAATAAAACTTGTTTCGGTATCCAAATACATATATTGGACATCATCTGATGAATTTTATTGTGATATTTTACTAAGTAGAATTTTATTTGTTTCTGTTTAAATTTTTATATATTTAGTCGTTTCAAAATACATATTCAGTTTATTTTTCTTTTTACATTGATGTTTACATTCTTGTGTTCTCATATCTTTTTCAAAATGGGTTTGTTCATTATTCAAGGGGGAGTGAATAAGGAGATTTTTCTGATTAGATAATATCTGTTTTCGAGGGGGAGTATCTGATTCTCTATATGAATGCTAACTTGAATTGTCAAACATAGTGCATTTGTGTAGGGGGAGTCAAAAGAGCTTAAAAAGGTAACATTTTCCGAGTTCACGTCAGATTTGCACCAACAGTTGGTCGCGCAAACCTCACTTTGCGCCACCTTCGACTAGCGCAAACCTCCCTTTACGCCACCAATGGGTCGTGCAAACCTTCCCTGTTTTCTCCTTTACTTTGATTTTGCAGATCTTACACTGTCTCGTCTCCAACATTTGCATGACCAAGTTGATCTAGATCATCAAGGTCATGGGGGGAGAAGTCAAGGAGATGTTAAAGAGACAAAGAGCTCAAACGTTTATCTGGTGATCAAGATTTGCTCAAGATTCAATTCTATCAGCCATTTTAATTCTTTTGCTGTTCCTGCTCCGACCACCACAGTTCATTCAAGGTCATTCAAAAGAGGTGTGTCGTCTAGAGCACAAGATGATGAACCGAATGTTCTTTCAAGTTTATTTCAAACTGGTCCAGTCTTGTCAAGACAGCAAAAACAACTTTTTCTGAAAGATGCTGAGAAGAAATTTTTCTTTAAAAGTCAGAATGCTTCATAAAGTCACTTTGATGGTTCGTGCTGATTTAGAAGATGAATTTTGAAGACCAAAGCGTCAATGATTACTAAGGGGGAGATTGTTAAGTCTGATTTTATAGTAATCATTGTATTTATAGGCTTGGTCAAATACTGTGTTTAGTATCTAATACTGTGTTGTATTGACCAAGGGTATTTAAGTCCCTTTGGTCTTTGTCTTTGTAAGGTGGTTCACGCACATTAATCTGAATTACATCTGTGCGCTACTTGGTCTCTCTCTCTACTTTCTCTCTCTAGGATTTAGAGATCTTTGGATTAACAATTACCATGACTGTGTTATAGAGATAGATGGAAATTCTTTTAAGTTAAACCTTTTGCCAATGTCCATTAGAGGTTTCGACGTAGTGATAGGCATGGATTGGTTGACCGAAAACTGCGCTGACATTATTTGTTCCAAGAAGATGATTAGAGTACCGGTGTCGAGTGGTATGCTCACTATTTATGGAGAGAAAAGGAAAGGATCCACTCCCGTGATTTCCTACTTGAAGGCTCGCAAGCACCTAGCTAAGGGATGTTCATCGTACTTAGCTTATATTGTGGATGCAAAGTTGGAAAAGAAGTCAGTGGAAAATGTGAAAATTGTTCGAGATTACCCGGATGTCTTCCCAGAAGATTAACCCGGTTTGCCGCTAGAACGTCAAGTAGAGTTTCAGATTGATCTCACCCTAGGAGCGTCTCCGATAGCCTGTGCTCCCTACCGCTTAGCGCCGACGGAAATGCAAGAGATGATGTCCCAACTGCAAGAGTTATTAGAGAAAGGCTTCATCCGACTGAGCTCGTCTCCTTGGGGAGCCCCAGTTTTGTTCGTAAAGAAGAAAGACGGGTCTATGCGGATGTGCATAGACTACCGGGAGTTGAATAAAGTCACGGTGAAGAACAAGTACCCTTTACCCCGAATCGATGACCTCTTCGATCAACTGCAAGGCGCGGTATGCTTTTCAAAAATCGACCTTCGGTCTGGATATCATCAAGTGAGAGTGAAGAAAGAGGATATTCCGAAGACGGCGTTCCGAACGAGATATGGTCATTACGAGTTTTTGGTGATGCCTTTCGGTTTGACCAATGCTCCGGTCGTATTCATGGATTTGATGAACCGCGTGTGCCGCCCTTTATTAGACAAATCCGTAATTGTCTTCATTGACGATATATTGATCTACTCGAAGGACGAGGCCGAGCATTTGAAACATCTACGGGAAGTATTGGAGGTTCTCCGAAAATAGAAGTTATTCACAAAGTTCTCGAAATACGAGTTTTGGGTTCAAGAGGTACAATTCTTGGGCCACGTGGTGTCCAAAGACGGAGTGAAGGTGTACCCGGCAAAGGTCGAGACAATGATGAGTTGGGAACCGCCCAAGAGTCCGACAGAGATCCGAAGTTTCTTGGGATTGGCAGGCTACTATAGAAGATTTATCCAAGATTTCTCAAAGATCGCTTCGCCACTTACGGTGTTGACAAGGAAGAATGTCAAGTTCCTTTGGACAGACACTCAAGAGCAAGCTTTCCGTACTTTTAAGAGGAAGTTGTGTGAAGCACCGATTTTATCCCTACCCGAGGGATCAGATGATTTTGTTGTCTATAGTGACGCCTCCAAAATGGCCCCCGGTTGTGTACTCGTGCAAAGGGGGAAGGTAATAGCCTACGCGTCGCGTCAATTGAAAGATCACGAGAAGAACTACCCGACCCACGACTTGGAGCTAGCAGCGGTGGTTTTCGCGTTGAAGTTGTGGCGTCACTATCTTTATGGAACCAAATGTACTCTCTTCACCGATCACAAAAGCTTGAAGTACATTTTTGATCAAAAGAAGCTCAACATGCGGCAACGAAGATGGCTCGAACTACTCAAGGACTATGACTGTGAGTTGCATTACCATCCGGGTAAGACCAACGTGGTGGCGGATGCCTTGAGTCGACGGAGTCATGGTAATGGTGTTGTTTTGTCACTCACTAGGATTAACAGTGTGTGAAGCCTATTCGAGAACATCAAGATGTGTCAAACCGAAGCACTCCGAGAAGAAATCCTCAAAGTCGAGGTTATGGTAAAGCAACGAGATTTATTGATGGAAGATGGTCGTGGTTTGAAGTTATTCCAAGGCCGAGTTTGGGTGCCAAAATTGGGAGGGAACCGTGAACTTCTCCTAGAGGAAGCCCACAAATCCAAGTATTCCATATACCCTGGTAGTACGAAGATGTATAGGGACCTTGTAACACCCCGAATTTCGAAAAGGTTCTTTGAGAGAAATCGAGGAAGAAGAAGAAAGGAAGAAAAAGGGGGCATGTATTCTGGTCTACAGGGCGCACGGGTCGTGCTCATTTCTTCACGAAAATGGCACGGGTCGTGTTGTGTAACAACCTAAAAAAATAGAGTACATTAAAACCTGGAAAAAAACTGGCAACATGACATCTGAATTGCTATAAACTTCTCAAAAGGTGTATCAGTCCTTAAGACTTTACAAAAACCTGTACGGATTTAGAATTCATCAACAGACTAATCTAAACAAAACTATCTAGATTACATCACTTGACAATCCAAAATTCATCAAAAGAATGAGACTTAACAATGCCCAACTATCCACACTTTAGTCATCTCAAAATGCCCCGAGACCTAACTCGTCTCTCAAAACCCAGTGCATCCCACCGCTAAGGGAAACCTGTTATACATATCATTTGAGAAAAAGTGTCAGACTTAAAGCCTGGTGAGAACATACAGTTTATAAAGCTCAAGAGATATAAACATTTGTATCATAAGATAATATTTTCAAAGAGATTAAATTTTACAATTGAAACCTTTGCCACAACCGGGCTTTTCTGTTATTAACATGTCATCAAAGGATCAACAATAAAACATTTTACCAAGGATTGTGGCGTAACACAAAGTAGGCCAAAATCCGAGTTATGAGCTAAACAATTGGAGTCCAAGGATACGAACACGTAGGTCCGTGCTACAACGTGAGATCGAGCCCCCAAGCAAAACCAATGTATACTCCTTCACTAGGATCACTATGAACCATGGCTAGTATCCGGCCTCACATAACCGTACCAAGTTGCCCCCGAGGATCATATGCATCCATAGCTACAAAATGGGGAATATGACATCCCAACAATACAGTCGACTCAAAACCTAGGGATCCGCTAGTAATGGTACAGACTCGTCACAACAACATATGTGACCAACCATAAATAAACATATGGTA
Source organism: Arctium minus (assembly GCA_954870635.1). Classification (NCBI taxonomy): domain Eukaryota; kingdom Viridiplantae; phylum Streptophyta; class Magnoliopsida; order Asterales; family Asteraceae; genus Arctium; species Arctium minus. The sequence goes on along the minus strand of OX941094.1, from coordinate 396,947 downwards.
TAAACACATTTTATAAGCAAAATGTCATTTCCAGTTCAACTTCTGGTAAGAATGAAAATCATTAAAAAGGAGTTCTTAAACATTCTTTTCACATATCCACATAATGTGCAAGTAAAACATCATTTTACTTCAATAAGATAAGATCCATCATTTTAGTAAACACAAATGACTGGGAACCCTATAATCTCCCAAAACTCATGTTATATCAAATATGTATAAAACTTAAATCTGAAACCATTGAGATATATAGGAGTTCCAAAAGGTAACTTTTGATATGTATAAAGTTTAAAATGATAGTAGGAACTCACCTCGGATTCCTTCTTCCTAACGAATGCTACCTATGACAACACCGAAAGATTCGGTAAGTCGAAACATAGATAACTTTCTCACTTCCTGACTAAAACTTAAAGATAACAGAAGCTAGTCCGGTCGAATACCATATCCGGTCGAACGACCCTACCGGTCGAACGATCCTCCCGGTCTAATGCACACTACCGGTCGAAGGCCTACCGGTCGAAGGCCTACCGGTCGAATGCACACTACCGGTCGAAGGCCTACCGGTCGAATACATCCTACCGGTCGAATGCATCTTCCGGTCGTCTTGCTCACCAAGAACACTCGGAGATACAGAACCCAGATCCAAAAATGAAAACACTCAAATCTCGAAATGAAACGGTTAAAAACCTTCACAACGAGATTCTACACGGCTAAAAACATTCAGATCAAAGTATTAAGCTAGATTCGTACCTTGATTTGTCCGAATCGATCAAACACTTTTTCACCTGCCTTTCTCTCTCTCTGACTTCAGAAACCAAGAAATCTGATCTGATATATTATACAAAATATCTAAACTTGATTTGTATATAAATAACCCAAGTTACAATTAACCCCCCTGAACTTTGGGTAACGGTCAACTTTTCACCCAACCCCAAAATTCAGGGTGTTACATGCTGGGCCACAGAAGAGTTGGCACGAGTCGTGCCATTTCCTTCACAAAAGTGGCACGGGTCGTGCCCTTTGACAGCAGAAGCATCAGCACGGGTTAAATGATTTTTTCCCCAAAATTCATAACTTCTCATTTCTATATCCCATTTCTTCTCTCCCAAAACCCCCCAAGACCCATCTTCTTCATCCATGGTGTTTTGGAGTTCTAGATCCTCAAATCCTCAAGTTTTGTTGTAACATTAACCTACCAAGTGCAAGGAATGGAAGCTAGATAACAAGGATCTTCATCTTCACCTCCATCTTCAACCTCAAGCTCCATTTTAGGGTTTTCTAGGTTTTCATGACAAAACCTGAGTGGTAAGTATATCCCTTCCATTTCTAAACCATAAAATAAGTTATAAATGATTCATTGATGGTTTCCTAGTGTTGGATTTCTCTAAATTTCGGTTTGGATAATTTTGGGAGTTTTGGGTCAAAATTAGGGTTTTGCCCAAAATAGAGATTTTGATGTTAAGTGTTTGGGGAACAATTATTTATGGTTGGACCCTTGTGGATCTAGGTTTTGGAAGTTTTGGCTTGAAGATTCAAGTTTCTTCAAGAATGCTCTAAGTGGGTAAAATCTAGATTTGGCCTAAATCTAGCAAGGTGAGTTCAAGTGATTTGTGAAAACGGTGTACATGCCAAAATGCCTATTTTAAAGTGTTTACATGTTTTATATGGAATTGTTAACTGCTAATCATCTGATAAGTTTTGGTTATTTGGAAGTATTCAACTTTATAAATTTATAAAACACCCACATTTGGGACTTTGTGCATTTTGGTAAATAAATCATATATTTTGGGTATCTAAATGCTTTATTTCATGAAGTATATTTTTGAGTATAAATGCATTTTATTGGGTGTCATGGGATGATTTGAAAGGATAAAAGGTATAACCCACTTGGAAATGTTTTGTCCCAATCTAAATCGTGTTGGAGTTATTTGTGTGAGTTGAAGCATGGGTTGCATTATTTCGGGTCATCTACGTTTGATTTCATTTTATGATTTTCAACGTTGGGTTTTCGGATTTGTTGAGCTTATGGCTCGGCTTGGATTTTATTGGGTCTTGGGGACACTTGTCTGGTTTTGTTAGCTCAATGTAGAGCGCTTTGGTTATGATTTGCATTTATTGCATCTTATTTGGGAATTACATGTTTTGAATATGTTGGTTCATTCGTTTTGAGTCATGTAATGTTTCAGCTCCGTCTGCTATGGATCCATTAGCACTTTTGTTATTTTGGGCGATGTTGGGACGACTAGCCTCCTGCATCGTGACACGTTAGGCATCAGTTTGGGTTGTAAGTCCTTCGTGCGGCACGTTAGGCATCGGTTTGGGTTGTAGGTCCTTCGTGCGACACGTTTGGCATCGGTTTGTGTTGTAAGTCCTTCGTGCAGTATCTATGGGTATATGCTGAAAGATGCTGAGCTCGATACTTTTGTTATTTGTCCAATGGTGGAACACTAGTTAACCCCCATTGCGGCGCGGTTAGGCTTCTTCGGTATGGTGTAAGTCCTCCGTGCAAGTATCTATGGGTGTATTCTGAAAGATGTTGAGCCCGATACTTAATACCAGTTTAACGTAATGTGTGACTTACTCTGTGCACGTCACATTATGCGGAATCAGATTTCCCCCGTCACCGAAAGGTGTTGTCTTTGGACTGAGTCTTTTATATATTTGTTTTCGGTGACATTTTGCATACATGAATTTATTCCATGTTTTATGGGTTGAGTATTAATCCCCGCCCGTGTTTTGGGGTGTTTTGGAACATGAAGCGTTATTTACATTATTATAAATTGAGAGTCGATTTATATTCTCACCTTGAGCAAGTTTTGGGTTAAATCTAAGTTTACAAAAGAATGATTTATATTGGGATCTCAGTCTTTGAAAACAGTTGGTTTGGTTAATGATTAACTCGGTGTCTCTTTCGTTTAAAATGCATAATTATTGATAAACGAGTCGTTTTCATAAGTGAAGCACATCATTTTGAGAGAGTATGATTTTAATTGCACCCTTTATTTTTAAACAACTAATTTACATATGTTGAAAACTCTTGAGCTCACTAGGCGTTAAGCCTAATATTTTTATTTTATCGGCATGTGCATCAGGTTCTGTTTTGGGTAAGTGCTAGCGACACTTGGAAGAGACGAGTGTTTGTTGTAAGCTCGAGAAGTGTTTTGCTTGGTGAAGTCTTCTGCGTTGGTTTAGGGAAGAGCAACTTACATTTGGGTTAAGTGACACCCGACTTCGATTCAGTCCCTATATATAAGACTGCAGTTTTATAATTATTGTGGTTAATTATAGAATTTTAAATTTGAGGTATATGGAGATTGATGTTTAAGTGGGAGTTTTATCTTTTAATTGATATTATATCGAGATTTTTTTAGTTGCTCTAACCAAATTTGAGAGTGTTACAGACCTCAAGCTAAATTATTGGAGGCCGGTGATGAAGCTCGACGTGGCTAACTATGTGGAGAAATGTGTCACTTGTTTGCAAGTGAAGGTGGAGCATCAAAGACCCTACGGCAGCTTGCAGCCCTTGTCAATTCCGGAGTGGAAGTGGGAGCATATCACGATGGACTTCTTCACAAAACTACCAAAGACTTTAAAGGGTCATGACACGATTTGAGTAGTAGTGGACCGACACCAAAAACGCACACTTTTTGGCGATGCGAGAGACGTTGCCCATGGACAAGTTAGCCAAATTATACATTGATGAAATTGTGTCGAGCCACGCCATCCCATCTCATCCCACCTTTGCAATTTTTCTTTTTAATTATTTAAATAAACTAAGTTTTTGTACAAAAAACAATATATTATATGAATTACTAATGTTAGTTTATTTTTTAATTAAATTCATTATTCTTGTTTAAAAAATATTTTATGTGTGTATGTTTATGCCAAAAATCTCCCAAGGAAAATTTAAGGTAAATGTGGAGCTTGATCCAACCAAAGAAAATAATTTTAATAATCGCACGACAGTAATAGAAGTGAAATAAATGAGACAAGGGAATTGATGACGCGGAAAACCCCTAAAATGGGTAAAAACCGCGGACGAGTATGAGTCGTCGTGCACTATGGACGTCAATCAGGTACGTCGTCCTCATTAACAAGTGTTACAAGTGAAATGTAATGTAAAACAGTACAATAAAGTAAAGTCGGTCGTGCGTCGTGTATAATTAGACTTTGATCGTGCGTCGTACGACAATCAACAAAGGCTTTATCAACTTCAGGAGAGATTGAATGAGCTTAAGAACGTAATTCGTGAGCTTGTAAAGTCTGAGAATCAGATGTCCAAATGTGAAGTTCAATCTTCATATTTTTACTCCAATTGTCCGTTAGCAAGTCTTGAATGCATATCTTTAATAAAGTAACCGTTTGATATTGATGAGAGCATCCGTTATATCCGTTGTTATTGGTAACGTCTTCCGTTATGATCTCTCATCATAAACGTCCCTGAAATCCTGCATTAAATATAATATAAAGTATGTTGCAAATTAGTAACTGAAATCATGTTGTACGACAACCATCGTGGATGGGTTTTGATAGTCTGGTTGAAGTCACTCAAAGGAAGGACGTCAATTATTTCTCTGGTCGTGCGACTATGGGCTAATGGACTGTTTAGAATCTAAAGACGTATGACAAAGGACCTTGGCTATTTTTTACCCAAACAGTTTGCCCCCGAATTTAAAAATCAAGCGGCAACTTTTTGAAATTTAAATTTAAGACTAAGACACGTGTTATAAAAGAAAAAGCGGGTAACTTGCATAGAACCGAATTGGTTCGTTTTCAAATGAATGATAACGTCATGCTAGTTAGAATAAACAATTTGACAGCTAATGAAGGACAAGTGTCATACTCTTGTTGAGTGTACTCGAGTGGTTGCCTGACACAAACGACACGTGTCAATCTCATTGACCGTCGATTTTATTTTTTGGCGATTCAATTTTCTGACGATTTGGTTTCCGATTTTCAGTATTAATAAGGATTACCCTCAATCCTTACCTTTTTTACGCTTACCTTTCTAAAGAACACATACCTCCGGCGAGATTTACTTTCCGATCGACCAGAATCCTTTCCATTCTAAATTCGAGGTTTAGAACACTATTTAAGGTACGATTTTCCGTTCTTCCCTCTGTGTCGATTTATGCATAAGAAGTTCATAGCCAAGAAGCCTAGGAAAGCTTGGGATATTCTTAGTTATTGGTGTGCGACTCTTAACATCCCTGATTTCCAGATGTCGAGTGAACCTGTGAGCATGTTTAGGGAGGAAGAACATTTAGATTACTTTCAGAGTTTGGCTAAGCTTCCAGATGAAATAAATCTGGTGTCGCCGAAAGATTTAAGGCCGGATGAAGTTCCGAAGGGATATTGTGTTCTGTATGAATATCCCTTTAAGATAGGTTTTTCTTGGCCTTTTAGCCCTTTGGTCAGGGCATTTTTAGATGCGTTTGACCTGACACCTGGACAATTAATGCCTCAATTCTGGCGAATTGTCCAGGTGATCGATCGTCTTACGGCCGATTGGGAGGTTCCGTTTAATGTGAACGACCTCTTGACTGCCTATAGTCTTCAACCGGATAATTATCACCGGTATAGTCTGTTTCCTCGTTCGAAAGGAGACAATGTACTGATACATAACACCGCGGTGAACGATCGTGGTTGGAAACGTCAGTACGTTTTCCTCCAAGTGGCGTCTGTAAATGACGAAGACAACCAATGGTTGTCATCTGGCTGGAACGAATCGGGTAGGTTTAATGTCGTGTGTTTTTGTCATGCATTTTTGTCGTGCGTTTCTGTCGTGCGTATATTCTGATGTCTTTCTTTGTTTGACAGTGATCGACTTCACTAAAGTGAAGCCAAGGAGAGATTCTCACAACAAGATTCAAAAGATCTTGGAGAGAAGTATTACTGATCGCTCATTTTCCCCTCGGTCGAACGACGAGGAAGACGAGGCCGTTTTTGTAGCTGAGGTGACGTCTGTCGAGGGTTCTCATAGAGAAGGAGAGAGGGAAGAAGAAGAAAGAGAAGAAGAAATGACCGGTAAGTCGCTCGACAATACCTTTAACTTGTATGTCGTACGTCATTTCATTTTTTAACTTGTTCTCTTTTTTCAGAAGATGCAGCTGTAAAGTCGGTTGCCGCTAAGCGAGCTGAGAAACTGGAGCTCACTCGTCAAGGGAGGGAGAAAGCGAGGAAAAGATCTTCCCCTTCCACGGGGGTAGATCCAAGACGTGTCCGAGGCAAGCCTCGGTCTTCGCCCAAGAAGACGGGTGATGCCACTCTGTCGTCCCTTTCAGGGGCGACACCAGCGAAGGAAACCGTTGCTGGGGTCGAGCTTGGAGGCTCGACCAAGGAGACGAAGGATGCTTCAACAATGGGGGTGTCGGGCGTTGATAAGCCCTTTGCCACACCTTCTTCTTCCTCTAGGAGTGAGGATAAGAATAAGGAAAAAGTGGGAGAGATGATATTCAAAGCCACTCTCCCAACTGACTTTATGGCTAATGACGTTCTCGAAAGAGACGTCATTTTTCCACACTTGGCAAAATTTCTCCTCCCGACTTTCTACGATCGGTACAAAGAATCTCGGGTGGAGGACACGAGGGCACATGCTGCTGGCCTCTCTTTCATGGTAAGTTTTATTTATTCTCCTTTTTCGTTGCTCATTTTTTACTACTAATTATTTTCCTTTTGTCGTGCAGGCTTTCCAAGCTTGTCTGAACTTTTATGCTCAGACAGAAGGTCTTAGGTCATCCTTTGCTGATGTCAAGAAAAGGGCTGACGAGGCTCTTAAAAGGGAAACGGTCGCCTTGGAGTCGGTCGAGGCTGAAAAAACAAAGGTCGAGGGCCTTAAGACTGAACTCACCGATGCTCGAAGTCTACTAGAGATTTCGAATCGTGAGAAGGTCAAGTTCAGGGACCGACTTCTTGAGCTGGAGGCGTTGTCGACTAAGTTGGAGGTCATAATATTAAGGCTGTCACCACTGTTGCTGCTTCTGCTGACGAAATCACGACTCTGAAGAAGAGGGTCAAAGATCTGGAGGGCGACGTCAAAGACTTGGAGATGGAGAATAAGCAAATTGAGGCTTTCTCTCGCTTCACGGCCCGAGCTGCTTTAATGAGGCGTCACTTGAAGGGGAAGGATCCTATGGCGTCGGCCTCCGAAGAACTCAAAACTTACCTTGACACTGTCGGGACTGAGAGGGACTTGGATGAAGACAACGATTTGGAAGAGGGTGATGTCGTAGAAGAAGTGGTAGCAGAGGAGACCGTTATCGTCCTGGGACAATCTGACGTTCCTCCTACTTAATTTCTTTTGAACCTATCATCTAAAGGTCGGTCGTCTGTGGTCGTCCCTTTGTTTTGTAATTTCATCTTCTTTTGGAAATGAAAAAAGTCTCTTTTGTTTATCAACGTTCGTCACTTGCTTCGATTTTTTAAACGTACGTCGAGTAAGTTTTAAGAAAATGCAAAGTCACTATATATCATACACTTATTAACAAAATCAACTGATATTTTTGACCAACCAAATGCAATTGTCATAATAGTTCATGGATCTCCACATCGAACATCGAATACAGTAATTAACCTTTATCATCAATTATGACCAATCGTATGCGTACAATCACATGAGCATTACTCGACATAAGATTTTAACTAAGTCGTGCGTTCCTGCGAAGATCAATGTTAGTGGGGTGGTCGTTGGTTTGACCAACGACCCTCCGATGCTTAAGTTAGTAATCTTGTTAAGAAATAATCCAAAGAAACGAATTCGGAATTTAAAAAAAATACCTTTTTAAATGAACTGCATTCCAACTTCGTGGGATATCTCGACCGTCGAGGGTTTGGATTTTATAAGCACCCTTACCCATGACACTAGAGATTTGATAAGGGCCTTCCCAACTAGTGGAAAGTTTTCCTGCATTGTGCTCTTGAGTGTTTTGAAACACTCGACGTAGGACGTAGTCGCCTTCTTGAAAGACTTTGACTTGAACATTTGTATTGAAATGTCGCTCGACCGTTTGTTTTTGTGACACCATACGAATGTGAGCAGCTTCTCGAAGTTCCTCTAGGGCATCAAGGTTATAACTTAGGTCGACTAAGTTATGTTCAACGGACGCATGTCGCGACGTCGGTAGTCGTACTTCAATAGGAAACACAGTTTCGCATCCATAGACTAAGGAAAAGGGAGTTTGTCCTGTGGACGTACGTGGTGTCGTACGATTAGCCCATAGAATGGAAGGTAATTCTTCCACCCATTTTCCTTTGGCAGCTTTGAGTCTTTTCTTGATTGAATTGATAATAGTTTTATTGTTTGACTCAGCTAGTCCATTCGACTGTGGATATCGGGGTGTCGATGTTACCAACTGGATGTTTCTTTCTTCACAGAATCTTCGCGTCCGATCACTAACGAATTGTGTCCCATTGTCGCACGTAATTTCGGACGGAATTCCAAACCTGCAAATAATGTTAGTTTGGATAAAAGAAACGACTTCTTTGTCACGAACCTGGGAGAAAGCCGCTGCTTCTATCCATTTAGAGAAATAATCTGTTAAGACTAGAAGAAATACTTTTTGCCCAGGGGCAGGTGGTAATTTTCCAACGATATCCATTCCCCATTTCATAAAGGGCCATGGAATCAACGTCGAGTGCAAGGTTTCAGATGGTTTATGAGACATACCTGCGTGTCGCTGACATGCGTCGCACGATTGTACATACCTGATCGCATCTTGTCTTAATGTCGGCCAATAGTAACCTTGTCGCGATATCCTGTTGGCTAGACTGTGACTTCCTGAGTGATTTCCACATTCACCATCGTGCATATCTTGTAGGATTTTCTGGACTTGCGTTTTGTTGGTAATACATCGTAGATTCAAACCAGTCGAAGATCTTCGATATAATTGTCCTCTGATCATGATGTACCTTGATGCTTTAAACCTGACCTTTCTTGCTTCCATTCTGTCATCAGGCAATTGATCGTTCTCTAGATAATTTTTAATGTCGTCCGACCAAGAGTTTTCTTCTTCAATTGGTGCTATCAAAGTATTACTATTGTCTTTGATGGACGATGTCACGAGGTGGACTATTGGGATATTGTCGAATGTCGTTTGACTAAGTGCTGATCCCAAATTGGCTAATGCGTCGGCTTGAATGTTTTGATCTCTTGGTACCTGCTCGATTATGAAGCGACTGAACTTCTTTGCTTCTTCTTTTACTATTTTATAATAGGCAATCATCCTTGAATCTTTCGCTGCAAACTCTCCATTAACTTGGTTAACAACTAGGGATGAATCGCTCCGGACATGTAGATATGTTGCCCCTAAGTCATGAGAAATTTTCATTCCTGCAATCAGTGCTTCATATTATGCCTCATTATTTATTGCCTTGAAGTCGCACCGTATGGAGTACACTATTTTGCCCCCTTGTGGGGACTGTAGGACGACACCCAGGCCTGTTCCCCGTATGTTCGACGAACCATCAACGTCGAGCATCCAAGTGGTGTCGTGCAAAGTCGCCACAATTAACTCATTGGTCGTCGTTGCTTCTTCTAGTTCTGGACTGAAATCTGTAACAAAATCTGCCAAGACCTGTGATTTGATCGTCGTCTTGGGCTTGAAATCCAGATCATAATTACTGAGGTATATGCTCCATTTAGCTAGTCGTCCTGTTAGCTCAGGTTTTCTTAGCACAAATTTTAAGGGAAAATTAGTTACAACGGTTATAGGATGCGATTCAAAATAATCCCGTAACTTCTTAGCGGCCATAACTAACGAAAGCAAGAGTTTTCTATAGACGAGTACCTGGTTTCAGCGTCTAATAGAGTTTTACTTACATAGTAGATTGGCAATTGTCGTCCATCGGTCTCTCGTATAAGGACTGCACTTACCGAATTAGTACTGACGGCCAAGTAGAGTTGAAGAACTTCACCCTTCTCAGGTTTAGAGAGGAAGAGAGGTGATGTCATGTACTTCTTGAGTTGTTTCAATGCTTCCTCATGCTTATCAGTCCATTCGAATCCTTTATTTTTTCGCAGGACATTGTAGAATAAATGACATCTGTCGGACGACCGAGAGATGAACTGGTTCAACGCTACTACACATCCTGTTAGACGTTGGACTTCTTTAAAATTTCTGGGCGATTTTAGCTCGACAATTGCTTTGATTTGGTCTGGGTTAGCTTCGATTCCTCGTCGTGTGACCATATAACCGAGAAATTTGCCAGCTCGAACTCCAAAAGAACATTTTATCGGATTCAACTTCATTTTATATTCACGCAAAATGTCAAACGACTGCTTCAAATGTTCTATATGATCGTCCATATATTTCGATTTGACAAGCATGTCGTCGATGTATACTTCCATAGTGTCGCCCAAATGTTCTTTGAACATCATATTCACCAATCGTTGATACGTCGAACCTGCATTCTTAAGACCAAAAGGCATTACTTTATAACAATAAATACCTTTATCTGTCATGAAGGCTGTTTTTTCTTGATCGTCAAAATGCATCAATATCTGGTTATAACCAGAATATGCGTCCATGAAAGTGAGTAATTCATGTCCAGCTGTAGCGTCAACCATAGAATCGATGTGTGGCAATGGAAATGGATCTTTTGGGCAAGCTTTGTTAGGTCTGTAAAATCAATGCAGACTCTCCACTTGCCATTTTTCTTTTGGACGACTACAACGTTGGCGAGCCAATCTGGATATTTGACTTCTCGTATCTTTCCTGTTTTAAGTAAATTATCAACTTCGTCGTTGATAACTTTATTTCTTTCAGGAGCAAATTTTCGTCTTTTCTGCTGAACAGGCTTGAACGATGGATCAACGTTGAGTTTATGAGAAATGATACTTGGATCGATACCCACCATGTTTTCGTGCGTCCATGCGAAACAATCATAGTGATCCTGCAACAAAGATATTAGTCTTTTTTTAAAAGAAGGGTCGAGCGTCGAACCTATGTAAACCATCCGATCAGGCTTATCCTGGTTTAGGACGACATCTTCCAAGCGATAGTCGTCGTCAGTCCTAGGAACGTCCTGGTTCTGTAATTGCTATACTGTCTGCTTCGGGGGCTTCAAATAAACTTTGTAACATTCCCTAGCAACTTTTCTTTCGCCTTTGATCTCCTGTACTCCCCATTGCGTGGGAAATTTCAAGGTTTGGTGGTACGTCGAAGGTACAACTTTCATATCGTTGATCCATGGTCGGCCAAGGATGATGTTATAAGCTGATGAACAGTCGACGACGTTGAACTTCGTCTGTCTATTGATTCCTTTAGCATATACTGGTAATGTGATTTCCCACATGGTGTTTGTCGCCCCACCGTTAAACCCAACGAGTGTGGTCGAGCATCGAGTAATTTTGGATTTGTCGATCCCCATAGCTTTCACTGCATCAAAAAAGATAATGTTAGCAGAACTACCTCCATCGACGACTATCCTCTTTGTCAGGCAATTTCCAATGCTCAATTGGATAATTAGTCCGTCATGATGTTTTTGGTATACGTCGTCGAGATCTGCTTGGTCGAATGTCAAGGGCATAGCTTCTAATTCCGCGTCCTCCTTGGGTCTCGCCTCCTTTGGAATTGGTCGGTCGTCGGGACCGCAACTAGCATGCCTCTTGGCAGCTGAATAGGTGGTACCACAAACATCAGAACCTCCGGTGATACAATTAATCACCTTGGCATGCTCTGGGGATGTGGGACGTGCATCTTTCTTTTCCATAAATTCTTGCAAATAACCTTTCGAGTTAAGCCAGGACAACTCTTTCTTTAAGGCAATGCAATCATCCGTTACATGACCGAAGTCGTTATGGAAATCACACCATTTTGTTTTGTCTTTCTTGTCACTGTCTTTATCGTTTTTCTTCGGCCATCGAACATTTTGCTGAAGCTGTTTCAGGGACGCGACGACGTCCTTGGCTGATCCTGGGAAGCCATAAGATGACACCTTAGGATATTGGACAAATTTAGAAGTCGTCGACCCTTTCTTTTCGAATCTGACGTTCGAAATCTGTCTGGCAGGCTCTGATCGACCGGTCGGCTTTGGTTTGAAGTTTGGTTTTTTAACACCTAGGTTTTTCTGATCGCTCGAGTGTTTATTTCTGAAAGCGAGATCATCCTCGACTCTCATATGAGCGAGTGTCCTTGCTCGTACGTCTTCAAAGGTTTCTGGCGGATACTTCGTAAGGTCAAGATACAACCCTGAACTATCATCCAGACCCCGTTTGTATGCCTCAATTGCTGTTTTTACGTCGCAATTTCGGATACTAATCATTTCCGCGTTAAAAAGGTTAAAGTAGTCCTGGATGTATTCTCCATTCTTTTGTACGACATAGTAAAGGTCGCTCGTCTATTTTTCCATTTTTCGGCTGCTAGCGAATTGCTGAGTGAATTGATTCACCAACTCTGCAAAAGACCCGATGGTTTTAGGTTTGAGATTAATCAACCATTGTAAAGCTGCTCCAGTTAAGGTCGCCCCAAAACTTTTGCACATGCAGACTTCTTGGAACTGATACGGTATCGAGACAATCTACATAAGTTGTTTGTATTGGGCGACGTGTTCTGTTGGATCAGTGACGCCTGAATATTTTGGAGTGAAGGTTGGGATGTTGTACTTCTTTGGAACGTCCACTAACGCGATCTCATCAATGAACGGTGACGCCTGAAATCCTGTACGTGGCTCGACATCAACTGGAACTGCTGCCCCCGGTAATTTGGCCAGCATTGACAAGACACGCTCATTCTGTTCTTCCATAAGCTTCAATCGTTGTGCAACGGGATCTACTGGGATACTCCCGGAGACACCCAATGAAATATAACCTGATCCGTTGAAGTTAGTCTGCTGCGAAGAATCAGAGGCATATCCATTGAATGGCATATAAGCCATAGGCATGGTTGGGATTATGAAGGTTGAAGGATTAACTGGAGGTGGACGAGGGTAATTAGGCAATGGAGGAGGTACGTTCCAAGCACCAGTATAAGCATTCGTAGTTCCCGTCACATTGTTTCCACCCTGGTTTCTTAGATGCTCGATGGTTTCAGCCGCCTGTCGAGCCTGGGCTGTTAGGGCGTCAATACGGGCGCGAGCAGCAGTCAACTCCATGTTCATTTGGGCCACAACATGATCTTGAGTTCCTTGCAATGACATTGTCCTGAATGAATGAAAAAAGAGAAATACTCGAAGGAAAACGTTAGTACGCCGCAAGATTATCGAAGATTTTCTTTGGATGGGGCCCCACGGTGGGCGCCAAACTGTTTATGCCAAAAATCTCCCAAGGAAAATTTAAGGTAAATGTGGATCTTGATCCAACCAAAGAAAATAACTTTAATAATCGCACGACAGTAATAGAAGTGAAATAAATGAGACAAGGGAATTGATGACGCGGAAAACCCCTAAAATGGGTAAAAACCGCGGACGAGTATGAGTCGTCATACACTATGGACGTCAATCAGGGACGTCGTCCTCGTTAACAAGTGTTACAAGTGAAATGTAATGTAAAACAGTACAATAAAGTAAAGTCGGTCGTGCGTCGTGTATAGTTAGACTTTGATCGTGCGTTGTACGACAATCAGCAAAGGCTTTATCAACTTCAGGAGAGATTGAATGAGCTTAAGAACGTAATTCGTGAGCTTGTAAAGTCTGAGAATCAGATGTCCGGATGTGAAGTTCAATCTTCATATTTATACTCCAATTGTCCGTTAGCAAGTCTTGAATGCATATCTTTAATAAAGTAACCGTTTGATATTGATGAGAGCATCCGTTATATCCGTTGTTATTGGTAACGTCTTCCGTTATGATCTCTTATCATAAACGTCCCTGAAATCCTGCATTAAATATAATATAAAGTATGTTGCAAATTAGTAATTGAAATAATGTCGTACGACAGCCATCGTGGACGGGTTTTGATAGTCTGGTTGAAGTCACTCAAAGGAAGGACGTCAATTATTTCTCTGGTCGTGCGACTATGGGCTAATGGACTGTTTGGAATCTAAAGACGTACGACAAAGGACTTTGGCTATTTTTTACCCAAACAGTGTATATATATATATTTTAAATAAAATATAAATGAAACATAGTTAAATTAATTTAAACATTGAACTTTATAAAATAAATAAAATTGTTATATTATATTATTATATCATATATTAATCGCTTATTTAAAATTAATGTTCATTTTTTAATTAACATTAAATTAAAATAAAAGAATTATGTATCATGTATTTATTAGCTAAAAATAATTAGAATGTATATAATAATTTATACAATAGTTAACAAATGTGTAGTAGGGACCACTTTTGAAAGTATAGATGAATTGCACGTATATAGATGTAATTGCAAAAACTGATATGACATAATTGAAATCACAAATGAATTGCAGGGATGTGGATTGTCTAAGTCTTAAAGTACAAAAAATATATTAAAGTAAAAAAACTAAAACACAAAAAGTAAAGACTTTAAGCTAATATCCAACCTTTATTAATTCTAGAAGCTTCTACAAAGGTACAAAATCAACCCCAAGTGTCTTCACAAAATAAGCATCTATGTCTTAATCATTAAGCTCCATCAGTCATGTGTTACTGAAATGCTGCAGAATCAAGGGACTACACTTTTAAATTTTTCCAAAAGTATCAAATCAACCCTCGAAAGTATAAAAACGAGTACATCACAACTTTTAACTCCAAGAAACAAATAAATGGAAAATAAGTAAATAAGATGACTCAAGTTTGGGATATAAAAGGTAAAATAACCTATCTATAAATGAAGAAATGAGGGTTTAAGCACTAAATAATTAGTGCGTATCAGCACGAATAGACAAACTTGTTACACGACGTAAGAGCTGTTTGATCTAGTGAATGTGAGATATTACGACCCCCCCCCCCCCCGGGCGCGGCTATGCTACAATAATGAGGGTCTTAATAAGGAGTGCTAGAAATAGAAATCAACTTTGGTTTGGCGTCAAAGGGCAAATATATGGCTTTGCTGGTGAACATGATGACACATTAAGATGAATAGATGATCTCCTTGGCATACTTTTGTTGAGAGAAAAAGAGCAGCAATACCGAGGAAGTAATGTAATAAATGCAAGCCTTTCATGGTACCTTCACCATTTCTCAACTTTTCACAAAAAAAAATACCGAAACCCAACCTTATAGATATATAGTCTGGTTCTTCGTTTCCTCCTCCTCCTTCTTGTAACCACCACCTTTAATTATTTTCTTAATGTGTGTTTGTGTGTGTAAAATCTATAACCCATGACCTTTGTCTTCCAAGTGTGTATTTGTGTGTGAAGAACCCATAACCCACCACATTAATCTTTTGAGTGTGTTTGTGTGCATAAAACCT
Source organism: Arctium minus (assembly GCA_954870635.1). Lineage (NCBI taxonomy): Eukaryota > Viridiplantae > Streptophyta > Magnoliopsida > Asterales > Asteraceae > Arctium > Arctium minus. Next base: position 381,620 of record OX941094.1, on the reverse strand, counting down.
ACAAATCACTATATATGTCTTCCTAATTTGCGTGTGTGTAAAACTATGTGTTTTTATGTGTGTAAAACCATAGATCCAATAAGTGCTTATGTGTGTAAAAGCACATATTTAATATGTGTTTGTTGTTGGGAATTTGCCTTGTATTTGATCCCGCATAGGAAGGACAAGGAAATTTTGATAGGCTTATATGGCTTGTTCCATATGCTTTATCAAATTGGATCAAAGCCCATCTAATGGGGTTTGGTTTGGATTTATAGCTTGGCACATAAATATTTAAATGGTCAAAGATTGGGCCTTGGGTCTCTTTGGGTCAGAAGTCGCGTGGCTTCCCGCGTAACTCACTGGATTGATTCTACGGACAGATACTTACGCAACTTCTCATGCGGCCTCTAAGTCGCGAGGCTTCCCGCGTAACTCTCTGTATGTATACGCCACAGTGACTTGCTCATTTCCCAAGTTTTTCCTCTGGTTTCTCTCTAAATACGATCCATGAACGCATAAGAAACTCGACAGATTCTCGTTCTCGTGCAAGAACGTGAATTGATAGTTGTATCCTCGAACCGACGCTCGGACTACGCACGAGTAGGGGCGAAATTCTGTTTAAGGACATTGCTTTGCAGGCCTCTATCGATCATCGATCTAATCGTCGATTTCAAGTTAGTATTTCTGTTAATCTTGTTAAGAATTTCGATATATCTACATATATATATATATATATATGTTTTTGTTTGTTTATTCAATATTATCGTATATTTTGCACAATAAATATACACGTTTTTCTGGATTCTCGTGATTCTATAACATTGGTTCTAACAATCTTAAACAGAATTTTGTGATGGATCCATCATCCATGATAAAGAACCATGTGGAGAAGCCGGAAAAGTTCAAGGGAACGGATTTCCGACGGTGGCAACAAAAGATGTTGTTTTACCTAACAACTCTTCATGTTTCCAACGTTTTGACGGATGACGAACCCACGAATCCACCCGTGAGTCTTGGACAAAATGTTCCTACCGCCGCCCAACCGCAACAATTTCAAAAGGCGGTGGAAAGTTGGAGAAGCAACGAGTATAATTGTCGAAACTATATACTCAATGCTCTCGATGACTCCCTTTATGATATCTACTCGACCTTTAAAACCGCGAGAGAGATATGGGAGTCGTTGGAGAGAAAATATAAAACTGAAGTTGCTTGCTCCAAACGATTTGAGGTAGGAAAATTCCTACACTACAAGATGAGTGATTCGAAATCAATCATCAAACAAGTCGAGGAACTCCAAGTCATTACTCACGAGATGGAAGTGGAAGGTATGGGAATGAATTCTAACTTTTTAGTCGGGGCTATAATTGAGAAGTTTCCTCCTTCTTGGAAGAACTTCAAATTATATCTCAAACATTTAACTGATGAAATGAGCTTTGAACAACTAGTCCTCAAACTTCGAGTTGAGGAGGACAATAGGCTTACTGATAAAGCCGATGCTAGTTCCCTTGAGCCTAATGCAAACATTGTGGCTGCAAGCACATCAAAGGGAAAGTTTCAGAAATTCAAGGGCAAAGGCGTTGCCCCTAAACCATCATTCAAGACCTCTCTTGGCCCACAAAAGAAATTTTTCAAAAAACCACATATCCTAAGTTGTTGGGTGTGTGGAAAGCCCGGTCATAGGGCTAAAGATTGTAGGCACAAGAGAGATCATGGTGGTGGAAACGGTGGTGGAGGTGCAGGTCCTTCTCACCAAGCAAACATGGTCGATTCTGAAACACAGTTCATCGGAGTGGTGGAGGAAAATCTGGTGACAAATACCGTGGATTGGTGGTATGATACCGGAGCCTCGAGACACATTTGCAACTCCAAAAGCTCATTTGCAACCTATCAAAAAGTTAGTGATGAAGAACCGATGTCAATGGGGAATGCATCGACAACAAGGGTAGAAGGCAAAGGGAAAGTGATATTGAAGATCACTTCCGGAAAAGACCTTGTTCTTACAAACGTGCTACATGTGCCGGACATAAGGAAGAATCTCATTTCTGGTCCTATGTTAAGCAATAAGGGATTCAAGGTAGCATTAGAATCCGACAAGTTTGTAATAACTAAGGGAGGATTGTATGTTGGGAAGGGTTACCTTAGCGAGGGACTCTTCAAGATAAGCTTTGTACATAATGACATTGTAAATATCGATAATAAAATGGTGGGCTCTATCTCGACTTCTATGTACATGATTGAGTCTTCTACTTTATGGCATTCTCGACTTGGGCATGTCAATTTCCGTTGTTTGCAAAGAATGACGAAACTTGGCATGTTACCATCTTGTTCAATGAACAAGAAAACAAAGTGTGAAATTTGCATCGAATCTAAATTCTCTAGTCATCCACATAAATCCATTGAGAAAAATAATGAAGTGCTTGGTCTAATACATAGTGACTTATGTGATTATAAAGCAACTGCTACATGTGGGGTAAAGAACTATTACATATCATTTATTGATGACTGCAGCAAATTTTGCTATGTGTATCTAATAAATACCAAAGATGAGGCTTTGAATATGTTTAAGACTTACAAAGCCGAAGTTGAAAACCAACTTGATAAATGGATCAAAATCCTAAGATCCGATAGAGGAGGAGAATATGAGTCTAATGACTTTGCAGAATTTTGCTCCTCTCATGGTATTGTACACCAAACAACAGCTCCCTATACTCCTCAACAAAATGGAGTAGCCGAAAGGAAAAACCGGACATTGAAGAATATGATCAACTCTATGTTGATCACATCGGGAGCACTACATAGCTTATGGGGAGAGGCTTGCCTCACCGCAAATATGATATTGAATAGGATCCCTCACAAAAAGAGTAATAAATGTCCTTATGAATTATGGAAAGGAAGGTTACCTACCTTCAAAAGAATGAAAGTGTGGGGTTGCTTGGCTAAGGTTCAAGTACCTTTGCCTAAAAGAACGAAACTTGGACCCAAAACCATATATTGCATCTATCTTGGTCCAGCCAAGAATAGTGCAGCCTATAGGTTTCAAGTTCACAAGTCAAATGTTGATGACATACATGTCAATACTATTCTAGAATCTGCGGAAGCAGAATTCTTTGAAGATAATTTTCCTTATAAGGACAAAGAGGGTCAATCCTCTAATCCAAGGAAAAGGGCATGTGAAGAAATAAGTCATGATGTATTAGATCAACGTGCACAAAACATTCAAGATGATGCTTCTAAGGTCCAACAAGATATGGAACCTAGAAGAAGCAAACGAGGAAGGATAGCCAAAGACCTTGGTCCCGACTATATGACCTTCAATGTGGAAGGTGAACCTTTATCCTATAAAGCCGCCATGGAATCTTCCGAGGAACCTTATTGGGAAGAGGCTATTAATAGTGAGATAGATTCAATCATCCAAAAAAACACCTGTAAATTGGTTGATCTACCTCCGGGACACAAACCTATTGGCCATAAATGGATCTTTAAAAGGAAACTTAGACTCGATGGTACCATAGAAAAATATAAGGCTAGATTAGTAGCCAAAGGGTATCGTCAAAAGGAAGGTCAAGATTTCTTTGATACCTATTCGCCAGTTACTAGAATCACGTCCATTAGGACTTTGATTGCAATAGCAGCAATTCACAATCTGGAAATTCACCAAATGGATGTGAAAACTGCTTTTTTAAACGGCGAGTTAGATGAAGAGATCTATATGCAACAACCTGAAGGCTTTGTTGTCAAAGGTCAAGAACATAAGGTCTGCAAATTGGTGAAGTCCCTCTATGGACTTAAACAAGCACCAAAGCAATGACATGAAAAGTTTGATAACACATTGTTATCAAATGGCTTCCAAATCAATGAATGTGATAAATGTGTATATGTTAAACAATGCAAAAATGCGTATGTTATTATATGTTTATATGTCGATGATATGTTGATCATGGGAACTAACTTGGATGTAATAAATCAAACCAAGAAGATGCTACACTCCTCATTTGATATGAAAGATATGGGAGTAGCCGACGTTATCCTTGGGATTAGAATTCAAAGAAATTCTAATGGATACATCCTAACTCAATCCCACTATATTGAGAAAGTTCTCAGAAAATAAGGACACTATGATGAAAGACCAGTGGTCACTCCATTTGACCCATCTAGTCACTTGAAGAAAAATCAAGGTGAAAGTGTCTCTCAACTTGAATATACTCAAGTGCTTGGCAGTTTAATGTATATTATGAATTCTACTAGACCTGATCTAGCATATTCGGTGAGTAGACTAAGTCGTTATTCACACAATCCTGGAAGAGATCATTGGTTTGCACTAGTAAGAGTGCTGCGATATCTCAAATATACATTGAACTATGGATCGAATTACACGAAATATCCTCCTGTCTTGGAAGAATATTGTGACGCCAATTGGATTTCCAACAATTCAGAAAGTAAGTCCATAAGTGGGTATGTATTTACACTTGGTGGAGCAGCAGTGTCTTGGAAATCATCAAAACAAACAGTGAATACACGATCCACAATGGAAGCAGAATTTGTGGCTCTAGACAAAGCGGCTGAAGAAGCCGAATGGCTTAAAAACTTTATGGAAGGGATTCCCTTGTGGCCAAAACCAGTACCAGCCATTTGTATTCACTGTGATAGTATGGAAGCTCTTACAAGAGCGAAGAATCAGATTTACAATGGTAAATCGCAGCACACAAGGCGTCGCCATAACACAATTCGGGATTTGCTCAAGAATGGAATCATATCTATTGATTATGTGAAGTCAAAGGAAAATATAGCCGATCCTTTGATGAAAGGGCTAAACAGGGAGCAAGTCATATATATCTATTGATTATGAGTTATTACCCGGCAGAAACCTAACCTAGCAACATTGGAGATCCCATGGTCTAGGTTCAATAGGCAAACTACTTAGGGAAAACTCAAGACGTATAACAACACACACACTAAGGTATGCACATTCCTATGATAATCTTTGTGTGTTTCCGTTGACGATAAGGGTTGAATACTGATTCTTAATAATGCTAATAGCTTTGACAGTGGAACAATACGGATTGTTCTTGATTGGAATTACCTATGTGAGATTGATGTGTGGTCGCATCTATGAGGACCGAGATGGCTAAGTTCTCTAAGAATCTCATGAAGAAAGGATACGTTCAAGACCGAAATGAACACAACCGTAAGAGTTACATTATGTGCTAGATATGATGTATGTGATACTTATTGTCTAGATTTACTACACAATGTGGTTAGTTCAAGACTTTGTTCACTACCCACAAAGTAGATCCGATTTGTACTCACTATGAAAGGTTCAAGTCCAAAAGACACCTTTTCAAATGTATGTCATATCTTATTTCATGGAATAGAAAACTATTTGAATATTACTTATTTTCTATTCAAATGTGGGGTATTGTTGGTGTTTGAATAGAAAATGTGGGGTATTGTTGGGAATTTGCCTTGTATTTGATCCCACATAGGAAGGACAAGGAAATTTTGATAGGCTTATATGGCTTGTTCCATATGCCTTATCAAATTGGATCAAAACCCATCTAATGGGGTTTGGTTTGGATTTATAGCTTGGCACATAAATATTTAAATGGTCAAAGATTGGGCCTTGGGCCTTGGGGTCTCTTGATCTGAATCCGATTTTTTAGACATCATCAGATGTCTTGCGGGTTATCACGCGGGTCAGAAGTCGCGTGGCTTCCCGCGTAACTCACTGGATTGATTCTACGGACAGAGACTTACGCATAAGAAACTCGACATAAGAAACTCGTTCTCGTGCAAGAATGTGAATTGATAGTTGTATCCTCGAACAGACGCTCGGACTACGCACGAGTAGGGGCGAAATTCTATTTAAGGACACTGCTTTGCAGGCCTCTATCGATCATCGATCTAATCGTCGATTTCAAGTTAGTATTTCTGTTAATCTTGTTAAGAATTTCGATATATCTACATATATATATATATATATATATGTGTTTTTGTTTGTTTATTCAATATTATCGTATATTTTGCACAATAAATATACACGTTTTTTCTGGATTCTCGTGATTCTATAACATTGGTTCTAACATTTATATGTCAAAACCCAAACCCAATGTGTATATGTGTGTAAACCCCCTAACCAAGTGTGTGTTTATATGTGTAAAACTCAGACCTAATGTGTGTTTATGTGTATAAACCCCCAAATTTAGATCATGATCTTCGAAAAAACCACATATATGTATATTAATTGATGAATACTTACATGCATAATACAATACATTAATGAAGTTCATGGGAGTATATTTATCAATGCATATAATATATATATATATATATATGTTAACTAATATACTCAAGTGCATAATACAATATACTAACGAAGCTCATGGTTGTATATTCATCAATCATCCCATTTGTGTGTTGTATATTCATTAATATTCACATGTAAAATACAAACATTGATGAATATAAACTTCAGAAATTTCATCAACGTATGTTCAACAATGAATACATATATTACGAGAATAAAATAAACTCAATTAAAAAGCGTAAAATAATGACAAAAATCACTTCAGTTGTCGGACCACGATTTATTTTCTTCTCCTAAGTTCTTATTCTTTTTCGGTAAAAAGATATCATTACATTGGATGTACGGAGGCAATTTTGAAATTCCAAAACAACAAATTAACAAATAGTCTTTTGACTTTGCAGATGTATTGTACAAACCCATCAAATACCCAATAATGTTTCTTTAATTCTACACATCTATTTTTTTAATTACCGGAAATACTTTCTTTCCGTTGTAACTTTTTAGTATTTGTTGTAGTTTGAAGTTGTAATATATATTTGTAAGAGATTATGTGAATGAACCTAAACATAATAAAAGTATAATATAAAAATTCAACAAATACAAGATAATTAGAAATTTGTAAGTTTTAACGTGGTAAATAATAATACTTCAATTTGGGGAAGAACATCTCTTGTGCTCGATTTTTGGAAAGGTCCAAACTACCACAAAGTTGTTCATTGACCTAGAAACCGATCCAGGACATATGTCAGGATCGAATTCTCAACAAGAATAAATTCTCAGAAACTAATATCAAAGGAGTTTGTGGAATAACACTTTGATATTCAATGAAACAATAAACAAACAGTAAATATGATGAACAACTTGTAAACTTGTATTGAATGCTTTAAATCACAAGATTACACACACAACCTCAATCTTGAAGAACAGACTCTTTCAAGATGAATTCTACTTCTCTAGAATTAGGAACTATGCCTTGAGGTTGATTCTCTCTCTAACAAAAACTCAGAATTAATCTTCACAAAAGTTACTTTTCTTTTCTAAACAAATCTATACATATATTGAAGGATAAAAGATAATTACTAAACATAAAAAGATCTTCAATATATGCTTCCATCATTATCTCCAACTTCCATGAATATCTTCAGTTCATCCAGCTGTCATCCTTCCATGCGAATTCTTTATCACATAAGCAGCATTATTCTTTAGCAGCATTAATACTCTGATCAGTATTAACTCTAGCAGTACTAACCATGCTCAGCAGTATTAATCTCTTCAAGCAGTACTAACTTTGAACTAGCAGTACTAAACTTGTTGAGCAGCATTAATCTTCAACTAGCAGCATTAACCACAGAAGTACTAACTAGAAGTAGTAATTGTTTTCTTCTAGGAGCATTAACTTTACTTGTGCTGTACTTGTGCAATTCTTCTGTTCCCAACAATCTCCCCTAACTTGACTTTTAGGAAGATAAGTCAAGTTCTTCAGATCTGATCTTCAAGATGCTTTCAACACCTCATAATCAGTTTCCCAAATTTGGATCTAGGCCCAGACTTTGATTGATAGTTCTTCTCACCACTATTCTGGCCATTTCTGAATCCTTTGTGCATACTAGATTGGCTTTTAACATCCCTACTAGCTTCTCCTTGCTATGCTCATAGATTTTGTCCACCAGGTAATATTCATGATAACATTTGTCAATGGTAATCATGTATACACCACAGTTTTCAAATAACATCCAGTGAGTAATCTTCTTAAATCCATACTCATGATGAAGATCTTTAATTCTGTGAACCACCTTCTCTGGATCAAACATCATACATAAATATTTCATTGCCACTTTAAGAAGATTCTCTTCAGTACCTTTCAACACAGGCTCATAGAGTTTCATTCCCACTTTGTACATTTCCTCTATGTCTGCTCTTGAACAACCTCTGATTACTCTCCCCCAGGTTGAAAATGCTTCAAATGAACCATCAGCTCTTTTGATTCTGAAAAAGTCCTTTCCATTATCTCTTAGAATGTCCCAAAAGATGATCTCAGGAGCTTTCATGGAGATTGGAACAGCCTTAATGGGTTCTACTATAGTCATGTAAACATCCATATTCTCATCAGTTTGTTTATTTGACTGTTCTGGATTATGCACTGGTTCTGCTGCAGTTTCTTCTTTTTCCTCCACTCTTGGCCTTTTAGACTGCTTTTTGGAAGCAATTGTCTTCACCCTCTTTCCAGATTTGGCTTCTACATCAACATTCTCATGTTCTTTCTTCATCTCTTCAGCTTTGTCCTTTGAGGGTGTGGTCTCCTCAGGGAATGGTTGTTGAATATTGAGGTCATGCCTCTCCTTCATTCTTCTCTCAGCCTCTTCCCTTTGAGTTGAATCACCTTGAAGCTTTGCCATTTCTTTCTTGTATAACTCTTCAACCTGATTGTATGCCATGTTTGTGAACATCTCCCCCTTGACTCCAATTGCACCTTTCAGGAAATTTATCATTTTTCTTCTTTCCTGATTGGCCAAAAAGGTCTTGGATGGTTGTCTTTTCTGCTTTTGAATTGGCATCTTTTTGACTTGAAGTTTCTTGGCCTGAGTTGCTTCTTTGATACTTTTCTGATACTCTGCATTTAGCTTTCTGGCCATGATCTTTGCAAGTTCTCTATCTGTCTCAGTTTGCAACTGTTCCTCCTTTTCCATTTGATCTTGAAGTTGCTTTGCTATTTCCTCATCTAATTCAATCTGAGTCTTTTTCTTTGCAGACAATTCAGCTTCAACCATCTTTTCCTTTCCTTTTCCCTTTGTATCCTTCAAGATTGCCTTTTCTTTTCCCTTCTTTGAGATCCCTTCTTCATTGATGACTACTCCCTTGGCCTTTTGACTAGCCTTAGGAGTATCATTCTTGGCTTTAACTAAAGTTTCTGCAATCTCCATTTCCTCTACAGAGATCCCTGTTTCTGCTTCTTTTACCTCAGCAGCATTAACTGTTTCTGCTGTTTCAGCAGCATTAACAGTTTCTGCTTCTTGGACAAAATCTGTTTCTGCTTCTATTCCATGCTCTGTCTCCCCCTCAACTTCAACTCTCTTTTCAGAAGACCTTTCTTTCTCTGTTTCTCCCTCTTGCTTCTCCCCCTTGTTGAAAGGATCTTGAACATTGGATCTCTTCTTGAGTACAAATTGTTTTCTCCTCTTCTTTTGTATCAGCCTAGTCACCATTTTCTTTAACTTGGCTATCTGTACTTGTTGTGACAGGATTACCAGCTTCATTTCATCTATCTCTTTGCCCTGTTTAAGAACATCCATGTTGATGTTTCCCATGGTTTCCATCAATTCATCATAGTTATATCTGTCCTCACCTTCTCCAGGAGTGTTACCCCCTTTTGAATGATCATTGGATCTTTTATCAGTAGAAGCCTTCTGCCTAGCAGAAGCACTATCCACCCCCTTGGTTTCTTGGCACCGGGGTCCTTTGGTTGATTTCTCACCCAAAGTTTCCATGGGGAAGGTCTTAGAGATGTTACCACTGTCCTTTTCTGTGCTAGCAGAAGTAGTGGCAGCCTTCTCAACCATATGCTCTTCTATCTCCTTAGAGAGCACCTCCTGAGGGTTGGGAGACACCCTATTGGTTTCCCTTTGGATATTCTCTAAAGGAGAATTCTCCCTTAAAGGGCTTAAAAGCTGAGTGGGTGAAGGTACAAGAAGGGAAGGAGCCTTCTTTACCTGTTTCCTTTTGTAAGTTTGGGTAATAGGAGAAGTGGGCTTATGAAGTAGGGACTGTGGGATAGATATAGAGTGGGAAGGTTGGGTTTGGCTAGCAGTGGGAATGTCTAATGAGGGCCTTGACCCTGCTGCCATACCTTCTTGTGGTTGGGACACCACCATCATTGTTGAGAACAATGGGGTGTCAACTCCTTCCGAGTCCCTAGCAGATCTTCTCATGTTTGAGAAAACCTTGCCTTTAGGGGGTTTAGGTACATATACCCCATCAAAGTGAGGTATGTCCATCAACTCATTAGTAATAACTGCCTGAACAAACCTGGGATACATGAAGAAACTCTTCTTGTTGTCCAGATTTGAGACAAGATCATTGAAGATCATTTGAGAAAAGTTGTATTTTCTAGCAGTGGATAAACATACCAATGCATAGGCAATTGGACTGCTAAATTGGCTCCAGCCAGTTGTTTTCTTAGAAATACAATGCATCAAGGTATGAACAAAGAACCTCCATTGGGGTGAAAACTTAGCTTTGAAAAACTTGAAAATCCCCAATGGGCCTTCATACCCCATTCTGGTGAAGTTTGAAAACAAATCCTCATTTGGGATAGAAGAAATACCTGAAGCATCGTCTAGACTTAGACAGATGCAAATAGTCTCCTCAGTAACTGTCAAGGGTTTGTCACACACCCTTGTTTTGATGCATGTCACTCCATTTTCAGAGCTGGTAGTGGCATTGGCCCAGAATTGCCTCTGATGCTCTATGTAGATGGTAGGGGACACGGTGAGAGCATGAGCAATATGACTTGTCCTCAAAAAGTCGACTATCTGGTGAAAACCTTCGGCTTGTTTTGGCTTTTGGAGCATGGCTATCTCGTTGTGTTCATCAATAAACGCCATTGAAGCCATTGAACTTGAGTGTTCTTGCCTGAAAACTTGGTACTTGAGAGAAAAAGGTTAGAGCGCAAGTGAACAGTATGCAAAGAGTCGTTATGAACTTTTTAGGCGGTCAAAGGGTATTTATAGTATTCGGATTAAAAGCAGTATTAACCTTAAAAAAAATAGTGAAAGCAGTATTAACAGTGAGCAGTATTAACCACTAGTAGTATTAACTGAGAGCAGTATTAACCACTAGCAGTATTAACTAAGAGCAGTATTAACCACTAGCAGTATTAACTAACTAGCAGTATTAACTGAGAGCAGTATTAACCACTAGCAGTATTAACTAACTAGCAGTATTAACTGAGAGCAGTATTAACTACTAGCAGTATTAACTGTGCACTGGCAGTATTAATACTGTACTGGCAGTATTAACCATACTTACACTTTTAAGCTTGTGAAAAACTGAGTACTGCTATACATTTCCTGAGAAAGAAAGTTAGTAACACCAAGAATAAACTATATACAGGTAGTGAACCACTTTTAGGAAGGGGCTTATTCAGAGTTGATCATTCCCACACTTGTTACCAAGAAAGTGAATCTACCCACATCAAAGGCTTTGGTGAATAGATCAGCAAACTGGTTATCAGTATGAACTTTTACAACTTGAATAAGTTTCTTTTCATTGCAGTCTCTTATAAAGTGATACCTGATCTCAATGTGCTTTGTCTTTGAGTGCTTGACAGGATTGTTAACAATGCTAATAGCACTGCTATTATCAATAAAGATTGGAGTGTGTAGAAAGGTTACCCCATAGTCCAACATTTGATTCTGAATCCACAACACTTGAGAACAGCAACTTGCAGCTGCTATGTACTCTGCTTCTGTTGTAGATGTGGACACTGTGATTTGTTTCTTGCACTGCCATGAAACTAGTCTTGCACCCAAAAACTGGCATCCTCCAGAAGTAGATTTTCTGTCCAAGTTTGCTCCACCTAAGTCACTGTCTGAGTATGCAAGTAGGTCAAATGATGAGTCATGAGGATACCAAAGTCCCAATCTAGGTTGCCCTTTGAGATATCTGAATATCCTCTTAACAGCTTGAAAGTGTGATTGCTTTGGCCTAACTTGGAATCTTGCACATACACAGACTGGAAACATTATATCTGGCCTAGAGGCTGTAAGGTACATGAGAGAGCCAATCATGGATCTATAGTGATGCACATCCATATCCTCCCCCTCAAGATCTGCTGTTATCTGCTTGTGTGTCTCCATAGGTGTGCTGGCAGGCTTTGAATATGAGAATCCAAACTTGGTTAGAATGTCCTGCACATACTTGGACTGACTGATAAAAATACCATCTGTCTTCTGTTGGACTTGGAGTCCAAGGAAAAAGGTAAGTTCCCCCATGGAACTCATTTTGAATCTTTGATGCATTAGTTCCTCAAACTCCCTGCACATACTTTCTCTTGTGGATCCAAAGATGATATCATCCACATAGATTTGGACCAACAAGATGTCCTTCTTCTTTCTCTTGATGAATAGAGTCTTATCAATGACTCCTCTTTCAAAGCCATTTTCCAAAAGATAGGATGACAGAGTGTCATACCATGCCCTTGGTGCTTGATGCAGTCCATAAAGTGCTTTCTTCAGTTTGTATACTCTGTCTGGATAGCTTGGGTTTTCAAACCCTGGTGGTTGACAGACATATACTTCTTCTTCAATTGAGCCATATAGAAATGCACTTTTTACATCCATTTGGTAGACTTTGAACTTCATATAAGAAGCATAGGCCAGGAACAATCTGATTGCTTCTATCCTAGCCACTGGAGCAAATACTTCTTCATAATCTATTCATTCTTCTTGTGTATACCCTTGTGCCACCAACGTTGTTTTGTTCTTTATTACTATCCCTCTTTCATCTCTCTTATTCCTGAAGACCCATTTTGTGCCTATAGCTCTTTGACCTTTAGGAAGGTCTACTAGATCCCAAACATCTTGCACCTTGAATTGTAGCAGCTCTTCTTGCATAGCTTCTATCCAACTGGACTCTTTCATAGCATCATGAGCCTTCTTAGGCTCAAGTTGGGATAGAAAACAAGAAAGCACTGTATGCTGTTGATCTTGCATATCTTGCAGCCTGCTTTGATGTCTAGTCATCATAGGAGAAGAGATATCCCCTATTACCAGCTGAGGAGGATAATTCTTTTGTGTTCTTGATTGATGACTAGGTTCTTCATTGAGTTCCACCTCTAGATTGGAATCATTCAACTCAACTGAGGTGATTTCAGCAGCTACTTCAGGTTCTTTATTTGCTTGAGTCTCCTCATCTCTCCTTTCTTCTTCACTCTGATTTGATTCGGTAGATGGCTCCTTTTCACAGTCTTCAACAGGATTCACTTTAGGTATGGGAAAAATCACAGACTGAGATATACTTTCTTGAACTTGTGTAGTCCCTGATCCTCCACTTCCTGAACCTGCATCATTATCACTACTGAAACCAAAAGAGTTAGTTAGTGAATCAATGTCAAACAGCCACTGAGGACCAGATCCAATAGGATTTGGTGTGTTCTCATTGCATTTGACATTGTCACTTTCTTCAATTATTCTAGAAGAAGAGTTAAAAACTCTGTAGGCCTTACTCTGGGATGAGTAACCAACAAGAAATCCATCATCTGCCTTGCTATCAAACTTACCTAAGTGAGATTTGGTATTGAGAATTGTACAAGGACACCCAAAAGGTTTGAAAAATCCAATAAAGGGTTTTCTTTTATTTAAAAGCTCATATGGGGTCTTGTTCTTTGGTTTGACTACTAGTACTCTGTTTTGGACATAACAGGCAGTATTAACTGCTTCAGCCCAGAAAGTAATTGGCAATTTAGAATCAGCCAACAGAGATCTAGCAGCCTCTATTAGTGTCCTATTCCTTCTCTCAGCAACTCCATTTTGTTGTGGAGTCCTAGGAGCACTATATTGTCTCTCAATTCCTTTTTCTTCACAAAAGGTGTTTAGGTCAATATTTTTAAATTCAGTTCCATTATCAGACCTAATGACTTTTACTTTTTGATTAGTCTGGTTTTCAATTCTTAGAATAAAGGATTTGATCAGTTCACTTGTCTCATCCTTTGTCCTTAGAAAATATACCTAAGTAAATCTAGAGTAATCATCAACAATAACTAAGCAGTATGATTTCTTCCCTATGCTCATAACATTTGTAGGGCCAAACAAATCCATATGCAATAACTGGAGACAAGAAGAAATTGTATTTAACTCCTTGGACTTATGAGAAGTTTTGTGTTGTTTGCCTTTAAGACAAGCCACACAATGATCATCACATGAAAAGACCTTTGATGGTAAACCTCTGACAAGGTTGTTTTTAACAAGTTTGTTCATTGTCTTGAAATTCATGTGACACATCCTTCTGTGCCAAAGAGAGGATTCATCCACAAAACCTTTTGAAACAAGACAGTTCAGGGATGAATCACTTGAAACATTGTCCATATCTAGACAATACACATTGTCCTTTCTTGGAGTTCTAAGTAGTATCATGCTTTCATCAACTACCTTGAACCCTGGAGCAAGGATCATACATTCTGTATTAGTAAATAATATACTATGTTGTTTGTCACAAACCTGTGATACACTTAACAGGTTGTACTTTAGCTGATCAACATAGTAGACATCCTCAAATGTCATCTTACCTTTTGTAACATTACCTTTCCCACTTATTTTACCACCTGTGAGATTGTCTCCAAATGCAACATGTCCTCCATTGATAGGCTTGAAATCCTGAAGGCATGACATGTTGCCTGTCATGTGCCTAGAGCAACCACTATCCACATGCCATATGCTCTTCCCCTTGAGCTGTTGGTTGCCCTGCACATATGATAAATCAGTTAGTATGGACTAGGAACCCAAGCCAAAGTGGTCTTAGGTACCCCTTTCTCATCAAAATATTTGCATTCCTTCTTGACAAGATTTTTAAACTTTGACTCCTCATTTCTGGAGTACTTTGTCACAATGATGGGTTTGGAAACACATTTGCTAGAAGCAGTATTGGTTTTAGAAGTACTGACTGCATTAGCAGCATTTGCATGCTTAGCAGTACTAACCTTGTTAGAAGTAGTAATTGTGTTAGCAGCAGTAACTGTATTAGCAGTATTAACCTTTGAAGAAGTACTAACAGTATTAGAAGCAATAAAATTTTCAGCAGTACTAACACAGGTAGCAGCAGTATTGCTACTCGCAGCACTATCCCTGTCAGCAGTACTATTTGATGTAGCAGTACTAACAGTTTTAGTTCTTCTAGGCACCCACATTTTAATACTCTCTTTTAAAACCTTTTTCTTCATTTGGCCTTTGGTTTCAACAGACTTCTTAGCCACATGTTTCTTTCCAGCCTTCCTATAACCAACAGGTTTTTGCACAAATCTTTGAAAGTTCATCTGTTGGTTAATAGGGTTAAAGAAACAGTGCTTAGCCAAATGATTCAACTTACCACATATGAAACAAGGTTTTGGTCTGATTATTTTATTCAGATCAACTCCTTGTTTATGAGCCCATTGATTATTCCAGTTTCTTTGGTTACCTCTTTTTATACCAGAATTTAGGCTCTCAGATTTATTGCAAGCACACTGTTTACAAGGGCCAGGATTCACAACGGTGGTCTGTTTGTAATGGACCTTGTTAGCCTTTCCTTTGGTCTTCTCTATCTCTTTAGATTTGACCCAGATCCTTCCACCACCCTCATTGGTAACAATGTTGTTTTCTAAGGGTATCTCTTTACTCACATCATTGTTCCTCTTCTTACTGGCTTCTTTCTCAGTCATATCCTTAACAACTACCTCATCCAAAGGATCTATCTTAAAGGCTTCCTCAGACAAGTCCTTTTTCTCCTTGGTCTCTAACAAGTCTGAAGTAGGAGAGATATAGTTGTTGTTGTAAGGAGGGGGTGTGTTGTTGTATCCAATACCAGGCTTCATCTTATCATGAATCTGAGCCTTTAGAAGAGAATCCATTGCTTTTGAAGCATATGAAAACTTTTCTATATCAAGCTTAACATTATCTAATTCTTCTTTCAACCTATCATTCTCTTCTTTGGACTTAGACAGTTTGGTCTCTAACTCATTCTTTTCCCACTTCCAGTAATTTATGTCATAAGAGTGTTGAAGTTCATTGGCTTGAAAGCCTTTGATTTGTTCTTCAAACCTCTCCACTATCAACACATAATCTCTTCTGTCTTTTTCTAATCTTTTGAGGTCATCACACATGCTTTGGTTATGATCCCTGTACCTTTTGACAGTGTCTGTGCAAGATTTAGTGCAAAGATTAGAAATTACCTCAAAAGTGAGATCAGACACCTCAGCCATAAGAGATTGATTCTGAATGGCTTCCTCAGCTTGGTCACTCCAGTCAAACCCCATTCCTTGTTGAGAAACAAGGGCTTGAGCAGAGTTCTTGTTTTGATTGAAACCACCATTCTGGGCTTGTTGGTGGTTGTTGTTTGGCACACCACTTCTACACTCTTTAGCAAAGTGTCTCTTCATGTGGCACTTGTAACATTCCACCTTTGTTTTGTCAAAACCAGCTCCATCTTCTCTTCTTTGAGAGAAGTTGTTCCTCCCAGTTCTTTTAATAAACTTCTTTACCCTCATGGATAACATGGCCATCTGCCATTTAATGTCCATCTCCTTCAGATCATCAGGGTGAAGTTGTTCCAGATCATCATTAATCAAAGAGTTGTTGCTGTGACTGGACAAAAAGGCTTCAAAGATAGTTTCAGTGCCTTTTTCTGAATTCACTCCACTGGCAGCACTAACTGCTTCAGGGTTGGCAGCAGTATCAGTAGATGCTGATAGAAGTGCAGCATTGTGAATGTACCCAGTGGGCTTTTTCTTGGCTTCTACCTCAGTTTCAAAAACTCTTAGATCATTATATAGATCATCAAGTTCCTTTTCTTCCAGATTGTCACTCTGTCTATATGAGACAGTGTACATAGTCCATTCATCTCCAAGAGATCTGAGGAACTTTCTGTTGATATCATCTTACTCCATCTTCACTCCAACAGTAGCCAGTTCACCAATAAGCTTGTTGAACCTGTCAAAAGTTTGAGTCATTAACTCATTCTTTGAATAAGTGAAGTTCTCATACTGCTGCTTCAGAACATCCCTTTGATTTCTTTTGATGCTCTTAGTTCCAGCAAATCTTTTCTCTAGAGCATTCCAGAGAATCTGAGCATCAGTGCAGTTGCAAAATTGATGCTGATATTCATTGGGGATGGCCAAGAGCAGAGTGCTTAAGGCCTTCATCTCTGTCTGTCTGATCTTCCTCTCACCATCTGTCTTTGGTGGAGGTCTTTTCCCATCTGGTCCAATCTTTCCTGCTTCAGAAGGACCATTCTCAATGATATCCCACATTGAGTAGTCAGTGAGAAGAATGTATTGCCTGATTCTGATCTTCCACATGTCAAACTCACTGGGTTTGAGCATTGGAACCTTAGAGACCAAAGTACTGTTTGATTCTGCAAAGTTTTCCATGATGAATGAATAGATGTTTCTGAGAGAACAGGCTCTGATACCACTTGTCAGGATCGAATTCTCAACAAGAATAAATTCTCAGAAACTAATATCAAAGGAGTTTGCGGAATAACACTTTGATATTCAATGAAACAATAAACAAACAGTAAATATGATGAACAACTTGTAAACTTGTATTGAATGCTTTAAATCACAAGATTACACACACAACCTCAATCTTGAAGAACAGACTCTTTCAAGACGAATTCTACTTCTCTAGAATTAGGAACTATGCCTTGAGGTTGATTCTCTCTCTAACAAAAACTCAGAATTAATCTTCACAAAAGTTACTTTTCTATTCTAAACAAATCTATACATATATTGAAGGATAAAAGATAATTACTAAACATAAAAAGATCTTCAATATATGCTTCCATCTTTATCTCCAACTTCCATGAATATCTTCAGTTCATCCAGCTGTCATCCTTCCATGCGAATTCTTTATCACATAAGCAACATTATTCTTTAGCAGCATTAATACTCTGATCAGTATTAACTCTAGCAGTACTAACCATGCTCAGCAGTATTAATCTCTTCAAGCAGTACTAACTTTGAACTAGCAGCACTAAACTTGTTGAGCAACATTAATCTTCAACTAGCAGCATTAACCATAGAAGTACTAACTAGAAGTAGTAACTGTTTTCTTCTAGCAGCATTAACTTTACTTGTGTTGTACTTGTGCAATTCTTCAGTTCCCAACAACATATATCACTTCAAACCCAATGGTCGCTTCACACGAAATTTTAAAGGTTTTTAAAATTGAAGTTAGAACTTTTAAAGCAAACATAACCATTTAAAATGACTAGTTTATAAAAATATTGATATTTTTGCATAATTAGTATTGTTTAGAATGAATTATATAAATCGTCTTGCTGAAACTTTATCAAATGTCATTATTGTTCTAATTTCGTATTAGACAACTAAGGGGGCGTTTGGTTCGTAGAATGAAATTTGATGGAATTAGAATACATTGAAGGAATTGAAATGAAATTTGATAGAATTTAACCACACGTTTGGTTGGTAGGAACTAGATAGAATTCAATTCATTCACTTTAGCTAAAGAATGATGAATTCTTTGATTTGTGGAATTCAATAGAATTCAAATGATTCCATCATGATCGATATGTGAACCAAACAAATTAATTGAAATTTGGTCAAATGAATTATCCATTCCAATTCTTTCAAAATCCATGAACCAAACACCCCTAAGGGTTTAATTAATTTGTTTTCACCACTAGTCCTTGACCTTTAAATCCGTTAAAATTAGTTGAATTTCTTCGTTGAAATACCTTGTATTCTCGTTTTTTACAACAAAAAACTATTTTAAATGTACAAGTATGAATAGTGTAGTTACAAGTTACAAAACAAAAAAGCAAAAACAAAGAAATACCTAACAACCCCCCTTAAAATTTTCCGCAACGTCCCACCCCTTTGTCTTCTTCTTTAGACTGGCCGACCCTTCCATCCACCCCTCCCCATCCCTACAAGAACCGCCGCCGCTACCCACCACCCCCTCCATCTCTCTCTCTCTCTCTTTAGTTTTGTATTTGTGGGGTTTTGCATTTACGAAATGGATTTTGGAAGCAAGATGATGAAACACTATGGATTGGATTTTGGTTTCTAGTTTGCTGTAATACAAGATGAAGCACAACGAAATGGGAGGTTATTGGAGATGGATTCATTGGAAGTTGTACTTGTAGATATGTAGAGGTGTTTGGGTTTAAATTTTTTGGTTTTTTATTTGTATATGCTTTAAAAACTTGTATACAAGCTTTATTTATTTGCACAATAATTTTTTAATAAAAAACATAAAAGAATTGACTGAAATGTCCCTCATGTGACCGGTACATGAGAGCATTTAATAATGGCCCAACTTGACGGAAGTTAGAGGGAGGGACTCTCCATGTAAAGGAATTTAAAGGCTGTGATGTTTGGTACGAAATTAGAGCATTAATGATAATTGGTAGACTTTCAACAAACGTCAAGGACGATTTATGTCATTCACTCTTACAACAAATACTAAAATATAGTTGCTAGTAGGAGAGTAATTCATAAAGTTTGGAAAAAAAAAATATTTCTACCCATCAATAGCAACACTAAATTGTGGTATAATCTAATAGAATGGTTGGTTCGAAAATAACATGATTCAGTGTCCATCTTTAAATCATGTTAGTAACAGGTTATAATATTATGTGAGAAACTAAGAATTCTTGAAAACTTGGTTATATATGAGATGGCTTATGTTTTCCAAATATGGTAATATAAAAATCCAAAAATGAGATTTAAGGAAAAAAAAATTGAAAGGTAATTAGGGAGGGGTTTAGGCGAAGAATTGAAGCTTTTTGTGAAGTTTTTGAATATGAAATTGATGTTTAATAGAAGCTATTGTGTTTACAGTTGAGAGTTGGGTGGACAGCTTTTGTTTGTTTGTTTGTCTACAAACAAATTCATCAAGCTAAAAGCCTAGACGGTTATTTCCACATCTCTCTTTTCTCGTTCTCTCCGCCCCTCCCTCTTCCTTTTATTGTCATTCTCATTCATTCAATCCCCCAAAAAGAAACCCTCAACAGACAGACAGATATTGCTAACAATGGCTTTCGCCGGAGCCAAGATTATCCAGCCTCCTCTCCCTCTCATCCACACCACTACCAGATCTCCCGACAACACCCCCCTACTCTCTGATCCCTTTCTTTCTTCCCCTTTCCTTGGATCAACCCGAACCCTCCGCCTTACCCAATCCATTTCACCTGCTCAACGTCGATCTGCTTCTCCTGTCGTTGCTGTCTCCGATGTTTTCAAGGAAAAGAAGCTCAAATCCAATACCAATCTCGTAACTTTTCTCTCAATTTTTATTCTAATTAAATCTTCTTGCTGTTTTCGCTAATTATGAATAATTACTTGTTGTTTATACCCAAATCAATTACTCGATAAAAATAAAAAGCTTTCGATTTAACTTTCTTGTGCAACACTATTAATGATGTTCACTTGCAAATCAATCTGGTTGCTCAATATTATTATTATTATATCATACTATTGATCTGTGGCCTTTACTCTCTGTTTCTACAGCTGCTTACCAAAGAAGAAGGTTTACAAGTATATGAGGACATGATCTTGGGCAGAGCTTTTGAGGATATGTGTGCACAGATGTATTACAGGGGCAAAATGTTTGGTTTTGTTCATTTATACAATGGCCAAGAAGCTGTTTCCTCAGGATTCATCAAGCTCTTGAAGAAGGAGGATAGTGTTGTGAGCACCTACCGTGATCATGTTCATGCCCTGAGCAAGGGGGTGCCTGCCCGTGCTGTCATGAGCGAGCTCTTTGGGAAGAAAACCGGCTGTTGCCGTGGGCAGGGTGGATCTATGCACATGTTCTCTGCTGAACACAATGTTCTTGGTGGGTTTGCCTTTATAGGAGAAGGCATCCCCGTTGCCACAGGTGCAGCATTCGCTAGCAAGTACAGGAGGGAAGTTTTGAAAGAAGCCGATTGTGATCATGTCACGTTGGCATTCTTTGGAGATGGAACTTGCAACAATGGGCAGTTCTTTGAGTGCTTGAACATGGCAGCTCTATGGAAATTGCCTATCATATTCGTGGTGGAGAATAATCTGTGGGCAATTGGAATGTCCCATCTGCGTTCAACTTCAGATCCAGAAATCTGGAAGAAGGGTCCAGCTTTTGGGATGCCCGGAGTCCATGTGGATGGTATGGATGTGTTGAAGGTGAGGGAGGTAGCAAAGGAGGCTATTGGGAGGGCTCGCAGAGGGGAAGGCCCAACATTGGTTGAATGTGAGACTTACAGGTTTAGAGGACACTCTTTGGCTGATCCTGATGAGCTTCGTGATCCAGGTCAGTGGGTCTTAACTCTCATGCTTTTAGTTTCTTTCCTGTTGAAAGAATTTAGGGGCTGTTCGGTTGTGGCTTAATGCCTCAGCTAGGAGCCTATTCGGATTTCGGTAATAGATGTTGTCTACATTCACTTCTTGTTTTTTCTACCAGCTATCATACCAAAGATGGCCTCCATAGTCTGGCTCATTTGTAGTCTTAAAACGTTTATTCCTAGTGACGCATGTTTTTTTTTTAAGTGTGGATTCATAAGTGCCACCCTTGCATATATAATTCTTATCAGGTCTCATCTAAATGCCATACTAAGTTTTAGCATCAGAGATCAGACTATGCATGTATTTTTTACTCTTTCTTTGGGCACTATATTTTAGTGACTCCACATTATTATTGTCTGTAATTGCATATTTTTTGAAAAATCCTCTTTAGTCTTTGGGATATATACTCCATTTAGTAAATAGGTTCCATCACTTAGTTCATCTTGTAAGTCATAGATTGTTTTCTTGCACACGACCTTTGCTCTTTAATTGTTTAGGCTGTCGAGTACATTACCGCTTGTCAACCTCTGAATTGTCCTATAACAGTTCTGAGATTTGATTATTTGATATATTGAGCAAATATTTGTTTGTTTCCTGCTGCTGTCTTGAGGCTGTTTGGTGTTCACAAGGTTTATTGTTCATGTTTGTTAAGCACTAGATGACCATATCTCCCTCCAATTGTTGTGTTGTTGTCATTTTCCATAAGTTTTTTAACATGCTTTTTGACCATGACAGCTGAGAAGGCACGTTATGCGGCTAGGGACCCCATAACTGCATTGAAGAAATACTTGATTGAAAGCAAATTGGCGAATGAAGCAGAGTTGAAGGCGATAGAGAAAAAGATAGATGAGGTGGTTGAGGATGCTGTGGAGTTTGCAGATGAAAGCCCTGCTCCATCTAGAAGCCAGCTGCTGGAGAATGTGTTTGCTGATCCAAGAGGCTTTGGAATAGGACCTGATGGAAGCTACAGGTGTGAGGACCCTAAGTTCACCCAAGGCACAGCTCAGGTCTAAGCTTTCGTCTGTCTTTTGCATAATGTTTTTTTTCTTTTCTTTTCTTTTTCTGCTGTAATTCTCGTGTTTTCTTATGTCAACAAGATTGGTGCTCAAATTATATTACCATTATGATTGTAGTCGTCTTTTTAATATATCAAGTTTTATGGTCCCAACTTGCTAAATATGCATCTAAAAATATTGCAACTTGGTTTTACAAACGGAACAAGAAGAGACTATATATGAGTTCAAAAGCAAAGCTTCTTTATCGATTTATTTATTTTTCTATCATGTATAATACGCACGTATTTGAAGGAAATAATCCAAGGGTTATACTATATATATCCCTTGTGGTTACCCAAAAAAATTTAGAGAGAAACAAGTGTAAAGATTTTAGCCTTTATAGCTTTAAAAGTTCGAATCATAATTTCTTAATTTTGTTTGTAATCCTCTTTTGGTTTTTGGTTTCTCTTTGGGGAATAAAGATCTTTCACCACATTAAATTAGTGAGCTTTTTATGTTTGCTTTCATTATTAGTTCATTACATATTCCGTTTGTTCATCTTTGTCCTTGTATTTTCAATCCAAGTTTGTTCCATATTCGGTTATTGATAAAGGTCACAAAATGTCTCATTTTCACATAAAGGTTATAACTTTATTTGTTTTGGGACTTGGTGACCCTCTAAACCCCAACACCTAGGGTGCCTTTGGTTCGTAGAATGGAATTTGAAGGAACGAGAATCCATCAAAGAAATTTGACAATGTGTTTGGTTGGTGTAATAATAAATGTATCTTCAGAATTGGAATAAATAAAATAATAATAAATGAGCAACCCTTTATTATGTTTTCATAGTTTCTTGCTATAATAATGATAATACTAAATGGGGGTGGTCGGGTGGCAGCTGTGAGGATGACGTGAATGGCATGGTCATAGTGGAGGTGGGTGGCGGTTTGTGACGCAAAAGTAGTGTCATGCTGGTGGTGGTTTGTGGGAGTGGTGGGGTGAGGTGGATCGGTGGATGCTATGACAGCGACATTAGTGTCGTAGTGGCGAGGGCTTGTGGGAGTGAGGTGGGTGGTGTGGGGCGGCTATGACAACGACCGTAGTGGCGTGGTGGTGGCGACGACAGTGTTTTGCAGGTAGTGGGTTGGGTGGTGGCTATATATTTCAAGAAGTGAACCAAAACTTGAGAAATATAATCATTATTTTGAAAAAAGCAGATTGGAAGATGGTGTGTGTATATATGATCGATCCTGAAAGCTTATGGTAGTCTTTAAGAACACAATTGGCTTTTGCAAACTACAATACAATTAATAGCGTATGTTTAATTTGTAGGATAGGATTCAAATGGATACATATAGATTTCTAATTGCTACTTGAAAAGTAGAACAATGCAGTTTACTATATATATATATATATATATATATATATATATATATATAATAACAAGGTTTGGAAGAATGGGTGCACCAATTACCAAAGATGAAAAATTTGAATTATATGGATACATGGTTTCTCCGGTTAGAAGTTTATTATTGATATAAAATTCACAAAAATATTATAGATATCTTTCCCAATCCATGAGCTGCTTGCTGATACTCGATCCATCAACTAGCTAGCTCTGCTCAGCTGCTGCTCCCAATAATGTCTTTGTATGTGCATTTGATTTTTTCTATCAAAGCTTCCCTGAAAACCCAATATTAATCAACAAGTGTTAATTTTGTTTTTGGACAGATGATCAAGTGTTCTAATATACATAATAATATTGATGAAAGCTGAAGTAAGCACCTATCAGGTTTGAAAACCAGGTTCTTGTATGCAAACCACTGTAGAGAATTGAAGCCATCACAAAACAAAAAAGAATAGAAACTAAGAAATCAATAAATAGTTAGTTGGTTATGCTTACGCCTGTGTAACCGATTCCAACGAGCTCAAGAACACCTGGAATTAATGGAAGCCTGTCTATAGCCTGATCCAAGAAACAATAATGCCTGCCCGTAAGATTATTAACATTAATTGCAATGCAGTGAAAGAAAATAAGAGGTTGTGCTCACCGAGATCATTCCTGTGGAACCCCACAGTAGAACAACTCCGGCTACTGCAAGAGAACTCACTGCATACTTATCTTCCACTTTGTCCCACTATATATATATTTTGTTGGTAATTAATTGAGGAGGGAACATTATATAGAAAAGCAGAAGAACTGGTTGGTAATTATATATATATATATATATATATATACATACGAGAAAGAAAAATAAATCCATAAATGTATATATATACCGCATCTTGAATTGGCTTAATGAGCTCTGGAAGGTCAGTTGAGGCAACCTCGGGGGATGCCTCTCCAGTGGCCATGGCAGCAACATTCCGGGCTAACTTTCGACCTGATATATATATATATATATATAAATTGTAACTAGCTAATTAATTAAATTGTATATCTTAAGCAAGGCAATAGTAGAGTGTATAAATTAATTAAGGGAAGGAAGCATGCAAGTAAACTAACAGTAGGCGGTGGGCTTCCACGCACGATTCTGCTGCTGAAGAGATGGGGGTGGAAGAGACGGAAGGGTGACACATTGAGAGGATGTAGCGACAGCTGATTGTCGTGGAGGAGCCTTGCCGTCAATCAGTGTGGTGGTGGAGCTGGAATGTACGGTGGTTGCCATTTCTCACCTGAATTAAACAAGGGAATTTTAATTTTAAAATATGTTTGTTTGTTTTTTCTTTGTATAATTTGAGTAGTCTGTCTCTTCTCTTACCTAAGAATAAGATAGATAGATAAAGAAAACAAGAAAACTTACGTTAGGATATAATTATTTACTTGGCTCAATGAAATTAATTAAGGTTGGAGGAGATCCAAATCAAATCCATTGAATTGAAACGTATGGGAGGTAAGCCATAAGAAGGACAGCCACAGATCATCAAGATAGATAGTGCTTCAGCTGACGTGTTCTTTTGGATAGGATAGCTGGTCTTTGATTGGGGGAGATAAGATGATATCATATTATGATGCCCCCACTTAAATGCATATCCTTTAAGTCTTTCCAAATCTTCTCATAATTCCTTAGGCTAGGAAATTGTTTTTTTATTATATCATGTCTAGTAAACTAAGTGTCCTTCCTTCCTATGAGTATATATACACACACACACATATATATATTAATTTTTTTTACTTTCCATTTACCATTTTACACCATTATCTTGTTAACATATATAACCATTATATATTAACGAAAATACATTTCTTTCTTTTTTTACAAATTACACAGTTATAGTTCTTTCGTCGACGCCTTTAAAATAAGCCTAAATATTGAATATTTTTGGATTTATTTATGGTGTCGTAAATTGATCAAGGGTGTAAAATGAAAAAAAAAATCAGGTACATACAAAAAACGAACAAATTGTGTTTGTAAAAGATGAAAATATGTATACATATCAACAGCCATATCTACTGCATTCACCTGACCAATATATATATATATATATCAAATGCAAACCACCCTAATTTTACAAACCGTCAACCGTTGATTTTATTAGTTAAATTAATGAGATTGGTTCATGAAGTTGTTTTCATATAATTCTCTTTGTGATGGAATTATTTTATATATTTGTGTTTTTATGCAAAAATGAAATTGTTTCGTGTATTATCTCATTACGTAAAAACTTGAAAAAAAATCGCTCTTGAGCCGGAAATTGTCAGAGTCACGCATTAGCCAAACCGAACGAATGTACGTTGTGCGGTTTATCGAAACCCACTCAAACATGATGTATTGCCAGAAAGCGACCTACCCATGGCGTGCTTCTCGTTCCAAGGTTCGTTTTGACTGGTCGTGGTCTTAAAACGAAGTCCCGTAGCAAAATTTATGGACGTTTATCACCAAAGGGGATACTGGTACCCTTTGGGTTTTCTCATCCGGACCGACCTTGTCGGATTTCCACGAAACTTTACATGGTCCATCTACAACATAAATGAAAAGGTTTTCACAAGAAATAACTTGAAAAAACCCGTTTTCTTACCAGAAATTGCCGGAGCCACGGATTGGCCAATTCGAACAAACGTATGTCGTGAAGTTTATCAGAACCCACTCAAACCATGGTGTATTTCTAGAAAGATACCTACCCATGGCGTGCTCCTTCTTCAAAGGTTTGTTTTGAATGATCATGGACTTAAAATGGAGTCATGTAACAAAAGTTATGGACGTTCAAGCGCGACACTCATATTTGGCCGATTCACCAAAAGTGTACCCTTTGGGTTTTCTCGTCCGGACCGACCTTGTCGGATTTCCACAAAACTTTACATGGTACATCAACAATGTGAATGAAAAAGTTTTCACAATAAATAACTTGAAAAAACCCCGCTCTTTTACCGGAAATTGCTGGAGCCACACATTGGGTAAATCGGACGAACGTACAAAGTGCATTTTATCGAAACCCACTCAAACATGTTGTATTGTGAATCCCAATAACAAGTGTATGTATCAGTAATCACTCAATACAACAATGAATAGTCATAAAACTTGGTCATATGATTTAATGAGAGAATTTTACACGTGAAAGCTTAGCAACAAAGATTGATGTACTAATCACTCATTAAACCCTAAACAAGTAAAGTTTATATATCATTAAGGTATTTACAAAACAAACCCTTAAACTTGAAGACATAATCAAAATAAGACCTAACAATCTCCCCCTTGTATTCAAGTTTCTGAAGGTGGAATGTAGCATATTCGGAGTCCAAACTTGACTTCAAATCTTATGATCATATTCCTGTACCATATTCTTGTACCATATTTTGTCTTCAAATTAGTCGTATACCTCTATAATGACCATTAGAGTTAAACAAAGGATTAAGGAAATGATTTATACCACCTAAGGTATCTACAAAACACACCCCTCTACTTCTATTCAACATAAATTAGACCTAACAAGAACTTTTAGAATCAACTCTCTCTCTCTTTGACTTCCATCTTCTTCGAAGCATTCAGATCAACTTTCAACTTCTTATCCAACTGGAGGCGAATTATGTTGGGTTACGGGATCTCAAGCACAGCGGAAAATAAAACCGTAACGCTCCAAGGACCCATACGAACCGTAATAAATCGGGTGTTTCGAAATTATACCTCACAGTTAACGAGACTTTGAATCACAGCAACAAAGCAAGCTTGATGCCTCCACGGTATCCATGCGAACAATCCGAATCATTTGCCTTCTCGTGATGCTAGTCACGGTTTCAAAACTTAGAAAGGAAAGGGAGCACATAGTTGTAGGTGATTTTTAGAGAGATTTGCAAGAACAACTCTTGTATAAAATGTCATACATTTATATGGATATGAAAGGCATGGCATGAAAGCACCACCATCCCTACACCTTACTTGAGTGTAGAAGTATCCATGCTTGAGTGTAAGACTTTCCATACACCATCACTCCCTTACAAAGGTCATCCCTAGTCAACTTTATTTATGTCCAACACAAATAATATCTGGTTTTATTTAATCAGATTAAATCAATACAAATCAGATATAATAATTAAACGTTTTAATTATTTAAACTCCTTATTCGAATATGTTCAAAGCGTGTGACCCAATGGGTTCTCGACATGTTGGTAATAATTATAAATCTCGTATTTATATTTATAAACAATGAGTGGTATCTAGCAATACATCATTGTCACCCAAATGACGAGAATTGGTGATACAACAAATTATCGGTTTGTAGTCAACTATAGTTTACACATTTAATTTTTTTGTCCTTGATGTCTAGATTGAACACGAGACATTGAATGTGTCATTCTCGTTATGTCCAATCTCTAGTTTCTTGATTCCCTAATATACTAATAAAACAGATGATGATATCTCATATCAATTATCCGAGCATGCATGCATTTCCTTAGTATATATATTTATCAAGGGGCCCAGAGACATCACTCCCATCATAAAGGATGGACAAATCCTATCTCGATATATGCTACTTCTACCATGTGATTTATAACATACCCAGCAATAATTTTGTCATCCAGTTATGGAATGATTATAACAAATGTCAAAATATATTACTCACACATAGCAAACTCCATATTTCTCAAGTCAAAGAATTACATGTACATTGACCACATGAGAAACACTTATGACACTCACATGACATCCAATGAAGTGTTCTCATAGCGAGTCACGTCCGATACACAAAATCTCCATTTTGTACCCATATGCAGATTCAATATCTCTATATGAATCCCTACATATGCTAGTCATTATCATATTACTTCAACCTTAAAACCCAAATTAATATTTAACTAGGGGCATTTAGAATACATTATTCTAAGGTTATTTATTATGAATAATTAAAACACAGAATATAACATATACATAATAAATTGGGCAATACCTTTTATTTATTTATTAATTTCATGAAACAAAACTCAAAATTACAATCATTGTATGATTAGCTTTTGGGCATTCACTAACAATTTATCCTCAGTGTTCTATCAGTGTATGCAACAAGCTCTTTCATTCTGACGAACTTCTTTTCACTTTTGTCATTTTGGATCACGATCCCTAACTCAGGTTGCTCAATAATCATGAAGAGTGGAAAGCTATCAATGTGCGACAAAGACTGGTCCGGTTTCAGCAAATTAACTTTCCTTTAGTTGCTTTCCAGGCCAAGTTGCAGATCAGTGACATAAGACAGTCTAACTCTACTTCTCATGAATCTGATTACTGACGCTAAAGCAATCTGATTGTCGAGCGATCGGATGGTCAATGTGTGCAGATCACAGTAGATGTCATTCGAGTCTTGTAACTCTAGATTCGGAAAACCAGCTTCATTGAATCTCCATACCTTTCCGTCTTGCTTAGTGACATGGAAAACTAGATACCAGACGAGTCTGAGCTTCTGCGTATAGATCTGAACAATCGAGACTATATGTTTCTTTGTATTGGCGTCTCAGAAGTTCTGTCTCTTCGACTTCTCATGTGAAGATACTCGACCCGTCTCTCTTCACTGAGATCTATAACCCCATACACCTTAAGTAAGTCAAGCTACTTGATAGACTTGACAAATATCTTTGTTTCAATATCGTCTAAGAATGGTACTAAGATTCTGGTACGCTCCCACTTCGTTTCATGTACGTTCTGTGTAGGCTTGGTTCCTCTGTAGTAAACGGTTATGCCGTCTTAGGCTGTGTGGATGGAGGTTGAGCCCGTTCAGGTGAAGCTAGAATGGTAGCGTTTATCTCCCTGATCATGTCAAAATCCCCTTCCTCCTGATACTCACGATCTGAAAACTCAAATAAATCTTCAACCTCAACCTTTATTTGTATTTGAGCTAATTCGACTTTATGTGCATCCTCTGAGTCTGAATCAATCTCAATCAACCCGCTAATTACCCTGTCTGCCTCTGCCTGATATTGACTAACCTTTGGCTTTTCCACCATTAGTATAGTCTTATCATCATCAATATCCATATCCTGGACCATGTCATCTCTTGAACTCCCTATGCTTCCTTTTCTTGACCCGATCCCTGTTATGTTTCCTTCTGTGGTGTTTCTGTCCTTTTAACCCTTTCGCTTACCCATTGTCATTTCTCCCCCTCATGACGATTGGGATCATCTTGATCGTCATGTAGTAGCTTTGAAGAGCTGGCTTGGGCGCGACAGATGTCCTCTAGTACCCGAACCCTGGTGGAATGGGCGAATACCGAAGAGGGAAGACTGAATGTCAGTAAAGGTGGATCGGATGAGCTACCTGACTTCTCTGAAAATTGGAACGGATCTCGTCTTGGAAAGCGAGAAATTATGTCTAGTTGACAGTCTCTCTCTGAGCTTCGGACTATTGGCGGAGGAGTGCATGTAGATCTGCATCTACCTGAGTTCCCTGGGATAGGAGCTCGGCATAAAGCATGGACTTGAGTTCGTCCACACTCGGTTTTAATTGATCTGGAGGAGGTGGTGGGGGAGTTGGTGTAGAAGAAGGAGTTGCGATCTCTGGATGTTTTCCTTTCAGCACTCGGAGAACCATGTGTTGGAACTCCTCAGTTGATTGGCGCTGAGCTTTAGTGTGCCTGGAGATGGAACTATCGACGGCATGCAAAGCCTGCCTCAACAGTTCCTGAGAGATAAAAGAAGGTAAATTAACTCCTGGGCCACTTAGGCTTCCAGTTGTCAACACGGTTTAAAATGGAGTTTTGTAGCAAAAGTTATGGACGTTTAAGCGCGACACCCATTTTTGGCCGATTCACCAAAGGGGTACCCTTTGGGTTTTCTCGTCCGGACCGACCTTTTCGGATTTCCACCAAACTTTACATGGTCCATATACAATGAAAATTAGAATATTTTCACAATAAATAACTTGCAAAAGCCCGTTCTCATGTCGGAAATTGCCGGAGCCACACATTGGCCAAATCGAACGAACGTACGTCGTGCAGTTTATCGAAAGCCATCAAAATCATGGTGTATTGCCAGAAAGAGACCTACCCATGGCGTGCTTCTTGTTCGAAGGTTCGTTTTGAGTGGTCATGGGCTTAAAACAGAGTCCCGTAACAAAAGTTATGGACGTTTAAGCGCGACACCCATTTTTGGTTGATTCACCAAAGGGGTACCATTTGGGTTTTCTCGTTCGGACCGACCTTGTCGGATTTCCATGAAAGTTTACATGGTCCATCTATAATACAAATGATAAGGTTTTCTCAAGAAATAACTTGAAAAAACCCACTCTCGTGCCGGAAATTGCCGGAGACACGTATTGGCCAAATCGAACGAACGTACATCGTGCAGTATTTCGAAGCCCACCCAAATCATGTGTATTGGTAGAAAGAGACCTACCCATGGCGTGATCCTTGTCCGAAGGTTCGTTTTGACTGGTCATAGGCTTAAAACGGAGTCTCAAAGCAAAAGTTATGGACGTTTAAGCGCGACACCCATTTTTGGTCGATTCACCAAAGGGGGTACCTTTTGGGTTTTCTCGTTCGAACCGACCTTTTTGGATTTCCAAAAAACTTTACATGGTCCATCTACAATGTAAATGAGATGGTTTTCATGATAAATAAGTTGCAAATTCCCGCTCTCGTGCCGGAAATTGCCGGAGCCACGTATTAGCCAAACCGAACGAACGTACGTTGTGCAGTTTATCGAAACTCGCTCAAATAATGGCGTATTGCCAGAAAGCGACCTATCCATGGTGTGCTCCTTGTCCAAAGGTTCGTTTTTACTGGTTATGGGGTTAAAATGGATTCCCGTAGAAAAGTTATTGACGTTTATGTGCGAGACCCATTTTTGACTGAATAACTAGGAGGGGTTACCCTTTGGGTTTTCTCGTCCGGACCGACCTTGTCGGATTGCTAAGAAACTTTACATAGTCCATATACAATGTAAATTATAAAGTTTTCATGATAAATAACTTGCAAAATCCCGCTCTCGTGCCGGAAATTGCCGGAGCCACGCATTGGCCAAACCAAATGAACGTATATTGTGCAGTTTATCGAAGCCCACCCAAATAATGGTATATTTCCATAAATTGACCTACCCATGGATTTATCCTCGTTCCAAGGTTCGTTTTGACTAGTCATGGGCTTAAAACCGAGTCCCGTAGAAAAGTTGTGAACGTTTAAGTGCAACACCCATTTTTGGCCGATTTACCAAAGTGGGTACCTTTGGGTTTGCTCATCCTTACCGAGCTTGTCGGATTTCCATGAAACTTTATATGGTCCATCTACAATGTAAATGATAAGGGTTTAACGATAAATGACTTGCAAATGTCCGCTCTCGTGCCGGAAATTGCCGGAGTCACTCATTAGCCAAACCGAATAAATGTACGTCGTGCAGTTTATTGAAGCCCACCCAAATAATGGTGTATTTCTAGATAGCGACCAACCCATGGATTAATCGTTCATAGGTTCATTTTTACTTGTCATGAACTTAAAACGGACCGTAGAAAAGTTATTGACGTTTAAGCGCGACACCCATTTTTTGTCGATTCACCAGAGGGGGTACCCTTTCGGGTTTTTCGTCTGGACCGACCTTGTCGGATTTCAACGAAACTTTACATGGTCCATCTACAATGTAAATTAGACGGTTTCCACAATAATAATTTGCAAAAAACCTGTTTTAGTGCCAAAAATTTCCGGAGCCAAACATTGGGCAAACCAAACGAACGTACGTCATGCAATTTATAGAACCATACCCAAATCATGGTGTATTGCCAGAAGGCAACTGATGTGAAATCTTTAAGGGAAGACTTCAAATGTGTTTCGGGACCGTTCTTGTTTGATCTCGTGTATTCCAAGAACCCAATGTCTTACTCTTCAACCCAACAATGAAAGGTATACAAAACCCAACACCTTTGGAATGTAAGAAAGCAAGCAATCAAAGATTGAAAGGAAGGAACACAAATTCTTCCAAGAAACCCAATACCTTACTATTAGAACTCAACAATGAGGGATATATGAAATCCAACACCTTTGAGTTGCAAGAAATCAAGTTGTTAAAGTTAGGGCGCCACACTAAGCGGAAGATACCTAGTGATAAGCCAAGTGAGAATTGCAAGCACTATTAGTCTTGCAAGACCCGAATGAGTTCAATCAATAGAACTAACAAGTGAAAGGAAAACCTCACAATATGTTGATTTAGATAAAACATAGATGATTACAAATGCTTGAAAAACTCCTATTTATAGGGAAATACTAGACCCTTATTAACTACAAAATTTAAGGCTCTTAAATATACTATTTAAGGCCTAAACTCTTAGATTGCCCTCAATAATGACTAAATTGAGTTTTCAAGACTTTTCTTATTTAAATAAAATACAAAAACGAAATTATGACATTTGGGCCTTCAAGGACAATCCAAAGATGTAAAAGTTAGCCCAACAACATAAGACAATTCAACCAAACGGGCTTGAGATCTTGGATGTCTTCCAATTGGGCTGAAATGATGAGATTAGTTAGAGCCTCTTGCATCCTTTTTCTCCTTGCACGCGTCATCGGCCCATGCATTCCTTTAAGTGGATCAGCTTCATATGAGTCGCCATCATGCTTTGAATTTCCATCCCGCTTGTATCCCGTCTCTTTAGTTGGTTTTCCATCATCTCCTCCCTCTTCAAAACGATTCGTCCTCGAATCGAGACCACCTAGATCAAATTCAAAAGGAGAAAAATCAGAAACATTAAAAGTTGCACTTATACCATAATCACCTGGTAAATCAAGCTTGTAGGCATTGTCATTAACACGAGCAACTACTTGGAATGGTCCGTCACCACGTGGATGTAATTTGGTGCGTCTTGAAGTTGGAAATCTTTCTTTCTTCATATGAACCCATACCCAATCACCTGGTTCAAACACAATTTTCTTACGTCTCTTGTTGGCTTGTTTGACGTATTGTCCAGTTTTCTTTTCAATGTTTGCACGTACTCGCTCATGCAACTTTTTCACAAACTCAGCCTTTTCTGCACCATTTAAATTCAACTGCTCTTTGATAGGTAAAGGAGATAAATCTAAAGGTGTTATTGGATTAAAGCCATAAACAACCTCAAATGGAGAAAATTTGGTGGAAGAGTGAATAGTGCGATTGTAAGCAAATTCAGCAACGGGCAAACATTCCTCCCAACTTTTCAAATTCTTTTTTATGATCGCTCTTAACAAAGTTCCCAATGTTCTATTTGTTACTTCAGTTTGCCCATCAGTTTGTGGGTGACTTGAAGTAGAAAATAGCAACTTTGTCCCAAGTTTTCCCCAAAATAAAGGCTATTGTAGTTGAACAAACCTTCGGTAAAAACTTGCAAGTCCATGAAAAGATCTTACCTCCGAAACGCTTGTAGGGATAGGCCAATCTACAATAGCCTTTATTTTTTCTTCATCAACTCGCAAACCATTAGCACCAACAATATATCCAAGAAAAACAACTTCTTCCACACAAAAGGTGCACTTTTTCAGATTTGCAAACAACTTTTGCTCACGCAAAGTAGCAAGAACAAGCTTAAGATGTTCAACATGATCATGCATACTTCTACTATAGATCAAAATGTCATCAAAATACACAACAACAAATTTCCCAATGAAATGCCTCAAAACATGGTTCATAAGCCTCATAAAAGTGCTAGGGGCATTAGTTAAGCCGAAAGGCATAACTAACCACTCATAAAGCCCAAACTTTGTTTTGAAAGCGGTCTTCCATTCATCACCTTCTTTGATTCTAATTTGGTGATATCCGGATTTAAGATCAATTTTCGTAAATATTTTGGCCCCATTCAATTCATCAAGCATGTCATCTAATCTTGGGATTGTATGACGATATTTGATGGTAATTTTGTTAACCGCCCTACAATCAATACACATGCGCCAAGTATCATCTTTCTTTGGAACTAAGATGACCGACACTGCACATGGACTAAGGGATTCACGAATAATACCTTTTTCCAACAGCTCACCAACTTGTTTTTGAAGCTCCTTTGTTTCCTCCGGGTTAGCTCTATAAGCTGGCCTATTTGGAATAGTTGCACCCGGAACCAAATCGATTTGATGTTCTATACCTCGAATTGGTGGTAGTCCGTTAGGCACTTCTTCAGGTAGCACATCTGCAAATTCATTTAAAACAGAAACAATATCCAAAGGCAAATCATGAGGTAAATCGTTAGTAGATAAGCAAACTTCTTGGTACAGAAGTACAACAAGAAGCTTATGGGAAGTTAACGCCCTATCTACATCCCTCATGCTCGCAAAGAAAGCACCTTTTCTCTCACTTGCTTTTGGTTTTTCTCCCTTGATTGTTACACTCATATTTTCATTCGCTACTTTTTTTTCACTTTCTTTTTCACTTTTTTTTTCTCCAATCTCTTTTGACTTTTTCAAACTCTCCTCTTTTTTGCCTTTTCTCTCTCATTTTTATTTGTTCTTTTAACACTTGTTGTGGGGACATAGGTACAAGGGTGAATGATTGATTATTGAGTACAAAACGATACTTGTTTGAACACCCATCATGAGTTGTTTTACGATCAAATTCCCAAGGGCGTCCAAGAATGATATGGCTAGCAGTCATGGGTACAACGTCACACAAAACTTCATCTTCATATTTTCCTATGGAAAATCTCAAAAGTACTTGCCGCACAATCTTGAGTTCTCCATGATCGTTAAGCCATTGTAAACGATACGGTTTTGGATGCTTGATAGTTGGCAGCCCCAACTTCTCCACAAGATAAGAACTAGCACAATTAATGCAACTTCCACTATCAATGATTAACATGCATACCTTGTCTTGGATAAGACATCGAGTATGGAAGATGTTGTGACGTTGTTCTTCGTCCTCTTCTTTGGCTTGTATGTTCAACGCTCTCATGGTCACAAGAGCCTCCCTTTCATCACCACTATCGACAGCCTTTAGTTCATTGTCATCTTCAAATGGCATGTTGTTGCCATCATCCTCATCTTCGCTTTGACTCAAATAAGAACCATCATCAAGCATAATCATAGCTTTGGAATTAGGACATTGTGAAGTTATATGTCCCTTTCCCAAACACTTGAAACAAGTCAGCCTTGAAGTATGAGAAGTAGAAGGGTTGTTTTTGTCATTCTTTGGTTGAAAAGTCTTCTTTGAGTCAAAATCCTTACCATATTTCTTCTTTACATCTTCATTTTTATTCCACCGATTGTTTTTCCAAGAAGAAGAAGAAGATGAAATGGAAGAAAACTTACTTGAACCTCCTTTTCTTTTTAATTGTTTCTCCACCTTTTCAGCCATGTGAAACATTTCCTCCAAATCCATGTAGTGTTGCAACTCCACCACATCAGCAATTTCTTTTCGAAGGCCTCCCAAAAATCTAGCCATGGTGGCTTCGGGATCTTCTTCAATATTCGCCCTCGTCATTGCCATCTCTAACTCTTGGTAATACTCCTCCATAGATCTTGATCCTTGAGTGATGTTTTGAAGTTGATTAAACAGATCACGATAGTAATGGGGTGGAACAAAACGCCTTCTCATAACAGCCTTCATTTCTTCCCATGTATTAATAGGTTGTTCCCCATTTCTCCTTCTAGACAAAACCAACTTGTCCCACCATGTTAGAGCATAACCGGAAAATTCAACAGAAGCAAGTTTTACCTTTTTATCTTCGGAATAGTTATGAACTCCAAACACGTTCTCTACTTTTGATTCCCACTCCATATATGCCTCCGGGTCACTCTTACCTTGGAAAGATGGAATCTTCATCTTGATGCTACCAAGATTGTTGTCAACTCTATTTCTATTTCTCCGGTTGTCTTGTGTTGTTTCCGAACCCTCTTCATCGCCCCTTGTAAGGATACCTCCAATCGATCCATTCTCTCCATCATAGTTTCCATCATTTGATTGAATTGACCCATCAACGTCTCTCTCCATGCTTTTTGTTCCAATGTCTCCTTCGTTCCCTCCATAGTTGCTACTACAAAACAAGTTGAACAATTGATGATGATAAGTAAACCTCACACCCTTTACCCCCCAACTTCGTTTCCCAAACTATCTACTCTCCCCAAGTGTATCACTCTTTTTAAGGCTTTTTTTTATATAGATGTAGCACTCTTGCCTTTTTCCTCTCAGATTCCTCACTTATTGTAGTTCTAGTGAGAACAGATCCAACTCTTACAAAGGTGCTCAAACAATGACTCACTTGGCCAGAAAGAAATATGAAGTGATTGGACAACAAACGAAAAGTTTAAACGGGGTGGTATATGAGTTCAATAAAAGCGCAATAATCAAGAACAAAAGACTTTAGTTTTTTTTTCTCTACTTTTCTTGTCGATTTTTGTATAACTTTTTTTTTGCGGTTTCTTTTGCTTTCCTTTTTTTTTTTTTTTGCTTTTTTTAGGCACTTTTTTTTATAGTTTTTATGTGACAAGAATTTAAATAAACATGAAGAATGAACTAGATAAGACAAAAAAAACAAATGATATGATCAAACAAGAAAGTTAGCTCTGATACCAAATGATGTGAAATCTTTAAGGGAAGACTTCAAATGTGTTTCGGGACCGTTCTTGTTTGATCTCGTGTATTCCAAGAACCCAATGTCTTACTCTTCAACCCAACAATGAAAGGTATACAAAACCCAACACCTTTGGAATGTAAGAAAGTAAGCAATCAAAGATTGAAAGGAAGGAACACAAATTCTTCCAAGAAACCCAACACCTTACTATCAGAACTCAACAATGAGGGATATATGAAATCCAACACCTTTGAGTTGCAAGAAATCAAGTTGTTAAAGTTAGGGCGCCACACTAAGCGGAAGATACCTAGTGATAAGCCAAGTGAGAATTGTAAGCACTATTAGTCTTGCAAGACCCGAATGAGTTCAATCAATAGAACTAACAAGTGAAAGGAAAACCTCACAATATGTTGATTTAGATCAAACATAGATGATTACAAATGCTTGAAAAACTCCTATTTATAGGGAAATACTAGACCCTTATTAACTACAAAATTTAAGGCTCTTAAATATACTATTTAAGGCCTAAACTCTTAGATTGCCCTCAATAATGACTAAATTGAGTTTTCAAGACTTTTCTTATTTAAATAAAATACAAAAACGAAATTATGACATTTGGGCCTTCAAGGACAATCCAAAGATGTAAAAGTTAGCCCAACAACATAAGACAATTCAACCAAACGGGCTTGAGATCTTGGATGTCTTCCAATTGGGCTGAAATGATGAGATTAGTTAGAGCCTCTTGCATCCTTTTTCTCCTTGCACGCGTCATCGGCCCGTGCATTCCTTTAAGTGGATCAGCTTCATATGAGTCGCCATCATGCTTTGAATTTCCATCCCGCTTGTATCCCGTCTCTTTAGTTGGTTTTCCATCAGCAACCTACCGAACATGTGCTCCTCATTCGAAGCTTCATTTAGACTGATTATGGGCTTAAAACGGAGTCCCTAGCAAAAGTTATGGACCGTTAAACGCGACACACATTTTTGGCCGATTCACCAAAGGGGGTACTATTTGGGTTTTCTCGTCCGGACCGACCTTGTCGGATTTCTAGGAAACTTTACATGGTCCATATACAATGGAAATGAGAAGGTTTTCATGATAAACAACTTGCAAAATCCCGCTCTCGTGCCGGAAATTGCAGGAGCCACGCATTGGCCAAACCGAACGAACGCACGTCATGCAGTTTATCGAACCACACCCAAATTATTTATTTTCAGAAACCGACCTACCCAAGGCGTTTCCCTCGTTCGAAGGTTCGTTTTAACTAGTCATTTGCTTAAAATAGAGTTCCGTAGAAAAGTTATTGACGTTTAAGAGCAACACCCATTTTTGGTTGATTCACCACATGGGGTACCCTTTGGGTTTTCTCGTCCGAACCGACCTTGTCGGATTTCCACGAAACTTTACATGGTCCATCTACAATGTAAATGAGAAGGTTTTCATTAGGGGTGAGCAAAGGCGGGTACCCGCCTAAAATACTCGGAACCGGTCTCGGAACCGGCGGTTACTAGAATGAAGGAACCGGAACCGGTTACACCAGTTCTCTATATTTGGGAACCGGTCCCGAAACCGCCGGTTCCGGTACCGGGTACCCGTTGTCTACTTTTTTTTTATTTTTTTTATCATTCATATTTTAAAAAGGTAAATATTAATATATTACAAAGTCCAAACGTAAAGAAATAAATACCACAAACGTGAAAACTAATACGATAAAAACTAAAAACTAATAAATATTACAAATGATGCTTACAAAACAAATAAATATTACAAACGGTGCGTATAAAACAAATAAATAATACAAACGTGTTTCCACAACACTTAATGCCATTAAAATTTGTTGATGTCAATAAATACTACAAACCGTGCTTCCCTAAAAGATAGATTTTTAAATTTTTATAAATAAATAAAATATATTTTATTAAAAAAATAGCGGGTACCCGTCGGTTCCAGTTCTGGGTACCCAGCGGGACCGGGTACCCTATCCTGGAACCGGTCCCGGCAGTACCCAGTGGGTAACGGTTCCAAAAAAATGAGAACCGGAACCATTCATATCGGTTCCGGTTTTGGAACCGGCGGTTCCGAAGCAGTTCTGGTTCCAAAGACGGGTACCCGCTTCCCATGCTCACCCCTAGTTTTCATGATAAATAACTTGCAAAAGTCTGCTCTCGTGTCGGAATTTGCCGGAGCCACGCATTGGCCAAACCGAACGAACGTACATCGTGCAGTCTATCGAAACCCACTCAAATAATGGAGTATTGCCAGAAAGCGACCTACCCATGGTGTTCTCCTTGTTCGAAAGTTCGTTTTGACTAGGCATGAGCTTAAAACGGAGTTCTGTAGCAAAAATTACGGACGTTTAAGCATGACACCCATTTTTGGCCGATTCACCAAAGGGGGTACCCTTTGGGTTTTCTCGTCCGGACCGACCTTATTGAATTTCCACCAAAATTTACATGGTCCATATAAAATGTAAATGAGAAGGTTTTCACAATAAATAACTTTCAAAAACCCGCTCCCGTGCCCGAAATTGCCGGAGCCACGCATTGGCCAACCGAACGAACGTACGTCGTGCAGTTTATTGAAGTCCACCCAAATAATGGTGTATTGCTAGAAAGAGACCTACTCATGGCGTGCTCCTTGTCCAAAGGTTTGTTTTAACTGGTCATGGGATTAAAATGGAGTCATGTAGAAAAGTTATTGACGTTTAAACGTGACACCCATTTTTAGCCGATTCACCAAAGGGGGTACCGTTTGGGTTTTTTCTTCTGGACCGACCTTGTCGGATTTACACGAAACCTTACATGGTCCATCTACAATGTAAATTAGAAGGTTTCCACAATAATAACTTGCAAAAAAACCCGCTTTTGTCCTGGAAATTGTCGGAGCCACGCATTAGCCAAACCGAACGAACGTACGTCGTGCAGTTTATCGAACTACACCCATATCATGGTGTATTGCCAGAAAGAGACCTACCCAAGGCGTGCTCTTGGTTCGAAGGTTCGTTTTGACTAGTCATGGGCTTAAAACGGAGTCCCATAGCAAAGGTTATGGAACTTTAAGCGCGCCACCCATTTTTGGCCGATTCACGAAAGGGATACCCTTTAGGTTTTCTCGTCCGGACTGACCTTGTCAGATTTCCAAGAAACTTTACATGGTCCATCTACAATGTAATTGAGATGTTTTTCATGATAAATAACTTGCAAAAGCCCGCTCTTGTGCCGGAGCCACGCATTGCCAAATCGAACGAACATACGTCGTGCAGTTTATCGAAGTCCACCCCAATAATGGTGCATTTCCAAAAAGGGACCTACCCATGGTGTGATCCTTATTTGAAGGTTCATTTTGACTGGTCATGAGCTTAAAACGGAGTCCCGTAGAAAAGTTATTGACGTTTAGTTTAAGCGCGACACCCATTTTTGGCCGATTCACCAAAGGGGGTATCCTTTGGGTTTTCTCGTCCATACCGACCTTGTCGGATTTCCAAAAAAATTACATGGTCTAACTACAATGTAAATGAGAAACTTTTCACAAAAAATAACTTGCAAAATCCCGCTCTCGTGCCGGAAATTGTTGGAGCCATGCATTAGCCAAACCGAACGAATGTATGTTGTGCAGTTTATCGAAGCCCACCCAAATAATGGTGTATTTCCAAAAAGCGACCAACACATGGCTTGCTCCTCGTTCCAAGGTTCGTTTGACTGGTCATGGGATTAAAACGGAGTCTCGTAGAAAAATTATTGACGTTTAAGCGCGACACCCATTTTTGGCCGATTCAGGAAAGGGGATACCATTTGGATTTTCTCGTCTAGACCGACCTTGTAGGATTTCCACGAAACTTTACATGGTACATCTACAATGTAAATGAGAAGGTTTTCACGATAAATAACTTGCAAAAACCCACTCTCGTGCCGGTAATTTTCGGAGCCACGCATTGGCCAACCCAAACAAACGTATGTCGTGCAGTTTATCGAAGCTCATCCAAATCATGGTGTATTGACAAAAAGAAACCTACCCATGGCGTGCTCCTTATTCCAAGGTTCGTTTTAACTGGTCATGGGCTAAAAAGGAAGTCCCATAGAAAAGTTATGAACGTTGAAACGCGTAATGTCATCTCCATTCAACATTTTTGGGTTCTTTTTTTTGCAACTAGCTTGTTCCTAGTCCTTTTTTGATAAAGTTATTCCTAGATTTCTATTTTAGGATTCCTCATCCTCATACGCTCTTGATGATGATGCACAAAGAAGTTTGTAGGCTTTTCTTGAAGTAATAAATAATCAAGCGTTAATTTGTTTTGAATGTGCTTGTGATGTTTTTGCTTTTGTATGATGTGTTTGATCTTGCCTTAATGATACTGTTTTTGAATTTGGATTTTGATTTCTATTATGTAATAAATTTAAGAAATTTGGTGATTGCATTTGCGACAATGGTTGGTGGTGGTCCTGAGTCCTGACCATGGCTGATGGTGGTCAGGAGTGTAGGTACGAAAATGGCGGTTGATGGTCAGTAGTGTAGGGGAGAAGATGCTAAAATTGATGGAGTTGCCCTCATGTGAAGGGTATATGCATTCATTTAAAGGATCTTAAATTGACATTGTTAACTTGAGGGACCGTGGGTTTTATAAAAATGAAAAGTTAAGGATTATCAATGTAGATAATGTGTTTGAAGAATGATATCCAAATTTTAGGCAAACCATATGGACCAACAGTGTAATTCACTAAAAAAAACTACAATCTCTTGATTTGAATTAAACAAATTTTATAAGACAGTAAATTACATTTTTTCTCCCTCTTACTAACTTAATAAGAAGCATAAGATATCGAAAAGAACCCAACTCCAATCGACTTCACCTTCATTCAAATCACTAATAAACTTTAATTAACATTTTAATAAAAAGTTGGAAGTTATCTAGTTATGTATGCTGCTTAGTGTAAGGCGAAAATTCCATTGGAAATTATAGCCAAAACACACATTTTCCATGTAATTCCAAAAGCAGTTAACAGGCAAATGGTCA
This sequence comes from Arctium minus, assembly GCA_954870635.1. Taxonomy (NCBI): domain Eukaryota; kingdom Viridiplantae; phylum Streptophyta; class Magnoliopsida; order Asterales; family Asteraceae; genus Arctium; species Arctium minus. The sequence continues at coordinate 339,354 of OX941094.1, read as the reverse complement.
CTTTACATCTGCTAATCCATACCAACACCAAGAATCAACTGTGCAAGATGAGTTAAATATGGTTCTGCCTGGGCCCTGCTGCTCAAGATTGGCCGTAAACTCTGAAGCTCAGCAGTAAACTCCCTCTTAAATTTCCTGCAAATAAACTAACTCTAAGAAAGAGAGAGATGGTGACAAAAATGAGCTCTAGTTTTTAGATCTTACAGGACACATTCAAAACTTTTAAATTTTCCAAGGAATGTGAACCATCAAAAGAGTTGTTTGTGTATGGAGGAGATTCAATGGAGTTCATCAGCCACTGAGACGCCGCAGCATATTGAAGGCATATAAGTTTCAATTTCTCCAACTTGTGCATTCAGGGTAAAATTTATTAGAACCAACAAAAAACTTATGTATGTCTCTAGTTTGTATGGTCCTCATTAAAGAAATACCCAATGGTCTAGCATCCATATACCATATAGGAGCAATGGTGCAGTAGAACTTTACCCCATCTTTCTTGTATGTCCCCATATGCCCAATACGACACACTCTTATATATAATAAGCCAAAATACCTAATATATAAATTGATTTGTAATTTCTTTCTCTAAATATTATCTCTTTCAGGAATTCGGGCCTTATCATACAATTGGCGCCATGAAGCTTTCCTGTTGTTGCTGCAGTCTGAGTGAGGGGAAATTCAATATATCCATAGTTGTTGGGATTGCGCCTTCTTATATCATCTTAAACTACTTCAACCAATAGTATAACCTATTATTTTTCATTTCTGTGAATCATGTGAAGTCGGGAAGCAGATTCGTGTCTTATCCACCTTGCATGTCCAGATCTAGTCAAGTCCTTCAGGTTGTTCATTCTTGACATTTAGGGCTCTTGTCCTATTGAAACAATTGAAGATATTTTGTTTGTATGCCATGTTTCACATTTGTTTTATATCGGGCATACAGTAAATAAAAACCAATTTGTCGAAAGCATTAAAACCCATCTCTTAGGATTTTAAAAAATTAATGAACAAATGTGGAATCCTTCAGCAATCATCACGTGCCTATACAACTATACTATCAGCAAAATGTCTCGCTATGAGAAAAAATGTAGGCATCTACTAGACTATGACAAAACATCATAATGCACCACATCGTTTTGAGGAGGATGTCGGTTACCTTAATCACAACATTCACCGTCTTAAAAGGGTAAATTGGTGCTCAATTTTTTTTGAGTTATTGTAAATATTTTATTGCGGTTATTGTTTACATAACTTTTGTCCTGATACTACTAAACTTGAAGGTTAGTATACTAGAGGTCTCAAAAGGGATACAGAGGTTATGATCCATTCAATAACGCAAAAAAGAAAAGAAAAAATATTAATGGTTCAGTGGGTGTACATAGTGAAACAAAATGAGGATGATACTCTAACAACACTAAAGGCTTGTTGATAGCCAAAGGAGACAATCAGAAATATGATGAGCACTACAACCAAACTTTAGTCACGTGGCTTAGATAACTTTACTATGTCAGATTATTGCTCAAGCTGTTATTCATCATTGGCTTTTACATCATATTGACATCAAGAATACGTTTCTCAATTCCTGATGAGGTTTATAGAGCAATCTCTAGGACTTGTTCACATATTCCGAGTACAAATCATGTGGATGCGTCTTGCACATATTGATTGAGGTACCTCAAGAGAATACTCCAAGGAGAGGTATGCTATACACTGATTCTCGAGATATTCAAATGCAAGTTATATGGGTTGCCCATTGTCGGAAGTGTACTACAAGGGATTGCATTTATTATGGAAGAACTCTTGTATCATGGAAGAGTAAAAGAGTAGGATGAAGTTCATTTACTGTTGGGTCTGAATATCGAGCAGTGGCTGATACAACCTACTAATTGGCATGGGTGCAACTGTTTACGCAATGGCTGGGGGAGGAGTTGGGTGATTCTTCAGCTGTTGGATGATACCTTAGCCATGCTAATTTCCAAGGACCAAATTCCTAACTTACGCACTATGCAAATTTTAGTTGACTCACATTATGTTCCCAAGAAAGTGGTTAGTACTACTCATGAAACTTCATCTATGGGTATGTTAGAAGATTAGGTTGTTGATATTTTGACAAAACCACTCTGAGATAATCCATTGGCCCGACAACGATGTCTATGGTTTGAGCAGAATAAAACTTCTTACATGCCTCAGTTTGATTTTGAAAACGAGCATGCATAAGGGTTACCTCCGATTTTGTTCCAGAACAGACATATGGTCGCAGATAGGTTATGGTGATATATGTTCTTTTTGGTTTTTATATCAAGTAAATTTTTTATACTCTTGTACAAATGTATCTAAAGTTGTACAATAAATAGTCTATTGAGGAAATGGATAATTGAAGAAAACATCCTTGACTTAACCATGTCTTTTAACCAAAGTTAGCTTCATGGATCTCCTCCATAATGAAAGTAAAACCACAAGGACGTTATCCATGATTTTAAGGTTCAGGGACCTTGTCCGTAACTAACATTAAACCACAGGGACAAAATTTGTAATTTAGTATTTTATTATAATTTTTTATGATAAAAATGAAAAAGAAATCAATAAAATAATCAAAATACTCTTATCATAAGGGTACTTTGTTAACAAAGTTAACTCATGTTAAGAGACCTAATCCGTGACAAAAAAAAATGTAACCACAATAACCATAGTTTATTATTCGTTTGAATGACACAATTCATAATTTTCACTGGTACAAAATTTGTAATTTACTCTAAAATTTATTTAAAAAATAGGCAAAATGATAAAAACACCTCATGTGGCAGACGATGATCTAATGGAATTAGGATAAACGACCCAATCTACCAGCACAAAGAATTTGGAAGATCTACTCCATAATTTTCGTATAGCGACGTAATTTACTCTAAAATTGAACTTTTATTTACAAATGAACCATTTGATATTCTTAAGTTAATGATAAGATAGTTAATAACTTGATACATAATAATAATAAAGAGATTAGCTTTGTATAAAACCTGCAACTAAATTGAATCAAAGGTGCAGAAAAGAAAACACACACACATCTTACAAAGTCTACAATGCCCTGAACCTCAAAAAATAACCCCACTTAGGTTCTCTGCTTTCCTTCCAGAAACATATGCAGTCCTCTAATCTTGTTTTTAATTTCAACAATTATTTGGCAACCTTGCTACTCTGTATGGTGTAATCGTTCTCTTTCTTTTCATTTCTGGTGAAGAATACGTTCTCACAAAGCTTTCATGCTTGCAAGGTAATCCCCAACCGTCAAAAAAACGTGTTCTCCCAACACAACGTCAACTGCAGGCTGACTTTCGATGCAATCCACTTTTATCTGCACAAACTCATTCATCACTTCTCGATTCAGACACAATAAAGAAAGGAAAATGCAAGTTTTCTAGAGTAAACTGCGATTTGTCTCTGTGGTTTGTTAAATTGCGGTTTTCGTCCCTGTGGTTTGCAAATTGTTTCTTTCGTCCCTGAGGCTAACTCAGTCTGGTTTGCCGTTAAGTACAAGGGCCTAAAACAGCAATGAATTGTAAATGACAGGGACGGAAACGTAGTTTACTCTGTTTTTTAACACAAACCTTCTCGTTTCCAAGTTGAAATTCTGATTTGAGATTGGTGTGGTCCCTAGACAACAAATATATCTGCAACCCTAGTGAATATTTCGCATTCCCTGCTGCCCAAAGCAAACCTTAATTTTCTCAACACAATAACCAACATGTGCATGAAATGAAAAGAACCAAACAAACAGACAAACAAAAACAAACCTGAATATAATTCTTCACGGATTGCCTTTTCGTTGAACGCTAATGCTGCTCTTGATAACGTAATCTTAAAGTCGCAATTTGAGATGTTGTGGTACGTCTCCTCAGCAATGATCACCTGCACCAAATTTACTAGTATCAGTAGAGAAGGATACAACAAACAAAAACTTGCGAAATTCACTATCAAAAACAGAAATCTTACAGCATGTTTTGGAATCATGCTAAAGTTGAGTAAAGGAGAGCCTAACGCCTCTTTGATGTATTTTTCCTGCCAAAACAAATAAATAGCAGTGTTTTATTAATATTCAAAACTGATAAAATCCATGGTTCTAAAAAACTAGTTATGGCCTCTTATGGAGCGTTATGGCGTCAGGCTTGCCTTTGCCACCACGTTAACCCCTGGGCTCCACTCTTAAGGCTTGCCTTCTGTTGTAACGCATTATGGCGTGTCATGGCACGTTATGGGGCCTTACGACGCGTTATTTTGTAAGACATATTTTTATACTTATTTTAAACATATAACCTGGTGGTAAATGATAATTACGAACAACACCTAACACTTAGATAAACATTAAAAAGAAACATAAAAACTAAAAACCCTGAATAGGTAAATCTTTACTTTCATTCCCGTACTCGAGAGTCGAACAGAGATTCTTTGAGATTGAAGAAAGTAGTGAGTAGAGACTCAAAATATTTAATCCTGAATTTGCACTATTGATATCATTTTCTTATAAGTTCGTTCTATTTGATATAAATGGTTCTTTCCTTTTTAATTTTATTACTTTATATGAATTTAAATTGTTTTACTAGATTATTCAAAACACTAACACACACAAGTATATACATATATATACACACACACACACATGTATATAAGTAATTATGTATACATATGTCGTCTTTGGGCATATGCCTTGAACGCCATGGCCTCGCCGTAACTCGTAAGACTTGAGGCTTGACCTCGCCACCACGCCACGCCTCACGTCATTTAGAACCTTGATAAAATCTAACTTAAAATAATATCATCATAAAGGGAATTACTTGGGATTTTAACATTTGGGCAGAGACTGATGTGTCTTTATCCAATGATTTGAAGTAGCCCTCCACCATATCGGTTGGTTCCAGTTCAGACTTCTTCCGTAACTTTTGGATTCTGTTAACAACCTACAACAATAGTTTTTTATCAGAATAAAACTATTTTTGAGAAAGATGCTTGATTATTAACCAAATGCCTAATATACCATTCAATAAAGAAAAGAAGAATGGGCAAGTAGATAATTTTCGATTAAATTAACTAAAAAAGAAATATTCTAATTTTTATGGAACATCTCAAAAAGGAAACAAAGTGGTATTTAATAATACCTCACGTGCAAAACCGGCTTCGAACAATGACTCATCAGGGCGCAAGTCCAGTATAACCAAAACATCTCCTAACAAGTCACGTTTATTACATTAGATATTAATCATTAATTAATTATTTAAACAGAAATTCCTCACCATCACCAGCTGCATCCATTTGCTCTTCTGTCACACCATCAGGGAGTTTAAATCCACGGACAATCTACAATGCCAACAATAATGTAAACAGATGAAGCAGCTTCCATTATAAAAAAATTTATGGACATGTAGGCAAATGTTATAAATCATGATTATAACATTGGTCTTTAACAATGGCAGAAATTAACACAACTACTTAACATCATTGAATTTTTTGAGGGAGAGGATAAGATAATGTAACCTTGATATCAGTCACCTTCAAGCAGTGAGTGGCAATGGTAATTTCCCCTGCTTTTTCAAAAGATAAAATGTCTTCTTGTGACATTGCCTTCACTGCCTCTGCAACTACTCTCATAGATTTGCCCAGTCTTTTACCCAACACACTACAACATTAACAACAATTCATAAGCACCTACACTGCAAGGATAGGTGCATACAGATGTGTGATACATGGATCCCAGCATTTGGAGATTTTAAAATATGCAAGATAAAAATACCCAAGTCTTATCGTGATGTTGTTTATTTATGTGGTGTATCCATATTAGTCCAGACTGTCAGAAAAGTAACAACTTGTGATAATGTAGTCTTGTTTTTCAATTATAAACTTGAGTCAGTCTTTGTTTCTAATTTTGCAAATTCCGAATTTTCAACTCTTTTTGGTAAAAAGAAAACCCAAAATGTCTCGTGTATCCTCGTGAATGCTTGGTCAATAATTGTGGGACATGGTCAACGCCCCATAAAATGCACACACACCCTGGCCCACATCCCCAAAGAGCTAATACGGGAATTCAAAAAGAAATTGAAGCACCCTGCATCATACGTAAGCACAAGGAAGGTGAAAAGAATTTACAAGAAAAAGGGAATAGAGAAGACTACAGAAATAAATAAAAAAGATATCCTGAAAATAAAAAAGCTGAAATAGAAGAGCTTAAAAATACCTGAAATCAGGTTCAGCGCGCAAGGAAGCATACATCAAAGGATCATTGCACGGCACGACAGATCTAACATTGAGCTCCTCTAACACATACTGATGCAAATTCAGCCAAATAATCACAATAAATAAAATTGCAACCTAAAAGTGAAAATGGTACCAAGTATCGGTGAAGCATGCTTTACAAACAAACCTACACACACGTTATACTCCCATTAATACGATGAGGCATTGAGCACAGTTTGTAGCTTTTGACTTGAGATTACATTGAATTAGAATCCATTATGACTCCCATTAATATAATACTCAAGGCACCTTAACAAATACTATGAAACTAGCCATGTTTCTGCCTTTCAGGCCACTGAAGCATACTAAACTACAAAATTATTACTTGCATTATCAACAAGTCATGAAACTTCTTGTAGTAGATATCAGCAATGCATTACCAATTACACAAGAAAAGAAACTCTGTTCTATTCATTCAATCTAACTAAGATATTACCAAAGTTTGAATGTTCATAAATTGAACTGTGAAACTTTAATAATGCAATTAAAAGGTTAATAGGAACCTTTTGTGAGTCCACCAATAACAGCTCAATGTTCAGACTAGGAAGGTACAAAATATCATGTGAATGTAAGTTGTTCACCAAAACCATATTATTACAACTACACCACATGCACATACCAATATCACCCCGAAAACACATTAATGAACAACAATACCTTAGTGCATGCCATGTTTAGATATGTGGTGCACCCCAAAATGTAATCGTCTTCAACCCATCATCATTTGATATTATAAAAGAAAAAGAATCATCACTACTGACCTCTTTTAGTTTGCCGGCAATGTCATCTAAGAACTCAGCATCTGGATGTACAACAATCATCTCCCTGTAATCATGTAATTCAAACTCAATTATAAACAAAAGGACAATAAACCAGTAGACTGTCATGTAAAGCACCATTATACAAGGCAGTAAGAGAGATGCTGTATGCACTACCTGAGTGGAGTTTTGAGAGGTTTGTTGTGGCGCTCGCGAATATTACGTGCAAGATCAATAATTGTCGTCATCCTATTAACACTTTGTTCAATACGATCCCCCCTCTGAAAACATCATTGATCATCATTGATCCCCCCTCAATACGAGATGGGAAGAACAATAATAGAAGTTGTGTCCTAGCAACCGACAAAAACCAGTAGTACCTTCCCTTGTACTTCAGGGAAACTGCAAAAGTGAATGCTTTCTTCTGATCCACTGGATATTTTTCGCAAGTTTTGATAAAGAACCTCGGTGAAGAATGGTGTGAATGGACTCATTGCTTTACAAGAAGTTAACAGTACCTACAGCCCAGTCAAAGAAACATAACTAATTATGAGTGTTCTAAACATCACAAAATACAGAACCACATAATTTGGGATTTTCATCGTTTTCAACTCGCTGACACTCAGTTGCTACAATTGCAGGCTGTGACCAACTATCATGTCTTAATTACACCAGCCTAAAAGGTGTCCCGTGCTTTGTATCAAGTATGCTATAAATGGTCATGTTTCAACAAGATTTAGGGGCTGTTTATCAAACGCTTACCGGGTAAGAGCTTACCAACAAGTGAAATTACCCTTAGGGGCTGTTTACTACCCTCTTAACACCTCTTACCCGGGTAAGAGGTGAGGCTGTTTACCAAAATGAAAAATTTCTCTGATTGCTGACCTTGCTTCTGCCTGGAGTAAGGGATACAACCCATGCTTACCACGGTCAGCAGCCTGCCTTTCCTCATTTACCCTTCCCTCAATCTGTTTCTTCACTGAAAACCTTCTTCTTTCCCTCTACTGACAACAGTAATAACTGCAGAAAGGGAAATTAGGAGAAGGGAATGGGCGCTTTGGAAGAAGGAGAAACATCACATCTTTAAACAATTTTCAAGAAGGAATCTTTACATATGCTTTTATTTTTCTCTCGAGAATGATGAAGATTGAAAAGACAAGGGAGAAAGAGCGGTATGGCTCTTTTGGAAGAAAGAAATTAGTATTTTTTTAAGCATAAATTAATATTTATATGAATGGAATACTTTAAATTAATGTTTATTTTAAATTCTAACATAGGGGTATAATTGCCATTTTTATTTGGTCAGCACTTAATACAAAAGATCAAGTAAACATCAATTTCAATTTGGCACTTAACTGAGTCAGACCTCTAACGCCAGTCGGTACTTACCAAAATTCTCGGTAAACAGCCCCTTACTTACCTTCTCGTGTAACATTTTCGGCCATCAAAATGGATTATTGGTAAGAGTTTTAAAACCAGTAAGCACTTACCGGGTAAGTCTTTTTCCTCACTTACCGGGTAAGACTCTTGCTCCTTGTTATACCTCTTACCTGCTAAGATTCTTGGTCTATGTTATGCTTAAACGTTAAGGTAAGTGACATTGGCAAGCGCCTACCCAATAGCATTTAGTAAACGGCCCCTTAATGTCCAAAAAAGTTAATTACAATCTAACAAGTGTTTAGACCATCACTCACTGCAAGCATCTAGTTCTACCCATATTCAACACTGGAAAAAAGAAGTCAACGACATTCAGAAAGTATCTAATGAGATAAAAAAGCACAGTTCAATGTCATTATGAAACCTAATTCAAGACAAACCATCATATGAAGTATAAAACAAAATAAAAGCATGAGTACACAGGATAGCAGAACAATATGTGATGATTGTACAGGCATTTCAACAAATAAATCAAAACCATACATGGTACAGAGTCGAAAGTGCCGTCCTGCAGTCCTCTTCTCCGGTGCGGCCTTTCAATCTTTTCCGATTGAACCGTACATATATATTAGTTAAATTGTCAATGAACTTCAAAAGATAAGGAACCACCTGCAAACATAATTAAGAGATAAGTATCCATCTGGAAGATTAAGCACCAATAAAGATACAACGCTATCCCAATCTCCCTCACATATACGTTGGAATAGAAACAGCCACAAAAATGAAAACAGATACAGGCTACTATGGCGGTTGTTTAATCTAGCGCAAGCCTCATGCTTATAAATCTTTACTTTCTTCACAAGCAGCATGAAAAATGTAAAAGTTATTACTTCCCACATTGCTTTATTTGTAGGCTTTAGCGATATCGGGGTTTAGTTAATGAGGGCCTCTATGCGTCCCCGTCTCACTTGAAGATATGTTTCTGGCTATGTTGTGAACATGTCTATTTTTTATTGTTAAAGCACTCGTAAAGAGTAGAACTTCAGAAGATTGGGTTTAGGGGGTAGAATTTAAGCAGGCCTTTCCTCTATCCGTAGAGAGGCTGTTTTCATAAAGAAACCCGGTTAGCAATTCAAATTTTAGACGACGCAGAAGAGAGAGACAAGTGAAAAAAGTGGCAAATGTATATATACATATATATAGACACATACCCATATGTATGTATGTGTGCACATACTTTTACACACATGTTTATAGATGGGTATACATCTATATACATATATATTGAGATGCATAGATGTGTTTATGAATGCACACACACACACACACACACACACATATATATATATCGTGTGTATATATGATGTATGCACTATACTCGTATGTGTTGTATATACAAACAGATAACCAACTTACCGTATAGAGTCGATAAGCATCCATTTCTTGACGAACAAAATGAACCAGACTCTGAGTGGCTGAGTTGATCCATTGATCAAGCACATTAGCTGAGTTACTAAGGGTGGCTTGATCTAGCGGAACAAACGGTGCAAGGCCTTCCACCTCAAGTCTTTTTGCGTTTTGGACAAGGAACCTATATGCATTGTACCATGGTAAAAAAACATCTTTGACCTGCATAGAAAATCAACTTTTAAATTAGCAGAAAATAGGAAAGGCAGAACTTTTGGAGAGATGCTATAGAAAATGGTATTACCCCCCCCCCCCCCTTTTTCCCATAATTAGAACCCCATTTGACATTTAAAGAAACAAATTTGGAAATCCCATTTAAAACTGTGTTTGGTGCCAAAACTACTTTGCTGATTGAAATTCAAATTAAAAATGTCGTTATCAGCAAATTCATATCCATTGTGAATGTGATCAATTTTCCCAGAAGTCAAAATGTGGCTAATAGTTTAAACCAGATAAGGGGTTGTTTGGCAGTTGTTGAATGGTTTGATGCAAAATGATTAAGAGGCTCTTATGATATAGTGTGAAATGAAATATGGTTGTTTGCTAATTGTTCAGAATGGAATCAAGGCTCTTAATGGTTAAGGCATGGTCAAGATACAAAATCATTCAGAGGGTTTTGGAACCATTAAGAGGCAGACCTTTTTTTGTCAAACAATATTTACCTCTTAACGATTCAGAGGTTGCCTCTTAATGGAACCATTAAGAGGTAAACAAACAGCCCCCAAGTAAAATTCAAGCACAGCTACTGAGTGCTTATGATTAATTATAATAAGGATTACTCACAACACCATAGACACCATCCTTTTTGAAACGTAAAGGTTCTGCACGAACTACTGGAGAATTTATAATGTATAATCGCAGTGCATCCTGTAATCATATCGATGACAATATAGTCGGATCAAAATTGTGGAAGATAAAAATAACCAATGTCTATGTCATAAATTCTGACAAAGGAAGATAATGATTATATGTTTGTTCAACTAGACCCAGAGGATATTTTAAGCACTTACAGCCCCATAATCATCTATGACTTCCATAGGAGAAGGATAGTTCTTCAACCTTTTACTCATCTTTTTACCATCCTCAGCCAGCACAAGCCCATTGCATATGAGATTCCTAAATGCAGGTTTCTGAAATAATGCCGTAGAAAGGACCATCAGAGTGTAAAACCTGCACCACGAACGAGTATACATTTTGATTGTTGAACAGAAGCAGAAAAAAGGAATGGCTTAGCAAGATAAATTCAGCTATCTAATTCACATTCTACGGAAAAGTTTGAACAGTGCTGGAGGAAGACTACCAAAAGCAGAAACCAGGTAGAAACAAGTCTAGATTTGAACTGCCTTTTTGTTGAAAAGAGTTTTGAAAGATGGAGGCATATAAAGAACTTTTCTATTTAGCAGAGGCACCATGAAATTGATCTTCCCCACAATAAATTTTACTTATTTTTTGTTTTCTATCGACTCAAATAGTAAATGTGTGGATTTTTTGTGAACCGTCTTCTTTCTACAGTCTAACTGATCCATGTTGGATACATCTGACTGATTCATCAAGTCTGATCCAGCTAACTGATTCATGTGGGATGCATGTAAATAGTTAGCGAGGATCATATATCAAAGTAATGCATTGTTTTCCTATATAAAAATTGAACATATTGAAAAACCTGTAGTGCCAAATCATTTATTGGGCCAATATAGTACCAAGACAATAACAGATTCGACCATATCACAGTACATACGTGGGATTCAAGTATTCGGTAGCAACCCATTTCATAATACTTGTCTGGTGAATAACTGCGCTAGGAACTTGAAGAAGCCAGAGTAATTACACAAGTACCCATATTATCATTTACAATAACTAATTAGTGGCCGGGATAATGGCAGAAAAACAAATTTAAGTCCCAGTTGCTTTAGATGGAAGGAGGGAAGAGAAACAAACCATCCACGAGTTTGATCTAATCCCTCAGCGACAAAATGTCCAGGAAAGTTGTTTTCAAAGAGTTCAGCATTTTCAAATGGGTAGTGGATATATGCATAAGGCATGGACCCACTTTCAAACCAGCAGTCAAATACCTGAAATGATGGAACAAACTTGTGATCAATCAAGACAATAACTGAAGTTCAATTTATGTATTTGTGTGAGATGGATCTTAATTGAGAATATCCAAGCCACCTTTTGTTATTCTAGACTTTAAAAAAAAATTAAGATGAAAGGATAGAAATCCCTCTTGTCAAAAAAATACATGGGATGTTTGTAACAAAACAAAACGGTTGCACAGGAACAAAGAGTTTACAGGATATCTAATTTACTACCAAAATATTTCTCACAAAAATGAATTAGATATGATTTTCTTACATCCTCTACACGGCGAAGCACACCAAACTTTGGACCACGCTTGTCAGGAAGTGTGATGTGATCAATTTTGTGGCGATGCAAGTCCGTGACCTGTGAGAAGGAGAGAGAGTAATCAGTAAGCATCAAGCCATCAACAACTATAAACCAGCAAGAAAAAGGATATTAACATCTCTTTTGGAGCCACACATAAAGACAATGCATGAAGCATACCTTCTTTCTTTGGACAATCCAAAAGATAAGTCCATTGCAAAAAGCAGACACCGACAACCACCAATGGACAATTGTCACGAGATCATACTTTTTATGTGTTCGATACATATGGGCATGTTCTAATATCCACACAGCACACTTCTAGACTTTTGGTTCAAATAACTGTGCAATGATCAAATATCTTTGAAAATGGCTCAAAAAACTGAATCGGCTATAAATGTAAGGTTGAGTGTACATATTCAAATACTTAGGGAGTCCCTAGATTTCATTAATCTGAGCTCTCAGTTAGAGTGCACAATTTTAAAGGTATGAAGAAGGCAAGTTCTTTATCCGAAGTATATTGAGCAAGTTCATGTCAATTATGATCACTTGAAAAGCTCGGAACGTCCGAACTGAAGTAACTATTTGCCTCATGGAAAAGCTTCTTGTTTGTCATTAATATGTGATAGCAATATCTTTCCGTTGCAGGTGGCAAACAAAAAATAGTTAGCCAGAAAACAAAGGCAAACAACAAACCTTCATTCCGGAACGCCTTTCAAGTTCTTCAATGGAACCCATAACTTCAATCTCTTCACCATCCTCGCTGATCCATATAGGGAGTGGAGTGCCCCGAAACCTACTTCTACTAATGGCCCAGTCTCTAGCATTTTCTAACCAATTGTGAAAGCGCTTTTCCTGCATTATCATACAGAAAAGCAAGGACATATAATTAGTAATTAGCCGATAGATTCAACCAAGGTTTTAAAAAGCGGAATTGTGCCTCAAGGCGTTTTCCCTCAATGAGGCGAGGCGTAAGCCTCGAGGCGGTCCAAGGCGTAATCCCCGAGGCAGAAATATATACACTACACAAAACATATATGTATATATACACCAATCTGCATTCCACTACTTCTACTTAGAAAATATATGCAATATACACACACACTTGACACTTTAGTACTAGACACAAAATATATATATATATATATCATACTAAATTACTAAAAGAATTTACATATACTTTTTTCAATCACGAAATATAGATGTACATGTACTAACAAGAAAAAAAAATATTGATCTATTCATAACATATCTATACTACTTTATAAAGCATTTGGGTTGCTTTTCTTAAATACAATCTTTTAAGCCTTATATACCACCATTTAAAGCCACATTACTTAATTTTCAACTTTACAAATTTTTATGCATAACGTATAAAGTCATTGATATCGTCTTGTTATAAGTGTGATGTACAACGTTTTAATGCTATCCCCTGTATTATCAGACTTCCCTTTCCCACGGTGACCGTTCCCTCCCCAAGAGACGATTCAAGCTCCCACATATCTCTATTTTTCTCTTCCCAATCCCTTCAACTCCGACGACGACGAAACATCTCCTCACTCCCCCCACTGCCAAACGAAACCTTCTTCCTCATCCTCTCACAGGATTGTTTATCACAATTGCTCCCCCTTCGTCTTCTACAATCAAACATGTGATAGGAACTCTAATCTCTCCTTCATCTTTTATTTTTCTTGGCATCAAGTGCAAGCAACAAATGAAACCCTAGATTTTAAATAAACTTGTTTCTTGGTTGTCTATGGTTCTCAACTTAAAGTTGTCTAATTAGAAATTTCAATGTTACGGGTTGAAAATAATCATAGTGACTAAACTGATTTATGGTTCTCAGCTTTCAGTTGTCTAATTAGAAATTTCAAAGGTTTTCTTAGTTCATTTGAGGTTATCACTCTGTATTCTCTAATCCCTTCTTATGTTATTTTTTCTTACTCTGTATTCTCTAATTTCAGAGGTTGTTCTTAGTTAATTTGGGTTTTTCCCCTTGTGTAACAATCTCTAACTTGAATTTATTTTTGTATTCAATCTCTCCCCATCTTTTCAGAATCAAACACCTCCTTGATACTTGTCTACGGTACAGGTACTACATCAACTTGCTAAAGGTAAAATAGACTCCAACCCTTTTCCAGTTTCGATTATTGTTCTCATAATAAAATGCAGAGATTTTCTAAGTGGCATTTTTCTCAATGACACTGTTTGTGCCCCACAACCCTCAGGTTTTATGTCTCTTTGTGGGAGTTTTATTTGCCTTTTGAAAAGAAAAGGAATGCAAAGACTTTTTACAATACCATTATCCTTTGTAAATGCACCTAAGAATCCAAATGGTTGTTATGTGTCACTTTCTCAATGTTGTCAAATCTATGTTTTTACATCTATTTAGATAAAAAAAAATAGTGTAAATGGAATAACTATTATCCTTATATGCAAAGCCTTATTGTCAATCTTTTTCTGCAAACTATTTTAAGTTTATTGTCAATCTTTTTCTGCAAACTATTTTAAGTTTATTTGTTGGCTGTCAATCTGTTGTTTTTGTTACACGATCCATTCGCCCATGATTTTCTACTTCGACTTGACCTCCAAATAGCTGCAAGTGCTTTAAGGCATCAATGGAGATGGTTTGATAACAAAAGTTGATCCAGCTTTCAGATTAAACGATCATATTCAAGGTTTGCTAACTAATTTGTTTCGTCAAAGTGATCATACCATATATGTATTAGGTGCCGAATGCTTTTTAACTATTTTTGAATAAAAATAGACTTGGAGTAGGTATTAATGAAACAATCATTCAAAAGACTGCACTTTTCAACAGCTCGCTCACGTAGTTATCCATATCTTTCTATTAGATTTCAACAGATTTAGATGTTGATGACAATGAGTTTAACTCAGTTTGTTCATCCTCATCCTTCTATCACACCCTCACCTACTTATATATATATATATATATATATATATATATATATATATATACATATGCAGCAGGTTCAATAAATTTTTGTTTCTGTTCTTCAATGAGTGTTCGTATCCGAACTATCTCACAAGCTTCCAAGGTTTGATTCTTCTCTGATTTTGTTCTTCAATTTATTTTAACATTGTTATATCCAACAACCTCACAAGCTTCCAACATTCGATTATTTTCAGAATTTGTTCTTCAATTTTTGTGGGTTTTTTTTAACTGGCATTTTTACAAATTGAGCTCTCAGTATGTATGTTCTGCTTAGGGAATTGAAGATTAGCAACGGAAATGGATAATAGCAACTTAGAGCAGACATTGTAGGAAGGAAAGATTTATCGAAAGGTAAACAATTTGATCGTTGCTCATCTTCGAACAACAATCTCTCTCAGGTATTGCTACCTTGTGTTCTTCATTCGATTGATTTTGGTATTAGTTTCCCCTATTCCTATAATTCCTAGATATCTAAAACGTAGTTACATTCACTTGTGGGTATATACAAAATTCATATGCAATTTGAACTTTTCGATACAAAATTGCTTGCTACATTGAATTTTGCAACAATTAGGATGAACTTGGTTTGACATAAAACGTAAGAATTTAAATTGCTTAATGTATTAGTTAAAGATTCAAGCTTCTTGTGATGAGAAAAATGCTTGGTTTGATAGAAACAAGTTGAGTTGGAGATACACAAGAAGCAAACCTCATAATTGATGATCCAAAGTTATACTATCGAAGACGGATAAGGGTGTTTGAAAAGATAATATCGTAATCAAGAAAACATAATATGCATGGTAGCCATAAATGTTAATTGTTGGTTGTAACTTTGTTCCAGGAGTGATTATCAACGGAGTTGGTAATGAAACTGCAAAAGGGGTTCACGAAGAGCGCGAGTGGCTGCTTATAAGGTCTGTTGGCCTCCTTGCCTATTAGGATGTGAATGTGCAGAAGCATATATCTTGGAAGGGTTTGACACTACCATCCAAGATGGTGTTCATTTAATATCAGTCTCTCTTGGAGGGTACCCTATATACTACTTTAAGGATGCACTATCCTTTGTGTTCTTCCATGTTGTCAAGAAAGGTATCACTGTGGTGTTTTCTACAGATAGACCTAAACCCAATCCTGGAAGGTTGGGACTATCACCAATGTGGCAGTTCCTGGTGTTGTTATAATTGTAGGAGCGCACAATAGATCGCGAGTTTCAATCTTTTGTCGTAGGTTATTTTTGCATTCAGTTTGTGTTTGTTATTGTAGTTGAGGGAGAAAAATGTTGAAGTGTATTTTCTTTTATTTTCATATTATTTGTAATACTTAAAATCGGAATGAGACCAATATAGACACGGCTTAAAACAGAAAAAGACAAGATGTTGAATGTATTTCGCTCAAGACGAGGGAACCATGTTTTGTAGTTATATAAATTTCATGATAGTGGGGCAATGGCTTGAATTATCTAGTTGAATTGGACCTTATTTCATAGAGACGAATAATCAAATTGATGGTATATAGATTATTGGAAACAATATTTGACTTGTTTGGCAAAAACATGTGCACATAAACATGGTGAGGCATCATGGTTGGGTTTGGACCTAGCCTTTAATTTATGCATCAACCGATTTTGTAATTCGAAATTATATGAAGTCATAAGATAAAATTGAGGATGGCAAAGAATAAAACAAAGTAATTTAAGATCCAAGCTTGCAACTTCATAAGGCAAATGCATCTCGCCGCTTTGCGCGGGAGCCTAACTAGTATATATATTAATATATACATACATATATATACATAGTTGGGCACCCGCGCAAAGCAGCGAGATGCATTTGCCTTATGAAGTTGCAAGCTTGGATCTTAAATTACTTTGTATAAAGAAAAAATATTAAATATCAACAAAGTGTGAGTAGAAGTGTGATTGTGACCCTCACACGTAGTAGAAACAAAATACATAAGAAGTGTATCCAGTAAATACATATACATAATAATTTTGTGAATTGACGATAATCGAAGAAGAAATGCAAAGAAAACGGGAGAAAACAGGAACTCATGAAGGCAATAGAAGATAGGGTTAGGATGAGCGGAGAAGAACAAGGTTTTCAAAAAAGAAATAGAGAAGGTTTTAGTCATTTTTAAAATAATTTAGCCTCAGTATTGAGCACGCCTCTCTACCGTCTCACGCTTCACCGCCCCAATCACCGCCTCAGACGACCGAGGCGTACGCCTCTTTTGGGGATTCGGAGGCGCCGCCTCAGGTGCGATTTTAGACCACCTCGCCTCGAGGTGGTATGCCTCACACGCTTTTTAAAACCATGGATTCAACGGTTGTAAGAGTTTTAGATTAACTAAAAGGTATGCTTGCTTGCTCTTATTATTAATATAATAGTTTTCGATAAGATAGCATTAAGGACCTATAAGGCAAAGTAATACATATACATGACTCAAATATGAAGTCGAAGCAATGCATGCGGTGGGAATTTTCCCTCTGGAAAGCATAAAATACAAAATGTGAGAAGAGAACAAGTGTGAAACATTTGTTGACTCTGTCAAAGAAAAACAACCGAAAAGAAAGACAAATAGAACCTATGCAAACAATGAAACAAAATTGAAGTCTTTGAAAAAAGCCTGACCTATATTCTTAAAACTAGATTTTGTTCAACCAAACAGACTTTTTTTGCTATTTCTAAAAATGTGTTTTAAGATAACATAAAGATTAGTTTGTGCTATTCATAGCCAAGCAGATCCACTGTTCTTCATAACTTCCAGCCTTTTTCCCGAATATCAAATCCTTGACTCCCCCTTAGTGCACAACTACCGCTTTAGGTACGGATGTTACAGTAGCAAGTATAAGGTTTAATGTTTTTGGCAGCTGATTTACCAAGAAAAAGAAAGCAATATAAAAGAATGTGAGGTCCCATACAATATAAATAGCCTTGAGAGATATTATTCAGGAGGAAGGAATCATGGCAAGGGACAACTACATTTGCTAGGTACAGTAACTTCAATTATGACAACAATTATTAGACTATTCTACCAACCATCTCCCAAAAGAAAAGTCCATACCTATAGGAGTGAAGGAAGAGTGAAGGAAAAATGAAGGCAATAACAAGAATAATTTAGGAAAAGAGTAATGACAAATCAGGGACAAAGTAAGGAAAGGGTATACAAAATCAAATAAATGAATTGTTGAATACTTGAATGACAATCAAACAACATTCATATAAAGATCATACCTTCACAAAAGCAGGAACCCATTTCGTCTTATTATTGTTCTCTAGCAATTGATCTTTCAACTTCTCTACTGCAACAAACCTTGGCCATGAAACAAGAATAAACTAATGATGATAACACTTTATCCCACTAAATAACAAAAAAAGTAAGACATTCTATCATGATAACGGTAGAAAAAAGCTGTATGATGATAAAAAGTAAGGCAAAAATCATAGATCAAGATTCTAAACTAAAAGGCAATATAAGGATTCTACGTTTCCATCACTAGAATCTGATTGTACTCACTCTGCATGAGAAGTGATGAACCTCTTCCCAAAGCCTTTCTGGGGAGTTAAATCATATGCTTGAAAGCATAAATTTATGCATAGAGAATCCTAACTAGACCTGAAATATCAAGAGTATGCATTGGCTTGTTCTACTTTTGCAGAATTATTTTTTGAGAAAACATCCTTAAACCACTGAGCTAAATCAAGAAAGACCCTTCTTTGTTTCCTAATTTTACATGGACAAGCTGCCTTTGGAGAACTTCATCCAACAAAGAGTCCAAAATGGTTATTGTTTCCCTAAGAAAAAGTGCAGAAGAAAATAACGAATTGACGTGTTGAGAATCACATAATCCTTCTCTAAACTAGTTGATGAAAACTACTAATCATGTATGAGCCCTCCTCTATTAAGTGTAAGCCTTTTGAATCCATAGGAGGTATACTACTGTTATTACAAGGAAACTTGTCCCCTCAGTGATGAAAGACATATTAAAAAGGTACAAGGTCAACAAGAAAGCATATATCCCTCCTATATTTCTGTTGGTACACATCTATAAATCTGAAGCCGGCTCATTTTCCCTACTAGCTATTCATAGAAAGAATCAAAGAAATGAAGCCTAACCCATAAAATATGGCATCCTCTAGAGATTAAAGTACGACGGCAATTGTCGGCATGTCCGAGATTATGCTTATATAAGTATCCCTTTAACATAAGACAAACAATGAAAAAACAACTTCGAATTTACTGGATCTCCCAGAACTCAGCAAATAACTATAATTTTCTTAAGCATTCAAGCTAAAAGATAAGATGCATACCAACTGGGAACTGCTCTGTAGATGAGGGGGGTATCAGATCTCCAGCAAAACGGATATGAATGCGTAAAGCTTCCCGTTTTGACCAGCCTTCCTTTCTCCTGCACCATCCAGGACAAAGAAGTAAACAATAATTAACCTTCTGACGCGGAAAAGGAAACATGCACATAGGATGCCAGGATTTTTCAGTAACTGTGATAAAATAACCCTTGCACATTCTCTACTACAGTTTTAAGATACCAAGCAGATTAAGCAACAAAACTTCTACATGGAAAATAAAGGAATTACCATATCAAACTACATAAAATCAATTCATTCATGGATCATCCTTACTCAATACCTTGATAATTAATGTAGAAATGATGCAAAGTTTAGATGACATAAAAGAAAGTATTACTTAAAGTACTCATGTTTTCATTCAAAGGGAAAACTTGCCAAAGGTTACAAGTTTACCCTTTCTTGCCTTCATATTAACAACAATCAAATTTATGTACAGCATAGTCTTATGTACATAGGACCAAATTAAAGAATGCCTTGAAATTTGGTAAGTTTCATAGGTGCCTAACAGAGTTCCTAGAAACACCAGGGTGGAAGTCAGGGCTACCATCAGGCTTCCATTAAACTCTGTCCTAGCATGAATGTCAAATTTGAGAAGAAATGGAGGGTGAGGAATAACAAAGTCCAACATATGGGTACACCTAACTCACTTAAAAAGGACTTAAAAAAAGTAATAAAGCACCCAGAAGGAAAAAGGGCAAGAACCAGGGCAAAAGGTATGATGGTAACATTTGACTCCATTCATTTTTGAAACATACGCAACCATAATACCTATGGAAGCATAACTCGAATTTAGAGACCAGTTAATTTTCTACAAAAATGCAACTTCCAAATTTCTACCATGCTTACCTTTCTTCTTATAGAAATAGATTAGATAATGATGCTAACCAAGTAGCTAGGTAGATGTTGCCACCTACAATTTACTCTCAAAAGTTAATTAATCAAAGCAACAATAGTTCTTAATTGTAATCTGTCTCAATCTCGTATATTTCCCCCGAGAAACATCCATTTGCCTACTTATACTCTGGCTAGGCATAACAGTCTTTTTGAGAACCAAGTGGCCCTTGAGGAAGACCTTCAGAAAACTCCTCTAACTCAAGGCAAGGAATTCAAGCCCATAGACCGGGTCGAGTCTATAATAGGTAATGATAGTCTTTATGGCACTCTTACCCCTTTAAGTAATTCATATGCATATCCACAAGGAAATTGTCATAACAAGGATTCCTAGCCTAATACTCTTTCCTCTTCAACTACTTTGTTCATAAGAAACCAACATCTTGCTGTCAAACTATAAGATATCCTAGGGACAAAATTAGAAAACATGCATGCAGATAAAGAAGTGCTCAATTATGAAAGTTGTTTCCATATCAAAAAAAGTAATAAGTTATTTTTGTTCAGACGTTTCCTGCATAGATTAACATTTCCTTTTTGGGAAAGCATTTGAGAATTCTTTTCAATTATACATCCTTCAAGCTTCAAAAGATATTGTAACAGACCAAGATGCTCCTAAAGACTTAAGCCGTGTACCTAAAACATTGTTTGGAACGTTTTATGGGATGGAATGGAGGGACCAAGGGAGCAATTATTTGACTCGGTGGCGTAACATGTCCAAGTGTAAAGAGAATTTCCAAGCCAAACTCGAAATAATATGCATAATCTACTGGATTTTATAGCATACAGGATAAGATACAAATTTCTACATTAACTATGCAGAGGGGCATGATATCCAATCAAGGGTCAGATCTATATTTCTACTTGCAAACAAAACTAGCATGGTTAAGATATAATGCACCATTGAGAACATGAGAAATATAAGTAGAGACAAGGACAATGGGAACACACTCATAGTGTTATGTTAGCTAAAAGTCAAAAAAGGTGCTCAAAATATGCACACCCAAATCTGCAGAGAGAAGGAATAAGCTATTGTCCATCATTATTCCAAGCATATGCGTCATATATAATTATATAAGTGCATGTAAAAGGCTAAGTTCCACGCTAAACATTCAACTATTCTTGCCTTCACTGCTTGAATAATATCCTTATCTGCCTCTTTGACATAGCGACCACTGAAATCAGTGATTCTCTCTGTAAAGCAGCCATCATCATCAACTGCCATAACTAGATTTTCTCCCTGGAGAAACCAATATTGAAGTTTTTGATACATTAACACACGAAAGGAAATTATATGTAGAAGAAGGAATAAAATCTTATTTGTAAAAAATATAAATGAAACAGCTCATATGTACTTAGCATGCTTCTACAAAAATGTGATGGCATTGAGAACAATGTTAACCATACAGATACACAACTAAGAAAATATTATAAGTTAATGAGAGGCCAAAAACTTCTCAATAAAATCGACAAAGCACTTGCAATTGAAAAACTTGATAAAATTTATATCTAGAAGGCAGTTTTTCACACCTTATTAATTATTTGATTTTCGATACAAACACGATAATCATCTTCACCGAATGCTGGGGCACAGTGCACAATTCCAGTTCCACTATCAGAAGTTACATAATCATCCGCAACAACTCTGAACGCCATATCTGTGAATTCCTTAAAGTAATCGAATAATGGCACATACCTGCAATACAAGAATTAATTAAGCCACAGTCACTAATAAAACAAGAAAACAAGTTAATTAACAGCAATATAAAGTATTCCTTCTCAAACTCATGTACTGATAGAAATTTGAAAAGGGGGCATTCAACACCAAGTACTCCTAGGGATACCCTGTAAAAAGAACCCCTCTCCATCTTTGGCACACACTCCCTAAACTAGCAATTTTATAGCATCTTGGTCTACACTTGTGACACCACCAGCTACAGCATCAGAATAGCTTCAAGATTAATACTTGAAAAAAAGGTTCCATAATAGGGTCAAATGTTATGTCTTAATTGTATGCACTTCACAAATTGGCCACATTCCTTAATAAAAAAAAGAAGTTGCCGACATGGCCAAGATATTTTAAAAAGGGTTAGGATACAGGGACTGAATGTGATGCTTGTAAGGTTAGCCCTTGAAATGAAAGACCAGGATAGTTGCCAAAAGAAAGGAGCTGTTGAGTACTGTGCTTCAAGCACACATACAAAGAAAGGATAAAACTGTTTGTCAAATGAAAGAATTACAAAGTATTTGTACAAAATCAGAGTTGAATGACAACTTAATGTACCATAACAGTTAATGTTGGAGAATGCACATTCATTCCATGCATAAGTCAATCTTAACACTTCAAATATGTTATATGTCTAATTATCTATTATTTGCATTGTGCCTTCAACTTTCTTCTTTCGTCTCCCCTCCCGCTGCAGAAGCCAGGTATGTGTGAGAGGTGGGCAGCTACCATCTCCAAGGAAGGTTGGATTCTAAGAGCTGACACGAAATATTGAATGCACAAACAAGAAGAGAGAACACCGAGCAGCCAGAAAGAACTGTTGGTGACTGGGCAGGGTATTATAAGTTTGGAAGAGGAACCTCACAACGGTTTTGAGACCCCATTAAATTCAATAAGGAGTTCTAAGGATATCATGAAATTGCCAAATGTTTTTTAAAGATTATTGGTGATAAATAAAGGCTCTATTGTGCCATTCCTGCTATGAGCCCTATACCATGTTACCAAGTGTTTAACATATTCGTATATTTGTTGAATAGCATTCTATTTCATTCATTTTGCTAGAAAGTGGGGAAATGCCAAACAAAGAAGTAGCCAAGTAGTCAGCTGTCAGCACACACATGATAAAGAAGAAAGCACTCACTTTTTACCCACAAGTAAAGATCCTGAAAATTTATCCAACACTTCATAAGCAACCACAGAGCTTTTAGCTTTTCCACCGGTAGATCCCTTGCTCTTGGGAAGTGAATTGTCATCCACAACTCCATTAGGTGTTCCTTTTTTTGTTTTCTCTACTGGAAGCTCGGATAGTCGAGATTCAGCAACTACATAAATTTTTCCATTCGACTTGCTCTTCACCTGATTCCATTTAAACTAAACATTAAATTTTCATGTAACTTTAAAATAGAACTCCAACTTTTTGACTAAGGCACAGTGGGACTAACCTTCACGTATACTAAATTCGAATTGACACAAAGTGCAAGATTACTAGGGAGGGTCCATGGTGTGGTTGTCCATGCAACAAATGCAGCACCCTCTTGATCATCAAGAATTGGAAAAGTCACCATTATTTCAGGATCAGGCACTTCCTGCTCGAAAGATGAAAGATGATGCATAGCAAAGTGATAACTAAAACTGAAAAGCAATAGAATCAACATGTATATATGAATGTATAATGAGAAAAGACTAAAGGTAACTTGTATTTGTAATAATAGTATAGATCTTGTGTTCAATCAGGGTAAAAAATCAATGATATACACATAGCCAACTCAAATTAGATTTATATGGCCTGGTATAGTAGAAACAGACCAGAATTATAATATACAATCAACACAAGCAGCATATTCAATGAGATTTCAGAGTCCAATATACAATTGACACATTTCATGGTTCCAGTGATCTGTGTAATCTGACTCAGTGTTATTGCAGGCACAAGACACACTGAGGTGCAAAGACCACTCCATGGTCTAGGCTTGAGCCTTGATGCACAAGTTGACGTGCTCCTGATCGATATCCGATTATCGTGAATTAAAGAACGATCAATGAACATTATCAAACATATCAACCGCCAACATTTAGTTACCCTAAGTGCATACACTTGATCATCATAAGAACATTAGAGTGCAGCAACAAAGAGGCAAAGCACAAGTGAAAAGACCAAGAGGCACATTTGAATTAGGGAGGAAGCGCTAGGTGATTAAGGAGTTATTTTTCTTTTTTGTGCACTATATTAATTGAACGCAATTTCACTTCAACTAGAAAAGACTTAAGACAAAAAAATACTTAAAAAAAATTCCCAAAAAGCAAAGTGCAAGCCTCATAGAAGCAATAGGCCTCAACCAAGGCGAGGCCCAAAAGTTGTTCCTCGATGGGCGTGGGCCCTAGCCACATGCGAGGGCATGTCTTTTACGACAATGACCCCAACAAAAATTTTGAAAAATACAAAATTGTAATTCGGCAAGAAATAAGGTTTGGAGTGTTGCCAAAATCATAACCGTCACCATTTAATGCTGTCTAATTCATGAAGCAAATTAAAACTTAATAACAAGTTGGAATCTTCTATGAATTACCCTAATATCAGCAAATTGCTTGTTTAAAATTGTATAATTAGGTGCTTTATGCTATATTTTAACCAAATGTGTCTGTCATGAGTTTTTCTTATGTGTATCATGGTGGCAACTCTTGTGGGGGTTCCTATCTTCTTTTTCAACCTCATAGTTGTTGAATCACGAGTTACTATTCACTATTCCTCTCCTCTCTTTTTCGTTAGCTTTTGTTCTATATTTTGTTCTCTTCTCAAGTCTGGTCATGGTTCTCTGCAATGACTCCAGCAATGGTCTTGCATCGTTTCTTTATCCTCTCTTTCCAATTAGTCTCTGCATACTCACTTTTTTTCTGGTCCATTCATAATGCCTTTTTTTATCAACCAAGAAAAGTCGATTACCTATTTAAGTACTTTAAAACAATATCAATCATCAAAACAAGACTAAGGACAAGACTATGTTATTACACTTATCAATATGATAAAGGCTTATTAAACACAAAAACTTAGGGGCCGTTTACCCAAATGCTTACCCGGTAAGCGCTTACCAATAAAACTCGACATACTAACTTGCTTTACCGGGTAAGATTTTAATCATCATGGTGGTATCTTATACAACGATTTACCCGGTAAGCACTTACCCGAGTAAGAGTTGTCACTCTCTCTCTTACCGGGTAAGACTCTTCATCCTTATTCTCGCTCTTACCGGGTAAGATCCTATCCTCTTGACTCTTGTCATGTTCATCCACTACGGTAAATTCCCCGGTAAGCACTTACCGGGTAAGCATTTTGTAAACGGCCCCTTAGACTTAAAAATAGGCAAGGCAGGATCCCAAGGATACCATATTCGCAGTGTCCTACCATTTGGGTCAGATAATCTATTGTTAGATTAACTAACACAAAAACATGCTTTCCTCTATGTATATATGTGCTTCTTAATGTTAGTGTACATTTACAATAGTTTCTAAAAATCCAACGAGTTGATAAGGTGCATGATTCACTAAATTGGGATCCAAATCCCAACTCCCAAGTAATAATCACACATTGAAATAACCAGCTCTGTCAAAAAAAAAAAAAAAAAAAAGAGGACAATCATAAGAAATAGAAATACAAAAACCAAGACCGGTTAAAATACTCTGAACGAACATGAAAACTTTCATTTCAAACCTTGTAGTTTGAATTAGCCTCAAAATTGGACAGTGGAGTCTTGCAGCCAGTACTGTATGGCATCACCTGTTGATGAATAGCAACATATGAAAAAGGCATTACACATTTGAAAATACCATCAAGACACAAAGAATAATTCTACTCACCAAGAAGTACTTCTTACCATGCCAAGAAAAACCAAGAACAAAGAAAAAAAAGAAAGCAACTAATTTCCATGAAGTGTAATGTAATAGCGGAATTCACAAAAGCTATATATATACATGTAAATGCTGATGTTAGAAAAGTAACCAATATGACATGATTGAAATCCAAAGTCACTGTGTGGCTTTAGTTTTGTAGAACACGCGGATTATTAAGTTGTTAGTGTATAATTCACCAAATGCTGAATTAAGGAAGTTATGCAAGGAACAACTAACAAAACAATTTGATCAAGAACTAACCTTAAACCCTCTATAAACAAGTCCCTTCTGATGTAGCTGAGAAAACACCCACCACACACTCTCCATGAAATTCGAATCCATCGTTTTGTAATCATTCTTAAAATCAATCCACCTTCCCGTCCTCGTAATTACCTTCTCCCACTCCCCAACATACCTGGTAACAATACTCCTACACTCCTCGTTATACACGTCAATCCCCATCTTAATCACATCTTCTCTGCTCTTAATCCCGAGTTTCGTGTCAACCTCATGCTCGACCGGCAATCCGTGGCAATCCCATCCAAAACGGCGTGTGACGTGGTGCCCCGTCATCGTCTGGTACCGCGTGACGATGTCCTTGATAGTTCCAGCGAGGATATGGCCGTAGTGAGGGAGGCCAGTGGCAAATGGAGGACCATCGTAGAAGATGTAATCCGGTAGGCCTTTGGTTTTTTCGAGTTGGGTTTCAAATGCTTTGACTTCAGTCCACCATTGTAAGATCTTCTCTTCTTGTTTTGGGAACGAGAAATCCTTCCCTTCGAAGCCCTAATCCTTGAAAGAACAAAGACGAAAGAGGTTGAGAAATGCACGTAAATTAGCGGGTGTATCCCATAGTTCCACCATTGAGAAATGCACGTAACTTTGTTTGAATTACATGTTACTTTCTTTTCGTTTTTTCTGTTTGGAGGGAGACAAGAACAATCTTGGAGTTAAAGTTGGGCCCATGTTTTTTTTATGTGTTAGGCATAACTTCAACATTCTCATTCATACTGGGATCAGAGTCCTAAGGATCAGAACAAGAATAGTTGATGTGATTCCATAACTTCCGTCAAATAGTTGGACACAAAGTTCTGGGTAAATCAGCCCCCTACGGTTTCATGTATTTACTTTGTTGTTTTAAAAAATTATATCCATATAAATAAATAAATATATTATAAAAGAATAATTATATAAAAGATAAGAAAAAAAGTGACCGAAATTTCTATCTTCCATTCTTCCTCGGTCAGATTGAATGTGTTGGTTGATGTATCGTAGATATTGACCGTTTTGTTTTTCAACTTACACCAAGCTGCATATTTCCCCTTAAGATAATCGAAGTGATTTTTCATTTGTCGTTGGTCGACGTCAATGTTATGTTTCTTTTTCAGTTCTTCTCCAACATTCTTCCATGATTGGGACTTAAGACTACTACCTTCTCGCCCATTTTTAATTGTCTCTTGTATACAAGCTTCAAGAAATGTGAGAACCAACTCATCTTTTTCCCAAGTAATCCTACGTTTCTTTTGGTGCGAAGATTCACCAACTAATTACATACCTAGTCCATACAAATAATTGGAAAATTGCAAACATATAAGCAATTTAATTTTTCAAATGAACCGTATCTACTAACATGAACTCTTTAATAAAATTGCATAAAAGGAAAATCAATAAACCACACCTTCAATATCAATAAACGAAATCCATAGAGAGGTTGTGTTTTGCATAAACAAAGTCCATGAGTTGTGGCATAAACATAGAAAATCAATTACCCAATTCATTCTTTCAAAAAAAAAATTACCCAATTCGATAAACCACATATGCTAACCAATTGATAAACTACCTATTATTATTATTATTTACATCAAATCCCATATTCAATACAAAGCCGAATTCTTGCCAAGTTCTTGCCACAACCTAAATACAAAGCCCAGGTCTGTTACCACCCACCATTTTTCCCAAAGGGGGGAAAGTCAAAAGATCTCAAAGTTCAAAAGGGGGAAAACACACCCACCATTCTTTATGACCGTAAAAAAGTTCCACCATTGGATTGTTTGTGAAGGTCTCAAAGTGTAGCTACCAAAGGATTTGTGACCTTTATTTCACCACCCACCATTGAATGGTAGGTGTTATGTGGTAGCAATAAAAAACATAAAACACCAAAAATAGAAGATACCTTTCGAAGCTACCAAAGGAAAACAGAAGATACCTTTCTGTGGTAGCAGTCAAAAACACCAAAAATCATACAAAATGAGAAAGCATTGTTATACTAGAAAAGGAAAACAGAAGATACCTTTCGAAGAAAAATAGAGGTTGTCGATGGGTAGTCGGCGTCGGAGAGAGGGCCGCCGATGTAGTGGTCTGCGACAGAAAGAGCGTTGCCGACAAGGTGGTCGGCGCTGGAGAGAGGACCAGCGACGGGGTGGATTACCGTGGGAGGAAACGTGATAGTGGGAGGGAACTGATAATAGAAAGATGCGGCTATTGATAATAAGGAGAGGGCAATTGTGGAAAAAAAATAAGGGTATGAACCATTTTGCATAACCCTATACACTCAATCATTAAGAAGTTATTGTAATGGTTTAGAGGTGTTTTTTTTTTTGCCAAACAACCCTTGTCTCTGACCGATTCAGAGGTGAGCTCTTATTGTCACCATTAAGAGCTAAACAAACAGCCCCTTATTGTGGTGTGGCATCGGAGATAAGCATTTTTTAGTGTTTGGATGGAGAAAAAATCAAAGTGCTTATAACGGTGCCAAACCGGAGATAAGCTCTTTTTCAT
Source organism: Arctium minus (assembly GCA_954870635.1). Taxonomy (NCBI): domain Eukaryota; kingdom Viridiplantae; phylum Streptophyta; class Magnoliopsida; order Asterales; family Asteraceae; genus Arctium; species Arctium minus. The sequence continues at coordinate 310,491 of OX941094.1, read as the reverse complement.
AAGTTATTTGGTTCTAACTTATCAACTTATTTGAAAAGTGCTTATGACTTTTTAGGTTATTTTATATGTATAAGCAATCCCAAACACCTTTAAATAACAACTTATTAGCTTATTACGTTTTGGTATCACAATAAGCTAATCCAAACACTTTTTTAAAAAACTCCGGTTTGACACTGTATAGGTTGATAAGGACTTTTCAAAATAAGCATAAGTTGTTTTAAATAAGCAATCCCAAACACCGTCGGAGACGATGATACAGTAGAAGAAGAAGAAGAAGAAGAAGAATAAGTGAGCTTGTAAAATGACTAAAAGGGACATTCTTCCATATTATTAGCTTATGTGTAAAGTAGTGAAAAACAATATTCAAACAGTGTGAATCCTAATATAATTAGAATGTTGAGAGTTTGGGTTTGCCTAATGTGGGGTAGAAAACCATGAAGATGTTATCATACCGTATAATTATTCACATAATGTATCAATTTCACTGCATAAGAAAGCTTCAATTAACACATAACGTATCAATTTCAAAATGGAAATCAGTGTATCCATTAAGGCAGACAGTGTATCAATTTCAAAACAATGGAAATCTGTGTAGTATCAACCCAAACAATGGAGATCGACCCAACAACAAAAAAAGATAGAAGAAAGCAGTAAAAAAATGACACCCAAAAAGATTGAACAAAGCAGTAAAAAATCAACACCCAAAAAGATTGAACCCTAGGGGGTGTTCGATTTTTCTATTTGTTGGTCCTAAATAGCAGTAAGTAAATAAGAAAAGTATTGTAGAAGGGGGGTTGAATACAATACACACAATTTTCATTTAATTTAATTCTTATTGATTTGAAATCAAGAATTACACATAGAAACTTTTGATTGTTGTGGAAGAGAACAAATGAGATCTGTTCAAACAATCTTACACATAGAGAATGAAGAACAATTGTAAAACACTTAGAAAACAATAAGATCTTTGTAGAGAGAAAGTTGTCAGGCACTTAGAGAACTTGAAGGTAGTAGAACTGGTTATATTGCATGTTGAACCATCCTCCATATTTATAGTGCCTCATGCATTAAATGCATGGGACACCTGTTGAGCAAATGATGGACACGGGTCTTCAGCATGGTACAGGATGTACCTTTTGTCTTGAGGTGACTTTGTCTTGAAGTGTTGACCTGCATGATGGTGTAGACCTTTCCTTAAAATGGTGTAGGAGACAAAGCTTACTTATCTAATCTTCAGATGAGGTCCACGCCAATGCAAGATATCACAAATATACTTTGTCAGAAAAGTACAATATGTAGGAGAGATCTTCGGGCTTTGAAGATTAAGAAATCTTCGGCTCCTGAAGATTGAGAGGTCTTCGGCTCATGAAGACTGAAGGGTCTTCGGCTCCTGAAGACTGAGGGTCTTCGGCTCCTGAAGACTGAGGGTCTTCGGCTGAAGACTGAGGGTCTTCGGTCCTGAAGACTGAGGGTCTTCGGTCCTGAAGACTGAGGGTCTTTGGCTCCTGAAGACTTAGATCATCACCATCCTGGCCAATGGTGTTGATCATGTAGGCATACTTGGCTTTAGGCTGAGGAGTCTATCTTCAATCCGCTTTGAGAGATATTCTCCTTCTTTGTCTTCTTCGGCTGATCTTCGACTTCACCGAACATTTGTATAGAACCAAGCTGCTAAAAGAACCTCAAAATATTCTAAGTATGATGATACAAAATGGAAGATCGGGAGGTCATCTTCAAATCTTCAGATGACCCAACAATCTCCCCCTATTTGAGGATGACATCCATACTAAAGAATAAAACTAAGAGTATACAGAATAATTCATTTTGACCCATATTTTACTCTTTTTGGGTTCTTTTCACATAGATTTTTCTTTTTGTTCTTTTTTTAGTATATCTGACATTTACAAGTGAATGAAAAAGTATAGCTATACAAACGAATAAATGAATACAATGAATAAAGAATGAGAAAGAAAAAAATATATACAAAGATACAGAAGACAATAGCTAGGATTGTTTGAACTTGAGTGGTTGGTTGCTCCCCCTCAATTCATACTCGGTTTGATCACACAGTCCATCGCAAAATGGGTTTTAGCAGAGTTTAAGCATGAGTGGTAAGTTGCTCCCCCTCAACTAATTCACGGTGTCGGAAAATAAGAAGTCAGAAAGTTTTCGGGATCCTCCGAACCTACTCCTGGAAAGGCAGATTCATCCTTGGATCGTGCAGAATCATCGGGACTGAGAATCCCGGGTGATAGGTTGTGAGGTGGAGAGGAAACACCTTGGATTGGGGAGGTGTCCAAGTCATCCTTATCAACCAAGGAAAAGGTTGATGAGGGAATAATACGGTCCCCGATTTTACAATTGTATCATTTTGTGATGATACAAAGGAGATGGCTTTGGGTTTAGCAGAGTCCCCGGGTCCAGATGGGAAAATTTCAACACCTGTCGATTTTGAAGAACCGGTGGGTGGAGTAGGTGGCTTGGCCCTTGAAACCTTCCTCAGCCTCTGGAGAGGAGAGGGAGGGGAAGAATATAGGTGCCTCCGCTTTGAAGAGGGATATGTGACCTGGGCAACAACCGAAGGTTCTTTCGATCGTATGGTCATCGAAGCAAGTGTGGAGGTGCCGGAAGCTTGTGAGAATTTTTTTATTTTTTATTTTGCTAGTCGGCTTCACTTGGAATGGGACAGATGTAGAGAGCATCAACCCATTGTAGATCGGGAGAATTTATGAAGGAAAACATACCTGGGCTGAGAGCTCGATTGGTGGATAGAGGACCCTTGTTGAGAGAGGTCTTCTTGACTTTCTAAGTGTTGGTAAGAGAGTCATCACCAAATCAACCAAAGAGCCAACAATTTTTCTCCCCATATTTGATGATGACACCAACACATAGAAAAAAACGGTACTGACACTCAGAAAAATTATAGGACAAGAAGAACTAATAAATTCAGTGGCCCTTTTTTTTTGGGGGGGGGGGGGGCTCTTTTCCTCCTTTTTTTTAAACGGGAAAGGGAAAAAAATGGGAAGAGAGGTGAGAGATGAGAGTTGAGATATTGGAAGTGGGTAAAAAATAAGGATGGGTAAATAAATGAGGAGAAGAAATGGGAGGGAGGTGTGGAAGATTTGGGAGTAGATGGAAAAAGGAAGGGATAGGATGGGTGAGTAGGGGGAAGTCTTGGGAAGAGGGAGAGAAAAGAGAGGGTAGAAATAAAAAATTAAAAAAAAAGTTGGGGGGGAGGGGTGTTCGGCCGTAGGTAGTGGGGTGGGGGTGGGGGTGGGGGTGGGGGGGAGCCGAAAAAAAATAAGGGAAGGGGATATTTGGTGTAGGTGATTTTTTTTTTTAAATTGGGTTCGGTTAGGGTTGTGGGCCGAAGGAAGAGAGGAGGAAGAGGGTGGGTGTGGGGTGGTTCGGTGGGTAATGGAGGTGGAATTAGGATAACTATATTTTCAAGATAGGTAGAGAGAGCCGAAGAGAGGGAAGGGAGGGAGAGAGAGAAAGAGAGAGGTAAAAGGGGTGTTTGGTTTTCGATGGCTAGAAGGAGCCGAAAAAGAGAGAGTGATTTGTTTGTTTGTTTTTTTAATATATATTTTAAATAAACAATATTGTTTTATTGTTTTATTGTTTATTTATTTAAAAAAAAAAAAGGGAAGGGAGGGGGGAGGTGAATGAGGGGGGATGGGGGTAGAGGAGGGAAGGAAGGGGAGGGGGGAGAGGAGGGAGGAGTGGTAGAAAGAAGAGAAATTAAAATTTTAAAAAATTAAAAAAATACAATTTTTTTTAACTTTCGGTGGCAAAAAAAACAAATATGTTATTTTTATTTTTAACTTCGGTGGTCGAAAAAAAACATATTTTTTTTAGAATATTCGGGGGCCGATGAACAGTAGTTCGGCCCGCCGAATTTTTTTTTTTTTGAAATTTTCGTAGGAGAGTAGGATAGGAGGGATCTTGATGAGAAGATGGGTAGGTCACCATTTTGATGGGTTGTGTCTGAGAAGAAAGGAACATATGGATTTGAGTTAGATGAAAGATTTTGAGAATCTTCACCAACACATGATGATATCCACCAATCATCATCTCATGAAGAGATGATGACTTAAGATCATCAAACTTCACATAAGTAGATTCATTCATGCATTTTCTCCAAAGATTCTCTACCCGGTAGGCTTTTGAAGAGTAAAGGAGAGGCCGAAGAAAGGGAAGGGTAGAGAGAGAGAGAGGGGCCAAAGATAGTGAGAGAGGGTTAGGAGCCAAAGGTGAGGTGAGGGAATGAGGGAGATCGACTTGTTATGAAGGCCGAAGAAAAAGGGAAGGGTGGTATAAGGGAGGTTTGTTCTTTAGTGGGTTTGAGAGGCCGAAAGAGAGAGACAAGAAGAGAGAGAGAGAGAGAAAAGGGATGTACCTGGGTAGATGAGGTAGAGCACTCAGCAGACACAATGGACATAGAGAAGGCTTGAGCTTTACTGTTCATCAACATCATCTATTTTAGCCATGAAACAAAGGTTGACCATTTCTTTGTCACTTTCAGAAGTGGGTTCATCTGCCCAATCATGGGTTTCAGTCATTTGTCCTTTTCCCTTTTTGAGCAAGGTTTCATTTCTCTCCTTCTCTCTCTTATATTTTGCCTTGTATTTCTCAGCGCGGTCAGACTTTGAGGAGACAAACATATTTGTATTTTGGAAAGAAGATTGATTAGAATTAGACTTGGTTCTGACAAACCTAGAGGAGGTACGGTTAGAGGAGAGTAGTATGGATTTATCAGAAGACCTGCTTCTGCATTCAGAAGCAAAGTGTCCCTTCCTCCCACACCTGTAACATTCCTCATTTGATTTGCCAGAGGGAGTGATTTTAGAAAAAGTAGAAGAGGATTTTCTTGAAAATTTGGATTTTCCATACGAGAAATGAGGGTTACTGGAAATATCCTCACCTTCATCACCAGCCTCACTAAGATAGGCTTCTGAAGGATCATTGGGATCCTCTTGACTATTATTATCAGAATCTGAGGGATAGGTGATTCTAGGAACACACACAGTACTTTTGGAAGAATCACTAACAAGAGCTAGAGAAGAGCTTCTAATGTCTTTTGTGATAGACTTCCTAAGCAGTTTAGTCTGCTCATAGTTGAAGAGAGTGCCATACAAAGCAGTGAGAAGCATAGAGTCAAGATCCTTGGTAGACTTGATGCAAGTACAAACATTTTCCCAAAACTCGGGGAGATAGTCCATGAACTTGCACAAGACTTCCTCGTTATCATAGATGCGACCCACAAGTTTAAGATCGTTAAGAAGACTGTTAAAGCGATTATAGTAGTATGAGAGAGATTCACCCTTTTCATGAGAAAAGAGTTCATACTTTCTTACAAGAGCAATCTTTCTACTCTTTTTCACTTCAGACGTACCTTCATAGAGAACACACAGAGTGAACCACATTTCTTTTGCGGTAGAAAAATTAACAAGAGAATGGTAGACCTTATCAGGCAGAGAGAGGGCAATGATGGCTTTGACTTTAGTATCAAGAGCTATAAGACATCTGTCTTCATCATTATATTTACTGGGGTCCTTTACAATGTATCTCCCAGTAGCTGGAGTTCTTTCTTCCTCAGAAGAATCCTCATCAGCTTTTGCCTTATCTGCCCTTTTGGCATTGTACCGGTCCCAAACTCTAGGAAGAAAAGGACCTTCATGTAAGATAGTTGTATATCTGCTGTCAACTCCTTCTAAAAAGAATATCATATGACTTTTCCACAAGAAGAAGTTATTGGGATTAAACTTTGGTGGTTTGGCTATGGAGCCATTGTCGTATGAAACAACAGTGGTGTTTTGAGAAGAAGCAATGTTTAAAGAAGAAGAAGAGGATGCCATTGCGGATCTAGTTTATTGAGTTAAACTAAACCGCTCTGATACCACTTGTTGGTCCCAAATAGCAATAAGTAAATAATAAAAGTATTGTAGAAGGGGGGTTGAATACAATACACACAACTTTCACTTAATTTAATTCTTATTGATTTGAAATCAAGAATTACACATAGAAACTTTTGATTGTTGCGGAAGAGAACAAATGAGATCTGTTCAAACAATCTTACACATAGAGAACGAAGAACAATTGTAAAACACTTAGAAAACAATAAGATCTTCGTAGAGAGAAAGTTGCCAGACACTTAGAGAACTTGAAGGCGGTAGAACTGGTTATCTTGCATGTTAAACCATCCTCCATATTTAGAGTGCCTCATGCATTAAATGCATGGGACACCTGTTGAGCAAATGATGGACACAGGTCTTCAGTATGGTACATGATGTACCTTTTGTCTTGAGGTGACTTTGTCTTGAAGTGTTGACCTGCATGATGGTGTAGACCTTTCCTTAAAATGGTGTTGGAGACAAAGCTTACTTATCTGATCTTCAGATGAGGTCCACGTCAATGCAAGATATCACAAATATACTTTGTCAGAAAACTACAATGTGTAGGAGAGATCTTCGGGCTTTGAAGATTAAGAAATCTTCGGCTTTTGAAGATTGAGAGGTCTTCGACTCATGAAGACTGAAGGGTCTTCGGCTCCTGAAGACTGAGGGTCTTCAGCTCCTGAAGACTTAGATCATCACCATCCTGGCCAATGGTGTTGATCATGTAGGCATACTTGGCTTTAGACTGAGGAGTCTATCTTCAATCCGCTTTGAGAGATATTCTCCTTCTTTGTCTTCTTCGGCTGATCTTCGACTTCACCGAACATTTGTATAGAAACCAAGCTGCTAAAAGAACCTCAAAATATTCTAAGTATGATGATACAAAATGGAAGATCGGGAGGTCATCTTCAAATCTTCAGATGACCCAACACTATTAGTGAAATAAACCCAACAAAAACTTCTATTAAACGAGTAGTGAAATCGACCCACCAGAAAGCATATCTGGAGAGGAATCGGGCAAGAAATCGATGGAGCAGTAGGTTCGTATGGAGAACAACGATGGAGGAGAACGAGCAGCAGGTCCGGCGATAGGAGACGAATGAGTCGAGAGTTCTGTGATCGAGCTTGAAGAGTGTTTGCGGTGCGATGATCTAAGAGCAGAGAAGGATGCGATGATGTGAAGGGTTTAAAAAAACATTTGGAAGAATAAGTTGATAAAAGAGTTTCTGAAAGTCCACAATTCAAGCACAACAATCAAGATTTGACAATTTAGATCAAAGTCTATAGAGATTAGAGAGAGAAAATATCATAGTAGTATATCTCACAATTATGAATACAATGAACAACTAGAACTCTCACATCACTATTCTTACAAGGAAACTAACAAAAGATTAATCAAGACTTGACTATATTTTGAATTTACATGACTTTGACTTTTCAACCTTAAATCTTGAATACAACAATGCACTAATAATCTCCCCCTTTGTATTCAAGATTTAAAAAAATTGACAATGATCTTCAGCTCTTGATTCTTCAAACTTTATCTCTGACGGTCTTAAACTTTGAAGCTCTGATAATCTTTAAACTTTGATGCTTTGAAGAATCTTGAAAAGTCTTTCACAATTGTTTTGTAAAGTCATTCAGTCTTGAACAAGAATTTGACTTTTCTTGAAGTCTTTGAAACTTCTTTGATCTTTGAGAAATCTTCCAATGCTTGTATCTTCATCTCCTTGATCTCTGAATTGTCTTTAATCAAACAAACTTTCTTGAATCATCTTACTGTCTTGAAATTTGACTTGAAATTCCAGAAATTATCTCATCCATTTTGATAAACTTTCATCAATCTTTTACTTTTCTTCATAAAGTCTTTCGAGCTTTATATCTCCCCTTTTTTCTTTAGAAAAATATCTTCCTTCTATGAGATGAATTCTCTGACAATCTTTAAATCTTCACTTGACTTGAGAATCTAGAATTTATCCCCCTTTTTGATGAGTTATGAGCAGCAAAATCATCAAAACCTTTTTCAAGTCATTGTCTTTGAAAATTTATCTTCCTCTTTATGATCTACTAACATTCTCCCCCTTTATTATACAATAACAATCTCCCCCTTTATAAAATGACAATCTTCGCTCTTTTGATCTGTGTATCCGTCAATTCATAATATGTATATATCCGAATCTTTTCAAGTTCAGATATAATAAACATGGTAACCCTGAATCAACAAAGGATACAACTAGTATGCCTGTAAGTAGCACGGAGCCACTTTGTACAACGAATGTACATTGGAAAGGAGTTCTTGTAAGTAGCTCTGATACCAATTGATAATTCCAGTTTTCAAGCTAAACAATCTAAATCAAAGAATTTGACAATGAAGATCAAGATCTAGAGCGAGAGAGTGTAGAAAGAGAAAGCGCTCATGTCATAGATCTAACAATATGAATTACAAATGATTACCAAGAACTCTCAAACAACTATACACACATATACCTATTTGACAAGCACTCCACAAACATTCACAACACATACAACAAGGACTTGACTATCTTTGACTTATCAATACTTTGACTTCTCTACACTTAAATCCTGGATACAACAGTACACTAACATATATAACTTAGAAAAAACCGCTATAGAGCCGCAAATTGTCGTGCATTGGACAAACCAAACGAATGTACGTCGTGCAGTTTATCGTAACACACTCAAATTATGGTGTATTGCCACCAAACGCCCTACCCATTGTGTGGTAGACCTTCCAAGGTCCTTTTTGACTGGTCATGGGCCTAAAATGGGGTCACGTAGCATAAGTTATGCACATTTAAGCGTGATACCCAGTTTTTGCTGATACGCGAAAGACGGCGGTATAAGTGGTTTCTCGTCCGGACCGACCGTGTCGGATTTCCATGGAAATTTACGTGAGCCTTATAAAATGTTAGTTAGAAGGTTTTCACCATTTATAACTTAGAAAAAACCACTCTAGAGCCGCAAATTTCCGTAGGCATGCATTGGCCAAACCGAATGAATGTACGTCGTGCAGTTTATCGAAACACACTCAAATCAATGGTGTATTGCCACCAATATCCCTACCGATTATGTGGTATACCTTCCAAGGTCCGTTTTGACTGGTCATGGGCCGGAGTCACGTAGCAGAAGTTATGCACATTTAAGCGCAAAACCCAGTTTTTGCCGATACGTGAAAGACGGCGGTATAGGGGGTTTCTCGTTCGGACCGACCGTGCTGGATTTCCATGGAAATTTTCGTGGGCCTTCTATATTGTTAGTAAGAAGGTTTTAACCATATATAATTGAGAAAAAACTGCTCAAGAGCCGTAAATTTCTGTAGACACACATTGGCCAAACCGAATGAACGTACGTCGTGCAGTTTATCGAAACACACTCAACTCATGGTGTATTGCCACCAAACTCCCTACCCATTAGACCTTCCAAGGTCCGTTTTGAATGGCCATGGTCCTATAACGGAGTCACGTAGCAGAAGTTATGCTCATTTAAGCGCAAAACTCAGTTTTTGTCGATAGGTAGACCTGACAAAAATTGACACGACACGCTAACTCGACACGAAATAAACGGGTTTGGGTAATACATTTCAACCCGTTTAAGTAAATGGGTTGACATGACACGACACGAAAATTAAACGGGTAAGGTTAGGGTCAAAATTTTCAACTCGAAAATGACCCGAATAACCCGTTTATATATATGTATATATATTTTTTATAAGTTTTCTTTTTAATGCTTTTTATTTTTAATGCTTTAGATTTGATGAGAACTTATAAGTTTGAACTATAAAATTTGGATTTATAATGTTTCCATTTGAATTTTGGAATTGTACTTTTTTGTGAATTTTTTATTTTTAGATTTTAGTTTTATAAATGTTTAAATGGGTTTTAAATTTCAGGTTAGGGTTGGGATTTTCTGACCCGTTTATTAAACGGGTCGGGTTAGGGTTAGACATTCTCAACCCGTTTAACCTTGAACCCGACACGACATGTTTGCTAGGTCTATCGATAGGCGATAAACGACGGTATAGGGGGTTTCTCGTCCGGACCGACCGTGGTGGATTTCCATGGAAATTTACGCGGGCCTTCTACAATGTTAGTTAGAAGGTTTTCACCATATATAACTTAGAGAAAATTGTTCTAGAGCCGCAAATTTCCGTAGACACGCATTGGACAAACTAAACAAACGTACGTCGTGCAATTTATAGAAACACACTCAAATCATGGTGTATTGCCACCAAACACCCTACCCATTGTGTGGTAGACCTTCCAAGGTTCTTTTTTTCTGGTCATGGGCCTAAAACGGAGTGACGTAGTATAAGTTATGCACATTTAGGTGCGAAACTCAATTTTTGCCGATACGCGAAAGGCAGCAGTATAGGGGATTCTCGTCCGGATCGACCGTGCCGGATTTCCATAAAAATTTACGTGGGCCTTCAACAATGTTAGTTAGAAGGTTTTCAACATATATAACTTAGAAAAAACCGCTCCAGAGCCGCAAATTGCCGCACATTGGCCAAACTGAACGAACGTACATCATGCAGTTTATCGAAACACACTCAAATCATGGTGTATTGCCACCAAACGCCCTACCCATTTTGTGGTGGACCTTTCAAGGTCCGTTTTGATTGGTTATGGGCCTAAAACGGGGTCACAAAGCATAAGTTATGCACATTTAAGCGCGAAACCCAGTTTTTGCCGATACGCGAAAGGCGACGGTATTGGGGGTTTCTCGTCTAGACCGACCGTGCAGGATTTCCATGGAAATTTTCGTGGGCCTTCTACAATGTTAGTTATAAGGTTTTCACCATATATAACTTATAAAAAACCGCTTTTGAGCAGCAAATTGCCGCGCATTGGCCAAACCGAACGAACGTACGTCGTGTAGTTTATCGAAACACACTCAAATCATGGTGTATTGCTACCAAACGCCCTACCCATTGTGTGGTAGACCTTCCAAGGTCTTTTTTGACTGGTAATGGGCCTAAAACGGAGTCACGTAGCAGAAGTTATGCACATTTAAGCGCAAAACCCAGTTTTTGCCGATACGCGAAAGGCGGCGGTATAGGGGGTTTCTCGTCCGGACCGACCGTGCCAGATTTCTATTGAAATTTACGTGGGACCTCTCCAATGCTAGTTAGAAGGTTTTAACCATATATAACTTAGAAAAAACCGCTCTAGAGCCGCAAATTGCCGTAGACACGCATTGGCCAAACCGAACGAAATTACGTCGTGCAGTTTATCGAAACGTACTCAAATCATGATGTATTGCCACCAAAATCCCAATACATTCTGTGGTGGACCACCCAATGTCCGTTTTGACTGGTCATGGGCCTAAAACGGAGTCACGTAGCAGAAGTTATTCATATTTAAGCGTGAAACCCAGTTTTTGCCGATACGCGAAAGGCCGGTATAGGGGTTTCTCATCCGGACTGACCGTGCCGGATTTCTATGGAAATTTACGTGGGCCTTCTATAATCTTAGTTAGAAGTTTTTCATCATATAGAACTTAGGAAAAACCACTCTAGAGCCGCAAATTGTCGTAGACACGCATTGGCCCAACCGAACAAACGTACGTCGTGCAGTTTATCGAAACACACTCAAATCATGGTGTATTGCCACCAAACGCCCTACCCATTGTGTGGTGGATCTTCCAAGGTCTGTTTTTACTAGTCATGGGCCTAAAATGAAGTCATGTAGCAGAAGTTAAGCACATTTAAGAGCGAAACCCAATTTTTGCCGATACGCGAAAGGTGGCGGTATTGGGGGTTTCTCGTCCGGACCGACCATGCTGGATTTCCATGGAAGTTTATGTGGGCCTTCTACAATGTTAGTTGGAAGGTTTTCACCATATATAACTTATAAAAAATCGCGCTAGAGCCGCAAATTGCCACGCATTGGCTAAACCGAACGAACGTACGTCGTGCAGTTTATCGAAACACACTCAAATCATGGTTTATTGCCACCAAACGCCTACCCATTGTGTGGTAGACCTTTCAAGGTCCTTTTTGACTGGTCATGGGCCTAAAACGAAGTCATGTTGAAGAAGTTATGCACATTTAAAAGCAAAACCCATTTTTTACCGATACGAGAAAGACGACGGTATAGGGGGTTTCTCGTCCGGACCGACCGTGCCGGATTTCCATTGAAATTTTTGTGGGCCTTATACAATGTTAGTTAGAAGGTTTTCACCATATATAACTTAGAAAAAACCGTTCTAGAGTTGCAAATTGCCGTAGACACGCATTGGCCAAACCGAACGAACGTACGTCGTGCAGTTTATCGAAACGCACTCAAATCATGGTGTATTTCCACCAAACGCCCTACCCATTATGTGGTAGACCTTCCAAGGTCCTTTTTGACTGGTTATGGGCCTAAAACAGAGTCACATAGCAGAATTTATGCACATTTAAGCGCAAAACCCAGTTTTTGCCGATACACGAAAGGCGTCGGTATAGGGGTTTCTCGTCTGGACCGACCGTGCCGGATTTTCATTGAAATTTACGTGGGACCTCTACAATGCTAGTTAGAAGGTTTTGACCATATATAGCTTAGAAAAAAACTGCTCTAGAGCCGCAAATTGCCGTAGACACGCATTGGCCAAACCGAACGAACATACGTCGTGCAGTTTATTGAAACACACTCAAATCATGGTGTATTGCCACCAAACGCCCAACACATTATGTGGTGGACCATCCAAGGTCCGTTTTGACTAGTCATGGGCCTAAAACGGAGTTACGTAGCAGAAGTTATTCATATTTAAGCGTGAAACCTAGTTTTTGCTGCCGATACACGAAAGGCTAGTATAGGGGGTTACGTCCGGACCGACCGTGCCAGATTTCCATGGAAATTTACGTGGGCCTTCTACAATATTATTTAGAAGGTTTTCACAATATAGAACTTAGAAAAAACCTCTCTAGAGCCGCAAATTGCCGTAGACACGCATTTGCCAAACCGAACGAATGTACGTCGTGCAGTTTATCGAAACGCGCTCAAATCATGGTGTATTGCCACCAAAATCCCTACCCATTGTGTGTTAGACCTTCCAAGGTTCGTTTTAACTGGTCATGAGCCTAAGCAGAAGTTATGCACATTTAAGCGCAAAACCAGTTTTTGCCGATACACGAAAGACGACGGTATAGGGGGTTTCTCGTCTAGACCGACCATGCCGGATTTCCATGGAAATTTACGTGGGACTTATACAATGTTAGTTAGAAAGTTTTCACCATATATAACTTAGAAAAAACCGCTCTAGAGTCGCAAATTGCCGTAAACACGCATTGGCTAAACCGAACAAACTTACGTCGTGCAGTTTATTGAAACACACTCAAATCATGGTGTATTGCCACCAAACGCAGAACACATTGTGTGGTAGACCTTCCAAGGTCCATTTTGAGTGGTCATGGGCCTAAAACGGAGTCACGTAGCAGAAGTTATTCATATTTAAGCGTGAAACCCAGTTTTTGCCGATACGCGAAAGACCGGTATAGGGGTTTTCTTGTCCGGACCGACCGTGCCGTACTTCCCTGGAAAATTTACGTAGGTCTTCTATAATGTTAGTTAGAACTTTTTCACCATATATAACTTAGAAAAAATCGCTCTAGAGCTGCAAATTGCCATAGACAGGCATTGGCCAAACGGAACAAACGTACATCGTGTAGTTTATCGAAACGCGCTCAAATCATGGTATATTGCCACAAAACGCCCTACCCATTGTGTGGTAGACCTTCCAAGGTCCGTTTTTACTGGTCATGGGCCTAAAACGGAGTTACGTAGTAGAAGTTATGCATATATAAACGCGATACCCAGTTTTTGTCGATACGCTAAAGACGACGGTATTGGGGGTTTCTCGTCTGGACCGACCAGGCCGGATTTCCATGGAAATTTGCATGGGCCTTCTACAATGTTAGTTAGAAGGTTTTCACCATATATAACGTATAAAAAATCGCTCTAGAGCCGCAAATTACCGCGCATTGGCCAAACCGAACGAACGTACGTCGTGCAGTTTATCGAAACACACTCAAATCATGGTGTATTGCCACCAAACGCCCTACCCATTGTGTGGTAGACCTTCCAAGGTCCTTTTGACTGGTCATGGGCCTAAAACGGAGTAACGTTGCAGAAGTTATGCACATTTATGCGTGAAACCCAATTTTTGCCGATACGAGAAAGGCGACAATATAGGGGGTTTCTCGTCCGGACCGACCGTGCCGGATTTCCATGGAAATTTTCGTGCACCTTCTACAATGTTAGTTAGAAGGTTTTCACCATATATAACTTAGAAAAAACCGTTCTAGAGCCGCAAATTGCCGTAGACACGCATTGGCCAAACCGAACGAACATACATCGTGTAGTCTATCGAAACACACTCAAATCATGGTGTCCCAATGCGTTTCGATAAACTGCGCGACATAAGTTCGTTCGGTTTGGCCAATGCTTGTCTACGGCAATTTGTGGCTCTAGAGCGGTTTTTTCTAAGTTATATATGGTGAAAACTTTCTAACTAACATTGTATAAGGCCCACGTAAATTTCCATGGAAATCCGGCACGGTCGGTCCGGACGAGAAACCCCCTATATCGTCGTCTTTCGTGTATCGGCAAAAACAGGTTTTGCGCTTAAATGTGTATAACTTATGCTACGTGACTTCATTTTAGGCTCATGACCAGTCAAAACGGACCTTGGAAGGTCTACCACACAATGGGTAGGGAGTTTGGTGACAATACACCATGATTTGAGTGCGTTTCGATAAACTGCACGACGTACGTTCGTTCGGTTTGGCAAATGCATGTCAACGACAATTTGCGGCTCTAGAGCGGATTTTTCTAAGTTATATATTGTGAAAACATTGTAGAAGGCTAATGTAAATTTCCATGGAAATCCGGCACGGTCGATCCGGACGATAAATCCCTATACCGTCGTCTTTCGCGTATCGTCAAAAACTGGGTTTCGCGCTTAAATGTTCATAACTTTTGCTACGTGACTCCGTTTTAGGCCCATGACCAGTCAAAACGGAACTTGGAAGGTCCACCACACAATGGATAGGGCGTTTGGAAATCCGTCACGGTTGGTCTAGACGAGAAACCCCCTATACCGCCAGCTTTCGCGTATCGGCAAAAACTGGGTTTTACGCTTAAATATGCATAACTTCTGCTATGTGACTCCGTTTTAGGCCCATGACCAGTAAAAACGGACCTTGGAAGGTCTACTACACAATGGGTAGAGTGTTTTTTGTCACTACACCATGATTTGAGTGTGTTTCGATAAACTGAACGACGTACATTAGTTCTGATTGGCCAATGCGTGTCTACAGCAATTTGCGGCTCTAGAACAGTTTTATCTAAGTTATATATGGTGAAAACCTTCTAACTAACATTGTAGAAGACCCACGTAAATTTCCATGGAAATCCGGCACGGTTGGTCCGGACAAGAAACCCCCTATACCGCCGCCTTTCGCGTATCGGCAAAAAGTGGGTTTTGTGCTTAAATGTCCATAACTTCCGCTACGTGACTCTGTTTTTGACCTTTGACTAGTCAAAACGGACCTTCGAAGGTCTAACACACAATGGGTAGGGAGTTTGGTAGCAATACACCATGATTTGACTGCGTTTCGATAAACTGCATGACGTACGTTCGTTCGATTTGGCCAATGCGTGTCTTCTGCATTTTGCGTCTCTAGAGTGGTTTTTTCTAAGTTATATTTGGTGAAACCTTATAAATAACATTGTAGAAGCTTTACTTAAATTTCCATGGAAATCCGGCACGGTCGGTCCGGACGAGAAACCCCATATACCGCCGACTTTCGCGTATCGGCAAAAACTGGGTTTTGCGCTTAAATGTGCATAACTTCTGCTACGTGACTCCGTTTTCGGCCCATGACCAGTAAAAACGGACCTTGAAAGGTATACCACACAATTTGTAGGGCATTTGGTAGCAATACACCATGATTTGAGTATGTTTTGATAAACTGCACGACGTACGTTCGTTGGGTTTGGCCAATGCATGTCAACGGAAATTTGCAGCTCTAGAGCGGTTTTTTCTAAGTTATATATGGTGAAAACCATCTAATTAACATTGTAGAAGGCCCCCGTAAATTTACATAGAAATCCAGCGTGGTCGGTCCGGACGAGAAACCCCCAATACCGCCTCCTTTTGAATATCGGCAAAAACTGGGGTTCGCGCATAAATGTGCATAAATTCTGCTATGTGACTCCGTTTTAGGCCCATGACCAGTCAAAACGAACCTTGGAATGTCCACCACACAATGGGTAGGGAGTTTGGTGGCAATACACCATTATTTGAGTGTGTTTCGATAAACTTCACGACGCACGTTCGTTTGATTTGGCCAATGCGTGTCTACTACAATTTGCGTCTCTAGAGTGGTTTTTTCTAAGTTATATATGATGAAGACTTTCTAACTAACATTGTAGAAGGCAAACAAAAATTTCCATGGAAATCCGACACGGTCGATCCGGACGAGAAACCCCATATACCGCCGCCTTTCGCGTATCGACAAAAACTGAGTTTTGCGCTTAAATGTGCATAACTTATGCTATGTGACTCCGTTTTAGGCCCATGACCAGTCAAAACGGACCTTTGAAGGCCTAACACACATTGGTTTGGCGTTTGGTAGCAATACACCATTATTTGAGTGTGTTTCGATAAACTGCACGACGCACATTCGTTCGGTTTGGCCAAAGCATGTCTACGGAAATTTGTGACTCTAGAGCGGTTTTTTCTAAGTTATATATGGTGAAAACCTTCTAACTAACATTATAGAAGGCCCACGTAAATTTCCATGGAAATCCGACACGGTCGATCCGGACGAGAAACCCTCTATACCGCCGCCTTTCGCGTATCGACAAAAACTGGGTTTTGCGCTTAAATGTGCATAACTTCTGCTACGTAACTCCGTTTTAGACCCATGGCTAGTCAAAAAGGACATTGGAAGGTCTACCACATAATGGGTAGGGCGTTTGGTGGCAATACACCATGATTTGAGCGCGTTTCGATAAACTACACGACGTACGTTCGTTCGGTCTGGCCAATGTTTGTCTACGGAAAATTGCGGCTCTATAGCGGTTTTTAAAAAGTTATATATGGTGAAAACATTATAACAAACATTGTCGATCCGGAACGGCCGATCCGGACGAGAAACCTCCTATACCGTCGCCTTTCGCGTATCGGTAAAAACTGGGTTTCGCGTTTAAATGTGCATAACTTCTGCTGCGTGACTCCGTTTTAGGCCCATGACCAGTCAAAATGGAGCTTGGAAGGTATACTTGGCCAATGCGTGTCTACGACAATTTGCGGCTCTAGAACAGTTTTATCTAAGTCTGAAGTCAACTCTCGAGCATCAAAGTCAAAGTCTTGTGTAATAAAGTCAAAGTCAAATAGTGTATAGTGTTTTTTAGTGTGTGTATAAAAAGAGATATGACCCTATGTTGTGCGTGGAATTCAGAGTGTATCTTGAAAAGATTGTTGTATGTGTATTGGAGTTAGAGAGAGAAAGTTTGTAATCACATTCTGAGTTTGAATACGAGGTGTTAATTGAAAGAAATTGTGATTGTCATTTAGTTTACACCGATTAAGGGACTAACAAACGGATCCCCGTAGCAAAAGTTATGGACGTTTAATCGCGACACCCATTCTTGGCCGATTCGGCAAAGAGGGAACCCTTTGTGTTTTCTCGTCCAGACCGACCTTGTTGGATTTCCACGAATCTTTACATTGTTCATCTACAATGTAAATGATAAGGTTTTCATGGGAAATAACTTGCAAAAACCCACTCTCGTGCAGGATATTGCCGAAGCCACGCATTAGCCCAAACCGAAAGAACGTATATCATGCAGTTTATCGATACCTACTCAAATCATGGTGTATTGCCAGAAAGAGACCAAGACATGAAGTGCTTCTCGTTCAATGGTTCGTTTTGATGGGTCATGGGTTAAAACGGATCTTCGTAGAAAGAGTTATGGACGTTTAAGTGTGAAACCCATTTTTGGTCGATTCAGCAAAGGGGGCACCCTTTGTGTTTTCTCGTCGGATTTTCACGAATCTTTACATTGTCCATATACAATATAAATGATAAGGTTTTCAAGAGAAATAACTTGCAAAAAACCCACTATCATGCAGGATATTTCCGAAACCACGCAATGGCCAAACCGAAAGAACGTACATCATGCAAAATATGTTGGATACAAGATCATGAAGGCTAAAGATCAAAGTTCAAGAAGTCAAAGCTGAAAAGTCAACTATTTGTGAAAGTCAAAGTCAATTGTAATAAAAGTCAAAGTTTTTGTTGTGTTTGTTTAGTTTTGTCTTGTTAAGCTTGTAGGTATAAATACTTTTATTTGCTGTTTAATAGATAGATGGTTAGAAGTTGTATATGCATATTGTTCATCTTAGAGAGAGTGAGAGATCTAGAGAGAGAAAGTGACTTACAGAGAGTTGTAATATTGAATTTGTGAAATGAAACAGGATGACTTCCAGAGACGCTCTCTGAATTGGTACAGATGTCAACCCCCTGTTCTGTTTAAAGAGGAATATGAACAATGGAAGGATCGTTTTCTCGATTTTATTGATCGACAAACAAATGGAAAGAACATTCTAGAATCAATAGAAGAAGGACCAATGAAAGTTCCTACTGAGGAGATTTCTGCTGAAGGTAATGATTCAGATGGAGCTCCAAAAACATGGAGAGTTAATAAAAAGTATGCCCAATTCACTGATGAACAGAAGAAACGGTTTGATGCTGATAAACAAGCCAGATCTTTGCTTTTACAAAGCATGACCAATGAGATCTATATGAAAATAGACGGCTACAAGGAAAATGCCAAATCTATGTGGGATCAACTTCAGAAGATGATGATGGGTTCGAAGGTTGGCAACCAAATGAAAGTAGCAAACTGTATTAATAGCTACGAGGAGTTCAAAGTCAAAGAAGGTGAGAGTTTGGAGGAAACCTATGAGATGTTTGTGCTGCTTCTCAATGAACTCTCAAAGAACAAGGTCAAGAAGGAGCAGATCGAAAACAACGTCAAGTTTTTAAGCATCCTGCAACCGGAATGGAAAAAACATACTCAAAGGATGAAGCAGATGAAGGATCTGGATGACATTCTATTACATGAGGTTTACGAGACGTTGAGACAGAATGAAAAGGAGGTGGAAGAGAAAAGAAGTGAGAAGAAGAAAACAGAAAAAGTTGTAGATCCCATAGCACTAGTGGCTGGAGAGAAAGAGAAGGAAAAGAAAGAGAAGAAGAATAAAAAGAAAATGGAGTTGTACAGTTCTGAATCAGAATTTGAATCTGATGGAGATGATGGAGAGAGTCTCAAGCAGGCAATGCTGTTATTGACCCAAGCTTTCCAAAAGAAGTTCTACAAGAAACCGGGGTCGAATTCTCAAAGGTACTCTTCATCAAGTTTAAAGAACCACGAGCACAGAGAAAGGGTGGAAGGAAATAGAGTTGTACAGAAAAAGCCAGAAGAGAGAAAGTATGTGAATGATTACACTAGCACTGAAAGGAAAGCTGGTGTTGTGATCAAATGTTATAACTGTGGCAAGGTCGGACATTACGCAAAAGATTGTCGGAAGCCTAAGGTTCGGAATTCAGAATACTACAAAAACAAAATGCTCTTGGCCAAGCAACAAGAAGCTGGCAAGGCATTAATGGCTAAAGATGAATTCTGGTTGGATCATTCGGATGTGGAGGAAGAAGAGAAAGAAGAGTCTGCTCATCTTTGCTTGATGGGAAAAGAGGACAAAGCTGATGATTCTGATGAAGAAATTGCTGATGAGGTAATGAACTTAACTGAAAAGTGATTTTATGACCAAAATGGAAGCCATGATGGTCGAACTTCAAGACCTTCAATCCAAACTGAAAAAGGAAAAAGACAGAGTTGCTAGGAGAAATCAACAGATCTTTGAGCTTAATAAATCAGTTATTGGGAATAAAGATTTAATTGATTCTCTACGCAAATCTGCTTTTGATTTTAAAAATGAGAAGATTTATTTTGAAAAGAAAATTTCTGAGTTTGAAACAAAATTGTCTAAGTCTGATTCGGAAAAGCAAGAATGTGTTCTAAAAGCTTTTAAACTGCAGGTTGAGAACAAGACTTTAGAGCAAAAGGTAAATGGTTTGGAAGCAAAATTGTATATTCGAGGCCAAACTGATCAAACTATTTTCTTGAGTACACCTAATGAAGAGACTTTTTTTTAAAGAAAATGGGGATTAGGTTATGATAATCCTCATTACCTGGAAAAAGCTATCAGAAAACAACCAGCTTTATATAATGCAAATTTTATGTATGCTGCTGCTACATATCCTCATTTGAAACCCAAATTTGTCACCAAATCATCAAAGGAGGTTGAGGCAAAAGAAGATGAGAAAAGAATGAATTTGAAGAAAATGCAACTACCATTATGTTATGAAAGACTGAATGATAGTTATCTTTCTGAAAAACCAAAATTTATTTCAAATGATTACTTTGCTAGTTATTTTTCCACTGAGATGGAGGCACTTCTCATTCTCAACTTCTCACCGGAACCTAACCCTATATAAATATATATAGGCATGAGATCATGTGAGAAGTATCATTTTTGTGAGAAGCGTGAGAAGTACTGTTAAACCATTGATCTATTTTAACTAGGTTATAATCTAATGTTTTACATTAATTAGGGATCAACTCATGAAATAGGTTGTAAGGGTATTTTGGTCTTTTTTACTTTTTTTTTAATTTTAGGGGTCATTCATTGTGAAATGACCCGTTGCAAGTCTTCGCCGGAATCCTCTCGCTTCTCTTGAATTCTTTCGTCTTTTCCCAAATTCTCTCTACTTTCTACCGAATTCGCTCGATTTCGAGTTATAATTGAGGTAAATCCTGCCTCAAAATAAATTTCTATCGATTTTCTAGCTATTGGTTGATCCTTCTAGGTTTTGATAGATTTCTCTATTCTCTCTTTCATTACTGATTGCCTGGTTCGATATTTTGGTATATATGATAAATTTGTTTGATTTGTTTGTTTTTTCACTAATTTTTTTGTATTTTTTTGTTGTAGGTTTAATAATGGATTTGGATTGTGATGTTGATTTAGACAACATAATTTCGTTTGATGATATTGATGAAGAAAATATACGTTCATTAGATGATGTTGATGCTCAAGATTTTGGTGCATGTTTGTTTCTTTTTTCAAACATTAATTTATGTTCAAATGTGCTATTTAGATAGACATACTATTTCATTTAACTTATTTTACCTTCAATATAATTTTATGATGTTTCTTTTGCTTACCAATCCAAAACATATCGTAACTGATTGTTAAATTGAAAGTTATTTAATGAAATTTTTAGAGTAATAACAAACTTTTTTGGAGTCATCAATTTTATAATCAATAACTCATGTTTGTTATAGTTTCTGATATCATTCTTGTTTTAGAGGTAAGAGAGTACTTACATGCAATTATCTTTTTGTCCGCAGGTAACTACCAAATCTCATGTATCATTATGATCGAGAACATGAATCTCATCAATCATAGCATCCCGCCATCCAGAATGGGCCAAAGTTTTATTAACCATTTTAGGAACAGATAAAGAATCAAGTGTAGATATCAAAGAACGAGAACTTGTATATATAGTTTTCTTGTAATAAAGAATTGATTGTTTTTTGTACGAATAAATAGTTTTATTTTATGGTTGGCATGCATAGCTAAACATATAAACGCTGATCATAAATCACACGTGAGTTATAAGGAGGATAGGGAGCAGGAAACATCAGTTGAGAGAATCCTATAGGGTTTAGGGTCAAGTTTTTTTTTTTTGAAAAAGGGACAGAACCTAGAAAAAAAACTTTATTCAAAAGAAAAGACAGCTACAAGCTACGAGGGGCGTACCCCGAGACAAAACAACAACCTAAAAAATGTTCAGGAAGAACCGCTAAGGAGGACCTAACTCTAGAACCAATGATTGAGTAAATGACCCATTACAACACAAATTACAAGACAAATAATAAACCTCAAAGCAAACAATGAGCCTTCACACTTTAAAATACTTCAAGCTAATAAAACTCTTCTACTCCGTGTAGTAAAGAAGAATCATCATGGGCATAAAGTCCAAAATTTTCTTCAAATCCATATCCTTGCTTTGAATAGTCCATTCATCCAAACATATAACCAAGCCCAACGAGTGCTCATCTCCAAAAAAAAGAATAAGACTATTTAAGACCCAATCACACCAATCTCTTTTCTCGGCCCAAAACAAAAGAGAATAAAGAATATTGGCTCAAACACCCATCACATGTAAGTCCACCATCACATCATACCTTTTACCAATATTAGACAATATAAACTTGTCCCACATTCTCATCAGGCCCATATCAACTTCGAAATTATCATCCGGCCCATCAAGAAACTAGTCCAGCATCAAAAAATCAGCCCAAGCTCCGGTGTCCAAACCAAGATTAATAGAGAAAATCCATCCAACAATTAAGCCCATCCACCTAAACAAAATTGGGACAACCCAGTCCCATTTGCTCAAAAATAATGATCATAAACCCAAAACAAATTAAGGTATCTTTCCAGAAAGCTCCAAACTCCATATCCCAACATCAAATCGTACAAACCAGAGAGTAATTAAGATCGAAAATAGAGGCTACTAGAGAAGAAATTTTAGCATCTAAGAAATTTTCTCAACAATAACACCCGGAAATTTAGGTAAGTTTGACTCGTCAAAACTCCTATGACTTTTTACTTTTAAATTTTAAGTTGCATCCTTTAACCCCACGAGACCAAGCAACAAAGTTCCAATGGTCGTTTTCTCGAAGTTTCGACCTCAGAGGTAGTCTGGGATACATTGCCCGCGATAGTGCCAGAGAGCACTACTGCGTGGCATAAACGTGGCCTGGGGAGTGGTCGCGGTACACTTGCCGCCGAAGTGAAAGGCTAGAGTTACACCCGACATTATCGCCTGCACATTCGCTTAATTTGTACCGAGGGCCAGGGGAGGACCGCAAGAGTGCCCCCACGACAATACCCCTGAAAAAGTCGCAGGGCACAATCGCCCGCGCGTATGTCCGGGTATAAAATCCCCATTTCATGAGATCAGCTCATTTACTTCTAAGACCTATCCAATTTTTGAGAGCATTGAAGGTGATTTTAGTTCTTTTTTGACCCTATCTCTATAAATGCAAGGTTAGGGTTATTGAGATCACTTTGTGAGCCACCAAGGTTTGCTTAGGATCATTTATTGCGAGGTTTCAAGCTTTTGAAATTCAATACTCAAGCACTCAACTCATCTCTTCCATTTCTAGGGTTTGCTAACTTTTCTAGGTTTTTGATCAAAACCTAGATTGTAAGTTCTTAAACTTTTTGTTAAAACTAGATATTTGTCATTATGTGCTATTTCACCATTTCTTACTAATTTGGTTAATACATAGCTTTGGAAACCCTATGTCATTTTCTTGTGATAATGAGTCATTGAATGTTTTGGATGAGAAAGATATGGCTTGACTATTTGAAGTTCTAGGTGTTTGTTGGCATGAATAGTTAATGTTGGTTCCTTCTAAGAAGATGTCCAAATTTTAGAGTTTTGACCTCTCTTTGGGAATGCCTTAATATGTGGTAAATTGATCTTATTATGTTTTAAATGTGAATATTGAATCCATATATATCTATACTACCTTATAATACATTTACATCAAACTCTTAAAGACAAGTCACAATGCACAATGTACAACCATTTTATGCAGAAAGTTAAAAAAAACTATGAATTACAATTTGCTATGCATGAGGTACAAGTCAGTAATCCATGCCTTTACCCCCTGCTGCTACTACCACCACCACCATGTTTGGAATGTACAAACGTCTCTTTTTCTTCTATATGAGTTTCCTTTGCTTTTAGGGGAAGGGAGTCTGCTTTTATCAGTAAGAGATTCAAACTTTCAATGCAAATAGAGTGACATCATAGTATACTTTCTTGAATGCAAAGTTCTTATTTCTTGTTCCAACTCCCGCTCAACCAATTCTCCGGTAAAGGGTTAGGTTTCAAATTTCAAATTCAATTTTCAAAATCGGAAAAGCTAGGTTGTCTCTATCCTTTAATTCATATCCTTGAATCATATACCATGACCATCTATCTATTTCTCCTCAAAATCTTGGTACAAAAATTTCCCCATCTCGCTGGCACACACTCTGTGTTCCTTGCTTCAATTTTGGGTTCTTTTCAGGATCCAAATGCATTTAATCAGAACCGCGGGCTATGCTAGCAGGTTTGTTGTATTTTTTTGCACAGATGAATACAAGCCCATTTCCAACAAACTGTAAAGGGTTTATACTAGAAGCAGGCAATGATACAAACAAGTGCGGCATAAGTTGGTGGCGGGACTAAAAGGTAAGCATACAAACAACCGACATAGCAATAGAGTAGGATTTGAGAGGGGTTTTGAGCCACAACCTCCACTGGAGTATAAGCCACCGCCTAAGAAGAGAAACTGTAACACCCGGAAATTTATAAGGTAAGTGTTTATTTCCCTTAAATACATTAATTGTGATTATTTGATTAAATGAATCCTTTATATGCGCATGATCATTAATATGATGTTATTATGTGTTATGAACTGTTTAACCTTCTTAATCGTCAAAACCTCGCGCTCGTAATTGAAATTGGTTGAGTTTTTGGGCTGTCAGGGGAGTAGCGCGATAGTGCAAAGGGCACTATCGCAGGTCAATATTGCGGCGGATGTACCGCGGGGTCGAGATATGGCGCGATTATGCCCACGCGATAGTGACAGTGTCACTATCACAGGTCACTCTCGCGGGAGATGTACGGCGGCCTATGGGTTGCTCGCGATTGTGACACGCGATAGTGCCATGGCACTATCGCGAGGGGCACTATCGTCGTCGGTCTTTTGACTTAAATGAACCCTTAGCCAAATTTTAGCTCACTTTTATCACATTTTCATTTTGAAAACGGGAGAGTTCTTCATTTGGGGCGATTTTTAGGTCTTCAACACCTACCTCACTTAATTTCTAGGGTTTGGTTGGTGAGATCATTTATTGACCATCAAAACTCCAATCCAAGTTCATTCATTGAAGTGTTCATCAAGATCCTCACTCCTTGCCTTCAAGTCTCATCTTCAACTTCTAGGGTTTCATATTTTCTAGGTTTTGGTTCAAAAACCTAGATTGTGAGTTTACTAAACCTTTGTTAAAACTAGATACACATCATAATTTCTTACTTGTTATCGTTGTTATTATTACTCAAAATGCTCCTATTTAAATGTGCAAGTATTTGGGGGTTTTCTTATGATTATATGTGTATGGGTAACTTATCATGATTAATATGTGCATATATTGGTATTATGATGATTTCTACTTGGAATGCCTTTTGGTGATATTGTACCTACATGATGAAATTAGTTGTCATTTGGGGCTTATGTTGGACCTTAAATGGTTTAGAATGGTAATATTGTACCCATGGTTGGTATCGAAATATGTTTGGTTGAAATATACCTCAAGAACTCCTATATGTATTATGTTGGACGAACCAAGTCAGTAGACACTAGGAGGATGTAGTCTTGGGCGCCACTGTGATGGTATGTGCCTAGACCTCCGCCATTTGGGGAATTTCCTTAGTTGTAGTCCCCGGATGTGTCGGGCCTTTTGGGTGCCTCTTGTTAGTTGGCATCAAGGTATATCGACTCTTTGGGTGGAACTTGATTGGTGCTATGGGTCTCCCCTATTGACTCCACATTTATTTGAACATTGGTTAACTGGTGATAAGAATTGTAATTGATCTTATATGCTATTTCTTGTTCAACTCACTAGGATTTTTGGCCTAACACTTGTTTGGTGTCGATGTGTATCTCAGGTTCTAGCGGCGCTGCTCCTAGGCAGGCTTAGTTACTTGGGTGAGAGCTTGGAGAATTTGCACTTTGACTTCTTTTTTTTTGGAAGACGTTGGATTTTATAGATGACACCCCTTTTGTAATCTCTTTTCTAGTTATAGAAATTAGATTAGTTGGTTGTTATTTATTGTCCGTTAAATTACAACTGTAATTAAACAAGTTTGTTTACATTTCCCCATTTTTGGGAGGCTTTTGCCATGGCAATTTTATATACCACATGTCCGTTTTTCGGATTTTTGTTATCCCTATTTTTAGGGTGTTACAGAAACTATTCGCCATACAGGTATTTCATATATGTTTTATTTTTGAACTTTTTGATACACAAATCTAATTGGTTTGTTTCTATTTCCATCTGAAGGCATGGTGCAGTTTGTCAGAAACTTTGAAATATGAGCAATATTTGTTTGTCATTTTTTTAATTCATATCATTCTTTTTCATCCATCAACTGATATGGTGATTTGTTTCTGGAATGTATTGGCATACAATGATTTTATGTTAATTTCAGGAGTACAATTTGTTGTTAAAACGATATCATATGGTGTTAGTGTTTTGAAGGCATTTTCTCTTGTACATTTATCTGTTAGATTATGTGCAGTTAGCGATGGTTGCTTTTGGGAAAAAGTTGAAGGAAAGACACATTGAAGAATGGAAAGGGTATGCTCCATTATGCTTAAAATATATCTTAATTTGATCGGTATTGAAATAATTACATAAATGTATATGATTTGTTATAACATTGCAGATTTTCAGATATTATACCAATTACAAACTCAAGAAAAGAAAAGGTAAAGCAATATGCTAAAAGGTCGTTTACTAAATACTTAACTTGGTAGTGCTTACCGGTTCAATTATATTACTGGGTGAACATAAAAATGAACAATAATCTTACCCGGTAAGAGGGAAGACAAGGATCGAGAGTCTTACCTGATAAGTGAGGGTGATGACTCTTACCCGGTAAGCGCTTATCGGGTTATACACACTTACCATCAATCCATTTTGATGGCAGGTAATGTTACCTCATAAGGTAAATGCGGGTGTTGACTCTTGCTGGTAAGTGCTTACTCGGTAAGCGTTTGGTAAACTGCCCCTAAGTCATTGTATTTATAAATCTGTGGGTTGTTTTAAAAAAATATGGTATTGTCGAAGACAGTTGTTTCTTGCCCATAAGCAAGTTATCCCTTTCACACGCTTCTGTAGTGGAGTTGGACGTATTGCAAAGGCAAAGAATCACCATTTAAATGGGACAAGAACGTTGGCTTGCTAAATCTGCAAAGTTTATCCTAAACTTGCTCAAGATGTAGAGAGTAACGTAGAATTAAGTAGTAACTATCTTGGTTTCATATAAATCTTCACTTTTCTTCTTGATAAGTTTCATCCTGCTAAAATTATGGTTTTTTGGTGTAATAGATGGTTGGATGTGGATGCTCTTCACATCTCCCACATCAAGTGAACCAAGCACTGAAATAAACATGTTGCACATATTCTTGAATTTGGAATGAAAAGAGGAGCACTACTTATTTGTTAAAAAACTATTTGTACTTTACATACATTTATTATAATTTCATATCCCGCCGCATTGTGCGGGTACATAGCTAGATGGAGTTTTTAAGAGTTTGGAACCGTTGGTTGTTGATCATGGGGATGCAATTCCATTTATGGCTTTAGATTAACCCATGTATGATTTGGTTTCTTGTTTTTTCTATTTTTAATTGTCCAGTTCTTGCTCTCTCTGTGTTTGGAAATGGATAATTCTTTGAATATTGAGCAGCTTAGATTTTCAATTGTTTAAACCGGTAATAGAAAGGAAAAAGAATTGTTTAGTTGTTGAGGGATGTGGCAACTGTTGTGGCCGGTGAGAACTTTATTTAAAAATAAGATGTACAAATTTTTGTAGTTTTGAGACGGCTTGTTGCTGACTTATGGGCCGTTTATCGGTCCTTTACCTTACCGAACGAATATGATAAAGTCCAAGAATCTTACCCGGTAAAAACAATGATAAGGATTGAGAGCCTTACCTGGTAAGTAATGGTCATGAATCTTACCCGGTAAATTGTTGCATACGTTACCATTTTGATGAACTACAATATTATCCAATAAAATAAGTTAAGAGTGTTAAATTTTACTGGTAACGCTTACCGGATGAGCGTTTGGGTAAACGACCCCTTGGTTGTAGATAACATTGTATTGGAATGGTTCATTTTTATTATGTAATAAGCAATGCAAACCAATTAATAAAATAGAGATGCACGAAGAATAGAACGTAGCAAGAAACACGATCAAAAGTTACGTTATTGGCTTCAAAATTGTGATTCACTCGCGCTACATCGCGCGGGTACACTACTATCATATATATATATATATATATATATATATATGATAGTAACTTTAAAGCTTTGTCAAATCATTATGTGATAATCTTGACCAAAGGTAATATATTGGGAAACTCATGTTGAATGCCTTTGCAATGTGGGTGGTCATTAAACCAAGTATTTGCCTATGATGGTATTGTGTATGGAATTACATAGGTTTGTAGGCCTATTGTCCAAATTGGAAAATTCAGATGAACCACGTTAAGTATACACTAGGAGGACATAGTCTTGGGTGTCACCGTGTGGGTATGCACCTAGACCCCCGGATGTGCCAGGGCTTTTGGTGTCACTCACGGTAGTTGACACTACGGTATCTCGGCTCTTTAGGTGGAACTTGGTTGGTGTTATGGGTCTCCCCCATTGAATCCGGTTTGATACTTGGACTGTTTTATTTGCCATTATTTCATTATTACCTGCATGTTGTTAATCGTTCAAACTCACTAGGCTCTTTTGGCCTAACACTTGTGTGATGTCGACTTGTATCGCAGGTTCTAGCGGCACCGGACTTAAGAAGACTTAGTCATGATAGTATGAGCTTGGGGAAAGAGTTCATTTTGCGACGCCAATCTTGGAAGGTATTATTGGATTAGAAACGACACCCTTTTGTAATCTTATTTCTGTTTAGAAGTTAGATTCGACGGTTGTCGTTTGTTTCTGTTATATCACAAATTGTAATTAAATAGGTGTGTATTATTTTCCCCATTTTTGGGAGACTCTTGCTATGGCATTAAATACCATTTCCATTTTGGAAAGTTTTTTGTTTACCCCTATTTTTGGGGTGTTACAAGTTGGTATCAGAGCTTTAGTTTAAGTGAACTAGGTGTTGACTCTAGCATACCTAGACTTAAGCTGTAAACCTTCGACTTGGGTAGACATCATAGGTGGGGAGTGTCACACCCCGTTAAAGCGGAAACACGGAATATGACAGTTCAATAAGCATAGCAGTAGGATACAGAAAGAAATACCACCATACATTCAACCATTGTTTACAACAAGTTCCAAAAGTTTACATCCCTATTACATCTTCAAAAGTTGAAGTACAAAATCACTATTATGAAAGTATTGCACACGGTTTACACAAGAGATAAACTTTAATCATTTCCAAGTACCTTCTTGTTCCCTGAAAAGCATGTTCAAAATAAGGTCAACTACGAGAGTTGGTGAGTTCACAGGTTTTTAAATATGCACAAATCAAGTTTAAATGCAAGTTGTCATTTGAAAATCATACGCATAAACCAAACTTCAATTCTTCGATTCATGAGTATCACAATTTAGTTTATATGACAAGAGGTATGCATTGATACAACCACGTTGAGCCACTACTAAACCTTTCCGGACCAAATCAACGCCCCATGATCTACCTCAGAGGTGGGCTTTAACCACATGTGTAGTCATATTTCTCTAGTACAGTGCACCCCTACTCGTCAGTATAAGGTGGGCTTGTCAGACCAAATAACGCTATCCACTAATACTATAGGCCCATTTCTGGGTTAACTAGTAGTGTACCCGGGGACTTAACTATTTTTAAAAATCAACATATCATTGGCATACATGTCATATAACTTCTACACCAACCGCTTTACAACAAAGCCTCATGAATTTCAATACGTAACGCTTTATAACAAAGCCTCATGAATCTTTAAATATTCAATTTTAACATGCTTTTCACCCCAAGTTCAATCAAAACAATAAAAGTGGGGCTGTGAATACTCACCTCGTATAATGACGCAAGATACGCAATAGCAATTTCCCCTAGCCCGGAGCTTCTAAGTCCCTATAGAGAAAGATGCACAAAAAGTGCTAAATGTCAAATCCCGCCCTTAAGCCTAACTAACTAATCCCACGTCTTATAAAATGCCAATATATGTATTTTATTGTCAAAAATAAGAATTGATGATCATTATAACACCCTTATACCATAATACATAAGTTTGAGGTTTTTAGAATTATCTTTCTGGATTCAGCACTTGCTGTCCAGAAATTATATCCACATAATGGCTTTCAAAATACAACTTCCCAATTAACAATCCTAACCATTTTTTTTATAAGAGCTAAAATACTGAATTAAGAACTCTAAGGTCAAATTTCATGAATTTTGGAAGTGTTTTGATGCCCCAAATAATTTCTACAAAACAGTAGGTTACTGATTTTTGAATCAGTTGCGCACTTCTGTTGTAGCATGCTTTTGGAGGATCAAAACTCAACATAATTCAGTGATCCATATATGGATGCAAATATAACTCAAAAAATCTACTATATGAAAAAGGATTTACCTCATTTTGATGATTTATGAGGGAGTTATGGCCGTTAGAAGTAGGGTGTACTATTCTGTCAGCTTGGGACAGATTGCACCACTTTCTTCTAAAATACATTTGAGTGATCAAAACCTCATAATTTTGAGTGATTCTTGATTCATTTTAAAGCTAACTCATTAAACTAGGGTTTGGAAGCAAAAATCTCAAATTTCATGGAGTAAATATTTAGATACACAGCTTGGAAGTGGGAGTTCCATTCTTGACAGTAAGCTGTGTAGTACAAGGTTTTTATAATAAGCATTAAGATATCCATTTTCCATGGTTTCTTGTGAAACCTCTTGGATTTAAACCCCTTTTCACTAAATAGTGATCTAAGAATGAAAATATACACCTTGGACACATATAAAACTTACAAAATTTTCGTCCAAAGTGAGTTGCATGAGGCAAAGAACACTTAAATAAGTGATTTTTCATCACTTATCAATTTTCAAGACTCTTAATCACACAAGATTGAATAATCTTATCATAAGAGTTTGTTTAAACTTGAAATTATTACAAGAATGTTGATTATAAACTAACTAAAACATCAAAATTTTCGTACACAAAGTTGTACCTATGATAAAATCGACATATTCATCAAGAGACTCAAAATTTCACTTTTTAACTTGGTTTTTCATGGAAGATCATCTTATGGCATCACTTTATGAATGTTTTATTCATCAATGATGTCCATTTCACTTCTAAAACCATAAATGAAATACTTCTACACATGCATGAGAATTTTTATAAAATACAAACATTAAACTTGAATAAAACATGAAGAAATGATGAAATAGGGCTTGTACCTAGTGTAGATGATGAAGTAAACTTGATATTCTTGATTTGAAGATGATTTCAATCCTTGATTGATGCTTAATTTTCTGGAATTTCTTGAGAGAATGAAGTGTGTATGTGGGTGTTGTATGAAGAGAGTGAGGGAGAAAATGAAGAGTCAAATTTTTGAAGTGAAGAAATGAATTTTCAAATGAGAATTTTGTTTTTAAAATAAGAGAGGGAGAGGGTGGAGGGCCGGCCATGTGGCCTCTCCAAGCCCACCCCATAATTTTTTTTTATAAAAATGCAATATATCTCAATCTCACAAATAAATCAGATAAATTGAGAACCGACAATTTTTAAATTCTCAAATCTCTTTAAATTGAGTAAATTTTTACAAATAAATATATATTCACCTAAATAATATAAACCTCATTATTTTATGTATTTTAGACATGTGACATAATATTTGGCATTTTATAGGACGTT
The DNA here is from genome assembly GCA_954870635.1 of Arctium minus. NCBI lineage: Eukaryota > Viridiplantae > Streptophyta > Magnoliopsida > Asterales > Asteraceae > Arctium > Arctium minus. The sequence goes on along the minus strand of OX941094.1, from coordinate 278,757 downwards.
TTAGTCAGTTACTGATCCGAACCGGGCTTTCTAAACGACTACCGAAATATTTCGGGAAAATTCTAATCTAACCAATCTAATTAGATTCTAGAGAAGTAAATTCTATGAACTACTCCCTAATAGCTCGATGGATTCTAACCTTGAAGATTTTGATTTCTGACGGATGTCACAGTTTCCCCCCGTTAAAGGAATTTCGTCCCGAAATTCACATTTTGCTTTCCTCAGATGAATTCTTTACAAGCAGTTGAGGATACTTATTTCTCATATAATCCTATCGCTCCCAAGTGTATTCCGGACCGTGCCTCGAGTTCCATCAAACTTTCACAATTAGAATTTTGCATCGTCTTAATCGTTTGACATCTCGATTGAGTATTTCGATCGGTTCTTCCCTGAAACACAAACATTCATCAACTTTGACTTCTTCCGGTGATATGACTAGTGATTTATCGGTCAGACACTTCTTCAAATTCGACACGTGGAAGGTGTCGTGGATAGCACTCAAGTCCTGTGGTAACTTGAGTTTGTATGCGACTGGTCCAATTCTTTCCAACACTTCAAATGGACCAATATACCTTGGACTCAGTTTGCCTTGCTTCCCAAAACGTATTATTCCCTTCTAGGGTGATACTTTTAAAAGTACCTTGTCACCCACTTGAAATTCTAACGGCTTCCTTCGATTATCAGCATAACTCTTCTGACGATCTCTTGCTGTCTTAAGTCTATCCCGAATGGTTGATATCTTATCCGTGGTCTCCTGAACGATGTCCGGCCCGATCAATTGTTTATCTCCGACTCTATCCATCCAAGTGGTGACCTACACTTACGTCCATATAAAGCTTCGTATGGAGCACATCGAATACTGGCGTGATAACTATTGTTGTAAGAAAATTCGACTAACGGTAAGTGCTGATCCCAACTACCGCCAAAGTCTATCGTGCAAGCGCACAACATATCCTCAAACGTTTGAATAGTTCTCTCCGTCTGCCCATCTGTTTGCGGATGATAAGTTGTGCTTAAATCCAACCTAGTGCCCAAAGCCTTCTGAAGTGACTGCCAAAATCTGGAGGTGAAACGACTATCTCTATCGGAGATGATAGAAACGGGTACTCCGTGTCGGGAAACGATCTCATCAATATACATCTGTGCTAGTCTTTCCATCTTATAATCTTCTCGAATTGGTAGGAAATGTGCGGACTTTGTGAGTCGATCTACAATGACCCAGATTGCATCATGACCTTTTCTAGTCCTGGGTAGCTTGGTTATAAAGTCCATTGATAATTGCTCCCATTTCCATTGGGGTATTTCAGGTTGTTGAAGAAGTCCTGAAGGGTGCGTTTGGTATGCTGAACAGAGTGGAACAGGACAGAACAGAACATACTTGTCCCATGTTTGGCGTGACCATACGTGGGACACACTAGAACTAAGTGGAACACGCATGGGACACACTTGTCCCACTCCAACCCCCTGGAACTAAGTAGAACAACATTATTTTGACTAATATACCCTTTGTTAAAAACATAAAACATGTATTCTCATCATCCATGCCTCCAAGCTAGGGGTGTGCAAAACCCGAATAGTCCAAAATCTAAATCCGCATCCGAACCGAAAATATGATGTTTTTACAAAATCCGAATACCCTGAAATCCAATAATCTGAAACCCGACATTTGGGAGGATATCTGGGTTCGGATTGGGTTTGATCGTTGGCCACCCAACCCGTCCGAAAACCCGAAATAACATAAATCTATATTTTAAATACTATATATATACATATATATATATATATATATATTATCTAATTATTTATTGAAAATCGTAAATTATAGTCTGTTGAAATATTTTCAAAATTTTAAACTTGCTATCGATTTCATCAATCTTTCAATCGATTGAATTTATATCTAACTTTTGCATTATATAATACCCGAGCCAGAACGACATCAATCCGAAACCCGACCAACCCAAACCCGAAACAACCTAAAATCCGAAACAACCTAAAATCCGAAACATAAATTTTGGGTTTTGATTTCCATATTCAAAATCCAATCGTGATAAATTAGTTTTATGTTTTTGATAATCCATTGTGATGTAAATTAGTTTTATGTGATGTAATCTATGATTTTTCATCAGGGGTAGATTCGTCATTTAACCAGTCTAGTCATGTTCTGTCCAGTTCTGTCATGTCTTGCCAAACGCTGGACAGTTGTTCTGTTCTGTTCCGTCCTGTCCTGTTCCATCTTGTTCTGTTCTGTCCTGTCTGCGTACCAAACGCACCCGAAGGTTTCTGATGCTCCGCTTTGACTTTTGCACATGTCAAACACTTGCTTACGTACAAGGCAACGTCCCGCTTCATTCCTGGCCACCAATAATGCTCTCTTAAATCTTGATACATCTTGTCTGCTCCTGGGTGAATCGAGTACCTTGATTAGTGTGCTTCTTCCATAATTGTGGACCGCAGGTTGTTAACCTTTGGTATCCAAACCTTATTCTTAAAATAACACACTCTATCAGATCTTATTTCAAATTCCTTCTCCAGATGATGTAAAGTTTCGCCATTCAAATTTTCCGCTTTTAATGCTTCTTCTTGAGCTTTGAGAATTTGCGTCTTAAGGCTTGTCTGAACTATTACTCCCATAGCTCGTGTCCTTAAGGGCTTTACTCTTTCTTTTCTGCTTAACGCGTCCGCTACTACATTAGCTTTTCCTGGATGGTACTTTATCTCACAGTCATAGTCGTTAAGCAACTCGACCCATCTTCGTTGCCTCATATTGAGCATCTTCTGATCAAGAATGTGCTGAAGACTTTTGTGATCGGTGAAGATTGTACATTTTGTGTCGTAAAGATAATGTCTCCAGATTTTTAGTGCAAAAATTGCATCTCCCAACTCCAAATCATGAGTGGTGTAATTTCTCTCGTGAGTTTTAAGCTGTCTAGACGCAAATGCGATGACTTTATCCTTCTGCATTAATACGCATTCCAATCCTTGACGTGATGCATCGCAATAGACCACGAAGTTTTCAGTTCCCTCTGGCAAAGCTAAAACTGGTGCATTGCAAAGCTTATGCTTGAGTATCTGAAATGCTTCCTCCTGTTTCTCTCCCCAGGTGAACTTCTCATTTTTTCGTGTCAGAGTTGTTAGAGGTTGTGCAATCTTGGAGAAATTGGCGATAAATCGTCGATAATATCCTGCTAAGCCGAGAAATTGACGAATTTCCGTTGGTGTCTTCGGAGTTTCCCACTTTTTGATGGCCTCGACCTTCGCCGGGTCGACATGAATTCCCTTCTCGTTGACCACATGACCAAGAAAATGTACTTCGCGAATCCAAAATTCGCATTTAGAAAATTTGGCGTACAATTTCTGGTCCTTGAGCAATTCTAGTATCAACTTTAGATGTTGCTCATGATCTTCTTTGTTTCGGGAGTATATCAATATATCATCAATGAATACGATTACAAACTTGTCCAAGTATGGTCTGCAAACTCTATTCATCATATCCATGAAAACCGCTGGTGCATTTGTCAGTCCGAAGGGCATAACTAGAAACTCGTAGTGTCCATATCGAGTTCTAAATGCCGTCTTGTGAACATCTTCTTCGGAGACTCTCATCTGATGGTATCCGGATCGGAGATCGATCTTTGAAAAATACGCTGCTCCTTGCAATTGATCAAACAAATCATCAATTCGGGGAAGTGGATATCGATTCTTGAGAGTTAGTTTATTAAGCTCTCTATAATCAATACACATTCGAAAGGTTCCATCCTTCTTCTTGACAAAGAGAACTGGAGCTCCCCACGGCGAAGAACTAGGTCTGATGAATCCCTTGTCGAGAAGTTCTTGAAGTTGTTCGGACAATTCCTGCATTTCCGACGGTACTAAACGGTATGGTGCTTTAGCTACTGGTGCAGCTCCAGGAATTAAATCAATGCGGAATTCAACCTGCCTCGGTGGGGGTAATCCTGGTAAATCATCTGGGAATACTTCTGGAAAATCTCGGACTATTGGAATGTCCTGGATGCGCTTTCCGTTGATCTTCTTATCTACTACATGAGCCAGAAACGCAACACACTCCTTCCTCAAATATTTCCGCATTTTCATGCACGACACCATTTTTAAATTTCTCCTTGACTTTTCTCCTTGTACTAGAAGTATCCCTCCTTCCGGTAATGGAATTCGGAGAATTTTCTCGGAGCAACAAATTTCTGCTCAGTTTATAGATAACCAATCCATACCCACTACTATGTCAAAGCTTCCTAATTTGATTGGAATCAGATCTATATTGAACTCCTTTTCAGCCAATTCTAATGTATAGTTAGAAACTACGTCCTTGGCCCCAACTTCTTGCCCATTAGCAAATTGGACAACATACTCTTCTTTTAGTTTTTGAGACTTTAGGCAAATTTTAGACCTGAAGTCTAATGATATAAAACTCCTATCTGCTCCAGAATCAAACAATACAGATGCATAATGCTTGTTCAAGAGAAACGTACCTGTAATCACATCCGGGTTTTGCCTTGCTTCTTCTGCCCCGATCTCAAACACTCGCCCTCGTGCTGGTCTCCCTGGATTCTCTTGGTTAACTGGTCGGCCTTGATTAGCATTCACCCTCTTATCAAATCTAGGACAAGAGCTCCTTACGTGATCCGGGCTTCCACATTCATAACACACTCGTCTTGCTGCATCCTTGCAATCCCTTGCAAAATGACCTCTCTTGTTGCATCTATAAAATATGACGCATCGCCCCTGATGATAGTAGTTTCACTTGTCACATTTAGGACGTACCTCCTTCCCCTTACCCGCGCCCTGTGCCTGGATTCCATAATTACCCGCCACCCTTTGCTCCTTACCCTTTCTCCTATCAAATTGCCTTCTCATGGGTTCCTCCATCCTTCTCTTGCCCTTGGCTTTGACATTTAAAAACAACCCTGAACGATTTGCATTGTCAGTAAGTTTGGTTGCTAAACTCACTGCTTTTTGCATCGTTTTTGGATTTCCCGAAGTCACATCTCCCCGTATTTCAGAAGCTAAGCCCCAAATGTACTTGTCAATTCTGTTTTCTTCCGATGTCACTAAATGGGGTACTAACTTTGCCAACTCATGAAACCGAGCAGTGTAAGTGTCTATATCATTTCCCTTCATCTCATGGTTCCACAATTCTGCTTGGAGTTTCTGAATCTCACTCCTCGGACAATACTCCTCCTTAAGCATCTCTTTGAACTCATCCCACGTGTGTCTACTGACTGCTTCCCGTCCTCGCGTTTGTACTTGAGTATTCCACCAGGTCAACGCTCGCCCTTGCAGTAAACAAGCTGCAAACTCCACCTTGTTTGCTTCTGTACACTTACTAATATGTAGGACGGACTCCATTCCTTCTATCCAAGTCAATAACCCAACGGCTCCCTCAGTGCCATGGAACTCCTTCGGGTTGCAAGATCTAAAAGTCTTATACGTACATTCTCTGTTCTCATTCGCACCGACTCTTGGATTGTTAGTTTGATTAACATTCAGGCCTGCTGCTACCTGACCAACTATATTGGGGAGGGCAACAAGAATTTGCTCGGACACTAATCGTGAAATTTCTGGGTCTTCCCTTCTTGGAGGCATAACTCTACTACAAAATTTCAAATCGGTATCTAATTATTTGTCTGAACCAACAATCTATTTATGCGTCGCACATCATACAATACTCATCTAATAATTAATCATGCATTCGACATATCATACAATAATAACATACATTTCAATTATACGAAACATTAGTAATTGCAACTAAAATTTCATCATAACTACCAAACTTTATAATTCCAAAATATCAACCATCAATTTCATAAGTTTACCATCAAACAGAAGATATTTTCAAATTCATGGGCTATATGCCCCCAAAAGAAACAAGTTTTAAAGTTCCCAAAATATCATCGGATAACCAACACCTAACGCATGAAGTACAAGATAAACTATCCCATAACAACTACCATCGCTCCCAACATCAAGGCTAAACCTACGTATAGCCTCTGAACCGCCATTCTAGTGTTCGCAAGCATAGCCAAGACTCCGCTCATGGTCTGATCGTGTGTGCTCAAAATCCCCATCAACCCGTCGAGAGACTGACCATAATGGTCTAGTCTAGCCCTAAAATCTCCGCGTCTCGGGACAAACCCGTGACCCATAAACTCTCAAGTGATGTCATACCAGTCGGCTGTCCTGCCGGCTCCTCGACCTGTGGTGGTGGTGATGGTGATGGCATAACTCGTCTAACCCTCAGTCGGGAGGGCCCCGCCTCATTCCTAGGTGGAATGATGAAGGTCTCCCTAACCGGCATCGGAACACTGATCCGCGCGGTCGCCCGGACTCTAGGTCGGGATGCCGACTGCGGTGAGGGCGCAGACATGGGAGTAGACGACCTAGCTGGTGAATGTCCGGACCCCGAGTAACTATGCTCGGATGGGTCGTAGTCTTCACTAACACGTTCCCTCCTAGGTCGGCCTGTGATATATCCGGACTCGTCTGGGGACGACTCAGAGTGTGACGACGAATGAGACATGATATATGCGATAAATAATAAGTTTTTAAACATTAGCATGCTAAATAAACGTTGAAATCACAAAATGCTTATGCGAACTCACATACTAACTCATGTTTTTCATTCTTGAACAAAAAGTTTCTATTTTTAGCAACTCTTAATATAACCATTTTGAGTCCCTTCTTATGCATACTAAATTAGACATAGGTGATCAGGCTTTGCCTAATTGTAATATGCTAAGACGACACCCATCTTAGTTATACTAGTAATATGCTCAAACTCGAGACTTGTTTACAAAAGTAATTTTGAAAATAGTGGTTATAGTGTATGGTTTTATAGTAAAACCAGTATTCTCTATAACCTATGTTGGGTCTGAAATATGCCAAGGATGGATACTACTGCTGAATGTGTTAACACTGCTAGATCAACATTGTTAATACTTCTGAGGTTAATACTTCTGTTGTTAATACTTCTGTTGTTAATACTTCTGAGGTTAATACTTCTGTTGTTAATACTTCTGAGGTTAATACTTCTGTTGTTAATACTTCTGAGGTTAATACTTCTGAGGTTAATGCTGCCAGTTGAAGTTAATGCTGCTCTTCAATATTAATACTGCTGAACTTAGTACTGCTCAGAGTATTAATGCTGCTTATGATTAGTACTGCTTATAAGATGGAGATCTGTATGGAAAGGATGACAGCTGGATAAACCGAAGATATTCATGGAAGCTTAGAGATAATGATGGAAGATATTCTGGAGATATTGTATTAATTGTAATTATCTTTTATCTTTAGTATATATATTGTATTGTTTAGAATAGTGAGATAACTTTTGTTTAAGATTATTATTCATTCTAAGTTTTTATTCTAGAGAGAATCAACCTCAAGGCATAGTTCCTAATTCTAGAGAAGTAGAATTCGTCTTGAAAGAGTCTGTTCTTCAAGATTGAGGTTGAGTGTGTAATCTTGTGATTTTAATCATTCAATACAAGTTTACAAGTTGTTAATCATACTCACTGTTTGTTTACTGTTACATTGAATATCAAAGTGTTATTCCGCAACTTCTTTGATATTGTTTCTGAGTATTCATAATTCTTGTTGAGAATTCGATCCTGACAACCTATGGCTCTGATACCAAGTCTGTCACACCCCGCTAAAGCGGAAACACGGAATATGACAGTTCGATAAGCATAGCAGTAGGATACAGAAAGAAATACCACCATACATTCAACCATTGTTTACAACAAGTTCCAAAAGTTTTCATCCCTATTACATCTTCAAAAGTTGAAGTACAAAATCACTATTATGAAAGTATTGCACACGGTTTACACAAGAGATAAACTTTAATCATTTCCAAGTACCTTCTTGTTCCCTGAAAAGCATGTTCAAAATAAGGTCAACTACGAGAGTTGGTGAGTTCACAGGTTTTTAAATATGCACAAATCAAGTTTAAATGCAAGTTGTCATTTGAAAATCATACGCATAAACCAAACTTCAATTCTTCGATTCATGAGTATCACAATTTAGTTTATATGACAAGAGGTATGCATTGATACAACCACGTTGAGCCACTACTAAACCTTTCCGGACCAAATCAACGCCCCATGATCTACCTCAGAGGTGGGCTTTAACCACATGTGTAGTCATATTTCTCTAGTACAGTGCACCCCTACTCGTCAGTATAAGGTGGGCTTGTCAGACCAAATAGCGCTATCCACTAATACTATAGGCCCATTTCTGGGTTAACTAGTAGTGTACCCGGGGACTTAACTATTTTTAAAACTCAACATATCATTGGCATACATGTCATATAACTTCTACACCAACCGCTTTACAACAAAGCCTCATGAATTTCAATACGTAACGCTTTATAACAAAGCCTCATGAATCTTTAAATATTCAATTTTAACATGCTTTTCACCCCAAGTTCAATCAAAACAATAAAAGTGGGGTTGTGAATACTCACCTCGTATAATGACGCAAGATACGCAATAGCAATTTCCCCTAGCCCGGAGCTTCTAAGTCCCTATAGAGAAAGATGCACAAAAAGTGCTAAATGTCAAATCCCACCCTTAAGCCTAACTAACTAATCCCACGTCTTATAAAATGCCAATATATGTATTTTATTGTCAAAAATAAGAATTGATGATTGATACGAAATGTTTGCACACCTCTACGACATGTGATAATTGAATTCTAAAGCAAGTATACAATAGAATCCAATATCGTCTTTCAAGTAATAAGATGGTAGGATACCAGATATCGTCCCACAGAGATTGTTGTAAAAGTGCAATAAAAGTGTACTAAAAGAAGAGATTTCAGATGGCGATTTGAAGACTTTGATCGGTTTGAGTTGGTTAACAATTAGATGATTAACAAGATATATAAAGATAGAATGGATGCAAGACTTGAAGTGAGGAGTAAACACAAATTCTGGAGGCCAATGCTATAGGGATGCTATATCATTAGTATTAGCTCAGTAACAACAAGTTCCACCATGTACTTTAAAGAGTATCCTTCCGGATATCTACCATTGCACTGTTGTTTAGCCTTCAATCAACATATGCCTATGCAAATGTCCGGACCAGTGTGAGTGTCAAATGGTTTCTCTAAAGTATATGGAAAAACAAATGCCTTTGTTTAAAAATCACCCTTCCGAGTCGATTCCCATATCATTCAAGTTGACGTGTTCTTAATGGCTCATTCCTGAGTCCACTACACTTTAACACTTTGACTAGTGATCAACCCGTCAAGAATCAATCGGTTTGAATAACAAAGATAGCAAGTTCCCTTGCTAGCAACTCTTCCAAGTATACTTCCCATATCATTCAAACTGACGTGCTTTTTCATGGCTTATTCCTAAGTTCATGGCACTTTCACACTTTAAGAAGTGGTCAATTCGTCAAGAAGTGAGTTTGGATTTATAAAACTTAAAATGACATAGTGGAACGATGTTATTGAAGAACAAAGTCCACTAGTTTTTGGTTTACAACCTCCCTTTTTGTCTCACACCCAAACTATAAAATTAGCTACTCATTACGTAAAAATAAATTGCAAGAAATGTAAATGACATAAAGTAAAGACAAAATGTAAATGACGGAATATAAATTACGGAAAATAAATGACGGAATATAAATTACGGAAAGTAAATGACGGAAAATAAATGACTGAATTTAAATTACTAAATATAAATGACCGAAAGTAAAGAGCATAACGTAAATGATATGAAGCAATAAAGAAAACTAGAAGAATCTATCATGCAATGTTGTAGCAACCCATGTGTAAGAACAAGAATTCCAAAAAGAAATTCAAAACTAATAATTAAATATGAATCTTCAACCACAAGCAATTAAATTCTATGTTAAATCTGATAAAATCCTTACCATATGACCAACCCACTCCCTCCTTTTTATAGGTTCCAAGAGGGGACAAAAAGGACTAAGTAAATAGTAGAAAGTACAAAAGCAACTTATAATAAACTATTAGTTCAAAAAGCTAACTAGAAGTACATAAAACCTTAGTTACAATCTGATTCTAAACAAAAGAGCAATTGAACATTAACTTGACTAGATTAGTTGGCATCCACTTCTGAATCTTGGCCGATTTTCTCTTTTAAGCATGCAAAAAGGCCGAATCTAAATCTGCGATCAAATGCTGTGGCATCAGATTTCAGCATTGCAGCCTGCACATTTTTAGACAAAATTAGCCTACCTAATAAGTAAAAGCAAGTAAACCACAAACTTAGCTCCATATAACAGAAAAGAGAAAATAAGATAAGAAAAATGGACTCAAAGTTGGGATTAAACAAAATGATCTATCTAAAAAGAAAGAAAAAACGCTCGTATGCATTGAATTCTCAACGCATATCAATGATCATTATAACACCCTTATACCATAATACATAAGTTTGAGGTTTTTAGAATTATCTTTCTGGATTCAGCACTTGCTGTCCAGAAATTATATCCACATAATGGCTTTCAAAATACAACTTCCCAATTGACAATCCTAACCATTTTTTTATAAGAGCTAAAATACTGAATTAAGAACTCTAAGGTCAAATTTCATGAATTTTGGAAATGTTTTGATGCCCCAAATAATTTCTACAAAACAGTAGGTTACTGATTTTTGAATCAGTTGCGCACTTCTGTTGTAGCATGCTTTTGGAGGATCAAAACTCAACATAATTCAGTGATACATATATGGATGCAAAGATAACTCAAAAATCTACTATATGAAAAAGGATTTACCTCATTTTGATGATTTATGAGGGAGTTATGGCCGTTAGAAGTAGGGTGTACTATTCTGTCAGCTTGGGACAGATTGCACCACTTTCTTCTAAAATACATTTGAGTGATCAAAACCTCATAATTTTGAGTGATTCTTGATTCATTTGAAAGCTAACTCATTAAACTAGGGTTTGGAAGCAAAAAGCCCAAATTTCATGGAGTAAATATTGAGATACACAGCTTGGAAGTGGGAGTTCCATTCTTGACAGTAAGCTGTGTAGTACAAGGTTTTTATAATAAGCATTAAGATATCCATTTTCCATGGTTTCTTGTGAAACCTCTTGGATTTAAACCCCTTTTCACTAAATAATGATCTAAGAATGAAAATATACACCTTGGACACATATAAAACTTACAAAATTTTCGTCCAAAGTGAGTTGCATGAGGCAAAGAACACTTAAATAAGTGATTTTTCATCACTTATCAATTTTCAAGACTCTTAATCACACAAGATTGAATAATCTTATCATAAGAGTTTGTTTAAACTTGAAATTATTACAAGAATGTTGATTATAAACTAACTAAAACATCAAAATTTTCGTACACAAAGTTGTACCTATGATAAAATCGACATATTCATCAAGAGACTCAAAATTTCACTTTTTAACTTGGTTTTTCATGGAAGATCATCTTATGGCATCACTTTATGAATGTTTTATTCATCAATGATGTCCATTTCACTTCTAAAACCATAAATGAAATACTTCTACACATGTATGAGAATTTTTATAACATACAAACATTAAACTTGAATAAAACATGAAGAAATGATGAAATAGGGCTTGTACCTAGTGTAGATGATGAAGTAAACTTGATATTCTTGATTTGAAGATGATTTCAATCCTTGATTGATGCTTAATTTTCTGGAATTTCTTGAGAGAATGAAGTGTGTATGTGGGTGTTGTATGAAGAGAGTGAGAGAGAAAATGAAGAGTCAAAATTTTGAAGTGAAGAAATGAATTTTCAAATGAGAATTTTGTTTTTAAAATAAGAGAGGGAGAGGGTGGAGGGCCGGCCATGTGGCCTCTCCAAGCCCACCTCATAATTTTTTTTTTATAAAAATGCAATATATCTCAATCTCACAAATAAATCAGATAAATTGAGAACCGAAAATTTTTAAATTCTCAAATCTCTCTAAATTGAGTAAATTTTTACAAATAAATATATATTCACCTAAATAATATAAACCTCATTATTTTATGTATTTTAGACATGTGACATAATATTTGGCATTTTTTGGGACGTTTTAGTCAGTTACTGATCCGAACCGGGCTTTCTAAACGACTACCGAAATATTTCGGGAAAATTCTAATCTAACCAATCTAATTAGATTCTAGAGAAGTAAATTCTATGAACTACTCCCTAATAGCTCGATGGATTCTAACCTTGAAGATTTTGATTTCTGACGGATGCCACAGGGAGAGTGTTAAGACTCACGGAATTGCATTAATTGAGAATTATGACGACGGTAAAGAGAATTCTTATGTATAATGTGTTCATAATTTCACTTAGCTAATGCTATTATGAATATATTGTTACGTGAGCGTGCTTGAATTATTGTTGTTGTGGTGCTTAGTAAATGTGGTAGTACGTATCGATAGCCTGTTTCTTACCCTCATTCTCGTGTGCATGACAGACCAAGATGGTCAATACTCGGAGCAGGGTGCAAACACCGCCTGAAGGTATCGAGGCAACGACATCAACGGCCGACCAACTGGAGGTGGCTGCGGTTGCCACGGTTCCCCTAGACCACCTATTTTGGGCGGAGGAGTGGAGCGCATGCCAAGAACCAACATTGCAAATGCCGAACCAATCATAGAGGAGGTGACCCTGAAGAGTCGAATGATGGGCAATATGATGCAGGCCATGAATGCGGCCATGGCCCAACAATGAGAATTCTTCATGAAGTTGTTGGAAGACCACAATGCCAGTCATCGACGACCAGAGGCTGTAGCAGAAAATGCCCTGAATGGGTCAAGGGGTGTAGTGAATATTGTCGGCACGAAAGAGCAGGTGTTGACAGGAGAGAGAAGAAGAGGTAAAGGATTCTCCTACAAGACCTTTCTAAGCAGCAAGCCGCCGGAGTTTGCGGGCACAACTAACCAAGTCACGTGCATGTAATGGATCAAGGAGGTAGAGATGGCATTCGAGTCGAGCGAATGCGATGACTCGCAAAGAGTCAAATTTGTCTCCCAATTGCTAAGAGGTGAGGCCTTGATTTGGTGGAATCTCACACGATCCTCTTTCACACCCGAAGTTCTGGTCACACTAACTTGGCCGATTTTTAAGAAGAAAATGTTAGATAAGTACTGTAGTGAACGATCCATGGACATGATCAAAGAAGAGTTAAAGAACATGAAGAAGGACTCTGTCAATCTCCGAATACTCGAAGCTTTTCTTAGAGAAACTGAACTTAGTGGGGTACCTGGCTCCCGATGAAAGGTCGAAGATTAAGGCATATCATCGTGGGTTACCGACCGAGATGAGGACGACAGTGAGGAATGCCAGAGTGATGACACTTCAAAAGGCAATAGAAGAGTCATTGTTGGTGAAAGATGACTTGACTCTAGGGAAAGAGAAAAGAGGGCAAGCGGAGAGAAAAGGAAGTGGGAAGGGCCATCTGGACCTGTCAGTTTCGACCATTCCCCGGAGGAAGAAATGTTGACCCCCGCCGTGAAGTAAGATAGTGCCATCGATGCAAGAACAAGCATAGTGGCCCGTGCAACCAAAAATCCTACTCGGGTCCCACCGGGTGTGCCAAGTGCGGGAAAAGGGATCAATCCGTTCGCGATTGTCCTATCTGGGGACCAGTCTGTTTCGAGTGCTGAGAACTGGGTCACGTAAAGCGAGAATGCCCAAGATTGATGGGGGGTGGCCGTGGATTTTCGAGCGGGTCGACGGCAAAGAAGAAGAATCCACCAAAGGCGCGGAGCAAAGCATTTCAAATTACCACCGAGGAGGTGAGGTGGACCGCCGATGTAGTATCGGGTACGTTTCTCGTAAACTCCATGCATGCTCGTATACTGTTTGATTCAGGTGCAAACCGTTCATTTGTGTCGAGCTCTTTTTGTAAACGGTTTGTTACTCCCGTTAGTGCCTTTAATGGACGCCTTAGTGGTAGATGTAACTAATAGGGAACAAGTGTTGATTCGAAAACACTATCGTGATTATGAATTAGAGATAGATGGGAATACTTTTAAATTAAACATGTTACTGATGGAAATCGTGGGTTTCGATGTGGTGATACGCATGGATTGGTTGACAGAGAACTGCGCCGACATCTTTTGCTCCAAGAAGATGATTAGAGTTCCCGTGGCGAGTTGTGGTGCAATCTCTATCTATGGAGAGAAAAGGAAGGGATCCACTCCCGTGATCTCGTTCTTGAAGTCACGTAATGGGAATCCGACACGGTCGTTCCGGACGAGAAACCCCCTATACCCCCGCCTTTCGCGTATCGGCAAAAACTGGGTTTCGTGTTAAATGTGCGTAACTTCAGCTACGTGACTCCATTTCAGGCCCATGACCAGTCAAAACGGACCTTGGAAGGTCCACCACACAATGTGCAGGGCATTTGGTGGCAATACACCATGATTTGGGCGTGTTTCGATAAACTACACGACGTACGTTCGGTTCGGTTCAACCAATGCGTGTCTACGGCAATTTGCGGCTCTAGATCGGTTTTTTGTAAGTAATATATGCTTAAAACCTTGTAAATAACATTGTAGAAGGCCCAAGTAAATTTTCATGGGAATCCGGCACGGTCGGTCCGGACGAGAAACCCCCTATACCCCCGCCTTTCGCGTATCGGCAAAAACTGGGTTTCGCGCTAAAATGTGCGTAACTTCTGCTACGTGACTCCGTTTCAGGCCCATGACCAGTCAAAACGGACCTTGGAAGGTCCACCACACAATGTGCTGGGAGTTTGGTGGCAATACACCATGATTTGGGTGTGTTTCGATAAACTACACGACGTACGTTCGGTTCGGTTCAACCAATGCGTGTCTACGGCAATTTGCGTCTCTAGATTGGTTTTTTGTAAGTAATATATGCTTAAAACCTTCTAAATAACATTGTAGAAGGCCCACGTAAATTTTCATGGGAATCCGACACGGTCGGTCTGGACGAGAAACCCCCTATACCCCCGCCTTTCGCGTATCGGCAAAAACTGGGTTTCGCGCTAAAATGTGCGTAACTTCTGCTACGTGACTCCGTTTCAGGCCCATGACCAGTCAAAATGAACCTTGGAAGGTCCACCACACAATGTGCAGAGCGTTTGGTGGCAATACACCATGATTTGGGTGTGTTTCGATAAACTACACGACGTACGTTCGGTTCGGTTCAACCAATGCGTGTCAACGGCAATTTGCGGCTCCAGATCGCTTTTTTGTAAGTAATATATGCTTAAAACCTTCTAAATAACATTGTAGAAGAACCACGAAAAATTTCATGGGAATCCGGCCCGGTCGGTCCAGACGAGAAACCCCCTATACCCCCGCCTTTCGCGTATCGGCAAAAACTGGGTTTCGCGCTAAAATGTGCGTAACTTCTGCTACGTGACTCCGTTTCAGGCCCATGACCAGTCAAAACGGACCTTGGAAGGTCCACCACACAATGTGCAGGGCGTTTGGTGTCAATACACCATGATTTGGGTGTGTTTCGATAAACTACACGACGTACGTTCGGTTCGGTTCAACCAATGCGTGTCTACGGCAATTTGCGTCTCTAGATCGGTTTTTTGTAAGTAATATATGCTTAAAACCTTCTAAATAACATTGTAGAAGGCCCACGTAAATTTTCATGGGAATCCGGCACGTCGTTCCGGACGAGAAACCCCCTATACCCCCGCCTTTCGCGTATCGGCAAAAACTGGGTTTCGCGCTAAAATGTGCGTAACTTCTGCTACGTGATTCCGTTTCAGGCCCATTACCTGTCAAAACGGACCTTGGAAGGTCTACCACACAATGCGCAGGGCGTTTGGTGGCAATACACCATGATTTGGGTGTGTTTTGATAAACTACACGACGTACGTTCGGTTCGGTTCAACCAATGCGTGTCTACGGAATTTGCGGCTCTAGATTGATTTTTTGTAAGTAATATATGCTTAAAACCTTCTAAATAACATTGTTGAAGGCCCACGTAAATTTTCATGGGAATCTGGCACGGTCGGTCCGGACGAGAAACCCCCTATACCCCCCCCCCTTTCGCGTATCGGCAAAAACTGGGTTTCGCGCTAAAATGTGCGTAACTTCTGCTACGTGACTCCGTTTCAGGCCCATGACCAGTCAAAACGGACCTTGGAAGGTCCACCACACAATGTGTAGGGCGTTTGGTGTCAATACACCATGATTTGGGTGTGTTTCGATAAACTACACGATGTACTTTCGGTTCGGTTCAACCAATGCGTGTCAACGGCAATTTGCGGCTCCAGATCGCTTTTTTGTAAGTAATATATGCTTAAAACCTTCTAAATAACATTGTAGAAGGCCCACGTAAATTTTCATGGGAATCCGGCAAGGTCGTTCCGGACGAGAAACCCCCTATACCCCCGCCTTTCGCGTATCGGCAAAAACTGGGTTTCGCGCTAAAATGTGCGTAACTTCTGCTACGTGACTCCGTTTCAGGCCCATGACCAGTCAAAATGAACCTTGGAAGGTCCACCACACAATGTGCAGAGCGTTTGGTGGCAATACACCATGATTTGGATGTGTTTCGATAAACTACACGACGTACGTTCGGTTCGGTTCAACCAATGCGTGTCAACGGCAATTTGCGGCTCCAGATCGCTTTTTTGTAAGTAATATATGCTTAAAACCTTCTAAATAACATTGTAGAAGAACCACGAAAAATTTCATGGGAATCCGGCCCGGTCGGTCCAGACGAGAAACCCCCTATACCCCCGCCTTTCGCGTATCGGCAAAAACTGGGTTTCGCGCTAAAATGTGTGTAACTTCTGCTACGTGACTCCGTTTCAGGCCCATGACCAGTCAAAACAGACCTTGGAAGGTCCACCACACAATGTGGAGGGCGTTTGGTGGCAATACACCATGATTTGGGTGTGTTTCGATAAACTACACGACGTACGTTCGGTTCGGTTCAACCAATGCGTGTCTACGGCAATTTGCGTCTCTAGATCGGTTTTTTGTAAGTAATATATGCTTAAAACCTTCTAAATAACATTGTAGAAGGCCCACGTAAATTTTCATGGGAATCCGGCCCGGTCGGTCCGGACGAGAAACCCCCTATACCCCTGCCTTTCGCGTATCGGCAAAAACTGGGTTTCGCGCTAAAATGTGCGTAACTTCTGCTACGTGACTCCGTTTCAGGCCCATGACCAGTCAAAACGGACCTTGGAAGGTCAACCACACAATGTGCAGGGAGTTTGGTGGAAATACACCATGATTTGTGTGTGTTTTGATAAACTACACGACGTACGTTCGGTTCGGTTCAACTAATGCGTGTCTACGGCAATTTGCGGCACTAGATCGGTTTTTTGTAAGTAATATATGCTTAAAACCTTCTAAATAACATTTTAGAAGGCCCACGTAAATTTTCATGGGAATCCGGCACGGTCGGTCCGGACGAGAAACCCCTTATACCTCCGCCTTTCGCGTATCGACAAAAACTGGGTTTCACGCTAAAATGTGCGTAACTTCTGCTACGTGACTCCGTTTCAGGCCCATGACCAGTTAAAACGGACCTTGGAAGGTCCACCACATAATGTGCAGGGCGTTTGGTGGCAATACACCATGATTTGGGTGTGTTTCGATAAACTACACGACGTACGTTCGGTTCGTTTCAACCAATGCGTGTCTACGGCAATTTGCGGCACTAGATTGGTTTTTTATAAGTAATATATGCTTAAAACCTTCTAAATAACATTGTAGAAGTCCCACGTAAATTTTTTATGGGAATCTGGCACGATCTGTCCGGACGAGAAAAACCCCCTATACCCCCGCCTTTCGCGTATCGGCAAAACCTGGGTTTCGCGCTAAAATGTGCGTAACTTCTGCTACGTGACTCCGTTTTAGGCCCATGACCAGTCAAAACGGACCTTGGAAGGTCCACCACATAATGTGCAGGGCGTTTGGTGGCAATACACCATGATTTGGGTGTGTTTCGATAAACTACACGACGTACGTTCGGTTCGGTTCAACCAATGCGTGTCTACGGAATTTGCGGCTCTAGATTGATTTTTTGTAAGTAATATATGCTTAAAACCTTCTAAATAACATTGTTGAAGGCCCACGTAAATTTTCATGGGAATCTGGCACGGTCGGTCCGGACGAGAAACCCCCTATACCCCCCCCCCCTTTCGCGTATCGGCAAAAACTGGGTTTCGCGATAAAATGTGCGTAACTTCTGCTACGTGACTCCGTTTCAGGCCCATGAACAGTCAAAACGGACCTTGGAAGGTCCACCACACAATGTGCAGGGCGTTTGGTGTCAATACACCATGATTTGGGTGTGTTTCGATAAACTACACGATGTACTTTCGGTTCGGTTCAACCAATGCGTGTCAACGGCAATTTGCGGCTCCAGATCGCTTTTTTGTAAGTAATATATGCTTAAAACCTTCTAAATAACATTGTAGAAGAACCACGTAAATTTTCATGGGAATCCGGCACGGTCGGTCTGGACGAGAAACCCCCTATACCCCCGCCTTTCGCGTATCGGCAAAAACTGGGTTTCGCGCTAAAATGTGCGTAACTTCTGCTACGTGACTCCGTTTCAGGCCCATGACCAGTCAAAATGAACCTTGGAAGGTCCACCACACAATGTGCAGAGAGTTTGGTGGCAATACACCATGATTTGGGTGTGTTTCGATAAACTACACGACGTACGTTCGGTTCGGTTCAACCAATGCGTGTCAACGGCAATTTGCGGCTCCAGATCGCTTTTTTGTAAGTAATATATGCTTAAAACCTTCTAAATAACATTGTAGAAGAACCACGAAAAATTTCATGGGAATCCGGCCCGGTCGGTCCAGACGAGAAACCCCCTATACCCCCGCCTTTCGCGTATCGGCAAAAACTGGGTTTCGCGCTAAAATGTGCGTAACTTCTGCTACGTGATTCCGTTTCAGGCCCATTACCTGTCAAAACGGACCTTGGAAGGTCTACCACACAATGTGCAGGGCGTTTGGTGGCAATACACCATGATTTGGGTGTGTTTCGATAAACTACACGACGTACGTTCGGTTCGGTTCAACCAATGCGTGTCTACGGAATTTGCGGCTCTAGATTGATTTTTTGTAAGTAATATATGCTTAAAACCTTCTAAATAACATTGTTGAAGGCCCACGTAAATTTTCATGGGAATCTGGCACGGTCGGTCCGGACGAGAAACCCCCTATACCCCCCCTTTCGCGTATCGGCAAAAACTGGGTTTCGCGCTAAAATGTGCGTAACTTCTGCTACGTGACTCCGTTTCAGGCCCATGACCAGTCAAAACGGACCTTGGAAGGTCCACCACACAATGTGCAGGGCGTTTGGTGTCAATACACCATGATTTGGGTGTGTTTCGATAAACTACACGATGTACTTTCGGTTCGGTTCAACCAATGCGTGTCAACGGCAATTTGCGGCTCCAGATCGCTTTTTTGTAAGTAATATATGCTTAAAACCTTCTAAATAACATTGTAGAAGGCCCACGTAAATTTTCATGGGAATCCGGCAAGGTCGTTCCGGACGAGAAACCCCCTATACCCCCGCCTTTCGCGTATCGGCAAAAACTGGGTTTCGCGCTAAAATGTGCGTAACTTCTGCTACGTGACTCCGTTTCAGGCCCATGACCAGTCAAAATGAACCTTGGAAGGTCCACCACACAATGTGCAGAGCGTTTGGTGGCAATACACCATGATTTGGGTGTGTTTCGATAAACTACACGACGTACGTTCGGTTCGGTTCAAACAATGCGTGTCAACGGCAATTTGCGGCTCCAGATCGCTTTTTTGTAAGTAATATATGCTTAAAACCTTCTAAATAACATTGTAGAAGAACCACGAAAAATTTCATGGGAATCCGGCCCGGTCGGTCCAGACGAGAAACCCCCTATACCCCCGCCTTTCGCGTATCGGCAAAAACTGGGTTTCGCGCTAAAATGTGCGTAACTTCTGCTACGTGACTCCGTTTCAGGCCCATGACCAGTCAAAACGGACCTTGGAAGGTCCACCACACAATGTGCAGGGCGTTTGGTGTCAATACACCATGATTTGGGTGTGTTTCGATAAACTACACGACGTACGTTCGGTTCGGTTCAACCAATGCGTGTCTACGGCAATTTGCGTCTCTAGATCGGTTTTTTGTAAGTAATATATGCTTAAAACCTTCTAAATAACATTGTAGAAGGCCCACGTAAATTTTCATGGGAATCCGGCACGTCGTTCCGGACGAGAAACCCCCTATACCCCCGCCTTTCGCGTATCGGCAAAAACTGGGTTTCGCGCTAAAATGTGCGTAACTTCTGCTACGTGTTTCCGTTTCAGGCCCATTACCTGTCAAAACGGACCTTGGAAGGTCTACCACACAATGTGCAAAGCGTTTGGTGGCAATACACCATGATTTGGGTGTGTTTCGATAAACTACACGACGTACGTTCGGTTCGGTTCAACCAATGCGTGTCTACGGAATTTGCGGCTCTAGATTGATTTTTTGTAAGTAATATATGCTTAAAACCTTCTAAATAACATTGTTGAAGGCCCACGTAAATTTTCATGGGAATCTGGCACGGTCGGTCCGGACGAGAAACCCCCTATACCCCCCCCCCCTTTCGCGTATCGGCAAAAACTGGGTTTCGCGCTAAAATGTGCGTAACTTCTGCTACGTGACTCCGTTTCAGGCCCATGACCAGTCAAAACGGACCTTGGAAGGTCCACCACACAATGTGCAGGGCGTTTGGTGTCAATACACCATGATTTGGGTGTGTTTCGATAAACTACACGATGTACTTTCGGTTCGGTTCAACCAATGCGTGTCAACGACAATTTGCGGCTCCAGATCGCTTTTTTGTAAGTAATATATGCTTAAAACCTTCTAAATAACATTGTAGAAGGCCCACGTAAATTTTCATGGGAATCCGGCAAGGTCGTTCCGGACGAGAAACCCCCTATACCCCCGCCTTTCGCGTATCGGCAAAAACTGGGTTTCGCGCTAAAATGTGCGTAACTTCTGCTACGTGACTCCGTTTCAGGCCCATGACCAGTCAAAATGAACCTTGAAAGGTCCACCACACAATGTGCAGAGCGTTTGGTGGCAATACACCATGATTTGGGTGTGTTTCGATAAACTACACGACGTACGTTCGGTTCGGTTCAACCAATGCGTGTCAACGGCAATTTGCGGCTCCAGATCGCTTTTTTGTAAGTAATATATGCTTAAAACCTTCTAAATAACATTGTAGAAGAACCACGAAAAATTTCATGGGAATCCGGCCCGGTCGGTCCAGACGAGAAACCCCCTATACCCCCGCCTTTCGCGTATCGGCAAAAACTGGGTTTCGCGCTAAAATGTGCGTAACTTCTGCTACGTGACTCCGTTTCAGGCCCATGACCAGTCAAAACGGACCTTGGAAGGTCCACCACACAATGTGCAGGGCGTTTGGTGTCAATACACCATGATTTGGGTGTGTTTCGATAAACTACACGACGTACGTTCGGTTCGGTTCAACCAATGCGTGTCTACGGCAATTTGCGTCTCTAGATTGGTTTTTTGTAAGTAATATATGCTTAAAACCTTCTAAATAACATTGTAGAAGGCCCACGTAAATTTTCATGGGAATCCGGCACGTCGTTCCGGACGAGAAACCCCCTATACCCCCGCCTTTCGCGTATCGGCAAAAACTGGGTTTCGCGCTAAAATGTGCGTAACTTCTGCTACGTGATTCCGTTTCAGGCCCATTACCAGTCAAAACGGACCTTGGAAGGTCTACCACACAATGTGCAGGGCATTTGGTGGCAATACACCATGATTTGGTTGTGTTTCGATAAACTACACGACGTACGTTCGGTTCGGTTCAACCAATGGGTGTCTACGGCAATTTGCGGCTCTAGATTGGTTTTTTATAAGTAATATATGCTTAAAACCTTCTAAATAACATTGTAGAAGGCCCACGTAAATTTTCATGGGAATATGGCACGGTCGGTCCGGTCGAGAACCCCCCCCCCCGCCTTTCGCGTATCGGCAAAAACTGGGTTTCGCGCTAAAATGTGCGTAACTTCTGCTACGTGACTCCGTTTTAGGCCCATGACCAGTCAAAACGGACCTTGGAAGGTCCACCACATAAAGTACAGGGCGTTTGGTGGCAATACACCATGATTTGGGTGTGTTTCGATAAACTACACGACGTACGTTCGGTTCGGTTCAACCGATGGGTGTCTACGACAATTTGCGGCTCTAGATTGGTTTTTTATAAGTAATATATGCTTAAAACCTTCTAAATAACATTGTAGAAGGCCCACGTAAATTTTCATGGGAATCTGGCACGGTCGGTCCGGACGAGAAACCCCCCCCCCCCGCCTTTCGCGTATCGGCAAAAACTGGGTTTCGCGCTAAAATGTGCGTAACTTCTGCTACGTGACTCCGTTTCAGGCCCATGACCAGTCAAAATGGACCTTGGAAGGTCCACCACACAATGTGCAGGGCGTTTGGTGTCAATACACCATGATTTGGGTGTGTTTCGATAAACTACACGACGTACGTTCGGTTCGGTTCAACCAATGCGTGTCAACGGCAATTTGCGGCTCTAGATCGCTTTTTTTTAAGTAATATATGCTTAAAACCTTAAAAATAACATTGTGGAAGGCCCACGTAAATTTTCATGGGAATCCGGCCCGGTCGGTCCGGACGAGAAACCCCCTATACACCCGTCTTTCGCGTATCGGCAAAAACTGGGTTTCGCGCTAAAATGTGCGTAACTTCTGCTACGTGACTCTGTTTCAGGCCCATGACCAGTCAAAACGGACCTTGGAAAGTCAACCACACAATGTGCAGGGAGTTTGGTGGCAATACACCATGATTTGTGTGTGTTTCGATAAACTACACGACGTACGTTCGGTTCGGTTCAACCAATGCGTGTCTACGGCAATTTGCGGCTCTTGATCGGTTTTTTGTAAGTAATATATGCTTAAAAACTTCTAAATAAGATTGTAGAAGGCCCACGTAAATTTTCATGGGAATCCGGCCCGGTCGGTCCGGACGAGAAACCCCCTATACCCCCGCCTTTCGCGTATCGGCAAAAATTGGGTTTCGCGCTAAAATGTGCGTAACTTCTGCTACGTGACTACGTTTCTGGCCCATGACCAGTCAAAACGGACCTTGGAAGGTCAACCACACAATGTGCAGGGCGTTTGGTGGCAATACACCATGATTTGGGTGTGTTTCGATAAACTACACGACGTACGTTCGGTTCGGTTCAACCAATGCGTGTCTACGGCAATTTGCGGCTCTAGATCGGTTTTTTGTAAGTAATATATGCTTAAAACCTTGTAAATAACATTGTAGAAGGCCCACGTAAATTTTCATGGGAATCCAGCCCGGTCGGTCCGGACGAGAAACCCCCATACCCCCGCCTTTCGCGTATCGGCAAAAACTGGGTTTCGCGCTAAAATGTGCGTAACTTCTGCTACGTGACTCCGTTTCAGGCCCATGACCAGTCAAAACGGACCTTGGAAGGTCCACCACACAATGTGCAGGGAGTTTTGTGGCAATACACCATGATTTGGGTGTGTTTCGATAAACTACACGACGTACGTTCGGTTCGGTTCAACCAATGCGTGTCTACGGCAATTTGCGTCTCTAGATCAGTTTTTTGTAAGTAATATATGCTTAAAACCTTCTAAATAACATTGTAGAAGACCCACATAATTTTTCATGGGAATCCGGCCCGGTCGGTCCGGACGAGAAACCCCTATACCCCCGCCTTTCGCGTATCGGCAAAAACTGGGTTTCGCGCTAAAATGTATGTAACTTCTGCTACGTGACTCCGTTTCAGGCCCATGACCATTCAAAACGGACCTTGGAAGCTCCAACACACAATGTGCAGGGCGTTTTGTGGCATTACACCATGATTTGGGTGTGTTTCGATAAACTACACGACGTACGTTCGGTTCGGTTCAACCAATGCGTGTCTACGGCAATTTGCGGCTCTAGATCGGTTTTTTGTAAGTAATATATGCTTAAAACCTTCTAAATAATATTGTAGAAGGCCCACGTAAATTTTTATGGGAATCCGACACGGTCGGTCCGGACGAGAAACCCCTATACCCCCGACTTTCGCGTATCGGCAAAAACTGGGTTTCGCGCTAAAATGTGCGTAACTTCTGCTACGTGACTCCGTTTTAGGCCCATGACCAGTCAAAACGGACCTTGGAAGGTCCACCACATAATGTGCAGGGCGTTTGGTGGCAATACACCATGATTTGGGTGTGTTTCGATAAACTACACGACGTACGTTCGGTTCGGTTCAACCAATGCGTGTCTACGACAATTTGCGTCTCTAGATCGGTTTTTTGTAAGTAATTGTTGGGTCTGAAAGATGCCAAGGATGGATACTACTGCTGAATGTGTTAATATTAATAGTTCAACATGGTTAATACTTCTGAAATTAATGCTGCTAGAAGAACTTTGTTAATACTTCTGAGGTTAATACTTCTGAGGTTAATACTTCTGAGGTTAATGCTGACAGTTGAAGTTAATGTTGCTCTTCAATATTAATACTGCTGGAGTTACTACTGCTCAGAGTATTAATGCTGCTTATGATTAATACTTCTTATGAGATGGAGATCTGTATGGAGAGGATGACAGGTGGATGGACTGAAGATTATGGAAAGCTTAGAGATAATGATGGAAGATATTCTGGAGATATTGTATTAATTGTAATTATCTTTTGTCTTCAGTATATATATATACAGTATTGTTTAGAATAGTGAGATAACTTTTGTTTTAGAATTATTCATTCTAAGTTTTTTTTGTTTAGAGAAAATTAACCTCAAGGCATAGTTCCTAATTCTAGAGAAGTAGAATTCGTCTTGAAAGAGTTTGTTCTTCAAGATTGAGGTTGTGTGTGTAATCTTGTGATTTAAAGCATTCAATACAAGTTTACAAGTTATTCATCATATTTACTATTTGTTTATTGTTTCATTGAATATCAAAGTGTTATTCCGCAAACTCCTTTGATATTAGTTTCTGAGAATTTATTCTTGTTGAGAATTCGATCCTGACAAGTAGTATCGAGCTAGTATTCTCAGAAACATTCATTCAACATCAATCATCATGGCTAAAGAATCAGAATCGACAAGCACTGCCAATCCCACTGAGGTAACATCTAATCTTTGCTCTAAATCCTGTATTGAAACTATTCAAAGGTACAGGGATCACAATCAGGGTATGTGTGATGATCTTAAAAGATTAGAGAGAGATATAAAAGACTATGGAAGAATCGTTGATAGTTTTGAGGAACAGATTAAAGTTTTCCAAGCCAATGAACTTCAACATTCTTATGATACAAATTACTGGAAGTGGGAGAAGAATGACCTAGAACTTCAGCTGAAAAAGTCTAAAGAGGAGAATGAGAAGATAAAGAGTGAGTTTGAGAAAGCCAAGCTGGATATTGAGAAATTTTCCAATGCTTCAAAATCAATGGACTCTTTGCTCCAAACTCAAATCCATGACAAACTTAGAAGAGGAATAGGCTATAACACCACCCCACCACCATACAACAACAACTACACCCCTCCTATATCAGACTTGCTAGAGACCAAGGATAGGAAGGAATTATCTGATGGAGCCACTAAGGTAGATCCATTAGAAAAAGTGGTGGTTGAAACAGACTCTGAAGAAGAGAACTCTAGTGAAAAAAATAAGGAGAACACTGTGAGTGGTGAGATTCCTCTAGAAAATCACATTATCACCAATGAGGGATGTGGAAAGACTTGGGTTAAATCTAAGAACATTGAAAAGACTGAGGGAAAGTCTAACAAAGTCCACTACAAACAGACCACAGTTGTGAAACCTGCTCCTTGTCAACAGTGTGCTTGCAATAAGTCTGAGCCCCAAAAACATGATAAACCAAGGGGAAATCAGAGAAATTGGAATAATCAGTGGGCACAAAAACAAGGGGTTGATCTGAGTAAAATCAATAGACCAAAATCTTGTTTTATCTGTGGAAAGCTTAATCATGTTGCCAAATACTGTTATTTCAATCCTATCAACCAAAGAGTTAATTTTCAAAGACAAACTCAAAACTCCTTTGGTTATAGGAAGCAAGGAAGGAATCAAATGGCTGAGAACAGAGCACCTAAAAAGTCTCATGTTCAAAACAAGTTTGCTAAAACTAAGAAAAATACTTCAAATAAATAAAGGAGTAACTTAAAGACAAAGAAAGCAAACAACTTTGCTCAAGTTTGGGTTCCAATTGCAAAGAAACCTGTTAGTACTGCTATCCCATATAGTACTGCTAACAAGAATAGTGTTGCTAACTTGATTAGTACTGCTAACCAAGTTAGTACTGCTAACAAGGCTAGTGCTGCTTCTAGTAGTAATGCAGCCAAGCCTATAATCTTGACAAAGTACTCCAGTCATGAGATTCCTAAACAACTCATTCAGACCAAACTGACAGATTATATTAATGAGAAAGGTCAACCCAAGACCACTTTGGCTTGGGTTCCATCAAAGACTAACTGATTTATCAAGTGTGCAGGGCAACCAAAAGCTCAAGAGGAAGAGCATTTGGAATGAAGATAATGGTTGCTCTTGGCACATAACAAGAAACATGGACTGCCTTCAAATTCTTCAAAAGATTTGATGGAGGACATGTTACTTTTGATCCAGCAGAAGGTAAGAAAAGTGAAAAAGGTTGCTAATACTGAAAGGTAGTTAGTACTTCTAGTTCATTGAATACTGTCAGACTGTGTTAATGTTGCTGATAAGGGTTACTACTACTAATGTAAGTTTTCTATACCTAAAAATGATCTTCAATGATTTAATGTCAAACCTGGATATCAATCAAAAAGCTTTTATCTGTATCCAAGGTTTGTACAAGAAGTACTTAATAAGGAATTGACGGATTAACCTCATTTTAATGAGATATATGTACCTAAAACCCCTAAAGGCAAGGTTTTCTCAAACATGAGAAGATCTGCTAAGGACTCGGAAGGAGTTGACACACCATTGTTCTCTACAATGATGGTGATGTCCCACAATCAAGAAGGTAAGGCATCAGGGTCAAAGCCCTCATTAGACCAACCCACTGATGACCTATCCACACCTTCTACTACCAAGC
This sequence comes from Arctium minus, assembly GCA_954870635.1. Taxonomy (NCBI): domain Eukaryota; kingdom Viridiplantae; phylum Streptophyta; class Magnoliopsida; order Asterales; family Asteraceae; genus Arctium; species Arctium minus. The sequence goes on along the minus strand of OX941094.1, from coordinate 251,683 downwards.
AAAAATCTTCAGATTCCTTTTGTCAAACCAACATTCCCCATTACCATATTATATAAGGAAGAGATACTGAAGGTTCCTTCCCTTCTTGTATCTTCAACCTCAAAACCTACAAGCCCTCTGATGGAGCATTTTTCATCAGAGAATATCCAAAGGGAAACCATAGGGGTGTATCCCAACCTTAAGAAGGTGCTCAATAAGAAGATGCAAGAGCATATGGGTTGTAAGGCTCACACTACTGACTTTGCACAAAGTGCAGGACAGGACAGTGTGAACATATCTAAGACCTTCCCCATGGCAACTTTAGATGAGTAATTATCTAAAGGTCCCAGGTTCCAAGAAACCAAGGGAGTAGAAGGTGCTTCTGCTAGACAGAAGATCTCTACTAAAAGATCCAAGGATCCTTCAAAGGTGGTAAACACACCTAAAGGAGGTGAGGACAGTTTAACTACAAAGAATTGATGGATACACTTGGTACAATTAGTCTGAAAGTTTACAATCAAATTATGAAGATAAAAGAGATGAAAAGGTGATCACTTCTTATCACTAGCAGATAGATCATTTCAAGAAGCTGGTACTGAAAAAGAAGAAAATTAAAGTTTGTATGAAATCTTATTTTGAGGGGGAGATAAGTGAAGAAGCTGAAACAAAGCAGTAACTACACCAGAAACAGAAAAGAAGATAACAGTAGAAACAGAAAAGAAGATAACAGCAGAAACTGAATCAAGAAGAACTAGAAATTGCAGAAAGTTTTGAAATTATCATAAAGACCCTATGCTGAAGAACTTAACTTCTCAGTTTTGAAAAGTTAAGTTAGGGGGAGATTGTTGGGTCTGAAAGATGCCAAGGATGGATACTACTGCTGAATGTGTTAATATTAATAGTTCAACATGGTTAATACTTCTGAAGTTAATGCTGCTAGAAGAACTTTGTTAATACTTCTGAAGTTAATACTTCTGAAGTTAATACTTCTGAGGTTAATGCTGCCAGTTGAAGTTAATGATGCTCTTCAATATTAATACTGCTGGAGTTACTACTGCTCAGAGTATTAATGCTGCTTATGATTAATACTTCTTATGAGATGGAGATCTGTATAGAGAGGATGACAGGTGGATGGACTGAAGATTATGGAAAGCTTAGAGATAATGATGGAAGATATTCTGGAGATATTGTATTAATTGTAATTATCTTTTGTCTTCAGTATATATATATATACAGTATTGTTTAGAATAGTGAGATAACTTTTGTTTTAGAATTATTCATTCTAACTTTTTTTTGTTTAGAGAAAATCAACCTCAAGGCATAGTTCCTAATTCTAGAGAAGTAGAATTCGTCTTGAAAGAGTTTGTTCTTCAAAATTGAGGTTGTGTGTGTAATCTTGTGATTTAAAGTATTCAATACAAGTTTACAAGTTATTCATCATATTTACTGTTTGTTTATTGTTTCATAGAATATCAAAGTCTTATTCCGCAAACTCCTTTGATATTAGTTTCTGAGAATTTATTGTTGTTGAGAATTCGATCCTGACAGTAATATATGCTTAAAACCTTCTAAATAACATTGTAGAAGGCCCACGTTAATTTTCATGGGAATCCGGCCCGGTCGGTCCGAACGAGAAACCCCCTATACCCCCGCCTTTCGCGTATCGGCAAAAACTGGGTTTCACGCTAAAATGTGCGTAACTTCTGCAACGTGACTCCGTTTCAGACCCATGTCCAGTCAAAACGGACCTTGAAAGGTCCACCACACAATGTGCAGGGCGTTTGGTGGCAATACACCATGATTTGGGTGTGTTTCGATAAACTACACGACGTACGTTCGGTTCGGTTCAACCAATGCGTGTCTACGAAAATTTGCGTCTCTAGATCGGTTTTTTGTAAGTAATATATCCTTAAAACCTTGTAAATAACATTGTATAAGGCCCACGTAAATTTTCATGGGATTCCGGACCGTTCGGTCCGGACGAGAAACCCCCTATACCCCCGCCTTTCGCGTATCGGCAAAAACTGGGTTTCGCGCTAAAATGTGCGTAACTTCTGCAACGTGACTCCGTTTCAGGCCCATGTCCAGTCAAAACGGACCTTGGAAGGTCCACCACACAATGTGCAGGGAGTTTGGTGGCAATACACCATGATTTGGGTGTGTTTCGATAAACTACACGACGTACGTTCGGTTCGGTTCAACCAATGCGTGTCAACGGCAATTTGCGGCTCTAGATCGGTTTTTTGTAAGTAATATATGCTTAAAACCTTCTAAATAACATTGTAGAAGGCCCACGTAAATTTTCATGGGAATCCAGCACGGTCGTTCCGGACGAGAAACCCCCTATACCCCCGCCTTTCGCGTATCGGCAAAAACTGGGTTTCGCGCTAAAATGTGCGTAACTTCTGCTACATGACTCCGTTTCAGGCCCATGACCAGTCAAAACGGACCTTGGAAGGTCCACCACACAATGTGCAGGGAGTTTGGTGGCAATACACCATGATTTGGGTGTGTTTCGATAAACTACACGACGTACGTTCGGTTCGGTTCAACCAATGCGTGTCTACGGAAATTTGCGGCTCTAGATCGGTTTTTTGTGAATAAAATATGTTTAAAACCTTCTAAATAACATTGTAGAAGGCCCACGTAAATTTTCATGGGAAGCCGGCACGGTCGGTCCGGACGAGAAACCCCCTATACCCCCGCCTTTCACGTATCGGCAAAAACTGGGTTTCGCACTAAAATGTGCGTAACTTCTGCTACGTGACTCCGTTTCAGGCCCATGAGCAGTCAAAACGGACCTTGGAAGGTCCACCACACAATGTGCAGGGATTTTGGTGGCAATACACCATGATTTGGGTGTGTTTCGATAAACTACACGACGTACGTTCGGTTCGGTTCAACCAATGCGTGTCTACGGCAATTTGCGGCTCTAGATCGGTTTTTTTTAAGTAATATATGCTTAAAACCTTGTAAATAACATTGTAGAAGGCCCACGTAAATTTACATGGGAATCCGGCCCGTTCGGTCCGGACGAGAAACCCCCTATACCCCCGCCTTTCGCGTATCGGCAAAAACTAGGTTTCGCGCTAAAATGTGCGTAACTTCTGCTACGTGACTCCGTTTCAGGCCCTTGACCAGTCAAAACGGACCTGGGAAGGTCCACCACACAATGTGCAGGGAGTTTGGTAGCAATACACCATGATTTGGGTGTGTTTCGATAAACTACACGACGTACGTTCGGTTCGGTTCAACCAATGCGTGTCTACGGCAATTTCCGGCTCTAGATCGGTTTTTTGTAAGTAATATATGCTTAAAACCTTGTAAATAACATTGGAGAAGGCCCACGTAAATTTTCATGGGAATCCGGCACGGTCAGTCCGGACGAGAAACCCCCTATACCCCCCGCCTTTCGCGTATCGGCAAAAACTGGGTTTCGCGCTAAAATGTGCGTAACTTTTGCTACGTGACTCCGTTTCAGGCCCATGACCAGTCAAAACGGACCTTGGAAGGTCCACCACACAATGTGCAGGGCGTTTGGTGGCAATACACCATGATTTGGGTGTGTTTCGATAAACTACACCACGTTTGTTCAGTTCGGTTCAACCAATGCGTGTCTACGGCAATTTGCGGCTCTAGATCGGTTTTTTGTAAGTAATATATGCTTAAAAACTTCTAAATAACATTTTAGAAGGCACACGTAAATTTTCATAGGAATCCGGCACGGTCGGTCCGGACGAGAAACCCCCTATACCCCCGCCTTTCGCGTATCGGCAAAAACTGGGTTTCGCGCTAAAATGTGCATAACTTCTGCTACGTGACTCCGTTTCAGGCCCATGACCAGTCAAAACGGACCTTGGAAGGTTCACCACACAATGTGTAGGGAGTTTGGTGGAAATACACCATGATTTGGGTGTGTTTCGATAAACTACACGACGTACGTTCGGTTCGGTTCAACCAATGCGTGTCTACGGCAATTTGCGTCTCTAGATCGGTTTTTTGTAAGTAATATATGCTTAAAACCTTCTAAATAACATTGTAGAAGGCCCATATAAATTTTCATGGGAATCCGACACGGTTGGTCCGGACAAGAAGCCCCCTATACCCCCGCATTTCGCGTATCGGCAAAAACTGGGTTTCGCGCTAAAATGTGCGTAAATTCTGCTACGTGACTCCGTTTCAGGCCCATGACCAGTCAAAACGGACCTTGGAAGGTCCACCACACAATGTGCAGGGAGTTTGGTGGCAATACACCATGATTTGTGTGTGTTTCGATAAACTACACGACGTACGTTCTGTTCGGTTCAACCAATGCGTGTCTACGACAATTTGCGGCTCTAGATCGGTTTTTTGTAAATAATATATGCTTAAAACCTTCTAAATAATATTGTAGAAGGCCCACATAAATTTTCATGGGAATCCGGCACGGTCGGTCCGGACGAGAAACCCCCTATACCCCCGCCTTTCGCGTATCGGCAAAACCTGGGTTTCGCGCTAAAATGTGCGTAACTTCTGCTACGTGACTCCGTTTCAGGCCCATGACCAATCAAAACGGACCTTGGAAGGTCCACCACATAATGTGCAAGGCGTTTGGTGGCAATACACCATGATTTGGGTGTGTTTCGATAAACTACACGACGTACGTTCGGTTCGGTTCAACCAATGCGTGTCTACGGCAATTTGCGTCTCTAGATCGGTTTTTTGTAAGTAATATATGCTTAAAACCTTCTAAATAACATTGTAGAAGGCCCACGTAAATTTTCATTGGAATCCGGCCCGGTTGGTACGAACGAGAAACCCCCTATACCCCCGCCTTTCGCGTATCGGCAAAAACTGGTTTTCGCGCTAAAATGTGCGTAACTTCTGCTACGTGACTCCGTTTCAGGCCCATGACCAGTCAAAACGGACCTTGGAAGGTCCACCACATAATGTGCAAGGCGTTTGGTGGAAATACACCATGATTTGGGTGTGTTTCGATAAACTACACGACGTACGTTCGGTTCGGTTCAACCAATGCGTGTCTACGGCAATTTGCGGCTCTAGATTGGTTTTTTGTAAGTAATATATATGCTTAAAACCTTCTAAATAACATTGTAGAAGGCCCACGTAAATTTTCATGGGAATCCGGCACGGTCGATTCGGACGAAAAACCCCATATACCCCCGCCTTTCGCGTATCGGCAAAAACTGGGTTTCGCGCTAAAATGTGTGTAACTTCTGCTACGTGACTCCGTTTCAGGCCCATGACCAGTCAAAACAGACCTTGGAAGGTCCACCACACAATGTGGAGGGCGTTTGGTGGCAATACACCATGATTTGGGTGTGTTTCGATAAACTACACGACGTACGTTCGGTTCGGTTCAACCAATGCGTGTCTACGGCAATTTGCGTCTCTAGATCGGTTTTTTGTAAGTAATATATGCTTAAAACCTTCTAAATAACATTTTAGAAGGCCCACGTAAATTTTCATGGGAATCCGGCACGGTCGGTCCGGACGAGAAACCCCTTATACCTCCGCCTTTCGCGTATCGACAAAAACTGGATTTCACGCTAAAATGTGCGTAACTTCTGCTACGTGACTCCGTTTCAGGCCCATGACCAGTTAAAACGGACCTTGGAAGGTCCACCACATAATGTGCAGGGCGTTTGGTGGCAATACACCATGATTTGGGTGTGTTTCGATAAACTACACGACGTACGTTCGGTTCGGTTCAACCAATGCGTGTGTACGGCAATTTGCGGCTCTAGATCGGTTTTTTGTAAGTAATATATGCTTAAAACCTTCTAAATAACATTGTAGAAGGCCCACGTAAATTTTCATGGGAATCCGGCACGGTCGGTCCGGACGAGAAACCCCCTATACCCCCGCCTTTCGCGTATCGGCAAAAACTGGGTTTCGCGCTAAAATGTGCGTAACTTCTGCTACGTGACTCCGTTTCAGGCCCATGACCAGTCAAAACGGACCTTGGAAGGTCCACCACACAATGTGCAGGGATTTTGGTGGCAATACACCATAATTTGGGTGTGTTTCGATAAACTACACGACGTACGTTCGGTTCGGTTCAACCAATGCGTGTCTACGGCAATTTGCGGCTCTAGATCGTTTTTTTTTAAGTAATATATGCTTAAAACCTTGTAAATAACATTGTAGAAGGCCCACGTAAATTTTCATGGGAATACGGCCCGTTCGGTCCGGACGAGAAACCCCCTATACCCCCGCCTTTCGCGTATCGGCAAAAACTGGGTTTCGCGCTAAAATGTGCGTAACTTCTGCTACGTGACTCCGTTTCAGGCCCTTGACCAGTCAAAACGGACCTTGGAAGGTCCACCACACAATGTTCAGGGCGTTTGGTGGAAATACACCATGATTTGGGTGTGTTTCGATAAACTACACGACGTACGTTCGGTTCGGTTCAACCAATGCGTGTCTACGGCAATTTGCGTCTCTAGATCGGTTTTTTGTAAGTAATATATGCTTAAAACCTTCTAAATAACATTGTAGAAGGCCCACGTAAATTTTCATGGGAATCCAGCCCGTTCGGTCCGGACGAGAAACCCCCTATACCCCCGCCTTTCGCGTATCGGCAAAAACTGGGTTTCGCGCTAAAATGTGCGTAACTTCTGCTACGTGACTCCGTTTCAGGCCCATGACCAGTCAAAACGGACCTTGGAAGGTCCACCACACAATGTGTAGGGCGTTTGGTGGCAATACACCATGATTTGGGTGTGTTTCGATAAACTACACGACGTACGTTCGGTTCGGTTCAACCAATGCGTGTCTACGGCAATTTGCGTCTCTAGATCGGTTTTTTGTAAGTAATATATGCTTAAAACCTTCTAAATAACATTGTAGAAGGCCGACGTAAATTTTCATGGGAATCCAGCCCGTTCGGCCCGGACGAGAAACCCCCTATACCCCCGCCTTTCGCGTATCGGCAAAAACTGGGTTTCGCGCTAAAATGTGCATAACTTCTGCTACGTGATTCCGTTTCAGGACCATGACCAGTCAAAACGGACCTTGGAAGGTCCACCACACAATGTGCAGAGCGTTTGGTGGCAATACACCATCATTTGGGTGTGTTTCGATAAACTACATGACGTACGTTCGGTTCGGTTCAACCAATGCGTGTCTACGGCAATTTGCGTCTCTAGATCGGTTTTTTGTAAGTAATATATGCTTAAAACCTTGTAAATAACATTGTAGAAGGCCCACGTAAATTTTCATGGGAATCCGGCACGTTCGGTCCGGACGAGAAACCCCCTATACCCCCGTCTTTCGCGTATCGGCAAAAACTGGGTTTCGCGCTAAAATGTGCGTAACTTCGGCTACGTGACTCCGTTTCAGGCCCATGACCAGTCAAAACGGACCTTGGAAGGTCCACCACACAATGTGCAGGGCGTTTGGTGGCAATACACCATGATTTGGGTGTGTTTCGATAAACTACACCACGTATGTTCGGTTCGGTTCAACCAATGCGTGTCTACGGCAATTTGCGGCTCTAGATCAGTTTTTTGTAAGTAATATATGCTTAAAAACTTCTAAATAACATTGTAGAAGGCCCACGTAAATTTTCATGGGAATCCGGCACGGTCGGTCCGGACGAGAAACCTCCTATACCCCCGCCTTTCGCGTATCGGCAAAAACTGGGTTTCGCGCTAAAATGTGCGTAACTTCTGCTACGTGACTCCGTTTCCGGCCCATGACCAGTCAAAACGGACCTTGGAAGGTCCACCACACAATGTGCAGGGCGTTTGGTGGCAATACACCATGATTTGGGTGTGTTTCGATAAACTACACGGCGTACGTTCGGTTCGGTTCAACCAATGCGTGTCTACGGCAATTTGCGTCTCTAGATCGGTTTTTTGTAAGTAATATATGCTTAAAACCTTCTAAATAACATTGTAGAAGGCCCACGTAAATTTTCATGGGAATCCAGCCCGTTCGGTCCGGACGAGAAACCCCCTATACCCCCGCCTTTCGCGTATCGGCAAAAACTGGGTTTCGCGCTAAAATGTGCGTAACTTCTGCTACGTGACTCCGTTTCAGACCCATGACTAGTCAAAACGGACCTTGGAAGGTCCACCACACAATGTGTAGGGAGTTTGGTGGCAATACACCATGATTTGGGTGTGTTTCGATAAACTACACGACGTACGTTCGGTTCGGTTCAACCAATGCGTGTCTACGGTAATTTGCGGCTCTTGATCGGTTTTTTGTAAGTAATATATGCTTAAAACCTTCTAAATAACATTGTAGAAGGCCCACGTAAATTTTCATGGGAATTCGGCACGGTCGGTCCGGACGAGAAACCCCCTATACCTCCGCCTTTCGCGTATCGGCAAAAACTAGGTTTCGCGCTAAAATGTGCGTAACTTCTGCAACGTGACTCCGTTTCAGGCCCATAACCAGTCAAAACGGACCTTGGAAGGTCCACCACACAATTTGAAGGGCGTTTGGTGGCAATACACCATGATTTGGGTGTGTTTCGATAAACTACACGACGTACGTTCGGTTCGGTTCAACCAATGCGTGTCTACGGCAATTTGCGTCTCTAGATCGGTTTTTTGTAAGTAATATATGCTTAAAACCTTCTAAATAACATTGTAGAAGGCCCAAGTAAATTTTCATGGGAATCCGGCCCGTTCGGTCCGGACGAGAAACCCCCTATACCCCCGCCTTTCGCGTATCGGCAAAAACTGGGTTTCGCGCTAAATTGTGCGTAACTTCTGCTACGTGACTCCGTTTCAGGCCCATGACCAGTCAAAACGGACCTTGGAAGGTCCACCACACAATGTGCAGGGAGTTTGGTGGCAATACACCATGATTTGGGTGTGTTTCGATAAACTACACGGCGGACGTTCGGTTCGGTTCAACCAATGCGTGTCTACGGCAATTTGCGGCTCTAGATCGGTTTTTTGTAAGTAATATATGCTTAAAACCTTGTAAATAACATTGTAGAAGGCCCACGTAAATTTTCATGGGAATCCGGCACGGTCGGTCCGGACGAGAAACCCCCTATACCCCCGCCTTTCACGTATCGGCAAAAACTGGGTTTCGCGCTAAAATGTGCGTAACTTCTGCTACGTGACTCCGTTTTAGGCCCATGACCAGTCAAAACGGACCTTGGAAGGTCCACCACACAATGTGCAGGGCGTTTGGTGGCAATACACCATGATTTGGGTGTGTTTCGATAAACTACACGACGTACGTTCGGTTCGGTTCAACCAATGCGTGTCTACGGCAATTTGCGTCTCTAGATCGGTTTTTTGTAAGTAATATATGCTTAAAACCTTCTAAATAACATTGTAGAAGGCCCACGTAAATTTTCATGGGAATCCATCCCGTTCGGCCCGGACGAGAAACCCCCTATACCCCCGCCTTTCGCGTATCGGCAAAAACTGGGTTTCACGCTAAAATGTGCTTAACTTCTTCTACGTGACTCCGTTTCAGGCCCATGACCAGTCAAAACGGACCTTGGAAGGTCCACCACACAATGTGTAGGGAGTTTGGTAGCAATACACCATGATTTGGGTGTGTTTCGATAAACTATACGACGTACGTTCGGTTCGGTTCAACCAATGCGTGTCTACGGCAATTTGCGGCTCTAGATCAGTTTTTTGTAAGTAATATATGCTTAAAACCTTCTAAATAACATTGTAGAAGGCCCACGTAAATTTTCATGGGAATCCGGCACGGTCGGTCCGGACGAGAAACCCCCTATACCTCCGCCTTTCGCGTATCGGCAAAAACTGGGTTCCGAGCTAAAATGTGCGTAACTTTTGCTACGTGACTCCGTTTCAGGCCCATGACCAGTCAAAACGGACCTTGGAAGGTCCACCACACAATATGCAGGGCGTTTTGTGGCAATACACCATGATTTGGGTGTGTTTCGATAAACTACACGACGTACGTTCGGTTCGGTTCAACCAATGCGTGTCTACGGCAATTTACGGCTCTAGATCGGTTTTTTGTAAGTAATATATGCTTAAAAACTTCTAAATAACATTGTAGAAGGCCCACGTAAATTTTCATGGGAATCCGGCATGGTCGTTCCGGACGAGAAACCCCCTATACCCCAACCTTTCGCGTATCGGCAAAAATTGGTTTCGCGCTAATATATGCGTAACTTCTGCTACGTGACTCCGTTTCAGGCCCATGACCAGTCAAAACGGACCTTGGAGGGTCCACCACACAATGTGCAGGGCGTTTGGTGGCAATACACCATGATTTGGGTGTGTTTCGATAAACTACACGACGTACGTTCGGTTCGGTTCAACCAATGCGTGTCTACGGCAATTTGCGGCTCTAGATCGGTTTTTTGTAAGTAATATATGCTTAAAACCTTCTAAATAACATTGGAGAAGGACCACGTAAATTTTCATGGGAATCCGGCACGGTCGGTCCGGACGAGAAACCCCCTATACCCCCGTCTTTCGCGTATCGGCAAAAACTGGGTTTCGCGCTAAAATGTGCGTAACTTCTGCTACGTGACTCCGTTTCAGGCCCATGACCAGTCAAAACGGACCTTGAAAGGTCCACCAAACAATGTCCAGGCCGTTTGGTGGCAATACACCATGATTTGGGTGTGTTTCGATAAACTACACGACGTACGTTCGGTTCGGTTCAACCAATGCGTGTCTACGGCAATTTGCGGCTCTAGATCGGTTTTTTTAAGTAATATATGCTTAAAACCTTCTAAATAACATTGTAGAAGGCCCACGTAAATTTTCATGGGAATCCGGCACGGTCGGTCCGGACGAGAAACCCCCTATACCCCCGCCTTTCGCGTATCGGCAAAAACTGGGTTTCGCGCTAAAATGTGCGTAACTTCTGCAACGTGACTCCGTTTCAGGCCCATGACCAGTCAAAACGGACCTTGGAAGGTCCACCACACAATTTGCAGGGCGTTTGGTGGCAATACACCATGATTTGGGTGTGTTTCGATAAACTACACGACGTACGTTCGGTTCGGTTCAACCAATGCGTGTCTACGGCAATTTGCGTCTCTAGATCGGTTTTTTGTAAGTAATATATGCTTAAAACCTTCTAAATAACATTGTAGAAGGCCCACGTAAAATTTCATGGGAATCCGGCCCGTTCGGTCCGGACGAGAAACCCCCTATACCCCCGCCTTTCGCGTATCGGCACAAACTGGGTTTCGCGCTAAGATGTGCGTAACTTCTGCTACGTGACTCCGTTTCAGGCCCATGACCAGTCAAAACGGACCTTGGAAGGTCCACCATACAATGTGCAGGGATTTTGGTGGCAATACACCATGATTTGGGTGTGTTTCGATAAACTACACGACGTACGTTCGGTTCGGTTCAACCAATGCGTGTCTACGGCAATTTGCGTCTCTAGATCGGTTTTTTGTAAGTAATATATGCTTAAAACCTTCTAAATAACATTGTAGAAGGCCCACGTAAATTTTCATGGGAATCCAGCCCGTTCGGTCCGGACGAGAAACCCCCTATACCCCGCCTTTCGCGTATCGGCAAAAACTGGGTTTCACGCTAAAATGTGCGTAACTTCTGCTACGTGACTCCGTTTCAGGCCCATGACCAGTCAAAACGGACCTTGGAAGGTCAAACACACAATGTGCAGGGCGTTTGGTGGCAATACACCATTATTTGTGTGTGTTTCGATAAACTACATGACGTACCTTCGGTTCGGTTCAACCAATGCGTGTCTACGGCAATTTGCGGCTCTAGATCGGTTTTTTTAAGTAATATATGCTTAAAACCTTCTAAATAACATTGTAGAAGGCCCACGTAAAATTTCATGGGAATCCGGCACGGTCGGTCCGGACGAGAAACCCCCTATACCCCCGCCTTTCGCGTATCGGCAAAAACTGGGTTTCGCGCTAAAATGTGCGTAACTTCTGCTACGTGACTCCGTTTCAGGCCCATGACCAGTCAAAACGGACCTTGAAAGGTCCACCACACAATGTTCAGGCCGTTTGGTGGCAATACACCATGATTTGGGTGTGTTTCGATAAACTACACGACGTACGTTCGGTTCGGTTCAACCAATGCGTGTCTACGGCAATTTGCGGCTCTAGATCGGTTTTTTGTAAGTAATATATGCTTAAAACCTTCTAAATAACATTGTAGAAGGCCCACGTAAATTTTCATGGGAATCCGGCCCGTTCGTTCCGGACGAGAAACCCCCTATACCCCCGCCTTTCGCGTATCGGCAAAAACTGGGTTTCGCGCTAAAATGTGCGTAACTTCTGCTACGTGACTCCGTTTCAGGCCCATGACCAGTCAAAACGGACCTTGAAAGGTCCACCACACAATGTCCAGTCCGTTTGGTGGCAATACACCATGATTTGGGTGTGTTTCGATAAACTACACGACGTACGTTCGGTTCGGTTCAACCAATGCGTGTCTACGGCAATTTGCGGCTCTAGATCGGTTTTTTGTAAGTAATATATGCTTAAAACCATCTAAATAACATTGGAGAAGGACCACGTAAATTTTCATGGGAATCCGGCACGGTCGGTCCGGACGAGAAACCCCCTATACCCCCGCCTTTCGCGTATCGGCAAAAACTGGGTTTCGCGCTAAAATGTGCGTAACTTCTGCTACGTGACTCCGTTTCAGGCCCATGACCAGTCAAAACGGACCTTGAAAGGTCCACCACACAATGTCCAGGCCGTTTGGTGGCAATACACCATGATTTGGGTGTGTTTCGATAAACTACACGACGTACGTTCGGTTCGGTTCAACCAATGCGTGTCTACGGCAATTTGCGGCTCTAGATCGGTTTTTTGTAAGTAATATATGCTTAAAACCTTCTAAATAACATTGGATAAGGACCATGTAAATTTTCATGGGAATCCGGCATGGTCGGTCCGGACGAGAAACCCCCTTTACCCCCGCCTTTCGCGTATCGGCAAAAACTGGGTTTCGCGCTAAAATGTGCGTAACTTCTGCTACGTGACTCCGTTTCAGGCCCATGACCAGTCAAAACGGACCTTGGAAGGTCCACCACACAATGTGCAGGGCGTTTGGTGGAAATACACCATGATTTGGGTGTGTTTCGATAAACTACACGACGTACGTTCGGTTCGGTTCAACCAATGCGTGTCTACGGCAATTTACGGCTCTAGATCGGTTTTTTGTAAGTAATATATGCTTAAAAACTTCTAAATAACATTGTAGAAGGCCCACGTAAATTTTCATGGGAATCCGGCACGGTCGGTACGGACGAGAAACCCCCTATACCCCCGCCTTTCGCGTATCGGCAAAAACTGGGTTTCGCGCTAAAATGTGCGTAACTTCTGCTACGTGACTCCGTTTCAGGCCCATGACCAATCAAAACGGACCTTGAAAGGTCCACCACACAATGTCCAGGCCGTTTGGTGGCAATACACCATGATTTGGGTGTGTTTCGATAAACTACACGACGTACGTTCGGTTCGGTTCAACCAATGCGTGTCTACGGCAATTTGCGGCTCTAGATCGGTTTTTTGTAAGTAATATATGCTTAAAACCATCTAAATAACATTGGAGAAGGACCACGTAAATTTTCATGGGAATCCGGCACGGTCGGTCCGGACGAGAAACCCCCTATACCCCCGCCTTTCGCGTATCGGCAAAAACTGGGTTTCGCGCTAAAATGTGCGTAACTTCTGCTACGTGACTCCGTTTCAGGCCCATGACCAGTCAAAACGGACCTTGAAAGGTCCACCACACAATGTCCAGGCCGTTTGGTGGCAATACACCATGATTTGGGTGTGTTTCGATAAACTACACGACGTACGTTCGGTTCGGTTCAACCAATGCGTGTCTACGGCAATTTGCGGCTCTAGATCGGTTTTTTGTAAGTAATATATGCTTAAAACCTTCTAAATAACATTGGATAAGGACCATGTAAATTTTCATGGGAATCCGGCATGGTCGGTCCGGACGAGAAACCCCCTATACCCCCGCCTTTCGCGTATCGGCAAAAACTGGGTTTCGCGCTAAAATTTGCGTAACTTCTGCTACGTGACTCCGTTTCAGGCCCATGACCAGTCAAAACGGACCTTGGAAGGTCCACCACACAATGTGCAGGGCGTTTGGTGGAAATACACCATGATTTGGGTGTGTTTCGATAAACTACACGACGTACGTTCGGTTCGGTTCAACCAATGCGTGTCTACGGCAATTTACGGCTCTAGATCGGTTTTTTGTAAGTAATATATGCTTAAAAACTTCTAAATAACATTGTAGAAGGCCCACGTAAATTTTCATGGGAATCCGGCACGGTCGGTACGGACGAGAAACCCCCTATACCCCCGCCTTTCGCGTATCGGCAAAAACTGGGTTTCGCGCTAAAATGTGCGTAACTTCTGCTACGTGACTCCGTTTCAGGCCCATGACCAGTCAAAACGGACCTTGAAAGGTCCACCACACAATGTCCAGGCCGTTTGGTGGCAATACACCATGATTTGGGTGTGTTTCGATAAACTACACGACGTACGTTCGGTTCGGTTCAACCAATGCGTGTCTACGGCAATTTGCGGCTCTAGATCGGTTTTTTGTAAGTAATATATGCTTAAAACCATCTAAATAACATTGGAGAAGGACCACGTAAATTTTCATGGGAATCCGGCACGGTCGGTCCGGACGAGAAACCCCCTATACCCCCGCCTTTCGCGTATCGGCAAAAACTGGGTTTCGCGCTAAAATGTGCGTAACTTCTGCTACGTGACTCCGTTTCAGGCCCATGACCAGTCAAAACGGACCTTGAAAGGTCCACCACACAATGTCCAGGCCGTTTGGTGGCAATACACCATGATTTGGGTGTGTTTCGATAAACTACACGACGTACGTTCGGTTCGGTTCAACCAATGCGTGTCTACGGCAATTTGCGGCTCTAGATCGGTTTTTTGTAAGTAATATATGCTTAAAACCTTCTAAATAACATTGGATAAGGACCATGTAAATTTTCATGGGAATCCGGCATGGTCGGTCCGGACGAGAAACCCCCTATACCCCCGCCTTTCGCGTATCGGCAAAAACTGGGTTTCGCGCTAAAATGTGCGTAACTTCTGCTACGTGACTCCGTTTCAGGCCCATGACCAGTCAAAACGGACCTTGGAAGGTCCACCACACAATGTTCAGGGCGTTTGGTGGAAATACACCATGATTTGGGTGTGTTTCGATAAACTACACGACGTACGTTCGGTTCGGTTCAACCGATGCGTGTCTACGGCAATTTACGGCTCTAGATCGGTTTTTTGTAAGTAATATATGCTTAAAAACTTCTAAATAACATTGTAGAAGGCCCACGTAAATTTTCATGGGAATCCGGCACGGTCGGTACGGACGAGAAACCCCCTATACCCCCGCCTTTCGCGTATCGGCAAAAACTGGGTTTCGCGCTAAAATGTGCGTAACTTCTGCTACGTGACTCCGTTTCAGGCCCATGACCAGTCAAAACGGACCTTGAAAGGTCCACCACACAATGTCCAGGCCGTTTGGTGGCAATACACCATGATTTGGGTGTGTTTCGATAAACTACACGACGTACGTTCGGTTCGGTTCAACCAATGCGTGTCTACGGCAATTTGCGGCTCTAGATCGGTTTTTTGTAAGTAATATATGCTTAAAACCTTCTAAATAACATTGTAGAAGGCCCACGTAAATTTTCATGGGAATCCGGCACGGTCGGTCCGGACGAGAAACCCCCTATACCCCCGCCTTTCGCGAATCGGCAAAAACTGGGTTCCGAGCTAATATGTGCGTAACTTCTGCTACATGACTCCGTTTCAGGCCCATGACCAGTCAAAACGGACCTTAGAAGGTACACCACACAATGTGAAGGGCTTTTGGTGGCAATACACCATGATTTGGGTGTGTTTCGATAAAGTACACGACGTACGTTCGGTTCGGTTCAACCAATGCGTGTCTACGGCAACTTGCGGCTCCAGATCGCTTTTTTGTAAGTAATATATGCTTAAAACCTTCTAAATAACATTGGAGAAGGACCACGTAAATTTTCATGGGAATCCGGCACGGTCGGTCCGGATGAGAAACCCCCTATACCCCCGCCTTTCGCGTATCGGCAAAAACTAGGTTTCGCGCTAAAATGTGCGTAACTTCTGCTATGTGACTCCGTTTCAGGCCCATGACCAGTCAAAACGGACCTTGGAAGGTCCACCACACAATGTGTTGGGCGTTTGGTACCATGATTTGGGTGTGTTTCGATAAACTACACGACGTACGTTCGGTTCGGTTCAACCGATGCGTGTCTACGGCAATTTGCGGCTCTAGATCCGTTTTTTGTAAGTAATATATGCTTAAAACCTTCTAAATAACATTGTAGAAGGCCCACGTAAATTTTCATGGGAATCCGGCACGGTCGGTCCGGACGAGAAACCCCATATACCCCCGCCTTTCGCGTATCGGCAAAAACTGGGTTTCGCGCTAAAATGTGTGTAACTTCTGCTACGTGACTCCGTTTCAGGCCCATGACCAGTCAAAACGGACCTTGGAAGGTCCACCACCCAATGTGCAGGGCTTTTTGTGGCAATACACCATGATTTGGGTGTGTTTCGATAAACTACACGACGTATGTTCGGTTCGGTTCAACCAATGCGTGTCTACGGCAATTTGCGGCTCCAGATCGCTTTTTCGTAAGTAATATATGATTAAAACCTTCTAAATAACATTGTAGAAGGACGACGTAAATTTTCATGGGAATCCAGCACGGTCGGTCTGGACGAGAAACCCCCTATACCCCCGCCTTTCGCGTATCGGCAAAAACTGGGTTTTGCGATAAAATGTGCGTAACTTCTGCTACGTCACTCCGTTTCAGGCCCATGACCAGTCAAAACGGACCTTGGAAGGTCCACCACACAATGTGTTGGGCGTTTGGTGGCAATACACCATGATTTGGGTGTGTTTCGATAAACTACACGACGTACGTTCGGTTCGGTTCAACCAATGCGTGTCTACGGCAATTTGCGGCTCTAGATCGGTTTTTGGTAAGTAATATATGCTTAAAACCTTCTAAATAACATTGTAGAAGGCCCACGTAAATTGTCATGGGAATCCGGCACGGTCGGTCCGGACGAGAAACCCCCTATACCCCCGCCTTTCGCGTATCGGCAAAAACTGGTTTCGCGCTAAAATGTGTGTAACTTCTGCTACGTGACTCCGTTTCAGGCCCATGACCAGTCAAAACGGACCTTGGAAGGTCCACCACACAATGTGTTGGGCGTTTGGTGGCAATATGTTGGGAACTGAAGAATTGCACAAGTACAGCACAAGTAAAGTTAATGCTGCTAGAAGAAAATAGTTACTACTTCTAGTTAGTACTTCTGTGATTAATGCTGCTAGTTGTAGATTAATGCTGCTTAACAAGTTTAGTACTGCTAGTTCAAAGTTAGTACTGCTTGAAGAGATTAATACTGCTGAGCATGGTTAGTACAGCTGGAGTTAATACTGCTTAGAGTATTAATGCTGCTGAAGAATAATACTGCTTATGTGATATAGAATTCGCATGAAAGGATGACAGCTGGATGGACTGAAGATATTCATGGAAGTTGGAGATAAAGATGGAAGTTTATATTGAAGATCTTTTATTATTTTGTAATTATCTTTTATTCTTCAATATATGTATATATTTGTTTAGAATAGCTAAGTAACTTTTGAGTAAATTAGTTCTGAGTTTTTGTTTTAGAGAGAATCAACCTCAAGGCATAGTTCCTAATTCTAGAGAAGTAGAATTCGTCTTGAAAGAGCTTGTTCTTCAAGATTGAGGTTGTGAGTGAAAAGCTTGTAACTTGAATCATTAAATAAAGTTTACAAGTTGATTGTGATTCACTGTTTCATTGTTTTTCTGTTTATTGAATATTAAAGTGTTTTTCCGCAACTTCTTTAATATTGTTTATTAGTATTCATAATTCTTGTTGAGAATTCGATCCTGACAAGTGGTATCAGAGCAAGTATTCTCAGAAACCTACATTCAAAATCACATCATCATGGCTAAAGGTTCAGAGTCTTCAAGCTCAGAAATTCCTACAGAGGTAACATCTAATCTTTGTTCTAAATCCTGTATTGAAACTGTTAAAAGGTACAGGGATCACAACCAGACAATGAGTGATGACCTTAAAAGATTAGAGAGAGATATAAAAGGCTATGCAAAAATTGTTGAGAGTTTTGAGGAACAGATTAAGAGTTTCCAAGCCAATGAACTCCAACACTCATATGACACCAACTACTGGAAGTGGGAGAAAGATCAGTATGAGTTGAAGCTGAAACAGAAAGAAGAGGAGAATGAGAAAATAAAGAGTGACTTTGAGAAAGCCAAGTTGGATATTGAGAAATTTTCCAATGCTTCAAAAGCAATGGACTCTTTGCTCCAAACTCAAATCCATGACAAACTTAGAAGAGGAATAGGCTATAATACCACACCACCACCATACAACAACAATTACATCCCTCCTATATCAGACTTGCTAGAGACCAAGAATAGGAAGGAATTGTCTGATGAAGCCACTAAGGTAGATCCATTAGACAAAGTGGTGGTTGAAACAGACTCTGAAGAAGAAAACTCTAATGATAAGAGTAAGGAGAACACTGTGAGTGGTGAGATTCCCCTAGAAAATCACATTATCACCAATGAGGGATGTGGAAAAACTTGGGTCAAATCTAAGGACATAGAGAAGACAGAGGGAAAGTCTGGTAAGGTACATTACAAACAGACCACAGTTGTGAATCCTGTCCCTTGCAAGCAGTGTACATGCAATAAATCTGAGCCCCAAAAACATGATAAACCAAGGGGAAATCAGAGAAACTGGAATAATCAGTGGGCACAAAAACAAGGGATTGATCTGTGTAAAATCAACAGGCCAAAACCTTGTTTTATCTGTGGCAAATTGAATCATCTTGCCAAATACTGTTATTTCAATCCTATTAACCAAAGAGTCACTTTTCAAAGACAACCACAAAACTCTTCTGGTTATAGGAATCAAAGAAGGAATCAAATGGCTGAGAAAAGAGCACCTAAAAAGTTTCATGCTCAGAACAAGTTTGCTAATATAAAGAAAAATACTCCAAATAAGCCAAGAAGTAATTTAAAGACAAAGAAAGCAAACAACTTTGTTCAGGTTTGGGTTCCAATTGTAAAGAAACCTGTTAGTACTGCTATCCCAGATAGTACTGCTAACAGAAATAGTGCTGCTAACTCAGTTAGTACTGCTAACCAAGTTAGTACTGCTAACAAGGCTAGTGCTGCTTCTAGTAGTAATGCTGCCAAGCCTATAATCTTGACAAAGTATTCCAGCCATGAGATTCCTAAACAACTCATCCAGACTAAACTTACAGATTATATTGATGAGAAAGGAAAACCCAAGACCACTTTGGCTTGGGTTCCCTCAAAGACTAACTGATTTATCAAGTGTGCAGGGCAACCAAAAGCTCAAGAGGAAGAGCATTTGGAATGCAGATAGTGGTTGCTCTTGGCACACAACAGGTAACATGGACTGCCTTCAAATTCTTCAAAAGATTTGATGGAGGACATGTTGCATTTTATTCAAAGGGAAGTAATAATAAATGCTCAGGGCATGAGTTAAAAGGTAAGTTGCCTTTTGAAGATTTCATTGAGCATGATACTACTAACCTGTGTGTTTAAGTGTTTCAGGTTGAAGTTAGTAATACTCCAGAGGGAGTGATGATCATGAAGGATCAAGAAGAAAAGGATCAGGGGATGAACAAAGTAGTAAAAAGTATGAGTAAAAGGATGGTGTCAAAAAGTGTAAGTGTAGTAAATGCTGCCAGTGCAGTTTTTAATACTGCCAGTGCATTTTTAATACTGCCAGTGCACAGTTAATACTGCTAAGTAGTTAATACTGCTAGTTAATTAATACTGCTAGTTAGTTAATACTGCTTTCAGTTAATACTGCTCTCAGTTAATACTGCTCTCAGTTAATACTGCTCTCAGTTAATACTGCTTTCAGTTAATACTGCTCTCAGTTAATACTGCTCTCAGTTAATATTGCTCACTGTTAATACTGCTTTCACTAAATTTTTAGGGTTAATACTGCTTATAATCCACAAGCTATAAATACCCTTTCCCCGCCTAAAAGATCATAACAACTCTTTGTCTACTGTTCATCTTCTCTCTCACTCTTTTCTCTCAAGTATCTAGTGCTCGCTAGTCAAGAATCCTTGCGTACAGATGGCTTCAATGGTGTTTATTGACGAGCACAACGAGATTGCAATGCTAAAGAAGCCGAAACAAGCCGATGGATTCCACCAAATTGTGGACTTTCTCAGGTCAAGACACATTGCCCATGCTCTCACTGTATCACCAACTATCTACATAGAGCATCAAAGGCAATTTTGGGCTAATGCCACCATTGTTACTGAAGATGGTGTCCAAATGATCAAGACAAGGGTATGTGAAAAACCCCTAACAATTACTGAAGAGGTGATACGCATCTGTCTACGTATAGACGATGCTGCAGGTATAACCTCTATTCCTAATGAGGAATTATTCTCAACTCTTACTAAAATGGGGTATGGAGGCCCATTGGGTGTGTTCAAGTTCTCAAAAGCTAAATTTTCACCCCAATGGTGTTTCTTTGTCCATACCCTTATGCATTGTATCTCTAAAAAGACTATTGGATGGAGTGAGTTCAGTAGCACCATTTCTTATGCTTTGGTGTGCTTGGCCACTGCCAGAAAGTACAATTTTTCTCAAATGCTTTTTAATGATCTTGTCTCAAACCTGGGAAGTAAAAAGAGTTTTTATATGTACCCCAGGTTTGTACAAGAAGTAATAACCCATGAATTGACGGATATACCTCATTTTGATGGGGTATATGTACCAAAAATTCCCAAAGGTAAGGTCTTTTCAAACATGAAAAGATCCCCTCTGGACTCGGAAGGAGTTGACACCCCATTGTTCTCTACAATGATGGTGGTGTCCCACACTGAAGAAGGTATGGCAGCAGGGTCAAGGCCCTCATTAGACCATCCCACTGTTAGCCAATCCCAACCTTCCCACTCTATATCTATCCCACAGTCCCTACTTCATAAACCCACTTCTCCAATTACCCAAACTTATACAAGGAAACAGGTAAAGAAGGCTCCTTCCCTTCTTGTACCATCACCCACTAAGCCTTCTAGCCCTCTAAGGGAGAATTCTCCCTTAGAGAATATCAATAGGGAAACCAAAGGGGTGTCTCCCAACCCCAAGGAGGTGCTCACTGAGGTGGAGGTTGAGCATATGGGTGCTAAGGCTGCCACTACTCCTGCTAGCACAGAGGAGGTCAGTGGTAACATACATAAGACCTTCCTCATGGCAACTTTGGGTGATCAATCATCCAAAGGTCCTAGGTGCCAAGAAACCAAGGGGGTGGATAGTGCTTCTGCTAGGCAGAAGACTTCCACTACAAAAAGATCCAATGATCCATCAAAAGAGGGTAACACTTCTGGAGAAGGTGAGGATAGATATAACTATTATGAATTGATGGAAACCATGGGAAACATCAACATGGATGTACTCAAACAGGGCAAAGATATAGAAGAACTTAAACTTATAGTTCTGTCCCAACAAGTCCAGATTGCCAAGCTAAAGAAAATGGTGGCAAGGTTATTGCAAAAGAAGAGGAGAAAGCAGTTTGTTCTAAAGAAGAGGAACAATGCTCAAGATGCTTCCAACAAGGGGGAGAAGCAAGAAAGGGAAACAGAAAAAGAAAGTTCAGCTGAAAAGAGAGTTGAAGTTGAGGGGGAGACAGAGGATGCAATAGAGGCAGAAACAGAAGTTTCTCAAGCAGCAGAAACTGTTGATGCTGCTGAAACAGCAGAAACAGTTAATGTTGCTGAAACAAAAGAAGCAGCAGAAACAGAAGAAACAGTAACATGGCTCTCTATAGAGGAACTGGAGATTGTAGAGACATTGGTTAAAGCCAAGAATGACACTACTAAGGCTAGTCAAAAGGCCAAGGGAGTGATCATTAATGAAGGAGGAGGCTCAAAGAAAAGAAAAGAATCAAGTAAAGCAACTTTGAAAGATACAAAGGGAAAGGGAAAGGAAAAGCTTATTGAAACTGAACTGCCTTCAAAGAAGAGGAGTCAGATTGAAATGGATGAGGGGATGGCAAAGCAGCTTCAAGAGCAAATGGAAAAAGAGGAACAGATTCAAACAGAAACAGATAGAGAGCTTGCAAAGATAATGGCCAGAAAACTAAATGCTGAGTATCAAGAAAGTTTAAAAGCAGCAACTGAAGCCAAGAAAAGCTCTGTGAAAGTGTCTAAGCAGAGAATGCCAGTAATGAAGCAGAAAAGACAACCTTCTAAGACCTTTTTGGCCAATCAGGAAAGAAGAAGAATGATTAACTTCCTGAGAGGTGCAATTGGTGTTAAAGGGGAAATGTTTACCAACATGGCATATAGTCAGGTTGAGGATTTGTACAAGAAAGAAATGGCCAAGCTTCAAGGGGACTCATCTCAAAGGGAAAAGGCTGAAATAAGAATGAAGGAAAGGCATGACCTAAATATTCAACAACCATTCCCTGAGGAGACCACACCTTCAAAGGACAATGCTGAAGAAATGAAGGAAGAACAAGAGAATGCTGGTATAGAAATTAAA
Source organism: Arctium minus (assembly GCA_954870635.1). Classification (NCBI taxonomy): domain Eukaryota; kingdom Viridiplantae; phylum Streptophyta; class Magnoliopsida; order Asterales; family Asteraceae; genus Arctium; species Arctium minus. The sequence goes on along the minus strand of OX941094.1, from coordinate 229,111 downwards.
TCTGCAAAGAGGGTGAAGACAATTGCTTCCAAAAGGCAGTCTAAAAGAACAAGAGTGGAAGAAAGAGCAGAAACTGAAGCAGAACCTTCAGTCACACCTTCAGCAGAACCTGTGCAGAACCCAGAACAGTCCAAAGAGCAATCAGATGAGCATGTGGGGCTGTATATGACTATAGTAAAACCTGTACAGGCTGTTCCAATCTCCATGAAGGCTCCAGAGATCATCTTTTGGGATATTCTAAGAGACAATGGAAAGGATTTCTTTAGACTAAAAAGAAATGGTGGTGCATTTGAAGCATATTCAACCTGGGGGAGAGTAATCAGAGGTTGTTCAAGAGCAGACATAGAGGAAATGTACAAAGTGGGAATGAAACTCTATGAGCCTGTGTTGAAAGGTACTGAAGAAAATCTTCTCAAAGTGGCAATGGAATACTTATGTATGATGTTTGATCCAGAGAAGGTGGTGCATAGGATTAAAGATCTTCATCATGAGTATGTGTTCAAAAAGATTGATTATTGGATACTTTTTGAAAACTGTGGTGTGTACATGATTACAATTGATAAATGTTATCATGAATACTACCTAGTTGACAAAATATATGATCATAGAAAGCAGAAACTTGAAGGAATGCTGAAAGCTAAGCTAGTATGTACTAAGGATTCAGAAATGGCCAGAATTGTGGTGAGAAGAACTATCAATCAAAGTCTGGGCCTAAATCCAAATTTGGGCAACTGAATGTGAGGTGTTGAAAGCATCTTGAAGATCAGATCTGAAGAACTTGACTTATCTTCCTAAAAGTCAAGTTAGGGGGAGATTGTTGGGAACTGAAGAATTGCACAAGTACAGCACAAGTAAAGTTAATGCTGCTAGAAGAAAATAGTTACTACTTCTAGTTAGTACTTCTGTGATTAATGCTGCTAGTTGCAGATTAATGCTGCTTAACAAGTTTAGTACTGCTAGTTCAAAGTTAGTACTGCTTGAAGAGATTAATACTGCTGAGCATGGTTAGTACTGCTGGAGTTAATACTGCTCAGAGTATTAATGCTGCTGAAAAATAATACTGCTTATGTGATAAAGAATTCGCATGAAAGGATGACAGCTGGATGGACTGAAGGTATTCATGGAAGTTGGAGATAAAGATGGAAGTTTATATTGAAGATCTTTTATTATTTTGTAATTATCTTTTATTCTTCAATATATGTATAGATTTGTTTAAATTAGTTCTGAGTTTTTGTTTTAGAGAGAATCAACCTCAAGGAATAGTTCCAAATTCTAGAGAAGTAGAATTCGTCTTGAAAGAGCTTGTTCTTCAAGATTGAGGTTGTGAGTGAATAGCTTGTAACTTGAAATATTAAATAAAGTTTACAAGTTGATTGTGATTCACTGTTTCATTGTTTTTCTGTTTATTGAATATTAAAGTGTTTTTCCGCAACTTCTTTAATATTGTTTCTGAGTATACATAATTCTTGTTGAGAATTCGATCCTGACACAATACACCATGATTTGGGTGTGTTTCGATAAAATACACGACGTACATTCGGTTCGGTTCAACCAATGCGTGTCTACGGCAAACTTTGCGTCTCTAGATCGGTTTTTTGTAAGTAATATATGCTTAAAACTTTCTAAATAACATTGTAGAAGTCCCACGTAAATTTTCATGGGAATCCGGCCCGGTCGGTCCGGACGAGAAACCCCCTATACCCCGCCTTTCGCGTATCGGCAAAAACTGGGTTTCACGCTAAAATGTGCGTAACTTCTGCTACGTGACTCCGTTTCAGGCCCATGACCAGTCAAAACGGACCTTGGAAGGTCAAACACACAATGTGCAGGGCGTTTGGTGGCAATACACCATTATTTGTGTGTGTTTCGATAAACTACATGACGTACGTTCGGTTCGGTTCAACCAATGCGTGTCTACGGCAATTTGCGGCTCTAGATCGGTTTTTTGTAAGTAATATATGCTTAAAACCTTCTAAATAACATTGTAGAAGGCCCACGTAAATTTTCATGGGAATACGGCACGGTCGGTCCGGACGAGAAACCCCCTACACCCCCGCCTTTCGCGTATCGGCAAAGAGTGGGTTTCGCGCTAAAATGTGCGTAACTTCTGCTACGTCACTCCGTTTCAAGCCCATGACCAGTCAAAACGGATCTTGGAAGGTCCACCACATAATGTGCAGGGCGTTTGGTGGCAATACACCATGATTTGGGTGTGTTTCGATAAACTACACGACGTACGTTCGGTTCGGTTCAACCAATGCGTGTCTACGGCAATTTGCGGCTCTAGATCGGTTTTTGGTAAGTAATATATGCTTAAAACCTTCTAAATAACATTGTAGAAGGCCCACGTAAATATTCATGGGAATCCGACACGGTCGGTCCGGACGAGAAACCCCCTATACCCCCCGCCTTTCGCGTATCGGCAAAAACTGGTTTCGCGCTAAAATGTGTGTAAATTCTGCTACGTGACTCCGTTTCAGGCCCATGACCAGTCAAAACGGACCTTGGAAGGTCCACCACAAAATGTGCAGGGCGTTTGGTGGCAATACACCATGATTTGGGTGTGTTTCGATAAAATACACGACGTACATTCGGTTCGGTTCAACCAATGCGTGTCTACGGCAAACTTTGCGTCTCTAGATCGGCTTTTTGTAAGTAATATATGCTTAAAACTTTCTAAATAACATTGTAGAAGTCCCACGTAAATTTTCATGGGAATCCGGCCCGGTCGGTCCGGACGAGAAACCCCCTATACCCCCCCGCCATTCGCGTATCGGCAAAAACTGGGTTTCACGCTAAAATGTGCGTAACTTCTGCTACGTGACTCCGTTTCAGGCCCATGACCAGTCAAAAAGGACCTTGGAAGGTCAACCACACAATGTGCATGGCGTTTGGTGGCAATACACCATGATTTGTGTGTGTATCGATAAACTACACGACGTACGTTCGGTTCGGTTCAACCAATGCGTGTCTACGGCAATTTGCGGCTCTAGATCGGTTTTTTGTAAGTAATATATGCTTAAAACCTTCTAAATAACATTGTAGAAGGCCCACGTAAATTTTTATGGGAATCCGGCATGGTCGTTCCGGACGAGAAACCCCCTATACCCCCGCCTTTCGCGTATCGGCAAAAACTGGGTTTCGCGTTAAATGTGCGTAACTTCTGCTACGTGACTCCATTTAAGGCCCATGACCAGTCAAAACGGACCTTGGAAGGTCCACCACACAATGTGCAGGGTGTTTGGTGGAAATACACCATGATTTGGGTGTGTTTCGATAAACTACACGACGTACGTTCGGTTCTGTTCAACCAATGCGTGTCTACGGCAATTTGCGGCTCCATATCGCTTTTTGGTAATTAATATATGCTTAAAACCTTATAAATAACATTGTAGAAGGACCACGTAAATTTTCATGGGAATCCGGCACGGTCGGTCCGGACGAGAAACCCCCTATACCCCCGCCTTTCGCGTATCGGCAAAAACTGGGTTTCACGCTAAAATGTGCGTAACTTCTGCTACGTGACTCCGTTTCAGGCCCATGACCAGTCAAAACGGACCTTGGAAGGTCCATCACACAATGTGCAGGGTGTTTGGTGTCAATACACCATGATTTAGGTGTGTTTCGATAAACTACACGACGTACGTTCGGTTCGGTTCAACCAATGCGTGTCAACGGCAATTTGCGGCTCCATATCGCTTTTTTGTAAGTAATATATGCTTAAAAGCTTCTAAATAACATTGTAGAAGAACCACGTAAATTTTCATGGGAATCCGGCCCGGTCGGTCCGGACGAGAAACCACCTATACCCCCGCCTTTCGCGTATCGGCAAAAACTGGGTTTCGCGCTAAAATGTGCGTAACTTCTGCTACGTGACTCCGTTTCAGGCCCATGACCAGTCAAAACGGACCTTCGAAGGTCCACCTCACAATGTGCTGGGATTTTGGTTGCAATACTCCATGATTTGGGTGTGTTTCGATAAACTACACGACGTACGTTCGGTTCGGTTCAACCAATGCGTGTCTACGGCAATTTGCGGCTCTAGATCGGTTTTTTGAAAGTAATATATGCTTAAAACCTTCTAAATAACATTGTAGAAGGCCCACATAAATTTTCATGGGAATCCGGCACGGTCGTTTCGGACGAGAAACCCCCTATACCCCCGCCTTTCGCGTATCGGCAAAAACTGGGTTTCGCGTTAAATGTACGTAACTTCAGCTACGTGACTCTGTTTCAGGCCCATGACCAGTCAAAACGGACCTCAGAAGGTCCACCAGACAATGTACATGGCGTTTGGTGGCAATACACAATGATTTGGGTGTGTTTCGATAAACTACACGACGTACGTTCGTTTCGGTTCAACCAATGCGTGTCTACGGAATTTGCGGCTCTAGATTGGTTTTTTGTAAGTAATATATGCTTAAAACCTTCTAAATAACATTGTAGTAGGCCCACGTAAATTTTCATGGGAATCCGGCACGGTCGTTTCGGACGAGAAACCCTCAATACCCCCGCCTTTCGCGTATCGGCAAAAACTGGGTTTCGCGTTAAATGTGCGTAACTTCAGCTACGTGACTCCATTTCAGGCCCATGACCAGTCAAAACGGACCTCGGAAGATCCACCACACAATGTGCAGGGCGTTTGGTGGCAATACACCATGATTTGGGTGTGTTTTGATAAACTACACGACGTACGTTCGGTTCGGTTCAACCAATGCGTGTCTACGGCAATTTGCGGCTCTAGATCCGTTTTTTGTAAGTAATATATGCTTAAAACCTTCTAAATAACATTGTAGAAGGCCCACGTAAATTTTCATGGGAATCCGGCATGGTCGTTCCGGACGAGAAACCCCCTATACCCCCGCCTTTCGCGTATCGACAAAAACTGGGTTTCGCGTTAAATATGCGTAACTTCTGCTACGTGACTCCATTTCAGGCCCATGACCAGTCAAAACGGTCCTTGGAAGGTCCACCACACAATGTGCAGGGCTTTTGGTGGCAATACACCATGATTTGGGTGTGTTTCGATAAATTACACGACGTACGTTCGGTTCGGTTCAACCAATGCGTGTCTACGGCAATTTGCGGCTCTAGATCGGTTTTTTGTAAGTAATATATGCTTAAAACCTTCTAAATAACAGTGTTGAAGGCCCACGTAAATTTTCATGGGAATCCGGCACGGTCGGTCCGGACGAGAAACCCCCTATACCCCCGCCTTTCGCGTATCGGCAAAAACTGGGTTTCGCGTTAAATGTGCGTAACTTCAGCTACGTGACTCCATTTCAGGCCCATGACCAGTCAAAACGGACCTTGGAAGATCCACCACACAATGTGCAGGGCGTTTGGTGGCAATACACCATGATTTGGGTGTGTTTTGATAAACTACACGACGTACGTTCGGTTCGGTTCAACCAATGCGTGTCTACGGCAATTTGCGGCTCTAGATCCGTTTTTTGTAAGTAATATATGCTTAAAACCTTCTAAATAACATTGTAGAAGGCCCACGTAAATTTTCATGGGAATCCGGCATGGTCGTTCCGGACGAGAAACCCCCTATACCCCCGCCTTTCGCGTATCGACAAAAACTGGGTTTCGCGTTAAATATGCGTAACTTCTGCTACGTGACTCCATTTCAGGCCCATGACCAGTCAAAACGGACCTTGGAAGGTCCACCACACAATGTGCAGGGCGTCTGGTGGCAATACACCATGATTTGGGTGTGTTTCGATAAACTACACGACGTACGTTCGGTTCGGTTCAACCAATGCGTCTCTAGATCGGCTTTTTGTAAGTAATATATGCTTAAAACTTTCTAAATAACATTGTAGAAGTCCCACGTAAATTTTCATGGGAATCCGGCCCGGTCGGTCCGGACGAGAAACCCCCTATACCCCCCCGCCATTCGCGTATCGGCAAAAACTGGGTTTCACGCTAAAATGTGCGTAACTTCTGCTACATGACTCCGTTTCAGGCCCATGACCAGTCAAAAAGGACCTTGGAAGTTCAACCACACAATGTGCATGGAGTTTGGTGGCAATACACCATGATTTGTGTGTGTTTCGATAAACTACACGACGTACGTTCGGTTCGGTTCAACCAATGCGTGTCTACGGCAATTTGCGGCTCTAGATCGGTTTTTTGTAAGTAATATATGCTTAAAACCTTCTAAATAACATTGTAGAAGGCCCACGTAAATTTTTATGGGAATCCGGCATGGTCGTTCCGGACGAGAAACCCCCTATACCCCCGTCTTTCGCGTATCGGCAAAAACTGGGTTTCGCGTTAAATGTGCGTAACTTCTGCTACGTGACTCCATTTAAGGCCCATGACCAGTCAAAACGGACCTTGGAAGGTCCACCACACAATGTGCAGGGTGTTTGGTGGAAATACACCATGATTTGGGTGTGTTTCGATAAACTACATGACGTACGTTCGGTTCTGTTCAACCAATGCGTGTCTACGGCAATTTGCGACTCCATATCGCTTTTTGGTAATTAATATATTCTTAAAACCTTATAAATAACATTGTAGAAGGACCACGTAAATTTTCATGGGAATCCGGCACGGTCGGTCCGGACGAGAAACCCCCTATACCCCCGCCTTTCGCGTATCGGCAAAAACTGGGTTTCACGCTAAAATGTGCGTAACTTCTGCTACGTGACTCCGTTTCAGGCCCATGACCAGTCAAAACGGACCTTGGAAGGTCCATCACACAATGTGCAGGGTGTTTGGTGTCAATACACCATGATTTAGGTGTGTTTCGATAAACTACACGACGTACGTTCGGTTCGGTTCAACCAATGCGTGTCAACGGCAATTTGCGGCTCCATATCGCTTTTTTGTAAGTAATATATGCTTAAAATCTTCTAAATAACATTGTAGAAGAACCACGTAAATTTTCATGGGAATCCGGCCCGGTCGGTCCGGACGAGAAACCACCTATACCCCCGCCTTTCGCGTATCGGCAAAAACTGGGTTTCGCGCTAAAATGTGCGTAACTTCTGCTACGTGACTCCGTTTCAGGCCCATGACCAGTCAAAACGGACCTTAGAAGGTCCACCACACAATGTGCTGGGATTTTGGTTGCAATACTCCATGATTTGGGTGTGTTTCGATAAACTACACGACGTACGTTCGGTTCGGTTCAACCAATGCGTGTCTACGGCAATTTGCGGCTCTAGATCGGTTTTTTGAAAGTAATATATGCTTAAAACCTTCTAAATAACATTGTAGAAGGCCCACGTAAATTTTCATGGGAATCCGGCACGGTCGTTTCGGACGAGAAACCCCCTATACCCCCGCCTTTCGCGTATCGGCAAAAACTGGGTTTCGCGTTAAATGTACGTAACTTCAGCTACGTGACTCCGTTTCAGGCCCATGACCAGTCAAAACGGACCTCGGAAGGTCCTCCAGACAATGTGCATGGCGTTTGGTGGCAATACACCATGATTTGGGTGTGTTTCGATAAACTACACGACGTACGTTCGTTTCGGTTCAACCAATGCGTGTCTACGGAATTTGCGGCTCTAGATTGGTTTTTTGTAAGTAATATATGCTTAAAACCTTCTAAATAACATTGTAGTAGGCCCATGTAAATTTTCATGGGAATCCGGCACGGTCGTTTCGGACGAGAAACCCTCTATACCCCCGCCTTTCGCGTATCGGCAAAAACTGGGTTTCGCGTTAAATGTGCGTAACTTCAGCTACGTGACTCCATTTCAGGCCCATGACCAGTCAAAACGGACCTTGGAAGATACACCACACAATGTGCAGGGCGTTTGGTGGCAATACACCATGATTTGGGTGTGTTTTGATAAACTACACGACGTACGTTCGGTTCGGTTCAACCAATGCGTGTCTACGGCAATTTGCGGCTCTAGATCCGTTTTTTGTAAGTAATATATGCTTAAAACCTTCTAAATAACATTGTAGAAGGCCCACGTAAATTTTCATGGGAATCCGGCATGGTCGTTCCGGACGAGAAACCCCCTATACCCCCGCCTTTCGCGTATCGACAAAAACTGGGTTTCGCGTTATATATGCGTAACTTCTGCTACGTGACTCCATTTCAGGCCCATGACCAGTCAAAACGGACCTTGGAAGGTCCACCACACAATGTGCAGGGCGTCTGGTGGGAATACACCATGATTTGGGTGTGTTTCGATAAACTACACGACGTACGTTCGGTTCGGTTCAACCAATGCGTGTCTACGGCAATTTGCGGCTCTAGATCGATTTTTTGTAAGTAATATATGCTTAAAACCTTCTAAATAACATTGTAGAAGGCCCACGTAAATTTTCATGGGAATCCGGTACGTCGTTCCGGACGAGAAACCCCCTATACCCCCGCCTTTCGCGTATCGGCAAAAACTGGGTTTCGCGTTAAATGTGTGTAACTTCAGCTACGTGACTCCATTTTAGGCCCATGACCAGTCAAAACGGACCTTGGAAGGTCCACCACACAATGTGCAGGGCGTTTGGTGGCAATACACCATGATTTGGATGTGTTTTGATAAACTACACGACGTACGTTCGGTTCGGTTCGACCAATGCGTGTCTACGGCAATTTGCGGCTCTAGATCCGTTTTTTGTAAGTAATATATTCTTAAAACCTTCTAAATAACATTGTAGAAGGCCCACGTAAATTTTCATGGGAATCCGGCATGGTCGTTCCGGACGAGAAACCCCCTATACCCCCGCCTTTCGCGTATCGGCAAAAAATGGGTTTCGCGTTAAATGTACGTAACTTCAGCTACGTGACTCCGTTTCAGGCCCATGACCAGTCAAAACGGACCTCGGAAGGTCCACCACACAATGTACAGGGCGATTGGTGTCAATACACCATGATTTGGGTGTGTTTCGATAAACTACACGACGTACGTTCGGTTCGGTTCAACCAATGCATGTCTACGGCAATTTGCGGCTCTAGATCAGTTTTTTGTAAGTAATATATGCTTAACACCTTCTAAATAACATTGTAGAAGGCCCACGTAAATTTTTATGGGAATCCGGCATGGTCGTTCCAGACGAGAAACCCCCTATACCCCCGCCTTTCGCGTATCGGCAAAAACTGGGTTTCGCGTTAAATGTGCGTAACTTCTGCTACGTGACTCCATTTAAGGACCATGACCAGTCAAAACGGACCTTGGAAGGTCCACCACACAATGTGAAGGGTGTTTGGTGGAAATACACCATGATTTGGGTGTGTTTCGATAAACTACACGACGTACGTTCGGTTCTGTTCAACCAATGCGTGTCTACGGCAATTTGCGGCTCCATATCGCTTTTTGGTAATTAATATATGCTTAAAACCTTATAAATAACATTGTAGAAGGACCACGTAAATTTTCATGGGAATCCGGCACGGTCGGTCCGGACGAGAAACCCCCTATACCCCCGCCTTTCGCGTATCGGCAAAAACTGGGTTTCACGCTAAAATGTGCGTAACTTCTGCTACGTGACTCCGTTTCAGGCCCATGACCAGTCAAAAAGGACCTTGGAAGGTCAACCACACAATGTGCATGGCGTTTGGTGGCAATACACCATGATTTGTGTGTGTTTCGATAAACTACACGACGTACGTTCGGTTCGGTTCAACCAATGCGTGTCTACGGCAATTTGCGGCTCTAGATCGGTTTTTTGTAAGTAATATATGCTTAAAACCTTCTAAATAACATTGTAGAAGGCCCACGTAAATTTTCATGGGAATCCGGCACGGTCGGTCCGGACGAGAAACCCCCTATACCCCCCCGCCATTCGCGTATCGGCAAAAACTGGGTTTCATGCTAAAATGTGCGTAACTTCTGCTACATGACTCCGTTTCAGGCCCATGACCAGTCAAAAAGGACCTTGGAAGGTCAACCACACAATGTGCATGGCGTTTGGTGGCAATACACCATGATTTGTGTGTGTTTCGATAAACTACACGACGTACGTTCGGTTCGGTTCAACCAATGCGTGTCTACGGCAATTTGCGGCTCTAGATCGGTTTTTTGTAAGTAATATATGCTTAAAACCTTCTAAATAACATTGTAGAAGGCCCACGTAAATTTTTATGGGAATCCGGCATGGTCGTTCCGGACGAGAAACCCCCTATACCCCCGCCTTTCGCGTATCGGCAAAAACTGGGTTTCGCGTTAAATGTGCGTAACTTCTGCTACGTGACTCCATTTAAGGCCCATGACCAGTCAAAACGGACCTTGGAAGGTCCACCACACAATGTGCAGGGTGTTTGGTGGAAATACACCATGATTTGGGTGTGTTTCGATAAACTACACGACGTACGTTCGGTTCTGTTCAACCAATGCGTGTCTACGGCAATTTGCGGCTCCATATCGCTTTTTGGTAATTAATATATGCTTAAAACCTTATAAATAACATTGTAGAAGGACCACGTAAATTTTCATGGGAATCCGGCACGGTCGGTCCGGACGAGAAACCCCCTATACCCCCGCCTTTCGCGTATCGGCAAAAACTGGGTTTCACGCTAAAATGTGCGTAACTTCTGCTACGTGACTCCGTTTCAGGCCCATGACCAGTCAAAACGGACCTTGGAAGGTCCATCACACAATGTGCAGGGTGTTTGGTGTCAATACACCATGATTTAGGTGTGTTTCGATAAACTACACGACGTACGTTCGGTTCGGTTCAACCAATGCGTGTCAACGGCAATTTGCGGCTCCATATCGCTTTTTTGTAAGTAATATATACTTAAAATCTTCTAAATAACATTGTAGAAGAACCACGTAAATTTTCATGGGAATCCGGCCCGGTCGGTCCGGACGAGAAACCACCTATACCCCCGCCTTTCGCGTATCGGCAAAAACTGGGTTTCGCGCTAAAATGTGCGTAACTTCTGCTACGTGACTCCGTTTCAAACCCATGACCAGTCAAAACGGACCTTAGAAGGTCCACCACACAATGTGCTGGGATTTTGGTTGCAATACACCATGATTTGGGTGTGTTTCGATAAACTACACGACGTACGTTCGGTTCGGTTCAACCAATGCGTGTCTACGGCAATTTGCGGCTCTATATCGGTTTTTTGAAAGTAATATATGCTTAAAACCTTCTAAATAACATTGTAGAAGGCCCACGTAAATTTTCATGGGAATCCGGCACGGTCGTTTCGGACGAGAAACCCCCTATACCCCCGCCTTTCGCGTATCGGCAAAAACTGGGTTTCGCGTTAAATGTACGTAACTTCAGCTACGTGACTCCGTTTCAGGCCCATGACCAGTCAAAACGGACCTCGGAAGGTCCACCAGACAATGTGCATGGCGTTTGGTGGCAATACACCATGATTTGGGTGTGTTTCGATAAACTACACGACGTACGTTCGTTTCGGTTCAACCAATGCGTGTCTACGGAATTTGCGGCTCTAGATTGGTTTTTTGTAAGTAATATATGCTTAAAACCTTCTAAATAACATTGTAGTAGGCCCACGTAAATTTTCATGGGAATCCGGCACGGTCGTTTCGGACGAGAAACCCTCTATACCCCCGCCTTTCGCGTAGCGGCAAAAACTGGGTTTCGCGTTAAATGTGCGTAACTTCAGCTACGTGACTCCATTTCAGGCCCATGACCAGTCAAAACGGACCTTGGAAGATCCACCACACAATGTGCAGGGCGTTTGGTGGCAATACACCATGATTTGGGTGTGTTTTGATGATCTACACGACGTACGTTCGGTTCGGTTCAACCAATGCGTGTCTACGGCAATTTGCGGCTCTAGATCCGTTTTTTGTAAGTAATATATGCTTAAAACCTTCTAAATAACATTGTAGAAGGCCCACGTAAATTTTCATGGGAATCCGGCATGGTCGTTCCGGACGAGAAACCCTCTATACCCCCGCCTTTCGCGTATCGACAAAAACTGGGTTTCGCGTTAAATATGCGTAACTTCTGCTACGTGACTCCATTTCAGGCCCATGACCAGTCAAAACGGACCTTGGAAGGTCCACCACACAATGTACAGGGCGTCTGGTGGCAATACACCATGATTTGGGTGTGTTTCGATAAACTACACGACGTACGTTCGGTTCGGTTCAACCAATGCATGTCTACGGCAATTTGCGGCTCTAGATCGGTTTTTTGTAAGTAATATATGCTTAAAACCTTCTAAATAACATTGTAGAAGGCCCACGTAAATTTTCATGGGAATCCGGTACGTCGTTCCGGACGAGAAACCCCCTTTAGCCCCGCCTTTCGCGTATCGGCAAAAACTGGGTTTCGCGTTAAATGTGTGTAACTTCAGCTACGTGACTCCATTTTAGGCCCATGACCAGTCAAAACGGACCTTGGAAGGTCCACCACACAATGTGCAGGGCGTTTGGTGGCAATACACCATGATTTGGATGTGTTTTGATAAACTACACGACGTACGTTCGGTTCGGTTCGACCAATGCGTGTCTACGGCAATTTGCGGCTCTAGATCCGTTTTTTGTAAGTAATATATTCTTAAAACCTTCTAAATAACATTGTAGAAGGCCCACGTAAATTTTCATGGGAATCCGGCATGGTCGTTCCGGACGAGAAACCCCCTATACCCCCGCCTTTCGCGTATCGGCAAAAAATGGGTTTCGCGTTAAATGTACGTAACTTCAGCTACGTGACTCCGTTTCAGGCCCATGACCAGTCAAAACGGACCTCGGAAGGTCCACCACACAATGTGCAGGGTGATTGGTGTCAATACACCAGGATTTGGGTGTGTTTCGATAAACTACACGACGTACGTTCGGTTCGGTTCAACCAATGCGTGTCTACGGCAATTTGCGGCTCTAGATCAGTTTTTTGTAAGTAATATATGCTTAAAACCTTCTAAATAACATTGTAGAAGGCCCACGTAAATTTTTATGGGAATCCGGCATGGTCGTTCCGGACGAGAAACCCCCTATACCCCCGCCTTTCGCGTATCGGCAAAAACTGGGTTTCGCGTTAAATGTGCGTAACTTCTGCTACGTGACTCCATTTAAGGCCCATGACCAGTCGAAACGGACCTTGGAAGGTCCACCACACAATGTGCAGGGTGTTTGATGGAAATACACCATGATTTGGGTGTGTTTCGATAAACTACACGACGTACGTTCGGTTCTGTTCAACCAATGCGTGTCTACGGCAATTTGCGGCTCCATATCGCTTTTTGGTAATTAATATATGCTTAAAACCTTATAAATAACATTGTAGAAGGACCACGTAAATTTTCATGGGAATCCGGCACGGTCGGTCCGGACGAGAAACCCCCTATACCCCCGCCTTTCGCGTATCGGCAAAAACTGGGTTTCACGCTAAAATGTGCGTAACTTCTGCTACGTGACTCCGTTTCAGGCCCATGACCAGTCAAAACGGACCTTGGAAGGTCCATCACACAATGTGCAGTGTTTTTGGTGTCAATACACCATGATTTAGGTGTGTTTCGATAAACTACACGACGTACGTTCGGTTCGGTTCAACCAATGCGTGTCAACGGCAATTTGCGGCTCCATATCGCTTTTTTGTAAGTAATATATGCTTAAAATCTTCTAAATAACATTGTAGAAGAACCACGTAAATTTTCATGGGAATCCGGCCCGGTCGGTCCGGACGAGAAACCACCTATACCCCCGCCTTTCGCGTATCGGCAAAAACTGGGTTTCGCGCTAAAATGTGCGTAACTTCTGCTACGTGACTCCGTTTCAGGCCCATGACCAGTCAAAACGGACCTTAGAAGGTCCACCACACAATGTGCTGGGATTTTGGTTGCAATACACCATGATTTGGGTGTGTTTCGATAAACTACACGACGTACGTTCGGTTCGGTTCAACCAATGCGTGTCTACGGCAATTTGCGACTCTAGATCGGTTTTTTGAAAGTAATATATGCTTAAAACCTTCTAAATAACATTGTAGAAGGCCCACGTAAATTTTCATGGGAATCCGGCACGGTCGTTTCGGACGAGAAACCCCCTATACCCCCGCCTTTCGCGTATCGGCAAAAACTGGGTTTCGCGTTAAATGTACGTAACTTCAGCTACGTGACTCCGTTTCAGGCCCATGACCAGTCAAAACGGACCTCGGAAGGTCCTCCAGACAATGTGCATGGCGTTTGGTGGCAATACACCATGATTTGGGTGTGTTTCGATAAACTACACGACGTACGTTCGTTTCGATTCAACCAATGCGTGTCTACGGAATTTGCGGCTCTAGATTGGTTTTTTGTAAGTAATATATGCTTAAAACCTTCTAAATAACATTGTAGTAGGCCCACGTAAATTTTCATGGGAATCCGGCACGGTCGTTTCGGACGAGAAACCCTCTATACCCCCGCCTTTCGCGTATCGGCAAAAACTGGGTTTCGCGTTAAATGTGCGTAACTTCAGCTACGTGACTCCATTTCAGGCCCATGACCAGTCAAAACGGACCTTGGAAGATCCACCACACAATGTGCAGGGCGTTTGGTGGCAATACACCATGATTTGGGTGTGTTTTGATAAACTACACGACGTACGTTCGGTTCGGTTCAACCAATGCGTGTCTACGGCAATTTGCGGCTCTAGATCCGTTTTTTGTAAGTAATATATGCTTAAAACCTTCTAAATAACATTGTAGAAGGCCCACGTAAATTTTCATAGGAATCCGGCATGGTCGTTCCGGACGAGAAACCCCCTATACCCCCGCCTTTCGCGTATCGGCAAAAACTGGGTTTCGCGTTAAATATGCGTAACTTTTGCTACGTGACTCCATTTCAGGCCCATGACCAGTCAAAACGGACCTTGGAAGGTCCACCACACAATGTCCAGGGCGTCTGGTGGCAATACACCATGATTTGGGTGTGTTTCGATAAACTACACGACGTACGTTCGGTTCGGTTCAACCAATGCGTGTCTACGGCAATTTGTGGCTCTAGATCGGTTTTTTGTAAGTAATATATGCTTAAAACCTTCTAAATAACATTGTAGAAGGCCCACGTAAATTTTCATGGGAATCCAGTACGTCGTTCCGGACGAGAAACCCCCTATACCCCCGCCTTTCGCGTATCGGCAAAAACTGGGTTTCGCGTTAAATGTATGTAACTTCAGCTACGTGACTCCATTTTAGGCCCATGACCAGTCAAAACGGACCTTGGAAGGTCCACCACACAATGTGCAGGGCGTTTGGTGGCAATACACCATGATTTGGATGTGTTTTGATAAACTACACGACGTACGTTCGGTTCGGTTCGACCAATGCGTGTCTACGGCAATTTGCGGCTCTAGATCCGTTTTTTGTAAGTAATATATTCTTAAAACCTTCTAAATAACATTGTAGAAGGCCCACGTAAATTTTCATGGGAATCCGGCATGGTCGTTCCGGACGAGAAACCCCCTATACCCCCGCCTTTCGCGTATCGGCAAAAAATGGGTTTCGCGTTAAATGTACGTAACTTCAGCTACGTGACTCCGTTTCAGGCCCATGACCAGTCAAAACGGACCTCGGAAGGTCCACCACACAATGTGCAGGGCGATTGGTGTCAATATACCATGATTTGGGTGTGTTTCGATAAACTACACGACGTACGTTCGGTTCGGTTCAACCAATGCGTGTCTACGGCAATTTGCGGCTCTAGATCAGTTTTTTGTAAGTAATATATGCTTAAAACCTTCTAAATAACATTGTAGAAGGCCCACGTAAATTTTTATGGGAATCCGGCATGGTCGTTCCGGACGAGAAACCCCCTATACCCCCGCCTTTCGCGTATCGGCAAAAACTGGGTTTCGCGTTAAATGTGCGTAACTTCTGCTACGTGACTCCATTTAAGGCCCATGACCAGTCAAAACGGACCTTGGAAGGTCCACCACACAATGTGCAGGGTGTTTGGTGGAAATACACCATGATTTGGGTGTGTTTCGATAAACTACACGACGTACGTTCGGTTCTGTTCAACCAATGCGTGTCTACGGCAATTTGCGGCTCCATATCGCTTTTTGGTAATTAATATATGCTTAAAACCTTATAAATAACATTGTAGAAGGACCACGTAAATTTTCATGGGAATCCGGCACGGTCGGTCCGGACGAGAAACCCCCTATACCCCCGCCTTTCGCGTATCGGCAAAAACTGGGTTTCACGCTAAAATGTACGTAACTTCAGCTACGTGACTCCGTTTCAGGCCCATGACCAGTCAAAACGGACCTCGGAAGGTCCTCCAGACAATGTGCATGGCGTTTGGTGGCAATACACCATGATTTGGGTGTGTTTCGATAAACTACACGACGTACGTTCGGTTCGGTTCAACCAATGCGTGTCTACGGAATTTGCGGCTCTAGATTGGTTTTTTGTAAGTAATATATGCTTAAAACCTTCTAAATAACATTGTAGTAGGCCCACGTAAATTTTCATGGGAATCCGGCACGGTCGTTTCGGACGAGAAACCCTCTATACCCCCGCCTTTCGCGTATCGGCAAAAACTGGGTTTCGCGTTAAATGTGCGTAACTTCAGCTACGTGACTCCATTTCAGGCCCATGACCAGTCAAAACGGACCTTGGAAGATCCACCACACAATGTGCAGGCCGTTTGGTGGCAATACACCATGATTTGGGTGTGTTTTGATAAACTACACGACGTACGTTCGGTTCGGTTCAACCAATGCGTGTCTACGGCAATTTGCGGCTCTAGATCCGTTTTTTGTAAGTAATATATGCTTAAAACCTTCTAAATAACATTGTAGAAGGCCCACGTAAATTTTCATAGGAATCCGGCATGGTCGTTCCGGACGAGAAACCCCCTATACCCCCGCCTTTCGCGTATCGGCAAAAACTGGGTTTCGCGTTAAATATGCGTAACTTCTGCTACGTGACTCCATTTCTGGCCCATGACCAGTCAAAACGGACCTTGGAAGGTCCACCACACAATGTGCAGGGCGTCTGGTGGCAATACACCATGATTTGGGTGTGTTTCGATAAACTACACGACGTACGTTCGGTTCGGTTCAACCAATGCGTGTCTACGGCAATTTGCGGCTCTAGATCGGTTTTTTGTAAGTAATATATGCTTAAAACCTTCTAAATAACATTGTAGAAGGCCCACGTAAATTTTCATGGGAATCCAGTACGTCGTTCCGGACGAGAAACCCCCTATACCCCCGCCTTTCGCGTATCGGCAAAAACTGGGTTTCGCGTTAAATGTATGTAACTTCAGCTACGTGACTCCATTTTAGGCCCATGACCAGTCAAAACGGACCTTGGAAGGTCCACCACACAATGTGCAGGGCGTTTGGTGGCAATACACCATGATTTGGATGTGTTTTGATAAACTACACGACGTACGTTCGGTTCGGTTCGACCAATGCGTGTCTACGGCAATTTGCGGCTCTAGATCCGTTTTTTGTAAGTAATATATTCTTAAAACCTTCTAAATAACATTGTAGAAGGCCCACGTAAATTTTCATGGGAATCCGGCATGGTCGTTCCGGACGAGAAACCCCCTATACCCCCGCCTTTCGCGTATCGGCAAAAAATGGGTTTCGCGTTAAATGTACGTAACTTCAGCTACGTCACTCCGTTTCAGGCCCATGACCAGTCAAAACGGACCTCGGAAGGTCCACCACACAATGTGCAGGGCGATTGGTGTCAATACACCATGATTTGGGTGTGTTTCGATAAACTACACGACGTACGTTCGGTTCGGTTCAACCAATGCGTGTCTACGGCAATTTGCGGCTCTAGATCAGTTTTTTGTAAGTAATATATGCTTAAAACCTTCTAAATAACATTGTAGAAGGCCCACGTAAATTTTTATGGGAATCCGGCATGGTCGTTCCGGACGAGAAACCCCCTATACCCCCGCCTTTCGCGTATCGGCAAAAACTGGGTTTCGCGTTAAATGTGCGTAACTTCTGCTACGTGACTCCATTTAAGGCCCATGACCAGTCAAAACGGACCTTGGAAGGTCCACCACACAATGTGCAGGGTGTTTGGTGGAAATACACCATGATTTGGGTGTGTTTCGATAAACTACACGACGTACGTTCGGTTCTGTTCAACCAATGCGTGTCTACGGCAATTTGCGGCTCCATATCGCTTTTTGGTAATTAATATATGCTTAAAACCTTATAAATAACATTGTAGAAGGACCACGTAAATTTTCATGGGAATCCGGCACGGTCGGTCCGGACGAGAAACCCCCTATACCCCCGCCTTTCGCGTATCGGCAAAAACTGGGTTTCACGCTAAAATGTGCGTAACTTCTGCTACGTGACTCCGTTTCAGGCCCATGACCAGTCAAAACGGACCTTGGAAGGTCCATCACACAATGTGCAGGGTGTTTGGTGTCAATACACCATGATTTAGGTGTGTTTCGATAAACTACACGACGTACGTTCGGTTCGGTTCAACCAATGCGTGTCAACGGCAATTTGCGGCTCCATATCGCTTTTTTGTAAGTAATATATGCTTAAAATCTTCTAAATAACATTGTAGAAGAACCACGTAAATTTTCATGGGAATCCGGCCCGGTCGGTCCGGACGAGAAACCACCTATACCCCCGCCTTTTGCGTATCGGCAAAAACTGGGTTTCGCGCTAAAATGTGCGTAACTTCTGCTACGTGACTCCGTTTCAGGCCCATGACCAGTCAAAACGGACCTTGGAAGGTCCACCACACAATGTGCAGGGCGTCTGGTGGCAATACACCATGATTTGGGTGTGTTTCGATAAACTACACGACGTACGTTCGGTTCGGTTCAACCAATGCGTGTCTACGGCAATTTGCGGCTCTAGATCGGTTTTTTGTAAGTAATATATGCTTAAAACCTTCTAAATAACATTGTAGAAGGCCCACGTAAATTTTCATGGGAATCCAGTACGTCGTTCCGGACGAGAAACCCCCTATACCCCCGCCTTTCGCGTATCGGCAAAAACTGGGTTTCGCGTTAAATGTATGTAACTTCAGCTACGTGACTCCATTTTAGGCCCATGACCAGTCAAAACGGACCTTGGAAGGTCCACCACACAATGTGCAGGGCGTTTGGTGGCAATACACCATGATTTGGATGTGTTTTGATAAACTACACGACGTACGTTCGGTTCGGTTCGACCAATGCGTGTCTACGGCAATTTGCGGCTCTAGATCCGTTTTTTGTAAGTAATATATTCTTAAAACCTTCTAAATAACATTGTAGAAGACCCACGTAAATTTTCATGGGAATCCGGCATGGTCGTTCCGGACGAGAAACCCCCTATACCCCCGCCTTTCGCGTATCGGCAAAAAATGGGTTTCGCGTTAAATGTACGTAACTTCAGCTACGTCACTCCGTTTCAGGCCCATGACCAGTCAAAACGGACCTCGGAAGGTCCACCACACAATGTGCAGGGCGATTGGTGTCAATACACCATGATTTGGGTGTGTTTCGATAAACTACACGACGTACGTTCGGTTCGGTTCAACCAATGCGTGTCTACGGCAATTTGCGGCTCTAGATCAGTTTTTTGTAAGTAATATATGCTTAAAACCTTCTAAATAACATTGTAGAAGGCCCACGTAAATTTTTATGGGAATCCGGCATGGTCGTTCCGGACGAGAAACCCCCTATACCCCCGCCTTTCGCGTATCGGCAAAAACTGGGTTTCGCGTTAAATGTGCGTAACTTCTGCTACGTGACTCCATTTAAGGCCCATGACCAGTCAAAACGGACCTTGGAAGGTCCACCACACAATGTGCAGGGTGTTTGGTGGAAATACACCATGATTTGGGTGTGTTTCGATAAACTACACGACGTACGTTCGGTTCGGTTCAACCAATGCGTGTCAACGGCAATTTGCGGCTCCATATCGCTTTTTTGTAAGTAATATATGCTTAAAATCTTCTAAATAACATTGTAGAAGAACCACGTAAATTTTCATGGGAATCCGGCCCGGTCGGTCCGGACGAGAAACCACCTATACCCCCGCCTTTTGCGTATCGGCAAAAACTGGGTTTCGCGCTAAAATGTGCGTAACTTCTGCTACGTGACTCCGTTTCAGGCCCATGACCAGTCAAAACGGACCTTAGAAGGTCCACCACACAATGTGCTAGGATTTTGGTTGCAATACACCATGATTTGGGTGTGTTTCGATAAACTACACGACGTACGTTCGGTTCGGTTCAACCAATGCGTGTCTACGGCAATTTGCGTCTCTAGATCGGTTTTTTGAAAGTAATATATGCTTAAAACCTTCTAAATAACATTGTAGAAGGCCCACGTAAATTTTCATGGGAATCCGGCACGGTCGTTTCGGACGAGAAACCCCCTATACCCCCGCCTTTCGCGTATCGGCAAAAACTGGGTTTCGCGTTAAATGTACGTAACTTCAGCTACGTGACTCCGTTTCAGGCCCATGACCAGTCAAAACGGACCTCGGAAGGTCCACCAGATAATGTTCATGGCGTTTGGTGGCAATACACCATGATTTGGGTGTGTTTCGATAAACTACACGACGTACGTTCGTTTCGGTTCAACCAATGCGTGTCTACGGAATTTGCGGCTCTAGATTGGTTTTTTGTAAGTAATATATGCTTAAAACCTTCTAAATAACATTGTAGTAGGCCCACGTAAATTTTCATGGGAATCCGGCACGGTCGTTTCGGACGAGAAACCCTCTATACCCCCGCCTTTCGCGTATCGGCAAAAACTGGGTTTCGCGTTAAATGTGCGTAACTTCAGCTACGTGACTCCATTTCAGGCCCATGACCAGTCAAAACGGACCTTGGAAGATCCACCACACAATGTGCAGGGCGTTTGGTGGCAATACACCATGATTTGGGTGTGTTTTGATAAACTACACGACGTACGTTCGGTTCGGTTCAACCAATGCGTGTCTACGACAATTTGCGGCTCTAGATCCGTTTTTTGTAAGTAATATATGCTTAAAACCTTCTAAATAACATTGTAGAAGGCCCACGTAAATTTTCATGGGAATCCGGCATGGTCGTTCCGGACGAGAAACCCCCTATACCCCCGCCTTTCGCGTATCGGCAAAAACTGGGTTTCGCGTTAAATATGCGTAACTTCTGCTACGTGACTCCATTTCAGGCCCATGACCAGTCAAAACGGACCTTGGAAGGTCCACCACACAATGTGCAGGGCGTCTGGTGGCAATACACCATGATTTGGGTGTGTTTCGATAAACTACACGACGTACGTTCGGTTCGGTTCAACCAATGCGTGTCTACGGCAATTTGCGGCTCTAGATCGGTTTTTTGTAAGTAATATATGCTTAAAACCTTCTAAATAACATTGTAGAAGGCCCACGTAAATTTTCATGGGAATCCGGTACGTCGTTCCGGACGAGAAACCCCCTATACCCCCGCCTTTCGCGTATCGGCAAAAACTGGGTTTTGCGTTAAATGTGTGTAACTTCAGCTACGTGACTCCATTTTAGGCCCATGACCAGTCAAAACGGACCTTGGAAGGTCCACCACACAATGTGCAGGGCGTTTGGTGGCAATACACCATGATTTGGATGTGTTTTGATAAACTACACGACGTACGTTCGGTTCGGTTCGACCAATGCGTGTCTACGGCAATTTGCGGCTCTAGATCCGTTTTTTGTAAGTAATATATTCTTAAAACCTTCTAAATAACTTTGTAGAAGGCCCACGTAAATTTTCATGGGAATCCGGCATGGTCGTTCCGGACGAGAAACCCCCTATACCCCCGCCTTTCGCGTATCGGCAAAAACTGGGTTTCGCGTTAAATGTACGTAACTTCAGCTACGTGACTCCGTTTCAGGCCCATGACCAGTCAAAACGGACCTCGGAAGGTCCACCACACAATGTGCAGGGCGATTGGTGTCAATACACCATGATTTGGGTGTGTTTCGATAAACTACACGACGTACGTTCGGTTCGGTTCAACCAATGCGTGTCTACGGCAATTTGCGCCTCTAGATCAGTTTTTTGTAAGTAATATATGCTTAAAACCTTCTAAATAACATTGTATAAGGCCCACGTAAATTTTCATGGGAATCCGACACGGTCGTTTCGGACGAGAAACCCCCTATACCCCCGCCTTTCGCGTATCGGCAAAAACTGGGTTTCGCGTTAAATGTGTGTAACTTCAGCTACGTGACTCCATTTCAGGCTCATGACCAGTCAAAACGGACCTTGGACGGTCCACCACACAATGTGCAGGGCGTTTGGTGGCAATACACCATGATTTGGGTGTGTTTTGATAAACTACACGACGTACGTTCGGTTCGGTTCAACCAATGCATGTCTACGGCAATTTGCGGCTCTAGATCCGTTTTTTGTAAGTAATATATGCTTAAAACCTTCTAAATAACATTGTAGAAGGCCCACGCAAATTTTCATGGGAATCCGGCATGGTCGTTCCGGACGAGAAACCCCCTATACCCCCGCCTTTCGCGTATCGGCAAAAACTGGGTTTCGCGTTAAATGTGCGTAACTTCTGCTACGTGACTCCATTTCAGGCCCATGACCAGTCAAAACGGACCTTGGAAGGTCCACCACACAATGTGCAGGGCGTTTGGTGGCAATACACCATGATTTGGGTGTGTTTCGATAAACTACACGACGTACGTTCGGTTCGGTTCAACCAATGCGTGTCTACGGCAATTTGCGGCTCTAGATCGGTTTTTTGTAAGTAATATATGCTTAAAACCTTCTAAATAACATTGTAGAAGGCCCACATAAATTTTCATGGGAATCCGGCACGGTCGGTCCGGACGAGAAACCCCCTATACCCCCGCCTTTCGCGTATCGGCAAAAACTGGGTTTCGCGCTAAAATGTGCGTAACTTCTGCTACGTGACTCTGTTTCAGGCCCATGACCAGTCAAAACGGACCTTGGAAGGTCCACCACACAATGTGCAGGGCTTTTGGTGGCAATACACCATGATTTGGGTGTGTTTCGATAAACTACATGACGTACGTTCGGTTAGGTTCAACCAATGCGTGTCTATGGCAATTTGCGGCTCTAGATTGGTTTTTTGAAAGTAATATATGCTTAAAACTTTCTAAATAACATTGTAGAAATGCCACATAAATTTTCATGGGAATCTGGCTCGGTCGGTCCGGACGAGAAACCCCCTATACCCCCGCCTTTCGCGTATCGGCAAAAACTGGGTTTCGCGCTAAAATGTGCGTAACTTCTGCTACGTGACTCCGTTTCAGGCCCATGACCAGTCAAAACGGACCTTGGAAGGTCCACCACCCAATGTGCAGGGCGTCTGGTGTCAATACACTATGATTTGGGTGTGTTTCGATAAACTACACGACGTACGTTCGGTTCGGTTCAACCAATGCGTGTCTACGGCAATTTGCGGCTCTAGATCGGTTTTTTGTAAGTAATATATGCTTAAAACCTTCTAAATAACATTGTAAAAGGCCCACGTAAATTTTCATGGGAATCCGGTACGTCGTTCCGGACGAGAAACCCCCTATACCCCCGCCTTTCGCGTATCTGCAAAAACTGGGTTTTGCGTTAAATGTGTGTAACTTCAGCTATGTGACTCCATTTTAGGCCCATGACCAGTCAAAACGGACCTTGGAAGGTCCACCACACAATGTGCAGGGCGTTTGGTGGCAATACACCATGATTTGGATGTGTTTTGATAAACTACACGACGTACGTTCGGTTCGGTTCGACCAATGCGTGTCTACGGCAATTTGCGGCTCTAGATCCGTTTTTTGTAAGTAATATATTCTTAAAACCTTCTAAATAACATTGTAGAAGGCCCACGTAAATTTTCATGGGAATCCGGCATGGTCGTTCCGGACGAGAAACCCCCTATACCCCCGCCTTTCGCGTATCGGCAAAAACTGGGTTTCGCGTTAAATGTACGTAACTTCAGCTACGTGACTCCGTTTCAGGCCCATGACCAGTCAAAACGGACCTCGGAAGGTCCACCACACAATGTGCAGGGCGATTGGTGTCAATACACCATGATTTGGGTGTGTTTCGATAAACTACACGACGTACGTTCGGTTCGGTTCAACCAATACGTGTCTACGGCAATTTGCGCCTCTAGATCAGTTTTTTGTAAGTAATATATGCTTAAAACCTTCTAAATAACATTGTAGAAGGCCCACGTAAATTTTCATGGGAATCCGACACGGTCGTTTCGGACGAGAAACCCCCTATACCCCCGCCTTTCGCGTATCGGCAAAAACTGGGTTTCGCGTTAAATGTGTGTAACTTCAGCTACGTGACTCCATTTCAGGCTCATGACCAGTCAAAACGGACCTTGGACGGTCCACCACACAATGTGCAGGGCGTTTGGTGGCAATACACCATGATTTGGGTGTGTTTTGATAAACTACACGACGTACGTTCGGTTCGGTTCAACCAATGCATGTCTACGGCAATTTGCGGCTCTAGATCCGTTTTTTGTAAGTAATATATGCTTAAAACCTTCTAAATAACATTGTAGAAGGCCCACGCAAATTTTCATGGGAATCCGGCATGGTCGTTCCGGACGAGAAACCCCCTATACCCCCGCCTTTCGCGTATCGGCAAAAACTGGGTTTCGCGTTAAATGTGCGTAACTTCTGCTACGTGACTCCATTTCAGGCCCATGAACAGTCAAAACGGACCTTGGAAGGTCCACCACACAATGTGCAGTGCGTGTGGTGGCAATACACCATGATTTGGGTGTGTTTCGATAAACTACACGACGTACGTTCGGTTCGGTTCAACCAATGCGTGTCTACGGCAATTTGCGGCTCTAGATCAGTTTTTTGTAAGTAATATATGCTTAAAACCTTCTAAATAACATTGTAGAAGGCCCACATAAATTTTCATGGGAATCCGGCACGGTCGGTCCGGACGAGAAACCCCCTATACCCCCGCCTTTCGCGTATCGGCAAAAACTGGGTTTCGCGCTAAAATGTGCGTAACTTCTGCTACGTGACTCCGTTTCAGACCCATGACCAGTCAAAACGGACCTTGGAAGGTCCACCACACAATGTGATGGGATTTTGGTGGCAATACACCATGATTTGGGTGTGTTTCGATAAACTACACGACGTACGTTCGGTTCGGTTCAACCAATGCGTGTCTACGGCAATTTGCGGCTCTAGATCGGTTTTTTGTAAGTAATGAATGCTTAAAACCTTCTAAATAACATTGTAGAAGTCCCATGTAAATTTTTATGGGAATCCGGCACGGTCGGTCCGGACGAGAAACCCCATATACCCCCGCCTTTCGCGTATCGGCAAAAACTGGGTTTCGCGCTAAAATGTGTGTAACTTCTGCTACGTGACTCCGTTTCAGGCCCATGACCAGTCAAAACGGACCTTGGAAGGTCAACCACACAATGTGCAGGGTTTTTGGTGGAAATACACCATGATTTGGGTGTGTTTCGATAAACTACACGACGTACGTTCGGTTCGGTTCAACCAATGCGTGTCTACGGCAATTTGCGGCTCTAGATCGGTTTTTTGTAATTAATATATGCTTCAAAACTTCTAAATAACATTGTAGAAGGCCCACGTAAATTTTCATGGGAATCCGGCACGATTGGTCCGGACGAGAAACCCCCTATACCCCCGCCTTTCGCGAATCGGCAAAAACTGGGTTTCGAGCTAAAATGTGCGTAACTTCTGCTACGTGACTCCGTTTCAGGCCCATGACCAGTCAAAACGGACCTTGGAAGGTCCACCACACAATGTGAGGGTGTTTGGTGGCAATACACCATGATTTGGGTGTGTTTCGATAAACTACACGACGTACGTTCGGTTCGGTTCAACCAATGCGTGTCTACGGCAATTTGCGGCTCTAGATCGGTTTTTTGTAAGTAATATATGCTTAAAACCTTCTAAATAACATTTTAGAAGGCCCACGTAAATTTTCATGGGAATCCGGCATGGTCGTTCCGGACGAGAAACCCCCTATACCCCCGCCTTTCGCGTATCGGCAAAAACTGGGTTTCGCGTTAAATGTACGTAACTTCAGATACGTGACTCCGTTTCAGGCCCATGACCAGTCAAAACGGACCTCGGAAGGTCCACCACACAATGTGCAGGGCGATTGGTGTCAATACACCATGATTTGGGTGTGTTTCGATAAACTACACGACGTACGTTCGGTTCGGTTCAACCAATGCGTGTCTACGGCAATTTGCGCCTCTAGATCAGTTTTTTGTAAGTAATATATGCTTAAAACCTTCTAAATAACATTGTAAAAGGCCCACGTAAATTTTCATGGGAATCCGACACGGTCGTTTCGGACGAGAAACCCCCTATACCCCCGCCTTTCGCGTATCGGCAAAAACTGGGTTTCGCGTTAAATGTGTGTAACTTCAGCTACGTGACTCCATTTCAGGCTCATGACCAGTCAAAACGGACCTTGGACGGTCCACCACACAATGTGCAGGGCGTTTGGTGGCAATACACCATGATTTGGGTGTGTTTTGATAAACTACACGACGTACGTTCGGTTCGGTTCAACCAATGCATGTCTACGGCAATTTGCGGCTCTAGATCCGTTTTTTGTAAGTAATATATGCTTAAAACCTTCTAAATAACATTGTAGAAGGCCCACGCAAATTTTCATGGGAATCCGGCATGGTCGTTCCGGACGAGAAACCCCCTATACCCCCGCCTTTCGCGTATCGGCAAAAACTGGGTTTCGCGTTAAATGTGCGTAACTTCTGCTTCGTGACTCCATTTCAGGCCCATGACCAGTCAAAACGGACCTTGGAAGGTCCACCACACAATGTGCAGGGCGTTTGGTGGCAATACACCATGATTTGGGTGTGTTTCGATAAACTACACGACGTACGTTCGGTTCGGTTCAACCAATGCGTGTCTACGGCAATTTGCGGCTCTAGATCGGTTTTTTGTAAGTAATATATGCTTAAAACCTTCTAAATAACATTGTAGAAGGCCCACATAAATTTTCATGGGAATCCGGCACGGTCGGTCCGGACGAGAAACCCCCTATACCCCCGCCTTTCGCGTATCGGCAAAAACTGGGTTTCGCGCTAAAATGTGCGTAACTTCTGCTACGTGACTCTGTTTCAGGCCCATGACCAGTCAAAACGGACCTTGGAAGGTACACCACACAATGTGCAGGGCTTTTGGTGGCAATACACCATGATTTGGGTGTGTTTCGATAAACTACATGACGTACGTTCGGTTAGGTTCAACCAATGCGTGTCTATGGCAATTTGCGGCTCTAGATTGGTTTTTTGAAAGTAATATATGCTTAAAACTTTCTAAATAACATTGTAGAAATGCCACATAAATTTTCATGGGAATCTGGCTCGGTCGGTCCGGACGAGAAACCCCCTATACCCCCGCCTTTCGCGTATCGGCAAAAACTGGGTTTCGCGCTAAAATGTGCGTAACTTCTGCTACGTGACTCCGTTTCAGGCCCATGACCAGTCAAAACGGACCTTGGAAGGTCCACCACCCAATGTACAGGGCGTTTGGTGGCAATACACTATGATTTGGGTGTGTTTCTATAAACTACACGACGTACGTTCGGTTCGGTTCAACCAATGCGTGTCAACGGCAATTTGCGGCTCCATATCGCTTTTTTGTAAGTACTATATACTTAAAATCTTCTAAATAACATTGTAGAATAACCACGTAAATTTTCATGGGAATCCGGCCCGGTCGGTCCGGACGAGAAACCCCCTATACCCCCGCCTTTCGCGTATCGGCAAAAACTGGGTTTCGCGCTAAAATGTGCGTAACTTCTGCTACGTGACTCCGTTTCAGACCCATGACCAGTCAAAACGGACCTTGGAAGGTCCACCACACAATGTGATGGGATTTTGGTGGCAATACACCATGATTTGGGTGTGTTTCGATAAACTACACGACGTACGTTCGGTTCGGTTCAACC
The DNA here is from genome assembly GCA_954870635.1 of Arctium minus. NCBI lineage: Eukaryota > Viridiplantae > Streptophyta > Magnoliopsida > Asterales > Asteraceae > Arctium > Arctium minus. The sequence continues at coordinate 201,304 of OX941094.1, read as the reverse complement.
AATGCGTGTCTACGGCAATTTGCGGCTCTAGATCGGTTTTTTGTAAGTAATGAATGCTTAAAACCTTCTAAATAACATTGTAGAAGTCCCATGTAAATTTTTATGGGAATCCGGCACGGTCGGTCCGGACGAGAAACCCCATATACCCCCGCCTTTCGCGTATCGGCAAAAACTGGGTTTCGCGCTAAAATGTGTGTAACTTCTGCTACGTGACTCCGTTTCAGGCCCATGACCAGTCAAAACGGACCTTGGAAGGTCAACCACACAATGTGCAGGGTTTTTGGTGGAAATACACCATGATTTGCGTGTGTTTCGATAAACTACACGACGTACGTTCGGTTCGGTTCAACCAATGCGTGTCTACGGCAATTTGCGGCTCTAGATCGGTTTTTTGTAATTAATATATGCTTCAAAACTTCTAAATAACATTGTAGAAGGCCCACGTAAATTTTCATGGGAATCCGGCACGATTGGTCCGGACGTGAAACCCCCTATACCCCCGCCTTTCGCGAATCGGCAAAAACTGGGTTTCGAGCTAAAATGTGCGTAACTTCTGCTACGTGACTCCGTTTCAGGCCCATGACCAGTCAAAACGGACCTTGGAAGGTCCACCACACAATGTGAGGGTGTTTGGTGGCAATACACCATGATTTGGGTGTGTTTCGATAAACTACACGACGTACGTTCGGTTCGGTTCAACCAATGCGTGTCTACGGCAATTTGCGGCTCTAGATCGGTTTTTTGTAAGTAATGAATGCTTAAAACCTTCTAAATAACATTGTAGAAGTCCCATGTAAATTTTTATGGGAATCCGGCACGGTCGGTCCGGACGAGAAACCCCATATACCCCCGCCTTTCGCGTATCGGCAAAAACTGGGTTTCGCGCTAAAATGTGTGTAACTTCTGCTACGTGACTCCGTTTCAGGCCCATGACCAGTCAAAACGGACCTTGGAAGGTCAACCACACAATGTGCAGGGTGTTTGGTGGAAATACACCATGATTTGGGTGTGTTTCGATAAACTACACGACGTACGTTCGGTTCGGTTCAACCAATGCGTGTCTACGGCAATTTGCGGCTCTAGATCGGTTTTTTGTAATTAATATATGCTTCAAAACTTCTAAATAACATTGTAGAAGGCCCACGTAAATTTTCATGGGAATCCGGCACGATTGGTCCGGACGAGAAACCCCCTATACCCCCGCCTTTCGCGAATCGGCAAAAACTGGGTTTCGAGCTAAAATGTGCGTAACTTCTGCTACGTGACTCCGTTTCAGGCCCATGACCAGTCAAAACGGACCTTGGAAGGTCCACCACACAATGTGAGGGTGTTTGGTGGCAATACACCATGATTTGGGTGTGTTTCGATAAACTACACGACGTACGTTCGGTTCGGTTCAACCAATGCGTGTCTACGGCAATTTGCGGCTCTAGATCGGTTTTTTGTAAGTAATATATGCTTAAAACCTTCTAAATAACATTTTAGGTGGCCCACGTAAATTTTCATGGGAATCCGGCCCGGTCGGTCCGGACAAGAAACCCCATATACCCCCGCCTTTCGCGTATCGGCAAAAACTGGGTTTCGCGCTAAAATGTGTGTAACTTCTGCTACGTGACTCCGTTTCAGGCCCATGACCAGTCAAAACGGACCTTGGAAGGTCCACCACACAATGTGCAGGGCGTTTGGTGGCAATACACCATGATTTGGGTGTGTTTCGATAAACTACACGACGTACGTTCGGTTCGGTTCAACCAATGCGTGTCTACGGCAATTTGCGGCTCCAGATCGCTTTTTTGTAAGTAATATATGCTTAAAACCTTCTAAATAACATTGTAGAAGGACCACGTAAATTTTCATGGGAATCCGGCACGGTCGCTCCGGACGAGAAACCCCCTATACCCCCGCCTTTCGCATATCGGCAAAAACTGGGTTTCGCGGTAAAATGGGCGTAACTTCTGTTACGTGACTCCGTTTCAGGCCCATGACCAGTCAAAACGGACCTTGGAAGGTCCACCACATAATGTGCAGGGCGTTTGGTGGCAATACACCATGATTTGGGTGTGTTTCGATAAACTACACGACGTACGTTCGGTTCGGTTTCAACCAATGCGTGTCTACGGCAATTTGCGGCTCTAGATCGGTTTTTTGTAAGTAATATATGCTTAAAACCTTCTAAATAACATTGTAGAAGGCCCACGTAAATTTTCATGGGAATCCGGCACGGTCGGTCCGGACGAGAAACCCCCTATACCCCCGCCTTTCGCGTATCGGCAAAAACAGGGTTTCACGCTAAAATGTGCGTAACTTCTGTTACGTGACTCCGTTTCAGGCCCATGATCAGTCAAAACGGACCTTGGAAGGTCCACCACATAATGTGCAGGGCGTTTGGTGGCAATACACCATGATTTGGGTGTGTTTCGATAAACTACATGACGTACGTTCGGTTAGGTTCAACCAATGCGTGTCTACGGCAATTTGCGGCTCTAGATCGGTTTTTTGTAAGTAATATATGCTTAAAACCTTCTAAATAACATTGTAGAAGGCCCACGTAAATTTTCATGGGAATCTGGCTCGGTCGGTCCGGACGAGAAACCCCCTATACCCCCGCCTTTCGCGTATCGGCAAAAACTGGGTTTCGCGCTAAAATGTGCGTAACTTCTGCTACGTGACTCCGTTTCAGGCCCATGACCAGTCAAAACGGACCTTGGAAGGTACACCACATAATGTGCAGGGCGTTTGGTGGCAATACACCATGATTTGGGTGTGTTTCGATAAACTACACGACGTACGTTCGGTTCGGTTCAACCAATGCGTGTCTACGGCAATTTGCGTCTCTAGATCGGTTTTTTTGTAAGTAATATATGCTTAAAACCATCTAAATAACATTGTAGAAGGCCCACGTAAATTGTCATGGGAATACGGTACGGTCGGTCCGGACGAGAAACCCCCTATACCCCCGCCTTTCGCGTATCGGCAAAAACTGGGTTTCGAGCTAAAATGTGCGTAACTTCTGCTACGTGACTCCGTTTCAGGCCCATGACCAGTCAAAACGGACCTTGGAAGGTCAACCACACAATGTGCAGGGAGTTTGGTGGCAATACACCATGATTTGGGTGTGTTTCGATAAACTACACGACGTACGTTCGGTTCGGTTCAACCAATGCGTGTCTACGGCAATTTGCGTCTCTAGATCGGTTTTTTTAAGTAATATATGCTTAAAACCTTCTAAATAACATTGTAGAAGGCCCACGTAAATTTTTATGGGAATCCGGCCCGGTCGGTCCGGACGAGAAACCCCCTATACCCCCGCCTTTCGCGTATCGGCAAAAACTGGGTTTCGCTCTAAAATGTGCGTAACTTCTGCTACGTGACTCCGTTTCAGGCCCATGACCAGTCTAAACGGACCTTGGAAGGTCCACAACACAATGTGCAGGGCGCTTGGTGGCAATACACCATGATTTGGGTGTGTTTCGATAAACTACACGACGTACGTTCGGTTCGGTTCAACCAATGCGTGTCTATGGCAATTTGCGGCTCTAGATCGGTTTTTTGTAAGTAATAAATGCTTAAAACCTTCTAAATAACATTGTAGAAGTCCCACGTAAATTTTCATGGGAATCCGGCCCGGTCGGTGCGGACGAGAAACCCCCTATACCCCCGCCTTTCGCGTATCGGCAAAAACAGGGTTTCACGCTAAAATGTGCGTAACTTCTTCTACGTGACTCCGTTTCAGGCCCATGACCAGTCAAAACGGACCTTGGAAGGTCGACCACATAATGTGCAGGGCGTTTGGTGGCAATACACCATGATTTGGGTGTGTTTCGATAAACTACACGACGTACGTTCGGTTCGGTTCAACCAATGCGTGTCTACGGCAATTTGCGGCTCTAGATCGGTTTTTTGTAAGTAATATATGCTTAAAACCTTCTAAATAACATTGTAGAAGGCCCACGTAAATTTTCATGGGAATCCGGCCCGGTCTGTCCGAACGAGAAACCCCCTATACCCCCGCCTTTCGCGTATCGGCAAAAACTGGGTTTCGCGCTAAAATGTGCGTAACTTCTGCTACGTGACTCCGTTTCAGGCACATTACCATTCAAAACGGACCTTGGAAGGTACACCACATAATGTGCAGGGCGTTTGGTGGCAATACACCATGATTTGGGTGTGTTTCGATAAACTACACGACGTACGTTCGGTTCGGTTCAACCAATGCGTGTCTACGGCAATTTGCGTCTCTAGATCGGTTTTTTGTAAGTAATATATGTTTAAAACCTTCTAAATAACATTGTAGAAGGCCCACGTAAATTGTCATGGGAATACGGTACGGTCGGTCCGGACGAGAAACCCCCTATACCCCCGCCTTTCGCGTATCGGCAAAAACTGAGTTTCGCGCTAAAATGTGCGTAACTTCTGCTACGTGACTCCGTTTCAGGCCCATGACCAGTCAAAACGGACCTTGGAAGGTCAACCACACAATGTGCAGGGAGTTTGGTGGCAATACACCATGATTTGGGTGTGTTTCGATAAACTACACGACGTACGTTCGGTTCGGTTCAACCAATGCGTGTCTACGGCAATTTGCGGCTCTAGATCGGTTTTTTGTAAGTAATATATGCTTAAAACCTTTTAAATAACATTTTAGAAGGCCCACGTAAATTTTTATGGGAATCCGGCCCGGTCGGTCCGGACGAGAAACCCCCTATACCCCCGCCTTTCGCGTATCGGCAAAAACTGGGTTTCGCTCTAAAATGTGCGTAACTTCTGCTATGTGACTCCGTTTCAGGCCCATGACCAGTCAAAACAGACCTTGGAAGGTCTACCACACATTGTGCAGGGAGTTTGGTGGCAATACACCATGATTAGGGTGTGTTTCGATAAACTACACGACGTACGTTCGGTTCGGTTCAACCAATGCGTGTCTACGGCAATTTGCGGCTCTAGATCGCTTTTTTGTAAGTAATATATGCTTAAAACCTTCTAAATAACATTGTAGAAGGCCCACGTAAATTTTCATGGGAATCCGGCCCGGTCGGTCCGGACGGGAAACCCCCTATACCCCCGCCTTTCGTGTATCGGCAAAAACTGGGTTTCGCGCTAAAATGTGCGTAACTTCTGCTACGTGACTCCGTTTCAGGACCATGACCAGTCAAAACGGACCTTGAAAGGTCAACCACACAATGTGCAGGGAGTTTGGTGGCAATACACGATGATTTGTGTGTGTTTTGATAAACTACACGACGTACGTTCGGTTCCGTTCAACCAATGCGTGTCTACGGCAATTTGCAGCTCTAGATCGGTTTTTTGTAAGTAATATATGCTCAAAACCTTCTAAATAACATTTTAGAAGGCCCACATAAATTTTCATGGGAATCCGGCACGGTCGGTCCGGACGAGAAACGCCCTATACCCCCGCCTTTCGCGTATCGGCAAAAACAGGGTTTCACGCTAAAATGTGCGTAATTTCTGCTACGTGACTCCGTTTCAGGCCCATGACCAGTCAAAACGGACCTTGGAAGGTCCACCACATAATGTGCAGGGCTTTTGGTGGCAATACACCATGATTTGGGTGTCTTTCGATAAACTACACGACGTACGTTCGGTTCGGTTTAACCAATGCGTGTCTACGGCAATTTGCGGCTCTAGATCGGTTTTTTGTAAGTAATAAATGCTTAAAACCTTCTAAATAACATTGTAGAAGGCCCACGTAAAATTTCATGGGAATCCGGCCCGGTCGGTCCGGACGAGAAACCCCCTATACCCCCGCCTTTCGCGTATCGGCAAAAACTGGGTTTCGCGCTAAAATGTGCGTAACTTCTGCTACGTGACTCCGTTTCAGGCCCATTACCAGTCAAAACGGACCTTGGAAGGTACACCACATAATGTGCAGGGCGTTTGGTGGCAATACACCATGATTTTGGTGTGTTTCGATAAACTACACGACGTACGTTTGGTTCGGTTCAACCAATGCGTGTCTACGGCAATTTGCGGCTCTAGATCGGTTTTTTGTAAGTAATATATGCTTAAAACCTTCTAAATAACATTTTAGAAGGCCCACGTAAATTTTCATGGAAATCCGGCACGGTCGGTCCGGACGAGAAACCCCCTATACCCCCGCCTTTCGCGTATCGGCAAAAACTGGGTTTCGAGCTAAAATGTGCGTAACTTCTGCTACGTGACTCCGTTTCAGGCCCATGACCAGTCAAAACGGACCATGGAAGGTCCATCACACAATGTACAGGGCGTTTGGTGGCAATACACCATGATTTGGGTGTGTTTCGATAAACTACACGACGTACGTTTGGTTCGGTTCAACCAATGCGTGTCTACGGCAATTTGCGGCTCTAGATCGGTTTTTTGTAAGTAATATATGCTTAAAACCTTCTAAATAACATTGTAGAAGGCCCACGAAATTTTAATGGGAATCCGGTACGCTCGGTCCGGACGAGAAACCCCCTATACCCCCGCCTTTCGCGTATCGGCAAAAACTGGGTTTCGCGCTAAAATGTGCGTAACTTCTGCTACGTGACTCCGTTTCAGGCCCATGACCAGTCAAACCGGACCTTGGAAGGTCCACCACACAATGTGCAGGGCGTTTGGTGGCAATACACCATGATTTGGGTGTGTTTCGATAAACTACACGACGTACGTTCGGTTCGGTTCAACCAATGCGTGTCTACGGCAATTTGCGTCTCTAGATCGGTTTTTTGTAAGTAATATATGTTTAAAACCTTCTAAATAACATTGTAGAAGGCCCACGTAAATTTTCATGGGAATCCGGCCCGGTCGGACCGGACGAGAAACCCCCTATACCCCCGCCTTTCACGTATCGGCAAAAACTGGGTTTCGCGCTAAAATGTGCGTAACTTCTGCTACGTGACTCCGTTTCAAGACCATGACCAGTCAAAACGGACCTTGGAAGGTCCACCACACAATGTGCAGGGCGTTTGGTGGCAATACACCATGATTTGGGTGTGTTTCGATAAACTACACGACGTACGTTCGGTTCGGTTCAACCAATGCGTGTCTACGGAAATTTGCGTCTGTAGATCGGTTTTTTGTAAGTAATATATGCTTAAAACCTTCTAAATAACATTGTAGAAGGCCCACGTAAATTTTCAAGGGAATCCGGCACGGTCGGTCCGGACGAGAAACCCCCTATACCCCCGCCTTTCGCGAATCGGCAAAAACTGGGTTTCGAGCTAAAATGTGCGTAACTTCTGCTACGTGACTCCGTTTCAGGCCCATGACCAGTCAAACCGGACCATGGAAGGTCCACCACACAATGTGCAGGGCGTTTGGTGGCAATACACCATGATTTGGGTGTGTTTCGATAAACTACACGACGTACGTTCGGTTCGGTTCAACCAATGCGTGTCTACGGAAATTTGCGTCTCTAGATCGGTTTTTTGTAAGTAATATATGCTTAAAACCTTCTAAATAACATTGTAGAAGGCCCACGTAAATTTTCATGGGAATCCGGCCCGGTCGGTCCGGACGAGAAACCTCCTATACCCCCGCCTTTCGCGTATTGGCAAAAACTGGGTTTCGCGCTAAAATTTGCGTAACTTATGCTACGTGACTCCGTTTCAGGCCCATGACCAGTCAAAACGGACCTTGGAAGGTCCACCACACAATGTGCAGGGCGATTGGTGTCAATACACCATGATTTGGGTGTGTTTCGATAAACTACACGACGTACGTTCGGTTCGGTTCAACCAATACGTGTCTACGGCAATTTGCGCCTCTAGATCAGTTTTTTGTAAGTAATATATGCTTAAAACCTTCTAAATAACATTGTAGAAGGCCCACGTAAATTTTCATGGGAATCCGGCCCGGTCGGTCCGGACGGGAAACCCCCTATACCCCCGCCTTTCGTGTATCGGCAAAAACTGGGTTTCGCGCTAAAATGTGCGTAACTTCTGCTACGTGACTCCGTTTCAGGACCATGACCAGTCAAAACGGACCTTGAAAGGTCAACCACACAATGTGCAGGGAGTTTGGTGGCAATACACGATGATTTGTGTGTGTTTTGATAAACTACACGACGTACGTTCGGTTCCGTTCAACCAATGCGTGTCTACGGCAATTTGCAGCTCTAGATCGGTTTTTTGTAAGTAATATATGCTCAAAACCTTCTAAATAACATTTTAGAAGGCCCACATAAATTTTCATGGGAATCCGGCACGGTCGGTCCGGACGAGAAACGCCCTATACCCCCGCCTTTCGCGTATCGGCAAAAACAGGGTTTCACGCTAAAATGTGCGTAATTTCTGCTACGTGACTCCGTTTCAGGCCCATGACCAGTCAAAACGGACCTTGGAAGGTCCACCACATAATGTGCAGGGCTTTTGGTGGCAATACACCATGATTTGGGTGTCTTTCGATAAACTACACGACGTACGTTCGGTTCGGTTCAACCAATGCGTGTCTACGGCAATTTGCGGCTCTAGATCGGTTTTTTGTAAGTAATAAATGCTTAAAACCTTCTAAATAACATTGTAGAAGGCCCACGTAAAATTTCATGGGAATCCGGCCCGGTCGGTCCGGACGAGAAACCCCCTATACCCCCGCCTTTCGCGTATCGGCAAAAACTGGGTTTCGCGCTAAAATGTGCGTAACTTCTGCTACGTGACTCCGTTTCAGGCCCATTACCAGTCAAAACGGACCTTGGAAGGTACACCACATAATGTGCAGGGCGTTTGGTGGCAATACACCATGATTTTGGTGTGTTTCGATAAACTACACGACGTACGTTTGGTTCGGTTCAACCAATGCGTGTCTACGGCAATTTGCGGCTCTAGATCGGTTTTTTGTAAGTAATATATGCTTAAAACCTTCTAAATAACATTTTAGAAGGCCCACGTAAATTTTCATGGAAATCCGGCACGGTCGGTCCGGACGAGAAACCCCCTATACCCCCGCCTTTCGCGTATCGGCAAAAACTGGGTTTCGAGCTAAAATGTGCGTAACTTCTGCTACGTGACTCCGTTTCAGGCCCATGACCAGTCAAAACGGACCATGGAAGGTCCATCACACAATGTACAGGGCGTTTGGTGGCAATACACCATGATTTGGGTGTGTTTCGATAAACTACACGACGTACGTTTGGTTCGGTTCAACCAATGCGTGTCTACGGCAATTTGCGGCTCTAGATCGGTTTTTTGTAAGTAATATATGCTTAAAACCTTCTAAATAACATTGTAGAAGGCCCACGAAATTTTAATGGGAATCCGGTACGCTCGGTCCGGACGAGAAACCCCCTATACCCCCGCCTTTCGCGTATCGGCAAAAACTGGGTTTCGCGCTAAAATGTGCGTAACTTCTGCTACGTGACTCCGTTTCAGGCCCATGACCAGTCAAACCGGACCTTGGAAGGTCCACCACACAATGTGCAGGGCGTTTGGTGGCAATACACCATGATTTGGGTGTGTTTCGATAAACTACACGACGTACGTTCGGTTCGGTTCAACCAATGCGTGTCTACGGCAATTTGCGTCTCTAGATCGGTTTTTTGTAAGTAATATATGTTTAAAACCTTCTAAATAACATTGTAGAAGGCCCACGTAAATTTTCATGGGAATCCGGCCCGGTCGGTCCGGACGAGAAACCCCCTATACCCCCGCCTTTCACGTATCGGCAAAAACTGGGTTTCGCGCTAAAATGTGCGTAACTTCTGCTACGTGACTCCGTTTCAAGACCATGACCAGTCAAAACGGACCTTGGAAGGTCCACCACACAATGTGCAGGGCGTTTGGTGGCAATACACCATGATTTGGGTGTGTTTCGATAAACTACACGACGTACGTTCGGTTCGGTTCAACCAATGCGTGTCTACGGAAATTTGCGTCTGTAGATCGGTTTTTTGTAAGTAATATATGCTTAAAACCTTCTAAATAACATTGTAGAAGGCCCACGTAAATTTTCAAGGGAATCCGGCACGGTCGGTCCGGACGAGAAACCCCCTATACCCCCGCCTTTCGCGAATCGGCAAAAACTGGGTTTCGAGCTAAAATGTGCGTAACTTCTGCTACGTGACTCCGTTTCAGGCCCATGACCAGTCAAACCGGACCATGGAAGGTCCACCACACAATGTGCAGGGCGTTTGGTGGCAATACACCATGATTTGGGTGTGTTTCGATAAACTACACGACGTACGTTCGGTTCGGTTCAACCAATGCGTGTCTACGGCAATTTGCGTCTCTAGATCGGTTTTTTGTAAGTAATATATGCTTAAAACCTTCTAAATAACATTGTAGAAGGCCCACGTAAATTTTCATGGGAATCCGGCCCGGTCGGTCCGGACGAGAAACCTCCTATACCCCCGCCTTTCGCGTATTGGCAAAAACTGGGTTTCGCGCTAAAATTTGCGTAACTTATGCTACGTGACTCCGTTTCAGGCCCATGACCAGTCAAAACGGACCTTGGAAGGTCCACCACACAATGTGCAGGGCGTTTCGTGGCAATACACCATGATTTGGGTGTGTTTTGATAAAATACACGACGTACGTTCGGTTCGGTTCAACCAATGCGTGTCTACGTCAATTTGCGGCTCTAGATCGGTTTTTTGTAAGTAATATATGCTTAAAACCTTCTAAATAACAGTGTAGAAGGCCCACGTAAATTTTCATGGGAATCCGGCACGGTTGGTCCGGACGAGAAAACCCCTATACCCCCGCCTTTCGCGAATCGGCAAAAACTGGGTTTCGAGTTAAAATGTGCGTAACTTCTGCTACGTGACTCCGTTTCAGGCCCATGACCAGTCAAAACGGACCTTGGAAGGTCCACCACACAATGTGCAGGGCTTTTGGTAGCAATACACCATGACTTGGGTGTGTTTCGATAAACTACACGACGTACGTTTGGTTCGGTTCAACCAATGCGTGTCTACGGCAATTTGCGGCTCTAGATCGGTTTTTTGTAAGTAATATATGCTTAAAACCTTCTAAATAACATTTTAGAAGGCCCCAGTAAATTTTAATGGGAATCCGGTACGGTCGGTCCGGACGAGAAACCCCCTATACCCCCCGCCTTTCGCGTATCGGCAAAAACTGGGTTTCGCGCTAAAATGTGCGTAAATTCTGCTACGTGACTCCGTTTTAGGCCCATGACCAGTCAAAACGGACCTTGGAAGGTCCACCACACAATGTCCAGGGAGTTTGGTGGCAATACACCATGATTTGGGTGTGTTTCGATAAACTACACGACGTACGTTCGGTTCGATTCAACCAATGCGTGTCTACGGCAATTTGTGGCTCTTGATCGGTTTTTTGTAAGTAATATTTGCTTAAAACCTTCTAAATAACAGTGTAGAAGGCCCACGTAAATTTTCATTGGAATCCGGCACGGTTGGTCCGGACGAGAAACCCCCTATACCCCCGCCTTTCGCGAATCGGCAAAAACTGGGTTTCGAGCTAAAATGTGCGTAACTTCTGCTACGTGACTCCGTTTCAGGCCTATGACCAGTCAAAACGGACCTTGGAAGGTCCACCACACAATGTGTAGGGAGTTTGGTGGCAATACACCATGATTTGGGTGTGTTTCGATAAACTACACGACGTACGTTCGGTTCGGTTCAACCAATGCGTGTCTACGGCAATTTGCGTCTCTAGATCGATTTTTGTAAGTAATATATGCTTAAAACCTTCTAAAAAACATTGTAGAAGGCCCACGTAAATTTTCATGGGAATCTGGCACGGTCGGTCCGGACGAGAAACCCCCTATACCCCCGCCTTTCGCGAATCGGCAAAAACTAGGTTTCGAGCTAAAATGTGCGTAACTTCTGCTACGTGACTCCGTTTCAGGCCCATGACCAGTCAAACCGGACCTTGGAAGGTCCACCACACAATGTGCAGGGCGTTTGGTGGCAATACACCATGATTTGGGTGTGTTTCGATAAACTACACGACGTACGTTCGGTTCGGTTCAACCAATGCGTGTCTACGGCAATTTGCGTCTCTAGATCGGTTTTTTGTAAGTAATATATGCTTAAAACCTTCTAAATAACATTGTAGAAGGCCCAAGTAAATTTTCATGGTAATCCGGCCCGGTCGGTCCGGACGAGAAACCCCTATACCCCCGCCTTTCGCGTATCGGCAAAAACTGGGTTTCGCGCTAAAATGTGCGTAACTTCTGCTACGTGACTCCGTTTCAGGACCATGACCAGTCAAAACGGACCTTGGAAGGTCCACCACACAATGTGCAGGGCGTTTGGTGGAAATACACCATGATTTGGGTGTGTTTCGATAAACTACACGACGTACGTTCGGTTCGGTTCAACCAATGCGTATCTACGGAAATTTGCGTCAGTAGATCGGTTTTTTGTAAGTAATATATGCTTAAAACCTTCTAAATAACATTGTAGAAGGCCCACGTAAATTTTCAAGGGAATCCGCCACGGTCGGTCCGGACGAGAAACCCCCTATACCCCCGCCTTTCGCGAATCGGCAAAAACTGGGTTTCGAGGTAAAATGTGCGTAACTTCTGCTACGTGACTCCGTTTCAGGACCATGACCAGTCAAAACGGACCTTGGAAGTTCCACCACACAATGTGCAGGGAGTTTGGTGGCAATACACCATGATTTGGGTGTGTTTCGATAAAATACACGACGTACGTTCGGTTCGGTTCAACCAATGCGTGTCTACGTCAATTTGCGGCTCTAGATCGGTTTTTTGTAAGTAATATATGATTAAAACCTTCTAAATAACAGTGTAGAAGGCCCACGTAAAATTTCATGGGAATCCGGCACGGTCGGTCCGGACGAGAAACCCCCTATACCCCCGCCTTTCGCGTATCGGCAAAAACTGGGTTTCGCGCTAAAATGTGCGTAACTTCTGCTACGTGACTCCGTTTCAGGCCCATGACCAGTCAAAACGGACCTTGGAAGGTTCACCACACAATGTGCTGGGCGTTTGGTGGCAATACACCATGATTTGTGTGTGTTTCGATAAACTACACGACGTACGTTCGGTTCGGTTCAACCAATGCGTGTCAACGGCAATTTGCGGCTCTAGATCGCTTTTTTGTAAGTAATATATGCTTAAAACCTTCTAAATAACATTGTAGAAGGCATACGTAAATTTTCATGGGAATCCGGCACGGTCGGTCCGGACGAGAAACCACCTATACCCCCGCCTTTTGCTTATCGACAAAAACTGGGTTTCGCGCTAAAATGTGCGTAACTTCTGCTACATGACTCTGTTTCAGGCCCATGACCAGTCAAAACGGACCTTGGAAGGTCCACCACACAATGTGCAGGGCTTTTGGTGGCAATACACCATGATTTGGGTGTGTTTCGATAAATTACACGACGTACGTTCGGTTCGGTTCAACCAATGCGTGTCTACGGCAATTTGCGGCTCTAGATCGGTTTTTTGTAAGTAATATATGCTTAAAACCTTCTAAATAACAGTGTTGAAGGCCCACGTAAATTTTCATGGGAATCCGGCACGGTCGGTCCGGACGAGGAACCCCCTATACCCCCGCCTTTCGCGAATCGGCAAAAACTGGGTTTCGAACTAAAATGTGCGTAACTTCTGCTACGTGACTCCGTTTCAGGCCCATGACCAGTCAAAACGGATCTTGGAAGGTCCACGACACAATGTGGAGGGCGTTTGGTGGCAATACACCATGATTTGGGTGTGTTTCGATAAATTACACGACGTACGTTCGGTTCGGTTCAACCAATGCGTGTCTACGGCAATTTGCGGCTCTAGATCGGTTTTTTGTAAGTAATATATGCTTAAAACCTTCTAAATAACAGTGTAGAAGGTCCACGTAAATTTTCATGGGAATCCGGCACGGTCGGTCCGGACGAGAAACCCCCTATACCCCCGCCTGTCGCGAATCGGCAAAAACTGGGTTCCGAACTAAAATGTGCGTAACTTCTGCTACGTGACTCCGTTTCAGGCTCATGACCAGTCAAAACGGACCTTGGAAAGTCCACCACACAATGTGCAGGGCGTTTGGTGGCAATACACCATGATTTGGGTGTGTTTCGATAAACTACACGACGTACGTTCGGTTCGGTTCAACCGATGCGTGTCTACGGCAATTTACGTCTCTAGATCGGTTTTTTGTAAGTAATATATGCTTAAAACCTTCTAAATAACGTTGTAGAAGGCCCACGTAAATTTTCATGGGAATTCGGCCCGGTCGGTCCGGACGAGAAACCCCCTATACCCCTACCTTTCGCGTATCGGCAAAAACTGGGTGTCGCGCTAAAATGTGCGTAACTTCTGCTACGTGACTCCGTTTCAGGCCCATGACCAGTCAAAACGGACCTTGGAAGGTCCACCACACAATGTGCTGGGCGTTTGGTGGCAATACACCATGATTTGTGTGTGTTTCGATAAACTACACGACGTACGTTCGGTTCGGTTTAACCAATGCGTGTCAACGGAAATTTGCGGCTCTAGATCGCTTTTTTGTAAGTAATATATGCATAAAACCTTCTAAATAACATTGTAGAAGGCCCACGTAAATTTTCATGGGAATCCGGCACGGTCGGTCCGAACGAGAAACCCTCTATACCCCCGTCTTTCGCGTATCGGCAAAAACTGGGTTTCGCACTAAAATGTGCGTAACTTCTGCTACGTGACTCCGTTTCAGGCCCATGACCAGTCAAAACGGACCTTGGAAGGTCCACCACACAATGTGCAGGGCGTTTGGTGGCAATACACCATGATTTGGGTGTGTTTCGATAAATTACACGACATACGTTCGGTTCGGTTCAACCAATGCGTGTCTACGGCAATTTGCGGCTCTAGATCGGTTTTTTGTAAGTAATATATGATTCAAACCTTCTAAATAACAGTTTAGAAGGCCCACGTAAATTTTCATGGGAATCCGGCACGGTCGGTCCGGACGACAAACCCCCTATACCCCCGCCTTTCGCGAATCGGCAAAAACTGGGTTTCGAACTAAAATGTGCGTAACTTCTGCTACGTGACTCCGTTTCAGGCCCATGACCAGTCAAAACGGACATTGGAAGGTCCACCACACAATGTGCAGGTCCTTTGGTGGCAATACACCATGATTTGGGTGTGTTTCGATAAACTACACGACGTACGTTCGGTTCGGTTCAACCAATGCGTGTCAACGGCAATTTGCGGCTCCAGATCGCTTTTTTGTAAGTAATATATGCTTAAAACCTTCTAAATAACATTGTAGAAGGACCACGTAAATTTTCATGGGAATCCGGCACGGTCGGTCCGGACGAGAAACCCCCCATACCCCCGCCTTTCGCGTATCGGCAAAAACTGGGTTTCGCGCTAAAATGTGCGTAACTTCTGCTACGTGACTCCGTTTCAGGCCCATGACCAGTCAAAACGGACCTTGGAAGGTCCACCACACAATGTGCAGGGCGTTTGGTGGCAATACACCATGATTTGTGTGTGTTTAGATAAACTACACGACGTACGTTCGGTTCGGTTCAACCAATGCGTGTCAACGGCAATTTGCGGCTCCATATCGCTTTTTTGTGAGTAATATATGCTTAAAACCTTCTAAATAACATTGTAGAAGGACCACGTAAATTTTCATGGGAATCCGGCACGGTCGGTCCGGACGAGAAACCCCCCATAACCCCGCCTTTCGCGTATCGGCAAAAACTGGGTTTCGCGCTAAAATGTGCGTAACTTCTGCTACGTGACTCCGTTTCAGGCCCATGACCAGTCAAAACGGACCTTGGAAGGTCCACCACACAATGTGCTGGGATTTTGGTGGCAATACACCATGATTTGGGTGTGTTTCGATAAACTACACGACGTACGTTCGGTTCGGTTCAACCAATGCGTGTCTACGGCAATTTACGGCTCTAGATCGGTTTTTTGTAAGTAATATGTTGGGAACTGAAGATGTGAACAAGTCTTTAATGCTGCTAGTTTAGAATTACTACTGCCAGAGGACTTCAAAGTTAATACTGCTGAGTATTACTACTGCTAATAGAATTAATACTGCTAGTCAAAGTTAGTGATGCTTGAACAAAGTTAGTACTGCTAGTTAGTTAATACTGCTTTCAGTTAATACTGCTTTCAGTTAATACTGCTCTCAGTTAATACTGCTAGTTAGTTAATACTGCTAGTGGTTAATACTGCTCTCAGTTAATACTGCTAGTTAGTTAATACTGCTAGTGGTTAATACTGCTCTCAGTTAATACTGCTAGTTAGTTAATACTGCTAGTGGTTAATACTGCTCTCAGTTAATACTGCTAGTTAGTTAATACTGCTAGTGGTTAATACTGCTCTAGGTTAATACTGCTAGTTAGTTAATATTGCTAGTGGTTAATACTGCTCTCAGTTAATACTGCTCTAGGTTAATACTGCTTATGTCCCGAATACTATAAATACCCTTTGCCCGCCTAAAAGTTCATAACGACTCTCTGTATACTGTTCACTTGCGCTCTAAACCATTTCTCTCTCAAGTTCAAAGTTTTCAGGCAAGAAACTTCAAGATCAATGGCATTCATAGACGAGCACAATGAAATCGCGATGCTACAGAAGCCCAAACAGGCCGCTGGTTTCCACCAGATTGTGGATTTCCTCAAGACAAGCCATATTGCCCATGCTCTCACTGTATCGCCATCCATCTATATCGAGCATCAAAGGCAATTCTGGGCAAATGCCACTATTGTTACTGAGAATGGTGTGCAAATGATCAAGACAAGGGTGTGTGACAAACCCTTGACAGTTACTGAAGAGGTAATTCGCATCAGTCTACGTCTAGACGATGCCTCTGGTATAACTTCTATCTCTAATGATGAACTGTTTTCTACTCTTACAAGAATGGGTTATGGAGGCCCATTGGGTGTGTTCAAGTTCTCAAAAGCAAAATTTTCACCTCAATGGCGTTTCTTTGTCCATACCCTTATGCACTGTATCTCTAAAAAGACTACTGGCTGGAGTAAGTTCAGTAGCACCATTGCTTATGCTTTGGTATGCTTAGCCACTGCCAGAAAGTATAATTTTTCCCAAATGATTTTTAATGATCTTGTCTCAAACCTGGGAAGTAAAAAGAGTTTTTATATGTACCCCAGGTTTGTCCAAGAAGTTATTACCCATGAATTGACGGATATACCTCATTTTGAAGAGGTATATGTACCAAAAATTCCCAAAGGTAAGGTCTTTTCAAACATGAAAAGATCGCCTCTGGACTCGGAAGGAGTTGACACCCCATTGTTCTCTACAATGATGGTGGTGTCCCACACTGATGAAGGTATGGCAGCAGGGTCAAGGCCCCCATTAGACCAACCCACTGCTAGCCAATCCCAACCTTCCCACCCTAAATCAATTCCCCAGTCTCTTCTTGATAAACCAACTTCACCAATCACCCAAACATACAAAAGGAAACAGGTAAAGAAGGCTCCTTCCCTTCTTGTACCATCAACCCCTAAGCCTTTAAGCCCTCTAAGGGAGGATTCTCCCTTAGATAATATCTACAGGGAAACCACAAGGGTGTCTCCCAACCCCAAGGAGGTGCTCTCTGAGGAGGAGGAAGAGCATATGGGTGAGAAGGCTGCCACTACTTCTGCTAGCACAGAGAAGGTCAGTGGTAACATCTCTAAGACCTTCCCCATGGCAACTTTGGGTGAGAAATCAACCAAAGGACCCCGGTGCCAAGAAACCAAGGGGGTAGCTGGTGCTTCTGCTAGGCAGAAGGCCACTATCAAAAGATCCAAGGATCCCTCAAGGATGGGCAAAACATCCAAAAAGGGTGAGGACAGAACTGACACTGATGAATTGATGGCAAAACTTTCCAAGGATCCTTCAAGGGTGGGTAAAACACCTAAAGAAGGTGAGGATAGATATACTTACTGGGAATTGATTGAAGCATTAGCCAACATTAATGTTGATGTGGTTAATCAAGGAAAGGATATCAAAGAATTGCAGCAAGTGGTTCTCTCCCAACAACAGCAGATTTCCAAACTCAAACAAATGGTGGGAAAGCTCATGGCCAAGAAAAGAAGAGGTCAGTTTGTTCTGAGAAGGAGAAAGGAGGCAACCAACATAGAAAATGTCCATGCTTCCAAAAAGGGGGAGAATTCTAGCTCAGAACAGATAGATCAACAGTTTGAGGGGGAGTTTGTTGAAGAAAAGAAATCTGCAGAAACAACACCAGCAGCAGTTACAACTAAAGAAGCAGAAATGGTTACTACTGCTGAACCAAAACAAGCAGCAGAAACTGTTAGTGCTGCTGAAACTTCACAAGCAGCAGTAACAGAGTTAACACCAACAGAGATTGAAGTAGCTGAAATGCTCATCAAAGCAAAGAATGACACTCCCAAAGCAAAGGGAGTGGTCATAAATGAAGGGGGAGCAAAGAAAATAGAGAAGAAAGAAATGGCTGCAGATGCAAGGAAAAAGGGAAAAGCAAAGATGATAGAATCTGATCAACCATCTAAAAAGCAAAAGATGATTGAGTCAGATGAAGCATTAGCAAAGAAAGTACAAGAAGAGTTAGATCAAGCAGAAAAGGAGCAGGTTGAAAAAGACAGAGAAATGGCCAGAGCACTTGCAAATGAGTTAAATGAAGCATTCCAGAAAGGGCTGGAAACAGAGAAGGCAAAGCAAAGAGCAATGAGCTTGAGAAAGGCTATGATGGCCAGAACAAGTGCTAAGAAGAGAAGACCTTCACAAACTTACCTTGCCACTCAGGAAAGAAACAAAATGATAACTTTCTTGAGGAGTGTAATTGGTGTAAAGAAAGAAATGTTTGTGAAGATGACTTTTGATCAAATCAAGGATCTCTATGAGAAAGAAATGGGGAAGCTGAAGAGTAATGAAAAGGATAGAGTGGAGTTTGAAAAGAAGGCCAAGGAGAGACATGATGTGAATATTAATCAACCATTCCCTGAAAGTGAAGAGGGAACTCCTATCAAAGAAAAGGCAGAGAAAAAGGAAGAAAAGAAGAAGGAAGCTACTTTAGGGCAAGTTCAAAAGACTCTGAAGAGAACTAAAATGATGGCTAAAAGAAAGAAGATTGTAAAGAAGCCTAGAGTAGAAGAAGAGCAAAAGGTTGCTGAAGAAGAAGAGGCACCTAAGAATGATGTCAGGATCGAATTCTCAACAAGAATTAATTCTCAGAAACAATATCAAAGAAGTTTGCGGAATAACACTTTGATATTCAATGAAATAGTAAATCAATACAGAAAATATGAGGAACAAACTGTAAACTTGTATTGAATGCTTTGAAGTTACAGGATTACACACTCAACCTCAATATTGATGAACAGGCTCACCAATACGAATTCTACTTCTCTAGAATTAGGATCTATGCCTTGAGGTTGATTTCTCTCTTGAAAAATAATTATCAAAAAAAAATTCTTTCTATCTATTCTAAACATTCTATACATATACTGATAAAAAGATAATTACAAAGAATAAACAAATCTTCAGTATATCTTCCATGTATATCTTCTAAGTATATCTTCAGTATATCCAGCTGTAGTATTTTCTATCCGGATCTCTTTAGCAGCACTAATAATGCTCAGCAGCATTAACTTCAACTAGCAGCATTAACTGCAAGCAGTACTAACCACTAGCAGTACTAACTAGCTAAGCAGTACTAACTTTGTTCAAGCAGTACTAACTTTAACTAGCAGTAGTAATTCTACTAGCAGTAGTAACACTTAGCAGTATTAATCTTCAACTTGTTCTGGCAGTAGTAACTACATTTATACTAGCAGTAGTAACTACACTTAGTAGAATCTTCAGTTCCCAACAATCTCCCCCTAACTTGACTTTTAGAAGAGAAGTCAAGTTCTTCAGATATTCTTCCAGATGCTCTTTTTAATGCTCCCAAAACTTCCAAAATCATGCTCCTAAGTCTGGATTCAGTCCCAAACTCTGATTGATTATCCTCTGAATTAGATACTTGGCCATTTCTGAATTTGGTGCACAACCCAACTTCTTCTTTAGCATGGCATGAACCTTCAGTCTGGTGTGATTATATACTCTATCCACTAGGAAGTATTCTGTGTGATTTCTATCCAAAGTCACTGCATATACTCCACTAGTTTCATATAGAGTCCAACTTGTGACTTCTTTAAACACACTCTTGATTACCTGGTCCACTTCTTCAGGTTTGAACATCATGCATAGATACTCCATCACCAGTTTTGTAAGAGAAATTCCTGGAGTATTCAGATGATCTGCATACAGCTTAATTCCTATGTCAAACATCTCTTCTATATCAGATCTAGAGCATGTTCTGACAATCTTGACCCAAGTGTTGAATACTTCATACTTATCACCCTTCCTCTTGAGTCTGATGTAATCTTTCCCATCCATTGTCAGTACATCCCAGTGAATGATCTCAGGTGGCTTAACTCCAACAGGTTCTGCAGAAATTGGTTCAGGCACTTTGTCCATCACTACCATATATAAGCTTACATCATCTTTGATTGATGACCCTTGCTGGCTTGATGACTCAGGTGCCACTTCTTCTTCAGCAACATTTTGTTCTTCTTCTACTCTAGACTTCTTATCTTTCTTTCTTTTGGCCATCATCTTGGTTCTTTTCAAAGTCTTTTGAACCTGTACTAGAGTAGCTTCCTTCTTCTTTTCTTCCTTTTCCTTTGCCATTTCTTTGATAGGAGTTCCCTCTTCACTTTCAGGAAATGGTTGATTCATATCTATATCATTACTCTCCTTGGCCTTCTTTTCAAACTCTACTCTTTTCTTTTCATTGCTCTTCAGATTCCCCATTTCCTTTTCATAGAGCTCTCTGATTTGATCAAAACTCATCTTCACAAACATTTCTTTCTTTACCCCAATTGCACTCCTCAAGAAAGTTATCATTTTGTTTCTTTCCTGAGTGGCAAGGTAAGTTTGTGAAGGTCTTCTTTTCTTTGCACTTGTATTAGCCATCATAGCCTTTCTCAGACTTATAGCCCTTTGTTTAGCCTTTTCAGTTTCAAGCCCCTTTTGATAAGCTTTATTTAGCTCAGCAGCTAAAGCCTTTGCCATTTCCCTGTCCTTCTCCACCTGAGCTCTTTCTTCTTTTTCCATCTCCTTCTGCATTTTCCTTGCTAAAGCTTCATCTGATTCAACCAACCTTTGCTTCTTGATTGGTTGATCAGATTCCACTATCTTTTCTTTTCCCTTATTCTTTGATTCTGCAGCTTTGTCTTTCTGTTCTGATTTTCTGTCTCTCCCTTCATTTATGACCACTCCCTTTGCTTTGGGAGTGTCATTCTTAGCTTTGATTAGCACTTCAGCTACTTCAATTTCTGTTGGTGTTAACTCTGTTACTGCTGCTTGTGAGGTTTCAGCAGCATTAACAGTTTCTGCTTCCTTCTCCCCCTCAACTTCAACTCTTTCTTTATCAATCTCCCCTTCCCTTGATGCTTCTGCCATGTTGATCTCCCCCTTTTTGGGAGCATCAGTCACTGGTTTCCTCCTTCTGAGCACAAATTGTTTCTTCTTCTTTTGCAGAATCAGTTTCCTTACCATTTGTTTCAACTTGATGATTTGTTCTTGTTGTGACAGTACAATGAGTTTTAGCTCTTCTATATCTTTGCCCTGTTTGAGTACATCCATGTTGATGTTGCCCATTGCCTCCATCAATTCATCATAGTTATATCTGTCCTCACCTTCTCCAGGAGTGTTACCCCCTATTGAAGGATCATTGGATCTTTTAGTAGTGGAAGTCTTCTGCCTAGCAGAAGCACTATCCACCCCTGTGGTTTCTTGGCACCAGGGACCTTCAAATGATTGCTCATTCAAAGTTGCCATGGGGGAGGTCTTATTGATGTTACCACTTTCCTCCTCTGTGTTAGCAGGAGTAGTGGCAGCCTCATCACCCATATGCTCTACCTCCTCCTCAGAGAGCACCTCCTTTGGGTTGGGAGACACCCTTGTGGTTTCCCTTTGGATATTCTCTAGGGGAGAATTCTCCCTTAGAGGGCTTAAAGGCTGTGTGGGTGATGGTACAAGAAGGGAAGGAGCCTTCTTTACCTGTTTTCTTTGATAAGTTTGGGTAATTGGAGAGGTTGGTTTTGTAAGAATAGACTGGGGAATTGTTTTTGAGTGAGAAGGTTGGGCTTGGCTAGCAGTGGGATGGTCTAATGAGGGCCTTGACCCTGCTGCCATACCTTCAGTGTTTTGGGACACCACCATCATTGTAGAGAACAATGGGGTGTCAACTCCTTCCGAGTCCCCAGCAGATCTTCTCATATTTGAGAAAACCTTGCCTTTTGGGGGTTTAGGTACATATACCCCAACAGGTTGAGGTATTTCCGTCAATTCATGGTTAATTACTTCCTGAACAAATCTGGGATACATAAAGAAACTCTTTTTGTTTCCCATATTTGATACAAGATCACTAAAAATCATCTTTGAGAAATTGTACCTTCTGGATGTAGCCAAGCATACCAAAGCATATGCAATTGGACTGCTGAACTCACTCCATCCAGTGGTCTTTTTGGAGATGCAATGCATCAGGGTATGAACAAGAAAACGCCATTGGGGTGAAAACTTTGCTTTTAAGAATTTGAAAACACCCAATGGGCCTCCATACCCCATTCTAGTAAGATTAGAAAACAGTTCATCATTAGAGATAGACATTATACCAGAGGCATCGTCTAGACGTAGACTGATGCGAATGACTTCTTCAGTAACTGTAAGTGAGTGATCACAGATTCTTGTCTTGATCATTTGCACACCATTTTCCACAACAATGGTTGCATTAGCCCAGAACTGCCTTTGGTGCTCAATGTAGATTGTAGGTGATACAGTAAGAGCATGAGCAATGTGACTTGACTTGAGGAAATCCACAATCTGATGAAATCCTGAAGCTTGCTTTGGCTTTTGTAGCATCGCAATCTCGTTGTGCTCGTCGATGAATGTCATGGATGCCATTGATCTTAGTGAACACTTGCCTGAAAACTTCGAACTTGAGAGAGAAAAGGTTTTGAGCGCAAGAGAACAGTATGCAAAGAGTCGTTATGAACTTTTAGGCGGGCAAAAAGTATTTATAGTATTCGGAATATAAGCAGTATTAACCTAGAGCAGTATTAACTAACTAGCAGTATTAACCGCGAGCAGTATTAACCACGAGCAGTATTAACTGAACTAGCAGTATTAACTACTAGCAGTATTAACTAACTAGCAGTATTAACCGCGAGCAGTATTAACTGAACTAGCAGTATTAACTGAACTAGCAGTATTAACTACTAGCAGTATTAACTGAAAGCAGTATTAACTGAAAGCAGTATTAACCACTAGCAGTATTAACTACAAGCAGTATTAACTAGACTTACTCCTTTTAAACTTGCTAAATACTGAGTACTGCTATGCATATCCTGAAAAGAAGATTAGTAACACCAAGAATAAAAATATACAGGTATAAAACCACTTTTTGAGAAGAAGATTATTCAGAGTTTATCATTCCCACACTTGTTACCAAGAAAGTGAATCTACCCACATCAAAAGCTTTAGTGAATAGATCAGCAAACTGATTATCAGTGTGAACTTTGACAACTTGAATAAGTTTCTTTTCATTACAATCTCTTATAAAGTGATACCTGATTTCAATGTGCTTTGTCTTTGAGTGCTTGACTGGATTATTTACAATGCTAATAGCACTGCTGTTGTCAATAAAGATTGGAGTGTGTAGAAAGGTTACCCCATAATCCAGCATTTGATTCTGAATCCATAAGACTTGAGAACAGCAACTTGCAGCTGCTATGTACTCTGCCTCTGTTGTAGATGTGGATACTGTGGTTTGTTTCTTGCACTGCCATGAGACTAGTCTAGCACCCAAAAACTGACATCCTCCAGAAGTAGATTTTCTGTCCAAGTTTGCCCCACCTAGATCACTGTCTGAGTATGCTATTAGGTCAAAAGGTGAGTTATGAGGATACCAAAGTCCCAATCTGGGTTGCCCTTTGAGATATCTGAATATCCTCTTAACAGCTTGAAAGTGAGATTGCTTTGGCCTAACTTGAAATCTTGCACATACACAGACTGGAAACATAATATCTGGCCTTGATGCTGTGAGATACATGAGAGAGCCAATCATGGATCTATAAAGATGCACATCCATATCCTCCCCCTCAAGATCTGCTGTGATCTGCTTGTGTGTTTCCATAGGTGTGCTGGCAGGTTTTGATTCTGAGAAACCAAACTTGGTTAGAATATCCTGCACATACTTGGATTGACATATAAAAATGCCATCTGACTTCTGTTGAACTTGGAGTCCAAGGAAGAAAGTAAGTTCCCCCATGGAACTCATTTTGAACCTTTGATGCATTAAATCCTCAAACTCCTTGCACATGTTGTTTCTTGTAGACCCAAAAATAATGTCATCAACATAGATTTGGACCAGCAAGATATCCTTCTTCTTTCTTTTGATAAATAGAGTCTTATCAATGACTCCTCTTTCAAAGTCATTTTCCAAGAGATAGGATGACAGGGTGTCATACCATGCTCTTGGGGCTTGATGTAGTCCATAAAGTGCTTTCTTTAATTTGTATACTCTGTCTGGATAGCTTGGGTTTTCAAACCCTGGTGGTTGACAGACATATACTTCTTCTTCAATTGACCCATAGAGAAAAGCACTTTTTACATCCATTTGGTAGACTTTGAAGTTCATGTAAGAAGCATAGGCTAGGAATAGTCTGATTGCTTCTATCCTAGCTACAGGTGCAAAAACTTCTTCATAATCTATGCCCTCTTCTTGAGTGTAGCCTTGAGCTACCAGCCTTGCTTTGTTTCTTATAACAATACCTCTTTCATCTCTCTTGTTTCTGAAGATCCATTTTGTGCCAATTGCTCTGTGACCTTTAGGAAGGTCTACTAGATCCCACACATCTTGTAGCTTGAACTGTAACAATTCTTCTTGCATTGCTTCTATCCAGCTAGATTCTTTCATAGCATCATGTGCCTTTTTAGGCTCAAGCTGGGATAGAAAACATGAGAGCACTGTATGCTGTTGATCTTGCATTTCCTGAAGCCTGCTTTGATGTCTAGTCATCATGGGAGAAGAGACATCACCTATTATCAACTGTGGAGGATGATTCTTTTGAACTCTTGTGTTATGACTAGGTTCTACATTCAGTCCATCCTCTAGATTAGAGTCATGCAATTCAACTGAAGTGTCTTCAGATGTCACTTCTGATTCTTGAGTCTCCTCATCTCTAGTGTCTTCTTCACTCTGACTTGGTTCAGTAAATGATTCCTTTTCACAGTCTTCAATTACTGTGGGTATGGGAAAAATCACAGATTTAGATATACTTTCTTGAACTTGTGTGATCTCTGATTCTCCACCACCTGTTCCTGTATACTCATTACTAAATCCAAAAGAGTTAGTTAGTGAATCAATGTCAAATAGCCACTGAGGTCCAGACCCAACAGGATTTGGTGTGTTCTCATTGCATTTGACATTGTCACTTTCTTCAATTATTCTAGAAGAAGAGTTAAAAACTCTGTAGGCCTTACTCTGAGATGAATATCCAACAAGAAATCCATCATCTGCTTTGCTATCAAACTTACCTAAGTGAGATTTGGTATTTAGAATTGTACAAGGACACCCAAAAGATTTGAAGAAACCAATAAAAGGTTTTCTTTGATTTAAAAGCTCATATGGGGTCTTGTTCTTTTGCTTGACCACTAGAACTCTGTTTTGGACATAACAGGCAGTATTAACTGCTTCAGCCCAGAATGTAATTGGCAATTTTGAATCAGCCAACAGAGATCTAGCAGCCTCTATTAGTGTCCTATTTCTCCTTTCAGCAACACCATTCTGTTGAGGAGTCCTAGGAGCACTATATTGTCTCTCAATACCTTTTCCTTCACAAAAAGTGTTTAAATCATGATTTTTAAATTCAGTTCCATTATCTGATCTAATGACTTTTACTCTTTGATTAGTTTGGTTTTCAATTCTTAGAATAAAGGATTTGATAAGACCACTTGTTTCATCCTTAGTCCTTAGAAAATATACTCAAGTAAATCTGGAGTAATCATCAACAATAACCAAGCAGTAAGATTTCTTGCCTATACTCATAACATTTGTAGGACCAAACAGATTCATATGCAATAACTGGAGACAAGAAGAAACAGAATTTAACTCTTTGGTCTTATGAGAAGTTTTGTGTTGTTTGCCTTTAAGACAAGCAACACAATGATCATCACATGAAAAGACTTTTGAAGGTAAACCTCTTACAAGGTTATTTTTAACAAGATTGTTCATAGTCTTGAAATTCATGTGACACATCCTTCTGTGCCAAAGGGAGGATTCATCTATAGAAGCTTTTGAAACAAGACAATTTAAAGATGAATCACTATCAACATTGTCCAAATCAAGACAGTAAACATTGTCCTTCCTTGGAGTTCTAAGTAGTATCATGCTTTCATCAACTACCTTGAACCCTGGAGCAAGAATCATACACTCAGAATTAGTAAATAATATACTATGTTGTTTGTCACAAACCTGTGATACACTTAACAGGTTGTACTTTAATTGATCAACATAGTAGACATCCTCAAATGTCATCTTACCTTTGGTGACATTACCTTTTCCACTTATCTTACCACCAGTAAGATTGTCTCCAAATGCAACATGTCCTCCATTAATTTGCTTGAAATCCTGAAGGCATGACATGTTGCCAGTCATGTGCCTAGAGCAACCACTATCAACATGCCATATGCTCTTTCCCTTGAGCTGTTGGTTGCCCTGCACATTAAATAAATCAATTAGTATGATTGGGGACCCAAGCCAAAGTGATCTTGGGTCTTCCTTTCTCATCAAAGTATTTACATTCCTTTTTAATGAGGTTTTTAAACTCAGAGCACTCTTTATTAGAGTACTTTGTCAATATGATTGGCTTAGCAGAATCAATACTGGAAGCAGTACTAACCTTAGAAGTACTAACAGAGTTACCAGTACTAACAGGTGTAGCAGTACTAACAGGTGTAGCAGTACTAACAGGTTTAGCAGTAGTATTACTTCTAGCAGCACTATCATTGTCAGCAGCACTATTTGTGGTAGCAGTACTAACAGTTTTAGTGCTTTTAGGAATCCACATATTGACACTTTCTTTAACAGAATACTTTTTCTTCATGTGGCTTTTAGTTTTAACAGTTTTCTTAGCCACATGGTTCTTTTCAATTTTCTTATAACCAAAGGGTTTTTGCATGGATCTTTGGAAATTCATTCTTTGGTTCATAGGATTGAAATAACAGAATTTTGCAAGATGATTCAATTTGCCACAGATAAAGCAAGGTTTTGGTCTATTGATTTTACTCAGATCAACCCCTTGTTTATGTGCCCATTGATTATTCCAGTTTCTTTGATTTCCTCTCTTTTTGTCCTGTTTTTGGGGCTCATTCTTCTTACAAGTACACTGTTTGCAAGGACCTGGATTCACAACTGTGGTCTGTTTATAATGGACCTTACCAGACTTTTCCTCTGTCTTCTCTATGTTCTTGGATTTGATCCAAGCCCTTCCACAATCCTCATTGGTGATAATGTTGTTTTCTATAGAAGTCTCACCACTCACCTTGTTCTTCTTACTCTTGCCAACCTCTTTCTCAGTCTTATCCTCAACAATTACCTCATCTAAGGGATCTATTTCAGTGGCTCCCTCAGGCAAGTCCTTCCTATCTTTGGTGTCTAACAGGTCTGAAGTAGGAGGAATGTAATTGTTGTTATATGGTGGAGGTGTGGCATTATACCCAATTCCTCTTCTTAATTTATCATGAATCTGATTTTGCAGTAAGGAGTCCATTGCTTTAGAAGCATTGGAAAACTTTTCTACATCAAGCTTAACCTTGGTTAACTCCTCTTTCAGTTTTTCACTCTCCTCTTTAGATTTGGTCAGTTTAAGTTCTAAATCCTTTTTCTCCCACTGCCAGTAATTAGTGTCATATGAGTGTTGTAGTTCATTGGCTTGAAAACCTTTGATTTGATCTTCAAATCTCTCTACTATCCTCACATAGTCTTTTATATCCTTTTCTAGTCTCTTCAGGTCATCACTCATCTTCTGATTGTGATCCCTGTACCTTTTAACAGTGTCTATGCAAGTTTTAGAGCAGAGATTAGAACTTACCTCAGATGGGAGATCAGATACTTTAGCCATAAGAGCTTGATTCTGAATAGCTTCTTCTGCTTGATCACTCCAATCAAACCCCATTCCTTGTTGAGAAACAAGGGCTTGAGCAGAGTTTCTGTTGTTATTGAAGCTTCCAGATTGAGCTTGTTGATGGTTGTTGTTGTGAGACATTCCACTTCTGCATTCTCTAGCAAAATGTCCCTTCAGATGGCATTTGTAGCATTCTACCTTTGATTTATCAAACCCTGCTCCATCTTCTCTTCTTTGTGAGAAGTTGTTTCTTCCAGTCCTCTTTATAAACTTTTTAACCCTCATGGAGAGCATGGCCATCTGCCATTTAATATCCATCTCTTCCAGATCATCAGGATGAAGTTGTTCTAAGTCATCATTGATCAGAGAAGAATTTCCATGATTAGAAAGAAGAGCTTCAAATACATAATCAGTGCCTTTATCTAAATTTGATCCATTAGCAGCATTAACTGATTCAGGGTTAGCAGTAGAATCAATTGATGCTGATAGGAGTGCAGCATTATGAACATATCCAGAAGGCTTCTTCTTTGCCTCCACCTCAGCTTCAAATACTCTAAGATCATTGTACAGATCATCAAGTTCTTTGTCTTCCAACTGATCATTCTGTCTGAATGACACAGTGTACATGGTCCATTCATCTCCAAGGGACCTTAAGAACTTTCTGTTCACATCATCTTGATCAATCTGTACTCCCATAGTAGCTAGTTCACCAATTAGTTTATTAAACCTGTCAAAAGTTTGAGTCATGGACTCATTCTTAGTTGAGATGAAGTTTTCATACTGTTGTTTTAAGATTGCCTTTTGATTTCTCTTGGTACTTTTAGTACCTGAGAATCTCTTCTCTAGAGCATTCCAGAGCATCTGTGCATCAGTACAATTGCAGAATTGGTGTTGATACTCATTTGGAATGGCCAAGAGCAGTGTGCTCAAGGCTTTCATCTCTGTCTGTCTTGATTTCCTGTCTGTATCTGTCTTTGGAGGAGTTCTTTTGCCATCTTCACCAATCTTTCCTCCATCAGATGGGCCATTCTCAATGATGTCCCACATGGAGTAATCTGTGAGGAGAATATATTGCTTGATTCTGATTTTCCACATGTCAAATTCATTGGATCTGAGCATTGGAACTTTTGAGACCAAAGTACTGCTTGATTCTGTAAGATTTTCCATGATGAATAACTGTTTTTGAGAGAATTTAGCTCTGATACCACTTGTCAGGATCGAATTCTCAACAAGAATTAATTCTCAGAAACAATATCAAAGAAGTTTGCGGAATAACACTTTGATATTCAATGAAATAGTAAATCAATACAGAAAATATGAGGAACAAACTGTAAACTTGTATTGAATGCTTTGAAGTTACAGGATTACACACTCAACCTCAATATTGATGAACAGGCTCACCAATACGAATTCTACTTCTCTAGAATTAGGATCTATGCCTTGAGGTTGATTTCTCTCTTGAAAAATAATTATCAAAAAAAATTCTTTCTATCTATTCTAAACATTCTATACATATACTGATAAAAAGATAATTACAAAGAATAAACAAATCTTCAGTATATCTTCCATGTATATCTTCTAAGTATATCTTCAGTATATCCAGCTGTAGTATTTTCCATCCGGATCTCTTTAGCAGCACTAATAATGCTCAGCAGCATTAACTTCAACTAGCAGCATTAACTGCAAGCAGTACTAACCACTAGCAGTACTAACTAGCTAAGCAGTACTAACTTTGTTCAAGCAGTACTAACTTTAACTAGCAGTAGTAATTCTACTAGCAGTAGTAACACTTAGCAGTATTAATCTTCAACTTGTTCTGGCAGTAGTAACTACATTTATACTAGCAGTAGTAACTACACTTAGTAGAATCTTCAGTTCCCAACAAATGAGGCTGAAACTCAGGAAGTACCACAGAGTTCAGATGTAAACATGTACATGGTGGTAATGGATAAAATTCCAAAGCCTATTTCAGTTGAACCTATTGGATTCAAACCTCCTGAAGTTATCCACTGGGATACTATGGAGGTGGATGGCAAAGAGTACATTAGATTGAAAAGAAAGGATGAAAAGTATGAAGTCTACAGCACCTGGAACAAAATTGTCAGAGAGTGTTCAAGATCTGATTTGGAAGAAATGTTTGAAGTGGGGATGAAAGTTCATGCAGATCAGTTGACAGCTCCAGGGTTACCAATTGTGAAGTTAGTTATGGAATATTTGTGCATGTTGTTCAAACCAGAAGCAGTAAAGCATTTGATAAGAGATGTATTTGAAGATGTTAGAGGATGGACTCTATATGAAAGGAGTGGAGTCTACGAACTGGCATTGGATACTTTTCACATGGAGTATTACTTGGTGGATAGGGTATACAACCATACAAATCTAAAGCTTCATGCCATGTTAAATAAGAAGTTGGGTTGTGCACCAAATTCAGAAATGGCAAAGTACTTAATTCAGAGAACTATAAATCAGAGTATGGGACTGGATCCTAACATTGGAGTAGATCAATGAAGATTTTGGAAGCATTTGAAGAACTTGACTTCTCTTTCTAAAAGTCAAGTTAGGGGGAGATTGTTGGGAACTGAAGATGTGAACAAGTCTTTAATGCTGCTAGTTTAGAATTACTACTGCCAGAGGACTTCAAAGTTAATACTGCTGAGTATTACTACTGCTAGTAGAATTAATACTGCTAGTCAAAGTTAGTGCTGCTTGAACAAAGTTAGTACTGCTTAGCTAGTTAGTACTGCTAGAAGTTAGTGTTGCTTAGTAGTTAATGCTGCCAAGACTCAGTTAATGCTGCTTCTAAGATAATGTGAAGATAATGATGAAGAGATCGTGGTTAAAGATAAACATGGAAAGCTGAAGATATTCATGGAAGATATACTGAAGATATTTTATTTATTATAATTATCTTTTATTCAGTTTATGTATAGAATTGATAGAATAGTTTAAAAAAAAATAATCATATACTAAGATTTTGTTCTATGAGAAAAAATCAACCTCAAGGCATAGTTCCTAATTCTAGAGAAGTAGAATTCGTCTTGAAAGAGTCTGTTCTTCAAGATTGAGGTTGAGTGTGTAATCTTGTGATTTTAATCATTCAATACAAGTTTACAAGTTGTTAATCATATACTGTTTGTTTACTGTTACATTGAATATCAAAGTGTTTTTCCGCAACTTCTTTGATATTGTTTCTGAGTATTCATAACTCTTGTTGAGAATTTGATCTTGACATAATATATGCTTAAAACCTTGTAAATAACATTATAGAAGGCCCACGTAAATTTTCATGGGAATCCGGCACGGTCGTTCCGGACGAGAAACCCCCTATACCCCCGCCTTTCGCGTATCGGCAAAAACTAGGTTTCGCGTTAAATATGCGTAACTTCTGCTACGTGACTCCATTTCAGGCCCATGACCAGTCAAAACGGACCTTGGAAGGTCCACCACACAATGTGCAGGGCGTTTGATGGCAATACACCATGATTTGGGTGTGTTTCGATAAACTACACGACGTACGTTCGGTTCGGTTCAACCAATGCGTGTCTACGGCAATTTGCGGCTCTAGATCGGTTTTTTGTAAGTAATATATGCTTAAAAACTTCTAAATAACATTGTAGAAGTCCCACGTAAATTTTCATGGGAATCCGGCACGGTCAGTCCGGACGAGAAACCCCCTATACCCTCACCTTTCGCGTATCGGCAAAAACTAGGTTTCGCGCTAAAATGTTCGTAACTTCTGCTACGTCACTCCGTTTCAGGCCCATTACCCGTCAAAACGGACCTTGGAAGGTCCACCACACAATGTGCAGGGCGTTTGGTGGCAATACACCATGATTTGGGTGTGTTTCGATAAACTACACGGCGTACGCTCGGTTCGGTTCAACCAATGCGTGTCTACGGCAATTTGCGGCTCTAGATCGGGTTTTTGTAAGTAATATATGCTTAAAACCTTGTAAATAACATTGTATAAGCCCCACGCAAATATTCAAGGGAATCCGGCACAGTCGGTCCGGACGAGAAACCCCCTATACCCCCGCCTTTCGCGTATCGGCAAAAACTGGGTTTCGCGCTAAAATGTGCGTAACTTCTGCTACGTGACTCCGTTTCAGGCCCATGACCAGTCAAAACGGACCTTGGAAGGTCCACCACACAATGTGTAGGACGTTTAGTGGCAATACACCATGATTTGGGTGTGTTTCGATAAACAACACGACGTACGTTCGGTTCGGTTCAACCAATGCGTGTCTACGGCAATTTGCGGCTCTAGATCGGTTTTTTGTAAGTAATATATGCCTAAAACCTTCTAAATAACATTGTAGAAGGCCCACGTAAATTTTCATGGGAATCCGGCACGGTCGTTCCGGACGAGAAACCCCCTATACCCCCGCCTTTCGCGTATCGGCAAAAATTGGTTTCACGTTAAATGTGCGTAACTTCTGCTACGTGACTCCATTTCAGGCCCATGACCAGTCAAAACGGACCTTCGAAGGTCCACCACAAAATGTGCAGAGCCTTTGGTGGCAATACACCATGATTTGGGTGTGTTTCGATAAACTACACGACGTACGTTTGGTTCGGTTCAACCAATGCGTGTCTACGGCAATTTGCGGCTCTAGATCGGTTTTTTGTAAGTAATATATGCTTAAAAACTTCTAAATAACATTGTAGAAGGCCCACGTAAATTTTCATGGGAATCCGGCACGGTCGGTCCGAACGAGAAACCCCCTATACCCCCGCCTTTCGCGTATCGGCAAAAACTGGGTTTTGCGCTAAAATGTGCGTAACTTTTGCTACGTCACTCCGTTTCAGACCCATGACCAGTCAAAACGGACCTTGGAAGGTCCACTACACAATGTGCAGGGCGTTTGGTGGCAATACACCATGATTTGGGTGTGTTTCGATAAACTACACGGCGTACGTTCGGTTCAGTTCAACCAATGCGTGTCTACGGCAATTTGCGGCTCTAGATCGGTTTTTTGTAAGTAATATATGCTTAAACCCTTGTAAATAACATTGTAGAAGGCCCACGTAAATTTTCATGGGAATCCGGCACGGTCGGTCCGGACGAGAAACCCCCTATACCCGCCTTTTGCGTATCGGCAAAAACTGGGATTCACGCTAAAATGTGCGTAACTTCTGCTACGTGACTCCATTTCAGGACCATGACCAGTCAAAACGGACCTTGGAAGGTCCACCACACAATGTGCAGGGCGTTTGGTGGCAATACACCATGATTTGGGTGTGTTTCGATAAACTACACGACGTACGTTCGGTTCGGTTCAACCAATGCGTGTCTACGGCAATTTGCGGCTCTAGATCGGTTTTTTGTAAGTAATATATGCTTAAAAACTTCTAAATAACATTATAGAAGGCCCACGTAAATTTTCATGGGAATCCGGCAAGGTCGGTCCAGACGAGAAACCCCCTATACCCCCGCCTTTCGCGTATCGGCAAAAACTGAGTTTCGCGCTAAAATGTGCGTAACTTCTGCTACGTGACTCCGTTTCAGGCCCATGACCAGTCAAAACGGACCTTGGAAGGTCCACCACACAATGTGTAGGGCGTTTGGTGGCAATACACCATAATTTAGGTGTGTTTCGATAAACTACACGACGTACGTTCGGTTCGGTTCAACCAATGCGTGTCTACGGCAATTTGTGGCTCTAGATCGGTTTTTTGTAAGTAATATATGCTTTAAACCTTCTAAATAACATTGTAGAAGGCCCACGTAAGTTTTCATGGGAATCCGGCACGGTCGGTCCGGACGAAAAATCCACTATACCCCCGCCTTTCGCGTATCGGCAAAAACTGGGTTTCGCGCTAAAATGTGCGTAACTTCTGCTACGTGACTCCGTTTCAGGCCCATGACCACTCAAAACGGACCTTGGAAGGTCCACCACACAATGTACAGGGCGTTTGGTGGCAATACACCATGATTTGGGTGTGTTTCGATAAACTACACGACGTACGTTCGGTTCGGTTCAACCAATGCGTGTCTACGGCAATTTGCGGCTCTAGATCGATTTTTTGTAAGTAATATATGCTTAAAACCTTCTAAATAACATTGTAGAAGGCCCACGTAAATTTTCATGGGAATCCGGCACGGTCGGTCCGGACGAGAAACCCCTATACCGGGCCTTTCGCGTATCGGCAAAAACTAGGTTTCGCGCTAAAATGTGCGTAACTTCTGCTACGTGACTCCGTTTCAGGCCCATGACCAGTCAAAACGGACCTTGGAAGGTCCACCACACAATGTGCAGGGAGTTTGGTGGCAATAAACCATGATTTGGGTGTGTTTAGATAAACTACACGACGTACGTTCGGTTCGGTTCAACCAATGCGTGTCTACGGCAATTTGCGGCTCTAGATCAATTTTTTGTAAGTAATATATGCTTATAACCTTCTAAATAACATTGTAGAATGCCCACGTAAATTTTTATGGGAATCCGGCACGTTCGGTCCGGACGAGAAACCCCTATACCCCCGCCTTTCGCGTATCGGCAAAAACTGGATTTCGCGCTAAAATGTGCGTAACTTCTGCTACGTGACTCCGTTTCAAGCCCATGACCAGTCAAAACGAACCTTGGAAGGTCCACCACACAATGTGCAGGGCGTTTGGTGGCAATACACCATGATTTGGGTGTGTTTCTATAAACTACACGACGTACGTTCGGTTCGGTTCAACCAATGCGTGTCTACGGCAATTTGCGCCTGTAGATCGGTTTTTTGTAAGTAATATATGCTTAAAACCTTATAAATAACATTGTAGAAGGCCTACGTAAATTTTCATGGGAATCCGGCACGGTCGGTCCGGACGAGAATCCCCCTATACCCCCGCCTTTCGCGTATCGGCAAAAACTGGGTTTCGCGCTAAAATGTGCGTAACTTCTGCTACGTGACTCCGTTTCAGGCCCATGACCAGTCAAAACGGACCTTGGAAGGTCCACCACACAATGTGCAGGGAGTTTGGTGGCAATAAACCATGATTTGGGTGTGTTTCGATAAACTACACGACGTACGTTCGGTTCCGTTCAACCAATGCGTGTCTACGGCAATTTGCTGCTCTAGATCGGTTTTTGTAAGTAATATATGCTTAAAACCTTCTAAATAACATTGTAGAAGGCCCACGTAAATTTTCATGGGAATCCGGCACGTTCGGTCCGGACGAGAAACCCCTATACCCCCGCCTTTCGCGTATCGGCAAAAACTGGGTTTCGCGCTAAAATGTGCGTAACTTCTGCTACGTGACTCCGTTTCAGGTCCATGACCAGTCAAAACGGACCTTGGAAGGTCCACCACACAATTTGCAGGGCGTTTGGTGGAAATACACCATGATTTGGGTGTGTTTCGATAAATTACACGACGTACGTTCGGTTCGGTTCAACCAATGAGTGTCTACGGCAATTTGCGCCTGTAGATCGGTTTTTTGTAAGTAATATATGCTTAAAACCTTATAAATAACATTGTAGAAGGCCCACGTAAATTTTCATGGGAATCCGGCACGGTCGTTCCGGACGAGAAACCCCCTATACCCCCGCCTTTCGCGTATCGGCAAAAATTGGTTTCACGTTAAATGTGCGTAACTTCTGCTACGTGACTCCATTTCATGCCCATGACCAGTCAAAACGGACCTTGGAAGGTCCACCACAAAATGTGCAGGGCCTTTTGTGGCAATACACCATGATTTGGGTGAGTTTCGATAAACTACACGACGTACGTTTGGTTCGGTTCAACCAATGCGTGTCTACGGCAATTTGCGGCTCTAGATCGGCTTTTTGTAAGTAATATATGCTTAAAAACTTCTAAATAACATTGTAGAAGGCCCACGTAAATTTTCATGGGAATCCGGCACGGTCGGTCCGAACGAGAAACCCCCTATACCCCCGCCTTTCGCGTATCGGCAAAAACTGGGTTTTGCGCTAAAATGTGCGTAACTTTTGCTACGTCACTCCGTTTCAGACCCATGACCAGTCAAAACGGACCTTGGAAGGTCCACTACACAATGTGCAGGGCGTTTGGTGGCAATACACCATGATTTGGGTGTGTTTCGATAAACTACACGGCGTACGTTCGGTTCGGTTCAACCAATGCGTGTCTACGGCAATTTGCGGCTCTAGATCGGTTTTTTGTAAGTAATATATGCTTAAACCCTTGTAAATAACATTGTAGAAGGCCCACGTAAATTTTCATGGGAATCCGGCACGGTCGGTCCGGACGAGAAACCCCCTATACCCGCCTTTTGCGTATCGGCAAAAACTGGGATTCACGCTAAAATGTGCGTAACTTCTGCTACGTGACTCCATTTCAGGTCCATGACCAGTCAAAACGGACCTTGGAAGGTCCACCACACAATGTGCAGGGCGTTTGGTGGCAATACACCATGATTTGGGTGTGTTTCGATAAACTACACGACGTACGTTCGGTTCGGTTCAACCAATGCGTGTCTACGGCAATTTGCGGCTCTAGATCGGTTTTTTGTAAGTAATATATGCTTAAAACCTTCTAAATAACATTGTAGAAGGCCCACGTAAATTTTCATGGGAATCCGGCACGTTCGGTCCGGACGAGAAACCCCTATACCCCCGCCTTTCGCGTATCGGCAAAAACTGGGTTTCGCGCTAAAATGTGCGTAACTTCTGCTACGTGACTCCGTTTCAGGTCCATGACCAGTCAAAACGGACCTTGGAAGGTCCACCACACAATTTGCAGGGCGTTTGGTGGAAATACACCATGATTTGGGTGTGTTTCGATAAATTACACGACGTACGTTCGGTTCGGTTCAACCAATGAGTGTCTACGGCAATTTGCGCCTGTAGATCGGTTTTTTGTAAGTAATATATGCTTAAAACCTTCTAAATAACATTGTAGAAGGCCCAAATAAATTTTCATGGGAATCCGGCACGGTCGGTCCGGACGAGAAACCCCCTATACCCCAGCCTTTCGCTTATCGGCAAAAACTGGGTTCCGCGCTAAAATATGTGTAACTTCTGCTACGTGACTCCGTTTAAGGCCCATGACTAGTCAAAACGAACCTTGGAAGGTCCACCACACAATGTGTTGGGCGTTTGGTGGCAATATACCATGATTTGGGTGTGTTTCGATAAACTACACGACGTACGTTCGGTTCGGTTCAACCAATGCGTGTCTACGGCAATTTGCGGCTCTTGATCGGTTTTTTGTAAGTATTATATGATTAAAACCTTCTAAATAACATTGTAGAAGGACCACGTAAATTTTCATGGGAATCCGGCACGGTCGGTCCGGACGAGAAACCCCCTATACCCCCACATTTCGCGTATCGGCAACAACTGGGTTTCGCTCTAAAATGTGAGTAACTTCTGCTACGTGACTCCGTTTCAGGTCAATGACCAGTCAAAACGGACCTTGGAAGGTCCACCACACAATGTGCAGGGCGTTTGGTGGCAATACACCATGATTTGGGTGTGTTTCGATAAACTACACGACGTACGTTCGGTTCGGTTCAACCAATGCGTGTCTACGGCAATTTGCGGCTCTAGATCGCTTTTTTGTAAGTAATATATGCTTAACACCTTGTAAATAACATTGTAGAAGGCCCACGAAAATTTTCATGGGAATCCGGCCCGGTCGGTCCGGACGAGAAACCCCCTATACCCCTGCCTTTCGCGTATCGGCAAAAACTGGGTTTCGCGCTAAAATGTGCGTAACTTCTGCTACGTGACTCCGTTTCAGGCCCATGACCAGTCAAAACGGACCTTGGAAGGTCCACCACACAATGTGCAGGGCGTTTGGTGGCAATACACCATGATTTGGGTGTGTTTCGATAAACTACACGACGTACGTTCGGTTTGGTTCACCAATGCGTGTCTACGGCAATTTGCGGTTCTAGATCGGTTTTTTGTAAGTAATATATGCTTAAAACCTTCTAAATAACATTGTAGAATGCCCACGTAAATTTTTATGGGAATCCGGCACGGTCGGTCCGGACGAGAAACCCCCTATACCCCCGCCTTTCGCGTATCGGCAAAAACTGGGTTTCGCGCTAAAATGTGCGTAACTTCTGCTACGTGACTCCGTTTCAGGCCCATGACCAGTCAAAACGGACCTTGGAAGGTCCACCACACAATGTGCAGGGCGTTTGGTGGCAATACACCATGATTTGGGTGTGTTTCGATAAACTACACGACGTACGTTCGGTTTGGTTCACCAATGCGTGTCTACGGCAATTTGCGGTTCTAGATCGGTTTTTTGAAGTAATATATGCTTAAAACCTTCTAAATAACATTGTAGAATGCCCACGTAAATTTTTATGGGAATCCGGCACGGTCGGTCCGGACGAGAAACCCCTATACCCCCGCCTTTCGCGTATCGGCAAAAACTGGGTTTCGCGCTAAAATGTGCGTAACTTCTGCTACGTGACTCCGTTTCAGGCCCATGACCAGTCAAAACGGACCTTGGAAGGTCCACCACACAATGTGCAGGGCGTTTGGTGGCAATACACCATGATTTTGGTGTGTTTCGATAAACTACACGACGTACGTTCGGTTCGGTTCAACCAATGCGTGTCTACGGCAATTTGCGGCTCTAGATCGATTTTTTGTAAGTAATATATGCTTAAAACCTTCTAAATAACATTGTAGAAGGCCCACGTAAATTTTCATGGGAATCCGGCACGGTCGGTCCGGACGAGAAACCCCTATACCGGGCCTTTCGCGTATCGGCAAAAACTGGGTTTCGCGCTAAAATGTGCGTAACTTCTGCTACGTGACTCCGTTTCAGGCCCATGACCAGTCAAAACGGACCTTGGAAGGTCCACCACACAATGTGCAGGGAGTTTGGTGGCAATAAACCATGATTTGGGTGTGTTTACATAAACTACACGACGTACGTTCGGTTCGGTTCAACCAATGCGTGTCTACGGCAATTTGCGGCTCTAGATCAATTTTTTGTAAGTAGTATATGCTTAAAACCTTCTAAATAACATTGTAGAATGCCCACGTAAATTTTTATGGGAATCCGGCACGTTCGGTCCGGACGAGAAACCCCTATACCCCCGCCTTTCGCGTATCGGCAAAAACTGGGTTTCGCGCTAAAATGTGCGTAACTTCTGCTACGTGACTCCGTTTCAGGCCCATGACCAGTCAAAACGGACCTTGGAAGGTCCACCACACAATGTGCAGGGCGTTTGGTGGCAATACACCATGATTTGGGTGTGTTTCTATAAACTACACGACGTACGTTCGGTTCGGTTCAACCAATGCGTGTCTACGGCAATTTGCGCCTGTAGATCGGTTTTTTGTAAGTAATATATGCTTAAAACCTTATAAATAACATTGTAGAAGGCCTACGTAAATTTTCATGGGAATCCGGCACGGTCGGTCCGGACGAGAATCCCCCTATACCCCCGCCTTTCGCGTATCGGCAAAAACTGGGTTTCGCGCAAAAATGTGCGTAACTTCTGCTACGTGACTCCGTTTCAGGCCCATGGCCAGTCAAAACGGACCTTGGAAGGTCCACCACACAATGTGCAGGGAGTTTGGTGGCAATAAAACATGATTTGGGTGTGTTTCGATAAACTACACGACGTACGTTCGGTTCGGTTCAACCAATGCGTGTCTACGGCAATTTGCGGCTCTTGATCGGGTTTTTGTAAGTATTATATGATTAAAACCTTCTAAATAACATTGTAGAAGGACCACGTAAATTTTCATGGGAATCCGGCACGGTCGGTCCGGACGAGAAACCCCCTATACCCCCACATTTCGCGTATCGGCAACAACTGGGTTTCGCTCTAAAATGTGAGTAACTTCTGCTACGTGACTCCGTTTCAGGTCAATGACCAGTCAAAACGGACCTTGGAAGGTCCACCACACAATGTGCAGGGCGTTTGGTGGCAATACACCATGATTTGGGTGTGTTTCGATAAACTACACGACGTACGTTCGGTTCGGTTCAACCAATGCGTGTCTACGGCAATTTGCGGCTCTAGATCGCTTTTTTGTAAGTAATATATGCTTAACACCTTGTAAATAACATTGTAGAAGGCCCACGAAAATTTTCATGGGAATCCGGCCCGGTCGGTCCGGACGAGAAACCCCCTATACCCCCGCCTTTCGCGTATCGGCAAAAACTGGGTTTCGCGCTAAAATGTGCGTAACTTCTGCTACGTGACTCCGTTTCAGACCCATGACCAGTCAAAACGGACCTTGGAAGGTCCACCACACAATGTGCAGGGCGTTTGGTGGCAATACACCATGATTTGGGTGTGTTTCGATAAACTACACGACGTACGTTCGGTTTGGTTCACCAATGCGTGTCTACGGCAATTTGCGGTTTTAGATCGGTTTTTTGTAAGTAATATATGCTTAAAACCTTCTAAATAACATTGTAGAATGCCCACGTAAATTTTTATGGGAATCCGGCACGGTCGGTCCGGACGAGAAACCCCCTATACCCCCGCCTTTCGCGTATCGGCAAAAACTGGGTTTCGCGCTAAAATGTGCGTAACTTCTGCTACGTGACTCCGTTTCAGGCCCATGACCAGTCAAAACGGACCTTGGAAGGTCCACCACACAATGTGCAGGGCGTTTGGTGGCAATACACCATGATTTGGGTGTGTTTCGATAAACTACACGACGTACGTTCGGTTCGGTTCAACCAATGCGTGTCTACGGCAATTTGCGGCTCTAGATCGATTTTTTGTAAGTAATATATGCTTAAAACCTTCTAAATAACATTGTAGAAGGCCCACGTAAATTTTCATGGGAATCCGGCACGGTCGGTCCGGACGAGAAACCCCTATACCGGGCCTTTCGCGTATTGGCAAAAACTGGGTTTCGCGCTAAAATGTGCGTAACTTCTGCTACGTGACTCCGTTTCAGGCCCATGACCAGTCAAAACGGACCTTGGAAGGTCCACCACACAATGTGCAGGGAGTTTGGTGGCAATAAACCATGATTTGGGTGTGTTTAGATAAACTACACGACGTACGTTCGGTTCGGTTCAACCAATGCGTGTCTACGGCAATTTGCGGCTCTAGATCAATTTTTTGTAAGTAGTATATGCTTAAAACCTTCTAAATAACATTGTAGAATGCCCACGTAAATTTTTATGGGAATCCGGCACGTTCGGTCCGGACGAGAAACCCCTATACCCCCGCCTTTCGCGTATCGGCAAAAACTGGGTTTCGCGCTAAAATGTGCGTAACTTCTGCTACGTGACTCCGTTTCAGGCCCATGACCAGTCAAAACGGACCTTGGAAGGTCCACCACACAATGTGCAGGGCGTTTGGTGGCAATACACCATGATTTGGGTGTGTTTCTATAAACTACACGACGTACGTTCGGTTCGGTTCAACCAATGCGTGTCTACGGCAATTTGCGCCTGTAGATCGGTTTTTTGTAAGTAATATATGCTTAAAACCTTATAAATAACATTGTAGAAGGCCTACGTAAATTTTCATGGGAATCCGGCACGGTCGGTCCGGACGAGAATCCCCCTATACCCCCGCCTTTCGCGTATCGGCAAAAACTGGGTTTCGCGCAAAAATGTGCGTAACTTCTGCTACGTGACTCCGTTTCAGGCCCATGACCAGTTAAAACGGACCTTGGAAGGTCCACCACACAATGTGCAGGGAGTTTGGTGGCAATAAACCATGATTTGGGTGTGTTTCGATAAACTACACGACGTACGTTCGGTTCGGTTCAACCAATGCGTGTCTACGGCAATTTGCGGCTCTTGATCGGTTTTTTGTAAGTATTATATGATTAAAACCTTCTAAATAACATTGTAGAAGGACCACGTAAATTTTCATGGGAATCCGGCACGGTCGGTCCGGACGAGAAACCCCCTATACCCCCACATTTCGCGTATCGGCAACAACTGGGTTTCGCTCTAAAATGTGAGTAACTTCTGCTACGTGACTCCGTTTCAGGTCAATGACCAGTCAAAACGGACCTTGGAAGGTCCACCACACAATGTGCAGGGCGTTTGGTGGCAATACACCATGATTTGGGTGTGTTTCGATAAACTACACGACGTACGTTCGGTTCGGTTCAACCAATGCGTGTCTACGGCAATTTGCGGCTCTAGATCGCTTTTTTGTAAGTAATATATGCTTAACACCTTGTAAATAACATTGTAGAAGGCCCACGAAAATTTTCATGGGAATCCGGCCCGGTCGGTCCGGACGAGAAACCCCCTATACCCCCGCCTTTCGCGTATCGGCAAAAACTGGGTTTCGCGCTAAAATGTGCGTAACTTCTGCTACGTGACTCCGTTTCAGGCCCATGACCAGTCAAAACGGACCTTGGAAGGTCCACCACACAATGTGCAGGGCGTTTGGTGGCAATACACCATGATTTGGGTGTGTTTCGATAAACT
This sequence comes from Arctium minus, assembly GCA_954870635.1. Taxonomy (NCBI): domain Eukaryota; kingdom Viridiplantae; phylum Streptophyta; class Magnoliopsida; order Asterales; family Asteraceae; genus Arctium; species Arctium minus. Next base: position 158,861 of record OX941094.1, on the reverse strand, counting down.
ACACGACGTACGTTCGGTTTGGTTCACCAATGCGTGTCTACGGCAATTTGCGGTTCTAGATCGGTTTTTTGTAAGTAATATATGCTTAAAACCTTCTAAATAACATTGTAGAATGCCCACGTAAATTTTTATGGGAATCCGGCACGGTCGGTCCGGACGAGAAACCCCCTATACCCCCGTCTTTCGCGTATCGGCAAAAACTGGGTTTCGCGCTAAAATGTGCGTAACTTCTGCTACGTGACTCCGTTTCAGGCCCATGACCAGTCAAAACGGACCTTGGAAGGTCCACCACACAATGTGCAGGGCGTTTGGTGGCAATACACCATGATTTGGGTGTGTTTCGATAAACTACACGACGTACGTTCGGTTCGTTTCAACCAATGCGTGTCTACGGCAATTTGCGGCTCTAGATCGATTTTTTGTAAGTAATATATGCTTAAAACCTTCTAAATAACATTGTAGAAGGCCCACGTAAATTTTCATGGGAATCCGGCACGGTCGGTCCGGACGAGAAACCCCTATACCGGGCCTTTCGCGTATCGGCAAAAACTGGGTTTCGCGCTAAAATGTGCGTAACTTCTGCTACGTGACTCCGTTTCAGGCCCATGACCAGTCAAAACGGACCTTGGAAGGTCCACCACACAATGTTCAGGGAGTTTGGTGGCAATAAACCATGATTTGGGTGTGTTTAGATAAACTACACGACGTACGTTCGGTTCGGTTCAACCAATGCGTGTCTACGGCAATTTGCGGCTCTAGATCAATTTTTTGTAAGTAATATATGCTAAAAACCTTCTAAATAACATTGTAGAATGCCCACGTAAATTTTTATGGGAATCCGGCACGTTCGGTCCGGACGAGAATCCCCTATACCCCCGCCTTTCGCGTATCGGCAAAAACTGGGTTTCGCGCTAAAATGTGCGTAACTTCTGCTACGTGACTCCGTTTCAGGCCCATGACCATTCAAAACGGACCTTGGAAGGTCCACCACACAATGTGCAGGGCGTTTGGTGGCAATACACCATGATTTGGGTGTGTTTCTATAAACTACACGACGTACGTTCGGTTCGGTTCAACCAATGCGTGTCTACGGCAATTTGCGCCTGTAGATCGGTTTTTTGTAAGTAATATATGCTTAAAACCTTATAAATAACATTGTAGAAGGCCTACGTAAATTTTCATGGGAATCCGGCACGGTCGGTCCGGACGAGAATCCCCCTATACCCCTGCCTTTCGCGTATCGGCAAAAACTGGGTTTCGCGCAAAAATGTGCGTAACTTCTGCTACGTGACTCCGTTTCAGGTCCATGACCAGTCAAAACGGACCTTGGAAGGTCCACCACACAATGTGCAGGGAGTTTGGTGGCAATAAACCATGATTTAGGTGTGTTTTGATAAACTACACGACGTACGTTCGGTTCGGTTCAACCAATGCGTGTCTACGGCAATTTGCGGCTCTAGATCGGTTTTTTGTAAGTAATATATGCTTAAAACCTTCTAAATAACATTGTAGAAGGCCCACGTAAATTTTCATGGGAATCCGGCACGTTCGGTCCGGACGAGAAACCCCTATACCCCCGCCTTTCGCGTATCGGCAAAAACTGGGTTTCGCGCTAAAATGTGCGTAACTTCTGCTACGTGACTCCGTTTCAGGCCCATGACCAGTCAAAACGGACCTTGGAAGGTCCACCACACAATGTGCAGGGCGTTTGGTGGCAATTCAACCATGATTTGGGTGTGTTTCTATAAACTACACGACGTACGTTCGGTTCGGTTCAACCAATGCGTGTCTACGGCAATTTGCGCCTGTAGATCGGTTTTTTGTAAGTAATATATGCTTAAAACCTTATAAATAACATTGTAGAAGGCCTACGTAAATTTTCATGGGAATCCGGCACGGTCGGTCCGGACGAGAATCCCCCTATACCCCCGCCTTTCGCGTATCGGCAAAAACTGGGTTTCGCGCAAAAATGTGCGTAACTTCTGCTACGTGACTCCGTTTCAGGCCCATGACCAGTAAAAACGGACCTTGGAAGGTCCACCACACAATGTGCAGGGATTTTGGTGGCAATAAACCATGATTTGGGTGTGTTTCGATAAACTACACGACGTACGTTCGGTTCGGTTCAACCAATGCGTGTCTACGGCAATTTGCGGCTCTAGATCGGTTTTTTGTAAGTAATATATGCTTAAAACCTTCTAAATAACATTGTAGAAGGCCCACGTAAATTTTCATGGGAATCCGGCACGTTCGGTCCGAACGAGAAACCCCTATAACCCCGCCTTTCGCGTATCGGCAAAAACTGGGTTTCGCGCTAAAATGTGCGTAACTTCTGCTACGTGACTCCGTTTCAGGTCCATGACCAGTCAAAACGGACCTTGGAAGGTCCACCACACAATTTGCAGGGCGTTTGGTGGAAATACACCATGATTTGGGTGTGTTTCGATAAATTACACGACGTACGTTCGGTTCGGTTCAACCAATGAGTGTCTACGGCAATTTGCGCTTGTAGATCGGTTTTTTGTAAGTAATATATGCTTAAAACCTTCTAAATAACATTGTAGAAGGCCCACATAAATTTTCATGGGAATCCGGCACGGTCGGTCCGGACGAGAAACCCCCTATACCCCCGCCTTTCGCTTATCGGCAAAAACTGGGTTCCGCGCTAAAATATGTGTAACTTCTGCTACGTGACTCCGTTTAAGGCCCATGACTAGTCAAAACGAACCTTGGAAGGTACACCACACAATGAGCTGGGCGTTTGGCGGCAATATACCATGATTTGGGTGTGTTTCGATAAACTACACGACGTACGTTCGGTTCGGTTCAACCAATGCGTGTCTACGGCAATTTGCGGCTCTTGATCGGTTTTTTGTAAGTATTATATGATTAAAACCTTCTAAATAACATTGTAGAAGGACCACGTAAATTTTCATGGGAATCCGGCACGGTCGGTCCGGACGAGAAACCCCCTATACCCCCACATTTCGCGTATCGGCAACAACTGGGTTTCGCTCTAAAATGTGAGTAACTTCTGCTACGTGACTCCGTTTCAGGTCAATGACCAGTCAAAACGGACCTTGGAAGGTCCACCACACAATGTGCTGGGCGTTTGGTGGCAATACACCATGATTTGGGTGTGTTTCGATAAACTACACGACGTACGTTCGGTTCGGTTCAACCAATGCGTGTCTACGGCAATTTGCGGCTCTAGATCGCTTTTTTGTAAGTAATATATGCTTAACACCTTGTAAATAACATTGTAGAAGGCCCACGAAAATTTTCATGGGAATCCGGCCCGGTCGGTCCGGACGAGAAACCCCCTATACCCCCGCCTTTCGCGTATCGGCAAAAACTGGGTTTCGCGCTAAAATGTGCGTAACTTCTGCTACGTGACTCCGTTTCAGGCCCATGACCAGTCAAAACGGACCTTGGAAGGTCTAACACACAATGTGCAGGGAGTTTGGTGGCAATAAACCATGATTTGGGTGTGTTTAGATAAACTACACGACGTACGTTCGGTTCGGTTCAACCAATGCGTGTCTACGGCAATTTGCGGCTCTAGATCAATTTTTTGTAAGTAATATATGCTTAAAACCTTCTAAATAACATTGTAGAATGCCCACGTAAATTTTTATGGGAATCCGGCACGTTCGGTCCGGACGAGAAACCCCTATACCCCCGCCTTTCGCGTATCGGCAAAAACTGGGTTTCGCGCTAAAATGTGCGTAACTTCTGCTACGTGACTCCGTTTCAGGCCCATGACCAGTCAAAACGGACCTTGGAAGGTCCACCACACAATGTGCAGGGCGTTTGGTGGCAATACACCATGATTTGGGTGTGTTTCTATAAACTACACGACGTACGTTCGGTTCGGTTCAACCAATGCGTGTCTACGGCAATTTGCGCCTGTAGATCGGTTTTTTGTAAGTAATATATGCTTAAAACCTTATAAATAACATTGTAGAAGGCCAACGTAAATTTTCATTGGAATCCGGCACGGTCGGTCCGGACGAGAATCCCCCTATACCCCCGCCTTTCGCGTATCGGCAAAAACTGGGTTTCGCGCAAAAATGTGCGTAACTTCTGCTACGTGACTCCGTTTCAGGCCCATGACCACTCAAAACGGACCTTGGAAGGTCCACCACACAATGTGCAGGGAGTTTGGTGGCAATAAACCATGATTTGGGTGTGTTTAGATAAACTACACGACGTACGTTCGGTTCGGTTCAACCAATGCGTGTCTACGGCAATTTGCGGCTCTAGATCGGTTTTTTGTAAGTAATATATGCTTAAAACCTTCTAAATAACATTGTAGAAGGCCCACGTAAATTTTCATGGGAATCCGGCACGTTCGGTCCGGACGAGAAACCCCTTTACCCCCGCCTTTCGCGTATCGGCAAAAACTGGGTTTCGCGCTAAAATGTGCGTAACTTCTGCTACGTGACTCCGTTTCAGGCCCATGACCAGTCAAAACGGACCTTGGAAGGTCCACCACACAATGTGCAGGGCGTTTGGTGGCAATACACCATGATTTGGGTGTGTTTCTATAAACTACACGACGTACGTTCGGTTCGGTTCAACCAATGCGTGTCTACGGCAATTTGCGCCTGTAGATCGGTTTTTTGTAAGTAATATATGCTTAAAACCTTATAAATAACATTGTAGAAGGCCTACGTAAATTTTCATGGGAATCCGGCACGGTCGGTCCGGACGAGAATCCCCCTATACCCCCGCCTTTCGCGTATCGGCAAAAACTGGGTTTCGCGCAAAAATGTGCGTAACTTCTGCTACGTGACTCCGTTTCAGGCCCATGACCACTCAAAACGGACATTGGAAGGTCCACCACACAATGTGCAGGGAGTTTGGTGGCAATAAACCATGATTTGGGTATGTTTCGATAAACTACACGACGTACGTTCGGTTCGGTTCAACCAATGCGTGTCTACGGCAATTTGCGGCTCTAGATCGGTTTTTTGTAAGTAATATATGCTTAAAACCTTCTAAATAACATTGTAGAAGGCCCACGTAAATTTTCATGGGAATCCGGCACGTTCGGTCCGGACGAGAAACCCCTATACCCCCGCCTTTCGCGTATCGGCAAAAACTGGGTTTCGCGCTAAAATGTGCGTAACTTCTGCAACGTGACTCCGTTTCAGATCCATGACCAGTCAAAACGGACCTTGGAAGGTCCACCACACAATTTGCATGGCGTTTGGTGGAAATACACCATGATTTGGGTGTGTTTCGATAAATTACACGACGTACGTTCGGTTCGGTTCAACCAATGAGTGTCTACGGCAATTTGCGCCTGTAGATCGGTTTTTTGTAAGTAATATATGCTTAAAACCTTCTAAATAACATTGTAGAATGCCCACGTAAATTTTTATGGGAATCCGGCACGGTCGGTCCGGACGAGAAACCCCCTATACCCCCGCCTTCGCGTATCGGCAAAAACTGGGTTTCGCGCTAAAATGTGCGTAACTTCTGCTACGTGACTCCGTTTCAGGCCCATGACCAGTCAAAACGGACCTTGGAAGGTCCAACACACAATGTTCAGGGCGTTTGGTGGCAATACACCATGATTTGGGTGTGTTTCGATAAACTACACGACGTACGTTCGGTTCGGTTCAACCAATGCGTGTCTACGGCAATTTGCGGCTCTAGATCGATTTTTTGTAAGTAATATATGTTTAAAACCTTCTAAATAACATTGTAGAAGGCCCACGTAAATTTCCATGGGAATCCGGCACGGTCGGTCCGGACGAGAAACCCCTATACCGGGCCTTTCGCGTATCGGCAAAAACTGGGTTTCGCGCTAAAATGTGCGTAACTTCTGCTACGTGACTCCGTTTCAGGCCCATGACCAGTCAAAACGGACCTTGGAAGGTCCACCACACAATGTGCAGGGAGTTTGGTGGCAATAAACCATGATTTGGGTGTGTTTAGATAAACTACACGACGTACGTTCGGTTCGGTTCAACCAATGCGTGTCTACGGCATTTTGCGGCTCTAGATCAATTTTTTGTAAGTAATATATGCATAAAACCTTCTAAATAACATTGTAGAATGCCCACGTAAATTTTTATGGGAATCCGGCACGGTCGGTCCGGACGAGAAACCCCCTATACCCCCGCCTTTCGCGTATCGGCAAAAACTGGGTTTCGCGCTAAAATGTGCGTAACTTCTGCTACGTGACTCCGTTTCAGGCCCATGACCAGTCAAAACGGACCTTGGAAGGTCCACCACACAATGTTCAGGGCGTTTGGTGGCAATACACCATGATTTGGGTGTGTTTCGATAAACTACACGACGTACGTTCGGTTCGGTTCAACCAATGCGTGTCTACGGCAATTTGCGGCTCTAGATCGATTTTTTGTAAGTAATATATGCTTAAAACCTTCTAAATAACATTGTAGAAGGCCCACGTAAATTTCCATGGGAATCCGGCACGGTCGGTCCGGACGAGAAACCCCTATACCGGGCCTTTCGCGTATCGGCAAAAACTGGGTTTCGCGCTAAAATGTGCGTAACTTCTGCTACGTGACTCCGTTTCAGGCCCATGACCAGTGAAAACGGACCTTGGAAGGTCCACCACACAATGTGCAGGGAGTTTGGTGGCAATAAACCATGATTTGGGTGTGTTTAGATAAACTACACGACGTACGTTCGGTTCGGTTCAACCAATGCGTGTCTACGGCAATTTGCGGCTCTAGATCGGTTTTTTGTAAGTAATATATGCTTAAAACCTTCTAAATAACATTGTAGAAGGCCCACGTAAATTTTCATGGGAATCCGGCACGTTCGGTCCGGACGAGAAACCCCTATACCCCCGTCTTTCGCGTATCGGCAAAAACTGGGTTTCGCGCTAAAATGTGCGTAACTTCTGCTACGTGACTCCGTTTCAGGCCCATGACCAGTCAAAACGGACCTTGGAAGGTCCACCACACAATGTGCAGGGCGTTTGGTGGCAATACACCATGATTTGGGTGTGTTTCTATAAACTACACGACGTACGTTCGGTTCGGTTCAACCAATGCGTGTCTACGGCAATTTGCGCCTGTAGATCGGTTTTTTGTAAGTAATATATGCTTAAAACCTTATAAATAACATTGTAGAAGGCCTACGTAAATTTTCATGGGAATCCGGCACGGTCGGTCCGGACGAGAATCCCCCTATACCCCCGCCTTTCGCGTATCGGCAAAAACTGGGTTTCGCGCAAAAATGTGCGTAACTTCTGCTACGTGACTCCGTTTCAGGCCCATGACCAGTCAAAACGGACCTTGGAAGGTCCACCACACAATGTGCAGGGAGTTTGGTGGCAATAAACCATGATTTGGGTGTGTTTCGATAAACTACACGACGTACGTTCGGTTCGGTTCAACCAATGCGTGTCTACAGCAATTTGCGGCTCTAGATCGGTTTTTTGTAAGTAATATATGCTTAAAACCTTCTAAATAACATTGTAGAAGGCCCACGTAAATTTTCATGGGAATCCGGCACGTTCGGTCCGGACGAGAAACCCCTATACCCCCGCCTTTCGCGTATCGGCAAAAACTGGGTTTCGCGCTAAAATGTGCGTAACTTCTGCTACGTGACTCCGTTTCAGGTCCATGACCAGTCAAAATGGACCTTGGAAGGTCCACCACACAATTTGCAGGGCGTTTGGTGGAAATACACCATGATTTGGGTGTGTTTCGATAAATTACACGACGTACGTTCGGTTCGGTTCAACCAATGAGTGTCTACGGCAATTTACGCCTGTAGATCGGTTTTTTGTAAGTAATATATGCTTAAAACCTTCTAAATAACATTGTAGAAGGCCCAAATAAATTTTCATGGGAATCCGGCACGGTCGGTCCGGACGAGAAACCCCCTATACCCCCGCCTTTCGCTTATCGGCAAAAACTGGGTTCCGCGCTAAAATATGTGTAACTTCTGCTACGTGACTCCGTTTAAGGCCCATGACTAGTCAAAACGAACCTTGGAAGGTCCACCACACAATGAGCTTGGCGTTTGGTGGCAATATACCATGGTTTGGGTGTGTTTCGATAAACTACACGACGTACGTTCGGTTCGGTTCAACCAATGCGTGTCTACGGCAATTTGCGGCTCTTGATCGGTTTTTTGTAAGTATTATATGATTAAAACCTTCTAAATATCATTGTAGAAGGACCACGTAAATTTTCCTGGGAATCCGGCACGGTCGGTCCGGACGAGAAACCCCCTATACCCCCACATTTCGCGTATCGGCAACAACTGGGTTTCGCTCTAAAATGTGAGTAACTTCTGCTACGTGACTCCGTTTCAGGTCAATGACCAGTAAAAACGGACCTTGGAAGGTCCACCACACAATGTTCAGGGCGTTTGGTGGCAATACACCATGATTTGGGTGTGTTTCGATAAACTACACGACGTACGTTCGGTTCGGTTCAACCAATGCGTGTCTACGGCAATTTGCGGCTCTAGATCGCTTTTTTGTAAGTAATATATGCTTAACACCTTGTAAATAACATTGTAGAAGGCCCACGAAAATTTTCATGGGAATCCGGCCCGGTCGGTCCGGACGAGAAACCCCCTATACCCCCGCCTTTCGCGTATCGGCAAAAACTGGGTTTCGCGCTAAAATGTGCGTAACTTCTGCTACGTGACTCCGTTTCAGGCCCATGACCAGTCAAAACGGACCTTGGAAGGTCCACCACACAATGTGCAGGGCGTTTGGTGGCAATACACCATGATTTGGGTGTGTTTCTATAAACTACACGACGTACGTTCGGTTCGGTTCAACCAATGCGTGTCTACGGCAATTTGCGCCTGTAGATCGGTTTTTTGTAAGTAATATATGCTTAAAACCTTATAAATAACATTGTAGAAGGCCTACGTAAATTTTCATGGGAATCCGGCACGGTCGGTCCGGACGAGAATCCCCCTATACCCCCGCCTTTCGCGTATCGGCAAAAACTGGGTTTCGCGCAAAAATGTGCGTAACTTCTGCTACGTGACTCCGTTTCAGGCCCATGACCACTCAAAACGGACCTTGGAAGGTCCACCACACAATGTGCAGGGAGTTTGGTGGCAATAAACCATGATTTGGGTGTGTTTCGATAAACTACACGACGTACGTTCGGTTCGGTTCAACCAATGCGTGTCTACGGCAATTTGCGGCTCTAGATCGGTTTTTTGTAAGTAATATATGCTTAAAACCTTCTAAATAACATTGTAGAAGGCCCACGTAAATTTTCATGGGAATCCGGCACGTTCGGTCCGGACGAAAAACCCCCTATACCCCCGCCTTTCGCTTATCGGCAAAAACTGGGTTCCGCGCTAAAATATGTGTAACTTCTGCTACGTGACTCCGTTTAAGGCCCATGACTAGTCAAAACGAACCTTGGAAGGTCCACCACACAATGTGCTGGGCGTTTGGTGGCAATATACCATGATTTGGGTGTGTTTCGATAAACTACACGACGTACGTTCGGTTCGGTTCAACCAATGCGTGTCTACGGCAATTTGCGGCTCTTGATCGGTTTTTTGTAAGTATTATATGATTAAAACCTTCTAAATAACATTGTAGAAGGACCACGTAAATTTTCATGGGAATCCGGCACGGTCGGTCCGGACGAGAAACCCCCTATACCCCCACATTTCGCGTATCGGCAACAACTGGGTTTCGCTCTAAAATGTGAGTAACTTCTGCTACGTGACTCCGTTTCAGGTCAATGACCAGTCAAAACGGACCTTGGAAGGTCCACCACACAATGTGCAGGGCGTTTGGTGGCAATACACCATGATTTGGGTGTGTTTCGATAAACTACACGACGTACGTTCGGTTCGGTTCAACCAATGCGTGTCTACGGCAATTTGCGGCTCTAGATCGCTTTTTTGTAAGTAATATATGCTTAACACCTTGTAAATAACATTGTAGAAGGCCCACGAAAATTTTCATGGGAATTCGGCCCGGTCGGTCCGGACGAGAAACCCCCTATACCCCCGCCTTTCGCGTATCGGCAAAAACTGGGTTTCGCGCTAAAATGTGCGTAACTTCTGCTACGTGACTCCGTTTCAGGCCCATGACCAGTCAAAACGGACCTTGGAAGGTCCACCACACAATGTGCAGGGCGTTTGGTGGAAATACACCATGATTTGGGTGTGTTTCGATAAACTACACGACGTACGTTCGGTTTGGTTCACCAATGCGTGTCTACGGCAATTTGCGGTTCTAGATCGGTTTTTTGTAAGTAATATATGCTTAAAACCTTCTAAATAACATTGTAGAAGGCCCACGTAAATTTTTATGGGAATCCGGCACGGTCGGTCCGGACGAGAAACCCCCTATACCCCCGCTTTTCGCGTATCGGCAAAAACTGGGTTTCGAGCTAAAATGTGCGTAACTTCTGCTACGTGACTCCGTTTCAGGCCCATGACCAGTCAAAACGGACCTTGGAAGGTCCACCACACAATGTGCAGGGCGTTTGGTGGCAATACACCATGATTTGGGTGTGTTTCGATAAACTACACGACGTACGTTCGGGTCGGTTCAACCAATGCGTATCTACGGCAATTTGCGGCTCTAGATCGATTTTTTGTAAGTAATATATGCTTAAAACCTTCTAAATAACATTGTAGAATGCCCACGTAAATTTTTATGGGAATCCGGCACGTTCGGTCCGGACGAGAATCCCCTATACCGCCTTTCGCGTATCGGCAAAAACTGGGTTTCGCGCTAAAATGTGCGTAACTTCTGCTACGTGACTCCGTTTCAGGCCCATGACCAGTCAAAACGGACCTTGGAAGGTCCATCACACAATGTGAAGGGCCTTTGGTGGCAATACACCATGATTTGGGTGTGTTTCGATAAACTACACGACGTACGTTCGGTTCGGTTCAACCAATGCGTGTCTACGGAAATTTATGGCTCTAGATCGGTTTTTTGTATGTAATATATGCTTAAAACCTTCTAAATAACATTGTAGAAGGCCCACGTAAATTTTCATGGGAATCCGGCACAGTCGGTCCGGACGAGAAATCCCCTATACCCCGCCTTTCGCGTATCGGCAAAAACTGGGTTTCGTGCTAAAATGTGCGTAACTTCTGCTACGTGACTCCGTTTCAGGCCCATGACCAGTCAAAACGGACCTTGGAAAGTCCACCACACAATGTGCAGGGCGTTTGGTGGCAATACACCATGATTTGGGTGTGTTTCGATAAACTCCACGACGTACGTTCGGTTCGGTTCAACCAATGTGTGTCTACGGCAATTTGCGGCTCTAGATTGGTTTTTTGTAATTAATATATGCTTAAAATATTCTAAAAAACATTGTAGAAGGCCCACGTAAATTTTCATGGGAATCCGGCACGGTCGGTCCGGACGAGAAACCCCCTATACCCCCGCCTTTCGCGTATCGGCAAAAACTGGGTTTCGCGCTAAAATGTGCGTAACTTCTGCTACGTGACTCCGTTTCAGGCCCATGACCAGTCAAAACGGACCTTGGAAGGTCCACCACACAATGTGCAGGGCGTTTGGTGGCAATACACCATGATTTGGGTGTGTTTCGATAAACTACACGACGTATGTTCGGTTCGGTTCAACCAATGCGTGTCTACGGCAATTTGCGGCTGTAGATCGATTTTTTGTAAGTATTATATGATTAAAACCTTCTAAATAACATTGTAGAAGGCCCACGTAAATTTTTATGGGAATCCGGCACGGTCAGTCCGGACGAGAAACCCCCTATACCCCCGCCTTTCGCGTAACGGCAAAAACTGGGTTTCGAGCTAAAAGGTGTGTAACTTCTGCTACGTGACTCCGTTTCAGGCCCATGACCAGTCAAAACGGACCTTGGAAGGTCCACCACACAATGTGCAGGGCGTTTGGTGGCAATACACCATGATTTGGGTGTGTTTCGATAAACTACACGACGTACGTTCGGTTCGGTTCAACCAATGCGTGTCTACGGCAATTTGCGGCTCTAGATCGATTTTTTGTAAGTAATATATGCTTAAAACCTTCTAAATAACATTGTAGAATGCCCACGTAAATTTTTATGGGAATCCGGCACGTTCGGTCCGGACGAGAAACCCCTATATCGCCTTTCGCGTATCGGCAAAAACTGGGTTTCGCGCTAAAATGTGCGTAACTTCTGCTACGTGACTCCGTTTCAGGCCCATGACCAGTCAAAACGGACCTTGGAAGGTCCATCACACAATGTGAAGGGCCTTTGGTGGCAATACACCATGATTTGGGTGTGTTTCGATAAACTACACGACGTACGTTCGGTTCGGTTCAACCAATGCGTGTCTACGGAAATTTGCGGCTCTAGATCGGTTTTTTGTAAGTAATATATGCTTAAAACCTTCTAAATAACATTGTAGAAGGCCCACGTAAATTTTCATGGGAATCCGGCACAGTCGGTCCGGACGAGAAATCCCCTATACCCCGCCTTTCGCGTATCGGCAAAAACTGGGTTTCGTGCTAAAATGTGCGTAACTTCTGCTACGTGACTCCGTTTCAGGCCCATGACCAGTCAAAACGGACCTTGGAAAGTCCACCACACAATGTGCAGGGCCTTTGGTGGCAATACACCATGATTTGGGTGTGTTTCGATAAACTCCACGACGTACGTTCGGTTCGGTTCAACCAATGTGTGTCTACGGAAATTTGCGGCTCTAGATCGGTTTTTTGTAAGTAATATATGCTTAAAACCTTCTAAATAACATTGTAGAAGGCCCACGTAAATTTTCATGGGAATCCGGCACGGTCGGTCCGGACGAGAAACCCCCTATACCTTCGCCTTTCGCGTATCGGCAAAAACTGGTTTTCGCGCTAAAATGTGCGTAACTTCTGCTACGTGACTCCGTTTCAGGCCCATGACCAGTCAAAACGGACCTTGGAAGGTCCACCACACAATGTGCAGGGCGTTTGGTGGCAATACACCATGATTTGGGTGTGTTTCGATAAACTACACGACGTATGTTCGGTTCGGTTCAACCAATGCGTGTCTACGGCAATTTGCGGCTGTAGATCGATTTTTTGTAAGTATTATATGATTAAAACCTTCTAAATAACATTGTAGAAAGACCACGTAAATTTTCATGGGAATCCGGTACGGTCGGTCCGGACGAGTAACCCTCTATACCCCCGCATTTCGCGTATCGGCAAAAACTGGGTTCCGCGCTAAAATGTGAGTAACTTCTGCTACGTGACTCCGTTTCAGATCCATGACTAGTCAAAACGGACCTTGGAAGGTCCACCCATAATGTGCAGGGCGTTTGGTGTCAATACACCATGATTTGGGTGTGTTTCGATAAACTACACGACGTACGTTCGGTTCGGTTCAACCAATGCGTGTCTACGGCAATTTGCGGCTCTAGATCGCTTTTTTGTAAGTAATATATGCTTAAAACCTTCTAAATAACATTGTAGAAGTCCCACGTAAATTTTCATGGGAATCCGGCCCGGTCGGTACGGACGAGAAACCCCACTATACCCCCGCCTTTCGCGTATCGGCAAAAACTAGGTTTCGCGCTAAAATGTGCGTAACTTCTGCTACGTGACTCCGTTTCAGGCCCATGACCAGTCAAAACGGACCTTGGAAGGTCCACCACACAATGTACAGGGCTTTTGGTGGCAATACACCATGATTTGGGTGTGTTTCGATAAACTACACGACGTATGTTCGGTTCGGTTCAACCAATGCGTGTCTACGGCAATTTGCGGCTGTAGATCGATTTTTTGTAAGTATTATATGATTAAAACCTTCTAAATAACATTGTAGAAAGACCACGTAAATTTTCATGGGAATCCGGTACGGTCGGTCCGGACGAGTAACCCTCTATACCCCCGCATTTCGCGTATCGGCAAAAACTGGGTTCCGCGCTAAAATGTGAGTAACTTCTGCTACGTGACTCCGTTTCAGGTCCATGACTAGTCAAAACGGACCTTGGAAGGTCCACCCACAATGTGCAGGGCGTTTGGTGTCAATACACCATGATTTGGGTGTGTTTCGATAAACTACACGACGTACGTTCGGTTCGGTTCAACCAATGCGTGTCTACGGCAATTTGCGGCTCTAGATCGCTTTTTTGTAAGTAATATATGCTTAAAACCTTCTAAATAACATTGTAGAAGGCCCACGTAAATTTTCATGGGAATCCGGCCCGGTCGGTACGGACGAGAAACCCCACTATACCCCCGCCTTTCGCGTATCGGCAAAAACTGGGTTTCGCGCTAAAATGTGCGTAACTTCTGCTACGTGACTCCGTTTCAGGCCCATGACCAGTCAAAACGGACCTTGGAAGGTCCACCACACAATGTGCAGGGCGTTTGGTGGCAATACACCATGATTTGGGTGTGTTTCGATAAACTACACGACGTACGTTCGGTTCGGTTCAACCAATGCGTGTCTACGGCAATTTGCGGTTCTAGATCGATTTTTTGTAAGTAATATATGCTTAAAACCTTCAAAATAACATTGTAGAAGGCCCACGTAAATTTTCATGAGAATCCGGCACGGTCGGTCCGGACGAGAAACCCCCTATAACCCCGCCTTTCGCGTATCGGCAAAAACTGGGTTTCGCGCTAAAATGTGCGTAACTTCTGCTACGTGACTCCGTTTCAGGCCCATGACCAGTCAAAACGGACCTTGGAAGGTCCACCACACAATGTGCAGGGCGTTTGGTGGCAATACACCATGATTTGGGTGTGTTTCGATAAACTACACGACGTACGTTCGGTTCGGTTCAACCAATGCGTGTCTACGGCAATTTGCGGCTCTAGATCGATTTTTTGTAAGTAATATATGCTTCAAACCTTCTAAATAACATTGTAGAATGCCCACGTAAATTTTTATGGGAATCCGGCACGTTCGGTCCGGACGAGAAACCCCTATACCCCCGCCTTTCGCGTATCGGCAAAAACTGGGTTTCGCGCTAAAATGTGCGTAACTTCTGCTACGTGACTCCGTTTCAGGCCCATGACCAGTCAAAACGGACCTTGGAAGGTCCATCACACAATGTGAAGGGCCTTTGGTGGCAATACACCATGATTTGGGTGTGTTTCGATAAACTACACGACGTACGTTCGGTTCGGTTCAACCAATGCGTGTCTACGGAAATTTGCGGCTCTAGATCGGTTTTTTGTAAGTAATATATGCTTAAACCTTCTAAATAATATTGTAGAAGGCCCACGTAAATTTTCATGGGAATCCGGCACAGTCGGTCCGGACGAGAAATCCCCTATACCCCGCCTTTCGCGTATCGGCAAAAACTGGGTTTCGTGCTAAAATGTGCGTAACTTCTGCTACGTGACTCTGTTTCAGGCCCATGACCAGTCAAAACGGACCTTGGAAAGTCCACCACACAATGTGCAGGGCCTTTGGTGGCAATACACCATGATTTGGGTGTGTTTCGATAAACACCACGACGTACGTTCGGTTCGGTTCAACCAATGTGTGTCTACGGCAATTTGCGGCTCTAGATTGGTTTTTTGTAAGTAATATATGCTTAAAGTATTCTAAAAAACATTGTAGAAGGCCCACGTAAATTTTCATGGGAATCCGGCACGGTCGGTCCGGACGAGAAACCCCCTATACCCCCGCCTTTCGCGTATCGGCAAAAACTGGGTTTCGCGCTAAAATGTGCGTAACTTCTGCTACGTGACTCCGTTTCAGGCCCATGACCAGTCAAAACGGACCTTGGAAGGTCCACCACACAATGTGCAGGGCTTTTGGTGGCAATACACCATGATTTGGGTGTGTTTCGATAAACTACACGACGTATGTTCGGTTCGGTTCAACCAATGCGTGTCTACGGCAATTTGCGGCTGTAGATCGATTTTTTGTAAGTATTATATGATTAAAACCTTCTAAATAACATTGTAGAAAGACCACGTAAATTTTCATGGGAATCCGGTACGGTCGGTCCGGACGAGTAACCCTCTATGCCCCCGCATTTCGCGTATCGGCAAAAACTGGGTTTCGCGCTAAAATGTGAGTAACTTCTGCTACGTGACTCCGTTTCAGGTCAATGACTAGTCAAAACGGACCTTGGAAGGTCCACCCACAATGTGCAGGGCGTTTGGTGTCAATACACCATGATTTGGGTGTGTTTCGATAAACTACACGACGTACGTTCGGTTCGGTTCAACCAATGCGTGTCTACGGCAATTTGCGGCTTTAGATCGCTTTTTTGTAAGTAATATATGCTTAAAACCTTCTAAATAACATTGTAGAAGGCCCACGTAAATTTTCATGGGAATCCGGCCCGGTCGGTACGGACGAGAAACCCCACTATACCCCCGCCTTTCGTGTATCGGCAAAAACTGGGTTTCGCGCTAAAATGTGCGTAACTTCTGCTACGTGACTCCGTTTCAGGCCCATGACCAGTCAAAACGGACCTTGGAAGGTCCACCACACAATGTGCAGGGCGTTTGGTGTCTATACACCATGATTTGGGTGTGTTTCGATAAACTACACGACGTACGTTCGGTTCGGTTCAACCAATGCGTGTCTACGGCAATTTGCGGTTCTAGATCGATTTTTTGTAACTAATATATGCTTAAAACCTTCAAAATAACATTGTAGAAGGCCCACGTAAATTTTCATGAGAATCCGGCATGGTCGGTCCGGACGAGAAACCCCCTATACCCCCGCCTTTCGCGTATCGGCAACAACTAGGTTTCGCGCTAAAATTTGAGTAACTTCTGCTACGTGACTGCGTTTCAGGTCAATGACCAGTCAAAACGGACCTTGGAAGGTCCACCACACAATGTGCAGAGCGTTTGGTGGCAATACACCATGATTTGGGTGTGTTTCGATAAACTACACGACGTACGTTCGGTTCGGTTCAACCAATGCGTGTCTACGGCAATTTGCGGCTCTAGATCGGTTTTTTGTAAGTAATATATGCATAAAACGTTCTAAATAACATTGTAGAAGGACCACGTAAATTTCAGGGGAATCCGGCACGGTCGGTCCGGACGAGAAACCCCTATACCACTGCCTTTCGCGTATCGGCAAAAACTGGGTTTCGCGCTAAAATGTGCGTAAATTCTGCTTCGTGACACCGTTTCAGGCCCATGACCAGTCAAAACGGACCTTGTAAGGTCCACCACACAATGTGCAGGGCGTTTGGTGGCAATACACCATGATTTGGGTGTGTTTAGATAAACTACACGACGTACGTTCGGTTCGGTTCAACCAATGCGTGTCTACGGCAATTTGCGGCTCTAGATCGCTTTTTTGTAAGTATTATATGATTAAAACCTTCTAAATAACAATGTAGAAGGACCACGTAAATTTTCATGGGAATCCGGCACGGTCGGTCCGGACGAGAAACCCCCTATACCCCTGCATTTCGCGTATCGGCAACAACAGGGTTTTATGCTAAAATGTGAGTAACTTCTGCTACGTGACTCCGTTTCAGGTCAATGACCAGTCAAAACGGACATTGGAAGGTCCACCACACAATGTGCAGGGCGTTTGGTGGCAATACCCCATGATTTGGGTGTGTTTCGATAAACTACACGACGTACGTTCGGTTCGGTTCAACCAATGCGTGTCTATGGCAATTTGCGGCTCTAGATCGCTTTTTTGTAAGTAATATATGCTTAAAACCTTGTAAATAACATTGTAGAAGGCCCACGAAAATTTTCATGGGAATCCGGCACGGTCGGTCCGGACGAGAAACCCCCTATACCCCCGCCTTTCGCGTATCGGCAAAAATTGGGTTTCGCGCTAAAATGTGCGTAACTTCTGCTACGTGACTCCGTTTCAGGCCCATGACCAGTCAAAACGGACCTTGGAAGGTCCACCACACAATGTGCAGGGCTTTTGGTGGCAATACACCATGATTTGGGTGTGTTTCGATAAACTACACGACGTATGTTCGGTTCGGTTCAACCAATGCGTGTCTACGGCAATTTTCGGCTCTAGATCGCTTTTTTGTAAGTATTATATGATTAAAACCTTCTAAATAACATTTTAGAAGGACCAAATAAATTTTCATGCGAATCCGGCATGGTCGGTCCGGACGAGAAACCCCCTATACCCCCGCATTTCGCGTATCGGCAAAAACTGGGTTTCGCGCTAAAATGTGAGTAACTTCTGCTACGTGACTCCGTTTCAGGTCCATGACCAGTCAAAACGGACCTTGGAAGGTCCACCACACAATGTGCAGGGCGTTTGGTGTCAATACACCATGATTTGGGTGTGTTTCGATAAACTACACGACGTACGTTCGGTTCGGTTCAACCAATGCGTGTCTACGGCAATTTGCGGCTCTAGATCGCTTTTTTGTAAGTAATATATGCTTAAAACCTTGTAAATAACATTGTAGAAGGCCCACGTAAATTTTCATGGGAATCCGGCCTGGTCGGTCCGGACGAGAAACCCCCTATACCCCCGCCTTTCGCGTATCGGCAAAAACTGGGTTTCGCGCTAAAATGTGCGTAACTTCTGCTACGTGACTTCGTTTCAGGCCCATGACCAGTCAAAACGGACCTTGGAAGGTCCACCACACAATGTGCAGTGCGTTTGGTGGCAATACACCATGATTTGGGTGTGTTTCGATAAACAACACGACGTACGTTCGGTTCGGTTCAACCAATGCGTGTCTACGGCAATTTGCGGTTCTAGATCGGTTTTTTGTAAGTAATATATGCTTAAAACATTGTAAATAACATTGTAGAAGGCCCACGTAAATTTTCATGGGAATCCGGCTCGGTCGGTCCGGACGAGAAACCCCCTATACCCCCGCCTTTCGCGTATCGGCAAAAACTGGGTTTCGCGCTAAAATGTGCGTAACTTCTGCTACGTGACTCCGTTTCAGGCCCATGACCAGTCAAAACGGACCTTTGAAGGTCCACCACACAATGTGCAGGGCGTTTGGTGGCAATACACCATGATTTGGGTGTGTTTCGATAAACTACACGACGTACGTTCGGTTCGGTTCAACCAATGCGTGTCTACGGCAATTTGCGGCTCTAGATCGGTTTTTTGTAAGTAATATATGCTTAAAACGTTCTAAATAACATTGTATAAGGCCCACGTAAATTTTCATGGGAATCCGGCCCGGTCGGTCCGGACGAGAAACCCCCTATACCCCCGCCTTTCGCGTATCGGCAAAAAGTGGGTTTCGCGCTAAAATGTGCGTAACTTCTGCTACGTGACTCCGTTTCAGGCCCATGACCAGTCAAAACGGACCTTGGAAGGTCCACCACACAATGTGCAGGGCGTTTGGTGGCAATACACCATGATTTGGGTGTGTTTCGATAAACTACACGACGTACATTCGGTTCTGTTCAACCAATGCGTGTCTACGGCAATTTGCGGCTCTAGATCGGTTTTTTGTAAGTAATATATGCTTAAAACGTTCTAAATAACATTGTAGAAGGCCCACGTAAATTTCAGAGGAATCCGGCACGGTCGGTCCGGACGAGAAACCCCCTATACCCCCGCCTTTCGCGTATCGGCAAAAACTGGGTTTCGCGCTAAAATGTGCGTAACTTCTGCTACGTGACTCCGTTTCAGGCCCATGACCAGTCAAAACGGACCTTGGAAGGTCCACCACACAATGTGTAGGGCGTTTGGTGGCAATACACCATGATTTGGGTGTGTTTCGATAAACTACACGACGTACGTTCAGTTCGGTTCAACCAATGCGTGTCTACGGCAATTTGCAGCTCTAGATCGCTTTTTTGTAAGTAATATATGCTTAAAACCTTCTAAATAACATTGTAGAAGGCCCACGTAAATTTTCATGGGAATCCGGCCCGGTCGGTACAGACGAGAAACCCCACTATACCCCCGCCTTTCGAGTATCGGCAAAAACTGGTTTGGCGCTAAAATGTGCGTAACTTCTGCTACGTGACTCCGTTTCAGGCCCATGACCAGTCAAAACGGACCTTGGAAGGTCCACCACACAATGTGCAGGGCGTTTGGTGGCAATACACCATGATTTGGGTGTGTTTCGATAAACTACACGACGTACGTTCGGTTCGGTTCGGTTCAACCAATGCGTGTCTACGGCAATTTGCGGTTCTAGATCGATTTTTTGTAAGTAATATATGCTTAAAACCTTCAAAATAACATTGTATAAGGCCCACGTAAATTTTCATGAGAATCCGGCACGGTCGGTCCGGACGAGAAACCCCCTATAACCCCGCCTTTCGCGTATCGGCAAAAACTGGGTTTCGCGCTAAAATGTGCGTAACTTCTGCTACGTGACTCCGTTTCAGGCCCTTGACCAGTCAAAACGGACCTTGGAAGGTCCACCACACAATGTTCAGGGCGTTTGGTGGCAATACACCATGATTTGGGTGTGTTTCGATAAACTACACGACGTACGTTCGGTTCGGTTCAACCAATGCGTGTCTACGGCAATTTGCGGCTCTAGATCGCTTTTTTGTAAGTATTATATGATTAAAACCTTATAAATAACATTGTAGAAGGACCACGTAAATTTCAGGGGAATCCGGCACGGTCGGTCCGGACGAGAAACCCCTATACCACTGCCTTTCGCGTATCGGCAAAAACTGGGTTTCGCGCTAAAATGTGCGTAAATTCTGCTACGTGACACCGTTTCAGGCCCATGACCAGTCAAAACGGACCTTGTAAGGTCCACCACACAATGTGCAGGGCGTTTGGTGGCAATACACCATGATTTGGGTGTGTTTAGATAAACTACACGACGTACGTTCGGTTCGGTTCAACCAATGCGTGTCTACGGCAATTTGCGGCTCTAGATCGCTTTTTTGTAAGTATTATATGATTAAAACCTTCTAAATAACAATGTAGAAGGACCACGTAAATTTTCATGGGAATCCGGCACGGTCGGTCCGGACGAGAAACCCCCTATACCCCTGCATTTCGCGTATCGGCAACAACAGGGTTTTACGCTAAAATGTGAGTAACTTCTGCTACGTGACTCCGTTTCAGGTCAATGACCAGTCAAAACGGACATTGGAAGGTCCACCACACAATGTGCAGGGCGTTTGGTGGCAATACACCATGATTTGGGTGTGTTTCGATAAACTACACGACGTACGTTCGGTTCGGTTCAACCAATGCGTGTCTATGGCAATTTGCGGCTCTAGATCGCTTTTTTGTAAGTAATATATGCTTAAAACCTTGTAAATAACATTGTAGAAGGCCCACGAAAATTTTCATGGGAATCCGGCACGGTCGGTCCGGACGAGAAACCCCCTATACCCCCGCCTTTCGCGTATCGGCAAAAATTGGGTTACGCGCTAAAATGTGCGTAACTTCTGCTACGTGACTCCGTTTCAGGCCCATGACCAGTCAAAACGGACCTTGGAAGGTCCACCACACAATGTGCAGGGCTTTTGGTGGCAATACACCATGATTTGGGTGTGTTTCGATAAACTACACGACGTATGTTCGGTTCGGTTCAACCAATGCGTGTCTACGGCAATTTTCGGCTCTAGATCGCTTTTTTGTAAGTATTATATGATTAAAACCTTCTAAATAACATTTTAGAAGGACCACATAAATTTTCATGCGAATCCGGTATGGTCGGTCCGGACGAGAAACCCCCTATACCCCCGCATTTCGCGTATCGGCAAAAACTGGGTTTCGCGCTAAAATGTGAGTAACTTCTGCTACGTGACTCCGTTTCAGGCCCATGACCAGTCAAAACGGACCTTGGAAGGTCCACCACACAATGTGCAGGGCGTTTGGTGTCAATACACCATGATTTGGGTGTGTTTCGATAAACTACACGACGTACGTTCGGTTCGGTTCAACCAATGCGTGTCTACGGCAATTTGCGGCTCTAGATCGCTTTTTTGTAAGTAATATATGCTTAAAACCTTGTAAATAACATTGTAGAAGGCCCACGTAAATTTTCATGGGAATCCGGCCCGGTCGGTCCGGACGAGAAACCCCCTATACCCCCGCCTTTCGCGTATCGGCAAAAATTGGGTTTCGCGCTAAAATGTGCGTAACTTCTGCTACGTGACTTCGTTTCAGGCCCATGACCAGTCAAAACGGACCTTGGAAGGTCCACCACACAATGTGCAGTGCGTTTGGTGGCAATACACCATGATTTGGGTGTGTTTCGATAAACAACACGACGTACGTTCGGTTCGGTTCAACCAATGCGTGTCTAAGGCAATTTGCGGTTCTAGATCGGTTTTTTGTAAGTAATATATGCTTAAAACCTTCTAAATAACATTGTAGAAGGCCCACGTAAATTTTCATGGGAATCCGGCCCGGTCGGTCCGGACGAGAAACCCCCTATACCCCCGCCTTTCGCGTATCGGCAAAAACTGGGTTTCGCGCTAAAATGTGCGTAACTTCTGCTACGTGACTCCGTTTCAGGCCCATGACCAGTCAAAACGGACCTTGGAAGGTCCACCACACAATGTGCAGGGCGTTTGGTGGCAATACACCATGATTTGGGTGTGTTTCGATAAACTACACGACGTACGTTCGGTTCGGTTCAACCAATGCGTGTCTACGGCAATTTGCGGCTCTAGATCGGTTTTTTGTAAGTAATATATGCTTAAAACGTTCTAAATAACATTGTATAAGGCCCACGTAAATTTTCATGGGAATCCGGCCCGGTCGGTCCGGACGAGAAACCCCCTATACCCCCGCCTTTCGCGTATCGGCAAAAAGTGGGTTTCGCGCTAAAATGTGCGTAACTTCTGCTACGTGACTCCGTTTCAGGCCCATGACCAGTCAAAACGGACCTTGGAAGGTCCACCACACAATGTGCAGGGCGTTTTGTGGCAATACACCATGATTTGGGTGTGTTTCGATAAACTACACGACGTACATTCGGTTCGGTTCAACCAATGCGTGTCTACGGCAATTTGCGGCTCTAGATCGGTTTTTTGTAAGTAATATATGCTTAAAACGTTCTAAATAACATTGTAGAAGGCCCACGTAAATTTCAGAGGAATCCGGCACGGTCGGTCCGGACGAGAAACCCCCTATACCCCCGCCTTTCGCGTATCGGCAAAAACTGGGTTTCGCGCTAAAATGTGCGTAACTTCTGCTACGTGACTCCGTTTCAGGCCCATGACCAGTCAAAACGGACCTTGGAAGGTCCACCACACAATGTGTAGGGCGTTTGGTGGCAATACACCATGATTTGGGTGTGTTTCGATAAACTACACGACGTACGTTCAGTTCGGTTCAACCAATGCGTGTCTACGGCAATTTGCAGCTCTAGATCGCTTTTTTGTAAGTAATATATGCTTAAAACCTTCTAAATAACATTGTAGAAGGCCCACGTAAATTTTCATGGGAATCCGGCCCGGCCGGTACGGACGAGAAACCCCACTATACCCCCGCCTTTCGAGTATCGGCAAAAACTGGGTTTGGCGCTAAAATGTGCGTAACTTCTGCTACGTGACTCCGTTTCAGGCCCATGACCAGTCAAAACGGACCTTGGAAGGTCCACCACACAATGTGCAGGGCCTTTGTTGGCAATACACCATGATTTGGGTGTGTTTCGATAAACTACACGACGTACGTTCGGTTCGGTTCAACCAATGCGTGTCTACGGCAATTTGCGGTTCTAGATCGATTTTTTGTAAGTAATATATGCTTAAAACCTTCAAAATAACATTGTATAAGGCCCACGTAAATTTTCATGAGAATCCGGCACGGTCGGTCCGGACGAGAAACCCCCTCTAACCCCGCCTTTCGCGTATCGGCAAAAACTGGGTTTCGCGCTAAAATGTGCGTAACTTCTGCTACGTGACTCCGTTTCAGGCCCTTGACCAGTCAAAACGGACCTTGGAAGGTCCACCACACAATGTTCAGGGCGTTTGGTGGCAATACACCATGATTTGGGTGTGTTTCGATAAACTATACGACGTACGTTCGGTTCGGTTCAACCAATGCGTGTCTACGGCAATTTGCGGCTCTAGATCGCTTTTTTGTAAGTATTATATGATTAAAACCTTATAAATAACATTGTAGAAGGACCACGTAAATTTCAGGGGAATCCGGCACGGTCGGTCCGGACGAGAAACCCCTATACCACTGCCTTTCGCGTATCGGCAAAAACTGGGTTTCGCGCTAAAATGTGCGTAAATTCTGCTACGTGACACCGTTTCAGGCCCATGACCAGTCAAAACGGACCTTGTAAGGTCCACCACACAATGTGCAGGGCGTTTTGTGGCAATACACCATGATTTGGGTGTGTTTAGATAAACTACACGACGTACGTTCGGTTCGGTTCAACCAATGCGTGTCTACGGCAATTTGCGGCTCTAGATCGCTTTTTTGTAAGTATTATATGATTAAAACCTTCTAAATAACAATGTAGAAGGACCACGTAAATTTTCATGGGAATCCGGCACGGTCGGTCCGGACGAGAAACCCCCTATACCCCTGCATTTCGCGTATCGGCAACAACAGGGTTTTACGCTAAAATGTGAGTAACTTCTGCTACGTGACTCCGTTTCAGGTCAATGACCAGTCAAAACGGACATTGGAAGGTCCACCACACAATGTGCAGGGCGTTTGGTGGCAATACACCATGATTTGGGTGTGTTTCGATAAACTACACGACGTACGTTCGGTTCGGTTCAACCAATGCGTGTCTATGGCAATTTGCGGCTCTAGATCGCTTTTTTGTAAGTAATATATGCTTAAAACCTTGTAAATAACATTGTAGAAGGCCCACGAAAATTTTCATTGGAATCCGGCACGGTCGGTCCGGACGAGAAACCCCCTATACCCCCGCATTTCGCGTATCGGCAAAAATTGGGTTTCGCGCTAAAATGTGCGTAACTTCTGCTACGTGACTCCGTTTCAGGCCCATGACCAGTCAAAACGGACCTTGGAAGGTCCACCACACAATGTGCAGGGCTTTTGGTGGCAATACACCATGATTTGGGTGTGTTTCGATAAACTACACGACGTATGTTCGGTTCGGTTCAACCAATGCGTGTCTACGGCAATTTTCGGCTCTAGATCGCTTTTTTGTAAGTATTATATGATTAAAACCTTCTAAATAACATTTTAGAAGGACCACATAAATTTTCATGCGAATCCGGCATGGTCGGTCCGGACGAGAAACCCCCTATACCCCCGCATTTCGCGTATCGGCAAAAACTGGGTTTCGCGCTAAAATGTGAGTAACTTCTGCTACGTGACTCCGTTTCAGGCCCATGACCAGTCAAAACGGACCTTGGAAGGTCCACCACACAATGTGCAGGGCGTTTGGTGTCAATACACCATGATTTGGGTGTGTTTCGATAAACTACACGACGTACGTTCGGTTCGGTTCAACCAATGCGTGTCTACGGCAATTTGCGGCTCTAGATCGCTTTTTTGTAAGTAATATATGCTTAAAACCTTGTAAATAACATTGTAGAAGGCCCACGTAAATTTTCATGGGAATCCGGCCCGGTCGGTCCGGACGAGAAACCCCCTATACCCCCGCCTTTCGCGTATCGGCAAAAATTGGGTTTCGCGCTAAAATGTGCGTAACTTCTGCTACGTGACTTCGTTTCAGGCCCATGACCAGTCAAAACGGACCTTGGAAGGTCCACCACACAATGTGCAGTGCGTTTGGTGGCAATACACCATGATTTGGGTGTGTTTCGATAAACAACACGACGTACGTTCGGTTCGGTTCAACCAATGCGTGTCTACGGCAATTTGCGGTTCTAGATCGGTTTTTTGTAAGTAATATATGCTTAAAACCTTCTAAATAACATTGTAGAAGGCCCACGTAAATTTTCATGGGAATCCGGCCCGGTCGGTCCGGACGAGAAACCCCCTATACCCCCGCCTTTCGCGTATCGGCAAAAACTGGGTTTCGCGCTAAAATGTGCGTAACTTCTGCTACGTGACTCTGTTTCAGGCCCATGACCAGTCAAAACGGACCTTTGAAGGTCCACCACACAATGTGCAGGGCGTTTTGTGGCAATACACCATGATTTGGGTGTGTTTAGATAAACTACACGACGTACGTTCGGTTCGGTTCAACCAATGCGTGTCTACGGCAATTTGCGGCTCTAGATCGCTTTTTTGTAAGTATTATATGATTAAAACCTTCTAAATAACAATGTAGAAGGACCACGTAAATTTTCATGGGAATCCGGCACGGTCGGTCCGGACGAGAAACCCCCTATACCCCTGCATTTCGCGTATCGGCAACAACAGGGTTTTACGCTAAAATGTGAGTAACTTCTGCTACGTGACTCCGTTTCAGGTCAATGACCAGTCAAAACGGACATTGGAAGGTCCACCACACAATGTGCAGGGCGTTGGTGGCAATACACCATGATTTGGGTGTGTTTCGATAAACTACACGACGTACGTTCGGTTCGGTTCAACCAATGCGTGTCTATGGCAATTTGCGGCTCTAGATCGCTTTTTTGTAAGTAATATATGCTTAAAACCTTGTAAATAACATTGTAGAAGGCCCACGAAAATTTTCATTGGAATCCGGCACGGTCGGTCCGGACGAGAAACCCCCTATACCCCCGCATTTCGCGTATCGGCAAAAATTGGGTTTCGCGCTAAAATGTGCGTAACTTCTGCTACGTGACTCCGTTTCAGGCCCATGACCAGTCAAAACGGACCTTGGAAGGTCCACCACACAATGTGCAGGGCTTTTGGTGGCAATACACCATGATTTGGGTGTGTTTCGATAAACTACACGACGTATGTTCGGTTCGGTTCAACCAATGCGTGTCTACGGCAATTTTCGGCTCTAGATCGCTTTTTTGTAAGTATTATATGATTAAAACCTTCTAAATAACATTTTAGAAGGACCACATAAATTTTCATGCGAATCCGGCATGGTCGGTCCGGACGAGAAACCCCCTATACCCCCGCATTTCGCGTATCGGCAAAAACTGGGTTTCGCGCTAAAATGTGAGTAACTTCTGCTACGTGACTCCGTTTCAGGCCCATGACCAGTCAAAACGGACCTTGGAAGGTCCACCACACAATGTGCAGGGCGTTTGGTGTCAATACACCATGATTTGGGTGTGTTTCGATAAACTACACGACGTACGTTCGGTTCGGTTCAACCAATGCGTGTCTACGGCAATTTGCGGCTCTAGATCGCTTTTTTGTAAGTAATATATGCTTAAAACCTTGTAAATAACATTGTAGAAGGCCCACGTAAATTTTCATGGGAATCCGGCCCGGTCGGTCCGGACGAGAAACCCCCTATACCCCCGCCTTTCGCGTATCGGCAAAAATTGGGTTTCGCGCTAAAATGTGCGTAACTTCTGCTACGTGACTTCGTTTCAGGCCCATGACCAGTCAAAACGGACCTTGGAAGGTCCACCACACAATGTGCAGTGCGTTTGGTGGCAATACACCATGATTTGGGTGTGTTTCGATAAACAACACGACGTACGTTCGGTTCGGTTCAACCAATGCGTGTCTACGGCAATTTGCGGTTCTAGATCGGTTTTTTGTAAGTAATATATGCTTAAAACCTTCTAAATAACATTGTAGAAGGCCCACGTAAATTTTCATGGGAATCCGGCCCGGTCGGTCCGGACGAGAAACCCCCTATACCCCCGCCTTTCGCGTATCGGCAAAAACTGGGTTTCGCGCTAAAATGTGCGTAACTTCTGCTACGTGACTCCGTTTCAGGCCCTTGACCAGTCAAAATGGACCTTGGAAGGTCCACCACACAATGTTCAGGGCGTTTGGTGGCAATACACCATGATTTGGGTGTGTTTCGATAAACTACACGACGTACGTTCGGTTCGGTTCAACCAATGCGTGTCTACGGCAATTTGCGGCTCTAGATCGCTTTTTTGTAAGTATTATATGATTAAAACCTTATAAATAACATTGTAGAAGGACCACGTAAATTTTCATGGGAATCCGGCACGGTCGGTCCGGACGAGAAACCCCCTATACCCCCGCCTTTCGCGTATCGGCAACAACTAGGTTTCGCGCTAAAATTTGAGTAACTTCTGCTACGTGACTGCGTTTCAGGTCAATGACCAGTCAAAACGGACCTTGGAAGGTCCACCACACAATGTGCAGAGCGTTTGGTGGCAATACACCATGATTTGGGTGTGTTTCGAAAAACTACACGTCGTACGTTCGGTTCGGTTCAACCAATGCGTGTCTACGGCAATTTGCGGCTCTAGATCGGTTTTTTGTAAGTAATATATGCATAAAACGTTCTAAATAACATTGTAGAAGGACCACGTAAATTTCAGGGGAATCCGGCACGGTCGGTCCGGACGAGAAACCCCTATACCACTGCCTTTCGTGTATCGGCAAAAACTGGGTTTCGCGCTAATATGTGCGTAAATTCTGCTACGTGACACCGTTTCAGGCCCATGACCAGTCAAAACGGACGTTGTAAGGTCCACCACACAATGTGCAGGGCGTTCGGTGGCAATACACCATGATTTGGGTGTGTTTCGATAAACTACACGACGTACGTTCGGTTCGGTTCAACCAATGCGTGTCTACGGCAATTTGCGGCTCTAGATCGCTTTTTTGTAAGTATTATATGATTAAAACCTTCTAAATAACAATGTAGAAGAACCACGTAAATTTTCATGGGAATCCGGCACGGTCGGTCCGGACGAGAAACCCCCTATACCCCCGCATTTCGCGTATCGGCAACAACTGGGTTTTGCGCTAAAATGTGAGTAACTTCTGCTACGTGACTCCGTTTCAGGTCAATGACCAGTCAAAACGGACATTGGAAGGTCCACCACACAATGTGCAGGGCGTTTGGTGGCAATACACCATGATTTGGGTGTGTTTCGATAAACTACACGACGTACGTTCGGTTCGGTTCAACCAATGCGTGTCTATGGCAATTTGCGGCTCTAGATCGCTTTTTTGTAAGTAATATATGCTTAAAACCTTGTAAATAACATTGTAGAAGGCCCACGAAAATTTTCATGGGAATCCGGCACGGTCGGTCCGGACGAGAAACCCCCTATACCCCCGCCTTTCGCGTATCGGCAAAAATTGGGTTTCGCGCTAAAATGTGCGTAACTTCTGCTACGTGACTCCGTTTCAGGCCCATGACCAGTCAAAACGGACCTTGGAAGGTCCACCACACAATGTGCAGGGCGTTTGGTGGCAATACACCATGATTTGGGTGTGTTTCGATAAACTACACGACGTACGTTCGGTTCGGTTCAACCAATGCGTGTCTACGGCAATTTGCGGCTCTAGATCGCTTTTTTGTAAGTATTATATGATTAAAACCTTCTAAATAACATTTTAGAAGGACCACATAAATTTTCATGGGAATCCGGCATGGTCGGTCCGGACGAGAAACCCCCTATACCCCCGCATTTCGCGTATCGGCAAAAACTGGGTTTCGCGCTAAAATGTGAGTAACTTCTGCTACGTGACTCCGTTTCAGGTCCATGACCAGTCAAAACGGACCTTGGAAGGTCCACCACACAATGTGCAGGGCGTTTGGTGTCAATACACCATGATTTCGGTGTGTTTCGATAAACTACACGACGTACGTTCGGTTCGGTTCAACCAATGCGTGTCTACGGCAATTTGCGGCTCTAGATCGGTTTTTTGTAAGTAATATATGCTTAAACCTTGTAAATAACATTGTAGAAGGCCCACGTAAATTTTCATGGGAATCCGGCCCGGTCGGTCCGGACGAGAAATCCCCTATACCCCCGCCTTTCGCGTATCGACAAAAACTGGGTTTCGCGCTAAAATGTGCGTAACTTCTGCTACGTGACTTCGTTTCAGGCCCATGACCAGTCAAAACGGACCTTGGAAGGTCCACCACACAAGGTGCAGTGCGTTTGGTGGCAATACACCATGATTTGGGTGTGTTTCGATAAACAACACGACGTACGTTCGGTTCGGTTCAACCAATGCGTGTCTACGGCAATTTGCGGTTCTAGATCGGTTTTTTGTAAGTAATATATGCTTAAAACCTTATAAATAACATTGTAGAAGGCCCACGTAAATTTTCATGGGAATCCGGCCCGGTCGGTCCGGACGAGAAACCCCCTATACCCCCGCCTTTCGCGTATCGGCAAAAACTGGGTTTCGCGCTAAAATGTGCGTAACTTCTGCTACGTGACTCCGTTTCAGGCCAATGACCAGTCAAAACGGACCTTTGAAGGTCCACCACACAATGTGCAGGGCGTTTGGTGGCAATACACCATGATTTGGGTGTGTTTTGATAAACTACACGACGTACGTTCGTTTCGGTTCAACCAATGCGTGTCTACGGCAATTTGCGGCTCTAGATCGGTTTTTTGTAAGTAATATATGCTTAAAACGTTCTAAATAACATTGTATAAGGCCCACGTAAATTTTCATGGGAATCCGGCCCGGTCGGTCCGGACGAGAAACCCCCTATACCCTCGCCTTTCGCGTATCGGCAAAAAGTGGGTTTCGCGCTAAAATGTGCGTAACTTCTGCTACGTGACTCCGTTTCAGGCCCACGACCAGTCAAAACGGACCTTGGAAGGTCCACCACACAATGTGCAGGGCGTTTGGTGGCAATACACCATGATTTGGGTGTGTTTAGATAAACTACACGACGTACGTTCGGTTCGGTTCAACCAATGCGTGTCTACGGCAATTTGCGGCTCTAGATCGCTTTTTTGTAAGTATTATATGATTAAAACCTTCTAAATAACAATGTAGAAGGACCACGTAAATTTTCATGGGAATCCGGCACGGTCGGTCCGGACGAGAAACCCCCTATACCCCTGCATTTCGCGTATCGGCAACAACAGGGTTTTACGCTAAAATGTGAGTAACTTCTGCTACGTGACTCCGTTTCAGGTCAATGACCAGTCAAAACGGACATTGGAAGGTCCACCACACAATGTGCAGGGCGTTTGGTGGCAATACACCATGATTTGGGTGTGTTTCGATAAACTACACGACGTACGTTCGGTTCGGTTCAACCAATGCGTGTCTATGGCAATTTGCGGCTCTAGATCGCTTTTTTGTAAGTAATATATGCTTAAAACCTTGTAAATAACATTGTAGAAGGCCCACGAAAATTTTCATTGGAATCCGGCACGGTCGGTCCGGACGAGAAACCCCCTATACCCCCGCCTTTCGCGTATCGGCAAAAATTGGGTTTCGCGCTAAAATGTGCGTAACTTCTGCTACGTGACTCCGTTTCAGGCCCATGACCAGTCAAAACGGACCTTGGAAGGTCCACCACACAATGTGCAGGGCTTTTGGTGGCAATACACCATGATTTGGGTGTGTTTCGATAAACTACACGACGTATGTTCGGTTCGGTTCAACCAATGCGTGTCTACGGCAATTTTCGGCTCTAGATCGCTTTTTTGTAAGTATTATATGATTAAAACCTTCTAAATAACATTTTAGAAGGACCACATAAATTTTCATGCGAATCCGGCATGGTCGGTCCGGACGAGAAACCCCCTATACCCCCGCATTTCGCGTATCGGCAAAAACTGGGTTTCGCGCTAAAATGTGCGTAACTTCTGCTACGTGACTCCGTTTCAGGCCCATGACCAGTCAAAACGGACCTTGGAAGGTCCACCACACAATGTGCAGGGCGTTTGGTGTCAATACACCATGATTTGGGTGTGTTTCGATAAACTACACGACGTACGTTCGGTTCGGTTCAACCAATGCGTGTCTACGGCAATTTGCGGCTCTAGATCGCTTTTTTGTAAGTAATATATGCTTAAAACCTTGTAAATAACATTGTAGAAGGCCCACGTAAATTTTCATGGGAATCCGGCCCGGTCGGTCCGGACGAGAAACCCCCTATACCCCCGCCTTTCGCGTATCGGCAAAAATTGGGTTTCGCGCTAAAATGTGCGTAACTTCTGCTACGTGACTTCGTTTCAGGCCCATGACCAGTCAAAACGGACCTTGGAAGGTCCACCACACAATGTGCAGTGCGTTTGGTGGCAATACACCATGATTTGGGTGTGTTTCGATAAACAACACGACGTACGTTCGGTTCGGTTCAACCAATGCGTGTCTACGGCAATTTGCGGTTCTAGATCGGTTTTTTGTAAGTAATATATGCTTAAAACCTTCTAAATAACATTGTAGAAGGCCCACGTAAATTTTCATGGGAATCCGGCCCGGTCGGTCCGGACGAGAAACCCCCTATACCCCCGCCTTTCGCGTATCGGCAAAAACTGGGTTTCGCGCTAAAATGTGCGTAACTTCTGCTACGTGACTCCGTTTCAGGCCCATGACCAGTCAAAACGGACCTTTGAAGGTCCACCACACAATGTGCAGGGCGTTTGGTGGCAATACACCATGATTTGGGTGTGTTTCGATAAACTACACGACGTACGTTCGGTTCGGTTCAACCAATGCGTGTCTACGGCAATTTGCGGTTCTAGATCGATTTTTTGTAAGTAATATATGCTTAAAACCTTCAAAATAACATTGTATAAGGCCCACGTAAATTTTCATGAGAATCCGACACGGTCGGTCCGGACGAGAAACCCCCTATAACCCCGCCTTTCGCGTATCGGCAAAAACTGGGTTTCGCGCTAAAATGTGCGTAACTTCTGCTACGTGACTCCGTTTCAGGCCCTTGACCAGTCAAAACGGACCTTGGAAGGTCCACCACACAATGTTCAGGGCGTTTTGTGGCAATACACCATGATTTGGGTGTGTTTCGATAAACTACACGACGTACGTTCGGTTCGGTTCAACCAATGCGTGTCTACGGCAATTTGCGGCTCTAGATCGCTTTTTTGTAAGTATTATATGATTAAAACCTTATAAATAACATTGTAGAAGGACCACGTAAATTTTCATGGGAATCCGGCACGGTCGGTCCGGACGAGAAACCCCCTATACCCCCGCCTTTCGCGTATCGGCAACAACTAGGTTTCGCGCTAAAATTTGAGTAACTTCTGCTACGTGACTGCGTTTCAGGTCAATGACCAGTCAAAACGGACCTTGGAAGGTCCACCACACAATGTGCAGAGCGTTTGGTGGCAATACACCATGATTTGGGTGTGTTTCGAAAAACTACACGTCGTACGTTCGGTTCGGTTCAACCAATGCGTGTCTACGGCAATTTGCGGCTCTAGATCGGTTTTTTGTAAGTAATATATGCATAAAACGTTCTAAATAACATTGTAGAAGGACCACGTAAATTTCATGGGAATCCGGCACGGTCGGTCCGGACGAGAAACCCCTATACCACTGCCTTTCGCGTATCGGCAAAAACTGGGTTTCGCGCTAATATGTGCGTAAATTCTGCTACGTGACACCGTTTCAGGCCCATGACCAGTCAAAACGGACCTTGTAAGGTCCACCACACAATGTGCAGGGCGTTCGGTGGCAATACACCATGATTTGGGTGTGTTTCGATAAACTACACGACGTACGTTCGGTTCGGTTCAACCAATGCGTGTCTACGGCAATTTGCGGCTCTAGATCGCTTTTTTGTAAGTATTATATGATTAAAACCTTCTAAATAACAATGTAGAAGAACCACGTAAATTTTCATGGGAATCCGGCACGGTCGGTCCGGACGAGAAACCCCCTATACCCCCGCATTTCGCGTATCGGCAACAACTGGGTTTTGCGCTAAAATGTGAGTAACTTCTGCTACGTGACTCCGTTTCAGGTCAATGACCAGTCAAAACGGACATTGGAAGGTCCACCACACAATGTGCAGGGCGTTTGGTGGCAATACACCATGATTTGGGTGTGTTTCGATAAACTACACGACGTACGTTCGGTTCGGTTCAACCAATGCGTGTCTACGGCAATTTGCGGCTCTAGATCGCTTTTTTGTAAGTATTATATGATTAAAACCTTCTAAATAACATTTTAGAAGGACCACATAAATTTTCATGGGAATCCGGCATGGTCGGTCCGGACGAGAAACCCCCTATACCCCCGCATTTCGCGTATCGGCAAAAACTGGGTTTCGCGCTAAAATGTGAGTAACTTCTGCTACGTGACTCCGTTTCAGGTCCATGACCAGTCAAAACGGACCTTGGAAGGTCCACCACACAATGTGCAGGGCGTTTGGTGTCAATACACCATGATTTCGGTGTGTTTCGATAAACTACACGACGTACGTTCGGTTCGGTTCAACCAATGCGTGTCTACGGCAATTTGCGGCTCTAGATCGGTTTTTTGTAAGTAATATATGCTTAAACCTTGTAAATAACATTGTAGAAGGCCCACGTAAATTTTCATGGGAATCCGGCCCGGTCGGTCCGGACGAGAAATCCCCTATACCCCCGCCTTTCGCGTATCGACAAAAACTGGGTTTCGCGCTAAAATGTGCGTAACTTCTGCTACGTGACTTCGTTTCAGGCCCATGACCAGTCAAAACGGACCTTGGAAGGTCCACCACACAAGGTGCAGTGCGTTTGGTGGCAATACACCATGATTTGGGTGTGTTTCGATAAACAACACGACGTACGTTCGGTTCGGTTCAACCAATGCGTGTCTACGGCAATTTGCGGTTCTAGATCGGTTTTTTGTAAGTAATATATGCTTAAAACCTTATAAATAACATTGTAGAAGGCCCACGTAAATTTTCATGGGAATCCGGCCCGGTCGGTCCGGACGAGAAACCCCCTATACCCCCGCCTTTCGCGTATCGGCAAAAACTGGGTTTCGCGCTAAAATGTGCGTAACTTCTGCTACGTGACTCCGTTTCAGGCCAATGACCAGTCAAAACGGACCTTTGAAGGTCCACCACACAATGTGCAGGGCGTTTGGTGGCAATACACCATGATTTGGGTGTGTTTTGATAAACTACACGACGTACGTTCGTTTCGGTTCAACCAATGCGTGTCTACGGCAATTTGCGGCTCTAGATCGGTTTTTTGTAAGTAATATATGCTTAAAACGTTCTAAATAACATTGTATAAGGCCCACGTAAATTTTCATGGGAATCCGGCCCGGTCGGTCCGGACGAGAAACCCCCTATACCCCCGCCTTTCGCGTATCGGCAAAAAGTGGGTTTCGCGCTAAAATGTGCGTAACTTCTGCTACGTGACTCCGTTTCAGGCCCACGACCAGTCAAAACGGACCTTGTAAGGTCCACCACACAATGTGCAGGGCGTTTGGTGGCAATACACCATGATTTGGGTGTGTTTAGATAAACTACACGACGTACGTTCGGTTCGGTTCAACCAATGCGTGTCTACGGCAATTTGCGGCTCTAGATCGCTTTTTTGTAAGTATTATATGATTAAAACCTTCTAAATAACAATGTAGAAGGACCACGTAAATTTTCATGGGAATCCGGCACGGTCGGTCCGGACGAGAAACCCCCTATACCCCTGCATTTCGCGTATCGGCAACAACAGGGTTTTACGCTAAAATGTGAGTAACTTCTGCTACGTGACTCCGTTTCAGGTCAATGACCAGTCAAAACGGACATTGGAAGGTCCACCACACAATGTGCAGGGCGTTTGGTGGCAATACACCATGATTTGGGTGTGTTTCGATAAACTACACGACGTACGTTCGGTTCGGTTCAACCAATGCGTGTCTATGGCAATTTGCGGCTCTAGATCGCTTTTTTGTAAGTAATATATGCTTAAAACCTTGTAAATAACATTGTAGAAGGCCCACGAAAATTTTCATTGGAATCCGGCACGGTCGGTCCGGACGAGAAACCCCCTATACCCCCGCCTTTCGCGTATCGGCAAAAATTGGGTTTCGCGCTAAAATGTGCGTAACTTCTGCTACGTGACTCCGTTTCAGGCCCATGACCAGTCAAAACGGACCTTGGAAGGTCCACCACACAATGTGAAGGGCTTTTGGTGGCAATACACCATGATTTGGGTGTGTTTCGATAAACTACACGACGTATGTTCGGTTCGGTTCAACCAATGCGTGTCTACGGCAATTTTCGGCTCTAGATCGCTTTTTTGTAAGTATTATATGATTAAAACCTTCTAAATAACATTTTAGAAGGACCACATAAATTTTCATGCGAATCCGGCATGGTCGGTCCGGACGAGAAACCCCCTATACCCCCGCATTTCGCGTATCGGCAAAAACTGGGTTTCGCGCTAAAATGTGAGTAACTTCTGCTACGTGACTCCGTTTCAGGCCCATGACCAGTCAAAACGGACCTTGGAAGGTCCACCACACAATGTGTAGGGCGTTTGGTGGCAATACACCATGATTTGGGTGTGTTTCGATAAACTACACGACGTACGTTCGGTTCGGTTCAACCAATGCGTGTCTACGGCAATTTGCGGCTCTAGATCGCTTTTTTGTAAGTAATATATGCTTAAAACCTTGTAAATAACATTGTAGAAGGCCCACGTAAATTTTCATGGGAATCCGGCCCGGTCGGTCCGGACGAGAAACCCCCTATACCCCCGCCTTTCGCGTATCGGCAAAAACTGGGTTTCGCGCTAAAATGTGCGTAACTTCTGCTACGTGACTCCGTTTCAGGCCCATGACCAGTCAAAACGGACCTTGGAAGGTCCACCACACAATGTGCAGGCCGTTTGGTGGCAGTACACCATGATTTTGGTGTGTTTCGATAAACTACACGACGTACGTTCGGTTCGGTTCAACCAATGCGTGTCTAGAGCAATTTGCGGCTCTAGATCGGTTTTTTGTAAGTAATATATGCTTAAAACGTTCTAAGTAACATTGTAGAAGTCCCACGTAAATTTCATGGGAATCCGGCACGGTCGGTCCGGACGAGAAACCCCCTATACCCCTGTCTTTCGCGTATTGGCAAAATCTGGGTTTCGCGCTAAAATGTGCGTAACTTCTGCTATGTGACTCCGTTTCAGGCCCATGACCAGTCAAAATGGACCTTGGAAGGTCCACCACACAATGTGCAGGGCGCGTGGTGGCAATACACCATGATTTGGGTGTGTTTCTGTAAACTACACGACATACGTTCGGTTCGGTTCAACCAATGCGTGTCTACGGCAATTTGCGGCTCTAGATCGTTTTTTTGTAAGTATTATATGATTAAAACCATCTAAATAACATTGTAGAAGGACCACGTAAATTTTCATGGGAATCCGGCACGGTCTGTCCGGACGAGAAACCCCCTATACCCCCGTCTTTCGCGTATCGGCAAAAACTGGGTTTCGCACTAAAATGTGCGTAACTTCTGCTACGTGACTCCGTTTCAGGCCCATGACCAGTCAAAACGGACCTTGGAAGGTCCACCACACAATGTGCAGGGCGTTTGGTGGCAATACACCATGATTTGGGTGTGTTTCGATAAACTACACGACGTACGTTCGGTTCGTTTCAACCAATGCGTGTCTACGGCAATTTGCGACTCTAGATCGCTTTTTTGTAAGTATTATATGATTAAAACCTTAAAAATAACATTGTAGAAGGACCACGTAAATTTTCATGGGAATCCGGCACGGTCGGTCCGGACGAGAAACCCCCTATACCCCCGCCTTTCGCGTATCGGCAAAAACTGGGTTTCGCGCTAAAATGTGCGTAACTTCTGCTACGTGACTCCGTTTCAGGCCCATGACCAGTCAAAACGGACCTTGGAAGGTCCACCACACAATAAGCAGGGCGTTTGGTGGCAATACACCATGATTTGGGTGTGTTTCGATAAACTACACGACGTACGTTCGGTTCGTTTCAACCAATGCGTGTCTACGGCAATTTGCGGCTCTAGATCGCTTTTTTGTAAGTATTATATGATTAAAACCTTCTAAATAACATTTTAGAAGGACCACGTAAATTTTCATGGGAATCCGGCACGGTCGGTCCGGACGAGAAACCCCCTATACCCCCGACTTTCGCGTATCGGCAAAAACTGGTTTTCTCGCTAAAATGTGTGTAACTTCTGCTACGTGACTCCGTTCCAGGCCCATGACCAGTCAAAACGGACCTTGGAAGGTCCACCACACAATGTCCAGGGCGTTTGGTGGCAATACACCATGATTTGGGTGTGTTTCGATAAACTACACGACGTACGTTCGGTTCGTTTCAACCAATGCGTGTCTACGGCAATTTGCGACTCTAGATCGCTTTTTTGTAAGTATTATATGATTAAAACCTTATAAATAACATTGTAGAAGGACCACGTAAATTTTCATGGGAATCCGGCACGGTCGGTCCGGACGAGAAACCCCCTATACCCCCGCCTTTCGCGTATCGGCAAAAACTGGGTTTCGCGCTAAAATGTGCGTAACTTCTGCTACGTGACTCCGTTTCAGGCCCATGACCAGTCAAAACGGACCTTGGAAGGTCCACCACATAATGTGAAGGGCGCGTGGTGGCAATACACCATGATTTGGGTGTGTTTCTGTAAACTACACGACATACGTTCGGTTCGGTTCAACCAATGCGTGTCTACGGCAATTTGCGGCTCTAGATCGTTTTTTTGTAAGTATTATATGATTAAAACCATCTAAATAACATTGTAGAAGGACCACGTAAATTTTCATGGGAATCCGGCAAGGTCGGTCCGGACGAGAAACCCTCTATACCCCCGTTTTTCGCGTATCGGCAAAAACTGGGTTTCGCACTAAAATGTGCGTAACTTCTGCAACGTGACTCCGTTTCAGGCCCATGACCAGTCAAAACGGACCTTGGAAGGTCCACCAAACAATGTGCAGGGCGTTTGGTGGCAATACACCATGATTTGGGTGTGTTTCGGTAAACTACACGACATACGTTCGGTTCGGTTCAACCAATGCGTGTCTACGGCAATTTGCGGCTCTAGATCGTTTTTTTGTAAGTAATATATGCTTAAAACCTTGTAAATAACATTGTAGAAGTCCCACGTAAATTTTCATGGGAATCCGGCACGGTCGGTCCGGACGAGAAACCCCCTATACCCCCGCCTTTCGCGTATCGGCAAAAACTGGGTTTCGCGCTTAAATGTGAGTAACTTCTGCTACGTGACTCCGTTTCAGGTCCATGACCAGTCAAAACGGACCTTGGAAGGTCCACCACACAATGTGCAGGGCGTTTGGTGGCAATACACCATGATTTGGGTGTGTTTCGATAAACTACACGACGTACGTTCGGTTCGGTTCAACCAATGCGTGTCTACGGCAATTTGCGGCTCTAGATCGCTTTTTGTAAGTAATATATGCTTAAAACCTTGTAAATAACAATGTAGAAGGCCCACGTAAATTTCATGGGAATCCGTCCCGGTCGGTCCGGACGAGAAACCCCCTATACCCCCGTCTTTCGCGTATCGGCAAAAACTGGGTTTCGCGCTAAAATATGCGTAACTTCTGCTACGTAACTCCGTTTCAGGCCCATGAGTAGTCAAAACGGACCTTGGAAGGTCCACCACACAATGTTCAGGGCGTTTGGTGGCAATACACCATGATTTGGGTGTGTTTCGATAAACTACACGACGTACGTTCGGTTCGGTTCAACCAATGCGTGTCTACGGCAATTTGCGGCTCTAGATCGCTTTTTTGTAAGTAATATATGCTTAAAACCTTGTAAATAACATTGTAGAAGTCCCACGTAAATTTTCATGGGAATCCGGAACGGTCGGTCCGGACGAGAAACCCCCTATACCCCCGCCTTTCGCGTATCGGCAAAAACTGGGTTTCGCGCTTAAATGTGAGTAACTTCTGCTACGTGACTCCGTTTCAGGCCCATGACCAGTCAAAACGGACCTTGGAAGGTCCACCACATAATGTGAAGGGCGCGTGGTGGCAATACACCATGATTTGGGTGTGTTTCTGTAAACTACACGACATACGTTCGGTTCGGTTCAACCAATGCGTGTCTACGGCAATTTGCGGCTCTAGATCGTTTTTTTGTAAGTATTATATGATTAAAACCATCTAAATAACATTGTAGAAGGACCACGTAAATTTTCATGGGAATCCGGCAAGGTCGGTCCGGACGAGAAACCCTCTATACCCCCGTTTTTCGCGTATCGGCAAAAACTGGGTTTCGCACTAAAATGTGCGTAACTTCTGCAACGTGACTCCGTTTCAGGCCCATGACCAGTCAAAACGGACCTTGGAAGGTCCACCAAACAATGTGCAGGGCGTTTGGTGGCAATACACCATGATTTGGGTGTGTTTCGGTAAACTACACGACATACGTTCGGTTCGGTTCAACCAATGCGTGTCTACGGCAATTTGCGGCTCTAGATCGTTTTTTTGTAAGTAATATATGCTTAAAACCTTGTAAATAACATTGTAGAAGTCCCACGTAAATTTTCATGGGAATCCGGCACGGTCGGTCCGGACGAGAAACCCCCTATACCCCCGCCTTTCGCGTATCGGCAAAAACTGGGTTTCGCGCTTAAATGTGAGTAACTTCTGCTACGTGACTCCGTTTCAGGTCCATGACCAGTCAAAACGGACCTTGGAAGGTCCACCACACAATGTGCAGGGCGTTTGGTGGCAATACACCATGATTTGGGTGTGTTTCGATAAACTACACGACGTACGTTCGGTTCGGTTCAACCAATGCGTGTCTACGGCAATTTGCGGCTCTAGATCGCTTTTTGTAAGTAATATATGCTTAAAACCTTGTAAATAACAATGTAGAAGGCCCACGTAAATTTCATGGGAATCCGTCCCGGTCGGTCCGGACGAGAAACCCCCTATACCCCCGTCTTTCGCGTATCGGCAAAAACTGGGTTTCGCGCTAAAATATGCGTAACTTCTGCTACGTAACTCCGTTTCAGGCCCATGAGTAGTCAAAACGGACCTTGGAAGGTCCACCACACAATGTTCAGGGCGTTTGGTGGCAATACACCATGATTTGGGTGTGTTTTGATAAACTACACG
This sequence comes from Arctium minus, assembly GCA_954870635.1. Lineage (NCBI taxonomy): Eukaryota > Viridiplantae > Streptophyta > Magnoliopsida > Asterales > Asteraceae > Arctium > Arctium minus. The sequence continues at coordinate 118,183 of OX941094.1, read as the reverse complement.
ACGTACGTTCGGTTCGGTTCAACCAATGCGTGTCTACGGCAATTTGCGGCTCTAGATCGCTTTTTTGTAAGTAATATATGCTTAAAACCTTGTAAATAACATTGTAGAAGTCCCACGTAAATTTTCATGGGAATCCGGCACGGTCGGTCCGGACGAGAAACCCCCTATACCCCCGCCTTTCGCGTATCGGCAAAAACTGGGTTTCGCGCTTAAATGTGAGTAACTTCTGCTACGTGACTCCGTTTCAGGTCCATGACCAGTCAAAACGGACCTTGGAAGGTCCACCACACAATGTGCAGGGCGTTTGGTGGGAATACACCATGATTTGGGTGTGTTTCGATAAACTACACGACGTACGTTCTGTTCGGTTCAACCAATGCTTGTCTACGGCAATTTGCGGCTCTAGATTGGTTTTTTGTAAGTAATATAAGCTTAAAACCTTCTAAATAACATTGTAGAAGGCCCACGTAAATTTTCATGGGAATCCGGCGCGGTCGGTCCGGACGAGAAACCCCTTATACCCCCGCCTTTCGCGTATCGGCAAAAACTGGGTTTCGCGCTTAAATGTGAGTAACTTCTGCTACGTGACTTCGTTTCAGGTCCATGACCAGTCAAAACGGACCTTGGAAGGTCCACCACACAATGTGCAGGGCGTTTGGTGGCAGTACACCATGATTTGGGTGTGTTTCGATAAACTACACGCCGTACGTTCGGTTCGGTTCAACCAATGCGTGTCTACGGCAATTTGCGGCTCTAGATCGGTTTTTTGTAAGTAATATATGCTTAAAACGTTCTAAGTAACATTGTAGAAGTCCCACGTAAATTTCATGGGAATCCGGCACGGTCGGTCCGGACGAGAAACCCCCTATACCCCTGTCTGTCGCGTATCGGCAAAATCTGGGTTTCGCGCTAAAATGTGCGTAACTTCTGCTACGTGACTCCGTTTCAGGCCCATGACCAGTCAAAACGGACCTTGGAAGGTCCATCACACAATGTTCAGGGCGTTTGGTGGAAATACACCATGATTTGGGTGTGTTTCGATAAACTACACGACGTACGTTCGGTTCGGTTCAACCAATGCGTGTCTACGGCAATTTGCGGCTCTAGATCGCTTTTTTGTAAGTAATATATGCTTAAAACCTTCTAAATAACATTGTAGAAGTCCCACGTAAATTTTCATGGGAAACCGGTGTTGGGAACTAAAGATTCTACTAAGTGTAGTTACTACTGCTAGTACAAGTGTAGTTACTACTGCCAGAACAAGTTGAAGATTAATACTGCTAAAGTGTTACTACTGCTAGTAGAATTAATGCTGCTAGTTAAAGTTAGTACTGCTTGAACAAAGTTAGTACTGCTTAACTAGTTAGTACTGCTAGTAGTTAGTACTGCTTGCAGTTAATGCTGCTAGTTGAAGTTAATGCTGCTGAGCATTATTAGTGCTGCTAAAGAGATACGGATGGAAAGTACTACAGCTGGATATACTGAAGATATACTTAGAAGATATACATGGAAGATATACTGAAGATTTGTTTATTCTTTGTAATTATCTTTTTATCAGTATATGTATAGAATGTGTAGAATAGATAGAAAGAACTTTCATAATTGTTTTTCAAGAGAAAAATCGACCTCAAGGCATAGATCCTAATTCTAGAGAAGTAGAATTCGTATTGGTGAGTCTGTTCATCAATATTGAGGTTGAGAGTGTAATCTTGTAACTTTAAGCATTCAATACAAGCTTACTGTTTGATCATTATATACTGTGTTTGATTACTGTTTTATTAAATATCAAAGTGTTTTTCCGCAACTTCTTTGATATTAGTTTCTGAGTATAAATTCTTGTTAAGAATTCGATCCTGACAAGTGGTATCAGAGCAAGTATTCTCAGAAACCTGCAATCATCATTCTTCCTTGAAATCAGACATCATCATGGCTAAAGGTTCAGAGTCTTCAAGCTCAGAAATTCCTACAGAGGTAACATCTAATCTTTGTTCCAAATCCTGTATTGAAACTGTTAAAAGGTACAGGGATCACAACCAGAAAATGAGTGATGACCTGAAGAGATTAGAAAAGGACATAAAAGACTATGTAAGAATTGTTGAGAGGTTTGAGGAACAGATTAAGAGTTTCCAAGCCAATGAGCTTCAACACTCTTATGACACAAACTACTGGAAGTGGGAGAAAGATCAGTATGAATTTAAGCTGAAAAAGTCTAAAGAGGAGAATGAGAAGATAAAGAGTGAGTTTGAGAAAGCCAAGCTGGATATTGAGAAATTTTCCAATGCTTCTAAAGCAATGGACTCTTTGCTCCAAACTCAAATCCATGACAAACTTAGAAGAGGAATAGGCTATAACACCACACCACCACCATACAACAACAATTACATTCCTCCTATATCAAACTTACTAGAGACCAAGGATAGGAAGGAATTGCCTGTTGGAGCCACTAAGGTAGATCCTTTAGACAAAGTGGTGGTTGAAACAGACTCTGAAGTAGAGAACTCTAGTGAAAAGAGTAATGAGAACACTGTGAGTGGTGAGATTCCTCTAGAAAATAACATTATCACCAATGAGGGATGTGGAAAGGCTTGGATCAAGTCTAAGGACATAGAAAAGACTGAGGGAAAGTCTGAGAGGGTCCATTATAAGCAAACCACAGTTGTGAATCCTGTCCCTTGTAAACAGTGTTCTTGCAATAAATCTGAGCCCCAAAAACATGATAAACCAAGGGGAAATCAGAGAAACTGGAATAATCAGTGGGCACAAAAACAAGGAGTTAATTTGAGTAAAATCAATAGACCAAAACCTTGTTTTATCTGTGGCAAATTGAATCATCTTGCCAAACACTGTTATTTCAACCCTATCAACCAAAGAGTCACTTTTCAAAGAAAACCACAAAACTCTTTTGGTTATAGGAATCAGAGAAGGAATCATATGGCTGAGAACAGAGCACCTATAAGATCACATGCTCAGAACAAGTTTGCTAAACCAAAGAAAAATTCTCCAAATAAGCCAAGGAGTAATTTAAAGACAAAGAAAGCAAACAACTTTGTTCAAGTTTGGGTTCCAATTGCAAAGAAACCTGTTAGTACTGCTATCCCAGATAGTACTGCTAACAAAAATAGTGCTGCTAACTTGATTAGTACTGCTAACCAAGTTAGTACTGCTAACAAAGCTAGTGCTGCTTCTAGTAGTAATGCAGCCAAGCCTATAATCTTGACAAAGTACTCCAGTCATGATATTCCTAAACAACTCATTCAGACCAAACTGACAGATTATATTAATGAGAAAGGTCAACCCAAGACCACCTTGGCTTGGGTTCCATCCAAGACTAACTGATTTATCAAGTGTGCAGGGCAATCAAAAGCTCAAGAGGAAGAGCATTCAGAATGAAGAAAATGGTTGCTCTTGGCACATAACAAGGAACATGGACTGCCTTCAAATTCTTTAAAAAAAAAAAAAAAAAATTTTGATGAAGGACATGTTACTTTTAATCCAGCAGAAGGTTGAAGTTAGAAATACTTCAGAGGGAGTAATGATCATGAAGGATCAAGAAGAAAAGGATCAGGGGATGAACAAAGTAGTAAAAAGTAAGAGAAAAGGGATGGTGTCAAAAAGTGTAAGAGTAGTTAATACTGATAGTAGTTAATACTGCTAGGGGTTAATACTGCTTTCAGTTAATACTGCTAGTAGTTAATACTGCTAGTAGTTAATACTGCTAGTGGTTAATACTGCTTTCAGTTAATACTGCTAGTAGTTAATACTGCTAGTGATTAATACTGCTTTCAGTTAATACTGCTAGTAGTTAATACTGCTAGTCCAGTTAATACTGCTAGTTCAGTTAATACTGCTCGCGGTTAATACTGCTAGTTAGTTAATACTGCTAGTTCAGTTAATACTGCTCGCGGTTAATACTGCTAGTTAGTTAATACTGCTAGTTCAGTTAATACTGCTAGTTCAGTTAATACTGCTCGCGGTTAATACTGCTAGTTAGTTAATACTGCTAGTTCAGTTAATACTGCTCGCGGTTAATACTGCTCTAGGTTAATACTGCTTCTATTCCGAATACTATAAATACCTTTTGCCCGCCTAAAAGTTCATAACGACTCTTTGCATACTGTTCTCTTGCGCTCTAAACCCTTTCTCTCTCAAAGTTCAAAGTTTTCAGGCAAGAATCTTCAAGGTCTATGGCATCCATGGCGTTCATTGATGAGCACAATGAAATTGCGATGCTCCAAAAGCCAAAACAATCTGAAGGTTTTCATCAGATAGTCGACTTTCTGAAGTCGAGCCACATTGCTCATGCTCTTACTGTATCACCTACAATCTACATTGAGCACCAAAGGCAGTTCTGGACTAATGCAACCATTGTTGTGGAAAATGGTGTGCAAATGATCAAGACAAGAATCTGTGATCACTCACTTACAGTTACTGAAGAAGTCATTCGCATCAGTCTACGTCTAGACGATGCCGCTGGTATAATGTCTATCTCTAATGATGAACTGTTTTCTAATCTTACTAGAATGGGGTATGGAGGCCCATTGGGTGTTTTCAAATTCTCAAAAGCAAAATTTTCACCCCAATGGCGTTTTCTTGTTCATACCCTAATGCATTGTATCTCCAAAAAGACCACTGGATGGAGTGAGTTCAGCAGTCCAATTGCATATGCTTTGGTATGCTTGGCTACATCCAGAAGGTACAATTTCTCAAAGATGATTTTCAATGATCTTGTATCAAATATGGGAAACAAAAAGAGTTTCTTTATGTATCCCAGATTTGTTCAGGAAGTAATTAACCATGAATTGACGGACATACCTCAACCTGTTGGGGTATATGTACCTAAACCCCCAAAAGGCAAGGTTTTCTCAAACATGAGAAGATCTGCTGGGGACTCGGAAGGAGTTGACACCCCATTGTTCTCTACAATGATGGTGGTGTCCCAAACCACTGAAGGTATGGCAGCAGGGTCAAGGCCCTCATTAGACCATCCCACTGCTAGCCAAGCCCAACCTTCTCACTCAAAAACAATTCCCCAGTCCATTCTTACAAAACCAACCTCTCCAATTACCCAAACTTATCAAAGAAAACAGGTAAAGAAGGCTCCTTCCCTTCTTGTACCATCACCCACACAGCCTTTAAGCCCTCTAAGGGAGAATTCTCCCCTAGAGAATATCCAAAGGGAAACCACAAGGGTGTCTCCCAACCCAAAGGAGGTGCTCTCTGAGGAGGAGGTAGAGCATATGGGAGATGAGGCTGCCACTACTCCTGCTAACACAGAGGAGGAAAGTGGTAACATCAATAAGACCTCCCCCATGGCAACTTTGAATGAGCAATCATTTGAAGGTCCCTGGTGCCAAGAAACCACAGGGGTGGATAGTGCTTCTGCTAGGCAGAAGACTTCCACTACTAAAAGATCCAATGATCCTTCAATAGGGGGTAACACTCCTGGAGAAGGTGAGGACAGATATAACTATGATGAATTGATGGAGACCATGGGAAACATCAACCAGGATGTCATCAAGCAAGGAAAAGAAATAGAGGAGATGAAGCTGGTGATCCTGTCACAACAAGTCCAGATTGAAAAATTAAAGAAGATGGTGACCAGGCTGGTTCAAAAGAAAAGAAAGAAACAATTTGTGCTCAAAAGGAGGAAACCAGAGACTGATGCTCCCAAAAAGGGGGAGATCAACATGGAAGAAGCATCAAGTGAAAGGGAGTTTGATAAAGAAAGAGTTGAAGTTGAGGGGGAGAAGGAAGCAGAAACTGTTAATGCTGCTGAAACCTCACAAGCAGCAGTAACAGAGTTAACACCAACAGAAATTGAAGTAGCTGAAGTGCTAATAAAAGCTAAGAATGACACTCCCAAAGCAAAGGGAGTGGTCATAAATGAAGGGAGAGACAAGAAATCAGAAAAGAAAGACATGGCTGCAGATATAAAAAGAAAAGGGAAAGAAAAGATGATAGAATCTGATCAACCATCTAAAAAGCAAAAGATGATTGAGTCAGATGAAGCATTAGCAAAGAAAGTGCAAGAAGAGTTAGATCTAGCAGAAAAGGAACAGGTTGAAAAAGACAGAGAAATGGCCAGAGCACTAGCAAATGAGTTAAATGAAGCATTCCAGAAAGGGTTAGAAACAGAAAAAGCCAAGCAAAGAGCAATAACCTTGAGAAAGGCTATGATGGTCAGATCAAGTGCAAAGAAGAGAAGACCTTCACAAACTTACCTTGCTACTCAGGAAAGAAACAAAATGATAACTTTCTTGAAAAGTGCGATTGGGGTAAAGAAAGAAATGTTTGTGAAGATGAATTTTGATCAAGTTAAGGATCTATATGAGAAAGAAATGGAGAAGCTGAAGAGCAATGAAAAGGATAGAGTGGAGTTTGAAAAGAAGGCAAAGGAGAGACATGATATAGATATGAATCAACCATTCCCTGAAAGTGAAGAGGGAACTCCTATAAAAGAAATGGAAAGGGAAAAGGAAGAAAAGAAGAAGGAAGCTACTCTAGTGCAGGTTCAAAAGACTTTGAAAAGAACCAAGATGATGGCCAAAAGAAAGAAAGATAAGAAGTCTAGAACAGAAGAAGAACAAAATGTTGCTGAAGAAGAAGTGGCACCTGAGTCATCAAGCCAGCAAGGGTCATCAATCAAAGATGATGTAAGCTTATATATGGTAGTGATGGACAAAGTGCCTGAACCAATTTCTGCAGAACCTGTTGGAGTTAAGCCACCAGAGATCATTCACTGGGATGTTCTGAAAATGGATGGAAAAGATTACATCAGACTAAAGAGGAAAGGTGACAAGTATGAAATATTCAATACTTGGATCAAGGTTGTCAAAACATGCTCTAGATCTGATATAGAAGAGATGTTTGACATAGGAATTAAGCTGTATGCAGACCATCTGAATACTCCAGGAATGTCTCTTACAAAACTGGTGATGGAGTATTTATGCATGATGTTCAAACCTGAAGAAGTGAACCAGGTAATCAAGAGTGTGTTTAAAGAAGTCACAAGTTGGACTCTATATGAAACTAGTGGAGTATATGCAGTGACTTTGGATAGAAATCACACAGAATACTTCCTAGTGGATAGAGTATATAATCACACCAGACTGAAGGTTCATGCCATGCCAAAGAAGAAGTTGGGTTGTGCACCAAATTCAGAAATGGCCAAGTATCTCATTCAGAGGATAATCAATCAGAGTTTGGGACTGAATCCAGACTTAGCAGCGTGATCTTGGAAGTTTTGGGAGCATTAAAAAGAGCATCTGGAAGAATATCTGAAGAACTTGACTTCTCTTCTAAAAGTCAAGTTAGGGGGAGATTGTTGGGAACTAAAGATTCTACTAAGTGTAGTTACTACTGCTAGTACAAGTGTAGTTACTACTGCCAGAACAAGTTGAAGATTAATACTGCTAAAGTGTTACTACTGCTAGTAGAATTAATGCTGCTAGTTAAAGTTAGTACTGCTTGAACAAAGTTAGTACTGCTTAACTAGTTAGTACTGCTAGTAGTTAGTACTGCTTGCAGTTAATGCTGCTAGTTGAAGTTAATGCTGCTGAGCATTATTAGTGCTGCTAAAGAGATACGGATGGAAAGTACTACAGCTGGATATACTGAAGATATACTTAGAAGATATACATGGAAGATATACTGAAGATTTGTTTATTCTTTGTAATTATCTTTTTATCAGTATATGTATAGAATGTGTAGAATAGATAGAAAGAACTTTCATAATTGTTTTTCAAGAGAAAAATCGACCTCAAGGCATAGATCCTAATTCTAGAGAAGTAGAATTCGTATTGGTGAGTCTGTTCATCAATATTGAGGTTGAGAGTGTAATCTTGTAACTTTAAGCATTCAATACAAGCTTACTGTTTGATCATTATATACTGTGTTTGATTACTGTTTTATTAAATATCAAAGTGTTTTTCCGCAACTTCTTTGATATTAGTTTCTGAGTATAAATTCTTGTTAAGAATTCGATCCTGACAACCGGCACGGTCGTTCCGGACGAGAAACCCCCTATACCCCCGCCTTTCGCGTATCGGCAAAAACTGGGTTTCGCGCTTAAATATGAGTAACTTCTGCTACGTGACTCCGTTTCAGGTCCATGACCAGTCAAAACGGACCTTGGAAGGTCCACTACACAATGTGCAGGGCGTTTGGTGGGAATACACCATGATTTGGGTGTGTTTCGATAAACTACACGACGTACGTTCGGTTCGGTTCAACCAATGCTTGTCTACGGAAATTTGCGGCTCTAGATTGGTTTTTTGTAAGTAATATATGCTTAAAACCTTCTAAATAACATTATAGAAGGCCCACGTAAATTTTCATGGGAATCCGGCACGGTCGGTCCGGACGAGAAACCACCTATACCCCCGTCTTTCGCGTATCGGCAAAAACTGGTTTCGCGCTAAAATGTGCGTAACTTCTGCTACGTGACTCCGTTTCAGGCCCATGACCAGTCAAAACGGACCTTGGAAGGTCCACCACACAATGTGCTGGGCGTTTGGTGGCAATACACCATGATTTGGGTGTGTTTCGATAAACTACACGATGTACGTTCGGTTCGGTTCAACCAAAGCTTGTCTACGGCAATTTGCGGCTCTAGATTGGTTTTTTGTAAGTAATATATTCTTAAAACCTTCTAAATAACATTATAGAAGGCCCACGTAAATTTTCATGGGAATCCGGCACGGTCGGTCCGGACGAAAAAACCCCCTATACCCCCGCCTTTCGCGTATCGGCAAAAACTGGGTTTCGCGCTTAAATGTGAGTAACTTCTGCTACGTGACTCCGTTTCAGGCCCATGACCAGTCAAAACGGACCTTGGAAGGTCCACCACATAATGTGAAGGGCGCGTGGTGGCAATACACCATGATTTGGGTGTGTTTCTGTAAACTACACGACATACGTTCGGTTCGGTTCAACCAATGCGTGTCTACGGCAATTTGCGGCTCTAGATCGTTTTTTTGTAAGTATTATATGATTAAAACCATCTAAATAACATTGTAGAAGGACCACGTAAATTTTCATGGGAATCCGGCAAGGTCGGTCCGGACGAGAAACCCTCTATACCCCCGTTTTTCGCGTATCGGCAAAAACTGGGTTTCGCACTAAAATGTGCGTAACTTCTGCAACGTGACTCCGTTTCAGGCCCATGACCAGTCAAAACGGACCTTGGAAGGTCCACCAAACAATGTGCAGGGCGTTTGGTGGCAATACACCATGATTTGGGTGTGTTTCGGTAAACTACACGACATACGTTCGGTTCAGTTCAACCAATGCGTGTCTACGGCAATTTGCGGCTCTAGATCGTTTTTTTGTAAGTAATATATGCTTAAAACCTTGTAAATAACATTGTAGAAGTCCCACGTAAATTTTCATGGGAATCCGGCACGGTCGGTCCGGACGAGAAACCCCCTATACCCCCGCCTTTCGCGTATCGGCAAAAACTGGGTTTCGCGCTTAAATGTGAGTAACTTCTGCTACGTGACTCCGTTTCAGGTCCATGACCAGTCAAAACGGACCTTGGAAGGTCCACCACACAATGTGCAGGGCGTTTGGTGGCAATACACCATGATTTGGGTGTGTTTCGATAAACTACACGACGTACGTTCGGTTCGGTTCAACCAATGCGTGTCTACGGCAATTTGCGGCTCTAGATCGCTTTTTGTAAGTAATATATGCTTAAAACCTTGTAAATAACAATGTAGAAGGCCCACGTAAATTTCATGGGAATCCGTCCCGGTCGGTCCGGACGAGAAACCCCCTATACCCCCGTCTTTCGCGTATCGGCAAAAACTGGGTTTCGCGCTAAAATATGCGTAACTTCTGCTACGTAACTCCGTTTCAGGCCCATGAGTAGTCAAAACGGACCTTGGAAGGTCCACCACACAATGTTCAGGGCGTTTGGTGGCAATACACCATGATTTGGGTGTGTTTCGATAAACTACACGACGTACGTTCGGTTCGGTTCAACCAATGCGTGTCTACGGCAATTTGCGGCTCTAGATCGCTTTTTTGTAAGTAATATATGCTTAAAACCTTGTAAATAACATTGTAGAAGTCCCACGTAAATTTTCATGGGAATCCGGCACGGTCGGTCCGGACGAGAAACCCCCTATACCCCCGCCTTTCGCGTATCGGCAAAAACTGGGTTTCGCGCTTAAATGTGAGTAACTTCTGCTACGTGACTCCGTTTCAGGTCCATGACCAGTCAAAACGGACCTTGGAAGGTCCACCACACAATGTGCAGGGCGTTTGGTGGGAATACACCATGATTTGGGTGTGTTTCGATAAACTACACGACGTACGTTCTGTTCGGTTCAACCAATGCTTGTCTACGGCAATTTGCGGCTCTAGATTGGTTTTTTGTAAGTAATATAAGCTTAAAACCTTCTAAATAACATTGTAGAAGGCCCACGTAAATTTTCATGGGAATCCGGCGCGGTCGGTCCGGACGAGAAACCCCTTATACCCCCGCCTTTCGCGTATCGGCAAAAACTGGGTTTCGCGCTTAAATGTGAGTAACTTCTGCTACGTGACTCCGTTTCAGGCCCATGACCAGTAAAAACAGACCTTGGAAGGTCCACCACACAATGTGCAGGGCGTTTGGTGGCAATACACCATGATTTGGGTGTGTTTCGGTAAACTACACGACATACGTTCGGTTCGGTTCAACCAATGCGTGTCTACGGCAATTTGCGGCTCTAGATCGCTTTTTTGTAAGTAATATATGCTTAAAACCTTGTAAATAACATTGTAGAAGGCCCACGTAAATTTTCATGGGAATCCGGCACGGTCGGTCCGGACGAGAAACCCCCTATACCCCCGCCTTTCGTGTATCGGCAAAAACTGGGTTTCGCACTAAAATGTGCGTAACTTCTGCTACGTGACTCCGTTTCAGGCCCATGACCAGTCAAAACGGACCTTGGAAGGTCCACCAAACAATGTGCAGGGCGTTTGGTGGCAATACACCATGATTTGGGTGTGTTTCGGTAAAATACACGACATACGTTCGGTTCGGTTCAACCAATGCGTGTCTACGGCAATTTGCGGCTCTAGATCGTTTTTTTGTAAGTAATATATGCTTAAAACCTTGTAAATAACATTGTAGAAGTCCCACGTAAATTTTCATGGGAATCCGGCACGGTCGGTCCGGACGAGAAACCCCCTATACCCCCGCCTTTCGCGTATCGGCAAAAACTGGGTTTCGCGCTTAAATGTGAGTAACTTCTGCTACGTGACTCCGTTTCAGGTCCATGACCAGTCCAAACGGACCTTGGAAGGTCCACCACACAATGTGCAGGGCGTTTGGTGGGAATACACCATGATTTGGGTGTGTTTCGATAAACTACACGACGTACGTTCTGTTTGGTTCAACCAATGCTTGTCTACGGCAATTTGCGGCTCTAGATTGGTTTTTTGTAAGTAATATAAGCTTAAAACCTTCTAAATAACATTGTAGAAGGCCCACCTAAATTTTCATGGGAATCCGGCACGGTCGGTCCGGACGAGAAACCCCCTATACCCCCGCCTTTCGCGTATCGGCAAAAACTGGGTTTCGCACTAAAATGTGCGTAACTTCTGCTACGTGACTCCGTTTCAGGCCCATGACCAGTTAAAACGGACCTTGGAAGGTCCACCAAACAATGTGCAGGGCGTTTGGTGGCAATACACCATGATTTGGGTGTGTTTCGGTAAACTACACGACATACGTTCGGTTCGGTTCAACCAATGCGTGTCTACGGCAATTTGGGGCTCTAGATCGTTTTTTTGTAAGTAATATATGCTTAAAACCTTGTAAATAACATTGTAGAAGTCCCACGTAAATTTTCATGGGAATCCGGCACGGTCGGTCCGGACGAGAAACCCCCTATACCCCCGCCTTTCGCGTATCGGCAAAAACTGGGTTTCGCGCTTAAATGTGAGTAACTTCTGCTACGTGACTCCGTTTCAGGTCCATGACCAGTCAAAACGGACCTTGGAAGGTCCACCACACAATGTGCAGGGCGTTTGGTGGGAATACACCATGATTTGGGTGTGTTTCGATAAACTACACGACGTACGTTCTGTTCGGTTCAACCAATGCTTGTCTACGGCAATTTGCGGCTCTAGATTGGTTTTTTGTAAGTAATATAAGCTTAAAACCTTCTAAATAACATTGTAGAAGGCCCACGTAAATTTTCATGGGAATCCGGCCCGGTCGGTCCGGACGAGAAACCCCCTATACCCCCGCCTTTCGTGTATCGGCAAAAACTGGGTTTCGCGCTTAAATGTGAGTAACTTCTGCTACGTGACTTCGTTTCAGGTCCATGACCAGTCAAAACGGACCTTGGAAGGTCCACCACACAATGTGCAGGGCGTTTGGTGGCAGTACACCATGATTTGGGTGTGTTTCGATAAACTACACGCCGTACGTTCGGTTCGGTTCAACCAATGCGTGTCTACGGCAATTTGCGGCTCTAGATCGGTTTTTTGTAAGTAATATATGCTTAAAACGTTCTAAGTAACATTGTAGAAGTCCCACGTAAATTTCATGGGAATCCGGCACGGTCGGTCCGGACGAGAAACCCCCTATACCCCTGTCTTTCGCGTATCGGCAAAATCTGGGTTTCGCGCTAAAATGTGCGTAACTTCTGCTACGTGACTCCGTTTCAGGCCCATGACCAGTCAAAACGGACCTTGGAAGGTCCACCACACAATGTTCAGGGCGTTTGGTGGCAATACACCATGATTTGGGTGTGTTTCGATAAACTACACGACGTACGTTCGGTTCGGTTCAACCAATGCGTGTCTACGGCAATTTGCGGCTCTAGATCGCTTTTTTGTAAATAATATATGCTTAAAACCTTCTAAATAACATTGTAGAAGTCCCACGTAAATTTTCATGGGAAACCGGCACGGTCGGTCCGGACGAGAAACCCCCTATACCCCCGCCTTTCGCGTATCGGCAAAAACTGGGTTTCGCGCTTAAATGTGAGTAACTTCTGCTACGTGACTCCGTTTCAGGTCCATGACCAGTCAAAACGGACCTTGGAAGGTCCACCACACAATGTGCAGGGCGTTTGGTGGGAATACACCATGATTTGGGTGTGTTTCGATAAACTACATGACGTACGTTCGGTTCGGTTCAACCATTGCTTGTCTACGGCAATTTGCGGCTCTAGATTGGTTTTTTGTAAGTAATATATGCTTAAAACCTTCTAAATAACATTATAGAAGGCCCACGTAAATTTTCATGGGAATCCGGCACGGTCGGTCCGGACGAGAAACCCCCTATACCCCCGCCTTTCGCGTATCGGCAAAAACTGGGTTTCGCGCTTAAATGTGAGTAACTTCTGCTACGTGACTCCGTTTCAGGTCCATGACCAGTCAAAACGGACCTTGGAAGATCCACCACACAATGTGCTGGGCGTTTGGTGGCAATACACCATGATTTGGGTGTGTTTCGATAAACTACACGACGTACGTTCGGTTCGGTTCAACCAATGCGTGTCTACGGCAATTTGCGGCTCTAGATCGCTTTTTTGTAAGTAATATATGCTTAAAACCTTGTAAATAACATTGTAGAAGGCCCACGTAAATTTTCATGGGAATCCGGCCCGGTCGGTCCGGACGAGAAACCCCCTATACCCCCGCCTTTCGTGTATCGGCAAAAACTGGGTTTCGCGCTAAAATGTGCGTAACTTCTGCTACGTGACTCCGTTTCAGGCCCATGACCAGTCAAAACGGACCTTGGAAGGTCCACCACACAATGTGCAGGGCGTTTGGTGGCAATACACCATGATTTGGGTGTGTTTTGATAAACTACACGACGTACGTTCGCTTCGGTTCAACCAATGCATGTCTACGGCAATTTGCGGTTCTAGATCGGTTTTTTGTAAGTAATATATGCTTAAAACCTTCTAAATAACATTGTAGAAGGCCCACGTAAAATTTGATGGGAATCCGGCACGGTCGGTTCGGACGAGAAACCCCCTATACCCCCGCCTTTCGCGTATCGGCAAAAACTGGGTTTCGCGCTTAAATGTGAGTAACTTCTGCTACGTGACTCCGTTTCAGGTCCATGACCAGTCAAAACGGACCTTGGAAGGTCCACCACACAATGTGCAGGGCGTTTGGTGGCAGTACACCATGATTTGGGTGTGTTTCGATAAACTACACGACGTAAGTTCGGTTCTGTTCAACCAATGCGTGTCTACGGCAATTTGCGGCTCTAGATCGGTTTTTTGTAACTAATATATGCTTAAAACGTTCTAAGTAACATTGTAGAAGTCCCACGTAAATTTCATGGGAATCCGGCACGGTCGGTCTGGACGAGAAACCCCCTATACCCCTGTCTTTCGCGTATCGGCAAAATCTGGGTTTCGCGCTAAAATGTGCGTAACTTCTGCTACGTGACTCCGTTTCAGGCCCATGACCAGTCAAAACGGACCTTGGAAGGTCCACCACATAATGTGCAGGGCGCGTGGTGGCAATACACCTTGATTTGGGTGTGTTTCGATAAACTACACGACGTACGTTCGGTTCGGTTCAACCAATGCGTGTCTACGGCAATTTGCGGCTCTAGATCGTTTTTTTGTAAGTATTATATGATTAAAACCATCTAAATAACATTTTAGAAGGACCACGTAAATTTTCATGGGAATCCGGCACGGTTGGTCCGGACGAGAAACCCCCTATACCCCCGTCTTTCGCGTATCGGCAAAAACTGGGTTTCGCGCTAAAATGTGCGTAACTTCTGCTACGTGACTCCGTTTCAGGCCCATGACCAGTCAAAACGGACCTTGGAAGGTCCACCACACAATGTGCAGGGCGTTTGGTGGCAGTACACCATGATTTGGGTGTGTTTCGATAAACTACACGCCGTACGTTCGGTTCGGTTCAACCAATGCGTGTCTACGGCAATTTGCGGCTCTAGATCGGTTTTTTGTAAGTATTATATGCTTAAAACGTTCTAAGTAACATTGTAGAAGTCCCACGTAAATTTCATGGGAATCCGGCACGGTCGGTCCGGACGAGAAACCCCCTATACCCCTGTCTTTCGCGTATCGGCAAAATCTGGGTTTCGCGCTAAAATGTGCGTAACTTCTGCTACGTGACTCCGTTTCAGGCCCATGACCAGTCAAAATGGACCTTGGAAGGTCCACCACACAATGTTCAGGGCGTTTGGTGGCAATACACCATGATTTGGGTGTGTTTCGATAAACTACACGACGTACGTTCGGTTCGGTTCAACCAATGCGTGTCTACGGCAATTTGCGGCTCTAGATCGCTTTTTTGTAAATAATATATGCTTAAAACCTTCTAAATAACATTGTAGAAGTCCCACGTAAATTTTCATGGGAAACCGGCACGGTCGGTCCGGACGAGAAACCCCCTATACCCCCGCCTTTCGCGTATCGGCAAAAACTGGGTTTCGCGCTTAAATGTGAGTAACTTCTGCTACGTGACTCCGTTTCAGGTCCATGACCAGTCAAAACGGACCTTGGAAGGTCCACCACACAATGTGCAGGGCGTTTGGTGGGAATACACCATGATTTGGGTGTGTTTCGATAAACTACATGACGTACGTTCGGTTCGGTTCAACCATTGCTTGTCTACGGCAATTTGCGGCTCTAGATTGGTTTTTTGTAAGTAATATATGCTTAAAACCTTCTAAATAACATTATAGAAGGCCCACGTAAATTTTCATGGGAATCCGGCACGGTCGGTCCGGACGAGAAACCCCCTATACCCCCGCCTTTCGCGTATCGGCAAAAACTGGGTTTCGCGCTTAAATGTGAGTAACTTCTGCTACGTGACTCCGTTTCAGGTCCATGACCAGTCAAAACGGACCTTGGAAGGTCCACCACACAATGTGCTGGGCGTTTGGTGGCAATACACCATGATTTGGGTGTGTTTCGATAAACTACACGACGTACGTTCGGTTCGGTTCAACCAATGCGTGTCTACGGCAATTTGCGGCTCTAGATCGCTTTTTTGTAAGTAATATATGCTTAAAACCTTGTAAATAACATTGTAGAAGGCCCACGTAAATTTTCATGGGAATCCGGCCCGGTCGGTCCGGACGAGAAACCCCCTATACCCCCGCCTTTCGTGTATCGGCAAAAACTGGGTTTCGCGCTAAAATGTGCGTAACTTCTGCTACGTGACTCCGTTTCAGGCCCATGACCAGTCAAAACGGACCTTGGAAGGTCCACCACACAATGTGCAGGGCGTTTGGTGGCAATACACCATGATTTGGGTGTGTTTTGATAAACTACACGACGTACGTTCGCTTCGGTTCAACCAATGCATGTCTACGGCAATTTGCGGTTCTAGATCGGTTTTTTGTAAGTAATATATGCTTAAAACCTTCTAAATAACATTGTAGAAGGCCCACGTAAAATTTGATGGGAATCCGGCACGGTCGGTTCGGACGAGAAACCCCCTATACCCCCGCCTTTCGCGTATCGGCAAAAACTGGGTTTCGCGCTTAAATGTGAGTAACTTCTGCTACGTGACTCCGTTTCAGGTCCATGACCAGTCAAAACGGACCTTGGAAGGTCCACCACACAATGTGCAGGGCGTTTGGTGGCAGTACACCATGATTTGGGTGTGTTTCGATAAACTACACGACGTAAGTTCGGTTCTGTTCAACCAATGCGTGTCTACGGCAATTTGCGGCTCTAGATCGGTTTTTTGTAACTAATATATGCTTAAAACGTTCTAAGTAACATTGTAGAAGTCCCACGTAAATTTCATGGGAATCCGGCACGGTCGGTCCGGACGAGAAACCCCCTATACCCCTGTCTTTCGCGTATCGGCAAAATCTGGGTTTCGCGCTAAAATGTGCGTAACTTCTGCTACGTGACTCCGTTTCAGGCCCATGACCAGTCAAAACGGACCTTGGAAGGTCCACCACATAATGTGCAGGGCGCGTGGTGGCAATACACCTTGATTTGGGTGTGTTTCTGTAAACTACACGATATACGTTCGGTTCGGTTCAACCAATGCGTGTCTACGGCAATTTGCGGCTCTAGATCGTTTTTTTGTAAGTATTATATGATTAAAACCATCTAAATAACATTGTAGAAGGACCACGTAAATTTTCATGGGAATCCGGCACGGTCGGTCCGGACGAGAAACCCTCTATACCCCCGTCTTTCGCGTATCGGCAAAAACTGGGTTTCGCACTAAAATGTGCGTAACTTCTGCTACGTGACTCCGTTTCAGGCCCATGACCAGTAAAAACAGACCTTGGAAGGTCCACCACACAATGTGCAGGGCGTTTGGTGGCAATACACCATGATTTGGGTGTGTTTCGGTAAACTACACGACATACGTTCGGTTCGGTTCAACCAATGCGTGTCTACGGCAATTTGCGGCTCTAGATCATTTTTTTGTAAGTAATATATGCTTAAAACCTTGTAAATAACATTGTAGAAGTCCCACCTAAATTTTCATGGGAATCCGGCACGGTCGGTCCGGACGAGAAACCCCCTATACCCCCGCCTTTCGCGTATCGGCAAAAACTGGGTTTCGCGCTTAAATGTGAGTAACTTCTACTACGTGACTCCGTTTGTTGGGAACTGAAGAATTCATCAAGTATGGTTAATGCTGCTGGTTCAAAATTACTACTGCTAGAAGATTTAAAGGTTAATACTGCTAGTGGTTACTACTGCTAGTATTAATTAATACTGCTAGTCAAAGTTAGTGCTGCTTGAACAAAGTTAGTACTGCTTAGCTAGTTAGTACTGCTAGTGGTTAGTACTGCTTAGTAGTTAATGCTGCTAGAAGGAAGTTAATGCTGCTGAAGATTAATACTGCTTATATGATGAAGATTCGTATGAAAGGATATACATGGAAGCTTAGAGATATACATAGAAGATATACTGAATATATTTTATTTATTGTAATTATCTTTGTATTCAGTATATATTGTATAGTTTAGAATAATAATTTAACTTTCAGTCTTCATTCTTTTAGAGAGACAATCAACCTCAAGGCATAGATCCTAATTCTAGAGAAGTAGAATTCGTATTGGTGAGCCTGTTCATCAATATTGAGGTTGAGTGAGTAATCTTGTAACTTCAAAGCATTAAATACAAGTTTACAGTTTGTTGATTATATTCTGTCTTTATTTTTTGTTTGATTAAATATCAAAGTGTTATTCCGCAAACTTCTTTGATATTGTTTCTGAGAACTAATTCTTGTTAAGAATTCGATCCTGACAAGTGGTATTAGAGCTAAACTCTCTCAGAAACAGTTATTCATCATGAAAAATCTTACAGAATCAGGCAGTACTTTGGTCTCAAAAGTTCCAATGCTTAGATCCAATGAATTTGACATGTGGAAGATCAGAATCAAGCAATATATTCTCCTCACAGATTACTCTATGTGGGACATCATTGAGAATGGCCCATCTGATGAAGGAAAGATTGGTGAAGATGGCAAAAGAACCCCTCCAAAGACAGATGCAGACAGGAAGACAAGGCAGACAGAGATGAAAGCCTTGAGCACACTGCTCTTGGCCATTCCAAATGAGTATCAACACCAATTTTGCAATTGCACTGATGCACAGATGCTCTGGAATGCTCTAGAGAAGAGATTCTCAGGTACCAAAAGTACCAAGAGAAATCAAAAGGCAATCTTAAAGCAACAGTATGAAAACTTCATCTCAACTAAGAATGAGTCCATGACTCAAACTTTTGACAGGTTTAATAAACTAATTGGTGAACTAGCTACTATGGGAGTACAGATTGATCAAGATGATGTGAACAGAAAGTTCTTAAGGTCCCTTGGAGATGAATGGACCATGTACACTGTGTCATTCAGACAGAATGATCAGTTGGAAGAAAAAGAACTTGATGATCTGTACAATGATCTAAGAGTATTTGAAGATGAGGTGGAGGCAAAGAAGAAGCCTTCTGGATATATTCATAATGCTGCACTCCTATCAGCATCAATTGATTCTACTGCTAACCCTGAATCAGTTAATGCTGCTAATGGATCAAATCAAGATAAAGGCACTGATTATATGTTTGAAGCTTTTCTTTCTAATCATG
Organism: Arctium minus; assembly: GCA_954870635.1. Classification (NCBI taxonomy): domain Eukaryota; kingdom Viridiplantae; phylum Streptophyta; class Magnoliopsida; order Asterales; family Asteraceae; genus Arctium; species Arctium minus. Next base: position 99,125 of record OX941094.1, on the reverse strand, counting down.
GAAATTCCTCTTTGATTAATGATGACTTAGAACAACTCCATCCCGATGATCTGGAAGAGATGGATATTAAATGGCAGATGGCCATGCTCTCCATGAGGGTTAAGAAGTTTATAAAGAGGACTGGAAGAAACAACTTCTCCCAAAGAAGAGAAGATGGAGCAGGGTTTGATAAATCAAAGGTAGAATGCTACAAATGCCATCTGAAGGGACATTTTGCTAGAGAATGCAGAAGTGGAATGTCTCACAACAACAACCATCAACAAGCTCAATCTGGAAGCTTCAATAACAACAGAAACTCTGCTCAAGCCCTTGTTTCTCAACAAGGAATGGGGTTTGATTGGAGTGATCAAGCAGAAGAAACTATTCAGAATCAAGCTCTTATGGCTAAAGTATCTGATCTCCCATCTGAGGTAAGTTCTAATCTCTGTTCTAAAACTTGCATAGACACTGTTAAAAGGTACAGGGATCACAATCAGAAGATGAGTGATGACCTTAAGAGATTAGAAAAAGATATAAAAGACTATGTAAGGATTGTAGAGAGATTTGAAGATCAGATCAAAGGTTTTCAAGCTAATGAACTACAACACTCATATGACACCAATTACTGGCAGTGGGAGAAAAAGGATTTAGAACTTAAACTGACCAAATCTAAAGAGGAGAGTGAAAAACTGAAAGAGGAGCTAACCAAGGTTAAGCTTGATGTAGAAAAGTTTTCCAATGCTTCTAAAGCAATGGACTCTTTACTACAAAATCAGATTCATGATAAGCTGAGAAGAGGAATTGGGTACAATGCAACACCTCCACCATATAACAACAATTACATTCCTCCTACTTCAGACCTGTTAGACACCAAAGATAGGAAGGACTTGCCTGAGGGAGCCACTGAAATAGATCCCTTAGATGAGGTAGTTGTTGAGGATAAGACTGAGAAAGAGGTTGGCAAGAGTAAGGAGAACAAGGTGAGTGGTGAGATTCCTCTAGAGAATAACATTATCACCAATGATGATTGTGGAAGGGCTTGGATCAAATCCAAGGACATAGAGAAGACAGAGGGAAAGTCTGGTAAGGTCCATTACAAACAGACCACAGTTGTGAATCCAGGTCCTTGCAAACAGTGTGCATGTAAGAAGAATGAGCCCCAAAAACAGGACAAAAAGAGGGGAAATCAAAGAAACTGGAATAATCAGTGGGCACAAAAACAAGGGGTTGATCTGAGTAAAATCAATAGACCAAAACCTTGTTTTATCTATGGCAAATTGAATCATCTTGCAAAATTCTGTTATTTCAATCCTATGAAACAAAGGATGAATTTCCAAAGATCCATGCAAAAACCCTTTGGTTATAAGAAAATTGAAAAGAACCATGTGGCTAAGAAAACTGTTAAAACTAAAAGCCACATGAAGAAAAAGTTTGTTAAAGAAAGTGTCAATATGTGGATTCCTAAAAGCACTAAAACTGTTAGTACAGCTACCACAAATAGTGTTGCTGACAATGATAGTGCTGCTAGAAGTAATACTACTGCTAACAATGTTAATGCTGCTAACAAGGTTAGTACTGCTAAACCTGTTAGTACTGCTAAACCTGTTAGTACTGCTAACTCTGTTAGTACTTCTAAGGTTAGTACTGCTTCTAGTGTTGGTTCTGCTAAGCCAATCATATTGACAAAGTACTCTAATAAAGAGTGCTCTGAGTTTAAAAACCTCATTAAAAAGGAATGTAAATACTTTGATGAGAAAGGGAGACCCAAGACCACTTTTGCTTGGGTCCCCAATCATACTAATTGATTTATTTAATGTGCAGGGCAACCAACAGCTCAAGGGAAAGAGCATATGGCATGTTGATAGTGGTTGCTCTAGGCACATGACTGGCAACATGTCATGCCTTCAGGATTTCAAGCATATTAATGGAGGACATGTTGCATTTGGAGACAATCTTACTGGTGGTAAGATAAGTGGAAAAGGTAATGTCACCAAAGGTAAGATGACATTTGGGGATGTCTACTATGTTGATCAATTAAAGTACAACCTGTTAAGTGTATCACAGGTTTGTGACAAACAACATAGTATATTATTTACTAATACTGAGTGTATGATTCTTGCTCCAGGGTTCAAGGTAGTTGATGAAAGCATGATACTACTTAGAACTCCAAGAAAGGACAATGTTTACTGTCTTGATTTGGACAATGTTGATAGTGATTCATCTCTAAATTGTCTTGTTTCAAAAGCTTCTGTAGATGAATCCTCCCTTTGGCACAGAAGGATGTGTCACATGAATTTCAAGACTATGAACAATCTTGTTTATTCTAACCTTGTAAGAATCTTTACCTTCAAAACTATGATCAATGATCTAAAATGATTTTCAATGATCTTGTCTCAAACATGGGAAACAAAAAGAGCTTCTTTATGTATCCCAGGTTTGTTCAAGAAGTTATTACTAATCAATTGACGGATATACCTCAACCTGTTGGGGTATATGTACCTAAACCCCCCAAAGGCAAGGTTTTCTCAAATATGAGAAGATCTGCTGGGGACTCTGAAGGAGTTGACACCCCATTGTTCTCTACAATGATGGTGGTGTCCCAAACCAATGAAGGTATGGCAGCAGGGTCAAGGCCCCCATTAGACCAACCCACTGCTAGCCAAGCCCAACCTTCCCTCTCAAAATCAATTCCCCAGTCCCTTCTTGAAAAACCAACCTCTCCCATCACCCAAACTTACAAGAGAAAACAGGTAAAGAAGGCTCCTTCCCTTCTTGTACCATTACCCACTAAGCCTATAAGCCCTCTAAGGGAGAATTCTCCCCTAGAGAATATCCAAAGGGAAACCACAAGGGTGTCTCCCAACCCAAAGGAGGTGCTCTCTGAGGAGGAGGTAGAGCATATGGGTGATGAGGCTGCCACTACTCCTGCTAGTACAGAGGAGGAAAGTGGTAACATCAATAAGACCTCCCCCATGGCAACTTTGGGTGAGCAATCATCCAAAGGTCCAAGGTGCCAAGAACCCAAGGGGGTGGATAGTGCTTCTGCTAGGCAGAAGACTTCCACTACAAAAAGATCCAATGATCCTTCAAAAGAGGGTAACACTTCTGGAGAAGGTGAGGACAGATATAACTATTATGAATTGATGGAAACCATGGGCAACATCAACATGGATGTACTCAATCAGGGCAAAGATATAGAAGAGCTTAAACTCATAGTACTGTCACAACAAGAACAAATCATCAAATTGAAGCAAATGGTAAGGAAACTGATTCTGCAAAGGAAGAAGAAACAATTTGTGCTCAGAAGGAGGAAACCAGTGACTGATGCTCCCAAAAAGGGGGAGTCAGAAGCTGATGCCAAAGCTAAGGGGGAGCAAGTGGAAAAACATGATGTTGAGGGGGAGAATGAGCAAGCAGCAGAAACAGAGCCAGCAGCAGAAACCATTAATACTGCCAGTTCAAGTAAAGCAGCAGAAATGGTTAATACTGCTGAGCTGAAAGAAGCAGCAGAAACAGTAAAAGAGGTCCTTACAGAGCTTGAGATTGCAGAAACACTCATCAAAGCCAAACATGATACTCCCAAGGTCACCTCAAAGGCCAAAGGAGTTGTCATAAAAGAAAGAGGTGATGCAGCAAAGAACTCTAGCATTGAGAAGGTGATGGGTAAAGAGAAAGGTAAGGCAAAGCTAGTTGAATCTGATAAACCAATGAAAAAGCAGAAGCTGATTCAATCAGATGAAGCTCTAGCTAGGAAGATACAGGCTGAACTTGAAGAAGCAGAAACCATGCAAGTGCAAAAGGATAGAGAGATAGCTAAAGCAATGGCTGCAGAGTTAAACAAAGCCTATCAACAAAGCTTAGCAACAGAACAAGCCAAGAAGAAAGCCACATCTTTGAGGAAGCCTGCTAAGATCAAAATGGCTGCAAGGAAAAGACAACCTTCAAAGACATACCTGGGTGCTCAAGAGAGAAAGAAAATGATTACTTTCCTCAAGGGTGCAGTAGGTGTCAAGGTAGAGATGTTTTCAAAGATGTCTTTTGAGAAGCTCAAGAAGATGTATGATGCTGAGATGATAAAGCTTCAAGGGGATGATCTTGCAAGGGTTGAAATGGAGAAAAGAATGAAAGAAAGCAATGATTTCTTACAAAAACCATTCTCTGATGAGCAAGAAACTCCAGAGAAGGAAACAACAATTGGTGAAAGTCTAAGGACTTTAAAAAGAACAAAGATGATTGCCAGGAGAAAGCCTACAAAGAAGCCTAGATTAGTGGAAGAAGAGGCTGAAAAGGTTGCTGAAGAAGAAGAGGCACCTGAGTCATCTACAATGAAAGAACCTGCAAGTACTGAGGATGTCAAGATGTACATGGTTGTGATGGACAAAGTGCCTGAACCAATTGCAGCAGAACCTGTAGGAGTTAAACCTCCTGAAGTCATTCACTGGGATGTTTTGGAAGTAGATGGCAAGAAGTATATCAGACTGAAGAGAAAAGATGAAAAGTATGAAGTCTACAGTACTTGGGCTAAAATTGTCAGAACATGCTCAAGGTCTGATATTGAAGAAATGTTTGATATAGGGATGAAGTTGTATGCAGATCAGTTGAAAGCTCCAGGGATTTCAATTACAAAACTGGTAATGGAGTATCTGTGTATGATGTTCAAACCTGAAGAAGTAAAGCACTTGATCAAGGATGTCTTCAAATCAGTAAACAGTTGGACTTTATATGAAATTAGTGGAGTATATACAGTGACTTTGGATTTAAATCACACTGAATACTTCCTAGTGGATAGAGTGTATAATCATAGCAGATTGAAGCTACATGCCATGTTGAAGAAAAAGTTAAGGTGTGTTCCAGATTCAGAAATGGCTAAATACTTGATTCAAAGAACCATCAATCAGAGTTTGGGATTGGATGCAAACACAGGAATTTAGACCATAATAGAGTTTTGGGAGCATCTTGAAGAAAATTTGAAGAACTTGACTTCTCTTCCTAAAAGTCAAGTTAGGGGGAGATTGTTGGGAACTGAAAAATTCATCAAGTATGGTTAATGCTGCTGGTTCAAAATTACTACTGCTAGAAGATTTAAAGGTTAATACTGCTAGTGGTTACTACTGCTAGTATTAATTAATACTGCTAGTCAAAGTTAGTGCTGCTTGAACAAAGTTAGTACTGCTTAGCTAGTTAGTACTGCTAGTGGTTAGTACTGCTTAGTAGTTAATGCTGCTAGAAGGAAGTTAATGTTGTTGAAGATTAATACTGCTTATATGATGAAGATTCGTATGAAAGGATATACATGGAAGCTTAGAGATATACATAGAAGATATACTGAAGATATTTTATTTATTGTAATTATCTTTGTATTCAGTATATATTGTATAGTTTAGAATAATAATTTAATATTCAGTCTTCATTCTTTTAGAGAGACAATCAACCTCAAGGCATAGATCCTAATTCTAGAGAAGTAGAATTCGTATTGGTGAGCCTGTTCATCAATATTGAGGTTGAGTGAGTAATCTTGTAACTTCAAAGCATTAAATACAAGTTTACAGTTTGTTGATTATATTCTGTCTTTATTTTCTGTTTGATTAAATATCAAAGTGTTATTCCGCAAACTTCTTTGATATTGTTTCTGAGAATTAATTCTTGTTAAGAATTCGATCCTGACACCGTTTCAGGTCCATGACCAGTCAAAACGGACCTTGGAAGGTCCACCACACAATGTGAAGGGCGTTTGGTGGCAATACACCATGATTTGGGTGTGTTTCGATAAACTACACGACGTACGTTCGGTTCGGTTCAACCAATGCGTGTCTACGGCAATTTGCGGCTCTAGATCGCTTTTTGTAAGTAATATATGCTTAAAACCTTGTACATAACATTGTAGAAGGCCCACGTAAATTTCATGGGAATCCGTCCCGGTCGGTCCGGACGAGAAACCCCCTATACCCCCGTCTTTCGCGTATCGGCAAAAACTGGGTTTCGCGCTAAAATATGCGTAACTTCTGCTACGTAACTCCGTTTCAGGCCCATGACTAGTCAAAACGGACCTTGGAAGGTCCACCACACAATGTTCAGGGCGTTTGGTGGCAATACACCATGATTTGGGTGTGTTTCGATAAACTACACGACGTACGTTCGGTTCGGTTCAACCAATGCGTGTCTACGGCAATTTGCGGCTCTAGATCGCTTTTTTGTAAGTAATATATGCTTAAAACCTTGTAAATAACATTGTAGAAGTCCCACGTAAATTTTCATGGGAATCCGGCACGGTCGGTCCGGACGAGAAACCCCCTATACCCCCGCCTTTCGCGTATCGGCAAAAACTGGGTTTCGCGCTTAAATGTGAGTAACTTCTGCTACGTGACTCCGTTTCAGGTCCATGACCAGTCAAAACGGACCTTGGAAGGTCCACCACACAATGTGCAGGGCGTTTGGTGGGAATACACCATGATTTGGGTGTGTTTCGATAAACTACACGACGTACGTTCGGTTCGGTTCAACCAATGCTTGTCTACGGCAATTTGCGGCTCTAGATTGGTTTTTTGTAAGTAATATATGCTTAAAACCTTCTAAATAACATTATAGAAGGCCCACGTAAATTTTCATGGGAATCCGGCACGGTCGGTCCGGACGAGAAACCCCCTATACCCCCGCCTTTCGCGTATCGGCAAAAACTGGGTTTCGCGCTTAAATGTGAGTAACTTCTGCTACGTGACTCCGTTTCAGGTCCATGACCAGTCAAAACGGACCTTGGAAGGTCCACCACACAATGTGCAGGGCGTTTGGTGGAAATACACCATGATTTGGGTGTGTTTCGATAAACTACACGACGTACGTTCGGTTCGGTTCAACCAATGCGTGTCTACGGCAATTTGCGGCTCTAGATCGCTTTTTTGTAAGTAATATATGCTTAAAACCTTGTAAATAACATTGTAGAAGGCCCACGTAAATTTTCATGGGAATCCGGCCCGGTCGGTCCGGACGAGAAACCCCCTATACCCCCGCCTTTCGTGTATCGGCAAAAACTGGGTTTCACGCTAAAATGTGCGTAACTTCTGCTACGTGACTCCGTTTCAGGCCCATGACCAGTCAAAAAGGACCTTGGAAGGTCCACCACACAATGTGCAGGGCGTTTGGTGGCAATACACCATGATTTGGGTGTGTTTTGATAAACTACACGACGTACGTTCGCTTCGGTTCAACCAATGCGTGTCTACGGCAATTTGCGGTTCTAGATCGGTTTTTTGTAAGTAATATATGCTTAAAACCTTCTAAATAACATTGTAGAAGGCCCACGTAAATTTTGATGGGAATCCGGCACGGTCGGTTCGGACGAGAAACCCCCTATACCCCCGCCTTTCGCGTATCGGCAAAAACTGGGTTTCGCGCTTAAATGTGAGTAACTTCTGCTACGTGACTCCGTTTCAGGTCCATGACCAGTCAAAACGGACCTTGGAACGTCCACCACACAATGTGCAGGGCGTTTGGTGGCAGTACACCATGATTTGGTTGTGTTTCGATAAACTACACGACGTAAGTTCGGTTCTGTTCAACCAATGCGTGTCTACAGCAATTTGCGGCTCTAGATCGGTTTTTTGTAACTAATATATGCTTAAAACGTTCTAAGTAACATTGTAGAAGTCCCACGTAAATTTTATGGGAATCCGGCACGGTCGGTCCGGACGAGAAACCCCCTATACCCCTGTCTTTCGCGTATCGGCAAAATATGGGTTTCGCGCTAAAATGTGCGTAACTTCTGCTACGTGACTCCGTTTCAGGCCCATGACCAGTCAAAACGGACCTTGGAAGGTCCACCACATAATGTGCAAGGCGCGTGGTGGCAATACACCATGATTTGGGTGTGTTTCTGTAAACTACACGACATACGTTCGGTTCAACCAATGCGTGTCTACGGCAATTTGCGGCTCTAGATCGTTTTTTTGTAAGTATTATATGATTAAAACCATCTAAATAACATTGTAGAAGGACCACGTAAATTTTCATGGGAATCCGGCACGGTCGGTCCGGACGAGAAACCCTCTATACCCCCGTCTTTCGCGTATCGGCAAAAACTGGGTTTCGCACTAAAATGTGCGTAACTTCTGCTACGTGACTCCGTTTCAGGCCCATGACCAGTCAAAACGGACCTTGGAAGGTCCACCACACAATGTGCAGGGCGTTTGGTGGCAATACACCATGATTTGGGTGTGTTTCGGTAAACTACACGACATACGTTCGGTTCGGTTCAACCAATGCGTGTCTACGGCAATTTGCGGCTCTAGATCGGTTTTTTGTAAGTAATATATGCTTAAAACCTTGTAAATAACATTGTAGAAGTCCCACCTAAATTTTCACGGGAATCCGGCACGGTCGGTCCGGACGAGAAACCCCCTATACCCCCGCCTTTCGCGTATCGGCAAAAACTGGGTTTCGCGCTTAAATGTGAGTAACTTCTACTACGTGACTCCGTTTCAGGTCCATGACCAGTCAAAACGGACCTTGGAAGGTCCACCACACAATGTGCAGGGCGTTTGGTGGCAATACACCATGATTTGGGTGTGTTTCGATAAACTACACGACGTACGTTCGGTTCGGTTCAACCAATGCGTGTCTACGGCAATTTGCGGCTCTAGATCGCTTTTTGTAAGTAATATATGCTTAAAACCTTGTAAATAACATTGTAGAAGGCCCACGTAAATTTCATGGGAATCCGTCCCGGTCGGTCCGGACGAGAAACCCCCTATACCCCCGTCTTTCGCGTATCGGCAAAAACTGGGTTTCGCGCTAAAATATGCGTAACTTCTGCTACGTGACTCCGTTTCAGGACCATGACCAGTCAAAACGGACCTTGGAAGGTCCACCACACAATGTGCAGGGCGTTTGGTGGCAGTACACCATGATTTGGGTGTGATTCGATAAACTACACGACGTACGTTCAGTTCGGTTCAACCAATGCGTGTCTACGGCAATTTGCGGCTCTAGATCGGTTTTTTGTAAGTAATATATGCTTAAAACGTTCTAAGTAACATTTTAGAAGTCCCACGTAAATTTCATGGGAATCCGGCACGGTCGGTCCGGACGAGAAACCCCCTATACCCCCGCCTTTCGCGTATCGGCAAAAACTGGGTTTCGTGCTAAAATGTGCGTAACTTCTGCTACGTGACTCCGTTTCAGGTCCATGACCAGTCAAAACGGACCTTGGAAGGTCCACCACACAATGTGCAGGGCGTTTGGTGGGAATACACCATGATTTGGGTGTGTTTCGATAAACTACACGACGTACGTTCGGTTCGGTTCAATCAATGCTTGTCTACGGCAATTTGCGGATCTAGATTGGTTTTTTGTAAGTAATATATGCTTAAAACCTTCTAAATAACATTGTAGAAGGCCCACGTATATTTTCATGGGAATCCGGCCCGGTCGGTCCGGACGAGAAACCCCTTATACCCCCGCCTTTCGCGTATCGGCAAAAACTGGGTTTTGCGCTTAAATGTGCGTAACTTCTGCTACGTGACTCCGTTTCAGGTCCATGACCAGTCAAAACGGACCTTGGAAGGTCCACCACACAATGTGCAGGGCGTTTGGTGGCAATACACCATGATTTGGGTGTGTTTCGATAAACTACACGACGTACGTTCGGTTCGGTTCAACCAATGCGTGTCTACGGAATTTGCGGCTCTAGATCGCTTTTTGTAAGTAATATATGCTTAAAACCTTGTAAATAACATTGTAGAAGGCCCACGTAAATTTCATGGGAATCCGTCCCGGTCGGTCCGGACGAGAAACCCCCTATACCCCCGTCTTTCGCGTATCGGCAAAAACTGGGTTTCGCGCTAAAATATGCGTAACTTCTGCTACGTAACTCCGTTTCAGGCCCATGACTAGTCAAAACGGACCTTGGAAGGTCCACCACACAATGTTCAGGGCTTTTGGTGGCAATACACCATGATTTGGGTGTGTTTCGATAAACTACACGACGTACGTTCGGTTCGGTTCAACCAATGCGTGTCTACGGCAATTTGCGGCTCTAGATCGCTTTTTTGTAAGTAATATATGCTTAAAACCTTCTAAATAACATTGTAGAAGTCCCACGTAAATTTTCATGGGAATCCGGCACGGTCGGTCCGGACGAGAAACCCCCTATACCCCCGCCTTTCGCGTATCGGCAAAAACTGGGTTTCGCGCTTAAATGTGAGTAACTTCTGCTACGTGACTCCGTTTCAGGTCCATGACCAGTCAAAACGGACCTTGCAAGGTCCACCACACAATGTGCAGGGCGTTTGGTGGGAATACACCATGATTTGGGTGTGTTTCGATAAACTACACGACGTACGTTCGGTTCGGTTCAACCAATGCTTGTCTACGGCAAGTTGCGGCTCTAGATTGGTTTTTTGTAAGTAATATATGCTTAAAACCTTCTAAATAACATTGTAGAAGGCCCACGTAAATTTTCATGGGAATCCGGCACGGTCGGTCCGGACGAGAAACCCCCTATACCCCCGCCTTTCGCGTATCGGCAAAAACTGGGTTTCGTGCTAAAATGTGCGTAACTTCTGCTACGTGACTCCGTTTCAGGCCCATGACCAGTCAAAACGGACCTTGGAAGGTCCACCACACAATGTGCAGGGCGTTTGGTGGCAGTACACCATGATTTGGGTGTGATTCGATAAACTACACGACGTACGTTCAGTTCGGTTCAACCAATGCGTGTCTACGGCAATTTGCGGCTCTAGATCGGTTTTTTGTAAGTAATATATGCTTAAAACGTTCTAAGTAACATTGTAGAAGTCCCACGTAAATTTCATGGGAATCCGGCACGGTCGGTCCGGACGAGAAACCCCCTATACCCCCGCCTTTCGCGTATCGGCAAAAACTGGGTTTCGTGCTAAAATGTGCGTAACTTCTGCTACGTGACTCCGTTTCAGGTCCATGACCAGTCAAAACGGACCTTGGAAGGTCCACCACACAATGTGCAGGGCGTTTGGTGGGAATACACCATGATTTGGGTGTGTTTCGATAAACTACACGACGTACGTTCGGTTCGGTTCAACCAATGCTTGTTTACGGCAAGTTGCGGCTATAGATTGGTTTTTTTAAGTAATATATGCTTAAAACCTTCTAAATAACATTGTAGAAGGACCACGTAAATTTTCATGGGAATCCGGCACGGTCGGTCCGGACGAGAAACCCCCTATACCCCCCGCCTTTCGCGTATCGGCAAAAACTGGGTTTCGCGCTAAAATGTGCGTAACTTCTGCTACGTGACTCCGTTTCAGGCCCATGACCAGTCAAAACGGACCTTGGAAGGTCCACCACACAATGTGCAGGGCGTTTGGTGGCAGTACACCATGATTTGGGTGTGTTTCGATAAACTACACGACGTACGTTCGGTTCGGTTCAACCAATGCGTGTCTACGGCAATTTGCGGCTCTAGATCGGTTTTTTGTAAGTAATATATGCTTAAAACGTTCTAAGTAACATTGTAGAAGTCCCACGTAAATTTCATGGGAATCCGGCACGGTCGGTCCGGACGAGAAACCCCCTATACCCCTGTCTTTCGCGTATCGGCAAAATCTGGGTTTCGCGCTAAAATGTGCGTAACTTCTGCTACGTGACTCCGTTTCAGGCCCATGACCAGTCAAAACGGACCTTGGAAGGTCCACCAAACAATGTGCAGGGCGTTTGGAGGCAATACACCATGATTTGGGTGTGTTTCGATAAACTACACGACGTACGTTCGGTTCGGTTCAACCAATGCGTGTCTACGGCAATTTGCGGCTCTAGATCGGTTTTTTGTAAGTAATATATGCTTAAAACGTTCTAAATAACATTGTAGAAAGCCCACGTAAATTTCATGGGAATCCGGCACGGTCGGTCCGGACGAGAAATCCCCTATACCCCTGCCTATCGCGTATCGGCAAAAACTGGGTTTCGCGCTAAAATGTGCGTAACTTCTGCTACGTGACTCCGTTTTAAGCCCATGACCAATCAAAACGGACCTTGGAAGGTCCACCACACAATGTGCAGGGCGTTTGGTGGTAATACACCATGATTTGGGTGTGTTTCGATAAACTACACGACGTACGTTCGGTTCGGTTCAACCAATGCGTGTCTACGGCAATTTGCGGCTCTAAATCGCTTTTTTGTAAGTATTATATGATTAAAACCTTCTAAATAACATTGTAGAAGGACCACGTAAGTTTTCATGGGAATCCGGGACGGTCGGTTCGGACGAGAAACCCCCTATACCCCCGCCTTTCGCGTATCGGCAAAAACTGGGTTTCGCACTAAAATGTGCGTAACTTCTGCTACGTGACTCCGTTTAAGGCCCATGACCAGTCAAAACGGACCTTGGAAGGTCCACCACACAATGTGCAGGGCCTTTGGTGGCAATACACCATGATTTAGGTGTGTTTCGATAAACTATACGACGTACGTTCGGTTCGGTTCAACCAATGCGTGTCTATGGCAATTTGCGGCTCTAGATCGGTTTTTTGTAAGTAATATATGCTTAAAACGTTCTAAATAACATTGTAGAAAGCCCACGTAAATTTCATGGGAATCCGGCACGGTCGGTCCGGACGAGAAATCCCCTATACCCCTCCTGCCTATCGCGTATCGGCAAAAACTGGGTTTCGCGCTAAAATGTGCGTAACTTCTGCTACGTGACTCCGTTTCAAGCCCATGACCAGTCAAAACGGACCTTGAAAGGTCCACCACACAATGTGCAGGGCGTTTGGTGTCAATACACCATGATTTGGGTGTGTTTCGATAAACTACACGACGTACGTTCGGTTCGGTTCAACCAATGCGTGTCTACGGCAATTTGCGGCTCTAGATCGCTTTTTTTAAGTATTATATGATTAAAACCTTCTAAATAACATTTTAGAAGGACCACGTAAGTTTTCATGGGAATCCGGCACGGTCGGTCCGGACGAGAAACCCCCTATACCCCCGCCTTTCGCGTATCGGCAAAAACTGGGTTTCGCACTAAAATGTGCGTAACTTCTGCTACGTGACTCCGTTTCAGGCCCATGACCAGTCAAAACAGACCTTGGAAGGCCCACCAAACAATGTGCAGGGCGTTTGGTGGCAATACACCATGATTTGGGTGTGTTTCGATAAACTACACGACGTACGTTCGGTTCGGTTCAACCAATGAGTGTCTACGGCAATTTGTGGCTCTAGATCGGTTTTTTGTAAGTAATATATGCTTAAAACGTTCTAAATAACATTGTAGAAGGCCCACGTAAATTTCATGGGAATCCGGCACGGTCGGTCCGGACGAGAAACCCCCTATACCCCTGCCTTTCGCGTATCGGCAAAAACTAGGTTCGCGCTAAAATGTGTGTAACTTCTGCTACGTGACTCCGTTTCAGGCCCATGACCAGTCAAAACGGACCTTGGAAGGTCCACCACACAATGTGCAGGGCGTTTGGGGGCAATACACCATGATTTGGGTGTCTTTCGATAAACTACACGACGTACGTTCGGTTCGGTTCAACCAATGCGTATCTACGGCAATTTGCGGCTCTAGTTCGCTTTTTTGTAAGTATTATATGATTAAAACCATCTAAATAACATTGTAGAAGGACCACGTAAATTTTCATGGGAATCCGGCACGGTCGGTTCGGACGAGAAACCCCCTATACCCCCGCCTTTCGCGTATCGGCAAAAACTGGGTTTCGCACTAAAATGTGCGTAACTTCTGCTACGTGACTCCGTTTTAGGCCCATGACCAGTCAAAACGGACCTTGGAAGGTCCACCACACAATGTGCAGGGCCTTTGGTGGCAATACACCATGATTTAGGTGTGTTTCGATAAACTACACGACGTACGTTCGGTTCGGTTCAACCAATGCGTGTCTACGGCAATTTGCGGCTCTAGATCGGTTTTTTGTAAGTAATATATGCTTAAAACGTTCTAAATAACATTGTAGAAAGCCCACGTAAATTTCATGGGAATCCGGCACGGTCGGTCCGGACGAGAAATCCCCTATACCCCTGCCTATCGCGTATCGGCAAAAACTGGGTTTCGCGTTAAAATGTGCGTGACTTCTGCTACGTGACTCCGTTTCAGGCCCATGACCAGTCAAAACGGACCTTGGAAGGTCCACCACACTATGTGCAGGTCGTTTGGTGGCAATACACCATGATTTGGGTGTATTTCGATAAACTACACGACGTACGTTCGGTTCGGTTCAACCAATGCGTGTCTACGGCAATTTGCGGCTCTAGATCACTTTTTTGTAAGTATTATATGATTAAAACCTTCTAAATAACATTGTAGAAGGACCACGTAAATTTTCATGGGAATCCGGCACGGTCGGTCCGGACGAGAAACCCCCTATACACCCGCCTTTCGCGTATCGGCAAAAACTGGGTTTCGCGCTAAAATGTGATTAACTTCTGCTACGTGACTCCGTTTCAGGTCCATGACCAGTAAAAACGGACCTTGGAAGGTCCACCACACAATGTGCAGGGCGTTTGGTGGCAATACACCATGATTTGGGTGTGTTTCGAAAAACTACACGACGTACGTTCGGTTCAGTTCAACCAATGCGTGTCTACGACAATTTGCGGCTCTAGATCGCTTTTTTGTAAGTAATATATGCTTAAAACCTTGTAAATAACATTGTAGAAGGCCCACGTAAATTTTCATGGGAATCCGGCCCGGTCGGTCCGGACGAGAAACCCCCTATACCCCCGCCTTTCGCGTATCGGCAAAAACTGGGTTTCGCGCTAAAATGTGCGTAACTTCTGCTACGTGACTATGTTTCAGGCCCATGATCAGTCAAAACGGACCTTGGAAGGTCCACCACACAATGTGCAGGGCGTTTGGTAGCAATACACCATGATTTGGGTGTGTTTCGATAAACTACACGACGTACGTTCGGTTCGGTTCGGTTCAACCAATGCGTGTCTACGGCAATTTGCGGTTCTAGATCGGTTTTTTGTAAGTAATATATGCTTAAAACCTTCAAAATAACATTGTAGAAGGCCCACGTAAATTTTCATGGGAATCCGGCACGGTCGGTCCGGACGAGAAACCCCCTATACCCCCCCGCCTTTCGCGTATCGGTAAAAATTGGGTTTCGCGCTAAAATGTGCGTAACTTCTGCTACGTGACTCCGTTTCAGGCCCATGACCAGTCAAAACGGACCTTGGAAGGTCCACTACACAATGTGCAGGGATTTTGGTATCAATAGACCATGATTTGGGTGTGTTTTGATAAACTACACGACATACGTTCGGTTCGGTTCAACCAATGCGTGTCTATGGCAATTTGCGGCTCTAGATTGGTTTTTTGTAAGTAATATATGTTTAAAACCTTCTAAATAACATTGTAGAAGGCCCAAGTAATCTTTCATGGGAATCCGGCACGGTCGGTCCGAACGAGAAACCCTTTATACCCCTGCCTTTTGCGTATCAGAAAAAACTGGGTTTCTCCCTAAAATGTGCGTAACTTCTGCTACGTGACTCCGTTTCAGGCCCATGACCAGTAAAAAACGGACCTTGGAAGGTCCATCACATAATGTGCAGGGCGTTTGGTGGCAATACACCATGATTTGGGTGTGTTTCGATAAACTACACGACGTACGTTCGGTTCGGTTCAACCAATGTGTGTCTACGACAATTTGCGACTCTAGATCGCTTTTTTGTAAGTATTATATGATTAAAACCTTCTAAATAACATTGTAGAAGGACCACGTAAATTTTCATAGGAATCCGGCACAGTCGGTCCGGACGAGAAACCCCCTATACCCCCGCCTTTCGCGTATCGGCAAAAACGGGGTTTCGTGCTAAAATGTGAGTAACTTCTGCTACGTGACTCCGTTTCAGGCCCATGACCAGTCAAAACGGACCTTGGAAGGTCCACCACACAATGTGCAGGGCGGTTGGTGGCAATACACCATGATTTGGGTGAGTTTCGATAAACCACACGACGTACGTTCGGTTCGGTTCAACCAATGCGTGTCTACGACAATTTGCGGCTCTAGATCGGTTTTTTGAAAGTAATATATGCTTAAAACGTTATAAATAACATTGTAGAAGGCCCACGTAAATTTCATGGGAATCCGGCACAGTCGGTCCGGACGAGAAACCCCCTATACCCCCGCCTTTCGCGTATCGGCAAAAACTGGGTTTCGTGCTAAAATGTGAGTAACTTCTGCTACGTGACTCCGTTTCAGGCCCATGACCAGTCAAAACGGACCTTGGAAGATCCACCACACAATGTGAAGGGCGTTTGGTGGCAATACACCATGATTTGGGTGTGTTTCGATAAACTACACAACGTACGTTCGGTTCGGTTCAACCAATGCGTGTCTACGACAATTTGCGGCTCTAGATCGGTTTTTGTAAGTAATATATGCTTAAAACGTTCTAAATAACATTGTAGAAGGCTCACGTAAATTTCATGGGAATCCGGCACGGTCGATCCGGACGAGAAAACCCCTATACCCCTGCCTTTCGCGTATCGGCAAAAACTGGGTTTCGTGCTAAAATGTGCGTAACTTCTGCTATGTGACTCCGTTTCAAGCCCATGACCAGTCAAAACGGACCTTGGAAGGTCCACCACACAATGTGCAGGGCGTTGGGTGGCAATACACCATGATTTAGGTGTGTTTCGATAAACTACACGACGTACGTTCAGTTCGGTTCAACCAATGCGTGTCTACGGCAATTTGCAGCTCTAGATCGCTTTTTTGTAAGTATTATATGATTAAAACCTTCTAAATAACATTGTAGAAGGACCACGTAAATTTTCATGGGAATCCGGCACAGTCGGTCCGGACGAGAAACCCCCTATACCCCCGCCTTTCGCTTATCGGCAAAAACTGGGTTTCGTGCTAAAATGTGAGTAACTTCTGCTACGTGACTCCGTTTCAGGACCATGACCAGTCAAAACGGACCTTGGAAGGTCCATCACATAATGTGCAGGGCGTTTGGTGGCAATACACCATGATTTGGGTGTGTTTCGATAAACTACACGACGTACGTTCGGTTCGGTTCAACCAATGTGTGTCTACGACAATTTGCGACTCTAGATCGCTTTTTTGTAAGTATTATATGATTAAAACCTTCTAAATAACATTGTAGAAGGACCACGTAAATTTTCATAGAAATCCGCCACAGTCGGTCCGGACGAGAAACCCCCTATACCCCAGCCTTTCGCGTATCGGCAAAAACGGGGTTTCGTGCTAAAATGTGAGTAACTTCTGCTACGTGACTCCGTTTCAGGCCCATGACCAGTCAAAACGGACCTTGGAAGGTCCACCACACAATGTGCAGGGCGGTTGGTGGCAATACACCATGATTTGGGTGAGTTTCGATAAACCACACGACGTACGTTCGGTTCGGTTCAACCAATGCGTGTCTACGACAATTTGCGGCTCTAGATCGGTTTTTTGAAAGTAATATATGCTTAAAACGTTATAAATAACATTGTAGAAGGCCCACGTAAATTTCATGGGAATCCGGCACAGTCGGTCCGGACGAGAAACCCCCTATACCCCCGCCTTTCGCGTATCGGCAAAAACTGGGTTTCGTGCTAAAATGTGAGTAACTTCTGCTACGTGACTCCGTTTCAGGCCCATGACCAGTCAAAACGGACCTTGGAAGATCCACCACACAATGTGAAGGGCGTTTGGTGGCAATACACCATGATTTGGGTGTGTTTCGATAAACTACACAACGTACGTTCGGTTCGGTTCAACCAATGCGTGTCTACGACAATTTGCGGCTCTAGATCGGTTTTTTGTAAGTAATATATGCTTAAAACGTTCTAAATAACATTGTAGAAGGCTCACGTAAATTTCATGGGAATCCGGCACGGTCGATCCGGACGAGAAACCCCCTATACCCCTGCCTTTCGCGTATCGGCAAAAACTGGGTTTCGTGCTAAAATGTGCGTAACTTCTGCTATGTAACTCCGTTTCAAGCCCATGACCAGTCAAAACGGACCTTGGAAGGTCCACCACACAATGTGCAGGGCGTTGGGTGGCAATACACCATGATTTGGGTGTGTTTCGATAAACTACACGACGTACGTTCAGTTCGGTTAAACCAATGCGTGTCTACGGCAATTTGCGGCTCTAGATCGCTTTTTTGTAAGTATTATATGATTAAAACCTTCTAAATAACATTGTAGAAGGACCACGTAAATTTTCATGGGAATCCGGCACAGTCGGTCCGGACGAGAAACCCCCTATACCCCCGCCTTTCGCTTATCGGCAAAAACTGGGTTTCGTGCTAAAATGTGAGTAACTTCTGCTACGTGACTCCGTTTCAGGACCATGACCAGTCAAAACGGACCTTGGAAGGTCCACCACACAATGTGCAGGGCGTTTGGTGGCAATACACCATGATTTGGGTGTGTTTCGATAAACTACACAACGTACGTTCGGTTCGGTTCAACCAATGCGTGTCTACGACAATTTGCGGCTCTAGATCGGGTTTTTGTAAGTAATTTATGCTTAAAACGTTCTAACTAACATTGTATAAGGCCCACGTAAATTTCATGGGAATCCGGCACAGTCGGTCCGGACGAGAAACCCCCTATACCCCCGCCTTTCGCGTATCGGCAAAAACTGGGTTTCGTGCTAAAATGTGAGTAACTTCTGTTACGTGACTCCGTTTCAGGCCCATGACCAGTCAAAACGGACCTTCGAAGGTCCACCACACAATGTGCAGGGCTTTTGGTGGCAATACACCATGATTTGGGTGTGTTTCGATAAACTACACAACGTACGTTCGGTTCGGTTCAACCAATGCGTGTCTACGACAATTTGCGGCTCTAGATCGGTTTTTTGTAAGTAATATATGCTTAAAACGTTCTAAATAACATTGTAGAAGGCCCACGTAAATTTCATGGGAATCTGGCACGGTCGGTCCGGACGAGAAACCCCCTATACCCCCGCCTTTCGCGTATCGGCAAAAACTGGGTTTCGTGCTAAAATGTGCGTAACTTCTGCTACGTGACTCCGTTTCAAGCCCATGACCAGTCAAAACGGACCTTGGAAGGTCCACCACACAATGTGCAGGGCGTTTAGTGGCAATACACCATGATTTGGGTGTGTTTCGATAAACTACACGACGTACGTTCGGTTCGGTTCAACCAATGCGTGTCTACGGCAATTTGCGGCTCTAGATCGCTTTTTTGTAAGTAATATATGCTTAAAACCTTCTAAATAACATTGTAGAAGGCCCACGTAAATTTCATGGGAATCCGGCACAGTCGGTCCGGACGAGAAACCCCCTATACCCCCGCCTTTCGCGTATCGGCAAAAACTGGGTTTCGTGCTAAAATGTGAGTAACTTCTGCTACGTGACTCCGTTTCAGGCCCATGACCAGTCAAAACGGACCTTGGAAGGTCCACCACACAATGTGTAGGGCGTTTGGTGGCAATACACCATGATTTGGATGTGTTTCGATAAACTACACAATGTACGTTCGGTTCGGTTCAACCAATGCGTGTCTACGACAATTTGCGGCTCTAGATCGGTTTTTTGTAAGTAATATATGCTTAAAACGTTCTAAATAACATTGTAGAAGGCCCACGTAAATTTCATGGGAATCCGGCACGGTCGGTCCGGACGAGAAACCCCCTATACCCCTGCCTTTCGCGTATCGGCAAAAACTGGGTTTCGTGCTAAAATGTGCGTAACTTCTGCTACGTGACTCCGTTTCAAGCCCATGACCAGTCAAAACGGACCTTGGAAGGTCCACCACACAATGTGCAGGGCGTTTGGTGGCAATACACCATGATTTGGGTGTGTTTCGATAAACTACACGACGTACGTTCGGTTCGGTTCAACCAATGCATGTCTACGGCAATTTGCGGCTCTAGATCGCTTTTTTGTAAGTATTATATGATTAAAACCTTCTAAATAACATTGTAGAAGGACCACGTAAATTTTCATGGGAATCCGGCACAGTCGGTCCGGACGAGAAACCCCCTATACCCCCGCCTTTCGCGTATCGGCAAAAACTGGGTTTCGTGCTAAAATGTGAGTAACTTCTGCTACGTGACTCCGTTTCAGGCCCATGACCAGTCAAAACGGACCTTGGAAGGTCCACCACACAATGTGCAGGGCGTTTGGTGGCAATACACCATGATTTGGGTGTGTTTCGATAAACTACACAACGTACGTTCGGTTCGGTTCAACCAATGCGTGTCTACGACAATTTGCGGCTCTAGATCGGTTTTTTGTAAGTAATATATGCTTAAAACGTTCTAACTAACATTGTAGAAGGCCCACGTAAATTTCATGGGAATCCGGCACAGTCGGTCCGGACGAGAAACCCCCTATACCCCCGCCTTTCGCGTATCGGCAAAAACTGGGTTTCGTGCTAATATGTGAGTAACTTCTGCTACGTGACTCCGTTTCCGGCCCATGACCAGTCAAAACGGACCTTGGAAGGTCCACCACACAATGTGCAGGGCGTTTGGTGGCAATACACCATGATTTGGGTGTGTTTCGATAAACTACACAACGTACGTTCGGTTCGGTTCAACCAATGCGTGTCTACGACAATTTGCGGCTCTAGATCGGTTTTTTATAAGTAATATATGCTTAAAACGTTCTAAATAACATTGTAGAAGGCCCACGTAATTTTCATGGGAATCCGGCACGGTCGGTCCGGACGAGAAACCCCCTATACCCCTGCCTTTCGCGTATCGGCAAAAACTGGGTTTCGTGCTAAAATGTGCGTAACTTCTGCTACGTGACTCCGTTTCAAGCCCATGACCAGTCAAAACGGACCTTGGAAGGTCCACCACACAATGTGCAGGGCGTTTGGTGGCAATACACCATGATTTGGGTGTGTTTCGATAAACTACACGACGTACGTTCGGTTCAGATCAACCAATGCGTGTCTACGGCAATTTGCAGCTCTAGATCGCTTTTTTGTAAGTATTATATGATTAAAACCTTCTAAATAACATTGTAGAAGGACCACATAAATTTTCATGGGAATCCGGCACGGTCGGTCCGGACGAGAAACCCCCTATACCCCCGCATTTCGCGTATCGGCAAAAACTGGGTTTCGCGCTAAAATGTGAGTAACTTCTGCTACGTGACTCCGTTTCAGGCCCATGACCAGTCAAAACGGACCTTGGAAGGTCCACCACACAATGTGCAGGGCGTTTGGTGGCAATACACCATGATTTCGGTGTGTTTCGATAAACTACACAACGTACGTTCGGTTCGGTTCAACCAATGCGTGTCTACGACAATTTGCGGCTCTAGATCGGTTTTTTGTAAGTAATATATGCTTAAAACGTTCTAAATAACATTGTAGAAGGCCCACGTAAATTTCATGGGAATCCGGCACGGTCGGTCCGGACGAGAAAACCCCTATACCCCTGCCTTTCGCGTATCGGCAAAAACTGGGTTTCGTGCTAAAATGTGCCTAACTTCTGCTACGTGACTCCGTTTCAAACCCATTACCAGTCAAAACGGACCTTGGAAGGTCCACCACACAATGTGCAGGGCGTTTGGTGGCAATTCACCATGATTTGGGTGTGTTTCGATAAACTACACGACGTACGTTCGGTTCGGTTCAACCAATGCGTGTCTACGACAATTTGCGGCTCTAGATCGCTTTTTTGTAAGTATTATATGATTAAAACCTTCTAAATAACAACATTGTAGAAGGACCACATAAATTTTCATGGGAATCCAGCACGGTCGGTCCGGACGAGAAACACCCTATACCCCCGCCTTTCGCGTATCGGCAAAAACTGGGTTTCGCGCTAAAATGTGAGTAACTTCTGCTACGTGACTCCGTTTCAGGTCCATGACCAGTCAAAACGGACCTTGGAAGGTCCACCACACAATGTGCAGGGCGTTTGGTGGCAATACACCATGATTTGGGTGTGTTTCGATAAACTACACGACGTACGTTCGGTTCGGTTCAACCAATGCGTGTCTACGGAAATTTGATTCCATTTCAAGCCCATGACCAGTCAAAACGGACCTTGGAAGGTCCACCACACAATGTGCAGGGCGTTTTGTGGCAATACACCATGATTCGGGTGTGTTTCGATAAACTACACGACGTACGTTCGATTCGGTTCAACCAATGCGTGTCTACGGCAATTTGCGGCACTAGATCGCTTTTTTGTAAGTATTATATGATTAAAACCTTCTAAATAACATTGTAGAAGGACCACATAAATTTTCATGGGAATCCGGCACGGTCGGTCCGGACGAGAAACCCCCTATACCCCCGCCTTTCGCGTATCTGCAAAAACTGGGTTTCGCGCTAAAATGTAAGTAACTTCTGCTACGTGACTCCGTTTCAGGTCCATGACCAGTCAAAACGGACCTTGGAAGGTCCACCACACAATGTGCAGGGCGTTTGGTGGCAATACACCATGATTTGGGTGTGTTTCGATAAACTACACGACGTACGTTCGGTTCGGTTCAACCAATGCGTGTCTACGGCAATTTGCGGCTCTAGATCGCTTTTTGTAAGTAATATATGCTTAAAACCTTCTAAATAACATTGTAGAAGGCCCACGTAAATTTTAATGGGAATCCGGCACGGTCGGTCCGGACGAGAAACCCCCTATACCCCAGCCTTTCGCGTATCGGCAAAAACTGGGTTTCGCGCTAAAATGTGCGTAACTTCTGCTATGTGAGTCCATTTCAGGCCCATGACCAGTCAAAACGGACCTTGGAAGGTCCACCACACAATGTCCAGGGCGTTTGGTGGCAATACACCATGATTTGGGTGTATTTCGATAAACTACACGACGTACGTTCGGTTCGGTTAAACCAATGCGTGTCTACGTCAATTTGCGGCTCTAGATCGGTTTTTTGTAAGTAATATATGCTTAAAACCTTGTAAATAACATTGTAGAAGGCCCACGTAAATTTTCATGGGAATCCGGCCCGGTCGGTCCGGACGAGAAACTCCCTATACCCCCGCCTTTCGCGTATCGGCAAAAACTGGGTTTCGCGCTAAAATGTGCGTAACTTCTGCTACGTGACTCTGTTTCAGGTCCATGACCAGTCAAAACGGACCTTGGAAGGTCCACCACACAATGTGCAGGGCGTTTGGTAACAATACACCATGATTTGGGCGTGTTTCGATAAACTACACGACGTACGTTCGGTTCGGTTCAACCAAAGCGTGTCTACGGCAATTTGCGGTTCTAGATCGGTTTTTTGTAAGTAATATATGCTTAAAACCTTCAAAATAACATTGTAGAAGGCCCACGTAAATTTTCATGGGAATCCAGCACGGTCGGTCCGGACGAGAAACCCCCTATACCCCCGTCTTTCGCGTATCGGCAAAAACTGGGTTTCGCGCTAAAATGTGCGTAACTTCTGCTACGTGACTCCGTTTCAGGCCCATGACCAGTCAAAACGGACCTTGGAAGGTCCACCACATAATGTGCAGGGCCTTTGGTGGCAATACACCATGATTTGGGTGTGTTTCGATAAACTACACGACGTACGTTCGGTTCGGTTCAACCAATGCGTGTCTACGACAATTTGCGGCTCTAGATCGCTTTTTTGTAAGTAATATATGCTTAAAACCTTGTAAATAACATTGTAGAAGGCCCACGTAAATTTTCATGGGAATCCGGCCCGGTCGGTCCATACGAGAAACCCCTTATACCCCCGCCTTTCGCGTATCGGCAAAAACTGGGTTTCGTGCTAAAATGTGCGTAACTTCTGCTACGTGACTCTGTTTCAGGCCCATGACCAGTCAAAACGGACCTTGGAAGGTCCACCACACAATGTGCAGGGCGTTTGGTAGCAATACACCATGATTTGGGTGTGTTTCGATAAACTACACGACGTACGTTTGGTTCGGTTCAACCAATGCGTGTCTACGGCAATTTGCGGTTCTAGATCGGTTTTTTGTAAGTAATATATGCTTAAAACCTTCAAAATAACATTTTAGAAGGCCCACGTAAATTTTCATGGGAATCCGGCACGGTCGGTCCGGACGAGAAACCCCCTATACCCCCGCCTTTCGCGTATCGGCAAAAATTGGGTTTCGCGCTAAAATGTGCGTAACTTCTGCTACGTGACTCCGTTTCAGGCCCATGACCAGTCAAAACGGACCTTGGAAGGTCCACCACACAATGTGCAGGGCGTTTGGTGGCAATACACCATGATTTGGGTGTGTTTCGATAAAC
Organism: Arctium minus; assembly: GCA_954870635.1. NCBI lineage: Eukaryota > Viridiplantae > Streptophyta > Magnoliopsida > Asterales > Asteraceae > Arctium > Arctium minus. The sequence goes on along the minus strand of OX941094.1, from coordinate 74,982 downwards.
TACACGACGTATGTTCGGTTCGGTTCAACCAATGCGTGTCTACGGCAATTTGTGGATCTAGATTGGTTTTTTGTAAGTAATATATGCTTAAAACCTTCTAAATAACATTGTATAAGGCCCACGTAAATTTTCATGGGAATCCGGCACGGTCGGTCCGGACGAGAAACCCTTTATACCCCCGCCTTTTGCGTATCTGCAAAAACTGTGTTTCGCGCTAAAATGTGCGTAACTTCTGCTACGTGACTTCGTTTCAGACCCATTACCAGTAAAAAACGGACCTTAGAAGGTCAACCACATAATGTGCAGGGCGTTTGGTGGCAATACACCATGATTTGGGTGTGTTTCGATAAACTACACGACGTACGTTCGGTTTGGTTCAACCTATGCGTGTCTACGACAATTTGTGGCTCTAGATCGCTTTTTTGTAAGTATTATATGATTAAAACCTTCTAAATAACATTGTAGAAGGACCACGTAAATTTTCATGGGAATCCGGCACAGTCGGTCCGGACGAGAAACCCCCTATACACCCGCCTTTCGCGTATCGGCAAAAACTGGGTTTCGCGCTAAAATCTGCGTAACTTCTACTACGTGACTCCGTTTCAGGCCGATGACTAGTCAAAACGGACCTTGGAAAGTCCACCACACAATGTGCAGGGCTTTTGGTGGCAATACACCATGATTTGGGTGTGTTTCGATAAACTACACGACGTACATTCGGTTCGGTTCAACCAATGCGTGTTTACGACAATTTGCGGCTCTAGATCGGTTTTTTGTAAGTAATATATGCTTAAAACCTTCTAAATAACATTGTAGAAGGCCCACGTAAATTTTCATGGGAATCCGGCACGGTCGGTCCGAACGAGAAACCCCCTATACCCCCGCCTTTCGCGTATCGGCAAAAACTGGGTTTCGTGCTAAAATGTGCGTAACTTCTGCTACGTGACACCGTTTCAGGCCCATGACCAGTCAAAGCGGACCTTGGAAGGTACGCCACACAATGTGCAGAGCGTTTGGTGGCAATACACCATGATTTGGGTGTGTTTCGATAAACTACACGACGTACGTTTGGTTCGGTTCAACCAATGCGTGTCTACGGAAATTTGCGGCTCTAGATCGGTTTTTTTTAAGTAATATTTGCTTAAAACCTTCTAAATAACATTGTAGAAGGCCCACCTAATTTTCATGGGAATCCGATACGGTCGGTCCGGACGAGAAACCCCCTATACCCCTGCCTTTCGCGTATCGGCAAAAACTGGGTTTCGCGCTAAAATGTGCGTAACTTCTGCTACGTGACTCCGTTTCAATCCCATGACCAGTCAAAACGGACCTTGGAAGGTCCACCACACAATGTGCAGGGCGTTTGGTGGCAATACACCATGATTTGGGTGTGTTTCGATAAACTACACGACGTACATTCGGTTCGCTTCAACCAATGCGTGTCTACGGCAATTTGCGGCTCTAGATCGATTTTTTGTAAGTAATATATGCTTAAAACCTTCTAAATAACATTGTAGAAAGCCCACGTAAATTTTCATGGGAATCCGGCACGGTCGGTACGGACGAGAAACCCCACTATACCCCCGCCTTTCGCGTATCGGCAAAAACTGGGTTTCGCGCTAAAATGTGCGTAAGTTCTGCTACATCACTCCGTTTCAGGCCCATGACCAGTCAAAACGGACCTTGGAAGGTCCACCACACAATGTGCAGGGCGGTTGGTGGCAATACACCATGATTTGGGTGAGTTTCGATAAACCACACGACGTACGTTCGGTTCGGTTCAACCAATGCGTGTCTACGGCAATTTGCGTCTCTAGATCGGTTTTTTGTAAGTAATATATGCTTAAAACCTTCTAAATAACATTGTAGAAGGCCCACGTAAATTTTCATGGGAATCCGGCACGGTCGGTCCGGACGAGAAACCCCTATACCCCCGCCTTTCGCGTATCGGCAAAAACTGGTTTCGCGCTAAAATGTGCGTAACTTCTGCTACGTGACTCCGTTTCAGGCCCATGATGTAACACCCGCTATTTTAGGGTTGGGTGAAAAGTTGACTTTTACCCGAAGTTCAAGGGGGTAAAATGTAACTTGGGTTATATAAATAGAAATCAGATTTTAGATATTTTGAAAGTATCACAAATATCAGTTTTTGAGAATCAGAGAGAGAGAGAAGAGAAGCAGGAGAAAGAGGTCGTTCGGTTTTCCCCAAATCCAGGTACGAATCTAGCTTAATGCTTTGATCTGAATGCTTTTAGCCGCGTATAATCTCGTTGTGAAGGTTTTAAACCGTTCCATTGTGAGATCTGAGTATTTTCTCATTTTGGATCTGGGTTCTGTATTCGATCTGTTCTTGATGTTCTTGATGAACAAGACGATGGTCCTTAGACCGGGGTCGTGTTCGACCGATGGTCCTTCGACCGGACCGTTGTTCGATCGGACTGTTGTTCGACCTGATGGTCCTTCGACCGGACCGTTGTTCGATGGGACTGTTGTTCGACCGGATGGTCCTTCGACCGGACCGTTGTTCGATCGGACTGTTGTTCGAACGGATGGTCGTTCGACCGGACCGTTGTTCGACCGGTGTTGCCGTTCGACCGGTACTGTGTTCGACCGGTGTTGGGTTAGACCGGATTTGGTACTCAACCGGATCAGTGTTTTGGCATTGTGGTATTCGTATTCCAGAGTTGTAGGTCAGTGAGTTGTCTTTATAATTGGCTTACCGATGTATCAGTGTTGTCATAGGTAGCATTCGTAAGGAGCAGTCTTTAAGCAAGAAGAAATCTGAGGTGAGTCCTTTTAATCTAAATCGGTTTGTACTTCGAATGCTATGTGATAGATGTATTATTTAAATGTGGAAAACCTGGTTTCAAAGTGACTGATTGTCGTTGGGAAATACCTTCTAAAAATCCCATATTTTCAAGAATCAAGATTTATAGAATTGAACCGTTGTTCATATGAATTGCCTGTATATCTGATTTAATATGAGTAAGCTCTGAAATGACATGCTTTGGCTTTGAGTCTTAGTGCAATGGATCCATAGGCACTGTGTTCCTATGTCCCCTGTTTTGGGCAATTGGTTCACGTTTTAGCACGGGATAGGCATCGGGTTGCCATGATAAGTAAGGTGTGGGCCTATACGGTCGGGCAGCGTCTCATGGTGCAGTAAGGTGTAATCCCATTATGTGCTTGGGTTCCCCCTGTTTTGGGAACTCTCAAGGATAGATCCAGAGGGGTTGACTTGAATGTTTTGAGCAACAGATCTAGAGGGGTTGAGCTCGTTATGTGATTTTGGGTATTACTTATACCATGTTTAATCACTAATGGTTTATTGGATTTCTTGACTTAGCTCATGGCTATACTACCGCGTGGCACCAATTGGGTTTAGTACTCTCTTTTATTTGGCTTGTTCTCACTAGCATTTAGCCTAACACTTGCTCTTGGTTGTCATGTTGGCAGATTATCTTAGCGGTGGGGCTCGTCGGGGCTGAGGGAGCGACCTTGGTGTCGTGAGAGATTCTTTTGAAGATTTATTTTGGAAGTATAGCGACACCCGTCCCTAATCTAGATATAATTGTAGATTAATAGGTTGTCGTTTTATGTTTCATTTATATACCACATTAATGTCTACTCTGTACCCCGTTGGATTAATATGTATTTTGAAATTGTTACACCCTATTCCGCAAGTTAGTCTTATGCTGATTTCCTTTTCGAAAATTTTATTTCCGCAAATTTCTAGGGTGTTACAAGTTGGTATCAGAGCCTTGGTTTAAGTGAACTAGGTATGACTGTAAGATGCCTAGACTTAAGCTGAGACTATTAAGTTACGACTCGTGAGATGGGGTAGATCTTATAAGATAGGATGGTCTTAGGGTCAACGGAAACTTGCACAAGTTGAAAGTTGTAACGATGGTGATAAGCACTCTTGCGTATTATACGTTCATAATTTCACTTAGCTAACGTAATTATGAAAATGTCTTACGTGAGCATACTTAAATTACTGTCGTTATGATGATTGATAAGTGTAGTAGTACGTTCTCTGTGTTTTCCGTAATCCTTATCCTGTTCTTTTGCATAATTGCGTTCAGCAGAACCATGGTTAATACCAGAAATCGTCCGGAAGGCCAAGAGGCCGACATACCTACGGCCGACCATCCGCTGGCGACCGTAGTGGGAGAAACTGTACGCGCGAGTAATGTGCTGGGTGGAGGACCCGAGCATATTCCTCGACGGAATTTGGAGGCTGATGAGCCTATTATCGAATAAGTGACGGCAGAGACGAGAATGATGGATCGTATGATGTTGGCCATGAATAGGGCCATGGCTCAACAGCAGGAAGTATTCTTGAAACTTCTTGAGGACCGAGACGCTAACAACCGTAGGCACGAAACGGTTGGCGAAAATGTGATTGTGGCAGGATCCGGGGGTACTGGACCTGTAATTTCCTTTGTGGTGACTGCAACCCTGGGTGTCAGTCGAACGACGCGGACTTGCACGTTCAAGGCTTTTATGGGTTGCCGACCCCCAGAATTTAAAGGCTCAGACAATCCGCTAGATTGTATGGCCTGGGTTCGAGAGATGGAGCAAGCTTTTCGCTCAAGCGAATGTGGGGAGGAGCAGAGGGTAATTTTTGGTTCCCGAATGTTGCGGGGAATAGCTCTTACATGGTGGGATGTGTACTCTACTTCGCTGGAGCCGACTGTTCTGGACCAATTGTCTTGGTCTACCTTCAAGGAAAAGCTGCTAGAGAAATACTGTAACGAGCGGTCGTTGGACCGAATCAAGGATGAATTTCAGAACTTGAAGAAGGGAGGTATGTCTGTGAGGGAGTACAGCCGTCTCTTCATGGACAAGCTGGGCTTTGTGGGACATCTGGTCCCGACAGAGAAAGATAAGATCAAGGCTTACATCAAGGGTCTCCCATCGGACATGATGTCGATGGTTCGTGTGACAAAGACCTCCACCCTTCGGGAGGCAATGGAAGAAGCTCAACTCATGGAGGATGCTTACAGTCTCGGCAGGGATCAGGGTGGTCGCCAAGTAGAGAAGAGGAAGTGGGAGGGAAGTTCAATGCCCTCAAAGAAACCCTTTTATGCCAACAACAGCGCTCAGCGAGGAGCTGATCCTAGACGTGATGCCAAGTGGTGCTCCAGGTGTAGAAACAAACATTTCGACCCGTGCAACTTTGTTCCCGGAGTGTGCTACAAATGTGGGAAGACGGGTCACACGTTCCGAGATTGTCCTCTCAAGGGACAGGTATGTTTTGAGTGTAGGGAACCGGGGCACGTAAGGGCGGAATGCCCGAAACTCAAAACCGGGGGTTTAGGTGGGAAGAAGATGGAACCTCCGCGGTCGACCGGAAGGGATTTCCAAATGTCGTCAGAGGAAGCTAGAGCATCGACCGATGTGGTGTCGGGTACGTTTCTTCTAAATTCCGTACCTACGCGTGTGTTATTTGATTCTGGTGCTAGCTACTCGTTCATATCTGATTTGTTCTGTCAAAGGCTTGCTATGTCTAAGAGTTTGCTAGAGAATGCTGTTGTGGTAGAAATAGCAAATGGGGGTCAAGTTCTAATTCATTATATCATTAGAGATTGCATGTTAGAGCTTAAGGGAAAGAAATTTCCCATTAACTTACTACCTATGCAAATTGGCGGATTCGACGTGGTGGTGGGTATGGACTGGTTATCTAAGAACCAGGCCGAAATCGTATGTTCCAAGAAAATGATTCGCTTACCTGTGGCAAACGGAGAAACGACTATAATCTACGGCGAAGGAAGGAAAGGCGATGTGGCGATTATCTCAGTGATCAAAGCTAGGAAGTGTTTGGCGAAAGGATGTCTATCTTTCTTGGCTTATGCCATCGATACCAAACTCGACCAACGGAAGTTGGAAGAGGTTAGGGTGGTACGCGAGTTTCCCGATGTGTTCCCGGAAGACTTGCCCGGGTTGCCGCCCGATCGTGTTGTGGACTTTCGTATTGATCTCATTCCAGGAGCGGCTCCGATCGCTCAAGCTCCTTATCGTTTGGCTCCTACCGAAATGCAAGAGATGGTGGTTCAACTTCAAGACCTTCTCGAAAAAGGTTTCATCCGACCGAGCTCGTCACCGTGGGGAGCTCCGGTTCTATTTGTCAAGAAAAAGGACGGTGCAATGAGAATGTGTATCGACTACAGGGAACTGAACAAAGTGACGGTGAAGAACAGGTATCCACTTCCAAAAATCGACGACCTGTTCGATCAACTTCAAGGAGCGGGTTGTTTCTCAAAGATTGACCTTCGGTCGGGGTATCACCAAGTGAAGGTAGCAAAGAGCGACATTCCGAAGACGGCATTTAGAACTCGCTATGGGCACTACGAGTTTCTGGTGATGCCATTCGGCCTAACCAACGCACCGGCAATATTTATGGACTTGATGAACCGAGTGTGCTGATCGTTCCTCGACAGATCAGTAATTGTGTTCATCGACGACATCCTAGTTTACTCCAAGAACGAAGAAGAGCACGAGCAACATCTCCGTGAAGTATTGGAGGTGTTAAGACGAGAAAGACTCTACGCAAAGTTTTCAAAGTGCGACTTTTGGCTTCCAGAAGTTCAATTTTTGGGGCATATAGTTTCAAAGGAAGGAGTCAAGGTGGATCCCGCAAAGATTGAGGCAATGACGAATTGGGAACCTCCCAAGAATCCGTCTGAAATCCGAAGTTTCCTAGGTTTGGCAGGATACTACCGGAGATTCATCCAAGACTTCTCGAAGATAGCCTCGTCGTTGACAATCTTGACCTGGAAGAACGTGAAATTTGTGTGGACCAAGAGGCAAGAAGAGGCGTTCCGCACCTTACAGAAGAAGCTTTGTGAAGCTCCTATCCTATCCTTACCAGACGGGATGGAAGATTTTATGGTGTACAGCGATACGTCGAAGATGGGTTTGGGTTGCGTCCTGATGCAAATAGGGAAGGTGATCGCTTACGCATCAAGGCAACTTAAAGTGCATGAAGTCAACTACCCTACTCATGACTTGGAATTGGCAGCAGTGGTGTTTGCACTGAAGTTGTGGCGGCACTACCTTTACGGTACGAAGTGCACTCTTTATACTGATCACAAGAGTCTGAAGCATATCTTTAATCAGAAAGAGCTAAACATGAGGCAGCGAAGATGGTTGGAGTTGTTGAAGGATTATGACTGCGAGTTGCTCTACCATCCGGGTAAGGCAAACGTGGTTGCCGACGCCTTGAGTCGGAAAGTCTGCAGAGGAAATTCTCGTGCTACCTTTGCACGGATTGAAATAACTTCAACGCTTATTGACAGAATCAAGGTATCGCAAGTCGAAGCCTTGCTAGAGGAAAACCTCAAAGGAGAAGTCATGGCGAAACAACATCTTTTGTTGACTGAAGATAGTCGAGGGGTGAAGCTTTTCAATGGGCGAGTCTGGGTGCCTAAGATTGGGGGCAATAGAGAACTTCTTCTCGAGGATGCCCACAAGTCAAAATACTCCATTCACCCGGGAAGCACGAAAATGTATAGAGATTTGAAATTGCTTTATTGGTGGCCAGTCATGAAGCTCGACGTGACGCGCTACGTGGAACAGTGTGTCACTTGCTTGCAAGTGAAGGCTGAACACCAAAAACCCTACGGAAGTTTGCAATCCTTGGAAATTCCGGAGTGGAAATGGGAACACATCACGATGGATTTCGTGACAAAGCTACCAAAGACCTTGAAAGGTCACGACGCCATTTGGGTTATAGTTGACCGCTTGACCAAAAGCGCTCACTTCTTGGCCATGCGGGAGACCTTACCAATGGATAAGTTGGCAAAGTTGTACATCGATGAAGTAATTTCCCGGCACGGCGTGCCGCTATCTATAGTCTCTGATCGGGATAGTCGGTTCACGTCGCATTTTTGGGATGGATTACAAAAAGAATTGGGTACACGTGTGAAGTTGAGCACGACCTATCATCCTCAAACCGACGGACAAAGCGAGAGGACAATCCAGACGCTAGAAGATATGTTAAGATCATGCGTAATCGACTTTGGGGGTAGTTGGGATACGCACCTGCCTTTGGTAGAGTTCGCGTACAATAATAGCTACCACTCAAGTATAGGGATGGCACCGTTTGAAGCATTATACGGTCGCAAGTGTCGAACTCCCGTATGTTGGCTCGAGGCGGGGGAAAAGCAGTTCGCCGGACCAGAAGTGGTACAAGAAACGGCGGACAAGGTCAAGGGCATCCGTGAACGTTTGAAGGCGGCCCAAGATCGACAGAAAAGTTACGCCGATAAGAAAAGACGGCCAATGAAATTCCAAGTAGGAGACCAGGTTATGTTAAAGGTGTCCCCTTGGAAGGGAATTATTAGGTTTGGGAAGCGTGGGAAGTTGAGCCCCCGTTTCCTTGGACCGTTCACTGTGACTAAGCGGGTAGGACTTCAAGCTTATCAGCTGGAACTTCCTCCGTAGATGAAGGGAATTCATAACACGTTTCACGTGTGCTATCTACGGAAGTTTCTAGAAAAGGAGGAGAGTGTTATTCCACTCTCCGAGATCAGAGTGGATGAGGGAAATCGTTGCGTTGAAGAACCTGAGACGATTTTGGAAAGAAAGACGAAGAAGCTTCGTCACCGGGAAGTCACGATGGTCAAGGTTCAGTGGAAGCACCATCGAGGTGCCAATGTGACTTGGGAAGCGAAAGAGGACTTGAGGCGGAGGTACCCTCACCTCTTCCCATAGCCGAGATTTCGAGGACGAAATCTTCTCCAAGTTGGGGAGGATTGTAACACCCGCTATTTTAGGGTTGGGTGAAAAGTTGACTTTTACCCGAAGTTCAAGGGGGTAAAATGTAACTTGGGTTATATAAATAGAAATCAGATTTTAGATATTTTGAAAATATCACAAATATCAGTTTTTGAGAATCAGAGAGAGAGAGAGAAGAGAAGCAGGAGAAAGAGGTCGTTCGGTTTTCCCCAAATCCAGGTACGAATCTAGCTTAATGCTTTGATCTGAATGCTTTTAGCCGCGTAGAATCTCGTTGTGAAGGTTTTAAACCGTTCCATTGTGAGATCTGAGTATTTTCTCATTTTGGATCTGGGTTCTGTATTCGATCTGTTCTTGATGTTCTTGATGAACAAGACGATGGTCCTTAGACCGGGGTCGTGTTCGACCGATGGTCCTTCGACCGGACCGTTGTTCGATCGGACTGTTGTTCGACCGGACCGTTGTTCGACCGGACCGTTGTTCGACCGGTGTTGCCGTTCGACCGGTACTGTGTTCGACCGGTGTTGGGTTAGACCGGATTTGGTACTCGACCGGATCAGTGTTTTGGCAGTGTGGTATTCGTATTCTAGAGTTGTAGGTCAGTGAGTTGTCTTTATAATTGGCTTACCGATGTATCGGTGTTGTCATAGGTAGCATTCGTAAGGAGCAGTCTTTAAGCAAGAAGAAATCTGAGGTGAGTCCTTTTAAGCTAAATCGGTTTGTACTTCGAATGCTATGTGATAGATGTATTATTTAAATGTGGAAAACCTGGTTTCAAAGTGACTGATTGCCGTTGGGAAATACCTTCTAAAAATCCCATATTTTCAAGAATCAAGATTTATAGAATTGAACCGTTGTTCATATGAATTGCCTGTATATCTGATTTAATATGAGTAAGCTCTGAAATGACATGCTTTGGCTTTGAGTCTTAGTGCAATGGATCCATAGGTACTGTGTTCCTATGTCCCCTGTTTTGGTCAATTGGTTCACGTTTTAGCACGGGATAGGCATCGGGTTGCCATGATAAGTAAGGTGTGGGCCTATACGATCGGGCAACGTCTCATGGTGCAGTAAGGTGTAATCCCATTATGTGCTTGGGTTCCCCCTGTTTTGGGAACTCTCAAGGATAGATCCAGAACGGTTGACTTGAATGTTTTGAGCAACAGATCTAGAGGGGTTGAGCTCGTTATGTGATTTTGGGTATTACTTATACCATGTTTAATCACTAATGGTTTATTGGATTTCTTGACTTAGCTCATGGCTATACTACCGCGTGGCACCAATTGGGTTTAGTACTCTCTTTTATTTGGCTTGTTCTCACTAGCATTTAGCCTAACGCTTGCTCTTGGTTGTCATGTTGGCAGGTTATCTTAGCGGTGGGGCTCGTCGGGGCTGAGGGAGCGACCTTGGTGTCGTGAGAGATTCTTTTGAAGATTTATTTTGGAAGTATAGCGACACCCGTCCCTAATCTAGATATAATTGTAGATTAATAGGTTGTCGTTTTATGCTTCATTTATATACCACAATAATGTCTACTCTGTACCCCGTTGGATTAATATGTATTTTGAAACTGTTACACCCTATTCCGCAAGTTAGTCTTATGCTGATTTCCTTTTCGAAAATTTTATTTCCGCAAATTTCTAGGGTGTTACACATGACCTGTCAAAACGGACCTTGGAAGGTCCACCACACAATGTGCAGGGCATTTGGTGGCAATACACCATGATTTGGGTGTGTTTCGATAAACTACATGACGTACGTTCGGTTCGGTTCAACCAATGCGTGTCTACGGCAATTTGGGCCTCTAGATCGGTTTTTTGTAATTAATATATGTTTAAAACCTTATAAAAAACATTGTAGAAGGACCACATAATTTTCATGGGAATCCGGTACGGTCGGTCCGGACGAGAAACCCCCTATACCCCCGCCTTTCGCGTATCGGCAAAAACTGGGTTTCGCGCTAAAATCTGCGTAACTTCTGCTACGTGACTCTGTTTCAGGCCCATGACCAGTCAAAACGGACCTTGGAAGGTCCACCACACAATGTTCAGGGCTTTTGGTGGCAATACACCATGATTTGGGTGTGTTTCGATAAACTACACGACGTACATTCGGTTCGGTTCAACCAATGCGTGTCTACGGCAATTTGCGGCTCTAGATCGGTTTTTTGTAAGTAATATATGCTTAAAACCTTCTAAATAACATTGTAGAAGGCCCACGTAAATTTTCAAGGGAATCCGGCACGGTCGGTACGGACGAGAAACCCCCTATACCCCCGCCTTTCGCGTATCGGCAAAAACTGGGTTTCGCGCTAAAATGTGCGTAACTTCTGCTAGGTCACCCCGTTTCAGGCCCATGACTAGTCAAAATGGACCTTGGAAGGTCCACCACACAATGTGCAGGGAGTTTGGTGGCAATACACCATGATTTGGGTGTGTTTCGATAAACTACACGACGTCCGTTCGGTTCGGTTCAACCAATGCATGTCTACGGCAATTTGCGGCTCAAGACCGGTTTTTTGTAAGTAATATATGCTTAAAACCTTCTAAATAACATTGTAGAAGGACCACGTATATTTTCATGGGAATCCGGCACGGTCGGTCCGGACGAGAAACCCCCTATACCCCCGCCTTTCGCGTATCGGCAAAAACTGGGTTTCGCGCTAAAATGTGCGTAACTTCTGCTACGTGACTCCGTTTTAGGCCCATGACCAGTCAAAACGGACCTTGGAAGGTCCACCACACAATGTGCAGGGCGTTTGGTGGCAATACACCATGATTTGGGTGTGTTTCGATAAACTACACGACGTACGTTCGGTTCGGTTCAACCAATGCGTGTGTATGGCAATTTGCGGCTCTAGATCGGTTTTTTGTAAGTAATATATGCTTAAAACCTTCTAAATAACATTTTAGTAGGCCCACGTAAATTTTCATGGGAATCCGGCACGATCGGTCCGGACGAGAAACCCCCTATACACCCGCCTTTCGTGTATCGGCAAAAATTGGTTTCGTGCTAAAATGTGCGTAACTTCTGCTACGTTACTCCGTTTCAGGACCATGACCAGTCAAAACGGACCTTGGAAGGTCCACCACACAATGTGCAGGGCGTTTGGTGGCAATACACCATGATTTGGGTGTGTTTCGATAAACTACACGACGTACGTTCGGTTCGGTTCAACCAATGCGTGTCTACGGCAATTTGGGCCTCTAGATCGGTTTTTTATAAGTAATATATGCTTAAAACCATCTAAATAACATTGTAGAAGGCCCAAATAATTTTCATGGGAATTCGATACGGTCGGTCCGGACGAGAAACCCCCTATACCCCCGCCTTTCGCGTATCGGCAAAAACTGGGTTTCGCGCTAAAATCTGCGTAACTTCTGCTACGTGACTCCGTTTCAGGCCCATGACCAGTCAAAACGGACCTTGGAAGGTCCACCACACAATTTCAGGGCGTTTGGTGGCAATACACCATGATTTGGGTGTGTTTCGATAAACTACACGACGTACATTCGGTTCGGTTCAACCAATGCGTGTCTACGGCAATTTGCGGCTCTAGATCGGTTTGTTGTAAGTAATATATGCTTAAAACCTTCTAAATAACATTGTAGAAGGCCCACGTAAATTTTCATGGGAATCAGGCACGGTACGGACGAGAAACCCCTTATACCCCCGCCTTTCGCGTATCGGCAAAAACTGGGTTTCGCGCTAAAATGTGCGTAACTTCTGCTACGTCACTCCGTTTCAGGCCCATGACCAGTCAAAACGGACCTTGGAAGGTCCACCACACAATGTGCAGGGATTTTGGTGGCTATAGACCATGATTTGGGTGTGTTTCGATAAACTACACGACGTACGTTCGGTTCGGTTCAACCAATGCGTGTCTACGGCAATTTGCGGCTCTAGATCGGTTTTTTGTAAGTAATATATGCTTAAAACCTTCTAAATAACATTGTAGAAGGCCCACGTAAATTTCCATGGGAATCCGACACGGTCGGTCCGGACGAGAAACCCCTATACCCCCGCCTTTCGCGTATCGGCAAAAACTGGGTTTCGCGCTAAAATGTGCGTAACTTCTGCTACGTGACTACGTTTCAGGCCCATGACCAGTCAAAACGGACGTTGGAAGGTTTACCACACAATGTGCAGGGCGTTTGGTGGCAATACACCATGATTTGGGTGTGTTTCGATAAACCACACGACGTACGATCGGTTCGATTCAACCAATGCGTGTCTACGGCAATTTGGGCCTCTAGATCGAGTTTTTGTAAGTAATATATGCTTAAAACCTTCTAAATAACATTGTAGAAGGCCCACGTAAATTTTCATGGGAATCCGGCACGGTCGGTCCGGACGAGAAACCCCTATACTCCCGCCTTTCGCGTATCGGCAAAAACTGGGTTTCGCGCTAAAATGTACGTAACTTCTGCTACGTGACTCCGTTTCAGGCCCATGACCAGTCAAAACGGACCTTGGAAGGTCCACCACACAATGTGCAGGGCGTTTGGTGGAAATACACCATGATTTGGGTGTGTTTCGATAAACCACACGACGTACGTTCGGTTTGGTTCAACCAATGCGTGTCTACGGCAATTTGGGCCTCTAGATCGGTTTTTTGTAAGTAATATATGCTTAAAACCTTCTAAATAACATTGTAGAAGGCCCAAGTAAATTTTCATGGGAATCCGGCACGGTCGGTCCGGACGAGAATCCCCCTATACCCCCGCCTTTCGCGTATCGGCAAAAACTGGGTTTCGTGCTAAATTGTGCGTAACTTATGCTACGTAACTCCGTTTCAGGACCATGACCAGTCAAAACGGACCTTGGAAGGTCCACCATACAATGTGCAGGTCTTTTGGTGGCAATATACCATGATTTGGGTGTGTTTCGATAAACTACACGACGTACGTTCGGTTCGGTTCAACCAATGCGTGTCTACAGCAATTTGCGGCTCTAGATCGGTTTTTTGTAAGTAATATATGCTTAAAACCTTCTAAATAACGTTGTAGAAGGCCCACTTAAATTTTCATGGGAATCCGGCACGGTCGGTCCGGACGAGAAACCCCCTATACCCCCGCCTTTCGCGTATCGGCAAAAACTGGTTTCGCGCTAAAATGTGCGTAACTTCTGCTACGTGACTCCGTTTCAGGCCCATGACCAGTCAAAACGGACCTTGGAAGGTCTACCACACAATGTGCAGGGCGTTTGTTGGCAATACACCATGATTTGGGTGTGTTTCGATAAACTACATGACGTACGTTCGGTTCGGTTCAACCAATGCGTGTCTACGGCAATTTGGGCCTCTAGATCGGTTTTTTGTAATTAATATATGTTTAAAACCTTATAAATAACATTGTAGAAGGCCCACATAAATTTCATGGGAATCCGGTACGGTCGGTCCGGACGAGAAACCCCCTATACCCCCGCCTTTCGCGTATCGGCAAAAACTGGGTTTCGCGCTAAAATGTGCGGAACTTCTGCTACGTGACTCCGTTTCAGGCCCATGACCAGTCAAAACGGACCTTGGAAGGTCCACCACACAATGTTCAGGGCTTTTGGTGGCAATACACCATGATTTGGGTGTGTTTCGATAAACTACACGACGTACATTCGGTTCGGTTCAACCAATGCGTGTCTACGGCAATTTGTGGCTCTAGATCGGTTTTTTGTAAGTAATATATGCTTAAAACCTTCTAAATAACATTGTATAAGGCCCACGTAAATTTTCAAGGGAATCCGGCACGGTCGGTACGGACGAGAAACCCCCTATACCCCCGCCTTTCGCGTATCGGCAAAAACTGGGTTTCGCGCTAAAATGTGCGTAACTTCTGCTAGGTCACTCCGTTTCAGGCCCATGACCAGTCAAAACGGACCTTGGAAGGTCCACCGCACAATGTGCAGGGCGTTTGGTGGCAATACACCATGATTTGGGTGTGTTTCGATAAACTACACGACGTACGTTCGGTTCGGTTCAACCAATGCATGTCTACGGTAATTTGCGGCTCTAGATCGGTTTGTTGTAAGTAATATATGCTTAAAACCTTCTAAATAACATTGTAGAAGTCCCACGTAAATTTTCTTTGGAATCCGGCACGGTCGGTCCGGACGAGAAACCCCTATACCCCCGCCTTTCGCGTATCGACAAAAACTGGGTTTCGCGCTAAAATCTGCGTAACTTCTGCTACGTGACTCCGTTTCAGGACCATGACCAGTCAAAACGGACCTTGGAAGGTCCACCACACAATGTGCAGGGCGTTTGGTGGCAATACACCATGATTTGGGTGTGTTTCGATAAACCACACGACGTACGTTCGGTTCGGTTCAACCAATGCGTGTCTACGACAATTTGGGCCTCTAGATCGGTTTTTTGTAAGTAATATATGCTTAAAACCATCTAAATAACATTGTAGAAGGCCCACGTAAATTTTCATGGGAATCCGGCACGGTCGGTCCGGACGAGAAACCCCCTATACCCCCGCCTTTCGCGTATTGGCAAAATCTGGGTTTCGCGCTAAAATGTGCGTAACTTCTGCTACGTGACTCCGTTTCAGGCACATGACCAGTCAAAAGGGACCTTGAAAGGTCCACCACACAATGTGCAGGGCGTTTGCTGGCAATACACCATGATTTGGGTGTGTTTCGATAAGCTACACGACATACGTTTGGTTCGGTTCAACCAATGCGTGTCTACAACAAATTGCGGCTCTAGATCGGTTTTTTGTAAGTAAGATATGCTTAAAACCTTCTAAATAACATTGTAGAAGGCCCACGTAAATTTTCATGGGAATACGGCACGGTTGGTCCGGACGAGAAACCCCCTATACACCCGCCTTTCGCGTATCGGCAAAAACTGGGTTTCGCGCTAAAATGTGCGTAACTTCTGCTACGTGACTCCGTTTCAGGCCCATGACCAGTAAAAACGGACCTTGAAAGGTCCACCACACAATGTGCAGGGCGTTTGGTGGCAATACACCATGATTTGGGTGTGTTTCGATAAACTACACGACGTACGTTCGGTTCGGTTCAACCAATGCGTGTCTACGGCAATTTGCGGCTCTAGATCGGTTTTTTGTAAGTAATATATGCTTAAAACCTTCTAAATAACATTGTAGAAGGCCCACGTAAATTTTCATGGGAATCCGGCACGGTCGGTCAGGACGAGAAACCCCCTATACACCCGCCTTTCGCGTATCGGCAAAAACTGGTTTCGCGCTAAAATCTGCGTAACTTTTGCTAGGTCACTCCGTTTCAGGCCCATGACCAGTCAAAACGGACCTTGGAAGGTCCACCACACAATGTGCAAGGCTTTTGGTGGCAATACACCATGATTTGGGTGTGTTTTGATAAACCACACGACGTACGTTCGGTTCGGTTCAACCAATGCGTGTCTACGGCAATTTGGGCCTCTAGATCGGTTTTTTGTAAGTAATATATGCTTAAAACCTTCTAAACAACATTGTAGAAGGCCCACGTAAATTTTCATGGGAATCCGGCACGGTCGGTCCGGACGAGAAACCCCCTATACCCCCCCGCCTTTCGCGTATTGGCAAAAACTGGGATTCGCGGTAAAATGTACGTAACTTCTTCTACGTGACTCCGTTTCAAACCCATGACCAGTAAAAACGGACCTTGAAAGGTCCACCACACAATGTGCAGGGCGTTTGGTGGCAATACACCATGATTTGGGTGTGTTTCGATAAACTACACGACGTACGTTCGTTTCGGTTCAACCAATGTGTGTCTACGACAATTTGCGGCTCTAGATCGGTTTTTTGTAAGTAAGATATGCTTAAAACCTTCTAAATAACATTGTAGAAGGCCCACGTAAATTTTCATCGGAATCCGGCACGGTCGGTCCGGACGAGAAACCCCCTATACCCCCGCCTTTCGCGTATCGGCAAAAACTGGGTTTCGTGCTAAAATGTGCGTAACTTCTGCTACGTGACTCCGTTTCAGGCCCATGACCAGTCAAAACGGACCTTGGAAGGTACGCCACACAATGTTCATGGCGTTTGGTGGCAATACACCATGATTTGGGTGTGTTTCGATAAACTACACGACGTACGTTCGGTTCGGTTCAACCAATGCGTGTCTACGGCAATTTGGGCCTCTAGATCGGTTTTTTGTAAGTAATATATGCTTAAAACCTTCTAAACAACATTGTAGAAGGCCCACGTAAATTTTCATGGGAATCCGGCACGGTCGGTCCGGACGAGAAACCCCCTATACCACCCCGCCTTTCGCGTATTGACAAAAACTGGGTTTCGCGCTAAAATGTGCGTAACTTCTTCTACGTGACTCCGTTTCAAACCCATGACCAGTAAAAACGGACCTTGAAAGGTCCACCACACAATGTGCAGGGCGTTTGGTGGCAATACACCATGATTTGGGTGTGTTTCGATAAACTACATGACGTACGTTCGTTTCGGTTCAACCAATGTGTGTCTACGACAATTTGCGGCTCTAGATCGGTTTTTTGTAAGTAAGATATGCTTAAAACCTTCTAAATAACATTGTAGAAGGCCCACGTAAATTTTCATGGGAATCCGGCACGGTCGGTCCGGACGAGAAACCCCTATACCCCGCCTTTCGTGTATCGGTAAAAACTGGGTTTCGTGCTAAAATGTGCGTAACTTCTGCGACGTGACTCCGTTTCAGGCCCATGACCAGTCAAAACGGACCTTGGAAGGTACGCCACACAATGTTCAGGGCGTTTGGTGGCAATACACCATGATTTGGGTGTGTTTCGATAAACTACACGACGTACGTTCGGTACAACCAATGCGTGTCTACGGAAATTTGCGGCTCTAGATCGGTTTTTTGTAATTAATATATGCTTAAAACCTTCTAAATAACATTGTAGAAGGCCAACGTAAATTTTCATGGGAATCCGGCACGGTCGGTACGGACGAGAAACCCCCTATACCCCCGCCTTTCGCGTATCGGCAAAAACTGGGTTTCGCGCTAAAATGTGCGTAATTTCTGCTACGTCACTCCATTTCAGGCCCATGACCAGTCAAAAAGGACCTTGGAAGGTCCACCACACAATGTGCAGGGCGTTTGGTGGCAATACACCATGATTTGGGTGTGTTTCGATAAACTACACGACGTACGTTCGGTTCGGTTCAACCAATGCGTGTCTACGGCAATTTGCGGCTCTAGATCGGTTTTTTGTAAGTAATATATGCTTAAAACCTTCTAAATAACATTGTAGAAGGCCCACGTAAATTTTCATGGGAATCCGGCACGGTCGGTCAGGACGAGAAACCCCCTATACACCCGCCTTTCGCGTATCGGCAAAAACTGGTTTCGCGCTAAAATCTGCGTAACTTTTGCTAGGTCACTCCGTTTCAGGCCCATGACCAATCAAAACGGACCTTGGAAGGTCCACCACACAAAGTGCAAGGCGTTTGGTGGCAATACACCATGATTTGGGTGTGTTTTGATAAACCACACGACGTACGTTCGGTTCGGTTCAACCAATGCGTGTCTACGGCAATTTGGGCCTCTAGATCGGTTTTTTGTAAGTAATATATGCTTAAAAACTTCTAAATGACATTGTAGAAGTCCCACGGAAATTTTCATGGGAATCCGGCACGGTCGGTCCGGACGAGAAACCCCCTATACCCCCGCCTTTCGCGTATCGACAAAAACTGGTTTCGCGTTAAAATGTGCGTAATTTCTGCTACGTGACTCCGTTTCAGGCCCATGACTAGTCAAAATGGACCTTGGAAGGTCCAACACACAATGTGCAGGGCATTTGGTGGCAATACACCATGATTTGGGTGTGTTTTGATAAACCACACGACGTACGTTCGGTTCGGTTCAACCAATGCGTGTCTACGGCAATTTGGGCCTCTAGATCGGTTTTTTGTAAGTAATATATGCTTAAAACCTTCTAAACAATATTGTAGAAGGCCCACGTAAATTTTCATGGGAATCCGGCACGGTCGGTCCGGACGAGAAACCCCCTATACCTCCCCGCCTTTCGCGTATTGACAAAAACTGGGTTTCGCGCTAAAATGTGCGTAACTTCTTCTACGTGACTCCGTTTCAAACCCATGACCAGTAAAAACGGACCTTGAAAGGTCCACCACACAATGTGCAGGGCGTTTGGTGGCAATACACCATGATTTGGGTGTGTTTCGATAAACTACATGACGTACGTTCGTTTCGGTTCAACCAATGTGTGTCTACGACAATTTGCGGCTCTAGATCGGTTTTTTGTAAGTAAGATATGCTTAAAACCTTCTAAATAACATTGTAGAAGTCCCACGTAAATTTTCATGGGAATCCGGCACGGTCGGTCCGGACGAGAAACCCCCTATACCCCCGCCTTTCGTGTATCGGTAAAAACTGGGTTTCGTGCTAAAATGTGCGTAACTTCTGCTACGTGACTCCGTTTCAGGCCCATGACCAGTCAAAACGGACCTTGGAAGGTACGCCACACAATGTTCAGGGCGTTTGGTGGCAATACACCATGATTTGGGTGTGTTTCGATAAACTACACGACGTACGTTCGGTTCAACCAATGCGTGTCTACGGAAATTTGCGGCTCTAGATCGGTTTTTTGTAATTAATATATGCTTAAAACCTTCTAAATAACATTGTAGAAGGCCCACGTAAATTTTCATGGGAATCCGGCACGGTCGGTACGGACGAGAAACCCCCTATACCCCCGCCTTTCGCGTATCGGCAAAAACTGGGTTTCTTGCTAAAATGTGCGTAATTTCTGCTACGTCACTCCATTTCAGGCCCATGACCTTTCAAAAAGGACCTTGGAAGGTCCACCACACAATGTGCAGGGCGTTTGGTGGCAATACATCATGATTTGGGTGTGTTTCGATAAACTACACGACGTACGTTCGGTTCGGTTCAACCAATGCGTGTCTACGGCAATTTACGGCTCTAGATCGGTTTTTTGTAAGTAATATATGCTTAAAACCTTCTAAATAACATTGTAGAAGGCCCACATAATTTTCATGGGAATCCGATACGGTCGGTCCGGACGAGAAACCCCCTATACCCCCGCCTTTCGCGTATCGGCAAAAACTGGGTTTCGCGCTAAAATCTGCGTAACTTCTGCTACGTGACTCTGATTCAGGCCCATGGCCAGTCAAAACGGACCTTGGAAGGTCCACCACACAATGTGCAGGGAGTTTGGTTGCAATAAACCATGATTTGGGTGTGTTTCGATAAATTACACGACGTACGTTCGGTTCGGTTCAACCAATGCGTGTCTACGGCAATTTGCGGCTCTAGATCGATTTTTTGTAAGTAATATATGCTTAAAACCTTCTAAATAACATTTTAGAAGGCCCACGTAAATTTTCATGGGAATCCGGCACGGTCGGTCCGGACAAGAAACCCCTATACCCTCGCCTTTCGCGTATCGGCAAAAACTGGGTTTCGCGCTAAAATGTGCGTAACTTCTGCTACGTGACTCCGTTTCAGGCCCATGACCAGTCAAAACGGACCTTGGAAGATCCACCAAACAATGTGCAGGGCGTTTGGTGGCAATACACCATGATTTGGGTGTTTTTCGATAAACTACACGACGTACGTTCGGTTCGGTTCAACCAATGCGTGTCTACGGCAATTTGCGGCTCTAGATCGGTTTTTTGTAAGTAATATATGCTTAAAAACTTCTAAATGACATTGTAGAAGTCCCACGGAAATTTTCATGGGAATCCGGCACGGTCGGTCCGGACGAGAAACCCCCTATACCCCCGCCTTTCGCGTATCGGCAAAAACTGGTTTCGCGTTAAAATGTGCGTAATTTCTGCTACGTGACTCCGTTTCAGGCCCATGACCAGTCAAAAAGGACCTTGGAAGGTCCAACACACAATGTGCAGGGCGTTTGGTGGCAATACACCATGATTTGGGTGTGTTTCGATAAACTACACGACGTACGTTCGGTTCGGTTCAACCAATGCGTGTCTACGGCAATTTGGGCCTCTAGATCGGTTTTTTGTAATTAATATATGCTTAAAACCTTCTAAATAACATTGTAGAAGGCCCACATAATTTTCATGGGAATCCGGTACGGTCGGTCCGGACGAGAAACCCCATATACCCCCGCCTTTCGCGTATCGGCAAAAATGGGGTTTCGCGCTAAAATCTGCGTAACTTCTGCTACGTAACTCCGTTTCAGGCCCATGACCAGTCAAAACGGACCTTGGAAGGTCCACCACACAATGTTTAGGGCGTTCGGTGGCAATACACTATGATTTGGGTGTGTTTCGATAAACTACACAACGTACGTTCGGTTCAACCAATGCGTGTCTACGGCAATTTGCGGCTCTAGATCGGTTTTTTGTAAGTAATATATGCTTAAATCCTTCTAAATAACATTGTATAAGGCCCACGTAAATTTTCATGGGAATCTGGCACGGTCGGTCCGGACAAGAAACCCCCAATACCCCCGCCTTTCACGTATCGGCAAAAACTGGGTTTCGTGCTAAAATGTGCGTAACTTCTGCTAGGTGACTCCGTTTCAAGCCCATGACCAGTCAAAGCGGACCTTGGAAGGTCCATCACACAATGTGCAGGGCGTTTGGTGGAAATACACCATGATTTGGGTGTGTTTCGATAAACTACACGACGTACGTTCGGTTCGGTTCAACCAATGCGTGTCTACGACAATTTCTAGCTCTAGATTGGTTTTTTGTAAGTAAGATATGCTTAAAACCTTCTAAATAACATTGTAGAAGGCCCACGTAAATTTTCATGGGAATCCGGCACGGTCGGTCCGGCCGAGAAACCCCCTATACCCCCGCCTTTCGCGTATCGGCAAAAACTGGGCTTCGTGCTAAAATGTGCGTAACTTCTGCTACGTGACTCCGTTTCAGGCCCATGACTAGTAAAAACGGACCTTGGAAGGTACGCCACACAATGTGCAGGGCGTTTGGTGTCAATACACCATGATTTGGGTGTGTTTCGATAAACTACACGACGTAGGTTCGGTTCAACCAATGCGTGTCTACGGCAATTTGCGGCTCTAGATCGGTTTTTTGTAAGTAATATATGCTTAAAACCTTCTAAATAACATT
This sequence comes from Arctium minus, assembly GCA_954870635.1. Taxonomy (NCBI): domain Eukaryota; kingdom Viridiplantae; phylum Streptophyta; class Magnoliopsida; order Asterales; family Asteraceae; genus Arctium; species Arctium minus. Next base: position 53,188 of record OX941094.1, on the reverse strand, counting down.
GTAGAAGGCCCACGTAAATTTTCATGGGAATCCGGCACGGTCGGTCCGGACGAGAAACCCCCTATACCCCCGCCTTTCGTGTATCGGTAAAAACTGGGTTTCGTGCTAAAATGTGCGTAACTTCTGCTACGTGACTCCGTTTCAGGCCCATGACCAGTCAAAACGGACCTTGGAAGGTACGCCACACAATGTTCAGGGCGTTTGGTGGCAATACACCATGATTTGGGTGTGTTTCGATAAACTACACGACGTACGTTCGGTTCAACCAATGCGTGTCTACGGAAATTTGTGGCTCTAGATCGGTTTTTTGTAATTAATATATGCTTAAAACCTTCTAAATAACATTGTAGAAGGCCCACGTAAATTTTCATGGGAATCCGGCACGGTCGGTACGGACGAGAAACCCCCTATACCCCCGCCTTTCGCGTATCGGCAAAAACTGGGTTTCGCGCTAAAATGTGCGTCATTTCTGCTACGTCACTCCATTTCAGGCCCATGACCTTTCAAAAAGGACCTTGGAAGGTCCACCACACAATGTGCAGGGCGTTTGGTGGCAATACATCATGATTTGGGTGTGTTTCGATAAACTACACGACGTACGTTCGGTTCGGTTCAACCAATGCGTGTCTACGGCAATTTACGGCTCTAGATCGGTTTTTTGTAAGTAATATATGCTTAAAACCTTCTAAATAACATTGTAGAAGGCCCACATAATTTTCATGGGAATCCGATACGGTCGGTCCGGACGAGAAACCCCCTATACCCCCGCCTTTCGCGTATCGGCAAAAACTGGGTTTCGCGCTAAAATCTGCGTAACTTCTGCTACGTGACTCTGATTCAGGCCCATGGCCAGTCAAAACGGACCTTGGAAGGTCCACCACACAATGTGCAGGGAGTTTGGTTGCAATAAACCATGATTTGGGTGTGTTTCGATAAACTACACGACGTACGTTCGGTTCGGTTCAACCAATGCGTGTCTACGGCAATTTGCGGCTCTAGATCGATTTTTTGTAAGTAATATATGCTTAAAACCTTCTAAATAACATTTTAGAAGGCCCACGTAAATTTTCATGGGAATCCGGCACGGTCGGTCCGGACAAGAAACCCCTATACCCTCGCCTTTCGCGTATCGGCAAAAACTGGGTTTCGCGCTAAAATGTGCGTAACTTCTGCTACGTGACTCCGTTTCAGGCCCATGACTAGTCAAAACGGACCTTGGAAGATCCACCAAACAATGTGCAGGGCGTTTGGTGGCAATACACCATGATTTGGGTGTTTTTCGATAAACTACACGACGTACGTTCGGTTCGGTTCAACCAATGCGTGTCTACGGCAATTTGCGGCTCTAGATCGGTTTTTTGTAAGTAATATATGCTTAAAAACTTCTAAATGACATTGTAGAAGTCCCACGGAAATTTTCATGGGAATCCGGCACGGTCGGTCCGGACGAGAAACCCCCTATACCCCCGCCTTTCGCGTATCGGCAAAAACTGGTTTCGCGTTAAAATGTGCGTAATTTCTGCTACGTGACTCCGTTTCAGGCCCATGACCAGTCAAAATGGACCTTGGAAGGTCCAACACACAATGTGCAGGGCGTTTGGTGGCAATACACCATGATTTGGGTGTGTTTCGATAAACTACACGACGTACGTTCGGTTCGGTTCAACCAATGCGTGTCTACGGCAATTTGGGCCTCTAGATCGGTTTTTTGTAATTAATATATGCTTAAAACCTTCTAAATAACATTGTAGAAGGCCCACATAATTTTCATGGGAATCCGGTACGGTCGGTCCGGACGAGAAACCCCATATACCCCCGCCTTTCGCGTATCGGCAAAAATGGGGTTTCGCGCTAAAATCTGCGTAACTTCTGCTACGTAACTCCGTTTCAGGCCCATGACCAGTCAAAACGGACCTTGGAAGGTCCACCACACAATGTTTAGGGCGTTCGGTGGCAATACACCATGATTTGGGTGTGTTTCGATAAACTACACAACGTACGTTCGGTTCAACCAATGCGTGTCTACGGCAATTTGCGGCTCTAGATCGGTTTTTTGTAAGTAATATATGCTTAAATCCTTCTAAATAACATTGTATAAGGCCCACGTAAATTTTCATGGGAATCCGGCACGGTCGGTCCGGACAAGAAACCCCCAATACCCCCGCCTTTCACGTATCGGCAAAAACTGGGTTTCGTGCTAAAATGTGCGTAACTTCTGCTAGGTGACTCCGTTTCAAGCCCATGACCAGTCAAAGCGGACCTTGGAAGGTCCATCACACAATGTGCAGGGCGTTTGGTGGAAATACACCATGATTTGGGTGTGTTTCGATAAACTACACGACGTACGTTCGGTTCGGTTCAACCAATGCGTGTCTACGACAATTTCTAGCTCTAGATTGGTTTTTTGTAAGTAAGATATGCTTAAAACCTTCTAAATAACATTGTAGAAGGCCCACGTAAATTTTCATGGGAATCCGGCACGGTCGGTCCGGCCGAGAAACCCCCTATACCCCCGCCTTTCGCGTATCGGCAAAAACTGGGCTTCGTGCTAAAATGTGCGTAACTTCTGCTACGTGACTCCGTTTCAGGCCCATGACTAGTAAAAACGGACCTTGGAAGGTACGCCACACAATGTGCAGGGCGTTTGGTGTCAATACACCATGATTTGGGTGTGTTTCGATAAACTACACGACGTAGGTTCGGTTCAACCAATGCGTGTCTACGGCAATTTGCGGCTCTAGATCGGTTTTTTGTAAGTAATATATGCTTAAAACCTTCTAAATAACATTGTAGAAGGCCCACGTAAATTTTCATGGGAATCCGGCACGGTCGGTCCGGACGAGAAAACCCCTATACCCCCGTCTTTCGCGTATCGGCAAAAACTGGGTTTCGCGCTAAAATTTGCGTAACTTCTGCTACGTGACTCCGTTTCAGGCCCATGACCAGTCAAAACAGACCTTGGAAGGTCCACCACACAATGTGCAGGGCGTTTGGTGGCAATACACCATGATTTGGGTGTTTTCGATAAACTACACGACGTACGTTCGGTTCGGTTCAACCAATGCGTGTCTACGGCAATTTGCGGATCTAGATCGGTTTTTTGTAAGTAAGATATGCTTAAAACCTTCTAAATAACATTGTAGAAGGCCCACGTAAATTTTCATGGGAATCCGGCACGGTCGGTCCGGACGAGAAACCCCCTATACCCCGCCTTTCGCGTATCGGCAAAAAATGGTTTCGCGCTAAAATGTGCGTAACTTCTGCTACGTGACTCCGTTTCAGGCCCATGACCAGTCAAAACGGACCTTGGAAGTTCCACCACACAATGTGCAGGGCGTTTGGTGGCAATACACCATGATTTGGGTGTGTTTCGATAAATTACACGACGTACGTTCGGTTCGGTTCAACCAATGTGTGTCTACGGCAATTTGGGCCTCTAGATCGGTTTTTTGTAATTAATATATGCTTAAAACCTTCTAAATAACATTGTAGAAGGCCCACATAATTTTCATGGGAATCCGGCACGGTCGGTCCGGACGAGAAACCCCCTATACCCCCGCCTTTCGCGTATCGGCAAAAACTGGGTTTCGCGCTAAAATGTGCGTAACTTCTGCTACGTGACTCCGTTTCAGGCCCAAGACCAGTCAAAACGGACCTTGGAAGGTCCACCACGCAATGTGCAGGGCGATTGGTGGCAATATACCATGATTTGGGTGTGTTTCGATAAACTACACGACGTACGTTCGGTTCGGTTCAACCAATGCGTGTCTACGGCAATTTGCGGCTCTAGATCGGTTTTTTGTAAGTAATATATGCTTAAAACCTTCTAAATAACATTGTAGAAGGCCCACGTAAATTTTCATGGGAATCCGGCAGGGTCGGTCCGGACGAGAAACCCCCTATACCCCCGCCTTTTGCGTATCGGCAAAAACTGGTTTCGCGCTAAAATATGCGTAACTTCTGCTACGTGACTCCGTTTCAGGCCCATGACCAGTCAAAACGGACCTTGGAAGGTCCACCACACAATGTGCAGGGCGTTTGGTGGCAATACACCATGATTTGGGTGTGTTTCGATAAACTACACGACGTACGTTCAGTTCGGTTCATCCAATGCGTGTCTACGGCAATTTGGGCCTCTAGATTGGTTTTTTGTAATTAATATATGCTTAAAACCTTCTAAATAACATTGTAGAAGGCCCACATAATTTTCATGGGAATCCGGTACGGTCGGTCCGGACGAGAAACCCCCTATACCCCCGCCTTTCGCGTATCGGCAAAAACTGGGTTTCGCGCTTTAATCTGCGTAACTTCTGCTACGTGACTCCGTTTCAGGCCCATGACCAGTCAAAACGGACCTTGGAATGTCCACCACACAATGTGCAGGGCGTTTGGTGGCAATACACCATGATTTGGGTGTGTTTCGATAAACTACACGACGTACGTTCGGTTCAACCAATGCGTGCCTACGGCAATTTGCGGCTCTAGATCGGTTTTTTGTAAGTAATATATGCTTAAAACCTTCTAAATAACATTGTATAAGGCCCACGTAAATTTTCATGGGAATCCGGCACGGTCGGTCCGGACAAGAAACCCCCTATACCCCCGCCTTTCGCGTATCGGCAAAAACTGGGTTTCGTGCTAAAATGTGCGTAACTTCTGCTACGTGACTCCCTTTCAGGCCCATGACCAGTCAAAGCGGACCTTGGAAGGTCCATCACACAATGTGCAGGGCGTTTGGTGGAAATACACCATGATTTGGGTGTGTTTCGATAAACTACACGACGTACGTTCGGTTCGGTTCAACCAATGCGTGTCTACGACAATTTATAGCTCTAGATCGGTTTTTTGTAAGTAAGATATGCTTAAAACCTTCTAAATAACATTGTAGAAGGCCCACGTAAATTTTCATGGGAATCCGGCACGGTCGGTCCGGCCGAGAAACCCCCTATACCCGCCTTTCGCGTATCGGCAAAAACTGGGCTTCGTGCTAAAATGTGCGTAACTTCTGCTACGTGACTCCGTTTCAGGCCCATGACCAGTAAAAACGGACCTTGGAAGGTACGCCACACAATGTGCAGGGCGTTTGGTGGCAATACACCATTATTTGGGTGTGTTTCGATAAACTACACGACGTACGTTCAGTTCGGTTCAACCAATGTGTGTCTACGGCAATTTGGGTCTCTAGATCGGTTTTTTGTAAGTAATATATGCTTAAAACCTTCTAAATAACATTGTAGAAGGCCCACATAATTTTCATGGGAATCCGGCACGGTCGGTCCGGACGAGAAACCACCTATACCCCCGTCTTTCGCGTATCGGCAAAAACTGGTTTCGCGCTAAAATGTGCGTAACTTCTGCTACGTGACTCCGTTTCAGGCCCATGACCAGTCAAAACGGACCTTGGAAGGTCCACCACACAATGTGCTGGGCGTTTGGTGGCAATACACCATGATTTGGGTGTGTTTCGATAAACTACACGATGTACGTTCGGTTCGGTTCAACCAATGCGTGTCTACGGCAATTTGCGGCTCTAGATCGGTTTTTTGTAAGTAAGATATGCTTAAAACCTTCTAAATAACATTGTAGAAGGCCCACGTAAATTTCATGGGAATCCGGCACGGTCGGTCCGGACGAGAAACCCCCTATACCCCCGCCTTTCGCGTATCGGCAAAAACTGGGTTTCGTGCTAAAATCTGCGTAACTTCTGCTACGTAACTCCGTTTTAGGCCCATGACCAATCAAAACGGACCTTGGAATGTCCACCACACAATGTGCAGGGCGTTTGGAGGCAATATACCATGATTTGGGTGTGTTTCGATAAACTACACGACGTACGTTCGGTTCGGTTCAACCAATGCGTGTCTACGGCAATTTGCGGCTCTAGATCGGTTTTTTGTAAGTAATATATGCTTAAAACCTTCTAAATAACATTGTAGAAGGCCCACGTAAATTTTCATGGGAATCCAGCAGGGTCGGTCCGGACGAGAAACCCCGCCTTTCGCGTATCGGCAAAAACTGGTTTCGCGCTAAAATGTGCGTAACTTCTGCTACGTGACTCCGTTTCAGGCCCATGACCAGTCAAAACGGACCTTGGAAGGTCCACGACACAATGTGCAGGGCGTTTGGTGGCAATACACCATGATTTGGGTGTGTTTCGATAAACTACACGACGTACGTTCGGTTCGGTTCAACAAATGTGTGTCTACGGCAATTTGGGCCTCTAGATCCGTTTTTTGTAAGTAATATATGCTTAAAACCTTCTAAATAACATTGTAGAAGGCCCACATAATTTTCATGGGAATCCGGCACGGTCGGTCCGGACGAGAAACCCCCTATACCCCCGCCTTTCACGTATCGGCAAAAACTGGGTTTCGCGCTAAAATCTGCGTAACTTCTGCTACGTGACTCCGTTTCAGGCCCATGACCAGTCAAAACGGACCTTGGAAGGTCCACCACACAATGTGCAGGGCGTTTGGTGGCAATACACCATGATTTTGGTGTGTTTCGATAAACTACACGACGTAGGTTCGGTTCGGTTCAACTAATGCGTGTCTACGGCAATTTGCGGCTCTAGATCGGTTTTTTGTAAGTAATATATGCTTAAAACCTTTTAAATAACATTGTAGAAGACCCACGTAAATTTTCATGGGAATCCGGCACGGTCGGTCCGGACGAGAAACCCCCTATACCCCCGCCTTTTGCGAATCGGGAAAAACTGGTTTCGTGCTAAAATGTGCGTAACTTTTGCTACGTGACTCCGTTTCAGGCCCATGACCAGTCAAAACGGACCTTGGAAGGTCCACCACACAATGTGCAGGGCGTTTGGTGGCAATACACCATGATTTGGGTGTGTTTCGATAAACTACACGACGTACGTTCGGTTCCGTTCAACCAATGCGTGTCTACGGCAATTTGCGGCTCTATATCGGTTTTTTGTAAGTAATATATGCTTAAAACTTTCTAAATAACATTGTATAAGGCCCACGTAAATTTTCATGGGAATCCGGCACGGTCGGTTCGGACGAGAAACCCCCTATACCCCCGTCTTTCGCGTATCGGCAAAAACTGGGTTTCGCGCTAAAATGTGCGTAACTTCTGCTACGTGACTCCGTTTCAGGCCCATGACCAGTCAAAACGGACATTGGAAGGTCCAAAACACAATGTGCAAGGCGTTTGGTGGAAATACACCATGATTTGGGTGTGTTTCGATAAACTACACGACGTACGTTCGGTTCGGTTCAACTAGTGAGTGTCTACGACAATTTGCGACTCTAGATCGGTTTTTTGTAAGTAATATATGCTTAAAACTTTCTAAATAACATTGTAGAAGGCCCACGTAAATTTTCATGGGAATCCGGCTCGGTCGGTCCGGACGAGAAACCCCTATACCCCCGCCTTTCGCGTATCGGCAAAAATTGGGTTTCGCGCTAAAATGTGCGTAACTTCTGCTACGTGACTCCGTTTCAGGCCCATGACCAGTCAAAACGGACATTGGAAGGTCCAAAACACAATGTGCAAGGCGTTTGGTGGCAATACACCATGATTTGGGTGTGTTTCGATAAACTACACGACGTACGTTCGGTTCGGTTCAACTAGTGAGTGTCTACGGCAATTTGCGGTTCTAGATCGGTTTTTTGTAAGTAATATATGCTTAAAACCTTCTAAATAACATTGTATAAGGCCCACGTAAATTTTCAAGGGAATCCGGCACGGTCGGTACGGACGAGAAACCCCCTATACCCCCGCCTTTCGCGTATCGGCAAAAACTGGGTTTCGCGCTAAAATGTGCGTAACTTCTGCTAGGTCACTCCGTTTCAGGACCATGACCAGTCAAAACGGACCTTGGAAGGTCCACCGCACAATGTGCAGGGCGTTTGGTGGCAATACACCATGATTTGGGTGTGTTTCGATAAACTACACGACGTACGTTCGGTTCGGTTCAACCAATGCATGTCTACGGTAATTTGCGGCTCTAGATCGGTTTGTTGTAAGTAATATATGCTTAAAACCTTCTAAATAACATTGTATAAGGCCCACGTAAATTTTCAAGGGAATCCGGCACGGTCGGTACGGACGCGAAACCCCCTATACCCCCGCCTTTCACGTATCGGCAAAAACTGGGTTTCGCGCTAAAATCTGCGTAACTTCTGCTACGTGACTCCGTTTCAGGCCCATGACCAGTCAAAACGGACCTTGGAAGGTCCACCACACAATGTGCAAGGCGTTTGGTGGCAATACACCATGATTTGGGTGTGTTTCGATAAACTACACGACGTACGTTCGGTTCGGTTCAACCAATGCGTGTCTACGGCAATTTGCGGCTCTAGATCGGTTTTTTGTAAGTAATATATGCTTAAAACCTTCTAAATAACATTGTACAAAGCCCACGTAAATTTTCATGGGAATCCGGCTCGGTCGGTCAGGACGAGAAACCCCTATACCCCCGCCTTTCGCGTATCGGCAAAAATTGGGTTTCGCACTAAAATGTGCGTAACTTCTGCTACGTCACTCCGTTTCAGGCCCATGACCAGTCAAAACGGACCTTGGGAGGTCCGCCACACAATGTGCAGGGCGTTTGGTGGCAATACACCATGATTTGGGTGTGTTTCGATAAACTACACGACGTACGTTCGGTTCGGTTCAACCAATGCGTGTCTACGGCAATTTGCGGTTGTAGATCGGTTTTTTGTAAGTAATATATGCTTAAAACCTTCTAAATAACATTGTAGAAGGCCCACGTAAATTTCCATGGGAATCCGGCACGGTCGGTCCGGACGAGAAACCCCCTATACCCCCGCCTTTCGCGAATCGGCAAAAACTGGTTTCGTGCTAAAATGTGCGTAACTTTTGCTACGTGACTCCGTTTCAGGCCCATGACCAGTCAAAACGGACCTTGGAAGGTCCACCACACAATGTGCAGGGCGTTTGGTGGCAATACACCATGATTTGGGTGTGTTTCGATAAACTACACGACGTACGTTCGGTTCCGTTCAACCAATGCGTGTCTACGGCAATTTGCGGCTCTATATCGGTTTTTTGTAAGTAATATATGCTTAAAACTTTCTAAATAACATTGTATAAGGCCCACGTAAATTTTCATGGGAATCCGGCACGGTCGGTTCGGACGAGAAACCCCCTATACCCCCGTCTTTCGCGTATCGGCAAAAACTGGGTTTCGCGCTAAAATGTGCGTAACTTCTGCTACGTGACTCCGTTTCAGGCCCATGACCAGTCAAAACGGACATTGGAAGGTCCAAAACACAATGTGCAAGGCGTTTGGTGGCAATACACCATGATTTGGGTGTGTTTCGATAAACTACACGACGTACGTTCGGTTCGGTTCAACTAGTGAGTGTCTACGACAATTTGCGACTCTAGATCGGTTTTTTGTAAGTAATATATGCTTAAAACTTTCTAAATAACATTGTAGAAGGCCCACGTAAATTTTCATGGGAATCCGGCTCGGTCGGTCCGGACGAGAAACCCCTATACCCCCGCCTTTCGCGTATCGGCAAAAATTGGGTTTCGCGCTAAAATGTGCGTAACTTCTGCTACGTCACTCCGTTTCAGGCCCATGACCAGTCAAAACGGACCTTGGGAGGTCCGCCACACAATGTGCAGGGCGTTTGGTGGCAATACACCATGATTTGGGTGTGTTTCGATAAACTACACGACGTACGTTCGGTTCGGTTCAACCAATGCGTGTCTACGGCAATTTGCGGTTGTAGATCGGTTTTTTGTAAGTAATATATGCTTAAAACCTTCTAAATAACATTGTAGAAGGCCCACGTAAATTTCCATGGGAATCCGGCACGGTCGGTCCGGACGAGAAACCCCCTATACCCCCGCCTTTCGCGTATCGGCAAAAACTGGTTCCGTGCTAAAATGTGCGTAACTTTTGCTACGTCACTCCGTTTCAGTCCCATGACCAGTCAAAACGGACCTTGGAAGGTCCACCACACAATGTGCAGGGCGTTTGGTGGCAATACACCATGATTTGGGTGTGTTTCGATAAACTACACGACGTACGTTCGGTTTCGTTCAACCAATGCGTGTCTATGGCAATTTGCGGCTCTATATCGGTTTTTTGTAAGTAATATATGCTTAAAACCTTCTAAATAACATTGTAGAAGGCCCACGTAAATTTTCATGGGAATCCGGCATGGTCGGTCCGGACGAGAAACCCCCTATACCCCCGTCTTTCGCGTATCGGCAAAAACTGGGTTTCGCGCTAAAATGTGCGTAACTTCTGCTACGTGACTCCGTTTCAGGCCCATGACCAGTCAAAACGAACATTGGAAGGTCCAACACACAATGTGCAAGGCGTTTGGTGGCAATACACCATGATTTGGGTGTGTTTCGATAAACTACACGACGTACGTTCGGTTCGGTTCAACCAGTGAGTGTCTACGACAATTTGCGACTCTAGATCGGTTTTTTGTAAGTAATATATGCTTAAAACCTTCTAAATAACATTGTAGAAGGCCCACGTAAATTTTCATGGGAATCCGGCACGGTCGGTCCGGACGAGAAACCCCCTATACCCCCGTCTTTCGCGTATCGGCAAAAAATGGGTTTCGTGCTAAAATGTGCGTAACTTCTGCTACGTGACTCCGTTTCAGGCCCATGACCAGTCAAAACGGATCTTGGAAGGTCCACCACACAATGTGCAGGGCGTTTGGTGGCAATACACCATGATTTGGGTGTTTTCGATAAACTACACGACGTACGTTCGGTTCGGTTCAACCAATGCGTGTCTACGGCAATTTGCGGCTCTAGATCGGTTTTTTGTAAGTAATATATGCTTAAAACCTTCTAAATAACATTGTAGAAGGCCCACGTAAATTTTCATGGGAATCCGGCATGGTCGGTCCGGACGAGAAACCCCCTATACCCCCGTCTTTCGCGTATCGGCAAAAACTGGGTTTCGCGCTAAAATCTGCGTAACTTCTGCAACGTGACTCCGTTTCAGGCCCATGACCAGTCAAAACGGACCTTGGAAGGTCCACCACACAATGTGCAGGGCTTTTGGTGGCAATACACCATGATTTGGGTGTGTTTCGATAAACTACACGACGTACGTTCGGTTCGGTTCAACCAATGCGTGTCTACGGCAATTTGCGGCTCTAGATCGGTTTTTTGTAAGTAATATATGCTTAAAACCTTCTAAATAACATTGTAGAAGGCCCACGTAAATTTTCATGGGAATCCGGCACGGTCGGTCCGGACGAGAAACCCCCTATACCCCCGCCTTTCGCGTATCGACAAAAACTGGTTTCGCGCTAAAATGTGCGTAACTTCTGCTACGTGACTCCGTTTCAGGCCCATGACCAGTCAAAACGGACCTTGGAAGGTACACCACACAATGTGCAGGGCGTTTGGTGGCAATAAACCATGATTTGGGTGTGTTTCGATAAACTACAAGACGTAGGTTCGGTTCGGTTCAACCAATGCGTGTCTACGGCAAATTGGGCCTCTAGATCGGTTTTTTGTAAGTAATATATGCTTAAAACCTTCTAAATAACATTGTAGAAGGCCCACATAAATTTTCATGGGAATCCGGCACGGTCGGTCCGGACGAGAAACCCCCTATACCCCCGTCTTTCGCGTATCGGCAAAAACTGGGTTTCGCGCTAAAATCTGCGTAACTTCTGCTACGTGACTCCGTTTCAGGCCCATGACCAGTCAAAACGGACCTTGGAAGGTCCACCACACAATGTGCAGGGCGTTTGGTGGCAATACACCATGATTTGGGTGTGTTTTGATAAACTACACGACGTACGTTCGGTTCGGTTCAACCAATGTGTGTCTACGGCAATTTGGGCCTCTAGATCGGTTTTTTGTAAGTAATATATGCTTAAAACTTGCTAAATAACATTGTAGAAGGCCCACATAATTTTCATGGGAATCCGGCACGGTCGGTCCGGACGAGAAACCCCCTATACCCCCGCCTTTCGCGTATCGGCAAAAACTGGGTTTCGTGCTAAAATGTGCGTAACTTCTGCAACGTGACTCGGTTTTAGGCCCATGACAAGTCAAAACGAACCTTGGAATGTATGCCACACAATGTGCAGGGCGTTTGGTGGCAATACACCATGATTTGGGTGTGTTTCGATAAACTACACGTCGTACGTTCGGTTCGGTTCAACCAATGCGTGTCTACGGCAATTTCCGGCTCTAGATCGGTTTTTTGTAAGTAATATATGCTTAAAAACTTGTAAATAACGTTGTATAAATCCCACGTAAATTTTCATGGGAATCCGGCACGGTCGGTCCGGACGAGAAACCCCCTATACCCCCGCCTTTCGCGTATCGGCAAAAACTGGGTTTCGCGCTAAAATGTGCGTAACTTCTGCTACGTCACTCCGTTTCAGGCCCATGACCAGTCAAAACGGACCTTGGAAGGTCCACCACACAATGTGCAGGGCGTTTGGTGTCAATACACCATGATTTGGGTGTGTTTCGATAAACTACACGACGTACGTTCGGTTCGGTTCAACCAATGCGTGTCTACGGCAATTTGCGGCTCTAGATCGGTTTTTTGTAAGTAATATATGCTTAAAACCTTCTAAATAACATTGTAGAAGGCCCACGTAAATTTTCATGGGAATCCGGCACGGTCGGTCCGGACGAGAAACCCCCTATACCCCCGTCTTTCGCGTATCGGCAAAAACTGGGTTTCGCGCTAAAATGTGCGTAACTTCTGCTACGTGACTCCGTTTCAGGCCCATGACCAGTCAAAACGGACCTTGGAAGGTCCACCACACAATGTACAGGGCGTTTGGTGGCAATACACCATGATTTGGGTGTGTTTCGATAAACTACACGACGTACGTTCGGTTCGGTTCAACCAGTGCGTGTCTACGGCAATTTCGGACTCTAGATCGGTTTTTTGTAAGCAATATATGCTTAAAACCTTCTAAATAACATTGTAGAGAGCACACGTAAATTTTCATGGGAATCCGGCACGGTCGGTCCGGACGAGAAACCCCCTATACCCCCGTCTTTCGCGTATCGGCAAAAACTGGGTTTCACGCTAAAATGTGCGTAACTTCTGCTACGTGACTCCGTTTCAGGCCCATGACCAGTCAAAACGGACCTTGGAAGTTCCACCACACAATGTACAGGGCGTTTGGTGGAAATACACCATGATTTGGGTGTGTTTCGATAAACTACACGACGTACGTT